>JABTTQ020000537.1:0-1382671 GCA_016081115.2 Rehmannia glutinosa | reverse complement strand
GAATGATGATTTCATTTGTTTTCCCTTCGACATGCGTCACATATACTCTCCTTCTTGTATATTGAGTCTGCAAGTCCTTCCACAAGATTACTCCTGGCAAGCTTGTTAATTATTTTGAAATTCAGGTGACTCAGCTTCTTGTGCCACATCCAACTTGATTCAGCTGTGCTCTTTGCTATGACGAGGTCTTTGGGTGTTGCGGTTGATCAATCCACGACATACATGTTCTTTAGTCGCATCTCGGCAACACAACTTCATTTGATTCAAAGATCCTTGATTTGGCATATACCCATGTTAAATCAACATTATAACCCTTGTCATAGAAGTTGGTTGATCTTGCAGCAAGTTGAAGTTGAGTACTTCAACATATGCGACATCTGTGATTTCTAATCCATTTTTCTTGATGGATCCAATGCCTCTTATTTCTCCTGGAGCTTCATTTCCTCCAAATATGACTTTTGCTCCTTTAACTTCCTTGAATTTTGACAGATTTTTCTTGTTTCCTGTCATATGTCTGGAACAGCCACTATCCATGTACCAGGTTCCTTGGCACTCAGCTGTTCCTTGAACCTGCAAACAAGGAAATTAAGTTTTAGGTACCCATACTTGTCTGGGTCCTGAGGGGTTAGTATTGTAAGATGATCCAACCAACCTATAGCCAAATGATTTGGCTCTAAGGGGTTGCCATCTATCAGTGCCATAATCATAATTAATTTTGGCAAATTGCTTGGGGATTCTAGGTTCATACAGCTGTCTCTTTTGTCTGTATGCCTGTATATGTGTTTTAGCAATTGCCTTCTTTGGGTAGTTGTGATGTCTCTGAGTGTAGTGCCTAGGTGCATATGTGTGCTGATGAAAGCTCTTATACCTTTGGAATGGCCTTTGCTGAGTTCTAGGCCTTTGCCATTTGGGCTTATATTCCATAGGTCTTTGCTGATAGTTTACATCATTCCAATCAACTTGGCTTGGATATTTTCTACCATTCCCATCATATGTGTTTCTTTTATAGATCTTCCGGGGTTTTTGGTAGCTCTTTTCTTCTTTCAGAGTATTTCCTGTTTGGAGTTTCGAGGAACTCCTGGTGGATTTCTTCTCGCCTGTCCTCTCAACGCACTCAACTCGGCTTTTTCCTTTTCTTGTTATGAGCTTTTTACAATGGTTTACCTCAAAGATATTTATTGTTCGGCTAGCATTCAACACTCAAAATGATTCTTGATGACGAAAATAATCTTATTAAAAGGCACCATTTTAGTGGTTTTTGATACCGTTGTTGGCGATATCGAAGCCACTACCAAGATTGACTAATCTATTTTACTTGGAGGAGTGGTCCATGGAGGTTCATTCAACCAAAGCTTCCAAGATGAGGACTTTGCGAGCAACACATCACCAATAGTTGAATGAGTTGACTCCATTGCCAACAGTGGATCGTCACATCATTGAAAGCCAAACCAAGTAATGAGATGACACCAAGTTTGTCCGTGAGTTTCACTACATCAAAGGTTAATGGGAGTGGACCGAAGATATCCTTACTCCTTAGCCGATACAAGAACAATCTTCAAAAGGCACAAATCACTACAACATAAATGACATTAGGTAACACAAATTTTGTAGCACTTTTTACATAAGGTACATATGTAACACATGTTTGTAACACTTTTTACATTACAATATTTATGTAACACTTTTGTAGCACTTTATCAATATGTAACAGTTATATGTAACACTTTTATATAAGTAACACTTTTTAAGTATCACTTTTTTTTGTTATTTCCTTTGTAACGCAAATAGGTAACACTTTTATCAATATGTAACGCTTATATGTAACACTTTTATATAAGTAACACTTTTTAAATATCACTTTGTTTTTGTTATTTCTTTTGTAACGCAAATATGTATCACTTTATTTAAGAAGCACTCTTGGCAACAATATATTTTATTGATTGTAACATTTTGTAAGCTATATTTTAGTAACACAAAATTATATAACTATCATTAAATCATGTCAAAGATTTATTTAATTAATTGATGTCACCAAACTTAAAAATTGTAGACATCATGTACTGCTTTTTTAATCAATTTTTGTTTACTTTTTACAAAGTATTTTAGTTTTGCTTTTATTATTTTATTTTTTACGAAGGCAATTAATTCCGTCTTAATACCGACGGAAAATGCGCATGTATATATTTTATTATTATTATTTATTTATTTTTAATTTTTACTAATGGAGACCAATTTCATCGTTAATATTTTTATTTTTTTTTTTACTTTTTTAAAAAATTACCAATGAAAATTGATGTTGTCGGTAATTACTTAGGAATTTCCGCTTTCAAAATTATTATTTCGTTATTTTCTTTATTATTTAATTTTTTTACTGTTAGAACTTTTTTATCCTTGTCGGTAAATTAATTTTATATTTTTATATATTTTTATTCTTACCGATTGAATATTTATTAGTCGATAAATTTATTTTATATATTTTATATATTTTTAATTTGTTGTGTCCTTTAATATATAATATAATATGATTTTCAAACTATATACTATACAATATAAAACTTGATATATACAAATGTATAATATAATTTAATACATATTATAAAATATAATCTTTATTATATAAAATATATTATATATACATATAATATATATGTGTTTGTGTGTATGTGTATATATAAAACAAAGCAAAAGTTGTAATAAGAATCAACTTAGCTTAGTGGCAAATTGTCACTTCCATACATAACAGTCGTGGGTTCGAATCTACTTGGTGGCAAAAATAGTATTTCTACGAAGTGCTACAAAAAGTGTTACATAAGATTCATATGTAACACTTTAGAAGTATTTTTTAAGTGTTACAAAAAGTGTTACATAAGATTCATATGTAACACTTTAGAAATATTGCTTCAAAGTGTTACCAATAGAAAACTTAATGTAACACTTAGAAAAAGTGTTACTAAAAGCTAATAAAAGTGATACCTTTGACTATAGGTAGCACGGGCAAACCATGAATACTTAAAAGTGCTACTTATTATCGATAGTAACATTTTATGGCCATTAGGTAACATTTTTTAAGTGTTACCTAATGTCATTTATGTTGTAGTGAATCTATGATGCATTGTATGTTTTGCTATTCATATATGATGATAAATCTAACGTAATGAAGGCGTTTTGCGGCGTGGTGTCCTTTACCAATGCCTTGTTGGCTTCATTTGGAGAGTTTTCCATATCTTTGTTGGATTCACACACTTTGGCGTACTTGCCCTCTTTGATCGATCTAAGATGAATTCGTTTCTGTCTTTAAAGAAATCACCGGTGTTAATGAGGTGCCAAATAGATTCCTCCCTTGCTGTTGTAGCTACTTAATTCATGCTCATCATCTATGACACCCACCCCTATTACTACTACTAGAATATATATATAAATAGTATAACTCGACAAATATAGACTCTATTTGTAAGAATGTGTAATATATTATTTTCCTTTTCTCTGTGACAATTAAAGAGTAGACAATCAACGAAATAAACCTTATACGCAAGAATAAAGATTCGACCATGTCTACAAGCAAAAATAGCAACTAACCCCGTTAGTATGTAAATCCAATAATTACACATACAAGCACATGACTCGAGCCAACACGCTATTTATAGATATATTTACAAAACTAATGAGTAATACAAGCCCCCAAATATAGTATAATAGACTCAACCAAAATAAACCAATGAACTAGCCCGATGAGTCATCATCCACGTACACAATTTTCAAAATTTTAGGAGCTCCAAAAACTTGCCTATTAAGCCAAACGGGTCTCACACATCACTATGCTCACCTACAATGCATGAACTACTTGAGATAATACTCGAATTAAAAATTATGCATGTCGAGAATAATATAAACAATGAATGCTTTTTCAACATATAATGGTATAATATAAACTAGTGAATAAAATTATTTCACAAAAAAACATTTTCTTTTATTTTGCCCCCGACCAAACTACTATATAATAGAAAAGAGCTCAGACGCAACAATAATCAAATGACCAATAATATCATTATGAAACTACGTATGGTCCATTCTCCCGCATGACCCACCAGGGGGCACCTACTTGCGTCCCTTGTCCGCCAAGAAGCATCCCACCTGCAGGTCATAACATAGGTACATAAAAGTGGTCCATCCTCCTATGACTCACCGAGGATGCATCTCCCATCTAATGTTGTGTTAACAAGGAAGTACCCCACTTATTGTATCTAAACATATATCATAAAGTACGCTCAACATGCCTCCATTACTCGACATTGATCAACATATATATTTTTCATCTACAAGAATGTCGTGCATGCAAGATCTCAATACGAGTGTGTATTACGGATGCACCAAATATTGTGAATGACACGTTCAATAGCTCACTAGACACCATGTCTCAATGTCATGCCAACAAATATGCATCATATCTGTAGGTCCCAAGGGTGTGAGTGTAAGGTTTAGAAGGGGGGGTTGAATAAACCTTACCAACTTTTCGATTTAGTCCTTTTAAAAGTTCAGAGTTGATACTACACAACTGTGTCCTTAGTGGACAACTAATTTAGTTAATCGATTGAGTTAGTCACTCAATGCACTGACGAAATTAAGTTGTTGATAGAATAACTCAAAAAGACCGAATTAGCTCAACTCTAGATTTGTTTTCAAATGGAAGACTTAACACCCTTAAATTTGGTTTAGTTATGATTTAATCCTTGGTTTTAGTACTTAGAGATTATCAAATGGATAGCAAATTTATCAGAGAGTTAAACAGATAAGATGCAGAAATTAAAGTGTTGAAATGTAAATGACACGAAAAGTTTTATAGAGGTTCGAAGATGGGGTAATTCTTCTACTCCTCTCTTCTCCAACTCCTGGAGGAATCCACTAAGTATTGATCAGTATACAAAGTGGTAACAGTCCGGATACAATTATTGATCACACACGGACTTGATCCTTCGGGGACTCGATGCGAGATGCCTTGGTCACGCAAAGGTTTCTTCTCGTGCGACTCGACTTCTTCACAGGCGGCCTTGCTACTACTGACTCACTTGCTCAAGCTCTTTGGATTTGATCACGAAGCCCTCCAAAAACTCGAGACGGTTCGACGTTGAACCTTTCTACAATTCTCCTTGGAATGTAGACCCCTTTTCTTCAAAGGTTTCCTCTTCAACCGATTGAAGCTATCTTTCCTTCACAGGTGAGTGTTGGATTGATTTTATTCGTGGTGTAGGCTTGAGGATTAATCTTGAATGATTTGAGAATATTTTAGGTTACTGATTCAAAATGTTTTCTTGAAATGTTAAGTGATTCAGTAGTCAAGTAACCTCTTCTCGGAATCATTCCTCGCCTTTTATAGTGATCTTTCAAAAATTTGCCCGTTGAAGAGATAGCTTATTTTTGAAAGTCACTTGTGGTCGTTGGCTTGTCTTGTTGCAGTCCTTGGAGTTGCCACTTCCTCGTATGAATTGTTCTTGACTTTTGAGTTCGACACGGTGTAGTGCTTCCCATTGGTTCATTCCCCTTGCACGCTTACGGGATGAGCACTTCGAGAAAGGTAGCATGGAGGTATTACTTGTTTAAGTAATTCTCTTGATTTACGTAACGGATCTCTTTCGATTATCTCGACTTGTGCATTTCCTTGCTTTCCCGGGTGACTTAGAGTCGACTTTCAATCATTGGATGACTCTTCATCACTTCAACTTGAGACTTGGCTATCTTGAGTTGACTTGAGTGATGCTTTACTCACCGTGCATCTCACCGCACCTTGATCGAGTTCCGTCTTCTCTTCTTTTGCCATACTCACTGTCTTGCAAAATGAGTCTTCCTTCTAGTCTCCGGTTGTCTTCTTGCATGTTTAGGCACAACCGACTTAACTCACTGGACTAGCCCTATTTGTTACAATGCGATTTACAACAAAAATGGGGTGCCAACTTCCTATTCTAAGTTTTACATGGCATTCATCAAAATCTAAACAATAAATTTCCCAACAATTTCCCCTTTTGATGATGCCAAAACTTAAAACATTCAAAATGTAAATAGCGTAGATACATACGGATAGTGTATTTACAGAGAATGTATACGTAGAATCAATCCTTTTATTGATCATAACATTCTTGTCCTTTACACAATTGTTTACAAGGTGTATCGGAGCAAACATCTATATCTACGCAAAAATAGAGAATTTACTGATTTATTACGGAAGACTTACATAGTATGTATTTACATAGTAAAATACATGAAGGGGTGGGATAAAGAACACTTCATCTCCTTGGCCGCTCCTTCTTTCATCTTCTTTCTTACACATCTTACTCGGTCTTCTTCTCTTTTTCTCATCTTGACCGCTTTTTCTTTCTTTTCATATGCCTTCCGGCGACTTCATCTCTTCTTAGTCTCTCTTGTCTTTCCTCCCATAGCTGAGTTTGTCTTTTATTTTCTTCTTCAATTCTTTTCACATACTTAGCATTGTTCTTAGCCACTTGCGATTGGCTACTTGGTCAAGACCAACCCAAAGAGATCCTTCTTTCTTGCCGGATCTATGTACTCAATGTTTTTGGGCGAGGCCTGGGTCCGAAACCTCTTCCTCCACTCATCGCTTCTTCCTCTACCTCTTCCTCTCGGGGCGTGTATTGTCTTTGGGGTCTTCTTCTTCCAATTTGAGTGACTAGCGGAGTGACCAGCAGAGTGATTGCCGTAGTCTCTGCCTGTCATCTTCTTCACATAGCGTGAGACCCTTTTCCCGACAAGTCCTGGCTTGAGCCATGGACATGTTTGCAAAATATCCTTGATCATGGCGTTTTAAATTCATCAATTGATCTTGGCTCGATTCCGGCATCCGAGATGGCATAAGTGTTTCATCTCTTTGGAATGCCTCCATGTTGTTTCAAGATATTCATAACTCGGGCATTCATCCTTCCTTCCACTTCCTCCATCCCCTACTTCAATCTGTTTTCTCTTTTCCATAGATACAGTGTTGGAGTGGCAGAGTCACTGGGAGTTTGTTGCCGATAATATCACCGTGTGACAAGACCTTGTTGGGGGTTTGTGCAATCATTAGGGTGACATCTCCCGATCCTTCCCCCAACAAGACTTTCCTTTCTTTGCTCTTGAGACCTCCTCACTGTCTTTCCCTTTGTTTGCTCCTCTCCTTCTCAACGTCGGATCTCTTGGTGACTTTAAGGTATTCCTCTTTCCCCTTTTTGGCATCATCAAAGGAGAGAGGAACCCTGGACACATACTAGCAAGCGGGAAGTTGAGTCTGGCGATAGCCGAAGTTCGCTTCGAAATCTGCTGCACAAAACTCGAACGAGTAGCGTTGGATTCACTTTTTGCAACTTCATCTCGGCCGTGAGAAGGTGAATTTTCGATCCATGTTTTCTTCCATACGCAGGAGCTCATTCTTATTTTGCTCACGCAGCGACTTTATCTCGGCGATGTGAGATTCATGCATGTGCTCTATGTGTTCTCTTAGTTGCGTCTTTGCATCGGCATTCTCATTCGCTGACCAACATCTTGTTGAACAATGTTACGAAATATCTAGCTTGTTCCACACGCATTGTTTCTTCTTTGTTGCCACCACTCCCGATTCTCGACTATTATGCCTCTCAAGTCGAGCAAAGTTGGCATCTCTGTTATCCAGATCTCATGTCCATCGAGGCCTGGTGCCTCTCCATCCGTTCAATTTAAGCAAATAATGCTTTGAACACCTCCCGAACTTGCTTGTTCCCTCTATGGCGGTGATATCCGATGGAATGACAGGATCTGGTATGTGGAAGCGTGCGAGATCTCTTTCTCGACTCTTTTGGGAGGTCGAGTACCTCCGAGAGAAAAGGGAAATGATTCTCACGAAGGAATCATCACGGCAACCGGGATTTGTTCAATGATGAGTGGTGCTCGTGAAGTTCCTTGTGGAGTCGAACTCTGCGGCAGGGAGCTGCGCGATGGACTCTGTTTGGTGGGGTTTGTTGTGAAGTTGACCCGACTTGCCGAGCCTCATTGTCTCAATACCTTCGGTCTCGGTTTGGTTTCTCCAATTGAGTTGACTAGTCCTCGGCCTTATCGAGCGTCATCGGACGATGATGAGATTTCCATGGGTGGCTCATCATTAAAATTGAAAGTTTGACGAGTAGTCTTGAGGTCGACTTGCTCGTGGTTGGAACATCCTCACCAGTCTTTTGGATCGGTCATGGGGATGACTCGACTTTCATCGTCTTCTTCCGATCCCGAGAAGGTTACATCGATTATCCCGGGAATCGTGAAGCGCTTATCTCCTTTTTCGATGGATCAATGATAGCGGAGGGGATGTTAGACGTACCTTGACCGTTACCCGAAGTCTCAACCTCCGTTGGCCTTCATTACCTCCCCTCGCCGGTCTCAATTGCGGCGAGGCCTTGACATCCCTTTCGGCGATGTGTCACTGTCTTGGGTCTTTCGCAGTGGCATCCATTGAGTCTCAACCCCATGGATTGCACTTTCATCGCCAGGAGGGTTAACTCCCGTGTACATTCTTCTTCGTGCCTCGATCGCATCGGCGCGTCATTAGCCTTCGTAGCGATTAGCACCTCACCGAGACAGTCAGCTCAATCTCCCCGAGCTTCGTTGATGACAACTTGATGTGTTCTTTGTGGTTGTTCCTTCTCCACTTCGCCTCCTAGATTCGTAGTAGAGTCATCCGCAGATCCTCCGACCTTGCCGCAGTGGAGGAGTTTTCCTCCTCGGTGGCGCACCACCGAGTGATTTGGAATGGGGTCACTCGTCTCCAAACTCCCTACTGTTTCTCTTGAGTGTTCACCAAGTTGGGGCGGTGGTAAGACACCTTCGTTAGGGGTTGGCTCACTGGGTCCCCATTATCCCGGTTTCATCGCCAATTCCCTTAGTTCCTTCTAACTTCCGAGTGAGCCGGGAAGTGGTGGCGGAACAACGGTGGCAATATCTTTGCACCACTCCCATTGGGTCTATCTCCACCGTGTTTTGGAGGACTCTCCTGCTCCCTCCATCATTCTTTGTTCATGAAGGACTCGGATTCGTGCATTGCTTGCTGCATTTGCAACTCTTCGTAGCGACAAAATGCGGGTCCGGATCCTCATCGTTTTTCTCGATGGGGCGTCGAGGAGAGGATGTGTATGTTCTGTGGTGCGATGATAGGCGAGCGATCTTTGGCCTTCTCACGTGCCTCGGCTTCCTCCCTTGTCTCTCCTTCTCCTTGTCCTTGAAGATCCGCAAGATGTTTGTGCGATTTTCTTCATCCGATCTTGACCACAAAGTGGTCACTCCAAGAAAATTCATCGATTCCTCTTCTTCGATAAACTCGAGCCGTTGGAACTGTTCACTGGATCGACTCAACTTCCACTTCCTCCACTCTCGCATGGCGATTTTGGATGTCTGGATAAGGTGGTGATAGGATCATCACATCATCATCTCTATCGAACTTCTTCTTGATGTCCCTCATTCTCGGGGATAGAAGGTAGCAAGCTCACGGTGCTCCATCTTGTCGATTCGTCTGTTGTAGGAGGGGCTATGATCCCAACAAAGCGAGTGTGCTTTCTTAGCTACTTCTTGTGTCGCACTGTTCGAACTACAACTGGGTCTTTAATTTGCATTGCGATCGCCTTGGCAGACTTAGCGGTTTCATCAATAGTATCTGGAGACTCTACTTCTCCAAGCTGAGTCTCGGAGTATCTGTTAGGTGAGTGGTGACTCAATGGTTTCTCAAGCTTGGAGCGCTTGATGATTCTTCTTCGTCTCTTAGTTTGTACCGGAGATTTACCGGTTCGGAGAGAGTATCTTAAGTCTTGGGCGGGGGGGCGGTCTTTGGTGTTTTCTTCGAGGAGCTAGCCGTCTTGGCTTATCGATTCTCTTCTTTTGACCAATAGGAGAAGGTATTTGAGATTCCTTCTCGGCCACTCTTCTTTGAGGCGGGAGACACGACTGCGAGGCGGGTGACTCGAGGCGGGCGGGGAGCGATTTGTTTTCTTTCTTTGCGGGGCGGCGGTTCTCTTAGCATTTACGGGGGCATCTTTCTTCTTTGGTGGAGAGGAAACAATCGTATCTTGGTCGGTGATTCCCCCTCACTTGTATCGCTTTCTTGGCGTAGGCTCTCTTACATGCGCTAGAGAGGTTTGATCTCGAACATCCTCTTGTTTACATGGAACGCCTTTCCATGTCGAAGAGGGACTCCTTTTCCTCCATCGATCGGCCAATCACCGGTCGTATCCCGGGATCCTCCAAATGCTCCATTCTCCTTGAAGGATTTGTTCCCACATTCCGCGTCTGTCTTTGTAGACAAACTCAGCCCCGATTTACTTGCTTTTCTTGAATGATCGCAGCCATGACGATCAATTTTGCTGATAGTTGGTCAAAAATTTGCCAAATTTGATGTCGATGCATTTGGCAACTATGTCCAATAGTTTGTGGTAGTCCACCTTCAACAAACCTCTTGTTGGTCAGGTAGACTATATTATCAAGCATAATCGGTCTTGCTACTTCCTTCCAAGCGGCCCAAGTCTACATCAGCTTCATTGATTTACGTGCTCCTTCCGCGGTAATGAGCAAGTGTTACGCCAAATCTTTGACAGAGATGATGAACTCCTTCCCGTGGAACAGGAGGATTTGATCCCCTCATCGTGAATCTCGGCGTTCACGAGAACGAGCGACCTCTTCCACATAGGTCATCGGGAGCTCCATTGTCGAAAATGGTTTTAGCCCGACTTTTCGAGCTTTTCAGGAATCTTCTTGATGAGGCGTCATCGACCCCTGTTTGACCATACCCTCGAAATCCACAGTAGACCCAGTGTGGATTTGCTTCCCTAGCTTGACGAAATCATAAGTTGATGCCATTTTTCAGTATTTCATGGAAAGAAACTTAGAAGTTGATTTGAAGATTGATAGGGTTTTGAGAGAGTTTTGCCTTTGCTTCTGAGAGAGAAATGAACAGTTTTGGTAATATGTGAGAGAAACGGACGAAAATGGTTTAAGTATGGTTTCTGAAAGGACGTGCGGGTGGTTTTTGAAATGTGATCAAAATCAACGGCTTAGATTTTGCACGCCGATTAGCATTTAATGTCTCGAATTTAATGCGGCAACATTTATATCCAATCTTAAGCTTGGTGTGCAGCTTTTGCCTGTACACATCATCATTATGCTGACGTCATTCTTAAAAATATTCCCGCTTAGTAAAAACGACTGCGTTTTTGTCACTTTGTTCATAAATGACTCAGCTTATCCCTTAGCTGATTTAACTCTTCTTGTCACAGTTCTCATAGTGACTCAGCTGTCAGCTAATTTGGTATAGCTGTCTTTCCGATACGACTGATTCATTTAGCTGATTTTGAGAATTCAGCTCTTTTTCCCTTTTTGTGTTTCATTTCCTTTCTTTGAGTCTTCTGAGTGTCAGCTCAGCTCAATTAACCCTAACTCATGCTTGAGTTCTTCAAATCTTGATTCACATAATGGTTTTGTGAATATGTCAGCTAACTGTTTATCAGTTGAAATATATTCCAAGGTGATGTCTTTCGTTTCAACATGATCTCTTATGAAGTGATATCTGACATCGATATGCTTTGTTCTTGAGTGCAACACAGGATTTTTAGTGATTGCAATTGCACTTATGTTATCACACATGATTGGAATTTCCTTTTCTTCAATTTCATAGTCTCTCAACTGCTGTCTCATCCATAGGATTTGGGCACAACAACTTTTGCCATGACTATGTATTCTTTGTGTAGAGGTGGCTATTGAATTTTGCTTTTTGCTAAACCAGGAAATTAGCCTGTTTCCAAGCATCTGACATGTACCTGAGGTGCTCTTCCTGTCAACTCTACATCCAGCATAGTTAGAGTCTGAATAGCCAATTAGCTTGAATCCACCTTCCTTTGGATACCATAAGCCAACTTCTTGGCTTCCCTTCAAATATCTCAAGATCCTCTTAGCTGCAGTCATATGGCTCTCTTTTGGAGCAGATTGAAATCTTGCACATACACCTACAAAGCAAGGTGATGCCTGGCCTTATAGCTGTGAGAGATAAAGCAATGATCCATAAGTGCTCAGTATCTTGTTTGATCTACAACTTGCCATCCGCATCCATGTCCATTTTGGTGATGTATTCATTGGTATTTTCACAAGATTTCTCTTCCATACCAAATTTCTTCATTAAATCTCTGGAGTATTTTATTTGACTTATGAAGGTTCCATCCTTCACCATTTTTTTCACTTGGAGTCCAGGAAGAATGTCGACTCTCCCATCATGCTCATTTCGAATTTGCTTTGCATGAGGTTTGAAAATTTATCACACAGCTCTTTGTTTGTGGATCCAAAGATGATGTCATCCACATATATTTGAACAAGCAGTATGCTCTTCTTGTCTTGAATTCTGAAAAGTGTTCTATCTACTTTTCCTTTTGTGAATCCATTATCGCCAGTTAGGAATTGTGACAAAGTATCATACCATGCTGCCTGGTGCCTGTTTCAATCCATTTAGAGCTTTCTTGAGTTTGTATACCTTATCTCCAAGAGTCTTCTGCTCAAATCCTGGAGGTTGTTCAACATACACTTCTTCTTCCAATAAACCATTTAGGAATGCATTTTTTACATCCATCGATATACAATAAAATTCTTGTGAGTCGTATAGGCAAAAACATCCTAATAGCTTCCAATCTTGCTACGAGGCAAATGTTTCATCAAAATCTATCCCTTCTTCTTGGAAATATCCTATGGCTACTAATCTTGCTTTGTTTCTTACCACAGAACCTTCCTCGTTCATCTTGTTTCTGAACACCCATTTAGTGCCAATGACATTTTTATGGGTGGGTCTTTGAACTAACTCCCATACTTTATTTCTTTCAAACTGATTCAGCACTTCTTGAATAGCTTGAATCCAATATGTGTCATCCAATGCTTGTGACACATCTTTGGGCTCTATTTGTGAGATAAAGAATGTGAACATAGCTTCTTGTTGAGTTCTGGTCTTGTTTTGACACCTTTTCTTATATCTCCAATGACAAGTTAAGTGGATGGTCTCTCGGCCATCTTACATTAGGTTGGAGTAAGTTAGGCGGATTGATCGTCTAGCGACTTTGTTGCTTTGATCGACTCTCTCGCAATCACTTAGTCAAAATTTTCCAAATTGTTTATGAGACTCGGCTATCTCATCTTCATCCGAGTTTATAATTCGACTTGACTTCATCATAGGGACTTTTAAATGGTTGGATGATTGACTTATCGGTGACTCTTCAATGTCTTCTCCATTTACATTTGGTTCATCGAATACCACATGAATGGATTCCTCTGCAACCATAGTCCTCTTGTTGAGTACTCTTGTAGGCTTTGCTTTCAAACAGTATCCCAAGAAGATACCTTCATCAACTTTAGCATCAAAAGCCTTTAGATTGTCTTTGCCATTGTTATGGATGAAGCATTTACATCCAAATATTTTAAAATATTCAACATTTGGTTTTCTCCTGTCCAAATCTCATAGGAGTCTTTGTCAATTGTCTGTTTATCATGCATCTATTTTGAGTGTAGCATCTTTGTGTTTATTGCTTCATCCCAAAATCTTTTAGGTAACCCCTTGACTAACATGGTCCTTTGCCGCTTCTTTTGAGAGTTCTATTCCTTCTTTCTCGCAACTCCATTCTCGCGGGAGTCCTTGCTGCAGATAATTCATGACCAATGTCATTTTCAATAAAATCTTGAGTTATTATACTATTGACAAACTCGATTCCTCCAATCGATCTTATTTTGATAATGGTTTGTCTCTTCTCATTTTGAATCCTCTTCATCAGCTGTGATAGTTTCTGTAGAGTTTATTTCTTCTTACACATGAATATTGTCCATGTATATCTTGAGTAGTCATCTACTACCACCAAGGTGTATTTCTTCCCACTTATACTAGCTGGTTCAACTGGACCAAATAGATCCATATGTAGGAGATGTAATATTCTTGTTGAAGATGGGCATGTCTTTTCTTTGAATGATGATTTCATTTGTTTTCCCTTCGACATGCGTCACATATACTCTCCTTCTTGTATATTGAGTCCGGAAGTCCTTCCACAAGATTACTCCTGGCAAGCTTGTTAATTATTTTGAAATTCGGGTGACTCGACCTTGTGCCACATCCAACTTGATTCACCAGGTGCTCTTTGCTATGAGACAGTCTTTGGGTGTTGCGGTTGATCAATCCACGACATACATGTTCTTTAGTCTCCGCATCCTTGCAACACAACTTCATTTGATTGGTATCCTTGATTTGGCATATACCCATGTTAAATCCAACATTATAACCCTTGTCACGAGTTGGTGATGCTTATGAAGTTGAAGTTGAGTACTTCAACATATGCGACATCCGTGATTTCTAATCCATTTTCTTGATGGATCCAATGCCTCTTATTTCTCCTGGAGCTTCATTTCCTCCAAATATGACTTTTGCTCCTTTAACTTCCTTGAATTTTGATTTTTCTTGTTTCTGTCATATGTCCGGAATGACCACTATCCATGTACCAGGTTCCTTGGCACTCACTATTCCTTGAACCTCGCAAACAAGGAAATTAAGTTTTAGGTACCCATACTTGTGCGGGTCCCGAGGGGTTAGTATTGTAAGATGATCCAACCAACCTATAGCCAAATGATTTGGCTCTAAGGGGTTGCCATCTATCGTGCCATAATCATAATTAATTTTGACAAATTGCTTGGGGATTCTAGGTTCATACATCTGTCTCTTTTGTCTGTATGCCTGTATATGTGTTTTAGCAATTGCCTTCTTTGGGTAGTTGTGATGTCTCTGAGTGTAGTGCCTAGGTGCATATGTGTGTCTTTGATGAAAGCTCTTATACCTTTGGAATGGCCTTTCTTTGAGTTCTAGGCCTTTGCCATTTGGGCTTATATTCCATAGGTCTTTGATGATAGTTTACATCATTCCAATCAGCTTGGCTTGGATATTTTGTACCATTCCCATCATATGTGTTTCTTTTATAGATCTTCCGGGTTTTTGGTAGCTCTGTTTCTTCTTTACAGTATTTCTGTTGGAGTTTCTTTGAGGAACTCATTGGATTTCTTCTCGCTTGTCCTCTCAACGCACGCAACTTATTTTTTCTTTTTCTTGTTAGCGATTTTTTACAATGGTTTACTTCAAAGATATTTATTGTTCACTAGCATTCAACACTCGGTGATTCTTGATGACGAAAATAATCTTATTAAAAGGCACCATTTTAGTGGTTTTTGATACCGTTGTTGGGCAATATCTGGCCACTACCAAGATTGACGAATCTATTTTACTTGGAGGAGTGGTCCATGGAGGTTCATTCAACCAAAGCTTCCAAGATGAGGACTTTGCGAGCAACACATCACCAATAGTTGAATGAGTTGACTCCATTGCCAACAGTGGATCGTCATATCATTGAAAGCCAAACCAAGTAATGAGATGACACCAAGTTTGTCCGTGAGTTTCACTACATCAAAGGTTAATGGGAGTGGACCGAAGATATCCTTACTCCTTAGCCGATACAAGAACAATCTTCAAAAGGCACAAATCTATTATGCATTGTATGTTTTGCTATTCATGTATGATGATAAATCTAACGTAATGAAGGCGTTTTGCGAGGCGTGGTGTCCTTTACCAATGCATTGTTGGCTTCATTTGGAGAGTTTTCCATATCTTTGTGGGATTCACACACTTTGGCAGACTTGCCCACTACTGGATCAGTCTAAGATGAATTCGTTTCCTGTGCTAAAGAAATCACTGGTGTTAATGAGGTGCCAAATAGATTCCTCCCTTGCTGTTGTAGCTACTTAATTCATGCTCATCATCTATGACAACCACCCATATTACTACTACTAGAATATATATATATATAAATAGTATAACTCGACAATATAGACTCTATTTGTAAGAATGTGTAATATATTATTTTCCTTTTCTCTGTGACAATTAAAGAGTAGACAATCAACGAAATAAACCTTATACGCAACAATAAAGATTCGACCATGAACTAACCCCGTTAGTATGTAAATCCAATAATTACACATACAAGCACATGACTCGAGCCAACATGCTATTTATAGATATATTTACAAAACTAATGAGTAATACAAGCCCCCAAATATAGTATAATAGACTCAACCAAAATAAACCAATGAACTAGCCCGATGAGTCATCATTCACGTACACAATTTTCAAAATTTTAGGAGCTCCAAAAACTTGCCTATTAAGCCAAACGGGTCTCACACATCACTATGCTCACCTACAATGCATGAACTACTTGAGATAATACTCAGGAATTAAAAGTTATGCATGTCAGGAGAATAATATAAACAACAGTGCTTTTTCAACATATAATGGTATAATATAAACTAGTGAATAAAATTATTTCACAAAAAAACATTTTCTTTTATTTTGGCCCCTGACCCAACTACTATATAATAGAAAAGAGCTCTGTACGCAACAATAATCAAATGACCAATAATATCATTATGAAACTACGTATGGTCCATTCTCCCATGACCCACCAAAGGGCACCCTACTTGCGTCCTTGTGTCCGCCAAGAAGCATCCCACCTGCGGGGTCATAACATAGGTACATAAAAGTGGTCCATCCTCCTATGACTCACCGAGGATGCATCTCCCATCTAATGTTGTGTTAACAAGGAAGTACCCCACTTATTGTATCTAAACATATATCATAAAGTACGCTCAACATGCCTCGGTACACTGACATTGATCAACATATATATTTTTCATCTACAAGAATGTCGTGCATGCAAGATCTCAATACGAGTGTGTATTACGGATGCACCTGCAAATATTGTGAATGACACGTTCAATAGCTCACTAGACACCATGTCTCAATGTCATGCCAACAAATATGCATCATATCTGTAGGTCCCAAGGGGTGTGAGTGTAAGGTTTAGAAGGGGGGGTTGAATAAACCTTACCAACTTTTCGATTTAGTCCTTTTAAAAGTTCGAGTTGATACTTTACACAACAGTGTCCTTGGTGGACAAATGATTTAGTTAATCGAGAGTTAGTCACTCAACGCACTCGGTGAGCCGTTGATAGAATAACTCAATTATTAAGATGAATTAGCTCAACTGCAGTTTGTTTTCAGCGTAAGACTTAACACCCTTAAATTTGGTTTAGTTATGATTTAATCCTTGGTTTTAGTACTTAGAGATTATCAAATGGATAGAAATTTATCAAGAGTTAAACAGATAAGATGCAAAATTAAAGTCTTTGAAATGTAAATGACACGAAAAGTTTTATAGAGGTTCGAAGATGGGGTAATTCTTCTACTCCTCTCTTCTCCAACTCCCGGAGGAATCCACTAAGTATTGATCAAGATATACAAATTGGTAACAGTCCGGATACAAGTCTTTATCACACACTGACTTGATCCTTTGGGACTCGATCTGGAGATGCCTTGGTCACGCAGTGGCTTCTCGTGCGACTCGAGCTTCTTCACAGGGCCACCTTGCTACTACAGACTCACTTGCTCAAGCTCTTTGGATTTGATCACGAAGCCCTCCAAAACTCGAGACTGGTTCGACCTTGAACCTTTCTACAATTCTCCTTGGAATGTAGACCCCTTTTCTTCAAAGGTTTCCTCTTCAACCGATTGAAGCTATCTTTCCTTCACAATTGAGTGTTGGATTGATTTTCTTCGTGGTGTAGGCTTGAGGATTAATCTTGAATGATTTGAGAATATTTTAGGTTCTGATTCAAAATGTTTTCTTGAAATGTTCGTGATTGAATAGTCAAGGTAACCTCTTCTCGAGTCATTCCTCAAGCATTTTATAGTGATCTTTCAAAACTGCCCGTTGAAGAGATAGGCTTATTTTTGAAAGTCACTTGTGGTCGTTGGCTTGTCTTGTTGCGATCCTTGGAGTTGCCACTTCCTCGTATGAATTGTTCTTGACTTTTCGGAGTTACGACATGGTGTAGTGCTTCCCATTGGTTCATTCCCCTTGCACGCTTCCTCGGGATCGAGCACTTCGAGAAAGGTAGCATGGAGGTATTACTTGTTTAAGTAATTCTCTTGATTTACGTACAACGGATCTCTTTCGATTATCTCGACTTGACTGCATTTCCTTGCTTTTCCCAGGTGACTTAGAGTCGACTTTCAATCATGGATGACTCTTCGTCACTTCAACTTGAGACTTGGCTATCTTGAGTTGACTTGACCGATACTTTACTCGATTGCATCTCACCGCACCTTGGTAGAGTTCCGTCTTCTCTTCTTTGCCATACTCGGATGTCTTGCGGCGAGTCTTCCTTCTAGTCTCCATTGTCTTCTTGCATGTTTAGGGCACACAGGTGACTTAACTCACTTGACCAAGCCCTATTTGTTACAATTGATTTACAACAAAAATGGGGTGTCAACTTCCTATTCTAAGTTTTACATGGCATTCAACAAAATCTAAACAATAAATTTCCCAACAATATCATACCCACATTTATTCAATAAGATACCACAATCACATATACTACAAATAATTCAAAGAATACTATGTTCATGCATTGTAGTTGCAATTTTACTTACTTTTTACCATGGATATTCTACTGAAAGTTAAATAATTGCTTTTCTTTCCTAATCTCATGTGTAAGAAAACTTATGAAAATATGGGATATAAGTTCCAAATTTCAAATCAACAAATTAGCAGATCTTATTAAGGACATTAAATCTTCAATTTGATTAAGTAACAATTTAGATCTTAAGACATAAAATTTAGGTCAAATTGAATTTCTGAGTATATCAATTTTATTTCATGTATATAGTAAATTACTTAATTAATATACGATAATCTATATTGTAAGGTCCCACATTTTTGTAACGTGTACGATTGTGATTTCAGTTTAACTGGATGTTATTTATTTCACAACTATATTTAACACGTCATTCTTGACGAATTGTCGTAATAAAATTTCGCGTACTATGTTATCATTTTATATTTTGTGCGCTCAATTGCTTGCTTAGTTTTTTCTGGTCTTCATTAATATATGTGCTCGATCATACTACTAATATGTTACCTTAATTATAATTTATATATTTCAGAATTAATATATAACTATTTATTCAGATTTCTTGAATAATTTATCTAAATTACTTAATTGCTTAATTGATATTATTCACTTGTACTAAATAGTTTTAGATTATTTATAACCTTAGATGAAAAGTCATCTGATTCAACACTTGATAATTATTATACACATTACATAGGTGATCGATATAGCTTATAGAATAAGGTGTTTGACATATGAGATAATTGAGAAGTGATTATGGGATTGATAAGTGAAATTTTTGGACTTGATGATTTACTTCAATTATCACCAACTTTTGGACAAAATAAAAATAAAAATTGGTGATATATGAGATGATTTGGACAACCACTTGAGAGATGGGGGAACAAAATGCAAGCGAAATTCATGTTATATCACATTAAAATATTCATCCTCAAATTCCAACAAATTCTTCCACTTTAACATAAATTATCCCCATCCATCCTCCACTCTTAATTCTTTATTTCATTCAAATTAAGTTCAAAATAAGACAAATTAACCCTTCCATTTAACTACCCAAAGGTCCCCATGACACAAAAATGAAGCAAAACAAGAAAAACATGTAGGTATTGAGCGGGGATGGGGCTGCCAAAATTTTTGAGGGGATGGGGAGTGATTATTGTTCTCATTCCATCACTTACAAACTCTCAAAATACTCTCAAACTTGAACACTAATACTCTCTCCAAAAATTCCCTCAAGAACTCTTCTTTTTTGAAGACTAGACATCTCAAAAATTCATCAACCAATGGTAAGAACTTGACTCCCAAGCTTGATTTATACTTCCATATTTCACTTTCAATCATCATCTTTTCACTTCTAAATTGAACAAATTTTTTCTCTCTTCTTGAGCTACAATGGCCGAAAGTTTTGAAGCCAAAGGTAATAATTTTGTCTTTCAAATTTCGATTTCTATTCTTCTTTATCAAACCTCATCCTTTATCTTATCTAATTTGAAAAACTATTCCTTTTAAGGAACTATTTAGGGACCAGAAATTGGAGGAGGAAGAACATTGGTGAAGTCGAAGCTTTAGGCATTAATCTAGTTTCAACACTTGAACGTAAGTAATGGTCATTTTGGTTTTAGTACACTTTCTTTTATTGGCTTGAAATCGCACATTCTTGACCTTAAAATATGGATTAGGGGCTGACCTAATAAGCTATAGCCTTGAGGTTGAGAGCTTAAGGAGAAATTCAATTTTTGGAGGACTATCACTACCAACACTTGAAGATTATTAAGTTGGGTGGAATTTTTTTTGGAAAATAAGCAAATATTTTGATAAAAAGCATGTATTACATGAAAATGTCTTGAAATATTTCAGATATATTTTGTATGTGTATTTTGAAGTATGTCAAGTCCAAGAAGTCTTGTAAAATTAATCATGATACTTGATTTTTGCTTGTTGGAATTTCTTGATTTCTTGTTGAATCCTTTAATAATATATTAATGCATGTATTATGTGGTCAAAATCATGATATTTATTTTATAAGTATTTTGGAAATATGGACTTGTACTTTATTTTGGATGATTTGACCATTTATGTACTTTTCGCAAAATATGGGAACTAGAATGATAATAGTGAAACTGTCCGAGGACCATTATGTGAATTTCAAAATTTTGGAATGAAATAGACTGTTTTTATGATATTTTAAGTGGTCATAAAGGTTTAAATGATTTGATTTAAGAAATAAAAATATTAAAAATTATAAAGACTCAAGTGTGAAAATATAATAGTTTTAAGGACCAAACTGAAATTTTTAGATTATGTATAGCCTATGTTCCTAGAATTATATTTAACTTCGATTTATAATATTATGATACTATAGTTTAAGTCTCATAATAATAGGACTTCAAATAAGCTCTTACGGACAAAATCGATTTGTGGTCTATAAATGAAATTTCAAAAAATGAGGGACCTAAACTGTGAATCTTTCAAATCTATTTTGCCCCCAAATCTACTGTCCTGAGTGATATTTTAAAATTATAATCACATTGAAAAACCTCCCAGTTTAGGAGATACATATTTTTTTAATGTTCCAAGTCAAAGACGACAATTTTTGAAAAGGGACCAAAACTGTAAAATTTTGAAAACCTGACCCCAATCTTCTATAATTAAAACACTCTGGAATTTTCAAAGAATTTAGAAACTGGCCTCACTCTTTTTTGGCTTCAGGACTAAGGCTTATCGAATTAAAAAAAAAAAACGATAAGGACAATTTTTCATTAAAGGCTACTTGTCAAATCTTATTTTACTCAAGGTCCTAGGAAACATATTTTCAGCCTTAGCCTACTTATTTGACATCAAATTATATTTTATAATCATCAACAAGGATATTTCTTAACTAATCTGGACCGTTAAACAGACTTATTTTATCCGAATAAAAAATACTCACTCAAAAAGGCAACTTTCTCGCCTTGAATAATCGAATGTGTTATAACTCTGAAATTATGTAGAACCAAATACCAATAAAAGTCAGATTGATCATCCGATAACTAGCCCATTAAATTATACTTTGATAAAGTCACTATCGAGCACTGTGTGACTTGTTCACTTCGCCTACCTTAATGACTTGCGATTTATCTTGTAACTCTTTAATGGGCTATATGTTGATTTGGACTATTTCTGTAACTCTGATAATATCGTTACCAAACTTTGTGTGATGAGTTCACTTCGGATACCTTATTGACATACCATGTATTTGTGTACCTCTGAATGTTTTGGACATTGAAGTTGATATATTTCTGTGGAATGGATAAGTTGAGTATGAGATCGGGTAGCTCGACAGTAATTCGATACTTGCCTCCATCATCAAAATCCCAATATCGAGTCGGATATGAGAGTTCGATGGGCGATTGGGTCGTAGTATGGGTATGATAAGGATTATGATGTTTTCTAAACCTTGCAAGCCTTTTGTAGAGACGTCGTGCCTTCTGGGATACTGGCTACGACCCTATCCATTAGATGTATAAGGTGATCTGTTGGGGAGTTGATGTTTGATCAACACGTCTCTGTCGAATAAGGTCGGTCCAGTTGCATCAAACATTGTGCACAACACTTATGTTTGGTTCTAGATTGAAGTTATGTTCCATATGCAACCACTTCTGTTTGTCTGATTATGTCTTAATCTGAATTACGCGAGTTATTTGATTTTTATCAATAATTATGTTTGCGTTCAAGTCTCATGCATTGACTTCATAGAATTATTTCTTGCATAACTGTAAGCCACACTTTCATACACTTGGACCCATCCACTGAGAATTTTTATCTCATCCCCGCCTATTCAACGACCAGATGATGAGCCTCCATACCATGAAGATGGTGCCGAGGATTTCCAAGCGACAAATTAATTTTATACCTTAGAAGGACGAGTTTACCTTATTTTAATTTTGTTATAATAAACTAAGATTATATTATTCAGATATTCGACTTCTAACATGGGTCATGTAAATCCTAAGACTTAATTTGTACTTATTGGTTTCGTTGCAACTTTGTACTCTTATCAGATATTTTAAGATGATGATGGTTAATCGAGGATTTTGTTGTATTTTTGCTTTTGGGTAATTTGGTCGGCTTGGTAAACCGATATAAGTTTGAATGTCTGTGTCACAACTTCTGTTTTTGGGGCGTGACAGTTGTGGTATCAGAGTTTGGCTAGTAAGGAGAAAACTTACACCGAGCTAACCCATGATATAACCCTATGTCTGTGTTGGGAATTACCACTATCGATTAGTCTAAGTTAAATTTCCATGATATTTGGGAATCTATAGAACCTCTGATGCTATGTCTAATAGTAGTTTACATGAACTATTACCACACTTAGTTGACTTTCCCGATTTAGTTAGTACTTACTAGTTGTTCTTACCTCACTTCGTTGTTCTATTCTCATATTTGACAAGCACTCCGTATTTTGTCCGTATGGATCCACGAGAGCTAACTTGGTGATGGTTTAGAAGCTACGTGTGGAGGTTAACTATTATTTCGAGATGATGCTATACTAGCAGAGAGATCATTCGCGCACCATTTCCTAACTCCATGAAGAGAAACTTTGCACGAAAGTACTTGAGGAACACATATGCTAGGAACATGAGAATATAACAAATCATAATACCCAGGTTTAGGAACACAAGCAATCGATCCGTGCGCGGAATGACCAGATTCAAATACTTTATGAGAGACTAGATAACATGACTAGAGATGTGTATCGTGTGGACCAGAAACAAACCAGGATGACCTTTGCCAACCGTGAATTACTGGAAAAGATTGATTATCATGAACACCTGACTACCCAACACTTCAACATGATCTGAGACTTAGAAGCTACGGTGAACCAGCAAGTGGACTTAATCCATGAATTGGATGAGAAGTAGAGTAGATCCAAACAAGCCAAGCCGACTTTCAATAGCACGTTCAGCTACTCCAGAACTGGGTACTCGATGCCATCCACATTATTCTAGAAATACCCCTAGTTGTAGAAAAACTAGTTTCTCAACAACCTGAAAAAAGAAGATCATCTGGAAAAAGATCCGGAAGTGGATCCAAAAGAACAGTTGGAAGAGGATCCAAAAATGTATCCGATGGATTTTCTACAAGATCCTGACGATGATAAAACTCATAGCTCGCAACGCCACTAGATTACCTTAGATTTGTACTTAGATTATGATTTGGATATGTTGCATTGTATGTTAGTGATTGTGATGTACTTAATAGTCGAAACTTTGGTTTCCTTGGCTACTACTTATATATTCCATTGTCTGTACTTATTTGAACGATGTGTTTTGTATTATGTACTGTTGTTGTTTTGCTGTGTATAATGTTATGAAGCATTCATAAATGTTGTTGATGTGTTGTGAATCTATCTTGTCAACGTTTGTACTAATAATTATCAAACCTCGCACGATAACTCCAACCTGAATCCAGGGTCAACTTCATTACAGATGTTGGAACACCACTGAAGAGGTCACTCTTGTATTCACAGAGTTGAGAAATACAATCATCCCCCAAAAGGGACACCTTCTCTAGAACTGCCACCACCACCTCCCCCAACCGGGCGATAAAACTTAACACTTCAAACTCTTCAACAAATCTTGTTGTTCATGCAACAACAAGCTGGACCTAACCGAAACATACATGAGCCCTTGCATGATGCATATAATAGGGTACTGGAGCAATTCCTGCAGTTTGACCCACCGGCCTTTCGAAAAGAGCTAGATGATGCCAAGGCTGTGGATTGGCTAGAACGACTAGAGATCATCTTGTAACACCTGAATAATCTTACCCTATTTAATTACTTTATTTCTACTTTTATTAATAATCATAATAGGGAGATTATATATGTACATATATATATATATATATATATATATATTAATTATCAATTATTGGACTAGCTTTAGACATCACCCACTAATGCCCATCATCTTCATTATCATTATCCCCACCTTATGCTACTTTACCCACTTTAGCCCATTTGCTCATGTTTTCAACAAACTTTAAAGAAAATCAACTCTATTTTCTTATTCCCAATTCCACGTCTCTGCAAATTTTTGATAGAAGTACAACCTTGATTTCTTCAACCTCACGTCTCAACTATCAACAGAAAACCAATCGATACTTTCACTTCTACAAATTTTTCCATAGCACTCTCATGACTTCAAGCGGAACATCTCACTTTCACAACACCGAGTCTCCGTCTATTTTGTCGCCGAAAATTGAACGAATGAAGGATTTTGTGAAGTTTAATTTTTTTCCTATTGTTTAGGTTTGTTCCTTGTCACTGTTTTAGTAAGTGTGGAAGTATGTGTCTGTCTCCGTGTGTATTTTTAGTGATGTGTGTGGGTTGTTTCACAACTAGTGTGTTTAACTATTTTTTTGTGTGTGTGAAGGTGATTGTGTGTGTGTTAATTTATGTGTCTGTGATGGCCTGGTGTATTTGTGTGAATTCAAGTGTGTGTGTTTGTGCGTGCATCTGTGTATATGTTGGGATGTAGTGTGTGTGTGTGTGGGTGTAAACCAGTGTGTGTGAGTAACCTGTGTGTGAGTAACCTGTGTGTGTTTGTGTGTGTGAATTAGTGTGTGTGAGTGTGTGCAATTTGAGAGAGAAAGAGGACAAAAGTTGGGGTTTGGGATTGGGCCTAATTTGAGATTTTTTAGAGAATTAGAGTCATTTGCAAATTTTATTTTTTTATTTAACCCACTGAACTTTCAATTAGGTCATATATATCCCAAATTAAAGTTTCTGGAATATTTTCAATTTAGTCTCAAGCGGTTTCAATTCAGTCCAGATTTTTATTTAAAATTTTCAAATTTTCAAATTAACCCCTATAGCTTCTTTAGATTTTATGGATTTTTCAATTTGACCCTACAAGTTTTTCAATTTAGTCCAAAACTAAAATTAACTTTTAACTTCTTTCAAATAGACCTCCAAACTTATTTTTTTTAAGTCAAATTTTCATATACTAAAAGCCCTAGGCTATTTTATAAGTATAGTTATTTTAATTAAAAGTTACTACTTAATATATAACCTTAAATCATATTAAATCTTATATTGCAGGTGACAAAGAATCATATAAATACGGGTTCTACTTTCAAGCAATTTGTGAATCTATTTTATTTGCTCATTGAGATAGAGATTTTTATTGCATTCTATGTGTATAATTCATTGTCCTTGTTAAATGCATAAACTGTTCAATTATATGAATTACGCATTGAAAATGGTTAAATGATAAGCATAATTATGTGAATTATATGCTTTTGGTGTATTACATGATATGCATAATTATGTGAATTATATGCTTTTAATGTGCTATATGATATGATTAATTTTTATGAATTACTGTTTTTCATTACAAAGTATGTTATGTATATTTATGCAATGGGAAAGGAAAAGGTTATGTGCTATTTAGCTTATGCCAACAAGAAAGATTATGTGTTAATTTATGTAATTGTGGACTTTTCGTATGTGATTACTCACCCCCTACTGAGTATGTGATTACTCACCCCCTAAATACAAATTCTTTTCGATCATATGGACAGATGATGCGTTGCGGATGCGGGTGAATAGCCGATGATTTTATTTTTATTATTATTTAAATCTCAAGAATTATGAACTCATTTTAAATTTCGTACAATTGTGACGTACTATTTATTTTAATTTATTTCAAAGTGTTTTGAGTGTATTTTTAATTTTGGAAAATACTCTATAATTATTTTTAAGACATAAAGTATTCTCATTATCGCTTAAAGCTAAAATTTTCATTTATCTATTTATTTAAAAAAAATTAAATGCGCATTTTTTTGAAAAATTAGTAACGCTAAAAATGCATTTAAAATAGGGCGTTACAATATGGTATCAGAGCATGTCTACTTTCCTATAAACATGCAAATTTCAATTTATTTGTTTTAAGAAAACGACTATTCCCCATCAAGCTCCGTCCAACCATGTAACATCTATTTAATTGTCATGTCATAAAGAATTGGGAAATTATAATGTGCTATGTGAATCATGAGAATTTATATGGACATTTATGTGACATATTATAATTTATATATGTGTTCCTTAATTCATTACATGATCTAAATTTTTTTTCATGACATATTAGACGTAGAGAACAATGTGAAATAGCAATTCATAATGAACTGTAGAAGTATGACGTGTATTTTCTTTATAATATATGATAAAGTTGAACGATTTATATGATTATCTTATATAGATTGGCCCGCACGTTTAAAAATGCTAACACGTGAGAATCATTCTATGAGAATAGTTAAACTTATATATTTTGTTTTACCATAGATAATGTTATCGTGAGAGATAATTCAAACTTGTCACTTAACTCAAACCAAAGTCAAGGGGTTGTCGATAATACACCTACTCTAGTAAGGTTATTTGATGTTGATGCTACATATTCCTTTATTTATGTTGATCTCCAAGCTAAAACCCAACTTAAGAGCTACACTATTAGTGACACGCTTCAAATAAGCCTCTCATCCGGAAAAATAATAAGTATTGATCAAGTGATTAATAATGTGGAGTAGTACTTTGATGGGAAGGGTTTAGAAGCAGAATTACATGTGATTATGATGAGGGATTTTGATATCATCTTAAGCTAGATGAATAAGTACAAGGCCAACAACAAATGTCATAAAAGAGAAATAATTTTGTGACCCTTAAATGGAGACAATTCATATTTTTTTTATTTTTTTTATTAGCGAGAGCGAGTGAATTCTCTGAATGATACCAATAATGAGGATGATAAAGATGTTAAAAACAAATCGTCTGGGGTATCTGGTGAATGTGATGATCATTCTGGTTGACGAGAAGACCATCGTGGAAGTCCATGTTGTTTGTAAGAATGCCAACGTCTTTCCAAAAGATTTGTCCGTAGTACCTATGAATCAACCAGTAGAGTTTACAATTGATTTGATTCTGGAAACTGCATCTGTATCAAAAATACAATATATAATAGCACCCAATTAGCTTCATGAGCTAAAAGATCAACTCAAGGAAGTTTTGGATATTGGTTTCATCCGACCGAGCGGGTCGTTTAGGGAAGCCCAATTTTATTTTTTTGAAAAAAAGATGGAACTATGAGATGAATAGAGTATAGGGAGCTAATTAACTCACCATAAAGAACAAATATTCATTGTCGATGATTGAGGATCTTTTCGATCAATTGAATGGAAACAAGTGTATTTTCCATAATTTACGTGAGGTATAAATATCATCAATCAAGGTTAAGAGCGAGGACTTTTAGGATCTATACGGGCACTATGAGTTCACAATGATGCCCTTTGGACTTAATAATGCTCTTATAGTATTTATGGAATTTGATGAACTAGGTTTTTCATCTGTACTTGGATAAATTTGTGATTGTATTCATAGATGACATCTTGGTGTACTAAAAGAAAATAGAACAACATGTGAAACATCTCATCATAGTGTTGGAGACTTTTCTTAAAGAGCAATTATTCGACAAATTCAAGAAGTGTGAGTTTTGACCAGATCGAGTAGTATTTATTGGTACATGTAGTTATATCAAAAGGTATTAAGTGGACCCAACAAAAGTTAAAGATGTGCAATAAAAGGTTTAGCTCCTACGAACGCCAATGAAATGCATAGTTTCTTAGGCCTTGTTGGATATTACAAAAGGTTTATCATGGGATTTTCGAAAAATAGCAAGCCTAATTACCCGACTCACAAGGAAAGGTGAGAAGTTTATTTGGACTAAGAGGTGCGAGCATAGTTTCTAGAACTCAAACAATGTCTAGTCTGAGCACTGTTTTAAAAAAAAATCCAAATACTACAGATGGTTTTATAATCTATAGCTATGCATTGGAACAATGATTATGATGCGTTGTGATGCAAAATGGTAAGATGATTGCTTATGCCTCACAACAACTAAAATATCTCGAGCTCAATTACCATACATGCAACTTGGAGTTGGTGGCAGTTATATAAACCTTAAAGATACATCGCCAATAATTATACAGGGGAAAATACAAAGTTTACAATGATCACGAGAGTTTGAAGTATTTTCTTCATACAAAAAGAGATGAAAATGAGCCAAAGAGAAGATAGTTGGAACTCGTGAAAAATGATTATTATATGATCCATTATCATACTAGTAAAACTAATGTTATAGTAGATAGAGAATCTGAAAGAAACTTTTAAATTTGAAAAGATTTACTAAGAGGTTAATATTGGATTTTCATGATAGTTGGGAGAGGTACTTGCTTCTTGTGGAAATCCTCTTACAACAATCGCTCTCGGGCAACCATCAGAATGGCCTCTTATGAAGTCTTATACGACAAAAAGTGTAGTGCGAAAAAAAAAGTGTTAGGTTCTGAACTAGTCGTGCAGATGGTCAAGGTTATTGAGAAAGTCAGAGATAGAATAAAAATAGCCCAAGACTGACAGAAATCCGATGGAGATCAGAGAAGGGAAGACCTACAGTTTGAAAAAGGTGGTAAAGTTTTCTTAAAGAGTAGTAAGATTTGGCAGGAAGGGAAAACTGAGACCTAGGTTCGTTGGAGCGAGTTGGAGATGTAGCTTACAGATTGGAATTACTGCCAGAGCCACCAGTAGTTCATAAAGTATTTCACGTGTCTATATCGAGGAAGTACGTCAACGAACCAAGCCACATGGCTAATAGAGATGTCGCCTTGGTCAAAGTCCAATGTACTATATGGTCAAGAAGAAGCAACATGAGAGCGTGAAGCTGAGATTCGAGCCAAGTATCCCAAATTATTCGACCAACAGAGCAAGCTTAAAATTTCGAGGACGAAATTTTATTATAAGAGGGATAGGATGTAACACCCGTAATAATTTTACCCTATTTAATTTTTTTATTTCTACTTTTATTAAAAATCATAATAGGGAGATTATATATGTACATATACATATATATATATATATATATTTAATTATCAATTATTGGAATAGATTTAGACATTACCCACTAATGCCCATCATCTACATTATCACTATCCCCACCTTATGCCACTTTACCCACTTTAGCCCATTTGCTCATGTTTTCCGCAAACTTTAAAGAAAATCACCTCTATTTTTTTATTCTCAATTCCACATCTCTGCAAATTTTTGATAGAAGTACAAACTTGATTTCCTCAACCTCAATTCTCAACTATCAACAGAAAACTAATCCATACTTTCACTTCTGCAAATTTTTCCGCAGCACTCTCACGACTTCAAGCAGAAATTGAACGAATGAAGGATTTTGCGAAGTTTGATCTTTTTTCCTATTGTTTAGGTTTGTTCCCTATCACTGTATGAGTAAGTGTGGAAGTATGTGTCTGTCTATGTGTATTTTTAGTGATGTGTATGGGTTATTTCACAACTTGTGCATTTAACTGTTTTGTGTTTGTGTGTGTGAAGGTGTGTGTGCGTGTGTGTGTTAATTTATGTGTCTGTGATGGCCTGGTGTATTTGTGTGAATTCAAGTGTGTGTATGTTTGTGTGTGCGTCATTGTACGTGTTGGGATGTAGTGTCTGCGTGTGTGGGTGTAAATCAGTTTGTGTTTGTGTGTGTGAATTAGTGTGTGTGATAGTGTGCAATTTGTGAGAGACAAAGGAAAAACGTTGGGGCTTGGGATTGGGCCAAATTTTGAGAATTTGATAGAGAATTAGATTCATTTGCAATTTTTGTTTTTTATTTAACTCACTGAACTTGCAAGTAGGTCTTAACCCAAATCAAAGTTTCTAGGTTATTTTCAATTTAGTCCCAAGCAGTTTCAATTCAGTCCAGAGTTTTATTTAAAATTTTCAGATTTTCAAATTAACCCCAATAACTTATTTAGACTTTATGGATTTTTCAATTTGACATGACAAGTTTTTCAATTTAGTCGAAAACTAAAATTAACTTTTAACTTCTTTCAAATAGACCTCAAAACTTATCTTTTTAAGTTAAAATTTCACATACTAAAAGCCCTAGGCTATTTTATAAGTACAGTTATTTTAAGGGATAAAAACATTTAACCCCCCAAACTATTCGAAGTTTTACACTTAACCATACGAACTTTAAATCGTTACACTTAACCCTCCCAACTATGCGAAATTTTACACTTTGCCTTAAATTACAGATTCACCCCTAGCTATATGAAAGTTGTTTTACCGTTTACCCTCTAAACTTCAAAGTTGTTGCACTTTACCACCTATGCCATAAATTTTATTGTATTATCTACATTTACTCCTCAAGGTCTTGCGACCCTCGAAAATGATATCAGAGCCTAGGTTTATTAAGAACATTTAGTTAAATTTATTATATTTATGTAATTAACAATTGGTGAGGAGAAATTACTCCGAGATTATGAATCCGGACCGATGTCCGAGATGTACCCCTTTACAGACATATCACAAATATTGACGATGTATGCACAAGAACACCTTGACCAGGTTTCATATTGGGAATACCAACATGAAGAAAAGGAATGTGCAAGAGCCGATGGGGAAACCTTAAGGCAATGCAAAATGCGAAAGCCCAGAATATTATAAGCGATTCTGGATGCTTAACTGCACTTATATGTTCATTTGATGAACCTTCAAGAAACGGTTCATGAAAATTCCCATCGAACAATGATTCCCGATGGAATACCACAATGGAACGAGATACTTCCGACAAATCTAAGATCTCCGAGATCTTAGAGAAATCGAAGACGGCGTGCGTAATTATGGCAACCGCCATATTCATTTACCAAGACAAGTTCATCGATCGAGCGGATGGAAACGATGGTGAAATATCGAAGAAACTCTTGAACTCCTTCATGATATTCAAAACGAGTCAAGAACCTGGAGGATGGCCAAGTTCATCCTGAGGAAGGAAACGTATTGATTTTGGGGACAGACCTATTTACACCAAAAGGGGAAACCAACCGAAGTCATACGAAAAATGACGGATGAGGAAAAGCTCATTGCTCTAATCAAAGGAAAATCCATCAAAAATTAAAAAAGATGGATATTGAAAAGATGAATCTTAAAGATCTACATGACCTGGCGTAATCCTTCGGCGGGATTAGGTATTGTAGATTTAAAGATGAACGCAGTGAGAATCGGCTTTGGTTACCTATGACCCACAAGGTAGACCAATTCCTCCACCACCGCCACGATTACTCCTAACGTCGAAGAAAGTACGGGTTCACATCATGGAACTCGGGACGAGAGGATGCCACATCTTTGGGGATTTCACGATCGGGAGTGATCCACTTTCAGGGATAGGAGGTCGAAACCCTCTTGCGGGAACTGCATAACCTACCTAAAGGCCGAATGTTTATCGACGCCTTATGGAAGATCGCACCTCGACCCAATACATCCGTATGGGTTGATGTTAAATCTGACATCCCGGATTTTAAAAACAGAGAAGTTCTCATTGATGAATGGGCTTGACTATGAGAATTTCAGCAGAACCCTCGATCTTACAAAGGATTCATTCATTTTACTCCTTGAAATGAGTCTTGAAGGATCGGTGAAGATTGCTCGGGATATGACCGATGCTAGTACGAAAAGTTCGATCACATCGGGGAATCACTTAAAGGAATTGTCGATGGTATGGCAAAACTATTCAAAATCCAATTCATCGGCACGGGTTATTTCGAGGATTAGAGGATGAAAAAGAAAGAAATATAAACAAGCCCTCTATAGCCTTGAGTTCTGGATATTTTTCATATTGACGAATATATCAAGTTGTTCACCGAATACCGGTGGAAATCCAAGATTGAGGAAAAAGAAGCCGCATTGACTATTCTTTGCCAAAATTCCGAGTCCCCTGGAGAGAAATGCTTATCGGGGAATACAAGGGTGGAGTCAAGAAAATCGTGGCCGAGAAAAATGTCTTTCCTAAAGGCCAAGTTATCTCGAATGGTGCTATCAAGCGACTCTGCACAGAATTACAAGAGATTAAGAGGAATTAACAAAGCGGTTCCTCTATGTTGCGTGGATAATGATATCCCAACAGTTGTGGGAGGTCAACCAAGGCGCACAAGAAGAAGAAAGAGAAAAGCCATCCATACCGAGGAAGCAACAACAAAAGAAGCGGTCTTCATGGAGACCTAGAAGGTTCTCGTCAAAACAAAAGCCCGAAGTTATAAATCGGACAAAGACCAGCACCAAGCGGAGTAGAGCTTCATCATCGGGTTCTAATCAAGCAAGTACCGGCAGAAATCCAGGAGAAGAACTTTCAGCGTGCTCACACTAGAGCTAATGAAAGTTTCAAAGATCAGTAATTGCCGGACATGCGAGCAAGAGGGCATATCTCAAACGGATTGCCCAGACAATAAAAAACGAGGAGTCGAGAGTTCGAGGCCACACCGTAAATCGAAGAAGTCAGTTTATTATCGATTTAATACGGTGTATCAATTCGAGGATATTCCCTCGGATGAAAGCATCTATGAAGAAGAGATCTATGCTTGATGATGGAAGTGACTCACTCGAATCGAGTGAAGAAGAAATTCTTCACAGATCGAGGAGGATATGTCGATTCCTCTCTCACACGACGGTTTCTCATAAAACTCTTATGAGAATCATGAAGGAAGATCCAAAGCTTCAAGTCTATGATGGATTTACAATTGGAGCTATGGAAAAAACATTGGATAAAATTGGGTTTCGTAATAGAAAACACCAAATTATCCATAGGGTAACAACCGAGAATTTGCTATTCGATGGAGTTTACCAAGAATCGATCGAGATGCAATTGGTCCCTATTAGAGAAATACAAGAGATCAAAAGCAAAGTTAAAAGAGAAGTTGCAAATACACTCTCATGGATTCATATCGGAGCCATAAGAGTAATTATTAAAGCAACATTCAAAGAAGGAATAGATTCGCCCCTTAATCTTGTTGTCTTTGACAAGCGAATCTCGCATCTCAAGGATTCATGCCTTGGAGCGGTTCTGAGAAATTTGTATGCGAGAGAAATTGGCATTTAATGTCTATCCTAGAATTGCATACAATTTGGGAGATCGAGACTTCAGTAGAGTCCTAACCGTTCATCAAGATTTCAAAAGAGTCGATTTGATGAAAGAAGGAAACAGGCCTTACTCGATCACATACAAGATTTCATATGCTCTCTCGAATACCCATCATTCAAGTATTCTTGAGAAAGGAATTTATTGAAGTCCCAAGAATCTTTGAGGACTTTGCCAGGGTGGTGTTACGAAATCATTGAATCTCCAACTATTAAGGAGATTGTTATGATAATTCAAGATCAACCATCTTCAACAAAAGTCGGAGTCTCGAGTTGAGCACTGAAGGATGTCTTTCGGCCAAGAAGACAATGGTGAGCAGCAAAGCCGTGGGAAGAAAGGAGACCAAATGCGTTCAGCGCATCCCCCGATGTTTTTAAAACAAATAGAGAGCCGAAATGTCCGAAAGATGGCGAGAGGTTGAAGTAATATTCGACATCACTCAAAAGGATAACATTTTTCCTTGTGATGTTCTATATTATCTCCAACAACCAATCGTTGGAAGGTATCAAGGAAGCCGAAGATAAGAGAAATTGAGCTTACTATCACAGAGTTGCGGGAAAGATCCCCGAACAATTAATACTGGGAATTGAATTTCTTGAGGAGCATAAACCTTGGGAAAGATTACAAGACGGAATGGAGTTCACAATGGCTAATAAAAGATACTGAGAATCGGATGACCACTAGTCTATTCTCCATATACATTTCTATTGGAATGTTATATGCGGAATACAAGGCCGAGTATTTCGCCGCATATATTGATTCAGTGCGGAATATGTACTGCAAAGTCGGATGTCTTTCCTAAAGAAATTGAGAAGATTTACCAGCTATTGCGGAAGAGATTTCTCTAAAAGGATTCTTATCCTTAACAGGAATTAAACAAGCGAAATAATGATCGGAGGAGCGGGCGTTACCCATGGTACAAAGTAAAGACGCCACCAATCTATTTCCATGATACAAAATGCGATATTTTGCTTTGGGAAACAATTTCCTACAAACATTCAAGCGGTTCACACAAGAGAACGAGACGAGAAGACTTATTTTCACAACCTTATGTGATCATAAGATTATTGTCCAGAGATCGCGGGAAGCATTTTACGAAAAAAATGCCCATTAATTTTCGCGGCAAGCGTGGTGATGAAGCCAAACTTCGCAATCCAAAAATGGCGGATCGAAGGAAATTTGGTGAAGCTTTATTATCCTATAGACAATTTGGTTCCATCCGTAAGGATCGGAAGATATGGGATAATAACTTGTATTCATTCGAGTACAAGGAGAAGAACGAGTCACTCCGAAAGCCATTGCGAGAATTATGGATGAGTCTAATGGAGAATCCACGAGTGATGTAACCATAGAGGAACAAATATCACTCGAGGATATCAAGAAGAAGATCCAAAGGAATTACAATGAAGATCCTTTGGCTTGGTGGGATAAGAACGAGCTTAAAGCTTCCTTAAAGGTTAAATCTGGAAAGGAGTACGAGTTCGTAAGATTCAAACCAATCCTTATGAACCGGGAAGATCGTGAGGATATGCAAAAGATACTTAAGGAACATCTTGACCTTAAGTTAATTTCACCAGGAGTTTCTCCATACAAAGATCCAGGATTCTTAGTCGAAACCATGGAGAAATCAAAAGAGAAAGCCAAGACTTGTTATTAATTACAAAGGGATTAATAACATTTTGGAGTTCGACGGATACTATATCCCAAGCGAGAACATCCGTTAATCAGATCAAAGGTGCCAAGATATTCTCAAAGTTCGCTTTGCAAGTCCGGATTCTACCGTTAAGATGGAGGAAGAAAGTAAGAAGTTTACTGACTTTCTCTACACCACAGGGGACACTATATTTGGAACGTGATGCCTATGGGATTGGCTAACGCACCCCGGATATATCAAAGAAAGATGGATAATCTTTTCAAAGATTATTTGATTTCATGTTCGTATATATCGACGACATTCTAATCGCATCAAAGAACATGAAGGAGCATCTCAAACATTTGGAAATATTTTCGATGTTTGTCACAAAAATTTAGTGCTTTGGAAAAGAAGGCGTGTCGCGACAAGACAGTTGAATTCCTCGGAATTGAAATCGATGAATCTGGAATTATTCTACTGAGAATCATATTGTGAAAAAAATACAGGGATTTCCGGATACACCGAAAGACAAGAAGCGACTTGAGTTTTCTTGAGTTGTTAATTTTGTCGGGATGTTCATTAACAATCGCATATTACGGGAAGGTGTTTAGCCCATTGCCTAAAAAAGATGCAGTATTCAAATGGGAAGATGAACATCAAGTAGGAATTAAGCAACTAAAAGAAGTTTGTAAAAAGCTTCCAAAGCTTGCGATTCCCCAAGACGAGGATGAATTGGTTACTGTACACGGATGCCGTGATGATTGGTGGGCGGCGGTTCTTAAAAGTCACACCAAACGAGGAAGTGCCATGCAGATCTTTGCGATGGTTTATTCACCCCTAGTGAAGCAACTTCGGTGGCATATTAACGAGAAAGAATTCTTTGCGATCGAAAAGGCTTTTAAAAAATGGCCTCTATTTTCTTGGCTAAAAGTTTACTTTAAAAATTGATAATTCAAGTGTCAAGGCTTTTCTCAAAAACAAAATTGAATCAAAACCAGAAAAGGCTCGATTACTTAGATGGCAAGTGAATGTCAATATAATGATTATGATATTGTCATTATAAAATCTCATGAAAATATTCTTGCAGATTTCTTGACACGAGATGGAAGGACGCGTTCGACGAGGTCCTTAAACGAGTAAGACATCTCAGGGAAAACCTAGAGAGTCTAGAACGAGATTTTGGGACGTTATGTCTCAATGCGTAGTTGCTGCTGACGACTTCAACAGTGACCAGTAAATCCGTTTCTAGTAAAATACGAGCATGCCGGTTCGCCCAAGGACAATTGTTCTTAGCAAGCAAGGGCCTCTCTTCCAGCCGCATCTCCTACGGTGCAAAAAGGGGCCGAGAGAGTACGGGGCTCTAACCCGGAGGTTATGGATTCAAGTACCATAATCACAAGTGTTGCGGATGCATCCCCGAGGTGTACAAATCAGAATGTTGAATGCTTGAAGCTCCCACAACCCGAGTCTTCAAGTCAACCCAAAGACCTCTCGGGGTAAAAGAGGGAGAGTTGAATCTTAGGCCCGCAGTGCAAATCTAAGGTTCAAACCGACGAGAATAAGATTTCTCCTATGCAGGTATATCGGCAATGGGAGAAACTAGTTACAAGACAAGGTATTAACCCGGAAAAATAATGGTTGATATCTCAGAAAGTATCCCGAGTTGGGATGAAACCGAGAAGTCATCCAAATGAAGTACAGGAATGGTATACTTTTGGAGCTTTAGCTTCAATCTATACCGTGTCACCAGGATTCCCAGAAATTTCAAAATTACCGAAATGGATTGGGGAAGCGGTTTACGAGACCTGGGCCAATAATCCACACTTGGCCAGAGGGGATATTTTGGAATCTGTATTTTATCGATGCGGCTCTGAACCAAAGAAAGAAAGGCTTTAATGAAGCTTTTCATTTCATCAAGCTAAGAAGACCGGATGGAAATGCTTTAAAATACATTAAAGCAGCTTCACCGGAAGAAGGACCAGTGTTAGTAGGAGCATTTTCTGAAGACGAAGCTTCTACCAGACGAGCATGGGGTCTTTGGGTTTGTCTAATCAAAATGGACAAAGTCAAGTATCCATTTAAGTTCTTCCGCATCGGCGAATGGATCTTTCCTTTTGAATTCGATGATCGGATCAACCACGAGATTTGCGGAGGAACTCTTGAAACCAAAAGGAGAATTCTCTCGGAAAACAAGATTCCGCGAGCAAAGACACTTACCGAAATTCTGTAACATGGCGCATGTTGGCCGTTGGATCGATCGGATCCGTCAAGCATGCCCCCGAACAGAAGAACCCGAGTTTGGGAAAGGTTTCCACCCCAAACCCGACCGACAGACCATACAAACTGAAAGGACAAGGGCCCGACTCACAAGACGCGTTTTCCTCGGGGACCACGCAGACCAACTTTTAAAAGATTCCCCGACAACCATCACATGGGTGAGTCACGCGGAAAGAGAAGGAAGACAACAGTAATAATTCAGAGTATGACGTAAGCGGTGACGTCTTACATCTCAACAAGATTTGAAGTCCGAATTTCAAATCCGGACTTACCTCTATAAATTGTAGGATTTGAAGGAAGCTAGGGACATCGAACATTTTCCTTAGTTTTCTTATAATAAAGTCCGAGAGAAAAATTTGTAATATTTTGAGTGTTTTAGTTTTAAGTTTTTATGTGTTTTCGAGTGCAAGCCTCATCAATGAGAGGCTAAACCAGTATTCTCCTCCCAAAAGGAGATTACTAATGTAATAAAAATTTCTATAAGTTCTTAATAAAAAGAGGCTTTCTCGCTTCAACATGTGTTCATAATGTACTATTAATTCATCCCGTTTAAGAATTACTTATACGCCTGGAGTAGGAAACGAACCAAGGGTGTCTTTGAAAGCGATTCTTTGAAGGAGTCGGATAACTTGCGCATCATCTTCCTTGAGGTGAGGTTGAACAAAGGAGGAGCTGTTCGTCAAACGATCCGGGGCGATAATTTGCCGATCGGGTGGTGTTGCGAACCATTTAACCCTGTCTTTGTTTTCGGTCAAAGAAGGTATGAATTTTAAGGGATTTATTAATTTTACGGAAGCATGTTGGGCCGATATGGTCGTAATGGACTATTTTCATTTTCGATCTAAAGACTTAATTTGTATACGGATGATTTCTTGTAATAAGATCTTGATAAAAATATGGCTTGTTGAATTTATAGGTGAAACCCGACATGATCCATTTAAAACCTCTGAATAGAGATGGATCTAAGTAGGTGTAACAATGTCACGAACAAAACAAGTTCTACGAGAAAAATCGGGTTCTTATTTCTCGAAAAAATCCGAAAACAAATTGATTAAGGAGTAAAATTTTCATGTTTAATGATTATTGCAATAAATTTATTATTATGTAGTAGATTGCCACAAAATAGAGTTTAAAGGGATAACTTGAACTATTGTTTTAAAAAGAATAAAACCTAGGGGCAAAATTGTCTATATATGGTAAAGTGTAACGATTTTCATAGTTCGGGGGCAAAGTGTTACGAATTAAAGTTTGGAGGGTAAAGTGTAAAAATCAAAGATAGTTCGGATGGGTAAGTGTATTTATCTCTTATTTTAATTAGAAGTTACTACTTAATATCTTGCCCTAAATCATGTCAAATTTTATATTGTAGATGATGAAGAATATCATAATTAAGGCTTCTAATTTCGAGCAATTTGTGAAACTATTTTATTTGCTCATTGAGGTAGGGATTCTTATTGGATTATGTGTGTATAATTCATTATCCTTGTTAAATGCATAAACTGTTCAATTATGTGAATTTGGCATTGAAAATGGTTAAATGATATGCATAATTATGTGAATTATATGCTTTTGATGTATTACATGATATGCATAATTATGTGAATTATATGCTTTTAATGTGCTATATGATATCATTAATTTTTATGAATTGTTGTTTTTCATTACAATGTATGTTATGCATATTTATGCAATGGGAAAGGAAAATTTTGGCCTCGTGATGTGCCATGGAAAAGGAAATATTTTTGACCACGTGCCACGGGAAAATAAAATTTTTGGCTTCATGCTACGGGAAAGCAAAATATGGCATTCGTGCCAAGGGAAAGAAAAATTTTTGGTCTCGTGGCACGGGAAAAAAATATTGGCTTAGTGCCACGGGAAAGGATAATTTTTGGCTTCATGCCACGGGAAAGGAAATGTTTTTGCCTCGTGCCACGAGAAAGGAAATTATGGCATTTATGCTTACGAGAAAGGTTATGTGCTATTTAGCTTATGCCAACGGGAAAGGTTATGTGTTAATTTATGTAATTGTGCACTTTTCGTATTTAGCCTGGACAATCCTTTATCCCTACTGAGTATGTGATTACTCACCCCCTAAATTCAAACTCTTTTCAGATCATATGAACGGATGCGTTGTAGATGCGGGGGAATAACCGATGATTTCATTTTTTATTATTATTTAAATCTCAAGAACTATGAGCTCGTTTTAAATTTTGAACAATTGTGACGTACTATTTCTTTTAATTTATTTCAAAGTGTTTTGAGTTTATTTTTAATTTTTGGAATATACTCTATAATTATTTTTTAAGAGTTAAAGTATTCTCATTATCGCTTCCGCTAAAATTTTGATTTATCTATTTATTTAAAAAAATTTAAGTACGCATTTTTTAAAAAAAAAATTAGTAACTCTAAAAATGCATTTAACAAATAGGTCGTTACACATCTTCTCCGTTCTGCAGTATACAGAAGAACAACAAATCACTCTGGTTGTTTTCTGTTTGAAAGCCGCGGCCCGTGATTGGTGGAAGGCCGTGGAAAGGAAATGAGTCCAAGACAGACTAGAAGGACTTGGGAAAACGTCGCTAGAGTTTAAGGATCAGCATATCCCACAGGTCATCTGAGAGGCTAGACGAGATGAGTTCCAGTAGTTAAGATAGGGAAATATGACGGTAGCTCAATATGAGTCCGAATTTCATCGGCTGTGAAAATACGCCTTGGGCTCCGTAAGCACTAAGGCGGATAAGCTTTATAAGTTCACTAGGGGATTAAGGTTGGAACTGCAGAAATAATTATTGACAAAGAGAGCTAGACACCTACTCACCATTAAAGCGGCCCGCATGGAAATAAGATTGAGCCATATTGGGCAACTTCAACAGAATAGGGCCTTAGGCTCCAAGAGGACAGTCGCTAGAGCAACATCCGACCACCCGTAAAGTTCCAAAAGGGTGGAACTTGAAACCAAGAATGGGAAACAACCCATACAAATACCCGCCTTGCCCCCATTGCCACAAACTAGAACATTCGACTAATCAGTGTTGACATAAATAGGGGAAATGCGTGAAATGCGAAAGCACGTAACACCGGATTAAGGAATGTCAATACGTGCCACTATTGGTAATAAACCAAAACACCTTTGAAGCACGAGAATAAGTTAGACAACTGAGCGAGGGCACCTGCCCGTGTCTTTATTTTGGATGGGCAAGATTCCCCAAATGCAACAAATATGATGGAAGGTACGCAATTAGTATCTGATTACCTTGCTAAAATATTGTTTGATCTTAGATCATTGCACTCCTTTGTTGCACCACATTTCGTCCATAACTTCCATCTTAAAAATATCAGCTCCATTGGGCATGAGCCAAATAACTGATGTCATATTTAATGCATGCGAAGAAAAGATTAACGATGTCTATTTTCCTGTTGATTTGATTTTACTACCTATATATGAGTTTGACGTTATTTTTGGCATGGACTGACTATCTACATACTTTGCACAAATGGATTTTCACAATAGAGTTGTTAAGTTCTGTAAACCCAGAGAACCCATATTGTAGCTATTGGGTAGGGACATAATCACGTTAGCCCCAATCATTTCTGCCGATAAGGGTAGAATAATGATCATGAATGAGGCACATTGGTACTTGGCATTTGTAATTAACAAACCCAAGGTGGAGACTCAGGTTCAAAAAGTGCCTATAGTGTCGAGATGCCCAAATGTGCTTCCATAAGAACTCACCACACTTGCCCCTGATAGGGAAATCGAGTTCATCATCAAGTTACTACTGAAGGGACGCCGTAGCGAGGACCTCATATGGAATGGATCCAGTAAACATGAAAGAACTGAAGGCTCAGTTGTAAAAGCTAATAAATGTGGGATCGTTAGACTGAGCACATCGGAGTGGGGAGCTCCAGTGATTTTTGTCAAAAGAAGGATGGATCTTTGAGGATGTGTATGATTATCGTGGTCTTAATAGTTTGACCATCCAAAACAAATATCCCCTCCTGATGATCGATGAGTTATTCAACCAACTTCAGGGAGCCACGATATACTCGAAGCTTGATCTGCAACAAGGATATTATCATTTAAAGATTAGAGGAGAAGACATACCTAAGACAACGTTCCAAACTAAGTATGGTCAATACGAGTTTGTATTAATGCCATTTGGATTGACGAACGCCCCTGTGGCATTAATAGATTTGATGCACATGATTTTCCAATCTTACTTGGATCAGTTTGTAGTAATCTTCGTTGATGGCATTCTTGTGCACTCATAGTTGAGAGAGGATCACGAATGTCACTAGAGGATTGTACTTGAGACACTACAAGATCACAAGTTGTTATGCCAAGTTCAGCAGGTGCAGATACTGGTTGGAGAAAGTCACGTTCTTAGAACATATAATGTCTCAAAATGGGATCTCGGTGGACCCATCGAAAGTACAGACAATTGTCAAATTGAAACAACCAGAGATGGCAACAAGAATCCAAAGCTTTCTAGGATTTGCTGGATATTATCAGATATTAAGGATTTCTCCAAGATTGCCGGACCACAGTCGCGATTAACCCAGAAGTAGGTCAAGTTTGAGTGTAATGACAAGTGTGAGTCTAGTCATTATGAGCTAAAGAAATGACTCACAACTGCTCTCGCCCTAGCTCTTCCTAGTGGAAGCAAAGGTTTTGTTGTCTATAGAGACGATGGTTTTGTCATCTATAGCGATGCATTGAAAGAAGGACTAAGAGTTGTACTTGCCAATGGGGAAGGATAATTGCTTATGCCTCGGGGAAACTTAAACCATATAAGGCAAATTATCCAACGCATGACCTAGAATTGGTAGCAATAGTGTCCACATTAAATAAGTGATGACACTATCTATACGGAGTGACATTTACAAATTTCACAGATCACAGTTTAAAGTATTTGTTCTCCGATAAAGATCTTCACTTGAGACAGGTAAGGTAGATGGAACTCATTGAAGACTATCACTTCAAAATCCAAGACCACCCTCGGAAGGGGAATGTAGTGGTGGATGCCTTGAGAAGAAAGGCGAATGTAGCTAGACTGATGATTAGAGAATAGAAGTCCCTGGAAGAGTTGAGTGAATGGAATCCGATAAGAACTGACATTCAAATTTTGTGTGCCAAAATTTTGATAAGACCCGAATTGATGATATAAATCAAAATGGCACTGAGGAGAGACCCAAAATTTGAAGAACTTATGGAAAGTTTTCTGAAGGAAGATCGGCCAGAAGTTTCTATGACAAATGATGAAACCTTGAGGTTTAAGAACCGAGTGTGTGTACCGAATGATGAGTTACGGAAAAATAAGATTCTAAGAGAAGCACATCATTTAAGATACATAATTCATCTTGGCGGATATAAGATATATGAAGATCTGAAACGAAATTTTTGGTGGGTAAATATGAAAAACAGATAGCCAAGTATGTTGCAAGATGTCTAACTTGCCGACGAGTTAAAGCTGAACACCAACGACCATCATGACTTTTGCAACCATTACAAATCCCTGAATGGAAATGAGAATTTATAACGATGCACTTCGTGATGGACTAGCTTAAAACTAAAGGAGGACATGATGCCATATGGGTAGTTGTGGACAGACTCACAAAATCAGCCCACTTCTTATCGATTAAGAAAACGGATAGTCTGTAAAAACTTGCACAAATTTACACCCGAGATATTGTTCGGTTACATGGAGTTGCAGCCAACATTATTTTGGATAAAGACCTATGACTATCACGAGGTTTTGGAAATATTTGCACTATGAGATAGGGACGTCACAAAGTTTTAGTACGTTAGCACATCCGCAAACTGTCGGAGAATCAGAAAGGATGATCCAAACTCTTGAGGACATGTTGAGAGCGGGTACACTCAAATTTCAAGGAAAATGGGGTTCACATTTATTTTAGTAGAGTTTGCCTACAGCAATACCTATCAGGCAATAATTGGAATGACGCCTTATGAGGCATTTATGAGTGAAAGTGTAAATCTCCACTTCATTGGGAGATTGATGATCAGTGGATCCCAAAAAAGGAAAAGAAATTGCTTCAACAATTTCCAAGAGTGAACTTGATCTAAGAAACTATGGACAAGGTCATATTGATCAAAGAGGGGATTCACACAACTCAAAGTCACCAGAAGAGCTAGACATACAAAAGAAGAAATGACTTAGGGTTTGAGGTCAGTGAGGAAGTATTCCTCCGACTCTCATCTTGAAAGGAGTTAATCAACCCAAGTAAGGGAGAAAAGTTAAGTCCGAGATATGTTTGGCCTTACAAGATAATGAAAAAGGATCGACAAACTCGCTTATCAATTGGAGCTTCCGCCTCCGACTGCTGGAATACATGATGTGTTTCACATCTCAAGATTGTGGAAGTATCAATCTGACCCTAAAAACATTACCTCAATTATGAACTCTTTCACTTACAAGTAATGCTGCCACGTTTTCAAAGCTTGTACCAAGGCATACAACTCCTTGTCATATGTCGAATAATTTAAGGAAGCCCCACTCAATATTTTCGCTAAAGAATGCATTTGGCCATCCCTCTTGCATTAACACGATACCAATTCCAACTCTCAAATGCTTTGTCTTGTGCGTCACCCTATTGAAAAGCAACACTGTTTTTTATAGTCTCCATCAAAAGTATTACGATAGTGCTAAAGTCCCATACAAACCTCCGATAAAAACTCACAAGCCCGTGAAAACTACAGACTTGATTGGTCATGGTTCGCTTAGGCCAATCCTAAATAACCTTGATCTATTCCTCATCTACTGTGATCCCCTTCGAACTCACGACGAATCCCAAGAATACCAATTGTTCAGAACAAAATGTACACTTTTTAATATTTGTATAGAGTTGTTCCTTCCTCGAGACTTCTAACACGGCTCACAAATGTTCTAAGTGGTGGTATAATGACTTACTATAGATGAGAATGTCATCAAAGTAGACTACAACGAATGTTCCAATACAATCCCTCAAAATGTGGTTCATTAATCTCATGAAGGTTTACAAACCATGTTTTGTTTTGAATGTAATCTTTCACTCGTCTCCTCTCCACATCCGGATTTGATGATACCCACTTCTCAAATCAATCTTGGAGAAGATACTCGATCCATGCCGCTCATGTAATATGTCGTCTAAACGGGGTATGTGATGTCGATACTTGATTCTGATGTTATTAATAGCTCCACAATCCACACACATCCCCCAAGACCCATCTTTCATTTGGACAAATAACACCAGCACTGCACACGAGCTCATACTTTCTCGAAAAAAAATTTACTCAATAATTCATCAACCTGTCATTGCAACTTTTTGGTCTCCTCTGGCTTGGACCTGTATGCTGGTCGATTTGGCAATGAAGCACCTGGGATGAAATTGATCTGGTGTTCACTTCCTCGAATAGGTGGCAATCCATCAGTCATCTCATCGTGAAATACATCCCCATATTCCTGCAACAAAGAAAGCACAGAACTAGGCAAATTGGGGTTAAATTTGTCAGTGGAATAATAAGTATCCTTGTAAACCAAAAGTATCATCGGCCAATTACTCAATGAGCATTCCGTAGATCACTCACTTTTGCCATCAAATTTATTTTTATTTCCATTTTACCTCATGGTCGTCCTTCCCCACATTTGTTTTATGGCTCTGTCAATTATTTTACTCTCTTTTTTCCTGACTATCTCTCAAACCTCACTTCTACCCTTAGCCGACCCCTCACTCTTGTTTTCCCTCAAGCTCTCATTTTTCTCGGCTTTATTTTGATTTTTTTTCTCGCTAGCCGAACTCGTTTTTTTGCCTTTCCCACTCTCAATTTCATTTGATTGTCATATATTTCTTTTAGAGTCAAAGGCACAACGACAAAATGTCTTTGGTTATGTACAATAGTATACTGGTTGGTGTAGCCGTAGCATGTCACTCTTTATCCAATTGCCTATCCAATTGCCACGCATTGACCTACCCAACAAGATGTGCCCCTAAATTGAGATGCATTGACACAACATCACACAAGCGATTCTTCAGTTTGTAGTAGAGGTTGATGTTGTCCGTTTCGACACAAACCTTTTGAATGATCATGTCTCTAGCCAGCCTTAATCCTTCCCTACATGGAAGAGCTTCCGCCACTTCCACTATACTCACTGATTCAGTCAAATAGGCCACAGAATTCAATACTTGTCCTTTGTGATTTCGGACGACCGCTCCCAAGCCCGTTCCCTGATTCTCCACAATGGATGCATCATAATTTATTTTGATCCATCCCTCCTCCGGCGGACTCCATTTATCTTGCACTACTCGCTCCATACCCTGCGAATTTTTTGCTATAGCCCATTGGTGTTCTTCTAATCTATTTGTCGCCTTCCGGAAACAAATTTCGTGGTTGACTTCTTTTTTATCAAAATTAAGCTGGTTCCTCGCTTCCCAGATGGTCCATAGTAGCACTGCAAAGATTGGATCGCCATGTTGCTGAATGTGTCTTAGCCAATCCAGGATTGAAGCATCCTCTGTTATACTCTGTAGTCCAAGGCTTAATGGAGATGTAGCCCAGAAGAATTTTGTCCACTCGCAATCGCGCAATGCATGCTTTGTCATTTCAGGCGCTATCCCACATCTACAACAATACGGATTGATTCCCACCCCTTTTCTTTCCAGGTTTGATTTAGTCGGGAGGATGCCGTGCGCACACTTCCATAGAAAGACTTGGATCTTAGGTGGAATATTCAGATTCCAAATCCATTTCCAGATCTTATTGATATCACCTGATGAAGCAGTCGCATTATTCGAGCTATCCAGACAGGCCTTTGCTATTTTGTAACCCGATTTCACCGAATAATCCCCATCCTTTGTATAGTGCCAAACTTGTTTATCCTCACGGCGATGATACTGAATTGGTATAGCTAACACAACCTTCATATCTGCATGATGTAACCATTTTCGAATTTTTCCCATATCCCATTCCGCCCAACTGCAATGCATCAGCTCGCATATTCGCATCTCCTCTAGGCCATCAGGGGGGAGTGACATGGGCCTAAAGGTTGGGCTATCCGGTAGCCAGGGGTCAGCCCACACTCTTACATGGTTGTTGTTTCCAACATTCCACCTAATACCTTGACGTAACAAGTCCCTACCAACCACAATGCTTCTCCAAACATACGATGGATTATGGCCAATTGTGGCATCGAGGAAAGAGCTACGTGGAAAATATTTGGATTTTAGGACTTTGGAAAGAAGGGAGCTCTCATTCTTAAGGATTTTCCAACCTTGTTTGGCTAGCATAGCCTCATTGAAGCACCAAAAATCACGAAAACCCAGTCCCCCATCCACTTTCGAACGACAAAGTGTATGCCAGGCACGCCAATGAATTCTCTTCTCCTCCTTACATTGTCCACACCAAAAATTGCTCAGAATTGAATTCAATTGGTTACAAATGTTAATAGGGAAGGAGAAGCAGCTGATGAGGTAGGAGGGGATCGATTGCGCCACCGATTTTATCAATATTAGCTTCCCAGCCGCTGAGAGACTCTGACTCTTCCAATTCTTCAATTTCTTCCAAACTCGGTCAATAATTATCTGAAATATTTCCTTCTTCAAGCGTCCTACAATAGCCGGGATACCCAAGTACTTTGAATGCTTCTGTACTAGATTCACCCCCAATTTATTCGCCAATAGTTGCCGCTTATATATAGGCAAACCACTATTGAATGAAATTTCTGATTTTTCAATACTAATACGCTGTCCTGACGCTCTTTCATACACTGCTATGATTTGTCAAGTAGTTTCAATCTTCGACTCAGTGGCTCTACCGAAGATGATGTTGTCATCCACAAAAAGAGGTGTGATATTTCTGGTGCATTCCTGTTAACTCTGATGCCGTGAAGATTGCCTCCCATTTCAGATTTTCTGATAAGTGAAGAAAAAGCCTCTGCACAAAATAAGAAAAGATATGGGGACAGTGGGTCTCCTTGTCGAAGCCCATGGGATGGGGTGAAAGTAGGACTCGGTTTTCCATTAATTAAAACAGAGAAAGACATAGAATTCACACATTTCATAATCAGTGATATGAAAGATTCATGGATCCCCAATTTAAGCATAACGAGGCGAAGAAAAGGCCATTTTACACGATCATAAGCCTTAGACATATCAAGCTTGAATGCAAATGCTCCCCTATTTTCCGCTTTATTATTCTTCATATGATGAAAAATCTCAAACGCTAGCAGAGCATTATCAGTTATAAGATGGCCCGGCACGAAAGCAGATTGTATGTGATGAATCAAATGCGGAAGGACAAGTTTTAGCCTATTAGCAATTGTTTTGGTAATCACTTTGAACACGACATTACAAAGACTAATAGGTCTAAAATCCGTAACACACTCTGTTTTTTTTCTTTTTAGGGATAAGAATTATGAAAGTATCATTAATAATAGAGGGATTATGATGACCATTCAGAATTTTGAGCACAACAGATATGATATCATATTTAAGGAAAGACCAAAATTTATGGTAAAAAAACGCGGGCATACCATCCGGGCCTGGCAATTTTGTTGGATGCATCTGAGCCAAAGCTGCCATCACCACGTCCGCTTCAAAAGGCCGTAGTAATAATTCATTCATTTCATCCGTCACTTTCAAGTCCACCGCATCCAGCGCCCTACCCATGTCCAGGTTCGGTTCGGTTTGGAATAGGCCCTGATCATAATCCATAAATTCCCTTTTAATATCCCGATGATCCTCCACCCAACATCCTGTCGATGTTTGAAACTTCTCGATGGTGTTTCTAGCCCGTCTTCCATTGGCCAACTTGTGAAAAAATCCCGTATTTGTATCACCATCTTTAATCCAGTTTGCTCTTGATCGTTGGTGCCACATTTTTTCTTGCTTCATTAGGAGCTCTTGAAGCTTTTTCTCTGTTTGGGCATGCACCAACCTATTATCCACAGTGGGCCGAGCCGTAGAAGGGGATTTTAGAGATTTTTTGCACATCGCAATTTGGTAACCAATGTTACCAAAGTGTTCTTTTTCCCACGTCATTAGGCTTTGGCTGCATTTGAAAATTTTTTCTTTGAGAGACTTGGGATCATTTGTTGCAACCTCCGAATCCCAGGCGTGCCGAATCACCCTTTGACAAGATTCGTCGGTTAGCCACATAGATTCGAATCGGAACAACTTCTTATTTTTACCTTTCTCTTCTCGACCCGCCAATCTCTTTCGCCAGCTGATAAAACGGGCAGTGGTCCGAACCAATGCGTGGCAGATGAGCTACATGATAACTCAGATAGAGATATACCCAATCCGAAGTCCCCAAGCATCTATCAAGCTGCTCCTGAATATTACCCTCCCCCGTTTGCCCGTTCGTCCATGTGTACGAAAAACCTTCGTATCCCAGGTCATCCAGATTAACCTTTTGCAGTATTTTATGAAAATCTTCCATCTTCGTGTCACTTCTAGGCCTCCCACCGACTTTCTCGAAACTAAACAAAATCTCATTAAAATCCCCGACGCATAGTCATTGAGGAAATTCATGAGCTGCCAGCTCCCTAAGGAGCTCCCACGTAAGGAATTTTTGATCATCCTCAGGCCACCCGTAAAGTCCCGTAAACCACCATTCTTTATCACCATCTTCAACAAAACCGTCAATATGATGAAGCGAGCTCGAGTTTAGTCTAAAGTTGTGGTTGTCTCTCCATACTAAACACAAACCTCCCCTTCTACCACCGTTTGTCGTATCACAGTCAATTACATGCATATTACTGAAGTCAAGTTGCGAGATAATAGGTTCTAACTCCTGTCGACACATTTTTGTTTCCATAAGGAAAACAAAATTAGGATCTTGCATACAAATATACCGTTTTAGCGCACTAAATGTCCGTGGGTTCCCAAGTCCATGGCAGTTCCAGCTCAAGCAACTCATTGTGGTGTGGGTTGTTGTCTCGTAGGGGTACGTTGCGTTTTATAGGGGATGCTTTCAACCAGGGGACATACCTCATATTTGCGACGTCTTGGCCCTCATTTTTGTCGTATAAGTCACAATTTCTAACTGTGTGCCCAATGAGTCCGCAACAGAAACAATAAATCGGAAGGGCTTCATATTTTAGTGGAAGTGTAAGCAGTTTCCCTTGAATACGAACTGATAGCACTCGCGTAAGTGGTTTTGTGATATCGATGGAGGCTTTAAACCTTATGAACTTGCCGAACATCCCCTCCATGGAACTATCTAGCCTTTCCAACTCCCCAATTTGTCGTGCTAGAGCTCTTGTCGTATTCGGGTTCATACAAGCCACCGGGACATCGTAAATTATGATCCAGAAAGAAGCGGTGCTTATCCGAGTCATCGATGGTTGTTCGTTTTCCCCGATAGTTCGAATTGCAAACAAACCACCATCATAGTGCCAAGGCTGGTTTTCAAGAACCCAATCTCTATCTTCCGCCGTTTCAAATCTGAAGAGAATTAAATCGGATCCCCATTCTCGAGCTGTAATCGGGTTTTTGGTTTTCTACGATTTCTTCATCACTTCGATAAGATAGAAAGATTTCCACACTTTGTCCAAAAACAGCTTACCCACCAAACAGAAGACATTCGATGATGAATCCTTAATCTCCGGTTGCTCGACTTCATCAAGATCCACAACATTACCCTTCGTATCTGTTAACCCATCCATTATCAAAGTCTGAACCAAACCAAATCTCTCGTGGGCCTTGGTTGAGCACGGATGAAGTTGACCTGAAAAACAAAGAAACAAAAAGAAAAAATTATGAAGGCGGTCTAAATTCAGCAAGTGACGGAGGATAGGCCACTAAGGATCTGATACTCCAACGGGGAAGAGGAACAAAAGAGAAAAAAGAAACAAGAATGTTGGGGGAGGGAAAGTTGTGAGGGGCGACCCAGAAAACCTAGTTAGGGTTTTCTAGTATCAACGACACGGTTTGGGCAGAGGGTTGAGTATATGGGCATAATCGATATGATAACGAAGACGACACTATGGAGGAGAAGAAGAGGTGAGACGCGGCGTAGGGAGGCGCCGGACGGCACTGCGGCTGGAACACAAGAACGGGAAGGGGATGCCTGACAAAAACCCTAGGGTAACCGACTCCTAAATTCTAGGAGGACTAATACAAATGAAGACTTAATTCCAAAATCAATGTCTTAATTTTATCTTGATACAAATGAAGACTTAAATTCTATAGAATTTATCTTGATTACTTTTTTAGAGCTTCTTTTTCTACGCATATACATTCTTTGGTGAACAAGATAAAGATCTACAGTGAGAATCGACTCAGCCATTTAAAGTTTTTGATGAAGTTGAAGGGATTTCAGTGTTGAGTTTTTGGAGCAAACATTCCGGAGAATTAGTTGAATACAAAGAGTGATGTTTATTTGAAGAGTGAGCCTTTAAATTCAGTAAAACCATATTTGTATTGTAATAGTGAGTTGTTTCTAATTAGTGGATTGTTTTTCTCTGGTTGTGGCCTCGTGCATTGAGATTGTGGAATCTAAACACGTTAAATGTTTTTTTTTATTTTCGCTGTATATTCTTATTTTACTGTGCGTGGTTTAAGTATTATAATAATAATACTGAGTGACACCAAAGGAATTTTATTAAAATCACGAAAATTGGGCAGATTCTTTGAGGAAAGAATAGATATCTTCCCAATGTGGAGGAAGAAGAGTAATTAGAACACCCGACCCAAGTCACCGGACACCGCTCCATTAGCGTGAAGGGGCTTATCCAGCAGACATGTGCAAAGCTAACTTAAAAATGATTATTAATGTATTATCTATTTTGGGTTTCTCTAAAACAATTAATTGTTTTTGTTTTTAAAAATGATGGTTACTAAAAGTCTTTAATTAGTTAATGTATTAAAATATTAGTTTTATTTAAAAATGTGCCATTTTAATGCAATGTAAAAACTTGTTTTTATCAAAAATTGTCTTGATTAAATTTTTAACCTACTACAAATATTAATTTTACTAATTCATAATTTATTTAAAATAAAATAATTTAAATAAAGCCTTTAAAAATTATTACAAAAAAATAACTTGTATCATAACAATAAACAAATTTTATTTTTTTTTTAATACAAATACAATTATTAGTTTTTTTTTTTTTTTTAAAAAAAAAAAAAAAAAAAAGGGCAGCTTTATCTCTACATGCTTTGCGCCATACTTGGCGCAGCGCAGACTATTCACTTTCCTAAACTGGCGCTGAAGATAGAGTATGATTGGAGGGGCTTTTTACTCCATTTTGGAGTTGACGTCAAGTTTGAAGGCCCCTTTGGAGATGGTCTTAGAGCTCTATTGTGGGTTTCTCCTCACGTGCATAATTGCCTTTTTAGTTTTTCTGGTCTAAGAGTCTTTTTTGGGAGGAGGTAAAAAAATATAGTCAAATGTGCCATTTCATAGCCGCAAAAACACTTTTGATCAAAAAGAAAAAGGTTTCAACACTCATGCCCACGTTTTTAGTAGGACTATCACTTTTAACACTTTCTTTTCCCCTACTTTCTTTGGCCCTCTTCCTCCGATGCTTTTTTTTTTTTTTTTTGTTTTGATAATGAGTTCCCACCAAATCTTCACTGCATTCTTTGCCGCATAGAGAACAAATTATGCCCCCCAATCTACTAATAACGATTTGAATGGAGTAGGGATATTCAAATATGAGTTCCCACCAAATCTTCACCACCAAAAACAATTTGATGGAGTAGGGATTTGAACCCAACACTCCATCCCAATTTGATGGAGCCGAGCCTTTAACACTTTGGTGGTTGGGCTAAGCCCCCACCCTCCGATTCTTATTTTCTACTTCTAAGGATCGATGACTATTTCAGACCCCATATGATGTCAGTACTGGTCAAATACTAGTATTTGAAATTGTTTCATGAAAAAATATGGTTTCATTATGAAATTATAGAAAATCAAAGTTCCTTTAATCTTTGGAAAAGGGAGAATCGGATCTACTTAATGCTCGGGGAGACCGTAATATGTATTTGGATTAATGAACTCCAACGTCTTGCCAATTGAGCCTATAAGTTAGTTCGACATTTCATATTTAAGTTACATTTTCTTTTTATAAGACAAAATTTTTACTTTTTATTTAAACTTACACGACATATTTTTTTTATCATTAGTTTATTAAAACTTAGGGTTGTATGTTATGAAAATATATTGGAAAATATAATTTTTCAGAATACATATATATATATATATATATATATATACACTCTTAAAACAATTTCATATATGAGACGGTAAAAACAAGTATCTACTCTATAAACTAAAAGAAAAAACAAAGTTGACGTATGTCATCATCTCATTAATCTTGAACACTTGTCAATTTCTCATCCTCTCAATCCCACATGACGGCTGCATATTTATCTGTGTGGCGATTCTATGTACAAAATTAAAAGATAACAAATTTAATCAAAATTCTAAAAGACAAATTATAATCTGAAAAATAAGGAATTTGCTCACAATTAGTTTGGAAAAGTCAATGATGCTCAAATTTATCCGAAGATATTTTTATTGATAAATATTCTATTAGTTCAAAATATATATTTTTGAATTTAAAAGCAAACAAATTTAAAATATAATTGCTTTAAAAAAAAAGAAAACAAATTTAAAATATAACAAATAATCCAAAAATCAAACATTCTATCTACACTATATTTTAAATTAGTGATACTAGAATTTTATCTTTATTTAAATTCCGTGTAACACACGGGTATTATTCTAGTATTGATATTATTTTAGAGACATAATCCAAAGAATCAATTAAACCGAACAAAGCTTTGTACGTAATCATAACAACTAACTAGTATCCAATTCTGGATTAGTTCGTCAGCCCATAAAATTTGTATTTCCGGTATTACTCGGGGTAATTTGAAATAAGTTGGCAAAATCTCAGTTATACAATAAAATTCGTCTACACGATTAGCAATTAATTCAAAAATATACCTATACAAATACTTAATCTTCTTTGGAAAAAAAATATATTTTGGTGAAAAGCTTCTCAATAAATTGTTCATAAAATCATATTATTTTATTAATGAGGTAGGAGGAGTGGTTGGAGGGAGAAGGATAAATCTTAAAGATGTGAGATTCGATAGGGCCGGGTTTGAACCATGGTCAATATCTTTGCAAAGGGTGAGCGATACCATTTTAGCTATAGATCGTAAAATTATATTACTTAATAAAAATATAAATTCCTATTGAGAAATAAAAAAATTATAATATAATTTTATAAAAATATGAAAAATAATTTGAGGGTCGGCAGGTTTTGCCGCATTAGCATTTGTAAACAACATATGGGATTTATAGGTTGTATAAATATACTAGTACGCGACCCCGTGCGACGCATAGGATGTGATGAAATGTGTTGTTGAATGTAAACTACGTGTATATACAAAGATTAAAATAAATAAGAACGTATAATTGAAAAATACAAACTCGAGAAAAATAAATCAAGTTAATAAATATATTTAATAATTACACATTCCTCTCAAAAGAAAAATAATTACACATTTGGGAATACTTCATTGTACACAACATTATTCGTCTATTTGTTTTTCGAATTATCTTCTCCACAAACTAATATTTTCAGCCCCTTAGGATTCGTAACTCAAGAAACAGCAATGTATAATTGACCGTGACTGAAAACGGGATATAGACCCACATTGGAGAGAGATTGTCCTTGGCTCTTGTTAATGGTCATTGCGTACGAAACAATTAGAGGAAATTATCTATGCTGAAAATTGAATGGTATCCTAAGGTCCAAAGGGGTTAGTGTCATTCGGGGTATCAACACCTTATGACCAGCATTGGCACCAGTTAAGATTTTAGACTCAAGTACATGCTTGCCAAATCTCATAATCACTAATATTGTACCGTTGCACAATCCAATTGAATAGTCGATGTTCCTCAATAGTATAACAGGAGTCCCAACCTTCAGATGAAATTCATGATTCGGAACACCGGAGCATTTTATACCATTTAGGAATTCCGGCGTGTGCCGATCATGCAAAAAATCAACATTAGAATCTGACTTACACGTGCTATCAGAACTCAAAAACGTCTGACCTTCGAAAGAATTCAAAGACGTCATATATTGATTAATTGACTCGACAACATCAAGTGTAGGTGTCAAAATAGCTCTTTCCTTCAAATATATCGGATCATCAATGGCATATCTAAACATTGGATAGGTATCTTCAACAATAGTTGCAATCGGATTATCAGTTGCCTCGAGCAAAATATCTTCAGGAATATCAATAGTGGAGTAACCATCACTTTCTTCTCCGATTGTTTCGTCTCCAATGCTTGCTATCCATTCAGAAAACTTAACCAACTCAGAATAATCATCAGTTTGTCCAATACTTTGAAGACGCATATTCTTGGTCAGTCTGAGGACTGTAATATAATCCCACAAGTAGGAAGAATTTATTGTGGCATTAACAATGTCCTGTCGTGTTCCCTTGGGTACAATAGGTAAGATTTGTCTGAAATCCCCACCGAAAATGACAGTTTTAACTCCAAAAGGGACATGGAGGTTTTGTGGGTTCTCGAGCTGCATAATATCTCATACAGATTGGTCCACCGACTCAAAACAGTACTTATTCATCATTGGTGCTTCGTCCCAAATTATAAGTTTACAACGAACAATCAATTCCGCAAGTGGGGTTCCTTGTTTGATATTGCACGTTAATTATTCATTTGGATTTAACGGAATAACAAATCGAGAATGCGCGGTCCTTCCACTGGGTAAGAGAAGGGTTGCTATGCCACTCAATGCCACGTATAGAATAATTTGTCCCTCAGATCTCAACCTAGAAGATAAAGCCCTCCACAGAAATGTTTTTCCAGTACCTCTATATCCATATACAAAGAACATACGACCTTCGTTGCATTCAATAGCACGTATTATTTTGGAATACACTTGATGTTGTTCGTCCGTCATCTTCGAAAGAAGGCTTTGGTGCTCCGCAAGCAACAAATTACGATCATACCTTAACTCATCATATATCAATCTATTCTGATTAATTTCAAAACCATCAAAATCTGGGAATGGCATTGTATCAAATTCACGTAGGCTCCTGCCGCGACTTCTCATTAGTTTCTCAATTTCCACCAATGCCAGATTTTTGATTTCATTCTCACTCAATATCAGCTCTATACAAAAGAACAAAATGGAAAAATTTTAATAAAACAAATATGGATCCAGATAGTGAGTATCTACAAATACACATAAATAAAAGTTTAATTAAATATCTTGAAAAATCATTGTAATACCTTGATGATGTATAAGAGCTCGTCGTTTATAAAGAATATCATCCGAAAGATGTTCCCAGCATTTATCCTACACCATGTGTGGCATGCTTAAAGAATCTCCCGACAATAATGAGACAAACATAATCCGTAGAGACTATGCAGATGCCCAGTGGCTCGCTTCAGTGATGCCATCAACGTACTCTCTATCATCTTCCAACAAACCCAGAGCATAGCAAGCGTCGCGATATGAAGAGTGCTGAACCCCTTTAACCTTTTTATAATCATCATGACACGTAGCACCACATACTACATTGATGAGGCACCTCAAATAGTACATATCACTAGCACCGGGAGGCACATAAAATACTCGTCCTATAGATTTTCCACCTTTTCTTGGCACCCACTTCCTGATAGTCTGTTTCCATGTAAACTTTGCCGGAGCTTCAGCATAAGTCAGCTCTCTTGCTTCAGGATATATCTTATTGGCTTCCATCCATGCAAAGAGCATGTTTTCCTTAACAATACTCTTATTTAGGACGTCATCTATTCGTTCAGAATCATAAAAAATAATACTCTGCTCGTTTTCAAGATGAAAACTAAGGCGTTCAACGGAAGGGTATTTATATTGGAGTTCAAATCCCAACAATCTCCATGATGCCTCGCATGACGAAACATATCTGCAATCGTAGTACATGTTGACTTCATCGACAGGTTTCCCAGATTCGTCATCATTTGTACTCTGATAGAATGATGCGGTCACACGATCGTGCCCCTTATTCACATATTTAAACAAATACTTAATCGGTCTTGATTGATTGCACCACTCCACGTTAATGTGAGCACCGTACTTGAGTAGCAATCGGCGATTATGGGGAACAACATATCTGTTGTCAAGAGGTACACCATTCTTCTCAACTAGTCTCCCATTATCTCGATGCTTATAACGTGGATAACCTTCTTCATCAATAGTAGTAGCATCAACAAATTTTTTCGGAAAATGCTTTGTACAACGACCTTCAGACATGCAGGGTGAATTTTTTCTTACATCACCACATGGACCATGAATCATAAAGTCTCTCACTGCCGCATAATAGCATGGATCAGATGCCTCGTCTGGTATTTCGGCTGATATAATTCTATCTATTTCAGCTGCGGTTGGAAACTTGTCTTCCTTAGCCAGAAATAGTAATATATGAGCATGAGGCAATCAACGTTTCTGAAATTCTATCGTGTATACAACTGCAATGAATAAAATTAGGAAATCAAAAAATTATATAATGGTTAATAACATTTAAACTGTAATGATCATAATAATAATAATAATAATAATAATAATAATAATAATAATATTTATATAATAATATAAAAATAATAACTCCTAACCTGCTACTACTTTCCCAAATATTTCATTTTGCTGAAGATCTTTGATTAAAGCATCTAGCTTAACTTTGAAGATTCTACAAACAATATCGGGTCGATCCTCGGGATTCAAATTCTTATTCTCAAGGAACCGAACAATCTCTGGCCATTTTGGGTTGTAAGTAAATGTTATAAATAAATCGGATATCCAGCCCAATGACAAATAGTCATTGCATCCTGATAGATTTGTATCATGAATCGTGCACCGCCAGTGAAACTGGAGGGTAATATAATATGTTTTCCTTGAGTACTGGGATTGATGTCTCCATTCAACACAGGATCTGACAGGCCTTTATATATATCGCAGCGCAACTTTTTTTGATGCAAGCGAATATATTTCAATCGCGACGATTCTATTATTGTATAAGCGTCGACTACAAATTGTTGAAACAATCTACGCGATGATAGAATTGTCGAAGATTCTATTAATCTGTCGTGTAATCTATATGCAAAGAATTCACGAACGCTTATTGTTTTTCTCTCCCCTGGACTTGATTTCTTCAATTCTTAGAGCGGGATGTCTTCTCTGAACCCATCTTCACTGTAAGGTAATAGCAAAGGATATTGCAAAGCCAGATAAGAGGCATTCAACTCATTTATCCATTTCAGATATCCTGCTTTCGTTTCAACTACAATATCTCTTTCACCTAGAGCATGATCAAAATCACCAACGATCAAAGCAACAACTTCGGAACTTGAAGGCAAATTGTACCTCCTTGCATTAGTATTTTGGGAACCTATTAGACGCAATCGAACATCAGAATTTGAAGATTGTTGGATTTTATCTTTGGTCATTCCAAAAGTCTTCACCAAAACATTATTTTCATCCAGCAATTTTTTTTTAGTTCAGCACCAATATCTTGATGCAAATTATTAGTTTCGCTTCTTTGTCTACAAAACAATATTAAAACATTTGGAGGGAATAGAGTAAAAAGTAACAAAATATTTTCCAAATTAAATTTAAAAATAATTCTTACCTCACACAATTTAGCCTATGTGAGATTTCATTATCTGTATCATATATGCACATCTGTGCAAATTTTGGAATGGAACCATCCGAGGGCAACAGACTACCAATAAGATGATAATTTTGTCCATGCAAGTGAAAAATTGGAGGACCTTGACCCTTATTTATATCAGTATCGATTTTGCCTCCCATTGATGTGAAACAAAACATATTATTATACGATCTTATATTGTCTTGGAAATGTCTGCTCTTTTCACTAACTCAAAATAATAATTCATGCAGTACTGGAGGTGGTTGTTTGATAGAAGGAAGCTGAATAATTCCATGAACACAACACAGGTAATATTGAGGATTTTTGGATTTTACGTAGGATCATAGCCTTTCTTCGTACCAAAATAACGCACCACAAAATTGGCAAGTGTATGTTGCATCACCGACATCCCAGTAATCTGTAAATTAACTAAATGATTTATTAATTATCTTAATAATATTTAAATTAAGTAATTATATTAAAATAAAAATATAAAATATTTATAATTACCAATTGTAGTTAATGACACATGCTCAAACAAATTTATTTGATTTACATTAGTCGTTACATTTTCAGTGATTAGAGTATTTGCATCACTGGTATCAGTTTGAACATTATCATCGAGCGTAAGATCGATGACCACTGCTGATTTGTAGTGCTCTTGATTGATGATTCAACTCTATCACCAAATGAATTGCTAACGTTCTTGAGATTTTTTCGAGCCTGAGATTTTAAGCTGGGAACAACGACTGCAACAAATTCAATTACACTTATTAAAAAAATATGAATAAATAATATGAACTATTTATTATTTTAAAGACCGAATGAATAAATAAAATATTGAATATACCATTTGTGATGTCACTAAGCGGTGAACCCGATAATTGATAAATAGTACTGCTTGACGAAGCTCGAAATTCAATTCCATTTGCCAGATTAGAAGGGGTGTCTGCTAAACCTGTACAATTTTCTAAAGAAAAACAATAAATGAGCTTATCAAAAAATATTGAATTTATAAAAACACTTAAAAATATAATACAAAACATTAACAAAAAAATCATTATTCATAAACCATTAGTTTAATTTATTTAATTATTAAATTTTCGAAATTAAAAAATATAAAAAATGCATAGTATATAAATAATGAATTTCATTTAATATTTGATTTGTTTAATAAATTAGAAAATTACCGAATTTAATTAAAATTACTGATTTTAATTATAATAAAATAAAATATTAAATATTAAAAAGAGATTAAATGTTACTAAATACACATTAAAAAATAAATAAATACATATTAAATAAAAAAAGGCCAATAATAAAATTCAAACAAAAGTCCAAAAAAAAAAAGCCCAACCAAGCTCGGTTTCTATTTTATCTATCTGAAAACCCATTAATTAGCCCTATTTCTATAACACACTTATACCCAAAGATTGAGACACGTCTACTCAAATTGACGGTCATGATTGAACCTTGTGTCTTAACCTAGAACATTCTATTGTTCTAGGGTTTACAGATGGAAATCACATTTCATTTTGTTGTTGCCTCAGATGTTTTCCTTCTCTCTGTTCTTGCTTCGCCTCCCTCACTCTCTCACATCTCTGTTTTTTCAGATCGATTTTCATTTCATAAAAATGAAACGATTTTTGAACAGAAAAATCTATGCTCGGAAATTATTTTTTTAGAACGTATTTTTTCTGAAAACATTTGAGGCAACAAAAAAAATCGATCATAGTTCGGGAAACTGAGGTTTTTGAGTTCAAATCTTAAGTTTTTCGAACATCTGGATGCTTTTGATCGGAAATTTAAGGTTTAATCGAAAACTATATTCGATTATTCTTCGGAAAGTTTGGGTTTTCGAGTTCAAACCTTCGATTTTTCGACTATTTAGTACTGTTGATCGGATATTTGAGGTTTTTTTTTGTTTTTATCAAAAAATTAGTTTATTTTTTTTTTCCAGATTTTATAGTTAAAAAATCTCCCAAAAAATGGGATTTTCGAGTTCAAACCACCAGTTTTTCGGGGTTTTATTTACTTTTGATGGAAAAATTTGAGAAGAGGCGATAGAAAATTTCGATTTTGTTCGGAAAAATGGGTTTTTCTAGTTAAAATTCTTGTTTTTCGCATATTTTAGGACTGTTCATCTAATATTTTTTAATTATTTAATTTAATCAAAAATTATTAAATATTTTCAGTTTTTTTTAGAGTTTAAAAAACTCAGATTTTCAAAAAAATTAGATATTATTTGTTACACTATTTTTTTCTCCAGATCTGGAAGTATAAAACCAAAATTTTTATAGATCTGAGGGATTTCATAAATAATATGTCAGTTTATGTTTAGATCTGAGAAAAAATATCAGATCTATTTAAAACTAATTTTTCTTTAAGATTTTGGAAATTTTATTTATATCCGTATTTTTTATTATATTAATGAAAAAAATTTAATACAGAAATATAAAATAGATGTATAAATATATTTTATTAGTTGCATGTAATGTTAAAAATTTTCAGATATGAAATGTTTTGTGATTCAGTTGTACCGAAAAAATGTATCGGAAAAATGGAATCAACGAAGCGATTTGAAGCAGCGAATATACCCAAGGTCATGAGTTTTTTTTTTTAAATTACTGAAAACCATTTTTAATTATTTTTCTTTATTTGTCTATTCATTATTAAGATTTTTTGTTTATAAACAGAAGTTTAAAATTGTATTGTTGTTTATATAAAAATTCCAAAAATGTATTGTTGTTTATATACAGAAGTTTATAATTGTATTTTCAAAAAATCTTTTTATTATTCTGTATAAAAATCGACGACATATTTCTGTCATTTTTGGCGAGTAATTTTTCTGTTATTAACCTTTTTTATCAAAAATGTTGCTATGTTAATTTAAATGCCCTGATATGTATATAAATCAGTTAATAAAAATATTTATGAAAAATATATTTACTTTCGTTGTTAATAATATATCGTTATCAGTTTTCAAAAGTAACAAACATAAACAAAATCTACCATTATCAACAACTAAAGTATTTCTTTTAGTGTTTAATTTTTAAATGTTTTATATCTGTAATTGTATATATGTTTTAATTAAATTTTATTAATATATGTTTATAATTACTTTATTTTGTTTCGAGGTTATTCTATAGGGTGCTGAAACCAACTTACGACAAATCATCCAAAGCACTCAAACAGATAAGTATTTCATAATTTGTACCTATTTTTTATATTAAAATAACATGAATAGTTTTTTGTTTTAATATAAAACTAATCAATTTATTTTTTTTTTGTTTCAGGATGTGCATAACAATACGAATTACGGAACAAACTACCGAAGAAAAATACGACACATATAAGTAAAATACTACTCAACTTGATCACATGTAAAAGTTTTCATGAATAACAACAAAAACTCAGACTAAAATTTAAAAAGAATCAACAAAAAATAAAATATATTTTAAAGTAAAATACCGTCGTGAATGATGTTGTTTCTCTTCCTTTTGCTTACCAAAACTACAGAACCTGTTAGCTTTCTCATTCTTGTTAAGTTGTATATCCTTTTTCTGTTGCTGTATGATCTTGTGTATGTTGTTTCTGTTCTATCTTCGATGTTTTTGCCTTCCTGATACTTGTGCTATGAGATAAGTGTATTATGAAATCAGTGGATCAATTATAATTGTGGGATTATTTATACTGAAAAAACGATTCATGTTGAAAAGGAAATATTTAAAGAGTGAGTAAATTAACTTGAGATTTCAATTCCTATATTTATCTATACATAAACACTGTCGATTTTATTGGTTAAGCAAATTTTGGGCAAAAATTTGTCAAAGATATATTTTTTGGTGTATATGAGATAAACCTTATGATTTTGTGTATCATACATGATATCTTTTGTTTCAGTGAAATAAAAATGGTATAGATATTGATGTCATATACGAATTTATAGGAACAAATAAATATATTATCAGAAGATATATCCACGTAATTTTAATTGCAATTTTAGAAAGATATATATGGAAGTAAATAAATCTAATTCTGATAAGTACTTATACTGATTATATGCATATTTCTGAAAACTGAATTTGATAAGTATTTGTTCTTGGTTACCTATTGTATTGTGCATTTTATATTTTTGCTAATGAGTGTGACATTCTCGAATGATATTGTTGGCAGTAATGTTGTGATTTCTCTTATTTATTCATTCATGCGTACAATTTTTATTCATTGATACGTACAATTTTTATTCAATGGCAGTAATGTTGTGATTAAATGTGTTGTGACTGAAAACCCTAGACAATAGAAGCTTCTATGTTAAGCATTTCGGTTCAATTCTGACCGTCTATTAATTTCTTACATACATTTGATTTTTTTGATTATAAGTTTACCAAAAAAGATCCTGAGAAAAAAAGTCACTTGACCCTACACCTTGAGTATAGTGGAATCATGTTGGTTCTTAGGTTCTTATATTATTGTTTTTAAAATGTCACTCTAATTGCTTCTAGAGTTATTTATTTCTATGTTGAAGGAATTGTTTTTGGGAATATAAGAGTTGTATCGAATACAAAAATGCAACCACAAAGTTGTTCATAATATTTAATTTTTATTAAAATTAATATTAATTATTTCAAAATATTTTAATAAAAAACAACATTAAATTGCAACATAAATAAACATACAATAAGCTACGTTATTGTTGAACTCAAACATTGGCTCTTTCGATTATTTAGCATCGCTGAACTTATATTTAAAGAATTTTTACCTTAATCGAAATATTAATTTATTTTTTCAGCTTTTTAAAGTTAAAAAGTTTCCTTGTGAGTAAAAGAAAAATCCTAAGAAATCCTTATGAAGGTAAACTGCAAATATGTAAGCTAAAAAAATGACCATGTATAATAAACATGTTATTGGATATAGAAATAAAAACAATATTTGAAATTTTAAACCTATATAAAAAAATCAAAGAGCCCATAATTCTTATTCATGATATCCAAAAAAGAATCATCTCAACATCTGAGGATCCATTATTCAAAAATAAACTTCAATACCAATAATTATAAAACAAAAACAATAAAAAAATCCTCCTAATAATATTCTAAATCTTTTTTTCGTCCTCCACCTTGATCTTGATCTCTTTTTTCTGCATCTTGATATTATTGGAAGACGAAAAGTCATCCAACAATTTCTTTTTAATTGACGAACTTTCACCAACAGCTACATTTTTCTTGAGCAACTTATCCGGTGTACTAACTTCATCTTCAGACGAATTACCATCTTTTATGTATTCACTATTATCTTCCTGAAGCTTTGACAGGTAATCCGATTCCTGAAATAAAATAAAATTTATTGAAAAATACAAATAAATAAATCATATAAGAAACTCCATAAAAATATAACAAACTATTACACCTGACTTTCAATGGCAAAAGTAGAATATTGCCTAAGCAATTCAGGATCGGTTGTAAGCCTCATAACCGAGAAAGCTCCCGTAAAATGCTTAATCTGGCCGGTCTTAACTTGCACCTTAAAAAGCACTTTTTTATCCACTAATGCGGCTAACTCGTCTGGAATATCCTCCCAACCCTCTCTCTAAAAAGGAATTCAAAAGAAACAATCAAATAATAAATAACTAACTATTAATATTATCAAAATTTAAAATTAGCCTATTGAAAAAAAAATATACCTCAGCCAACTCATTTTTCAGAGTCGAGCACGGTTTTCCAATCAACGCCTCGCACTCTCTATCCCAACACAACAATGGTGTGTTTGCACTATCATCACCAACCTCAAGTTGGATCCTATACCTTTAAGAATTGTACATTAAAATGTTAAATAATGAACTATCTATAACAAAAAAATAGCGAAAATGAATCAAATACCTGAAATTTCCAGAATGCATAAATTTGTCACAACGCTCACAATAAAACTTATCACCAACTTGTGTGAGCTTTTTAGGACATTTTTGCATGAGAGATACCACCAATCTCCAATAAAAGAGAAGATTGTGGCACTTATCCAGAAACTCCCAACCTATTTTTAAAATAAAAATAAATAAATAAATAAAATAATTAAAAGCACGAAAAATAAAAAATAGTAATTTTTAAAAATGTTAAAAAAATTCAGTATGAAAATTTAAAAATAATAATTTTTAGAAGTTAAAAGAAATACCTCTACATTGGCGTATAACTGATCAATCAATCGAAACGGGAATTCACCGGAAGCTAAGTCCTCTGGTATAGACCTTGTTACCGGGGCAGAAACATGGCTTATTGAGCGGGATGGGTTATTGCCCCGCGTATCCCTGAATAAAAATTATCGTACTATATTAAACAATTTGGCTTAAATTTAAATTAAAATAAATAATATATAATTATCAAACCTCCTCTTAAAATCACAAATTTCCTCAGCACCATCGTTAACAATCAGCTTAGTCACATGATACGTGTTTGAAACTTTAACTTGATCTGAAACAAAATTACAAAAAAATTTAAAAATTCATCGAAAATTCAAAAAATTAAAAATCAAAATAATTTTTATTGACTAAATTAAATATTATATATTACCTCGATATACGTTCGCACGACACATTTGAAGAATTATCACCAAAGGCTCCAAACTATGTTGATCAAGATATGGTAGAATATCATCCACATATTCCTCCCACAAGGTGCAAATGATGCGATTATTCCTAACAAAATTCAGAAATTTATTAATAATATATATTAATTTTTAAATTAAAAATAAAATATTAAAATATTGATTTTATAAACTTCAAAAAATTAACATTTCCATGTATTTTTCAAAATACTGGTATCAGAAAGAATACTATAAACAATTGAAAGAATGTTAAATATACAGTTTTTTTTAAAATATTAAAAAACAATTTATATTAAAGAAGTTAAAAAAATAATTTTTTAATTTATATGAACAGAAACATTCAGACTATTTCACGTGCGAAACCAATTGAATCTATTTTTCCACAAATCAAGAATTAACACAATTTATTAAAATAGTACATCAAAATTTATGAATATATTTGTTATTCAAATTGCTGGTATCACAAACAAAATAAAACAATTTATGTGTATATTAGAAGGTTTTGTTTTTTAATAAATCACTAACCAAAACAATTTAATAGAATAAAACTTCAAAAATTATGAATGTTAATTAATTCTTACTCCAAGTCTTCAATGGTGATGTCGATGAAGCGTGTTAGTTTTCCTCCAAACTCTTTTATTTCAGCAGATTGCATAGCTATGACCTTTCCAATTATATCTGTGTAAAAAACAAAAAATAATAAATTGAAATAATATATTAAATGGTAATTAACATATTCGAGTATAAAATCAACACAACATACCAAAGAGCATGGTACCAGCAATTGACAATTCCCTAAAACTTCTAAAATTGAACATAAACCTGGGCAGTGAGTTTTCATCAAGCTCATAAACATATGTCTTGCTATGAAACATAATTTTATATTTCATGGATGTTGTCTTATATTTATCTGTGTAATGAAGAACAACAAAATCTTTTAGGACATAAACATATCCTTCAATAAGCTTATTTCCAAACTGCTCTACATGCAACTTTCGAATTGTTCCATGCATCCTATCACCCTGCGAAAAAATAAATAATTAAATTTAACATAGGTTTTAAAATTTCAATTATGTAATATTGAGAGAAAAAAATAAATTCACAGTAAAGCTTTACAACCTCAACATCATGGAACACGCATTCCAAACTTTGTATTTTGTTCCTGTCGTTATACACCGACTTCTCGTACAGCCGGACCAGTCTCAGCTTCATTGCCCATTGCCTTTTGCTCATGTTGATGTCTTTGATTAAAGAGAAAAGTGGTGCCATTTTTTGTATTACTTGAAGAAATTTCGAAAGTTTTTCTGCAGAGAAAAGACTATGCTCGAGTATATGAATGAATTCAGTGGAAAAAAAAACAAAGAAAACTCATATTTATAAGAGGAACTTGGACTGTAATTATAGTAAATAATCTGTATGATTTTTGCAGATATCTTCTCGGTTATTTGGAATATACCATTGTCCATGCAACAATTTGACAAAGAGATTCAAATTGTATTTTTTTAGATTTGCAGTTCAATTTTTTCAATTCAAATTTATTTTATTTCCTTCTATTAAAATTAGTGACACCTAATTCACTGCCTTAAAAAATAATATGAAAATTAACTTGCAGTAATAAAGAATGATGTAAATGTTTTAAAATATTGGATTTGATTTTATTAGAATATGAAAAATTAACTTACCAAATTCAACTTTATACAGGATTAATTACAGTAATATTTCTAGTAATTTATTTATTGATTATTGATTAGTATAAAAATATTTTGGATTTCTTTCCATGAATAACTGTACTCGGGATTTATTACAGTAATATTTTAGTAATGTATTTATTGATTATCAATTATGATAAAAATAATTCGGATTTGTTTACGTGAATATTTGTTTCAGTTGTTACATAGTTAATAGACTAAAATCATAAGAGATTTGTTTTCATTAATTAATACAATTTATTCGATTTCACACAAAAAAAATGCAAAAAATCGGAACAAATTTTTTACTAATTGAGGAAGGTTCGTTTAGGCGGGAAAAAGTTTTTTTTGCTATTTATAAGTGACTTGGTTATTATATATATATATATGTTTTATTCAATTTATTTTCAAGAATTCGGAGAATTTTATTACTATGTTTCTTACGTGTATAACATACTACTATTAAAACACATTTTTTCCTTTACAGAATTATCTATTAAGAATCGAATGATTAGTAGGTATCGATAACCAATCAATTGTTATATTTTTTAAACAAAAATTAAATAATTTACATAAATAATATCGATGTAATAATAACCAGTAGCTTGTAGCTCAAATGGTATCGCTCACCATTTGTAAGAGTGTTGACTAGGGTTCGAACCCTGTATTTTTCAATTTTTTTGTAATTTGTTCCCTCCCCTCCAATCAGTACTCCCATCTTATTAAAAAAATATCGATGTAATAATAATTATCAATTATCAAACACTACCAAATTGAAAACCTTAAACTGCAAAATTATAGAAATATGAGACAATTTGATTTAATTTTCTAGTGTAACGAACTGACCATTAATTAAAATGTGAAGGGAAGATACACACACATATATATATGGCTTTTGTGGATTAGTGTCTAAATAATTAAAGTAGGCCAGTGACAAAGATTGGGATATAGTATCTTACTATTGAATAACATGGTCAATCCATGGAGAGTCTATTGATGCTACTAGTTATAGGTGCATTTTCCTAGTTAATGCTTGTATCAGACTTTTTACAAGTGCAATTTGGTATCACATGCTCATACTTGAAAAATGAGGACCATTTATTAGTCAAATTAGAGATTCAAGATTTTAGAAAAAAAAAATATAATTATTGGTTAATAGTCTCAACCAAAGTTTGAATGTCTTGGTAATTACAAAGTTTGGGGGAAAAGGGTGCCAAAATAATCTATAAAGAAAAAAATTTAGATGTTAATTCCACAATGGTGGAAAAATGAACACATATAAAGTTGCCCAATTAAGCAGAGTTTGATGCAATCAATTATTATTATAGTAATTTTTGTTTTGTTATTTTTGATCAGATTTTTCATCTAATTAATTATTCAGGCGTCAATATATATATACACATATATTTATGTTTTGTGGACTTGAAATAATTGAAGTTCATGTAAAAAGTTGTTTTTTAACTCGACCTTCTTTAACATTTATTAGAGCAAATTTGAGCTCTTCAAGTACTCCTTGAAAAATGAGGTAAAAGTATGAGCCACATTGGTAATTTGGTACCCCCTATTTGTTCACAGACTTTGAATGAAAAAAGAGACGATTGACTAATTATGCTGGACAGCAATGAAACATTTTCCCCAAAAATTGGGATGCATCTCATTTTCCCATTCTTTTTAATAGCATCAAAATGAATCTTTTTGAGCATTTTTGGGCAGAAAATTTTCACTTTTGAGACCACATGCTGGTGAATTTTTAGGCTGACCACATTAATCTAATGGTCAAAAATTATTTGGCTTTGACTGATGTTTGCAGAGTTATGCCTAGAGCTCAAAATCAACAAATTAGATAAGACCTATCTGAACAGGATTTGTTTGTCTACTGCATTTTTCACTAACTTTCGTTTATTCCTTACATAAGGAAAATTTTACTTATTTAATTGAAGCTAATCCATTATACATCACATTTAATTATATTTGTCTCGTGATTGTTACGATCATTCTCCAAATCATATGACAGGTATAAATTTACTCGTGGATAAAATCATATTCCTTTTTTGTGTTCTTATAATATTGCTAAACACATTATATAGTCTAGCTAACTTTGTCCTTGTTCAACTAAAATGTTCTTCTCACAATCTTGATTATAATTTCTTGTATATCTTGTCTGAATCTCACAGTTAGTAGTTTGTGTTAATAATTTGATCCAAACCCATTTTTTAATTACCCATGTAAAAGTTTTTTTGTGTGATTGGGCTATGTGTTAGGTAGTACCAACAATTAATTTTTTTAACTAAAAGACAATTCATAGGTGCCCCCTCACATGGAACCCAATTAACCTTTTCATTTATCTTGTTTTATGTTTTGGTATAGATACCAGAGAAATCCAGGGCTAATTAATGCTCCCAACTCTTCCAAAAAGTTCAATCTCATATATTCAACATTAATTGAAAATATATAGAAAAACAAAAAAGGAAAGAGTGAGCCAATACATAGCACTTGGATTAGGGGGAAAAGTTGAGGAACATGGCATTTCAAAAAATGAGTTTAATTTTGGCTTAAATTGGATGCACATGGCTTGAGATTATCTTAATGCCCATAATTTCCCACTATTACAAGGCCCCAGTTTTGCTCTTTCCTGCTGTGATTACAAAAATGTTTCTATTTTGGAGTCTTTTTCTTGTGAACATGCTTTTATTGTAATTACACATATAACCCAAAACCCTCTTATTCTTGTAGAATGGTAAAACAAGACTCTTGGATGTATGCATATTGGGTGCACGGACCAACTACCCTTAAAAAGCATCTCGCTACGAAAAAAAAACAATTTAATTTGTAGGTAAGTATAAAAATAATTGTAAAATGTATGTAAAGTTGTTCTAGGCAAATATTTACCACCAAAATCTAAAACAGTTGGTAAATATCTACAATATTTTTGCTGGTAAATTGAAAATTTGTTGGTGATTTTTCGATAATTGGTAGGTATAGTTTGGGTGAAAACAATATTTTTTTATGTCGGTATTATGTAGATAACTATAAAATTTAGTTACAAAATTAATTCTGTAAGTAAATTCTATTGGTGTATACTGGTTATTTTTTTTTGTGGAAATGGTACAAAATAGCCATTTTGTAAAGATTAAAAATATCCATATTTTGTAGACACATTTTTTTAGCCATTTTGGGGTGGATGACATTCATACACTTCTAGCATGTTTGTTTGATATTTGGATTATTTCTCTATCTTTCACCTATCTCTATATATCCTCTTACTCTTTCTTTCAAATTTTTTTAAAAAATAGAACCTGTATTTTTCATTTTTAAATATGCAATATGGGTGTTGAATTATAGATATCGAAAAGAGGATTAATTTGATATATTATACATATAAACGGAGTTAAAACGAAAAAGTTATGTGAATTCAAAGTTTTTTGGAAAAAAAAATAACAGGGTTATAATATGTGAGAGAACTGGATGTTGTAACTCGACATCGAGTTACAATTTATAGTAACTCGATGTCGAGTCACAGTAACTCGATGCCGAGTCACAGGGATGTGTGTTTTTGTGCAGAAAAATTAACTCAAGAGCAAATTGGGTTTTTCACACCCCAAAATGACTAAAAAAGATGTGTTTGAAAAAGATGACTAAAAAATATCTTGGTTTGATGGGAATGGCTAAAAAAAATCGACTGTATTTTTTTTGTAGTATTTTATTTATTAAATAGGCCAGGATCCAGGTTGTCTGGATACTAGCGGACCCGACCCTAACTAGGTTGGTCCTCCAAATTCGAACCATTGATCTTCTGTTGACCGGGACTAGATCTCCTATTTCAAATTCCTATTCACTTCATAGCCTTTTATTGGATGAATGAAATGTGTTTTTGAAATAAACATGTGTATTGATTGTTAGAAATGAATATATCTATAAATGTCTTTCATCTTGATAGTGTACTAGGAAAGTAGAATAGGAAATCTCAAACTCCCGTTGAACTCACATCCTCATTCAACAAAGGAGAAAAATAGACTACCCATTATCAAACAAGTGTATTACGTTGAGATATGTCGTGATATGAGATTACACGTTTTACAACGATATCTTCAAACTCAAATAAATCAAGTACTAATTAATATTTACTAGACTACTTTGAATTTCAATTCCTTTCTCGTCATACTTGTCATCGAGTAGTTCATGATCTCTCGGGTAATACTATTTAATTAGTAGTTAGATAAATATAAAATTTAGTTACAAAGTTATTTCTGTAGGTAAATTCTATTGGTATATTGGTTATTTTTTTGTGGAAATGGTTCAAATTGGCCATTTTCAAAGTGTGAAGATTAAAAATTGCCAACTTTTTCAAACACATATTTTTTAACCATTTTAGGTGTGAAATGACATTCATACCCTTTAAGCATATTACATTAGTCACATACATCTCTTTCTCCTTTTCACTTTCTCTCTCACACTTTTGGTTCTAAGACATAAAACTTGACGACAATTTTTCGGCGATCCATTTTTTCGATCGGAATCTCGAAACAATGTAAGCATTTTATTTTCTAGCTCATCCTTTATTCATTTCATTATTGTATTTAGTTTGAGTTTGGGTATACAATAGATTTGAAAACCATAGACATTAAAAAAAACCAGTTCGAAATAAGAGAATAAAATAGTCTGCAAATGTAACTCGACATCTGACTATTTCGAGTTAGAAGTAACTCGAGATTGAGTCAGATGTCGAGTTATATTTGTTCGAGTTACATGTTAAGCTTCTTCATATTTGAATTTTGTTTTTTAATCTGTTGTTGTTGGTTTCAGATGGATGATGATAAAGTGATAATTGTCCATAATGGTTTTTGGGATGGTAGTTTCTATAGGAATGGTGAAGAAGTACTCGTTTTTATATCGTTTCATATAGTGGGTTTGTTGATATTATTCATAACGTTGTAAATGGTGATCGGTGGTTGTGTGAATATAAATTACACTATTTAATGCCAAGTGGAGGTGGTTCTGAGGTTAAGTCTTTGATTATATGTATGAACGGGATCTTCAACGAGTAGCTGAGATTCTCAAAGATCCCTGAATATTTTTGACCTTGCAACCAAAATCTCATGGGATGGTGGGGGCTTCTTACACCGGAAATAACAATCCACATGGTTTTATGAACCTCATGGCTGCTCAATCGTATTCATATGGTATCGGCAGTCAATTCATGCCCTTAAATCCATATGATTCTCGCTACGACATGAATTATATACATGGTCCACCACAGTATATGCCAACCTATATGCAACATGCCGCGCCCGATAATTGTCCAAGTAAATCTAGGACCTTGGAGCCTCAATCAACGTAGGTGCAACATGTAGTACCTGATAATTTTCCAAGTAAATATCCTATCTTGGGCATCAACCGAGAATCAATAGTATTAATCATGTAGATGGTGATAATGATGATGATGATGGTGGTGGTGGTGGTGGTGGATTTAATGATGATTTTGGGCGGTATGATGATGTTGTGAAGTATGACGATTTCAGGGGCGGTGGATATTATGATGACCAAGATGACCAGGATTTTGTTGGTGATCAACATAACCAACAAGATGAACAATTTGTTCCATCGGGTGACAATGATGGTGATACATCCGAGGAAGATGACGATCCAGAGTACAACGTTGACAATGAACTAGTCCGTCGATTGATTTATGATCACTTTGGATGGGAAAAAGATGACTATTTTGTTCCCGATGACCGTGAATGGGATGATATGAACAATGATATCATAATAGGAGACAATGACGAACATGTTCTTCGGAATAGATGATTTCCAATCCATAAGGTACCTCCTGTTGATGCCAATGAAGTAGATAATGAGAACGCTGATCATACGGAGCTCCCAATGGTTAGGTCAAAATATGCTTGGATGGCTCCTGGAACGTCTTATCAGTATCCCGACCCTGATTCCATTCCACAAGAACCACGTAACATCGAGCGTCACTTATTCAAAGTTCAGTGCTTGAAAGCAAGGAAGAAATGGTAACAAAAGTTGGGTTTGTACTATCTACACCATCGTCTGGAGTATAGAACAACCCGGTCTTCGACTTCCCGTTATGAGGCTCTTTGCAAACATAAAGCATGCACCTTCTTACTTCGTGCAAATGCTATCCAAGGAGGAAGTTGGAAGGTGACTAAATTTGAGCAACCTCATACATGTGAACCCAACTTAAGTAGACATGCTCCTCGACAATTGCCTTCGAAGATTATTGGAGCCCTGTTTGCGCCAAAACTACTAAAGAAGGGACGATCCCTTAAACCTAGGGATATTATTACTGATTTGTCTGATGAACATCGAATAGACATTTTGTACAATAAAGCAATAAAATCACAACATCGTGCATACAGCTGCATTCACGGTGACCACTTACAGTCATGGAGGATTTTGCCTGCATTCTTGTACATGTTGAAAAAAGAGAACCCTGGTACAATTGCGCTACACGAGACTGATGACGATGATAGATTTAAGTATATTTATATTGCCTTACATGTGTCAATTAAAGGATTCAGTGAGTGTTGTAAACCTATTATTGTTGTTGATGGCACACACCTAAAGGGCAAGTTTAAAGGTGTGTTGTTTGTTGCGGTTACGAAAGATGGCAATGAACAAGTGTTTCCACTAGCATTTGGTGTGGCTGATAAGGAGAAGGACGAATCATGGGAATGGTTTATGAAGCAATTACACAATACGTATGGATGCCCTGAAAATATGCTCATTATATCTGATCGTCACAAAAATATTAAGAATGCAGTTGACAGTGTATTTCCTAACATTGTGCATGGTATATGCACATATCACTTGAGGCGAAATATCAGAAATTATCGAGGTCAAGTGGTGACCTTATACCAAAAGGCTGCGTACACTTATTCTCCTGAAAGATTCAAGAAGATAATGTCCCTAATTCAAAATGCAAACGAAAAGGCCTACGATGAGTTAGTTAGGACTAGAACGAAAAGGTGGGCACGTGCACATTGTCCAGTTAGACACTATGGGTTCATGACATCGAATGCAGCATAGGTTCTTAATGCTAGACTTGTCTGGTCGAGGAAATTGCCCATTTGTTTGTTGCTCAATTATATTCGAAACCTCATTTATGAGTGGTTCCACGAGCGTCAAATTGAAGCCCAAAACATGATCAATGAAGTCACCACTAATACAACTAAGAGATTGGCAGAAGCAGGTGCACTGGCTGATAAGATGCACGTGTCACCTGTTAGTAGCCTAATTTATTCTATGAAGGATGGGGTGTGTTCTTTTGTTATTGATTTGGCAAAGAGAACGTGTAATTGCCGAGTGTTTCATCTTGATCTATTGTCGTGTCCACATGCGATTAAGGATATCATGTATATTTAAACTTTTTTACTAAATTACTAATTATTTCACGTCTACGATATCCTTATAGACATTTTCTGCTATTTATTTCAGTAAGGCAAATCAATCACTCTACAGTTACATGCACAACTACTATAAAACAGAAACATTGCGGAAACTTTACTCCAATCATCATGCCCATTGAACATCCTAAAGACAGGAATGTGCCAGAATGATACGACTTTTGGTTGTCAAGGCACCTCTAAATCCTCGACAAGCTGGTCGACCGAGGACTCGACGGATTCCGTCTAGTGGTCCATCTAGTAGCTCACAATGGTCCATAATATGCTCTAGATGTCGTCAAGAGGGTCACAATCATTCTACATGTAATGCGGTGCTCCCTATTTGCCATGATGCAACGAGTGCGAGTGGAAGCAACACGATTGATCAGCCGGTTAGAAGAATTCCAAGAAAATGCGGCATTTGTAAGAAAGAATGACACACTAGGAGGCTTTGTCCTGATAGAGTTTCTGAAGTCAATCAATAAATTGAACATGTACTCGATAAAGTTTGTAATTTAATTGTACCCATTATATGACTCGATACCCATGTAGCATGACTCGATATCGTGTTATATCACGTGATAAAGTACATTAATTTGTTTCAGCTTTTCAGAGATGTTTCTTGTCATACTACTTTGTTTCAGCTTTTCATTGATGTTTCTTGTCTTTATGAGCTTTTGTTTCAGCTTTTCAGTGATGTTTCTTGTCAAACAGTACTTTCAGATCTTCAGTGATTTTCTTGTCCTTGTGAGATTTTCATTAATCACTATGAATCAGGATAATATTTCTACAAATACCCCATCAATGAGGAATACATCTTCATCTTTAATCCATCTACATCAAAATGAACACAGACGACCTTAATTTCTCTCCTCTTCCACCTCCACAGAAACTCGGAAATAATTTTCTTACTGTGGTTTACAATAAAAAAACTACGTGGACAATGCCAATGGATATTCTAATTGTTGATTCCCTTGTGACGAGTTGAATAAGGCGATTGGGAGGTCAACGGGTTTAACAACACTTCCGTGTTGGGTGCTAGGGCTCTTCTGAAGTCACAATTTGAATGTACTTTCACATTTTATGAGGTGAATCAATGTGTTAAGCATCTCCAAGCTCGATGCAACTTTTTCGCTAATATGCTTGCCACTCCAGACATTGTTTGGGATCGCAAGATTGATTTCGTTCATTCTACTCATCAGAATAGGCTTGACTGGGGTAGGGTAATTTGAAGTTCATTCTACTTTTTTATACATATTTCAAACACTTCAATTTACTTCCAATTTTTGTTAATTTTCTGTTCATGTAGGTTGATGCAACCCTCGCAACCTCTTACGAGTTAGACGGGAAACCCTTGTTCGACAAATTCGGCCTACTATTCAAGATGGAGCCTTGGAAGAAGGAAGTTGTCGAAATTTTACCGTGGACACCTGTCCCTCGATATTTGCCTAAGCGTCCCCGTTTTGAGGAAGGAACTACATCAAAGTCCAAAAAGATATAGTCTAAATTGTTTGGTTCTATTCTGTATTTTAAATTCTAGCACTGTTGTCTTAATCTATGTTGCACCTTTACTTTAAATTTGAAAAACTCTTTGTTTTTACTGCCTATAGTTTGTTTGAATTCTTGTCTTATGTAATAGATCTTAGTGACTCGATGTCGAGTTTTTTTCTTCTCAAAATCGAGTCAGAGTGACTCGATTTCGAGTCTTAGTGACTCGATGTTGAGTTAGATAAGAAAAAATTTCAGCATGACTCATCTGTTAGCTGCACAAGCCAACCTGTAACACACCCTAACCAACAAACAAATAATACCAACACAACCAATGTCAACACAACCAAAACAACCAATACAACCAATACAACCAACACAACCAACACAACCAATAATCTCCAACAAACCAACTAGAGCAAGATTAATACCAAAACAAAATGCAAACTAAATATATACAGTCAATATGTACATTGTGAAAGTCAAAATAGAATACAAAGTGCAAACTAATCCCTAGGTACTATCTCTCTTGGACAACCACCGATTCTCGTGGATGGTATCTATAGTGCTCCGCCGACGGGGCTCACCTAACAAACGCCGAGATGGTCGCCGCAACTATGGCTATCCATCCGTATGAAGATCCTCTATCGGCATTGTCGTAAAGGGCAACATGTCACATCTAACTAGAATCCCGCGACTCTCATATTAACCACCAGGGATGGGAGAAAAAGACATCGAAGATGGAGCAGCTGGTGGTGACAGTGATAATAGATGGTTGGGTCAGAAGGATCGTCCATCTGATGCGATAATAGGGCGTACAACTGAACATCCCACTCGATCAGCCGAACGCAACATACAACTCAATGCCCAAAGCATAGACATATAAAGACGATCTATAAGTAATAAAATGAAACATTATTAAGATGATTATATGACTAATATGAACTACAAGTCAGATGCAATAAAGCTATAATGTGACTAATACTTACATCTGGGACTTCGTACCAAGGCTGACCCCACAATGGACACCACCCATGAACATACTGCAGCAGCTATCTCGGTGCAGACCACTATAGGCACGGCAAAACTACCCCCGTAGGCACCTAGACACTCCTTTGTCATCAGGATGGAGGTGATCCCATGCATCCTTCAGGTGCGTCTGTAGATAATTTTCATTTTAAAAGCATTAGTATCAATCCTTCAACAGTATAAAATATGTTTAACGAATGTCAACTGAAATTAAAAACTTATAAGAAATATGAACAATACTGGATGTTCGGATGTTGAGTGTACGCTCCGACACCGGTGCGGCAAAATTAACCCCATCGTGCAATCTCCGAATAAGGACCTCGAGATAAGGATCAATATGCTGCAACATTTTAAACAACATGAGATTAAAACAATAACAATTATTATTGAAATGATATAAATACTTAAAAAACTACTTACATTATTGGCTAGATCCTCCTCTACGTCCTCAATCTCGTGAAAGAAGTTGGGGCCCTGATACCAAGCTGGCACTAGCCCTACATCTCGGCTGACAGACATAAAAGAGTATCAGTTTAACGAGTATTGAAATGAAATATTATTAAGGACAAACAAAATATACATAACATACATCAGGGGGTTAGGCATCTCCAAGAACTGAGTATACTGCTGACGAATCAATTTCCACCTCATCTACTTGTCTAAGCCTATAAACGGAGACTATAAGAATCTCGACGGCATACGGACGTGACGGGTAGAACGTACAGGGGCAACGGGAGTAGTCTCTCCCACCTCGGCCCCCACAACCACCACCGCAGTCTCACCCCCCGCAGACTCTCCAGTATGCTCAACAACTACTGCGGATGGAAGTTGTGGGGGCAGGGGTGTGCCATGCGGAGTTGCCCTTCACTGCCTGTGAAAAACCCTCCGCAGTGGTGGGTAGCCTAGTGTCCTGACAAATAGTAGAAGCAGTTGAAGTACTATTAACATCATTATTCATACAAAGTATCGAATTCAATAGAAGATAGAATGCATAACATATACATACCCGGTACATAAAGTCTGATGTCTGAATGGTATATGTCTACCCCTATGCTCCACGAGTCCCGTGGCTGGTGCGTAGAGATGGATCATCTGTGTCCGGCTCTGAATCGTGATGGTCGTGACTCAGCTCTATAGGTTGCTCACGTAATACTCGACGTAGCAAATCAGGCAGTCGAGTATCCAAGTATATATGAATGAATCTCATCTCGTACAGAAGCCATCATGATCTCTTTATGACGAACCAATGCACGGTCAACCACCCTAAAGTCAGTCCCTCAGGTCGCGGTGCACCGGTCTGTGATGAGGGACAAAGAGCCCCCACTGGAGATCTGGAAGGAGGTGGAAGTGGAGGTAGAGGTGCAGGTGGATGCTGATGGGTCGAGTGTCGAGGCAGAGCCCCATCATGAGGAGGAGGGAGAGACACTGGTGCATGTGGAGAGCGTCGAGGCGGGGGTGGAGGCTGGGTTTGGGTCCTCCGCCTCTGAGAAGGACGACCCAAACGTGCAAGCTGATCAATATCCTCAGCCTCACTATCCTCATCATCATCAATATGTGCATGCTGGGACTAGGTCATCTACCTCTTCGGATACCAAGACGTAGCTAGTCCTGATCTGGCAGTATGTCTTAGCTCCAGAACAATCCTTTTAACAACAGGGTCAGGGTCAAATGGGGTAGCTCGAGACGGGAAATGATCCATATAGACATACATCAATACGTGTGACATGTCCATATCAATCCCCTGCATGTAAGGGAGTCGTAACTCCACCTTGGTGGGCTGTAACGGTGTGCATATCATCTACGAAAAAACAGGATAACTTTAGCTTAATTACAAAGAAAATAGAATCAATACCACTATTACACATATGATTTCGTAAAAAAAATTGAAAATTAACTTGGGGTTGTCAAATAGCGCCATCGCACTGAAGGTCCTCTTGGGGCATCTAAACCGTCTGCCCCTAGGATAGCCCTCCAACCCAGAGGTTTGGGCAAGGTCCCGACCGATTGAAGAAATAACCTCAAATGCCCATAGCTGTATCAAACAAAAAATAAATAAGTAATGAACCCGATTACAATATGAAATGCCCGTGTTAAAAGTGATACATGTTTAAATTATATATGTGAAGCCCCGATTTTTCCGAGCTTATAATTGATCCTTATTGTCGTTTATACATTTGATCGACTATTTTACCGCGTCATTTTGATGGGTAATTATTAATAATATATACATTTTGTACTTTATTTCATTTTATTTAATTACTTGTGATCATGATCATCATTAATTCTATTTTGCATTTATGATCACTTGATTGATCATTATTACTATTTTTGTATTTATTAGTCACCTTAGAATTTTAAGAGACTATTTATTTTAGAGACTTTTACCTTATAGAATTAAGATTTTGATTTAGTATAAGTGATCATGAGACTTATAAGTGATCAAGGAAATCACTAATTATTTTGGAGATTGATATATTTCAACTATTATCATCAAATTTGGGACAAAAAAAATATATGGAATTACCATAATGCCATTATAGTGGACGACCAACATGGATATTTTTGGAGTAAAAATATCATCCAACTCTTGTACACCTAAACCTTATATTAGTCATCTTGTGTATAATTATATCATTAATTCAAACATTATACACATCATCTCTTATATTACTTCTTTAATAATATTTTTGCCAACATGTTGGAAGTCTTCCAACATTCCATTCAAACCAAGTCTTGCCAATACCTTTGACCTTCAAATTGTCTCCCATGCATGAGGCAAAATGCAAGACACAACTTGAACAAAATTCCTCCCCCTCTCTCCTCAAAGTGGACGGCCATAATGGCCATTTTGTGCCAAAATTTTATTTCATTTTTATCACTAATACATTCATCTCCTACACAAAATTCTCCTCCTTCTCTCTAAAAACTCCCAACTTCTCTCTAATCTTCTACCCACTTTCTTCTTCAACACTTAGAAAGTTTTTCAAGAATTCTCTCCTTATTCTTCAAAAAAGTCGAACACCCCCCCTACAAGGTAAGAAATTTTATCTTCAATACATTTTTGATATCACATAGTTCACCTCTTCCACCTTCTTAACTTAAGTTTGAATTTGATTTGGAGGTACATTTAGAAGACTTTGAAGATTAGAGCTTGACATCATTTTGAAGAAGGACTTCAAACTTGAAGAAGAACTAGTAGAGGAATTTGGACTACAAGGTAAGAATTGAGTACTAGACCCCTTCTTCCCTATTCTTTCTATTTTTTTCAAATTTTAACACCCTTTTTCATTTTTGAGAAATAGGGGCTGACCATAGGTGATTTTGGAGTTGAGCCAAAATTTCCAATTTTAAAGCTTCAACTAGTCTCCAAACACCTACTACACAAGGTAAAGTGTAGTCCTTCTCATTTTCTTATCTCCTTCTTTTTCTCTCTAATTTTTCTCTCATTTTTCTAACTTCAAATTTTTGATATTTCTTGACTTAGGGGCTGACCTAAGAAGTCTCATCCAAAAATTGTGAAATTATCCTTTTATTTCACAATTTCCAATTTTAAGGTGGGTGGAAAAATATTTTCCAACTATTAGGTGTTTTATTAAAATGCATGTAGAAAATTTGATCATGAGCCTTGAGATATATATAATCTATGTATTGCATGTCAATTTTATGTATCAAGTCATAAAAATTCTCAAGAGTTGCTCAAATTTGCTATTTATTGAATTTTAGGTGCATGCATGTGCAATTTAATGTTTTAATTGATGAATTCTTGTATGTATTGGACATGCATGTGTATTATCTTTAAAATCTATGTTTTGGATGGCTTATAACCTGGAAAAGTCGAGCATAATTGATTAAATTTCAATTTTGGACTTAAAAATGTAAAAATGGAAAGTTGGTGGACTAAATTGCAAGAAAATGAAAGTTAAAGGACCCCTCTGCAAATTTCGAAATTTGGGACTGTACTCAGGTTCAAAAATGACTTTTGGATATTTTAATAAATTTTTAAGAGTTTTAAGATAAATAAAATCAATCTTTAAAAGCCCAAGGACTAGATTGTAAAATTTTGAAAGTTTAAGGGCTACATTGCAATTTTTAAAACTGCACCAGACCTAAACTTTAAAATTTGAAATTTTTTACTCTTAAGGTACTGGGAATTACATATTTTAAAAAGTATTCCAAAAATCCAAGTGTTTAGGGCTTGAAAAGTAATTTTATAAAAATTGAGGGACTAATGTGTAAAATACTAAACTTGAGGACCCAAATGAAATTTCCAGGACTTATGCAGCCCATGCACCTGGAAATACTAACGTAACTATAACTTAATTATATTTTGGACCCAAGGTTCAAATTTCATGACAATTGGACCCCTAAAAGCCTTAAAGGTAATTATTTCAAAATGGGACGAAAATGATATTTTCAAAAGTTAAAGGACCTACACATATTTCTTTTAAAAACTGCTTTTGTCCCAATATCCCACTAACCTTATGACATTTTTCAACTGGAATCACATTAAAAGCCCTTCCGGTTTGTGAGTTCCGATTATTTTAAACTTAAGGTCCGAATTGACAATTTTTACAAATTTGGGGCCAATGTGAGAATTTTATGAAAACTCGACCTCAAAACTTTAAAAACCTGAATCTATGGACAATTTGGAGAATTTAGGAACTGACCTCATAATTTTTCAAGGTCGGGATATTTATTTATTCAATTTTTAACCCCAAAAGTTTTGGTTTTTACAAAACGGGGCTAAATTGTAATTTTTCTTTTATAAAGGACCTAACTCAAATTATTTTTTCTTTTACTAAAATAGCCCTGGACCCTCTGACTTGGAGATTTAATTAAAGTATTTTTATTTTCCAAAAACCCTTGACTTATCGGATCAATTTGACCGATTAATTCCCGATCGCGGAGCGACTTCCTCGCCTTGCAATTTTGGATCTATAACGGGACTTATGTTCCACCTAATCTTTCAAGATATCGAAGATTGCTTATCCTTCCGATGATCATCTTCATCCAAATACTCCACCAACGCCATAATTGCCACTCGCGCTTTTCAAAAATTTTCCTGAACTGCTTCCCTGAATCAATAATACTCATTGCACAGTTGATTTGCATTTATTTACTTTCTGCTGAGTCAACTTGGTGTGTCGAGCTCACGATCGGAATGGATACGTCGGGGATGGAACCGGCAGCTCGGGCCGCTATTCCACTCTTCCTACCCATCGTCCCTAATCCCACAACCGAGAGACATAGTTTGTCCAAGGGAAGCGGGTCGTAGTACTTGAGGTATAATCATGATTATGACAGATCCGAGCCTTGCAAGCTCCACTGTGGATTTTGTCTTTGCCTATGGAGCGATAAGGTGCCGGTCTTGGACCATCCTGCCTGGTGAGTTACAAGGAAGAACGAAGGAATCGCTGTCTGATCCACACGATTCCGGAGTTATCGGACCCATTTGGTTGGCGCTACAAATCCGTACGCAACCGCTACTTGTTTTGCATTGGTTGGCGCTACAAATCCGTACGCAACCATTATTTGCCTTGCATGGGATTGACGTTACATTTTCGTACGCAATCCTACATGTCTTGACTGAATCACATAGTGCTTGTGTGACCATGAACTGTTTTCTTGAACTGTATAAGTATATTACTTAAATATATTTTATCACGACGCTTGTGGACTGTGTGTGAATTCATGCATCATACTCACGCGTTTTCATATAATTGTTTTCTCACATTAACTATATTGCGCCACACTTGCACACGATCATCCCATCCACTGAGATTTCTGTCTCATCCCCACCTATTTTCTAACCTTAGATGAGGATTTCGTTGAAGATCTTTGAACCCCTGATTGAGACCTTGTACTCCGCTTGTTGGATTTACTACTTCTTCTTGTTGTTGATTGGACTCTTTTCTTGTGTTGTTGTTGGACTCTTGTATTTCTTCCCATTCCGGTTTGTAACTAAAGGGCGTAGGACCCTTTGACTTTAAGTTGTTATATTTGGATGATTTTTTTTCGAGGATGTAATTTGGATTATGGATTGTGGACTGTAAGTTGTGCTTGTTATTTTATTTCCGCTGCTATTTTGACTCTATTTCATTAGGATCTCGATAATATTCGTCTAGATTGTTTGGTTATTTGTATTCAAGTTGTGGATCGTCGTCGCGTCCCGTTTGGGGCGTGACAATATATACCTGTATAGGATAGAAGTAGGCATTGATGTGGAACTGGACTGATCTATCAGGATCATCAGGGGATCGGACTCCAGAATCAAGGTAATGGAGGAGACGCCCACACACATAGGAGCCCCATGGGAATGCACTAAACCCCGGGGCATCCTCAACCAAAGTCCACAACCATAATGGGATGGTACCCCGCTGATCGAGAGCGAACAGATACTTCGTGATGAACAAGATATATGCCATCTTCAGATTATTCTCTGGTCGCGCTCTGAAACGACCCGCGATGAAAAGTGGCAATGCCTTCACTAGTATCAAGGACTCCCCGTCAAAATACTAACGATATACTCCTCCTGCCGGTGGGATATGATAGGAGGAGCATGGGTCAATAGCCGAGGGGCCAAAGCGTAGCCCCGTAACCATAGCAAAAGTGCTCTATATCTAGTTTGATCAACTGGTTTTCCTTTTGCATCCAAATCTATTTTGATTGATGTCAAAAGTATCAAAATTTACATTAAAAACTGTCACTCAATTTCGAGTTACATGAAACTTGCAATCCAAAAGTAACTCGAAATCGAGTTACATGTAACTCGTAATCGAGTTACTTGTGGATTGCAAGTTACAACACAACCAACCGCGTCATATTCTTCCCGAAGCCCCTTTCCGCCATTAACAACATCCCAAGCTTCACCAAAACCAACATTCCCATCTAAAACCTAGAATTTCTACAAAGCCTACAACAATTCCTAACCTAAAACAAGTATAAACAATCTAAATCAACAAAAATCCATGAAATTACACAAAGGTAGAAAATGGGTTACCTGGTTAGAGGTCGATGCGGTCTACGTCTTTTTCTTCGCCGTCAATGTCGCCGGTTTCGAAACTTTGGGGGGTCGGTCACTGTGCTTTTTTCGAGTTTGGTGGGTTTGGTAATGTTAGACTCGATAAGGGCTTTGGAACTACTAAAGGGCAAGTTTGGAATTTCACACCCCAAAATAGCTAAAAAAGATGTGTTTGAAAAAGATGGCTAAACAATATTTTCAATTGACCAAAAATGCTAAAACAAAACCCATTGTATTTTTTTTTTGTAGTGTCTTATTTATTAAATATGCCAGGATCCATGTTATCTGGATACTACCCGACCCTACCCTAACTAGGTTGGTCCTCCAAATTCGAACCATTGATCTTCTGTTGACCGGGACTAGATCTCCTATTTGAAATCCCTATTCACTTCATAGCCTTTTATTGGATGAATGAAATGTGTTTTTGAAATAAACTAAACATGTATATTGATTGTTGGAAATAATATATTTATAAATGTCTTTCATCTTGATAGTGTTATAATAGGAAAGTAGAATAGGAAATCTCAAACTCCCGTTGAACTCACATCCTCATTCAACAAAGGAGAGAAATAGACTACCCATTATCAAACAAGTGTATTACGTTGAGATATGTCATAATATGAGATTACACGTTTTACAACGATATCTTCAAACTCAAATAAATCAAGTACTAATTAGTATTTACAAGACTACTTTGAATTTCAATTTCATTCTCGTCATACTTGTCATCGAGTAGTTCATGATCTCTCGGGTAATACTATTTAATTAGTAGTTATTATTGAGTTATATGGCGAAATAGAAAAACGCCACTCAATCACATCATTATGATAAGCAAAATGTATATGGTTTCAAGTATGGAAACCTCATACAAGAATGATTAGGGCAGTGAGCCCAATGATTGCTAGCAATCCGATTGGAATCATGATTGAATCACATACATAGAATTGAGCAATCATTAGTTACAGTCTTAATTAGACGTGCAAAAAGTTGTAATCTCAGGAGATGGATGCATGCTTATGGGACATATATATATATATATATATATATATGACACTCCCATCTTTTCCAGTACTTTCCTATAATTAGTTTCAGGATTAAGTTTCTTTAGATCCACATGCCAAGAAAGATCAATTCCATATGCTTTTCATTAAGGGCAACGAATTTATCACTACAAAATATCTTGGAATTACAAGGAATATGCATGGAAATAGAGTCCTTATTTACGAACTAGAAGTAAATGCTAATTAATAACAGATAAAATTTCCTAAATAACAACTGCAATTTAGCTTTGCACAAAAGCCTTAATTGATTTCCATATATAATATTCTTAACCTAAATATAATATATGTATGAAAATGCAGAAGCCAATGTTATGAATAACTTAACTGAAATCCTTTTTTTTTTTTTTTTTTTTTTTTTTTGATAACTCAAACCTTCTATGCCCGACTATGCTTTGGACAACAACTCCGGCTCCTCATTGCTGCCGCCAAGGTAAACCGCGGGATGTGCACGCACTGGCCAGTGTTCTAATGGGGTCTGCTGACGTACAACCAGATCCTCCCAGGTAAAGAGAACAATTATGTTCGACCCCCCAATCTACTAATAACGATCTCTCCCCAAATCGAACCCACACGGATGCTATTCAGTATGAGTTCCTACCAAATCTTCACCAATTCGCATATGCCCCGGGGAGCAATTTGATGGAACAGGGATATGAACCCTTGACCTCCACCCCACAAACAATTTGATGGAGCAGGGATTTGAACCCCTGACCTCCACCCCACAATTGTTTGTGGTGGCCAGGTGAACTCTTGTTTCCTGGAAGGGCAATTTCATATATAATTCGAGCTGCACGTTGAAACTTCCAAATTAAAGCTGTTTGGTTCATTCATCTAATAATTGGAGGAATAATGTTTGATTTGTTTGTAAATAAAAACACAATTTACTATTATGGCATTAGATTCAGAGATGCATATGGCTAATAATGATGCATGTGATGATCAATCCAATTAGTTTAGGCCTTTGTCTAGATGACCTTTAAGAGGACCATGTTCCAGTACTCTCCTTTATATTAATTTATTCCTCAATCCATTCTAATACTCTTTATTAATTATAACAAAAAGCTAAAAACAAAAAAATATTAATCAAGAGGAGGACCGTTCTTATTTAAACACCCGAAATGCAAATGCCACAAATCATCAACAACAAACAACTGAAATTCATCACAACATATATCAAACATTCAAAATATACTCACTCCTCTCTTTCTCTCTGCCTCTTTCTTTCTTGCTCTGTTCATTGTCAGAAAATCTCACTACTTTTCATACTGATATATAACAGTATCTTAATTTGTCAGAGCTATATATATATATATCTAGTCTATTCCTTTTTTGCAATTTATTTAATTACGTTTTCAAATGGATAGCATGAAAAAGTCATGCGGCGCCCCTTCGCCATCAAAGAGCAAGAGAAAGGGAAATAATCAACAGCAACAACAACAACAAAACCCGCAAGACTCAGCATCAACAAACAGGTTTCTGGGTGTGAGAAGGCGGCCGTGGGGCCGATACGCGGCCGAGATAAGAGACCCATCCACCAAAGAACGACATTGGTTGGGCACTTTCGACACGGCTGAGGAGGCCGCATTGGCCTACGACAGAGCGGCCCGCTCCATGCGCGGCTCCAGGGCCCGTACCAACTTTGTCTACTCCGACATGCCACCTGGCTCATCCGTCACTTCCATCATCTCACCCGACGAAACACGCAACGATTTCTCCATGCTTTCTGATCATCATATTCCCACAGACCAGCACCAGTTTTTCTTCGGGCAGAGCGAGCTCAATACGACACCGTTTCCAGGGTTTCAGCTGACAGGCGATCATTCCTGGAATCAGACCAACACCACGAATATTAATAATGCTAATATCAATCTGCAGTACGAGCATCAGCAGGTGAGTGGTTGTGATTTTCAGTACCGTCCACCGCCGTGCGACGCCGCTGCCCAGGAACTGCCGCCGTTGCCGCCGGATATCACAAGCAGCTGCTACTCCGGCGAGCCTCCGGTGCTGTCGGAAATGGGACATGGAGTTTTGAATGACATGAGGTATCTGGAGCTGTCGGAGCAGCGGCTGAGCGTGGATGCAGCTCCGTACGAGGCTTATTTTGGGTTCGACGACGACTCTATGAATGGCGCCAGAAACAGTTTCTCCGGCTTCGGATGGTTCTGATAATATTTTGTTTACACTATTAATTTTAAAAAAAAGGGGTTCTTATTCCAGTATTAATTTTAAATTAAGGGAATGCTTGTCGGGGAATTTCTGTTGGTTTGTTGGATTTAGGATCCATCATCCATGTGTGTGTTTTCAATTGTTTACTTCTTATTTTTCTTTTTTTTTTCTTCTCTTGTAAAGCCATCAGCTTATATATATATATATATATATATATATATATAATATAATGCATTGAATGGTCTTTCACAAAACACAATGCAAAGGGTGGTCATGATAATTATAAGGGTGACGCTATTTACGCCCCCAATTTTAATGAATATACCTATTTGTATATAATATCAAAAATGTCATAAACTTAAAAGATTATAATACCTTATTTAAAAGAAAAGTTCTAAATACACCCCTGAAATCTCTACATACACCACATCATTTGTTACAATTATAATCTACTAAAACCAAGGTTGCAGAAATCGCTAGGCGCTCGTTAGGCGGTGGACGAGCGCCTAGCGCCTAGGGCGCCTAGGCGGGCGCCTAGAAATATCATTATTTTTCTCTTTTTTTTTTTTTTTTTTTAATTTTTACTATTTTTTGGCCGATTTTTTTCCGCCTAGCCGCCTAGCCCGCCTAGGCGGGTGCTTAGGCCCGATTTTTTTGACCGCCTAGGCCGCCTAGCCCGATTTTTCGCCTGACCGATTTTTTCCGGCGATTTTTGCAAAATCGGATCGGCCTGCGCCTAGCGCCTAGTCGGCGCCTCGGCGGCCGCCTAGGCCGATTTTTACAACACTGACTAAAACACACCCACCTACATCCTTCACCTATATTCTTCTTCTTCTTCTTTCTTGAGAAAAGCTGGAACTTTTTTATTATAAACCCTAGATTTTTCAACACCAACATTGTTGCTTATATGGACAACAAAGAATTGATTCCCCCAAATACATTCTTACTTTGTAGCTTAAAGTATGTAATTTATCGATTTTTACCATTCAAAATTACTGTTGCCCCATTGTTGTGCGACACTTGGCATGACCATCCAACATTGAACGATCATCACTTCCATCGTACCACATGGCACGATGACATGGTCACTTAATTACATCGTGCCATATAAGGCACAATGTATTTTTCATGATTGTGCCATCGTTCCATCTGGCACGATAGAGTTAGTGCACGATGGCATGGTGGCACGCTCGCACACTAACTTGACAAAATATTTAATAGGGAACAAACTCGTTGCCTACAGAATATATTGTTGTTTGTCCTCCCAATAATAATGAGAATGTTGAAGAGCTTTGTGTTGTGTACGGATTGCACAAACGTATTCACGACGTACGAGTTATTTGGTTATCAGGATAAACTATTTGATTGGGTGCGTGAGAGAGGACATGAGCACAATATGGTTATTGTAATAAGTAGGTGGATCTTGGTCAAGGAAAGAAAAGACCTCGGCGTATATTTGGCTTGTGAACGTAGTGGGCATTATCGTGAATAAAAAAGACTAGAAATGTCGAAAAAATAATGCTAACAAAGTTGAAAAAAAGTGTCTCGAGAGAGAAATTGGAACAAAGAAATGTGATTGCCCATTTCGTTTGAGGGCCGACAAGTATCAATTGATGGAGAATGGGCACTAGATGTTGAATGTGATGTGCATAATTATCCAATAGTACAATATTTGGAGGGTCACTCTTTTGCCGGTCGATTATCAAGAGGTGAGGAAGAATATGTGTTGGACATGTCACACGGCAATACTCGACCAAATGACATTTTATTTGACCTACAAAACAAATTTCAAGATAATAAGTCCACAATAAGGACTATCTACAATGCTCGTATGAAGAGTTGAGTTATCGAGCATGAGGGTCGATCTCAAATGCAACAACTTATACATAAATTGAAGGAACATGGATATTTCTATCATTATAGATGTTGCGAGACGAGTAACACTGTGAATGATATATTCTTTGGTCACCCAACAAGCGTTGAGCTGTCGCGTGCTTTTTCGAGTGTCATTTTTATGGACTACACGTACAAAACAAATAGGTACAAGTTACCTTTGTTGGAGATCGTCGGTGTGACGTCGACACATATGACATTCTCTGTTGTAGCTGCTTATATGGAGTGCGAGCGGGAAGACAATTACATTTGGGTTTGCACATCTTCTCTCCCCACTGTGATTGTCACCGATAGAGAATTGGCTCTAATGAATGCAATTGAGAGGATATTTTCCACTTCGAGACATTTTCTTTGTCGGTGGTACATTAGTAAGAACAGTTTGGCGAATTGCAAGAAAATATTGGCTACAAAAGAGAAATGAGAATCTTTTAACCTCTATTGTAATTTATTGGTCATCGCAGATAACGAGTCATCATTTTATGGCTTAATTAGGAGATTCCAGTTAGAATTTTGTGATTATCCAGTTGCCGTACAATATTTAATGGAGCAATGGCTGGGGCCTTATAAGGAAATATTTCTGCCTGCTTGGTCGAATAATGTTATGCATTTCGATAATACCACAACATATAGGTAAATTCACTTTGTTGTACTCGGATAAGCCAATTCCACTTGATTAGGTTGCTTCATTTTGGTGAAAATTAGATATATTACCGACTAACAAAGACGAAATAGGTGTTGGGCCCGAAATTAGGTCGCAGTGGACTCAGTGTGTCGGTAATCTTTTCACCAAATTTGAGCAAGCACCCGAATCAGAGAAGTTGTTAATGTTGAAAAAAATGATGGAGATTGCGAATCCAAGAACAACCTCACTAATTAAGCCCGAAGTACAGATTCGCACACGTGGCCATCCTAAGTCTGTAAAGGTTAAACAATCCAAATCAACCAAACGTGACCCAAGTAAGTTCGAGTATGTAGAGTCTATTAAAGATAGTTGCTCACCATGTGAAGAACTAATCTTTAATGTTGGTCCTTCGAATCAACCTATGTTCTCTCCAATGTCGAGGCCAAAGCTATAGGTGAATATCATCTATTTTATTTGTTTTTTTTTGAAACCATCATCTATTTTATTTGTGCATGTAAATATTAGACATATTTCTTGCTAAAGTCACACTATTCTTGTGTTGTGTTTTGATAGGTTGTGCGTCAAAATGACCAAAAAGTGACCGTTAGTGGTTTTATGGAGCAACTGTGAACCCGTTTACATCAATATATTAGTGGTACTAAGGATGTTGACAGCGATGGTCATTGTGGTTTCCGTGCCGTAGCAGACTTACTTGGATTTGGTGAAGGATCATGGGGTCGGTTAATGGAGACCTACATTATCAGCTGAAAACAAACCAAGAGTTGTATAATCGTGTATTCATTAAACATGGTTGTTTTGACAAAATCTTGGCTCATCTCAACTGCTATAATGAGACAGCACATAAGAAATATTGGTTTTGTTTGCTCGATATGGGTCACTTGGTTGCAGCGTCTTACAATGTTGCTTTCGTGTGTTTAGCTCGGTGATTGTCCCTCACATTTCTACCATTACGAATAGAAGCGCCAATTACTTCGAAGCTAATTTGTATTGGATTTGTGAACAATAACCATTTTATTGAGGTAGACAAAGTAACACTAAAAAATTGAGTTATGTTATATGTATTATTTGTTAACATGTATTTTGTTTCATTTGTAGGTTTCTTGATTGACGGTCAACCATCACCCCCCGTGGCAGCCACATGGAATGAATGTCGCCATGATTGCTTCAACAAGTAGAAGAATTTGTATACTCAACAACTTGAATTGTATAGTGGAAGTGTAGGAAACAGTTACATTGTTCGTAGTACGCCGACTATAAAATTAGGCAAGAATTATTTGTTTGTTATGAATTAGATTTGTAATATTTTAAGTTGGATAAATTGTTTAAACTTTGTTGGAAATGCATGTTTTTAGTTGGTATGATTGTTATTGGAAATACTTGTTTTAAGGTGGCACATTCTTAACAGCATTATGTTCGATCTGATCAAAATTGCATGATGGCACGATGGTACATGCCTCGACTGTACCATATGGCAAGATGACACGATTATGGTCATGCCACATTATGTTGACTGTATTATAATCTTGGCACGATTATGATCGTGCCACATAGCACTATGATGAAAAAGCCTTTTCATGAAACAAGGTTAACCTCACTACACAACATAATATAAATACGTACTAAAATATCACATCACAACCAACATTTCAAATCCTAAAATTTCAACAAAAACATATTAAGACTTAGAATAACAGACATCAATAACATGATAGCTCAATCATTGTCAATCACGACTAGCCCTATGTGCTACTTTTCCTCCTTTGCAGTCTGGCCATCATCTTTACCCCTCAACCCTTCTGCAACTTTTCTTTCTTCAATTGCAACACCATAGGAAACTTCTTCATCATGTTGAGTCCGGGGTGCAGTGATTCTTGCAGTCAATACAGAAGGTATATCCTCAATTATCTTAGATCTTATCTCATTGTCGATTAGAGAACTGCGCGATTTGTCTCCGAGTCTACTACTATAGTTGAAGCTTCTGTTCATCAACCAACCAACTTTTAGGTTGAGTCTTCTATTTCTTTGTTGCAACTTCTTTCTAAGGGGGAGCTGTCTTTTTCTTCTTAGGAACATGAGCAAACTCTGCTTGCACGATTTTAGCAGTCTCTCCTTCTGAGACGCACCCTTCTTCTTGGGATGTGTCTTGTTCTAAGCACCTGACAAATTCCTCTTGAATAACTTCTTGTTAACATGGAAATGTTTCCTTTCTTCACTTGGATTCCTTTCTTCTCCAGCAGATAGAAAATCACTAGGCCATATCAAGCCTTTCTCAAAGTGTCCAATCATAACCTTTCTTATATGAACATTTTGCACTAATTTGTAAAAGATGAACTCACTCCAGTTCACTTCCAATTCTTCAAAGATAGCTGCAAATGCCAGCATTTTTGCAGCTAACAGTTGATCGTATGATCCAAATTTGAGACTAATACACTTGGACACAATGTCCATGAGCTTGTGATACACCTTCCTTATCATAGCTTTAACCTCGGATAGGTTGTACTTGTCTTTATCCTAATCAATGGCTATTTCTTCTCATATCTTTTGTATGTTGTACTCATAGTCTTTTAGCTTTGTCAAACCTGAGTTCGGAAGACTAATCATCTTATTCAAGTTATTTGATGTGATTATCACAACCTTTTGCATTTACTGATGAGTGGTTGCCATCGTTATGAACAGAGGTGTTGACGAAGAACATTGCCACTTATTCCATATACATATGTGGCATCTCCATGTTAGGTATTTCAGCAACTTTGCCTTCTCAAGGCACTTGACGATCTTCTGGATTCACTTTTGTTCTTAGAGTGCTTACTCATTCATTTCCACATCAATGGTTGCACTAATTAAATCTTCTCGGTCATTTTTGCAAAGTCTAGAGCCTGTTATTTGGATTGAGTCGATGATATCTTGGGTACCATGTTCGAACTAGGGTTCATGAAATTTGAATTAGAAAAAAACAAATTCTTCTTCAGGGGAGGGAAATTTGCTTTTGAATATTTGTGCGTGTAAAGTGTGTGAGAGAGAGTGGAATGGTTTTTATTGGAGATGAAGAGACATTTGAATTTTGATCAATGTTTGAGATTTAATCTTGAAATTTGACTTTTTGGACTAACTAATGCTCTACAAAGATTTATGGAAAATCATAGGCTTTCTAAACCTATTCACGTTACATTTTAATTAAGGATGTCTCCGTAACATAAAATGATGATGATATAATGTAATAAAACATTCATGCTCAATAAATGCTATGCCATTTTATCTTGAACACGTGCAGTCGAGTGAGTTATCTATTGACGTGTATTCGTATGAAGAAACTCAAATGCTTTAAGTTATATGATACTAATCAACGGATGTATGAATCTTATGTTAAGATAATTTCACTATTCTCACCATTCGACTCTACTAATTTCACTTGGGTGTTAGTAGTATACCCTTCTGCAATCACATTCTTTCTGATTCTCTCAACTCTTCTGGTTCACTTAACTCAGCTCTATTAAACCAAGTTCAATCTTCAACTATTCAAATCATGATTCACATTGGGGTTTTGTTAATATATCAGCTAATTACTTCTCCATTAGGACATATTATGCCTTGATATCTTTTTTTTCTACATGACATCTGGTGAAGTATATCTAACATCAATGTGCCTGGTTCTTTAATGCAATACTGGATTCTGCATTACGGCTATTGTACTTGTGTTTTCACACATAATTGAGATTTCATTCTCTTGAATATCATAATCCCTCAGCTATTGTATCATCCATAGTACTTGGGCACAACAGCTTCCAGCAACTATGTACTTGTCCTCAGATGTAGATGTTGCAATTAATTTTTTTTTCTTATTGAACCAAGAAACTAAAATCTGTTACCAAGTACTTGACATGTACCTGCAGTACTTTTTCTATCAAACATTACATCCAACAAAATTTGAATCAAAATAATCAATGAGATTAGAGCCTCCTTCTTTAGGATACCATAATCTTGCTTCTCGGCTTCTCAAGATCTTCTTTGTAGCTTTAAAATGGATTTTTTTATATGTATATTGGAATCTAGCACATGCACTTACTGCAAAGGTGATATCTGGTATGGTTGCAGTTTGGCAGAGCAATGATCCAATTAGTTCTCTGTACTTTGTTTGATCTACATGTTTTACTTCAATGTCAAGGTCCATTTTAATGGTAGTGGTCATGTGAACCAAGATAGATGGCTTCTTATCCATACTAACTTCATCAAATCTCTAGTATACTTAGTTTGGCTAATGATGATCCCTTCTTACATCTCCTTAACTTGAAGTCCAAGGAAGAATGTTAATTCTCCAATCATACTCATCTCAAATATACTTACATGAGCTTTGAGAATTTTTCACATAACTCTTTGTTTGTAGATCCAAATATGATGTCATCTACATAAATCTGCACAACTAGAATACTTTCTCCATATTCAATTCTGAATAAGGTTTTGTTAATCTTAACTTTTGTGAATCCATTATGTATGAGAAATTGAGATAGTGTATCATACTGTTAGGAAATTTATTTGTTAGATTTTGATGATACCATGTAAAACTTAGACCAGGAAGTTGGCACCCCATTTTCCTTGTAATTCTATGTTGTAATAGATATGATTGAAAGAGCTGAGTAAAGTCAACTATGTCGAAGAATGCAAGAAGTCAACTGTAGACTAAAGTGAAGACTCCGCTGTGTGTCAGCTGAGTATGGCCAAGATGAAAGACAAGGACTCGACTGAAGGAGAGCCAGCTGAGGAACATCTGTTTGAAGTATGAGGAAGTGTCAATCAAGTCAGCAAAAGGAGCCAAGTCAGACAAATGAAGTGACAGTTGAGTCATTCCCATATGATTGGAGCAGATTCAAGTCAAAGGGGTAAAGGTCACAGTCAAGTCAAGACAACTGCCATTGATCCATTGGAAGGAAGTCAATAATATTACTCGATATAGTAATATGTCCAAGCTACCAGGTCTTAAAGTGTTTAGCACAGAAACATGCAAAAGGAATAGGCCAATGGGAAACACTGAAGCATGTGTCAGACCCTGTAAAGCTACAGAGCCATTTAATATGAGAAAGGGTCAACATCAAGTGCTGCAGACCAAGAAAAGACAAGCCAACAGATAAGAAGTGTCATTTGAAAATAGCCTATCTTTTCAACGGGCAAATTTTCAAATGAGCATTATAAAAGGCAGAGGAAGCATTTGAGAAAAGGTAACTTGAACCAAGCACGAACGAATCAAGCAATTATAAAGCAAGCATAACCTGCAATGTTCTCAAGCTTATCTAGAAAATTCTTCAAGCCTAAACACTCGAAGGAACTCGATCCAACACACGCTGTGAAGGAAACATTATTTCAACCAGTTGAAGAGGAAAAGTTTAAAGAACGAAAAAGAGGTCTACTCTCCAAGTTGAAGGAGCTGTAGAAAGGTTCAAGGTCGAACCAGGAGTTTCAAGTCTATTGGAAGGCTGTGTGATCAATTCCAAAGACGTGAAGGGAGTTGAATTAGCAAGGCAGCTGTCTTGTGAAGAAGCTTAGTCGCAGGAGAAGCCAACTGTGTGATCAAGGCTGTCTCTAGACTAAGAAATGCTTTGTAACTTGATCTGTTACTTAGTGTATTCCTCCGGGAGTTGGAGAAGAGTGGATTAGAAGAATTACCCCATCCTCAAACAACTATAAAATTTCTTATGTCATTTACTTTCAACATTTATTTTCTTGCTTATATTTTTCATATCTGCTGATAAGTTATTCTGCTATCTAACTGATAATAATAGTGCTAAAACAAGTGTTAAAAACGAGCTTTAATTAAACAAAGGGTGTTAAGTCTTCCACTGTTAAAAACCAAATCAACTAAAAATTTAGTGTTAGCTGACGCAACCAAGTTATACTATCAACAACTCAGTCGAGTCTGTTGAGTGGGTAACTTAGCTGAAGATAGCCAACCTAGCTGTCCCCCAAGGACATAGCTAATTTGAGTCAACTTTGTTGAAATTCTTAAAAAGACAAAGTGAAAATTTGGTAAGGTTTATTCAACCCCCCTCTAAACCTTATACCACACCCCTTGGGACCTACAAGTGGTATCAGAGCGGTTGGTTCATTGAGCCTTCTGCACTGGTTACTGAACTAGATCAAATTTTTTTTTTAAAAGGTTTAACACTTGTGTTTTCAAAGTTGTTCATCTTTAAAGAAAAGTTATTATCATGGAATCAAATTTAACTCGTATTCCTATGTTTACTGTGGAAGAGTCTGATGACTGGAAGATTCATATGCAGGCTCATCTATCAGCTTTACACGATGAAATGTGGCTTGTCATAGAGGATGGGCCATTGCAAATACTCAAAGTCAATACTGCTGTAAGAAGAGCACCTCCAGCTGAAGTAGAGGAAGCTGCAGCAGAGGCTAGACCAACCATGGTTGAAAAACCACGCACTGAGTGGACTAATGAAGATAGAAAGAGATATAACCTGGACAATGTGGCCAAAGATATTCTCTAAAAGACGTTGGACAAGGCAATGTTCAACAAAGTCAAGTAATGCAAATCAGCCAAAGTAATCCGGGATAAGCTAACCCTGATTTGTGAAGGATCAGAATAGATCAAAGAGAACAAACTAACTGTTGCTGTTCAAAAATTTGAAAATTTTAAAATGCTTGCAGGTGAGAGTTTAGATCAGCTGGATGCCAGATTAATAGAGATAACAAATGAGCTTTCATCTCTTGGGAAGGAGTACACTCAGAAGGAGATGTGCATGAAGATACTAAGATCCCTCCCAACTGAATGGGAAATGAAGGTCATGGCCTTGAGACATTCAATGGACCTCTCAAATACACCGAATCATGAGCCATTCTCAGACCTCAAAGCCTATGAGTTTGAGCTGAGAAGAAAAGATCAAGAGGAAACAACTCTACCCAAGACAGCTGCAGTGTTGGCCAGTGAAGGCAAGAAAGCTGAGCCAAATGAGACCATTGACCATGAGGAAATTGCCCTTATGGTAAAGAGATTTAACAAGTTCTTTAACAAGAACTATAAAAGAAACAAGGGTGAAACCTCCAGCAGACATTAAGCACCTTCCAAAGCAAGGGAGGACAGACCGCCCAAGAGAGCTGAACATCAAAGAGCTGACTATTAGAGAGTTGATAATCAGAGAACCGAGAGAGCTGATCAGAGCACTAAAAACCTGTGTTGGAATTGCAGACAACCAGAGGACACTTTCTTTGTTGACTGTTTCTATCCCACGATCAACAAATACGGAAATGAGGAAGAAATAAGAGTCTTCAGGGAAATAAGACAAGAAAAGAAAAAAGCCATGTTGGCTGCTGAGACTACTGAGCCAGCCAAGTGCAAAGAAGCAGCAGACTCAGATAGTAGTAAAGCTGACTACTCAAGTGATACAGAGGAATAGGCTTTGATATGCCTCATTGTTCGCCAAAAATATTTTGGTTCATACAACTGCAAGTGTACAATGTAGTTTATAAAATAATGGCAAGCAAGGTCGTATTCCTCAAGGATTGATAATCGAAACACTTAGGCTATAATAACATCGTATTCCAATTTTATTGAAGCGACCAAATATTGAGTAATTTTATCTAAAAATTGAAAATAAAGAATAAAAAGAAATAAATTTGTGAACCCCACAAGTATTTTCAACATCTATAGAAGCAACCTTAGGCACATAATCTCAACATGCTTCTTCAATATTAAATGCAAATAAAATTTTAAAAACCAATTCATGCAATTCTATGGGTTCAATTCCTAAGATAGTTTTTTCCCCCTCCCGGGTGATAAATAAATAGTTGATTAATAATAATTATAGATCTCCCGATACGTTATAACTATTATTAACACCCAAAAAATTTATGAATTGAATGACTCCCACAAACAGTTGTAGGTCTCCTGACACGTTACACTCGTTTATGTCTGAATTCGATTTCCGTCTTTGTTAGAACTCATCTACCAAATCTCGCACTAACAAAATATGACATGCAAATTATTGACCAAATAAATAGCAATTATAAATAAACACTCGATTTCATAATATAGAAAGCATGAATTAATTAAGAAAATAAACATTACGATTACAAACTCATAGACAAATTTCGATTATGCCCCTGAGATTCGAAAGATATGCAAAACATTGATTACAAACTCATAGACAAATTCGAATCAATATTACGACATCGTTTAAGCACATACAAGAGATCTTAGACATAAAAAGAAAACCCCTTCTTGTCAGGATGGATTCTCCTTCCAAGCCTTCGAAGCTCTTGTGCTCCCGTAGATGTGAAAGCCTTGTGGTGTTCTTCGCGACCTAGCCTTCTTCTCTCAGAAGATCTTCGATTCTTGCGTTCCTGTGTAATTTGATGTATTTTCTTTGTATGAAGTGATATTTTTTCGTGCACGCCATGGGTCCCTTTTATAGATACTTGGAGAGATCAATCGTAGAGTTGGATCGGAAAGAAAACTCTGAAAAACGCATTGAAATAGAGTACCACACGGCTTGGCCGTGTGGTCCTGTCTTGAGCCCATTCTCACATGGTTGTGTGACTTCACACGGCCTGGCCGTGTGGTGTGATGTCCAACTTTACACGCCCGTGTGGCCCTAATTCCGTCCCCTGTTTTGCCCAACTTCACACGGTTGTGTGGTTTCACACCGACATTTCCACACGGTCCGACCGTGTGAAGTATTTTTGTCCATTTCTTTCGTCGTTTTGATCTTCTCTTCGCACTCGTCAATCTTAGCCATGCATTCCAACTGATATTTCTTCGTTTTAAGCTCCCTTTCCTGTAACAATTACAAGAATACGCAGTATCATGCCCTTTTAAGAAAACCAAGTAAAAACGTACTAAATATGCGTGCAAATGTATCAAATATATATTATTTTAAGCTTCAAAATGCACGTATATTTTACACACATCACTCATGGCCAAAGAACAAGATCAAGAAGATGAGGTACATTCTAACTCATCTCATTCTGATTCAAGTGATAATGAATGTGATAAAAACACTTCTTCACCCATAAATCTTTATGATTCGTTAGGCAAAATAATGAAAGATTTTCAGCACATTAAAACCTCACACACACTTTTGAAAATGAGGAGAACAGCTAGCTTAAAAGCCAAAACTCACAGCTGACAAAAGAGTTGAGTACTCTGAGTCACATAGCTGATGAGAACACTAAGCTGAAGGCTGAAAATGCCAAGATCTTAACAGAGTTAGGTACTACTGAGAAAAGAGAAAAAGATCTTAAAAATGTGATTTCCTCATTTACAAAAGCATCCAAATCATTGGATGAACTTATTATGAGTCAAAAAGAGTGTGGAGACAAGAAAGGCATAGGATTCAATTCGTTTGTGCATAGTTAAACTCCAAGAGTGATTTTGGAAAAAGGATCTTCAAGCAATGAAGGAATCCAAAAACCCAAAACACCATATGTTGCACCAACATCCACACCGAAACACAATCACAATCATACTGGTCTTGGTTATAAAGGAAAAGGAAAGAAACCAGTAGAGTATACTGAAAGGACAGCTGAGAAGAAATTCAGAAAGGTCCATCAGCCCTAACAGAAAATACTATGTGAGAGCTAAAGTGAGCTACCAAAAGCCCCATAAATTTCATCAAATAAATACATATGATGGGAATGGTAGAAATTATCCAAACCAAGCTGATTGTAATAACAATGTGAAATATCAGCAAAGACCTATGGGATACAAGCCAAAATGGCAAAGACCTCAACCTCAACAAAGGTCATTCCCAAGGCAAAAGAGCTATTATCAGCACACTCCCCAAACACTACACTCAGAAATTCCACAACTTTCCGAAGAAAGCAGTTGCTAAAACAAACACACTTGCATACAGACAAAAGAGACAGTTGTATGATCCTACAACCCCCAAGCAATTTGCTAATGTGCATTATGATTATGGTACTGATAGATGGAAACCTCTTAGAGTCAGATCATCTGGCTATAGGTTGGTTGGAGCTAGCATCTTATATCACTAACCCCCTAGGACCCAGGCAAGTATGGGTACCTAAAAACTGATTTCCTTGATTGCAGGTTCAAGGAACAACTGAGTGCCAGGGAACCTAGTACATGAATAGTGGCTGTTCTAGACACATGATAGGAAATAAAAGAAATCTGTCAAGATTCAAGGAGACCAAAGGTGCTAAAGTCATATTTGGAGGAAATGAAGCTCCAGGGGAGATCAAAGGCACATGATCCATCAAGAAAAATGGACTAGAGATCACAAATATTGCATATGTTGAAGGCCTCAACTTCAACCTGTTAAGCATCAGCCAACTCTGTGACAAATGCTACAATGTGGGATTTAACATGGGGATATGCCAGATCAAAGATGCTGAATCTAATGAAATTGTGCTGCAAGGAACAAGACAAAAGAATATGTATATAGTGGATTGGTCTACCGCTACACCAAGCACATGTCAGCTAGCAAGGAGTACATCCGAATCCAGTTGGTTGTGGCATAAAAACTTGAGTCACATGAACTTCAAGACAATCAACAAGCTTGCAAGGAGTCATCTTGTGGAAGGACTGCCAGACTCAGTATACAAGAAAGAAAGTATATGTGATGCATGCCCGATGGGAAAGCAAATCAAATCATCATTCAAAGAGAAGCCCTTCCACAAGACTTTGGACAAAGCAATGTTCAATAAAATCAAATCCTGCAAAAGAGCAAAAGAAATTTGGGATAAACTGACTTTAATTTGTGAATGATCAGAGCAAATTAAAGAAAACAAATTATCTGCTGTTTTTCAAAAGTTTGAAAACTTTAAAATTCTTGCAGGTGAAACAATGGATCAGCTGGATGCCAGATTCACTAAAATCACAAATGAGCTCTCATCACTTGGAAAGGAATACACACAAAAAGAGATGTGTATGAAGATTTTGAGGAGCCTCACAGCTGAATGGGAAATGAAGACCATGGCTCTAAGGCACTCGATGGACTGATCAAAAACATCCAATCATGAGCTATTCTCAGACCTCAAAACTTATGAGTCTGAGCAGATAAGAAAGGATCAAGAGGAGACAGCTGTACCCAAAACAACTGCACTTATAGCCAAGGATGGAAAGAGAGCTGAAGTCAAGGAAGCCATAGACCAGGAGGAGATTGCCCTGATGGTTAAAAGATTCAACAAGTTCTTCAATAAGAACTATAAAAGAAACAAGGTGAATCCTCCAGAGACATTCACTCCTCCAAGTCAAGGGAAGACAGGCCACCCAAGAGAGCTGAGCATCAAAGGGTTGAGTATCAAAGAGCTGACAACCCAAGGACAGAGAGAGCTGATCAAAGAGCTGAGAACCTATGTTGGAATTGCAGAAAACCAGGACATTTTGCAATTGACTGTTCCTATCCACCAGTCAATAAGTACAGGGATGAAGAAGAAAGAAAATTCTTCAAAGAAAGAAGATAGGAAAAGAAGAAAGCTATGTTGGCTGCTGAGACAGCTAAGTCTAAAGAAGGAGCAGACTCAGAGAGTAGTGAAGCTGACTACTCAAGTGATTCTGAAGAAGAAACAATGATCTGTCTAATGGCTAAAGAACAAGATCAACCAGACCAAGAAGATGAGGTACACTCTAACTCATCTCATTTAGATTCTGGTGATAGTGACTGTGACACACAAACTTCATCACCCACTCATCTTTATGATTCATTAGGCAAAATGATGAAAGCCTTTGAGCACATTAAATCCTCACACACACTATTAAATGAGGAAAACAGCCAGCTTAAAAGCCAAAACTCACAGCTGACTAAGGAGCCGAGTCTAAGTCACATAGCTGATGAGAACAAAGAGCTGAAGGCTGAGAATGCTAAAATAATAGCAGAGATAGCTGCTATAGAAAAGAGGGAATATGATCTCAAAAATGTGATAGCCTCATTTACAAAGGCATCTAAATCATTGGATGACCTTACCATGAGTAAAAAAGAATGTGGAGATAAATAGGCATAGGATTCAATTCCATTATGCACAGTCAAACTCCTAGAGTGATTTTGGAAAAAGATCTTCAAGTAATGAAGCATCTCAAAAATCCAAAACACCAAATGTTGCACCCACATTCATTCAAAAGCACAACCACAAACAAACTGATCTTGGATATAAAGGAAAAGGAATACAGCCAGTTGAGTATGCTGAGAGGACAACTGAGAAGAAATCCAGCAGAGTTCCTCAACAAACTCCAAATATAAAGTACTTTGTGAAGAATAAACAGAGCTACCAAAAACCCTAGAAGTTTTATCAAAGAAACACATATGATGGGAATGGTAGAAATATTAGCAAAGACCTAATTTGAAATATTAGCAAAGACCTATGGAAATGGCGGCGAGACCCAGATCTCGGAAAGGTCATTCCAAAGGCAAAAGTGCTATCATCACCACACATATGCACCCAGGCACTACACTAAAAAATATCACAACTATCCAAAGAAGGCAATTGCTAAAACACACACACATGCATACAGACAAAAGAGAGCTGTATGTACCTAAAGCCCTTAAGAATTTTGCCAAAGTGAATCATGATTATGGCACAGATAGATGGCAACCTCTTAGAGTCAAATCATTTGGCTATAGGTTGGTTGGATCATCTTACAGCACTAACCCCTCAGGACCCAGGCAAGTATGGGTACCTAAAAACTAATTTCCTTGATTGCAAGTTCAAGGCACAGCTAAGTGCCAAGGAACCTGGTACATGGATAGTGGCTGTTCTAGACATATGACAGGAAATAAGAAAAATCTGTCAAGATTCAAGGAGATTAGAGGCGCAAAAGTCATATTTGGAGGAAATGATGCTCCAGGGGAAATAAAAGGCACTGGATCCATCAAGAAGAATGGATTGGAGATCACAGATGTTGCTTATGTTGAAGGCCTCAACTTCAACCTGTTAAGCATCAGCCAACTCTGTGACAAGGGCTATAATGTTGGATTCAATATGGGAGTATGCCAGATTAAAGATGCTGAATCAAATGAAATAGTGCTGCAAGGATCAAGACAGAAGAATATGTATGTGGTAGATTGGTCTACTGCAACACCAAACACTTTCCTGTTAGCAAAAAACAGCCGAATCAAGTTGGCTGTGGCACAAGAAGCTGAGTCATCTGAACTTCAAGACAATCAACAAGCTTGCAAGGAGTCATCTTGTGGAAGGATTGCCAGACTCATTGTACAAGAATGAAAGTGTATATGATGCATGCCAGATAGGAAAGCAGATCAAATCTTCATTCAAGGAGAAACCTAGTCCTTCTTCAACAAAGATATTACATCTGTTGCATATGGACTTATTTGGTCCAGTTGAACCATCCAACATAAGTGGAAAGAAATACACCTTAGTGGTGGTAGATGATTATTCAAGATATACATGGACAATCTTCATGTGCAAAAAGAAGGAAACCTTGCAATAGTTACCTCAGCTGATGAAAAGAGTTCAAAATGAAAAGAGCCAAACCATTATAAAGATAAGGCCTGATAGAGGAACTGAGTTTGTCAATGGGATAATAACTCAGTACTGTGTTGAAAATGATATTGCTCATGAGTTATCTGCAGAAGAACTTCACAAAGCAGAATCCGGAGTAGCCGAAAGAAGGAAAAACGAACTCTCAAGGAAGCTGCAAGGACCATGTTAGGCAAGCTGGATCCCTAAGAGATTTTGGTCCAAAGCCATCAACACCGCATGCTATACTCAAAATAGATGCATGATAAATAGACAAATGACAACAAAGACTCCTGTGAAATCGGGCAGAACAAAGCCTAATGTTGGGTACTTGAGAATATTTGGATGTAAATGTTTCATCCACAACAATGGCAATGATAATCTAAAGGCTTTTGATGCTAAAGGCGATGAAGGTATCCTTTTGAGATACTCAAAAAAACAAAGCCTATAGAGTGCTGAACAAGAGGACTATGGTCACAAGAAGAGTCTATTCATGTGGTTTTTGATGAACCTAGTGTGAATGGAGAAGACATTGAAGAGTTAGGCGATAAGTTTGAATCAACCAACTATGCGAAGAGTCCTTATGTTGAAGTCAAGCAAGAGTAATCGACCAAGATGAAGATGAGATAGCTGAATCTCAAAGACAGCTGGAAAATCTGCAGTTGAATGATGATGAAAGAGCTTATCAAGACAATACAGCTGCGAGACAGCTGAACCTAGCTGATTTGCTTCAACCTGATGTGAGATGGCTGAGAGACCATCCACCAGAGCTAGTCATTGGAGATGTGAGAGATGGTGTAAGAACCAGATCCAGAGCTCAGCAAGAAGTAATGTTCACTTGTTTTATTTCCCAAATAGAGCCAAAAGATGTGTCCCAAGCATTGGATGACACACATTGGATTCAAGCCATGCAAGAAGAGCTGAATCGGTTTGAAAGAAACAAAGTATGGGAATTGGTGCAGAGACCAACCCATCAGAATGTTATTGGCACAAAATGGGTTTTCAGAAATAAGATGAATGAGGAAGGATTTGTGGTAAGAAACAAAGCAAGATTGGTAGCCAAAGGCTATTGCCAAGAATAGGGAATAGATTTTGATGAAACCTTTGCAGCTGTTGCAACATTAGAAGCAATAAGGATGTTTCTTGCCTATGCTGCTCACAAGAACTTCACTGTATATCAAATGGATGTGAAAAGTGCATTTTTAAATGGACTGTTAGAAGAAGAAGTCTATGTTGAGCAACCTCCAGGCTTTGAGCAGAAGACTCTTGGAGATAAGGTATACAAGCTCAAGAAAGCTCTATATGGACTGAAGCAGGCACCAAGAGCAAGGTATGATACATTATCTCAATTTCTAACTGATAATGGATTTACCAAAGGGAAAGTGGACAGAACACTCTTTAGAATTCAAGATGGAGAGAGTATACTGCTTGTTCAGATATATGTGGATGATATCATCTTTGGATCCACAAACAAAGAGCTGTGAGATAAGTTCTCAAATCTCATGCAAGGCAAATTTCAAATGAGCATGATGGGAGAGTGGACTTTCTTCCTCGGACTTCAAGTTAAGCAGCTCAAAGATGGAACCTTGATAAGTCAAACAAAATACACCAAAGATTTAATGAAGAAATTTGGTATGGAAGAAAAGTCTTCTGTGAAAATACCAATGAATACATCAGTCAAGATGGACATGGATGCAGATGGCAAACCTGTAGATCAAACAAGATACAGAGCACTGATTAGATCATTGCCCTACTTAACAGCAAGCAGGCCAGACATCACCTTTGCAGTAGGTGTATGTGCTAGATTTCAATCTGCACCAAAAGAGAGCCACATGACTGCAGCTAAGAGAATCCTAAGATATTTGAAGGGATGCCAAGAAGTTGGCTTATGGTATCGAAAGGAAGGTGGATTCAAGCTTATTGGTTATTCAGACTCTGATTATGCTGGATGTAGAGTTGACAGAAAGAGTACTTCGGGTACATGTCAAATGCTTGGAAACAGATTAGTTTCATGGTTTAGCAAGAAGCAAAACTCAATAGCCACATCCACAGCTGAAGCAGAGTACATAGCTGCGGACAACTGTTGTGCCCAAGTCTTATGGATGAGACAACATCTGAGAGACTATGAAGTTGAAGAAAAAGAAATTCCAATTATGTGTGACAACACAAGTGCTATTGCAATTACTCAGAATCCAGTGTTGCATTTTAGAACAAGCACATTGATGTCAAATATCATTTTATAAGAGATCATGTTGAAAAGAAAGACATCACCTTGGAATATATCTCAACTGATAAGCAGTTAGCTGACATATTCACTAAGCCTCTATGTGAATCAAAGTTTGAAGAGCTTAAACATGAGATAGGGTTAATTGAGCTGAATTGATACTCAGAAGATTCAATCAGAAGAGATGAAAGATGAAAAAGTGAGAATTGATCAAATTCTTCCCATCAGTCAAGTGAAACTGCTATATCGTGAAATCAGCTGTATCGAGTTAGCTGACAACTGAGTCATCTAATGAAAGGAGAGAAGCTGAGTTAAGTTACTATTGACATGAGCTGAGTCATTTAATAGCTAAGTGACAAAAATGCAGTCATTTTTAATGAGCGGGAATATTTTAAGGATGAGGTCAGCGAAATAATGACTTGTACAGTCAAAAGCTGCACAGTAAGCATATGATTGGATATAAATCTGCGGCATTAAATGTGAGGAATTAAAAGCGGTTCGACATGCTAAATCTGAGCCGTTGATCTCGATCAAAATTCAAAAACTGAAAACATGTCCTTTCATAACCCTTATATACTCTTTCTTTCAGTTTTCTCTCTCTCACACTCAAAACTGTTCATCTTCAAAACAAAAGAATAGCAAGTGTATTTCTCTCGCAAACCCTACCAGTTCTCAAGTAGGTTTATCAAGTTTTAATTGGTAAAACTCTTTGCAAATGGCACCAAAGTTCGATTTTGTTAAACTTTCAAAGCAAATCCATTCTAGATCGACTGTAGATTTCGAAGGAATGATAAAGCAGGGTTCAGATGAAACCCTAGTGAAGAAGATAGCTGATATGCCAGAAAAGTCCGGTCTCAGGCCTTTTCTTACAATGGAGTACTCGCTGACCTATGCTGAAGAAGTGGCGCAATTCTATGTAAATGTGGAGGTGGATGACCAAGGCATCAAGTCTTCTGTCCATCGTAAGGATATCATAAATACTGCTAAGGACCTTGCGAGCACGCTTTGTTTCTTGCCGTGCGAGGGCATGGCGAAAATATCTGGTGATGTTAACTTGGGCTGCTGCATGGAAAGAAGTAGCCAAACCGAATATCTTTGCGAAAGTAGTCTACACAAGCGAGAAGAAGTTCTTTGAAGGACAAATCACAAGTTGATGGATGTCGTCACGCCAAGTGTGTAGACATGAAGTTTGGCGGCTTCAATCACCGTCAAAGACAAAGCTGATCGTCATGGCTGCGATCATGCAGGGGAAGAAAGTCAACTGGGCTGAGTTCGTGTAAAACAGACTCTGCCTAAACGGTGGGAACAAGACATACAAGGAGGACGGATCCTTTGGAGGATCACTTGGCTATGGCCTGATAATTGTCCATCTAATGGAAGTGAAGGGCATTCCCCTTCAACATGGAAAGTCCTTCCATGTAAACAAGAAGATGTTCAGGGCTAATCTTTCAGCAGCCCAAAAGAGAGCCCATGCGAAAAGGGCGGATACAAGTGAGGGGGAATCACCACCCGTAGACACAATCAAGCTTTTCTTCTCCTCCCAAGAAGAGAGCTACCGCTGCAGCTGCTAAGAAGAAAGCTGCCTCTGTAGCAAAGAAAAAGGACGCACCTTCCCCTACAGCCGAGTCACCTGCCCAAGCAGCCGTGTCTCCTGCCCCTGCAGCCGAGGCTGAGAAAGAAGCCTAAATCCCTTCTCCAGCCATACGGACGAAGAGAACTGCCAAACCTAGGAAGGCAGCTCCCTCTAAGAAGGACACCCCAGCCCCCGCTGCCAGAGAATCCGAGGAAGAAATAGAACCAGAAATCTCTTTGGTTAAAACCAAACGAAGAAGGCTAGTCAAGCGTTCAGAACGTGAACAGACAGCTGAGTCTGCTACTCAGCTAGAGAAAACTTCTGAGACTGCTGACACTGAGGAAGTTCAGCCTCCTGAAATAGTTGACGAAACTGCCAAGTCTGCTGAGGATGATCAGCAGAGGCCCCAAGAAGACCCAGCTGTGGAGAGGACAACTGAAGAAAAAGACGCAGCTGAGATAACTAAATCCTCACATGAAAAAGTTGTCTCTCCGCCTGCTACAGACGCTGCTGAAGGCGAAGAGCAGTAGATCATGCTACCTTTCATCCCAGAAAAGGAAGGACATGAAGAGGAGGATGAGGATGATGATGTCATCATGTACTCTCCTGTATATCTGGACATACATCGCCGTCTACATGAATAGAGGGCGTGGAAGCTAAGCCACTCAAGAGTGCAGTTTGAACGCCTTAAGTTCATAGAAGAAGAGGAGGAGTTATTCGAATTTATCGGCATCACCAAGGTGATTCAGGCCCTTGATGAAGACAACTGCTTGAACATATTACAAATCTTCAAGGAGAAGGATCAAGCCAAAGCAGCCGAGGAAGCAGAAGCTCGTGAGAAAGCCAGTATATGTCCTCTTATTGGAACTCTGGAACACACGCATCCTCATCTAGATGTGCTATCAGGAAGTGAGGAAGACATGGATCCCGTTGCTGCACAAGAGAAGTCAGACATGCAACAAGCTTTGAGGGAATCCAAAATGATGCATGAACAACGCATGTTTGAAGGACCAGGAGAGTCCTCACAATCTCTCCTGCAATTAGACCCGTTGGGATTAGTGCAACAGATTTCCACAGTTATTGCTGCAACTACTTCCCTTGTGCAATCGGAAGATGGGTCCAAGGGACTTGGCGATGAGACTGGGAATTTGGGCACCCAAGTTGAGCCAACCCCTACTGAAGGTTTCTTACCACCTGCCCCCACGGCTGAGCACTCAATGGAAGCATCCAGAAGTCTGGAGAAGAGTGACCCCATCGTCAGTCACTCAGCTGGTGTGCCAGCTGAAGGGAAAACTCACTCCACTGCAGCAGGGTCGGAGGATGCTGCAGACGACTCCACAATGAAGAAAGGAGGCGAAGTGGAAAAAGAAAAAGAACCGCAATGATCGACATTGACGGCTCGAGGCAGTTGAGTCATCCCAAATGAAATGTTAATCGCTGCGGTGCCGAGGACGCCGCTGCAATCGAGGCACATGATGGAAATGCCCCAGGATTTAACACTCTGGGCACTGAAAGTGCAATCCAAGGGGTTGAGACTCCTTCGGATGCCACAATCCAATACCCTAAGACAGCTGCGACTGTCGAAGGGAATGTAGAAGGCCTCGCTGCAGTTGAGATTGCTGGAGGTGTTGAAGGCCCAAGGGAAGTTGAGACCTCCCTGGGTAAATCTCAAGAAGTTCAGAACATTCCTCTTGTCAACATTGCTGAATCTAAAAAGGATATTAGTTCTCTTCATGACTCCCAGGATAATCCTGACATATCCTTTCTGGGATCTGAAGACGAAGTTGAGTCCACACCTGTTGCACATCAAAAGGACCCGGTGAGGATGTTCTCCCGGACGAGTCAGTCAAAGTTTCAATGCTGCTCGTCAAACATTTAACTTTGATGATGAACCAAGCCCCCAAGTTTCATCATCTTCTGATGACGCTGATGTTGCAGCCGAGGACCAGGTCATTCAATTAGAAAAATCCGATGCCGAGGCCGACGGCCGGTAAGACAGTGAGGCTCGCTCGGCCAACCCACTCCAACCCACTCCACAAGGCCCACTGAATCGAGTCATCTCATGCGCAGCTCCCACAAATGTGCAAAGAAGTCGACTCCATCAGGATCATCAAAGGCACACATTGAAATTTCAATCCCTTATGTGCGAGATGATACTTTTGAGCAATTATTTCCCTTTTCACTTGAGCTGCCAGAGCTAGAGGAGGAGACAACTAAAGAGCAGTGAAAATACACAGTTCGAGAAGATCCAGTCATCCTTACCGACTCCATTGTACTAGCAGACTTTAATTTTGATACTGAATGGCCGCCAACTGAATTAAGTATGACAGCTGAGATCCGTGAAGTCTTCAAGACGATCTGTGCAGAGATTGAGAAGATCAAATGGTACCAGGCCTCATTAGATCTGCGTCTAGACAATATAGATGCCACCCTCACAGCAGACTTACAAGGGATTGTGGTACGGATCATGGATTGGTGTCAGCATCAATGCCATATGAACAAGTTCGATATTTCAAGGCATTGTACAACAAGATGCTGGTTTGGAGTGCTGACAATGCTGATATGAAGCAGAGGATGCATGCCTATATGGAGAGATTGCATGCCTCCCATACAACTGAAATGGAGTTACTGCGTGAATTTCATCGAAAAGAAATTCTGCATGTTGAAGAGAACATGAATACAAAATTCAACCTTCTCATGGCTGAAATGAAACTTGTGGCAACTGAATCAAAGGCCACCCGTTCAGAATTTCGAACAACACATGCCGCAGTTGACTCAAGCGTAACTCGGCTCTCGGTACCGACCGGATTTCATGCTTGCAGGAATGTTCCTTGGGGTTCCTCTCTCCTTTGATGATGCCAAAAAGGGGGAAGAGGAATACCTGAGGAAATTGAAGGAAGAAACAACTGAGAAGCAAAAGGAAGAAGCAGTTGTTGAGAAGAAAAAATGGAAAAGCAGTTGAGGGGGAAAGGTCAAAGGATTTGACCTTAATGATTGCTGAAACCCCTCAACAAGATCATGTCATAGCATCCATTATCAGCAAACTTTCAGTGACTCTGCCGATCCAACACTCTGCTGTGCCCATGTCAGAGAAGAGAAAAATTGTAGAAGCAGGGATGGAGGAGTTCGACAAGAGAACGGATGCCCGCATCGAAGAAATGCTAAAACTGTTTGATGGCATTCCGGCAGGGAAGGATCAAGATGCCATTCTAGATGACGGAGACGAGCCAAGATTGGTTGAAGAATTTAAAACTCTCGAATCCAAAGGCTATTTCAAGAATATGTCGGTAGCCCAAGCCTGGGATTTGTACTGGGAGAAGGGTCTGAAGTTATGCGAAGAAGCTGATAGGTAGTAGACTACTAACAGCCATTCAACTGGTAAGAAGAAAACTCCCGTACAATATACACCCAGAGGAGGAGGAAGAAGTGGTGGAGGAAGAGGTTTTCAACCTAGACCTCTACCCAAAAATATTGAATACATAGATCCAGGCAAGAAGGGAAGGATCTACTGGGCTGGGTATGATGAAGTAGCTAATCTGGAAGTAGCAAGAAAAAATGCTGACTACGTGAAAAGAATCGAGGAGGAAAACAGAAGACAAGATCAGCTATGGCAAGAGATGCAAGAAAGGAAGTGAAAAGACGATGCTGTGAAGAGAGCTTATGAAAAAAAGAAAGCAGCTGAAGATGAAAGAAAAAGAAAGAGAGCTGATGATGACAGAGCTGAAGAGGAAAGAAGGAGGCGTGGGCGATCAAGTGTTCTTGCTTTAACCCTTTGTCTATTTTACTCTTGTAAATACATTTATGGGTAAGTCATCTGTACATTCTATAAAATGTTTTTGTATTTTCTCTCTATATTTGTATCTTATCATAGATGCTTGAAATTTGCTTGGATATGATTTTGCTCTGATACACTTTGTAAACAACTGTGTAAAGGACAAGAATGTTATGATCAATAGAATGATTGTTTCTACGCATACATTCTTGGTTAGTACATTGTCTGTATGTATCTTTGCTGTTTACTTGTTATTTAATATTTTTAAGTTTTGGCATCATCAAAAATGGGGAAATTGTTGGGAATTTATTGTTTAGATTTTGATGAATGCCATGTAAAACTTAGATTAGAATGTTGGCACCCCATTTTCCTTGTATCTTTCATTGTAATAGATTGGGCTGGATGAGCTGAGTCAAGTCAGCTATGCCTGTAAATACAAGAAGTCAACTGAAGAAGTGAAGTGAAGACTCCGCTTAGGAACAACTGAGTATGGCCAAGATAGAAGATCAAGAACTCAACTGAAAGATGTAACAGCTGAGGGACAGCTGTGTGAAGAGTCAGTTAAGTCAACTCAAGAGTCCAAGTCACAAGTTGAAGTGACGGATGAGTCTTTCAATGATTGGAGCAGACTCAAGTAACCTGGGAAAAAGGCAGCTGCAAAGAGGAGTTAACTGAAAAGAATCTGTTGCACAAAAGTCAAGAACAATACTTAAATAAGTAATACACCCATGCTGCCAGGTCTTAAAGTGCTCAGTCCCAGAAGCGTGCAAAAGGAATAAACTAATGGGAAGCACTGCACCTCGTGTCAAAACCTAAAAAGCTGGACATTCATTTAATATGAGGAAAGGTCTACATCTCAAGACTGAAGACCAAGAAAAGACAAGCCAACGGACACAAGTGACTTTTGAAAATCAGCCTATCTCTTCAACAGGCAGATTTTTGAAAGTTCACTATAAAAGGCTGAGGAATCTCATTGAGAGAATGTGACTTGAACCACGAACGAGAAAGCATTATTCAAACTCTAACCTACGAAATATTCTCAAAGATTTTCAAGCAAAATCCTCAAGCCTAAATCTCGAAGGATATCAATCCAACACAAAGCTGTGAAGGAAAGATAACTTCAAACTGTTGAAGAGGAAACTTTTGAAATCAAAAGGGGTCTACATTCCAAGGAGGATTGTAGGAAGGTTCAAGGTCGAACCATTCTCAAGTTATTGGAGGGCTTCGTGATCAAATCCAAGAAGCTTGAGAAGTGAGCTGAAGTAGCATGGCAACTGCCCTGTGAAGAAGCTGAGTCGGACGAGAAGCCAGCTTTGTGACCAAGGCATCTCCAGACTGAGTCCAAGGAGCAAGTCAGTTGTGTGATCAAGACTTGTCTCTAGACTGATAACCACTTTGTGAATTGATCATTACTTAGTGGATTCCTCCAGGAGTTGGAGAAGACATGATTAGAAGAATTACCCCATGTTCGAACCTCTATAAAAATTACTTGTGTCATTTATATTTCAGCATATTTACATTTCTACACATTCATCTTATATCTGCTGATAATCTGCCAACCAACTGATAAATAAGTAAGTGTTAAAATCAAGTGTTAAAACAAAGTTAAATCAAATTCAATGGTGTTAAGTCTTCCACTGAAAAACTCATCACAACCAAGTTAAGGTTTAGACTAAACAACTAAGTTATGCTATCAACAGCTCTATCAAGTCTGTTGAGTGGCTAACTCTGCTGATTAACTAACTTAGTTGTCCCTCAAGAACCTAGCTATGTATTAACTCTGTAATACTTTAAAAGGACTAAAATCTAAAAGTTGGTAAGGTTTATTCAACCCCCCCTTCTAAACCTTACTTACACCCCTTAAGACCTACACTTCCCTATGAGATTTGGACAGGGAGAAAGCCAAATGTTGGATATATCAAGATATTTGGATGTAAATGCTTCATCCACAACAATAAGGATAATTTGAAGGCTTTTGATGCTAAAGCTGATGAAGGTATCTTTTTGGGATACTCAGCTGAGAGTAAAGCCTACAGAGTGTTTAAACAAGAGGACTATGGTCACATAAGAGTCCATTAATGTGGTATTGGATGAGCCAAATGTGAATGGAGAAGACATTGATGAGTTAGCTGATAAGCAGAATCAACCAACTATGCAAAAGAGTCCTTATGTTGAAGCAGATGAGAGAGCACTCAACCCTGATGATGATGAGGTAGCTGAATCTCAAAGACAGCTGGAAGTTCTACAGCTGAATGATGATGAATAAGCTGTTCAAGACAACTTAGCTGCAAGACGGTTGAATCAAGTAGACTTACTCCAACCTGATGTGAGATGGTTGAGAGACCATCCACCTGAGTTAATCATTGGAGATGTTAGAGATGGCATAAAAACCAGATCCAGAGCATAGCATGAAGCAATGTTCACTTGTTTTATTTCCCAAATAGAGCCTAAAGATGTGTGACAAGCATTGGAAGACACACATTAGATTCAGGGCATGCAAGAAGAGCTGGATCAATTTGAGAGAAACAAAGTATGGGAATTAGTACAAAGGCCAATCCACCAAAATGTTATTGGTACTAAGTGGGTATTCAGAAACAAGATGAATAAGGAAGGATCTGTTGTTAGAAATAAAGCAAGATTGGTAGCCAAAGGGTATTCCCAAGAAGAATGTATAGATTTTGATGAAACCTTTGCTCCTGTTGCCAGATTGGAAGTAATAAGGATGTTTCTTACTTATTCTGCAAATAAGAATTTCACTGGATATCAAATGTATGTGAAAAGTGCATTTGTGAATGTACTGTTAGAAGAAGAAGTCTATGTTGAACAACCTCTAGGTTTTGAGTAGAAAACTAACGGAGATAAAGTATACAAGCTTAAGAAAGCATTATATGGACTGAAACAAGCACCAAGAGCATTGTATGATACAATGTCTCATTTTCTGATTGACAATGGATTCACCAAAGTCAAGGTTGACAGAACACTCTTCAGGATTCAAGATGGAGAGAGTATACTGCTTGTTCAAATATATGTGGATTACATCACCTTTGGATCCACAAACAAAGAACTGTGTGACAAGTTCTCAAATATCATGCAAGGAAAATTTGAGATAAGCATGATGGGAGAGCTAACTTTCTTCTTAGGACTTCAAGTCAAGCAATTGAAGGATTGAACCTTCATAAGCCAAACCAAGTACACCAGAGATTTAATGAAGAAATTTGGTATGGAAGAGAAGTCATCAGTGAAGATTCCAATGAATACATCAGTCAAGATGGACATGGATGCAGATGGCAAAACTTTTGATCAAACAAGATATAGAGCCCCCATTGGATCATTGCTCTATTTAACAGCATTCCTCTGTAACCCCTCCTACCTGATAGATAGATTTTATGAACGACACCAGCTAGAGAAAGACAACCAACCTTCTCAACAACTAAGAGATCCATTCGGGTGCTCTTACCGGGGAAGATTTGAATGATAAAATTCACTCAAGATCTTTGGTCTCTACCCGGACCCGATGAAAAAAATGGGATCACTTCTTATGGACTCGTTGAGAATGATTCGGATCTAGTTCACGGCCTATTAGAAGCAGAAGGCGCTCTTGGAACTTTACTTATTTCTTTTTTTGAGGATCGGCTTTTAGAGATAGGGAAAACATTTGCTCCACTTCGTTTATTCTTTTTTTTGTGGGTCACGAGCGGGCCGGACATCACCTTTGCAATAGGTGTATGTGCTAGATTTCAATCTGCACCAAAAGAGAGTCACATGATTGTAACTAAGGGAATCCTTAGATATTTGAAGGGATGCCAAGAAGTTGGCTTATGATATCGAAAGGAAGGAGGATTCAAGCTGGTAGGATACTCAGACTCATATTATGTTGGATGTAGAGTTGACAGGAAGAGTACATCACGTACATGTCAAATGCTTGAAAACAGATTAGTTTCTTGGTTCAACAAGTAACAAAATTCAATAGCTACATCCACAACTGAAGTAGAGTACATAGCTACTGGCAGCTGTTGTGCCCAAGTCTTATGGATGAAACAACAGCTGAGAGACTATGATATTGAAGAAAAAGAGATTCCATTATGTGTGATAACACTAGTGCTAGTGCAATCACTCAGAATCCAGTGTTGCACTCAAGAACAAAGCACATTGATGTCAGATATCATTTTATAAGAGATCATGTTAAAAAGAAAGACATCACTTTGGAATACATCTCAACTGATAAGCAGGTAGCTGACATATTCACATAGCCCTTATGTTAATCAAGATTTGAAGAGCTTAAGAATGAGCTAGGGTTAATTGAGATGAGTTAGGATATTCATAAGACTCAATCAGCAGAGACAAAAGAAGAGAGAATGAAAAATGAACAAGTTTCACATTTCAAATGTGAAATAGCCAAGACGGAAATCGTCAGACGAGTTAGGCGACACGAAAGTGATCTTATGTGAAGAGAGAAGCAGAGTTAAGTCACTTTGGATGATAGTTTATGAGCTAAGTGACAAAAACGCAGTCGTTTTACGCGAGCGGAAATGTTTTTAAGGGCAACGTCAATGCAATTATGATCACAAGACAAAAAGCACGGTAAAAACATATGATTGGATATAAATGTTGTTGTATTTAATGCGAGGAAATTAATGCGGTTTTGGAGGTTAAATCCTGACTATCGATTCTATTCAAATTTTGCAAATTCCAAAAACCATCCTTTAAAGTCCCATATAAACCGAAAATACATTCTCTCGCCCCTCACAAAACACTCTCGTCTTCAACAAGCAAAATAATACTCTCTGCAAAAGTTCGAAAAACCCTACTCTTCAAAATTGAAATCTTACGTTTCTTTCACCATTTATCTTCATCGAAAATGGATTCTGCCCATGACTTCACCATGCTTTCTAAGAAGATCCACTCAGGATCGACAGTGGACTTCATGCGGATGATCAAACAGGGCGCTGATGAGGCCCTAGTGAAGAAGGTCGCAGAGAAGCTCGAGAAGTCCGATCTGAAGGACCTTCTTACTATGGAGTTCTCTCATAAATACCTGGAAGATGTTGTAATGTTCTATGTGAATGCGGAAGTGCATGACGACGAGATTTGCTCATCTGTCCATGGCAAGGCCATCAAAATCAGTGCTGAGGACCATGCTAAACACTGCAGGTTGCCTACTGATGGGCTAAAAGAAATTGCCGAGAAAGATGTGAACTTGACTGCGGCTTGGAAGGAGATAGCCAAGCCTAAGTCAGCTGCGAAGGCTATCTATACAACCAAGAAGGAACTGATCAAGGATGATTACCACAACTAATGGACATCGTGTCCAAGTGCATGGACATGAAGTTTGGAAGCTTCAACCAGCTATCACGGACTAAGCTAATGGTGATGGCTACGATAATGGAAGAAAAGAAAGTCAATCGGGCTGAGTTTGTCTTCAGCCGAATCTGCCAGAATGTGATTAACAAGTCCTTCAAGGATGATGGGACTTTCAGATGTTCATTGGGGTATGGCTTGGTGATTGGCCATTTGATGGAAGTTAAGGGGATTGCCCTGCGCCATGGAAAGCTATTCCATGCAAACGAGAAAATGTTTAAAGAAAACCTCTCTTGAGCTCAGAGGAAGGCGCATGCTAGAAAGGCTACACAAGTGAGGGCGAGTCAGCTGACCCTGCCAAAGACACAGCTGCGACTATTCCAGCTCTCTCTCCCAGGCCTATCTCAAAGAAGAGAGTTGCGACAACTAAGCCTGCACCTGCCCTTGCAGCCAAGTCCAAGAAGGCTCCTGCCCCTGCAAATGAGCCACAAGCACCTGCCCCAGCAACCGAGTTAAAAGCCCCTGCCGCGGCAGCCATGACTGAGAAGGAATTAGTCCCTTCTCCAGTCGTGAAGAAATGGCACACTGCAAAGTCTCGAAAGGCAGCTGCGTCGAAGCAGAAGAATGTTGAAGCATAGGCCTTCACATTTGAAGAGCCTGAGAATGTAGAGCCAGAAATTCCCCTGGTCCCAACAAAATAGAGAAGACCTTTTAAGAAGTCTGAGCTTGAAATAGCTGAGTCCGGCACCCAGCCGGAGAATCCTGAAGAGACTGTTGATGCTCTAGAAGAGAAGTCTCAAGAGAAATATGGTAGAGATATGGCCACCGTGGATACCTCAAAAACTGTTGATGTTGATAAGTAGAGTATCAAAGACCCAACTGGTCGTGAGACAGCTGTGGAGAAGGAGATAGCTGAGACAGCTAAGACTCTTGAAGAAAGAGTTGTCTCATCCCCTTTGACAGATGCTAATGTACCTGAGGAGGAACAAGCCCCACTTGCAACCATTCTGAAAGATGGAGATGATGATGATGACGTAATTATGTACTCTCCAGTCTACTCGGATATTCAGCAGAGATTGAGGGAATGGAGAAGATGGAAGCTAGACTACTTCAGACAGCAATTCGCGCATCCGGAGTTCATTAAAGAAGAGGAGAAGCTTCTAAGATTCCTTGGAAACGTCACTATCCACTATGCCCTCAATGAGGAATTCTGCATGAATTTTCTCCGTGCTATCAAAGAATATGAAAAGAAGAAAGGTTTGGAGAAGGCCAAAGCTCTTGAGCAATCGAAGATGTGTATGTTCACTGGAGGCCATGAGCATCGCATGGAGTCAACTAACAACAGTGATCTAGAGGAGTTGGACCCAGCTGTAGCAGTTGAAAAGGCCGAGTTCCAACAGGCCATTCAAGAATCATGAGCAACAACTTCAAGAAGGTCCAGGAGAGTCTTCCAAACTCTCTCCTCGATCTAATCCTTTGGGTGTGGCGCAGAAGATTGCAATCGAAATTGCTGCCAACACATCCCCCATGCAATCTCAAAGTGGCTCTCAGAGGACCGGCGATGAAGGTAGGTAAGGAGATGTAGAGTTAACCCTAGTTAAGCCAAACTCTGAAGGTATTGAGACACCTGCCCAAACGGCTGACTACTCAAAAGGACAAACAACCGTGTCAGGAGTAGAGTAACCCCACAACTGTTCACTCAGCTGGTGCGCCAGCTGAGGGGGAAGTTCTCTCCACCACAACTAGGTCGGAGGACGCTGAGGGAGACCAAAACTTTTCAGTTAGGAGGCAAATGTCAGAAATCAAAAGATAAGTAGAGTGAAGTTAACGAAGTTCGGACGATTGAGACTGTCCCAACTGAGACTTCCTCTAACCTGAAGGCCGATGACGCTGCTGATGCAGCTAAGGCAAAGGATGCGATAGAGGCTATGGGAGTTGAGACTCCTGGCCATGAAAGTGCAATCCTAGGAATTGAGACTCCGAAGGATGCCACCGAAGACCCTAAGGTAGCTGAGTCTGCCAAAGGGATATCTGTCGAAGACCCCAAGACAACTGAGTCTGTCGAAAGGAATGTTGAAGGCCCTATAGCGGTTGAGACTGCTGGGGGTAATGAAGGCCTAAAAGAGGTTGAGACTTCCTTAGGTAAAGAACTTGAAAAAGAGAACATTCCTCAGATGGAGGGAGCTGGTGAAGAAGAAGAGATCAGCGCCCTTCATAATTCCCAGGAAAAAATTGATACAACATTTCTTGAATCAGAAAATGAAGACGAGTCCACTCATGTTGAATATTCTACCTAGGATGAGGCTGAGGATGTTCACGAATCACATAGTACTGTCAGTGACAAAATAGCTCCAATGAGATTCGTTTTTGATGATGAACCAACCCCTATGGTTACATCACACTCAGATGACACTGATAAAACAACTGAGGACAAGTTAACTCAAAGGGAAACACTTACTGACGCCAACGAAGCTGTTAACACAATTGAGGATCGATCGGTGAAAGCAGATCGACACAACTTCTCCAATCGAACTCGATCGGCTCAAGAAAGTTACTACACAATCGCTTCATCGAGAGACTCAATCAGCTCAACATCAGGCTTCTACAGCTGTGTTAAATGCCGATGAAGCTGGGTCAGCCGAAGCAAATAGAGCTGATGCACAAAGACGAGAGAAGGGAAAGGCTCCACAGTGTGGACCTATGGGAATCCCTCTCGTTCCGGATGATATGTTCACTGAGATTTTCCACTTTGACGCTGAATTGCTCCCTCTGGATGCTGAATCTACTCGAGAACAAGAAAAGTACAATGTGCAGGAAAAGCCAGTAATTCCAGTTGATTCCATTGTGCCGATAGGTTTTGACTTTGATGCCGTGTGGCCTGAAGAAGAGTCGGCTTCTACAGTCGAGTTCGATGAAGAGTCGGCTTCTACAGTCGAGTTCCGAAATGCGTTCAAAGACATGTGTTGAAATTGAGAAGATGGAATGCCACCTCGCATCGTTAGACCCTAGATTGGACAACCATAATGCAAACATCAGCAGAGATATTCGAGGTGTTGTCCTATGGATCAAGGAATGGGCTACACAGACTACTGCTATGCGCTTATAGCAAGTCCGCTTCTTCAAATCATTCTTTGCAGAGCTACTCGTATGGAGTGCAGACATTGCACAATTTCAGCACAGACAGAAAGAGTTTTTGGTGAGAATAGAAGATTCCCACAAGTCGGATATGCAACACCAGAGCAAAATTGCACACCTACAGACAACATGAACCGGTTCGATTTTCTTGAGCAAAAATGAAATTGATGGCAGCTGAGTCAAAGGCTACGCATTTGAGTTCCGAACAATCTACTCCAAAGTAGAGGACAAGCAAAATTCGACGAACATTCGACTTGACTTCCTTCTCAGTGGTTTGTTCCCTGGCCCGACTCCATAAGACGTTTGGTGATGATGCTAAAAAGGGGAAGATGAGGCCTTGAAGGAACTGAAGGAAGAGAAAGGGAGTCATAAGGTGGAGAAGAAGGAGAAACAACTAAGGGGAAGAAGAAAGCTCGAAAAATCCTCCTTGGAGCTTATCTTCGCTGAAACCCCCCAACAAGGAGAAATCACAACTTCAATTCTCAGCAAGTTGCCGAAAGAGCTATCAACAGAACAAAAAGCTGAGTTGGCAATGAAAGAATCAAGAAAAGCCATCGAAGCTGAATTTGAGAAGGTAGTTGAGAAATAGTCTGCGCGTATTCAGGATATCAGAAATCAGTATGATGGTCCTCCAGCCGAAAAAAAATACCCTGCAATAAAGCCCCCGAGAGACATTGCTATGCCTGATGCTGGGTCTGAACCAAGATCCCTAGAGGAGTTTCAAAGGAGGAGGAGTTGAGTCAGGAAGAGGAAGGGGTAGATATGGTGGTATTGGAAGAGGAAGAAGTTCTCCACCGCGGCCAAGACGAAAAGATACTAAGTATGTTGATCCGCAGAAGAAAGGGATCATATACTGGGCTAGATATGATCATCTTGCAAACTTGGAAGTTGCACGCAAGAATGCTTAAGCAGTGAGAAGATAGGAAGTTGAAAATGAATGAACAACTCGTGAATGGGAGAAAAGGCAGCGTAGGGATGACCCTGCTGCGAAGCGAGCATATGAGAAGAAAAAGAAGGATGAAGAGGGAAGGAAGAGGAGAAGAACTGATGAATGTAGGAGGAGAGCTGATGACGAAGAGAGAAGAAGGAAGCAGCCAAGGCGTTGAAGACGGATGCAACCCATTCGTGTATTTTACTTAGTTGTAGCTGTAAGTTTTCCCTGTAATATAGCTTTGATACTTTCTTTGTAATATTTACTCTAATATCTTCTTTGTAACTTAGCTTAGATACATGTTGTAATGTATACTTGTATGAGCTTTGATACATTTTGTAAACAGCTTTGTAAAGGACAAGAATGCTATGATCAATAAAACTGATTATTCAAAGCATAAATTCTTTGTTACTGCACAACTTGTGTTTGTTGTTTATTAAATTTAAGTTTTGGCATCATCAAAAAGGGGAAATTGTTAGGAAATTTATTTGTTAGATTTTGATGATACCATGTAAAACTTAGACCAGGAAATTGGCACCCCATTTTTCTTGTAATTCTATGTTGCACACTAGAGTGAAGATCTATGATGTCACCGAGTATGGACAAAATGAAAGACAATGACTCGATCAAGGAGAGCCACCGAGAACAACTCGTGTGAAGTATGAGAAGTGTCGACAAGTCAAGAAAAGGAGCCAAGTCTAACAGTTGAAGTGACAGTTGACTCATTCCCATATGATTGGAGCAGACTCAAGTCAAAGGGGTAAAGGCAACAGTCAAGTCAAGACAACTGACATTGATCCATTGGAAATAAGTCAAGAATATTACTCGATATAGTAATATGTCCCAGCTGCCAGGTCTTAAAGTGTTTGGTCCAGAAACATGCAAAAGGAATAAGCCAATGGGAAACACTTAAGCATGTGTCAGACCCTGTAAAGCTGTAGAGCCATTTAATACGAGAAAGGGTCAACTTCAAGTGCTGCAGACCAAGAAAAGACAAGCCAACGAACAAGAAGTGTCATTTGAAAATAGCCTATCTTTTCAATGGCCAAATTTTCAAATGAGCACTATAAAAGGCTGAGGATGCATTTGAGAAAAGGTAACCTGAACCAAGCATGAACGAATCAAGCAATTATAAAGCAAGCATAACCTGCAACATTCTCAAGCTTATCTAGAAAATTCCTCAAGCTTAAACACTCAAAGGAACTCAATCCAACACACGCTGTGAAGGAAAGATTACTTCAACTAATTGAAGAGGAAAAGTTTAAAGAACGAAAAAGGGTTCTACTCTCTAAGTTGAAGGACCTGTAGAAAGGTTCAAGGTCGAACCATAAGTTTCAAGTCTGTTGGAAGGCTGTGTGATCAATTCCAAGGACGTGAAGGGAGCTGAAATAGCAAGGCAGCTGTCTTGTGAAGAAGCTGAGTTGCAGGAGAAGCCAACTGTGTGAACAAGGCTGTCTCTAGACTGAGAAATGTTTTGTAACTTGATCTGTTACTTAGTGGATTCCTCCAGGAGTTGGAGAAGAGTGGATTAGAGGAATTACCCCATCCTCGAACCACTATAAAATTTCTTATGTCATTTACTTTCAGCATTTACTTTCTTGCTTATATTTTTCATATCTGCTGATAAGTTATTTTGCTATCTAACTGATAACAACAAGTGCTAAAACAAGTGTTAAAAACGAGCTTTAATCAAACAAAGGGTGTTAAGTCCTCCGCTGCTAAAAACCAAATCAACTAAAAGTTTAGTGTTAGCTAACGCAGCCAAGTTATACTATCAACAAATCGATCAGTCATTGAGTGGGTAACTTAGTCAAGATAGCCACCTAGCTGTCCCCCAAGGACATAGCTGATTTGAGTCAACTCTGTTGAATTTCTTAAGAAGATTAAAAGTAAAAATTTGGTAAGGTTTATTCAGTCCCCCACTTCTAAACCTAACACCACACTCCTTGGGACCTACACATACCAAGCTCTATGTTCCACAATCTGGCAAATTAAAAGTTCATGGTGCTTGCTTGAACTCATACAGAGCTTTCTTCAGTTTATATACTTTATCTCCTATAGTCTTCTGCTCAAATCTTACAGATTGTTCAACATTTACGTTTTCCTCCAATAAACTATTTAAAAATGCTCTTTTCACATCCTTTTGATAGACTGTGAAGTTCTTGTGCGCAACATAAGCTAGAAACACTCTTATTGCCTCCATTTTGGCAACATGTGCAAAGATTTCATCAAAATCTATACATTCTTCTTTGCAATACCCTTTAGCTACAAATCTTGCCTTATTTCTAACCACTATTGCTTCTTCATTCATCTTATTCCTGAAAACCCATCTGGTTAGAATGACATGTTGATGGCCGGTCTATGAACCTACCCCCATACTTTATTTCTATCAAATTTAGGTACCCACATCTGTGCGGGTCCTGAGGCATTAGCATTTTAAGTTGTTCCAACAACCTATAGCCAAATGATCTGACTATAACTTGTTGCAACATCTATGTTCCACAATCATATTGAGTGTTTGCGAGTTTCTTAGGAATTCTTGCATCATACAATTATCTTTTGTGTGTATAATTTTTTTTGCACATAAGTGTTGACATTCATTTGATGAAATTGTGCGTTGTGTCTTGGTGCATTGTATTTGTGTGTAGTGTATCTAGGTACATAGTGTGTTGATGTGCGTCTCTTAGGAATGTCCTGAATTAGTTATTGGGCTTCTGTCCATGAGGCCTTTTTCCTCTTGGACTTTGTTGATATTTTGTTGGTGTATTGCAATCAGCATAGGTTGGGTATTTTCTACCATTCCCATTATTTGATTTCTTTGTTTGAAAGCTCTAGGATTTTTGGTGGTTATGTTTGTTTTTCAAAGAAAATTTTCTATTTGGAGTTTGATGGTTGACTCTATTGAATTTAGTTTCAGCAATCTTACTAGTAGACTCAAATGGTTTCTTACCTTTGCTCTTATATTCTAGACCAACATGTGTGTGATTTTGGTGGTGTGTGGGTGCAACATATGTTGTCTCAGACTTATTGCTTCCTTCATTTCTTTCAGGATCATTTTTCTAAGATCACACTTGGTGTTTGTTCTCTTACAATGAGATTAAAGTCGAGTCTAGTATTATCCCCTATTTGTCTTTGAATTATTATCAATTCATCCAATGTTTTAGATGACTTGCTGAGTGGTGGAATAACACTTTTAAATTCATGCGCTCTTTTCTCTTTGGCAGAGTATTCAACTTTAATTAGCTCATTGAGCCTTTAACATTGTATTGTATCAGGTATGTGAACCAAAACACGTAGTTCTTCAGTTAGCTATGAGTTCTTACTTTGCGTTCTTACTTTTCAATAGGCTATTATCCTCCATTAGAAGTTTGTGGAGGACTTTATGTGTTCAAAGTCTTTCATCATTTTTCCGAACTAATCATAAAGTTGTGGGTGTGGATGTGTTTGTGTCTTAATAACCATCGACACATTTAGAATCATAAGAGTTAGGAATTAACTCATCTTCTTGTTCTTTATCCATCAAACAGTTGAGTGCCTCTTCTTCTGTATCAGATGAGTAGTCAACTTAACTACTGCCAGACTCATCTGCATATTTCCTTTGGAGTTTTCTGCTTCTGCGAGCATAACCTTTCTTCTCTCGTTGCTCCTTTCTCTGAATACTTTCTTTCTTCCACATTTCTATACTTGTTGACTAGTGGATATGGACAGTCAGCTGCAAAGTAAACAGGTTGTCTATAGTTCCACTCAAAGATCATCAGCCTTCTGTTGAGGTATTTCTTTTTTTCCTTTGGTTGGAGCTGAATGTCTTATGGAAGACTCACCCTTAGTCTTCGGATGATTTTTTCTTGAAAAACTTATTAAATCTTCTTATTATTAGGCCAAGTTCTTCTTTATCAATTATGTCTTTAGATCTGGCGACTTCAACTCGGCTCAACAAAATTGGTTTGTCTTGGGAGAAGCGACTTATCAAGCTCTTTCCTTTTGAGCTCAAATTCAAAGGATTTCAAGTCTGAGAATAGCTAATGGTTGAAAATCTTTGTGAGATCTGTGGAATGTCTCATGGCTGTGAATTTTATCTCCCATTCAGATGGTAAAATCCTAAGTATCTTCATAAAAATATCCTTTTATGCATACTCATTGTCTAACGTTTGACATTTGTCACTTTAGTAAATCTCGCATCCATCTGATCCAATGACTCATCTGCCATCATTTTGATATTTTGAAATTATTGAACAACCACATTTAGCTTGTTCTCATTAATTTGCCCAGTTCCTAATTAAAGTGAGGTTATCCCAAATTCTATTAGCCGTTTTGCATGATTTGACTTTGTTAAACATGGCCTTGTTCAATGTTTTTACATAATATCATTTACATTGTTCAAGTGGTGCTCCGTTGCAGTCCAAGCATTCCTGGTTTTTCTATCTCAGCTGCAGAAACATCAACCTCCCCTGCAACATTAGTTGTTCCACCTGCAATAGCAGCTGCAACAATTGTATTGATTTTTGTGATTTTGATACGACCGTATTCAATTTCTAACCACATTTCATATTGTAGAGCTGATAGATGGGCCCATGTTCAACCGCTAAACTCTTAAATTAATTATGGCAATCCGCACAAGAATACGAGATCAATTGTAGGGTGGCTAGTTGATCAGAGTCGTCTCTCTTGGCAAACTTAGATGGCAAACTATTACTATGTATCACAAAAGACATAATTTAAATCCTGTCACGCCCCAGACGGGGACGCGACGATGATCCACAACTTAAATACAAATAAACCAAATAGTCTAGACGAATATCGACGAAAACCCAATGAAACATAGTCAAATAACAGCGGAAATAAAGAACAAGTACGAGTTACAACTTACAGTCCAACAAACATCCAAATTACATCCCCGAAATCAACTAAAGATAACAACTTAATAGTCAATGGGTCCTACGCCCTTCAGTTACAGACCGGAATGAAAGAGAATAAAAGAGTGCAACAGCAAATAAAAGAAACAAGTTCAGCGCCATCAAAAATAAAAGATAGTAAGTCCAACAAGCGGAGTACGGGAGCTCAGTCCGTGGTTGGTTCAACATCTTCAACGAAGTCCTCATCTAAAGGTTAGAAAACAATAGAGGATGAGACATAAATCTCAGTGGATGGGGTGATCGTGTGCAAGTGTGGCGATATATAGTTAATGCGAGAAACAGTTGTATGAAAACGCTTGAGACATGATGCATGAATTCACACACAGTCCACAAGCGTCGTGATAAAATATTTAAGTAATATACTTATACAGTTTAAGAAAACAGTTCGTGGTCACACATGCACTATGTGATTCAGGCAAGACAGGTAGGATTGCGTACGGAATGTAACGTCAACCCTATGCAAGACAATTAATGGTTCCATACGGATTTGTAACGCCAACCAATGCAATACAACTAGCGGTTGCGTACGGATTTGTAGCGCCAACCAAACGGGTCCGATTAACTCCGGAATCGTGTGGATCAGACAACGATTCCTTCGTTCTTCCTTGTAACTCCCCGAGCAAGATGGTCCAAGACCTGTCACCTTATCGCTCCATAGGCAAAGACAAAATCCACAGTGGAGCTAGCACGGCTCGGATTTGTCATAGTCATGATTATACCTTAAGTACTACGACCTGCTTCCCTTAGACAAACTCCGTCCCTCAGTTGCGGGATTAGGACCGTGGGGCCGGAAGAGTGGAATAGCAGCCGAGCTGCCCGGTTCCATCCCCGACGTATCCATTCCGACTGTGAGCTCGACACACCAAGTTGACTCTGGCAGGAAAGTAAATATAAGTTCAGGTAGTCAACCAGACAGTCAAGTATTATTGATTCAGGGAAGCATTTCAGGAAATTTTTCGAAAAACGCGAGTGGCAATTATGGCGTTGGTGGAGTTATTGGATGAAGATAATTATCGGGAGGATAATAAACCTTCAATATCTTGAAAGATTAGGTGGAACATAAGTCCCGTTATTAATTCAAAATCGCAAGACGAGGAAAACGCCCCGCGATCGGGTATTAATCGGTCAAGACGATCCGATAAGTCAAGGGGTTTTTGAGAAAATAAAATATTTTAATTAATAATTAAAGTCAGAGGGTCCAGGGCTGTTTTAGTAAAAGGAAAATAATTTGAGTTAGATCCTTGATAAAAAGAAAATTTACAATTAGCCCCGCTTTGTAAAAACCAATACTTTTAGGGTTAAAAATTGAATAATTAATTATCCCGACCTTGAAAAATTATGAGGTCAGTTCCTAAATTCTATAAATTGTTCAGATATTCAGGTTTTTAAAGTTTTGAGGTCGAGGTTTTATAAAATTCTCACATTGGCCCCAAATTTGTAAAATTTGTCATTTCGGGCCCTTAGTTTAAAATAATTGGAACTCACAAACCGGAAGGGTTTTTAATGTGATTCCAGTTGGTAAATGTCACTAAGGTTAGTGGGATATTGGAAAAAATGCTTTTAAAAAGAAATAAGTGTAGGTCCTTTAACTTTTAAAAATCTCATTTTTGTCCCATTTTGAAATAATTGTCTTTAAGGCTTTTAGGGGTCCAATTGTTATGAAATTTGAACCTTGGGTCCAAAATATAATTAAGTTATAGTTACATTAGTAATTCCAGGTACATGGGCTGTATAAGTCCTGGAAATTTCATTTGGGTCCTCAAGTTTAATCTTTTACAATTTAGTCCCTCAATTTTAGTAAAATTACTTTCCAAGCTCTAAACACTTGGATTTTTGGAATACATCTAAAATATGTCATTTCCAGTTCCTTAAGAGTGAAAATTTCAAATTTTGAAAGTAAGGTCTGGTACAGTTTCAGAAATTGCAAAGTAGCCCTTAAACTTCTATAAATTTTCAATCTAGTCCTTGGGCTTTTAAAGGTTGATTTTATTTATCTTAAAACACTTAAAACTTTATTAAAATGTCCTTAAGTCATTTTTGAACCTGATTACAGTCCCAAAATTTGAAATTTGCAGAGGGGTCCCTAAAGTTTTATTTTTTTGCAATTAAGTCCACCAACTTTCCATTTTTGCATTTTAAGTCCAAAAATTGAAATTTAATCAATTATGCTCGACTTGTCCAGGTTATAAGTCATACAAAACATGGATATCAAGGATCATACACATGCATGTTCATTTCATACAAGAATTCATCAAATAGAACATTAAATTGGACATGCATGCACCTAAATTTCAATAAATAGCATTTTTGAGCAACACTTGAGAAATTTCATAACTTGATACATGAAATTGACATGCAATACATAAAATATATATATCTCAAGTGCTCATGATCAAAACACTACATGCATTTAACAAAAGCACCTAGAAGTTGAAAGGATTTTTCCACTCACCTTAAATTTGGAGTGTTGTGAAATAAAAAGGATAAATTTCACAACTTGGTATGAGGTTGCTTAGGTCAGCCCCTAAGTCAAGAAATATCAAATTTTAGAGTTAGGGAAATGAGTGAAAAAATTAAGAAGAAAAGAAGAAGATAAGAAAATTGGAAATACTACACTTTACCTTGTGTAGTAAGTGATTTGGAACTAGTTGAAGCCTCAAGTTTTGAATATTTGGTTCACTTCCAAAATCACGTAAGGTCAGCCCCTATTTCTCAAAAATGAAAAAGGGGTGTTAAAATTTGAAGAAAAATAGAAGGAATAAGGAAAAGATACTAGAGTCCACCATCTTACCTTATAGTCCAATTCTTCAAAATTTTCTTCAAGTCTTGAAGTCCTCTTCAAGATGATGTCAAGCTCTAATATTCAAATGGTCTTCTAAGTATACCTCAAACAAAATTTAAAACTTAATTAGAAGGTGAAAGAGATGAACTAGGTGATATCCAAAATGGATTGAAGATGAAATTTCTTACCTTGTGTAGAGAGGGGGTGTTCGAATTTTTTGATTAAGTAGGAAGAATGTTGGTTTTTGTTTAGATGTTTGAAGAAAGAATGAGTGTTTGATGATATTAATAAGATGTTCTTGAAGGTATGAAGGTATGCTTGAAGATGTGAAGGACTTGTGTTTGAAGATATGAAGATGTGAAGAAATGGTACTTGAAGATTTGAAAATATGAAGAATTGGTGTTTGAAGATTTGAAGATGTGAATGATTCTTAGAGAGAGATTAGAGAGAAGGAGGAGAATTAGTTAAAGATTAGAATGTGTTGGATGTGTCACGCCCCAAACAGGACGCGACGACGATCCACAACTTAAATACAAATAACCAAACAGTCTAAACGAATATCATCGTCAACCCAATGAAACAGAGTCAAAATAGCAGCAGAAATAAAATAACAAGCACAACTTACAGTCCACAATCCATAACCCAAATTACATCCTCGAAAATCAATCAACGATAACAACTTAAAAGTCAAAGGGTCCTACGCCCTTGATTTACAAACCTAATGAAAAGAAAATAAAATAGTCCAACAAAGAATCAAAAGAAATGAGTCCATCAATAACACAAGAAGTAGTAAATCCAACAAGTGGAGTACAAAGGCTCAATCCAAGGCCGGTTCAAAGATCTTCAACGAAGTCCTCATCTAAAGGTTAGAAAACAAAGGGGATGAGACAAAATCTCGGTGGATGGGGTGATCGTGTGCAAGTGTGGCGATATATAGTTAATGCGAGAAAACATTATATGAAAACGCGTGAGTATGATGCATGAATTCACAAATAGTCCACAAGTTGTCGTGATAAATATATTTAAGTAATATACTTATACATCAAAGAAAATAGTTCATGGTCATACACAGCACTATGTGATTGATCCAAGAGACAGTAGGATTGCGTGCGGAAATGTAACGCCAATCCCATGCAAGGCGATAATGCTTGCGTATGGATTTTTAGCGCCAACCAATGCAAAACAAGTAGCGGTTGTGTACGGTTTGTAGTGCCGACCAAACGGGTCCGATAACTCCGGAATCATGTGGATCGACACGATTCCTTCGTTCTTTCTTGTAACTCCCGAGCAAGATGGTCCAAGACCTGTCACCTTATCGCTCCATAGGCAAAGACAAAATCCACAGTGAGCTAGCTAGGCCCAAATTTGTCATAGTCATGATTATACCTTAAGTACTACGACCCTTCCCTTGACAAACTCCGTCCCTCGCCATGGGGATTAGGACGATGGGGCCGGAAGAGTGGAATAGCGGCCGAGCTGCCTTCCATCCCCGACGTATCCATTCCGATTGTGAGCTCGACACACCAAGTTGACTCAGCGAAAAGTAAATACAATTTCGGGTAGTCAACCAGGCAGTCGAGTATTATTGATTCAGGGAAGCAGTTCAGGAAAATTTTGAAACGCGAGTGGCAATTATGGCGTTGGTGGAGTTTTTTGGATGAAGATGATTATCGGAAGGATAAGCAACCTTCGATATCTTGAAAGATTAGGTGGAACATAAGTCCCGTTATAGATTCAACATCGCAAGGCAAGGAAGTCGCCCTGCAATCGGGTATTAATCGGTCAAATCGGTCCGATAAGTCAAGGGTTTTTGGGAAAATAAAATATTTTAATTAAACTCCAAGTCAGAGGGTCCAGGGCTATTTTAGTAAAAGGAAAAATAATTTGAGTTAGGTCCTTTATAAGAGAAAAATTACAATTTAGCCCCGTTTTGTAAAAACCAAAACTTTTGGGGTTAAAAATTGAATAAATAAATGTCCCGACCTTGAAAAATTATGAGGCCAGTTCCTAAATTCTCCAAATTGTCCAGAGATTCAGGTTTTTAAAGTTTTGAGGTCGAGTTTTTATAAAATTCTCACATTGGCCCCAAATTTGTAAAAATTGCCAATTCGGAACTTAAGTTTAAAATAATCGGAACTCACAACCCGGAAGGGCTTTTAATGTGATTCCAGTTGGGAAATGTCACTAAGTTTAGTAGGATATTGGGACAAAAGCAGTTTTTAAAAGAAATAAGTGTAGGTCCTTTAACTTTTGAAAATTTCATTTTTGTCCCATTTTGAAATAATTGCCTTTAAGGCTTTTAGGGGTCCAATTGTTATGAAATTTGAACCTTGGGTCCAAAATATAATTATGTTATAGTTAAATTAGTATTTCCAGGTTCATGGGCTGCATAAGTCCTGAAAATTTCATTTGGGTCCTCAAGTTTAGTATTTTACACTTTAGTTCCTCAATTTTAGTAAAATTAATTTCCAAGCCCTAAACACTTGGATTTTTGGAATACATTTAAAATATGTCATTTCCAGTACCTTAAGAGTAAAAATTTCAAATTTTAAAAATAAGGTCTGGTACAGTTTTAAAATTTGCAAAGTAGCCCTTAAACTTTCAAAATTTTACAATCTTGTCCTTGGGCTTTTAAAGGTTGATTTTATTTATCTTAAAACTCTTAAAAATTTATTAAAATGTCCAAAAGTTATTTTTGAACCTGAGTACAGTCCCAAAAATTGAAATTTACAGAGGGGTCCTTTAACTTTCATTTTCTTGCAATTTAGTCCACCAACTTTCTATTTTTACATTTTTAAGTCCAAAATTGAAATTTAATCAATTATGCTCGACTTGTCCAGGTTATAAGTCATCCAAATCATGGATTTTAAAGATCATACACATGCATATCCAATACATATAAGAATTCATCAAATAAAACATTAAATTGCACATGCATGCACCTAAAATTCAATAAATAGCAATTTTGAGCAACTCTTGAGAATTTTCATGATTTGATACATAAAATTGACATGCAATACATAGATTATATATCTCAAGGCTCATGATCAAAATTTCTACATGCATTTTAATAAAACACCTAATAGTTGGAAATTATTTTTCCACCAACCTTAAAATTGGAAAATTGTGAAATAAAAGGATAAATTTCACAATTTTTGGATGAGGTCACTTAGGTCAGCCCCTAAGTCAAGAAATATCAAAAATTTGAAGTTAGAAAAATGAGAGAAAAATTAAGGAGAAAAAGAAGGAGATAAGAAAATGAGAAAGACTACAATTTACCTTGTGTAGTAGGTGATTGGAGACTAGTTGAAGGTTTAAATTTCGAATTTTTGGTTCAACTCCAAAATCACCTAAGGTCAGCCCCTATTTCTCAAAAATGAAAAAGGGGTGTTAAAATTTGAAAAAAATAGGAAGAAGAAGAAAGAAGGGTTCTAGTGTCAAATTCTTACCTTGTAGTCCAAATTTCTCTACTAGTTCTTCTTCAAGTCTTCAAGTTTCACCACCATGCATGCATGTCTCCAAGTGGTCTTCTAAGTACCTCAAAATCCAAAATATAACCTTAAGTTAAAAGAAGAAGGTGATGAGTAGTCAGAATTTAAGTTGAATTGAGGAGTGAAATTTCTTACCTTAAGAAAGGTGGTGTTCGAATTTTTGAGTTTTAGTGGTAAGATTGTTTGTTTTGGTTTAGATGTTTGAAGAAAGAAAATATGTTTGATGTTAGGAAGAAGATGTTCTTGGAGTTATGAAGATGGGTTTGAAGATGTGAAGGACTTGTGTTTGAATATTTGAAGATATGAAGAAGGGGTACTTGAAGATATGAAGAACTTATGTTGAATATTTGAAGATGTGAAGAGTTGGTGTTTGAAGGTTTGAAGATATGCATGAATTTTGTTTGAAGATTTGAAGATGTGAATGAATTTTTAGAGAGAGATTAGAGAGAATGAGGAGAATTAGCTTGAGAGATTAAAATGTTGGATGAAAATGAATTTTTTGTGTAAACATTACCATTATGGCCGTCCAAGTGAGAGAGAGGGAGAGGAATTTTTGATTAAATTTGTGTCTTGCAAATTGTCTCTTGCATGGGGACAATTAGACTAGTCAAAGTATGGGCAAGGTATGGAAAGAGAAGGAATGTTGGGAAGACTCCAACATGTTGGGAAAAATAGTATTAAAGAATTATTGTATGAGATGATGTGTATAATGTTTGAATTAATGGTATAATTATACACAAGATGACTAATATAAGGTATAAGTGTACAAGAGTTGGATGATATTTCTACTCCAAAAATATCATCATGGCCGTCAACTATAGGGGCAAATTGGTAATTCCATATTTTTTTTGTCCCAAATTTGATGATAATAGATGAAATATATCAATCTCCAAAATAATTAGTGATTTCCTTGATCACTTATAAGTCTCATGATCACTTAATCTAAATCAAAATCTTAATTCTATAAGGTCAAAGTCTCTAAAATAAATAGTCTCTTAAAATTCTAAGGTGACTAATAAATACAAAAATAGTAACAATGATCAATCAAGTGATCATAAATGAGAAATAGAATTAATGAAGATCATGATCACAAGTAATTAAATAAAATGAAATAAAATACAAAATATATATATTTTTAATATTTACCCGTCAAAGTGACGCGGTAAAATAGTCGATCAAATACATAGACGACAATAAGAGTCAATATAAGCTCGGAAAAATCGGGGCTTCATATCCTCCCCTCCTTAAAAGAATTTGGTCCCCAAATTCTCTTCAGAATAGTTCTGGATATTGATTCCTCATGTCTTCTTCCATCTCCCACGTTGCATCTTCATCTCGGTTGTGGTTCTGCCACACCACTTTAACCATCGGAATTTCTCTCTTACGCAACTGTCGTATCTGCTGATCAATGATCCGGATCGGTCCCTCGGTGTAGGATAGATTTTCTATTAGAGGAGGAGTATCACGAGTGATGATGTGTTCAGGATCTGGTTGATACTTCTTCAATCTCGATACGTGGAACACATCGTGCATTCCCGCATATGGTGCTGGTAACTCGAGTCGGTAGGCTAACTTTCTGATCCTTTGTAAAATCTTGTAAGGTCCAACATATCTCGGACTCAACTTGTCTCCTTTCTTCGGATTGATTAATCCTTTCCGTGGTGAGAGTCTGAGAAATACTTCGTCTCCGACTTCAAATTCCAAATCCTTTCTTCTCTTGTCCGCGTAAATCTTTTGGCGGCTCCGAGTATCGAATCCGCTCCTTGATCGCTTGACCTTTTCCATGGCCTCTGAACTAAGTCGACCTTTGGAATCGAGGCGACTTTCGTTTCTCTTTCGAGTCCATTGGTCATCAATCTCCCAGTTTAGTGGGGATCTACATTTTCGCCCATATAATGCCTCGTAGGGTGCCATCCCAATCGTGGCCTGATAACTATTATTGTAGGTGAACTCGGCTAATGTAAAGTGCGAATCCCAACTTCCTTGAAAATCCAATGTGCAGGCTCGCAACATATCTTCAAGGGTTTGGATTGTTCGCTCAGACCGGCCCATCGGTTTGTGGATGTCTTCTTTGTCTTGAAAACTTAGCGAGGTACCCAATTCCTCGTGCAAGCACTTCCAAAATGGAGACAAACCTCGGGTCTCTGTCGGATACTATGTCGATCGGTACTCCATGCGGTCGAATGATTTCTGGATATAAATCATGCAAGTTTCTCGCAAGCTATCGGTTTTCTTGATGGGTAAAAAGTGTGCAGATTTCGTGAGTCGGTCTACGACTACCCAAATAGCATCATGGCCTCCTCTAGTCCTTGGTAGATCCGTCACGAAGTCCTTCGTTATGTGTTCCCATTTCCACTCGGGAATTCTCAACGGTTGTAGTAAACCAGACGGTCGTTGGTGTTTCGCTTTTACTCGTTGACAAGTCAAACATCTCGCAACGAATTCGGCTACCTGGTTCTTCATGTTTACCCACCAATAACTCCGGTTCAAATCCTTATACATCTTGTTTCCTCCAGGATGTATTGTGTATTTTGAACGGTGGGCCTCTGCTAGGATTCTATTCCTAATCTTCTCGTCATTCGGTACACACACTCAATTCCGGAATCCGATAACTCCATCTTCAGGTACCGAGAATTTTGATCTTTCTCCTTTAAGTATCTTTTCCTTCAGTTTTTGAAGATGTGCATCTTTCTCTTGTGCTTCTTGATCTCATTCAGTAGATCCGGTTTAACCGAAATATTAGCACATGAAATCTGAGTATTGGTTCTCGTCAGATTCCAATTTGCTCAGCTCTTCTAATGATTCCCACTCTCGAATCATAAGTTTGGCTAAGCTCGCCTTTCTGCTTAGAGCGTCTGCTATGACGTTAGCTTTCTCGGGATGGTATTGAATATCAAAGTGATAGTCCTCAATCAACTCCATCCATCTCCGTTGCCTCAGATTGAGTTCTTTCTGGGGGAATAGATACTTCAAGCTCTTATGATCTGTGAAAACCGTGAATGTTGCTCCGTAGAGATAGTGTCTCCATTTCTTCAACGCGAACACTATCGCTGCCAATTCCAAGTCATGCGTTGGATAATTGGCTTCATACGGCTTGAGCTTTCATGATACATAAGCGATAACTTTTCCTTCGTGCATGAGCACTGCTCCTAGTCCTTCTTTTGAGGCATCACTGTAGACGACAAAGTTTTCGGTTCCCTTTGGAAGGGCTAAGACTGAGTCGTAGTATGTCATTTTTTCAGTTCTTGGAAACTCGCCTCGCATTTGTCATTCCACTCAAACTTGACTTGCTTCCAGGTTAGTCGAGTGAGTGGTCCTACTATCTTGGAAAAATCCTAGATAAATCTTTGATAATATCCAACTAGTCCTAGAAACTCCTGATTTCCGTTACTGCACTCAGTTGTTTCCATTCAACCACCTGCCTCAGTACCTTCGAGGATCTACCGCAATCCCAAAGTGTCGGATATTATGTGTCCCAAGAACGCGACTTCACTAAGCCAAAATCGCACTTGCTGAATTTGGCATACAAACTTATGCTCGTAGTGTCTCCAAAATGATTTTCGGATGACGTTCATGCTCTTCTCTAGACTTAGAGTATACGAGTATGTCATTAATGAATATCACTACGAATTGATCCAAATAAGGTTGGAAGAATCGATGCATCAGGTCCATAAATGTTGCTGGTGCATTCGTCAGACCGAAAGGCATCACTACAAACTCGTAGTGTCCATATCGGGTTTGAAATGCAGTTTTGGAAATGTCTTCTTCGCGGATCTTCAGTTGGTAATATCCTTGTTGTAAATCAAACTTCGAGTACACCGTCGCTCCTTGAAATTGATCAAATAGTTCGTCTATCCTCGAGAGGGGATATTTGTTCTTGATGGTCACGCTATTAAGACCACGATAATTTATACACAACCTTAATGTGCCATCTTTCTTTTTGGCGAACAGCACAGGTACTCCCCACGGAGACGTACTCGGTCGGATAAATACCACATCCATCAGTTTCTGTAATTGGGTCTTCAACTCTTGTAACTGAAGAGGAGCCATTCTTTATGGGGTTCTAGCGATCGGGCAATCCCCAGAATAACACCTCGATGGTGAACTCGACTTCCTATCCGGAGGGACAAAGTGGTGAGTTCTTGTGGAAATACATCCGTGTATTCTGATACTATAGGTACTTGGTTAATGTGTGTATCAACCGTGGGTTTGTTAATTACAAACGCCAAGTACCCTTGAGCCCCTCTAGTGATCACCTTCCTTGCTTTCATTGCTGAAATGATTGGGGCAATCTTAACTCGTGCCCTTCCCGAAATTTCCACTTCGGGTTTTCCGGGTTCACATAGCTTAATGGACTTGTTATGGCAGTCCATTTGTGCATGGTGTGCAGATAACCAGTTCATTCCCAATATCACGTCGTATTCGGATATAGGTAATAAGATCAAATCGACATGAAAGTTTATCTCAACAATCTTAACTTCGCATGCATTATAGATAATATCTATTATCTGACTTGCACCCATAGGAGTTGACACTTCTAGACATATAGGCATATGTTCCATGCATGCATGCAGTTTGTGTACAAAATGCGGTGCAACAAATGAATGCGTTGATCCAGGGTCGAACAATATTTTAGCGTAGTGGTTAGATACTAGAAGCGTACCTTCCACCACTTCTGTTGCCTCCGGAGCCTCCTGTCCGGCTAGTGCAAAGCTTGAGCGGGCATCCCGGCTTCTGCGGCTGCATCTGTTTGGTTCGGTCCTCGTACTTTGGGCAATCTTTCAGCTGGTGCTGATTACTACCATAGCGCAAACACCTTCCTTGTTTACGCCAACAGTCATTGGCAGTATGTCCCAATTTCTGGCAATATGCACACAATTGACCCGGCTTTCCTTGTACTGGTCCCTTTCCCTTATCTGTCTTATTAATCGTCCTTCAAACTTAGCAGTCATTTAGATGGTCATCCCACAAATTGTTCTCTTGAGACTGTTTGATGGCCTACTCTGTTGAATCTGTCCAATACGGTTCGATTCCGACTCGATGCGGAGAGCCTTTACCGCGGCTGAGTAGGTTGTCGATTCAACATCAATTTGTTTGAAGTTCCGCCAATCCTCGAGTGAACTTGTAAAGCTTGTCCTCTCCTGTCATCGATTGTCCCCAGAGCATACATGGACAATCGGTGAAATTCAAACTCGTACTGAGCTACAGTCATGTTCCCCTGCCTCAATCTGTGGAATTCATCTTGGCGAGCCTCTTTCACAACCTGTGGAATGTACTGTTCATTGAACTCGGCCAAGAAATTTCCCTATGTTCTGGCTACCCGGTCATGTTCTCATCTTCTTTCAACTGCCCTCCACCAGTCTCTAGCAGCCGATTCCAGATGAAATACGGCGAGTGTGACTTTCTGCTCATCTGAGTATTGGAGAGCATTGAAGATATTCTCCAATTTCTCTACCCATTCCTCTACCTTCAAATCGTCCGGCTCTCCTTAGAAAGCCGGTGGGTCGAACCGTAGAAATCGCTCCAATGTGCGATCATTCGCCTCTCTGGCGGGTTCGGGAGCACGGGGTTGAGGCTTTGCCTGTTGCCTCATGAAAACCAATATTTGTTGTAGGGCCTGCGCAGTCAAGTTGTCCCCTGCAGCGGGTGGAGGAGGCGGTGGTAATTCAGGGAAGGGTACCCGGTCCATGGGTACGTCGTCATCCCCTCGTAGAACGCGGCGAGGTCTCCCACGTCCTCGATGTTCGGCCATTCTGATCAAACAAAACTAAGACGGATCAGTCAAATGTAGAGGAAAGATAAGGAGAGAATAAAGAAGGAAAGAATAAAGGAAATCAGTCAAGAATCAACTAAGTCAAGACAAGTATGACTATGGAATCTCAAAATATGCGTTCTAACTTAGTTCAAACATCATTAAGGCGGTTTTATGCCAATTTGAAATCGATTTCAAACTTAATTGGTCAAGTCGCGGTACTACCCAAAACACAGACCGAGGGTCCTATCTTGGGTCAGCTCGGTGTAAGTTTCCATCTTACTAGCCGAGCTTTGATACCACTCTAACTGTCACGCCCCAAACGGGATGCGACGACGATCCACAAGTTAAATACAAATAACCAAACAGTCTAAATGAATATCATCGTCAACCCAATGAAACAAAGTCAAAATAGCAGCGGAAATAAAATAACAAGCACAACTTACAGTCCACAATCCATAATCCAAATTACATCCTCGAAAATCAACCAACGATAACAACTTAAAAGTCAAAGGGTCCTACGCCCTTTAGTTACAAACCGGAATGAAAAAAAATAAAATAGTCCAACAACAATCAAAAGAAATGAGTCCATCAATAACAACAAGAAGTAGTAAATCTAACAAGCGGAGTACAAAGGCTCAATCCAAGGCCGGTTCAACATCTTCAACGAAGTCCTCATCTAAAGGTTAGAAAACAGGTGGGGATGAGATAGAAATCTCAGTGGATGGGGTGATCGTGTGCAAGTGTGGCGATATATAGTTAATGCAAGAAAACAGTTTATATGAAAACGCGTGAGTATGATGCATGAATTCACACACGATCCACAAGCGTCGTGATAAATATATTTAAGTAATATACTTATACGATTCAAGAAAATAGTTCATGGTCACACAGCACTATGTGATTCAGCCAATCACAGTAGGATTGCGTGCGGAAATGTAACGCCAATCCCATGCAAGGCAAATAATGGTTGCGTTTAATTTGTAGCGCCAACCAATGCAAAACAAGTAAGCGGTTGCGCGTCATTTGTAGCGCCAACCAAACGGGTCCGATAACTCAGGAATCGTGTGGATCAGACAACGATTCTTTCGTTCTTCCTTGTAACTCTCCGAGCAAGATGGTCCAAGACCTGTCACCTTATCGCTCCATAGGCAAAGACAAATCCACAGTAGAGCTAGCTAGGCCTGGATTGTCATAATCTTGATTATACCTCAAGTACTACGATCCGCTTCCCTTGGACAAACTCCGTCCCTCAGTTGCGGGATTAGGACGATGGGGCCCGAAGAGTGGAATAGCAGCCGAGCTGCTCGGTTCCATCCCCGACGTATCCATTCCGACTGTGAGCTCGACACACCAAGTTGACTCAGCAGAAAGTAAATACAAGTTCGGGTAGTCAACCAGGCAGTCGAGTATTATTGATTCAGGGAAGCAGTTCAGGAAAATTTTGAAACGGGAGTGGCAATTATGGCATTGGTGGAGTTTTTTGGATGAAGATGATTATCGAAAGGATAAGCAACCTTCGATATCTTGAAAGATTAGGTGGAACATAAGTCCCGTTATAGATTCAACATCGCAAGGCGAGGAAGTCGCTCCGCGATTGGGTATTAATCGGTCCGATAAATCAAGGGTTTTTGGGAAAATAAAATATTTTAATTAAACTCCAAGTCAGAGGGTCCATGGCTATTTTAGTAAAAGGGAAAATAATTTGAGTTAGGTCCTTTATAAGAGAAAAATTACAATTTAGCCCCATTTTGTAAAAACCAAAACTTTTGGGGTTAAAAATTGAATAAATAAATGTCCCGACCTTGAAAAATTATGAGGTCAGTTCCTAAATTTTCCAAATTTTCCAGAGATTCAGGTCTTTAAAGTTTTGAGGTCGAGTTTTTATAAAATGCCCACATTGGCCCCAAATTTGTAAAAATTGCCAATTCGGACCTTAAGTTTAAAATAATCAGAACTCACAAACCGGAAGGGATTTAATGTGATTCCAGTTGGGAAATGTCACTAAGGTTAGTAGGATATTGGGACAAAAGCAGTTTTTAAAAGAAATAAGTGTAGGTCCTTTAACCATTGAAAATCTCATTTTTGTCCCATTTTGAAATAATTGCCTTTAAGGCTTTTAGGGTCCAATTGTTATGAAATTTGAACCTTGGGTCCAAAATATAATTATGTTATAGTTAAATTAGTATTTCCAGGTGCATGGGCTGCATAAGTCCTGGAAATTTCATTTGGGTCCTCAAGTTTAGTATTTTACACTTTAGTTCCTCAATTTTAGTAAAATTAATTTCCAAGCCCTAAACACTTGGATTTTTGGAATACATTTCAAATATGTCATTTCCAGTACCTTAAGAGTAAAAATTTCAAATTTTAAAATTAAGGTCTGGTACAGTTTTAAAATTTGCAAAGTAGCCCTTAAACTTTCAAAATTTTACAATCTAGTCCTTGGGCTTTTAAAGGTTGATTTTATTTATCTTAAAACTCTTAAAACTTTATTAAAATGTCCAAAAGTCATTTTTGAACCTGAGTACAGTCCCAAAATTCGAAATTTGCAGAGGGGTCCTTTAACTTTCATTTTCTTGCAATTTAGTCCACCAACTTTCCATTTTTACATTTTTAAGTCCAAAATTGAAATTTAATCAATTATGCTCGACTTGTCCAGGTTATAAGTCATCCAAATCATGGATTTTAAAGATCATACACAAGCATATCCAATACATACAAGAATTCATCAAATGAAACATTAAATTGCACATGCATGCACCTAAAATTCAATAAATAGCAATTTTGAGCAACTCTTGAGAATTTCCATGATTTGATACATAAAATTGACATGCAATACATAGATTATATATCTCAAGGCTCATGATCAAAATTTCTACATGCATTTTAATAAAACACCTAATAGTTGGAAAGTATTTTTCCACCAACCTTAAAATTGGAAAATTGTGAAATAAAAGGATAAATTTCACAATTTTTGGATGAGGTCACTTAGGTCAACCCGTAATTCAAGAAATATCAAAAATTTGAAGTTAGAAAAATGAGAGAAAAATTAAGGAGAAAAAGAAGGAGATAAGAAAATGAGAAAGACTACACTTTACCTTGTGTAGTAGGTGATTGGAGACTAGTTGAAGCTTTAAATTTGGAATTTTTGGTTCAACCCCTATTTCTCAAAAATGAAAATGGGGTGTTAAAATTTGAAAAAAATAGGAATAAGAAGAAAGAAGGGTTCTAGTGTCCAATTCTTACCTTGTAGTCCAAATTTCTCTACTAGTTCTTCTTCAAGTCTTCAAGTTTCACCACCATGGATGCATGTCTCCAAGTGGTCTTCTAAGTACCTCAAAATCCAAAATATAACCTTAAGTTAAAAGAAGAAGGTGAGGAGTAGTAATAATTTAAGTTGAATTGAGGAGTGAAATTTCTTACCTTAAGAAAGGGGGTGTTCGAATTTTTGAGTTTTAGTGGTAAGATTGTTTGTTTTGGTTTAGATGTTTGAAGAAAGAAAGTATGTTTGATGTTAGGAAGAAGATGTTCTTGGAGTTATGAAGATGAGTTTGAAGATGTGAAGGACTTGTGTTTGAATATTTGAAGATATGAAGAAGGGGTACTTGAAGATATGAAGAACTTATGTTGAAGATTTGAAGATGTGAAGAGTTGGTGTTTGAAGGTTTGAAGATATGAATGAATTTTGTTTGAAGATTTGAAGATGTGAATGAATTTTTAGAGAGAGATTAGAGAGAATGAGGAGAATTAGCTTGAGAGATTAAAATGTTGGATGAAAATGAATTTTTTGTGTAAAAATTGCCATTATGGCCGTCCAAGTGAGAGAGAGGGAGAGGAATTTTTGATTAAATTGTGTCTTGCAAATTGTCTCTTGCATGGGAACAATTAGACTAGTCAAAGTATGGGCAAGGTATGGAAAGAGAAGGAATGTTGGGAAGACTCCAACATGTTGGGAAAAATAGTATTAAAGAATTAATGTATGAGATGATGTGTATAATGTTTGAGTTAATGGTATAATTATACACAAGATGACTAATAAAAGGTATAAGTGTACAAGAGTTGGATGATATTTCTACTCCAAAAATATCATCATGGCCGTCCACTATAGGGGCAAATTGGTAATTCCATATTTTTTTTTGTCCCAAATTTGATGATAATAGATGAAATATATCAATCTCCAAAATAATTAGTGATTTCCTTGATCACTTATAAGTCTCAGGATCACTTAATCTAAATCAAAATCTTAATTCTATAAGGTAAAAGTCTCTAAAATAATAGTCTCTTAAAATTCTAAGGTGACTAATAAATACAAAAATAGTAACAATGATCAATCAAGTGATCATAAATGAGAAATAGAATTAATGAAGATCATGATCACAAGTAATTAAATAAAATGAAATAAAATACAAAATATATATTTTTTTAATATTTACATGTCAAAGTGACGCTGTAAAATAGTCGATCAAATACATAGACGACAATAAGAGTCAATATAAGCTCGGAAAAATTGGGCTTCACAGGATGAAAATTTTTAACCAAATTTTTGTAAAAATTGGCCTCTTGGCCGTCCACTGAGTGAGAGAGGGAGAGATTTTTTTTTGTTTAATTTGTGTCATGAATTTTGCTTCTTGCATGGGAGACAAAATGCAAGTCAAAGTATGGGCTTGAATGGTGTTGGGGAGTATTGAGAAGAATGTTGGTTAAGTGAAAGATGTTGGGAAAAATAGTAATAAAGAATTGGTGTATAAGATAATGTGTATAATATTTGAATTAATGGTGTAATTATACACAAGATGACTAATATAAGGTGTAATTAATGGTGTAATTATACACAAGAGTTGAATGATATTTCTACTCCAAAAATCCCATTATTGCCATCCACCTAGGGGCAATTTGGTAATTCCACATATTTTTTTTTTGTCCCAAATTTGATGATAATAAATGAATAATATCAATCTCCAAAATAATTAGTGATTTCCTTGATCACTTATAAGTCTCAAAATCACTTATACTAACTCAAATTCTTAATTCTATAAGGTCAAAGTCTCTAAAATAAATAGTCTCTAAAAATTCTAAGGTGACTAATAAATACAAAAATAGTAATAATGATCAATCAAGTGATCATAAATGCGAAATAGAATTAATAATGATCATGATCACAAGTAATAATTAAAATGAAATAAATTGCAAAATATTTATATCATTAATATTTACCCGTCTAAGTGACGTAGTAAAATAGTCGATCAAATACATAGACGACAAAAGGATCAATTACATGCTCGGAAAAATAGGGGCTTCACATCCTCCCGTCCTTAAAAGAATTTAGTCCCCAAATTCTCTTGAGAATAGTTCTGGATATTGATCCTCATGTCTTCTTCCATCTCCCACGTTGAGTCTTCATCTCGGTTGTGGTTCTGTCACATCACTTTAACCATCGGAATCTCCCTCTTACGCAACTGACGTATCTGTTGATCAATGATCTGGATCGGCCTCTCGGTGTAGGATAAATTTTCCATTAGAGGAGGAGTATCATGAGTGATGATATGTTCGAGATCTGGTTGATACTTCTTCAATCTCGATACGTGGAATACATCGTGCATTCCCGCATATGGTGCTGGTAACTCGAGTCAGTAGGCTAACTTCCCGATCCTCTATAAAATCTTGTAAGGTCCAACATATTTCGGACTCAACTTGCCTCCTTTCTTCGGATTGATCAATCATTTCCACGGTGAGAGTCTGAGAAATACTTCATCTCTGACTTCAAATTCTAAATCCTTTCTTCTCTTGTCCGCGTAACTCTTTTGGCGGCTCTGAGTTGTGCGAATCCGTTCCTTGATCAGCTTGACCTTCTCCATGGCTTCCTGAACTAAGTCGACCTTTGGAATCGAGGGCGACTTTTTTTGTTTCTCTTTCGGAGTCCATTGGTCATCAATCTCCCAGTGTAGTGGGGATCTACATTTTCGCCCATATAATGCCTCGTAGGGTGCCATCCCAATCGTGGCCTGATAGCTGTTATTGTAGGCGAACTCGGCTAATGGTAAATGCAAATCTCAACTTCCTTGGAAATCCAATGTGCAGGCTCGCAACATATCTTCCAGGATTCGAATCGTTCACTCAGACTGTCCATCAGTTTGTGGATGTGCTGCTGTGCTGAAACTTAGTGAGGTACCCAATTCCTCGTGCAAGCACTTCCAGAATCTGGAGACAAACCTCGGGTCTCTGTCTGATACTATGTCAACAAGTAATTCATGTAGTCGAATGATCTCTCGGATATAAATCTCCGTAAGTTTCTACAAGCTATCGGTTTTCTTGATGTGTAAAAAGTGTGCAGATTTCGTGAGTCTATCTACAACTACCCAAATAACATCATGGCCTCCTCTGATGCTTGGTAGATCCGTCACGAAGTCCATCATTATGTGTTCCCATTTCCACTCGGGAATTCTCAACGGTTGTAGTAAACTAGATGGTCGTTGGTGTTCTGCTTTTACTCGCTGACAAGTCAAACATCTCGCAATGAACTCCGCTACCTGGTTCTTCATGTTTACCCACCAATAACTCCATTTCAAATCCTTATACATCTTGTTTCCTCCAGGATATATAGTGTATTTCGAACTGTGTGCCTCTGCGAGGATTCTATTCCTAATCTGCTCGTCACTTGGTACACAAACTCGATTCCGAAATCTGATAACCCCATCTTCATGTACCGAGAATTCTGATCTTTCTCCTTTAAGTATCTTCTCCTTCAGTTTTTGAAGATGCACATCTCTCCCGTGCGCTTCCTTGATCTCATTCAGCAGATCGGGTTTAACTAAAATGTTAGCACATGAAATTTGAGTATTGGTTCTCGTCAGATTCCAATTGCACAACTCTTCTAATGATTCCCACTCTTGAATCATAAGTCTGGCTAAGCTCGCCTTTCTGCTCAAAGCGTCAGCTACCACGTTAGCCTTCCCGGGATGGTATTGAATATCAAAGTGATAGTCCTCAATCAACTCCATCCATCTCCGTTGCCTCAGATTGAGATCTTTCTGGGAGAATAGATACTTCAAGCTCTTATGATCTGTGAAAACCGTGAATGTTTCTCCGTAGAGGTAGTGTCTCCATTTCTTTAACGCGAACACTATCGCTACCAATTCCAAGTCATGCATTGGATAATTGGCTTCATACGGCTTGAGCTTTCGTGATGCATAAGCGATGACATTTCCTTCCTGCATGAGCACTGCTCCGATTCCTTCCTTTGATGCATCACTGTATACGACAAAGTTTTGTGTTCCCTTTGGAAGAGCTAAGACTGGAGCTGTAGTAAGTCGTTTCTTCAGCTCTTGGAAACTAGCTTCGCACTTGTCATTCCACTCAAACTTGACTTACTTCTGGGTTAGTCGAGTGAGCTGTCCGGCTATCTTGGAGAAGTCCTAGATAAATCTTCGATAATATCCAGCTAGTCCCAGGAAACTCTTGATCTCCGTTACAGACTCAGGTTGTTTCCATTCAACCACTGTTTGTACCTTCGAAGGATCTACGGTGATCCCGGTGCCGAATACTATATGTCCCAAGAACGCGACTTCACTAAGCTAAAATTCGCACTTGCTGAATTTGTCATACATATCTCCAAAACGATTTTCAGATGACGTTCATGCTCTTCTCTAGACTTAGTGTATACGAGTATGTCGTCAATGAATATCACTACGAATTGATACAAATAAGGTTGAAAGACTCGATGCATCAGATCCATAAATGTTGCTGGTGCGTTCGTCAGACCGAAAGTCATCACTACAAACTCGTAGTGTCCATATCGAGTTTGAGATGCAGTTTTGGAAATGTCTCCTTCGCGGATCTTCAGTTGGTAATATCCTTGTTGTAAATCAAACTTCGAGTACACTGTCGCTCCTTGAAGTTGATCAAACAGTTCGTCTATCCTCGGGAGGGGATATTTGTTCTTGATGGTCACGCTATTAAGACCACGATAATCTATACACAGTCTTAATGTGCCATCCTTCTTTTTGACAAATATCACAGGTGCTCCCCACGGAGACGTACTCGTTCGGATAAATCCCACATCTATCAGCTTCTGTAATTGCATCTTCAACTCTTGCAACTCAAGAGGAGCCATTCTATACGGTGTTCTAGCAATCGGGTTGGTTCCCGGTAATACCTCGATGGTGAACTCGACTTCCCTATCTGGAGGGACAGTGGTGAGTTCTTGTGGAAATACATCCGTGTATTCTGATACTATAGGTACTTGGTTAATTTGTGTCTCAACCTTGGGTTTGTTAATTACAAACGCCAAGTACCCTTGTGCCCCTCTAGTGATCGCCTACCTCGCTTTCATTGCTGAAATAATTGGGGCAATCTTAACTCGTGCCCTTCCCGAAATTTCCACTTTGGGTTTTCCGGGTTCACATAGCTTAATGAACTTGTTATGGCAGTCCATTTGTGCATGGTGTGCAGACAACCAGTTCATTCCCAATATCACGTCGTATTCAGATATAGGTAATAACATCAAATCGGCAGGAAAATTTATCTCATTGATCTTAACTTTGCATGCATTATAGATAATATCTATTATCTGGCTCGCGCCCAGAGGAGTTGACACTTCTAGACATATGGGCATATGTTCCATGCATGCATGCAGTTTGTGTACAAAATGCGGTGCAACAAATGAATGTGTTGATCCAGGGTCAAATAGTATTTTGGCATAGTGGTTAGATACTAGGAGCGTACCTTCCACCACGTCTGTTGCCTCCGGAGCCTCATGTTCGGCGAGTGCAAATGCTCGAGCGGGCATCCTTGCCCGATTACCCTGGTCATTGCCCGGCTTCTGCGGCTGCACCTGTTTGGTTCGATCTTCGTATTTTGGGCAATCTTTCAACTGGTGCTGATTACTACCACATCGCAAACACTTTCCCTGTTTACACCAACAGTCATTGGCAGTATGTCCCGGTTTCTGGTAATGTGCACACACTTGACCCGACTTTTCTTGTACTGGTCCCTTCCCCTTATCTGTCTTATTAACTGGTCCCTTCAAACTTAGCAGTCTGTTTAGATGGTCATCCCCCACAGCTATCCTCTTGAGACTGCTTTGATGGCCTACTCTGCTGAATCTCCCATACGGTGCGATCCCGACTCGATGCGGAGAGAGCCGCTTTACCGCGGGCCGAGTAGGTTGTCATTTCAACAATCAAAAGTTGTTTCTCAAGTTCCACTTGATCCTCGTGTGAACTTGTAAAGTTTGTCCTCTTACTCAGACCGATTGTCCCCAGAGCATACTTGGACAATCGATGAAATTCGGACTCATATTGAGCTACAGACAGGTTCCCTGTCTCAACCTATGGAATTCATCCCGGCGCGCCTCTTTCACAACCGGTGGAATGTACTGTTCATTGAACTCGGCCAAGAAATTTCCCCATGTTTTGGCTACTTGGTCCTGTTCCCACCTTCTCTCAACTGCCCTCCACCAGTCTCTAGCGGTGATTCTAGATGAAATACGGCGAGTGTGACTTTCTGCTCATCTGAATATTGGAGAGCATTGAACATGTTCTCCAGCTTCTCTATCCATTCTTCTGCCTTTAAGTCGTCTGGCTCTCCTAAGAAAGCTGGTGGGTCGAACCGTAGGAAAACTCCAATGTGTGATCGTTCGCCTCTATGGCAGGTTCGGGAGCACGGTGTTGAGGCTTTGCTTGTTGCCTCATGAAAACCAGTATTTGTTGTAGAGCTTGTGCAGTCAGGTTGTCTCCTGCAGCAGGAGGAGGAGGTGGTGGTAATTTTTGGGAGGGTACCCGGTCCCTGGGTATGTCGTCATTCCCTTGGGGAACTCGGCGAGGTCTCCCACGTCCACGATGTTCTGCCATTCTGTATCTTGAAGTGTTAGTTGAAATCCACGAGTAAATGAATACAATAATTATTCGCGTAAAGCAAGTCATGTCATAGGGAAAGTAACAACAAAACAAAAGACACCGAATAAATAGAAAATGCATATCCATTAATGTAAAACTTGAATACACCCATGAAGTACAACAATAGTAATACCGAGTCAAAGATACATCTGAATCAAAATACAACTGAATCTAATATAACAGAAGCAAGGTACAACATGGTGGAATAAGTGTCTACAGCAATGAAAGCACAAACTAGAAATCAAGCTAACTACTCAGTGAGATTGCCATCATCGTCACTAGCAACTACGTCCATAATCGGGGCCTGGTCGGGCTGAGGTGGTGCCTCGACCTCAGGCCAATCAACGAAATCCAGCCACTACTCGAATCCCTGTGCATCATCAAGCGGAGCAGCCTCAAGTGCTTCAGGCTCTCCGACCTCGACTGGATCCTCCTCGGGATCCTCCTCGGGGTCCTCCTCAGGGTCTGGTACGGGCTCCACCTCGGGTGGTGGCAATGGCTGTGCATTAGCTGCCAGAGTAGCCTCTAGAGCAGCCTCTCGCTGGGCTAGGGCCTGTGTAAGGTCCTCTATTACGGTCATCTGCTTGATGAGGGTCTCCTCCAAGCGCTCAATGGTATCTCGAGACATGTGGGCGTCCATCTCCCACTTCTGGCGGACGTCACTTGTTCTCTACATTTTCTCTCACACATTATCCATGCGCTCCTGGATAATCTGTATCTGATCCTCCCGCGCCCGTATGGTATTGTCGCGGTGCTTAATGATGATGGTCAACTCGTTCTTTTCGTCTTGGCTCCTTGCCAAGTGCTGTGTCAAGTCCCTGTTACGCTGGCGCTCCTTGGATAGCTCTGAGGTCGCTCGAATACTCTCCCGGTGCCAGTGAGTCGTAAGTGACCGGTAGTACTCCCGCTCGACATGGGCCTGAAAAATGTCCCACCAAGAAGGTGGTGCCGACTCCATCCTGATCAAACAAAACTAAGGCGGATCAGTCAAAGGTAAAGAAAAGATAAGGAGGGAATAAGGAAATAATGAACAAAGAAAGTCACTCAAGAGTCAACTAAGTCAAGACAAGTATGACTATGGAATCTCAAAATATCCGTTCTAACTTAGTTTCAATCTCAATAATATGGTTCTACGCCAAATTGAAATCGATTTCACACTTAATGAGTCAAGTCGCGGTACTACCCAACACAGACCAAGGGTCCTATCTTGGGTTAGCTCGGTGTAAGTTTCCATCTTACTAACCTGGCTCTGATACCACTCTAACTGTCACGCCCCAGACGGGGACGCGACAATGATCCACAACTTAAATATAAATAAACCAAACAATTAGATTTAAATATCAACGAAAACCCAATGAAACAGAGTCAAATAGCAATGAAATAAAGAACAAGTACGAGTTACAACTTACAGTCCAACAAACATCCAAATTACATCCCCTAAATCAACTAAAGATAACAACTTAATAGTCAAAGGGTCTTACACCCCTCAGTTACAGACCGAAATGAAAGAGAATAAAAGAGTCCAACAGCAAATAAAAGAAACAAGTCCAGCGACATCAACAATAAAAGATAGTAAGTCCAACAAGCGGAGTACGGGAGCTCAGTCCGTGGTTGGTTCAACATCTTCAACGAAGTCCTCATCTAAAGGTTAGAAAACAGGAGGGGATGAGACAGAAATCTCAGTGGATGGGGTGATCATGTGCAAGTGTGGCGATATATAGTTGATGCAAGAAACAGTTGTATGAAAACGCGTGAGATATGATGCATGAATTCACACACAGTCCACAAGCGTCGTGATAAAATATTTAAGTAATATACTTATACAGTTTAAGAAAAAAGTTCGTGGTCACACAGGCACTATGTGATTCAGGCAAGACAGGTAGGATTGCGTACGGAATGTAACGCCAACTCTATGCAAGACAATTAATAGTTGCGTACGGATTTGTAGTACCAACAAATGCAATACAAGTAGCGGTTGCATACGGATTTGTAGCGCCAACCAAATGGGTCCGATTAACTCCAGAATCATGTGGATTAGACAGTGATTCATTCATTCTTCCTTGTAACTCCCCAAGCAAGATAGTCCAAGACCTGTCACCTTATCGTTCCATAGGCAAAGACAAAATCCACAGTGGAGCTAGCAAGGCTCGGATTTGTCATAATCATGATTATACCTTAAGTACTATGACCCGCTTCCCTTGGACAAACTCTGTCCCTCAGTTGCGGGATTAGGACGATGGGGCCGAAGAGTGGAATAGCAACCGAAAGCTGCCGGTTCCATCCCCGACGTATCTATTCCGACTGTGAGCTCGACACACCAAGTTGACTCAGGCAGGAAAGTAAATACATGTTTAGGTAGTCAAACAGGCAGTAGAGTATTATTGATTCAGGGAAGCAGTTTAGGAAAAGTTTCGAAAAACGCGAGTGGCAATTATGGCGTTGGTGGAGTTATTGGATGAAGATGATTATCGGGAGGATAAGCAATCTTTGATATATTAAAAGATTAGGTGGAACATAAGTCTCGTTATTGATTCAAAATCACAAGACGAGAAAGTCACCCCGCAATCGGGTATTAATCGGTCAAGACGATCCGATAAGTCAATGGGTTTTTTAGAAAATAAAATATTTTAATTAATAATTAAAGTCAGAGGGTCCAGGGCTGTTTTTTATAAACGGAAAATAATTTGAGTTAGGTCCTTGATAAAAAGAAAATTTACAATTAGCCCTGCTTTATAATTTGGGAAATGTCACTAAGGTTAGTAGGATATTGGGACAAAAGCAGTTTTAAAAATAAATAAGTGTAGGTCCTTTAACTTTTGAAAATCTCATTTTTGTCCCATTTTGAAATAATTGCCTTTAAGGCTTTTAGGGGTCCAATTGTTATGAAATTTGAACCTTGGGTCCAAAATATAATTAAGTTATAGTTAAATTAGTAATTCCAGGTACATGGGCTGTATAAGTTCTGGAAATTTCATTTGGGTCCTCAAGTTTAATCTTTTACAATTTAGTCCCTCAATTTTAGTAAAATTACTTTCCAACCTCTAAACACTTGGATTTTTGGAATACATCTGAAATATGTCATTTGCAGTCCCTTAAGAGTGAAAATTTCAAATTTTGAAAGTAAGGTCTGGTACATTTTCAGAAATTACAAAGTAACCCTTAAACTTCTAAATTTTTTCAATCTAGTCCTTGGGCTTTTAAAGGTTGATTTTATTTATCTTAAAACTCTTAAAACTTTATCAAAATGTCCTTAAGTTATTTTTGAACCTGAGTACAGTCCCAAAATTCGAAATTTGCAGAGGGGTCCCTTAAGTTTTATTTTCTTGCAATTAAGTCCACCAACTTTCCATTTTTGCATTTTAAGTCCAAAAATTGAAATTTAATCAATTATGCTCGACTTGTCCAGGTTATAAGTCATACAAAACATGGATTTCAAGGATCATACACATGCATGTTCATTTCATACAAGAATTCATCAAATAGAACATTAAATTGTACATGTATGCACCTAAATTTCAATAAATAGCATTTTTGAGAAACACTTGAGAACTTTCATAACTTGATACATGAAATTGACATGCAATACATAAAATATATATATATATATCTCAAGTGCTCATGATCAAAACACTACATGCATTTAACAAAAGCACCTAAAAGTTGAAAGGATTTTTCCACCCACCTTAAATTTGGAGAGTTGTGAAATAAAAAGGATAAATTTCACAACTTGGTATGAGGTTGCTTAGGTCAGCTCCTAAGTCAAGAAATATCAAAATTTAGAGTTAGGAAAATGAGTGAAAAAATTAAGAAGAAAAAGAAGAAGATAAGAAAATTGGAAATACTACACTTTACCTTTTGTAGTAAGTGATTTGGAACTAGTTGAAGCCTCAAGTTTTGAATTTTTGGTTCACTTCCAAAATCACCTAAGGTCAGCCCCTATTTCTCAAAAATGAAAAAGGGGTGTTAAAATTTGACGAAAAATAGAAGGAAAAAGGAAAAGATACTAGAGTCCACCATCTTACCTTATAGTCCAATTCTTCAAAATTTTCTTCAAGTCTTGAAGTCCTCTTCAAGATGATGTCAAACTCTAATCTTCAAATGGTCTTCTAAGTATACCTCAAACAAAATTTAAAACGTAATTAGAAGGTGAAAGAGATGAACTAGGTGATATCCAAAATGGATTGAAGATGAAATTTCTTACCTTGTGTAGAGAGGGGGTGTTCGAATTTTTTGATTAAGTAGGAAGAATGTTGGTTTTTGTTTAGATGTTTGAAGAAAGAATGAGTGTTTGATGATATTAAGAAGATGTTCTTGAAGGTATGAAGGTATGCTTGAAGATGTGAAGGACTTGTGGTTGAAGATATGAAGATGTGAAGAAATGGTGCTTGAAGATTTGAAGATATGAAGAATTGGTGTTTGAAGATTTGAAGATGTGAATGATTCTTAGAGAGAGACTAGAGAGAAGGAGGAGAATTAGTTAAAGATTAGAATGTGTTGGATGAAAATGTTTAACCAAGTTTTTGTAAAAATTGGCCTCTTGGCCGTCCACATGAGTGAGACAGGGAGAGATTTTTTTATTGTTTAATTTGTGTCTTGAATTTTGCTTCTTGTATGGGAGATAAAAATGCAAGTCAAAGTATGGGCTTGAATGGTGTTGGAGAATATTGAAAAGAATGTTGGTTAAGTGAAAGATGTTGGGAAAAATAGTAATAAAGAATTGGTGTATAAGATAAAGTGTATAATATTTGAATTAATGGTATAATTATACACAAGATGACTAATATAAGGTGTAAGTGTAAAAGATTTGGATGATATTTCTACTCCAAAAATCCCATTATTGCCGTCCACCTATGGGCAATTTGGTAATTCTATATTTTTTTTTTTTGTCCCAAATTTGATGATAATAGATGAATAATATCAATCTCCAAAATTATTAGTGATTTCCTTGATCACTTATAAGTCTCAAAATCACTTATACTAAATCAAATCCTTAATTCTATAAGGTAAAAGTCTCTAAAATAAATAGTCTCTAAAAATTCTAAGGTGACTAATAAATACAAAAATAGTAATAATAATCAATCAAGTGATCATAAATGTGAAATAGAATTAATAATGATCATGATCACAAGTAATAATTGAAATGAAATAAATTGCAAAATATATATATCATTAATATTTACCCGTCTAAGTGACGCGGTAAAATAGTCGATCAAATACATAGACGGCAAAAGGATCAATTACATGCTCGGAAAAATCGGGGCTTCACAAATCCTATACTCTAATCAAATTTGAGAATTTTTCTTGTACACAAAAAAGGGCAAATAACAGTCAATTAACACTTAGAACATTTGGACATGGGAAAGAGATATTGAGAAGAAGGTCTAGGATTTTGCAATCATATCATCAAACCCACAAGAATAACATTAATCAATCAATCGTGCAATGAATGATTAAGAAAAAACGGACCTAAACATCTAGATCTGATAACTCACGTATTCACAGATTAAATCCAAATAAATCCTACTAACTTAACCAAATAATAAAGGCAAATAATACATCTATGATTGATATCTACCCTCCTAATTGAATTTAGTATGGGATTAATCTTATCTCTCAATCTCACTTAATCCCTCGCGATAATCGAAAGTTGATCAGAAAATCAATTGTGTAATAAAGCAATTCAATCAAGAAAGGCACAATCAATTAATTAACATACATACTTGTTTGTTTGAATCAACCAATCCTAATCATAGAATAAGAAATTTAACTCATGCTTGGGGATGGAATCATCATATCAATTAAAGGAAAAAACATAATCACGAACATCATTATGCAATAATTATATTCTACAAATAATTGAAAGAAGACAATATGAATGAACATAATTTACGCTTTTATTAAGACGCAAAAGCTCATTGGTGGAGAAACCAAACAATTTGCCAAACTCCAAAGAAGAAAAAACGCAGAAAATTAAGATCCAAATATGCTAAAAGTATGAAAAGTCCAAACTAAGGGCTCCCAAATTATTATTTACAGGCCTAGAATCCTAAATAAGGTGGAAGAGCCCCAAAAGGATAAAAATCTTCGAAAATTGTCAAAACTCTGTCCCGACGTGCGACCGCATGGTTTGTTGTTGGTCTCTTGTGCGCAACCTCCCGTCACATGAGCTATCGAATGTTTGCAACCACACAACATTGCTTCCCACATGTGCGCATGCTCGATAGGACCATCGAATGTCGTCCCCTTCTCTTTTCCATTTGTCTTCGCCCGTAATGCCTTTTTAAGTCGTTTTTGAGCCATCTTTTCATTATAGCTTATGAAACAACACAAACACACCAACTGTAACACATGACACTAAACATGACATATAATGGCTTAATTTTAGACACAACCACGCAAGAAAATATACCAAAAATCATACCAAAAACATACAAAACAACTCCCTCACACTTAGTCTTTTGTTGGTGCTCAAGGAAATAAATATGCTTGTTATTCCAATCCAAAATAATATTCTTAGATTGAGTGTCAATTATTCCATAATCTATGTAATATCTACCTTGGCTCCAACCCATATCAATCCTCAACCGTTAGAGTCGACTCACTCAGCTAAGGTAAAAATGTAGTGCAGGTGCTTGGCTATTCTTACACGTCTCGACTCTGTTCCATGAGTTGCAACCTCGCATCTCATCTTGATTGATTCAATTGTTAGCCCTAATATTATACAATGGTTTTTTTGGCTAGATGTTTCAAGAGAAATTCAACTTGGTGTAAAATTTGGGGTTTTCAGAAAGGCTCGTAGAATGGTTTCCCAAATTCGTGTTTGTGTCACCATTTGATGTAAAATACAAACATGGGGCTCATGGATCATCCTAGTTATTAAGCAACATCAAACAACATAGTAGAATCTTGATTATTCAGCATTTTTTGTTCGAAAAGAATTGTACAAGGCCAACAATCTAATAATCTCGTATAATTGGACGAGGTCATAACTCAATTCACATTATCTAACCATCGCAATTTTGCTGTGCAACCTAAGCTATCACTTAACCTTTGTCTAATTTCTCTTCTACAAAGGTTGATCCATAATCCAAGTCAAATCCTACATATCAAGTTCATGGTGCGATTTCATAATGAAGAATGAATTGGTGACATATATTTCATACTAGTATAACCAAGATTCAATTTGTACCTTGGTCCATACACACATGCGTAGGCCCTTTTGATGTTTGTACCCAGGACTTTTTCTAGTCCATTTCCCACATTTCTCCACGACACTTACTAGGCTAAGCATGAAAGTTAAGCGTGCAATCAAAACATCTAATGAACAACTGATTGCCCCCACACTTAAATCATGCAATGTGCATAATGCCAAAAAAGTAAAAAGAGAGTAAAGGAGATGTCTCTGAAGGTGGAAATGATCGATGAGCAACGACGAGGATAATTGACCAATAAGCCTGCAAAACCTCGTGAAGGGAACACAAAACAAAAACAAACCACCAAAAACGACGCAAAAAATGCACACAAAACAAAAAAACTGCATGCAGAAACATAAAAAATGAATGCAAAGGAAAAGCTACCAATACAGTGAAAGCTTATTGTGGGTTGTCTGGAGGTGTCGGTGGCAGTGGGAATGAGGAGGGCCAAGAGAACATGTTGAACCAGTTTTGCTTGATATTTTGGACCAATTGCTCATGTTCCCCATCGGCTCGCGAATATCAATCATCTATTATTGTATATCTATCATCCGATTTTGCAAGAAGATGAACTAACCCATGAACTGTCCTTCCATCTGATCCATCTGGGTTATGATCTACCCCTCTATCTGATCTAACTAGTTCATCACGACATCCCATCCGATTGTGAGAGCATGGCTTGGGCCCGAGGAGAGACTTGCAGCGAAGGGGTCAGGATGTGGCTGATAACCTGACCAGTGTATTACGCCTCATCATCATGCTCGGTATGTCCTCCCTCAATTTCTATGTCCGACAGTCTTGTAAGGTACCCTCCTTAGTTAGGAACTCGGCATGGTGGAATAGGTCCTTGGAGGTTCTGATATTGGGGGCTTCTGTGTAATTGGCGGGTTCTCCTTATTCACCACGCCAAAATAAAGAGCTAGAGAAAGAAGAAAACACCCTGCCCCGAGCATAAAAGTATTGTTCCAGTTGATTTTATTAAACATATCAAAAATGAATATTGAGATGCAGACTCGTGTGCATTTTTGTACCGCCCAAAGTAGAAACAGTTCTGGTCTCATGACTTTGTTACTTTATTTTATTCAAAAAATGATAAGATCCAAAAGCTTGTTCAGGAGATACATCGCGGGTTCCAGGATGAATCCTTTGGGAGTACCTTATCGGAAAAAATTTCCGAACCCCATACGTTCCTACCAAAATTCTCCAGGCTTGAAAGATTTGAGTACCAAGCAGAGACCCTCGGTAGATAGGCTAAACACGGTTTTCATTATGTTGGCCCATTATAAATAACATCTAGAAAATGTATATCCACATTTACCTTAGATATCATGTTATAGAAGTCCAAATATTGTTTGTTCTATTTTTCGTTTATCAAACAGCTGAGGAGCGGTAGATGAGATTTGTAAGGATTGAACGTCTTGTGCAAGACATATCATTTACTCACCTCATTATCCTTAGCACTTTCTTTTGCTCCGTCTTTCACTCGAGTTTCTTTATCATCTTCATGATTAGCCAAATAAGTAGAATTTGGCATTTGAACTTTAATATTGAGAGCCTTACCACTTCGTAACAAGGTGACGACCTGAGCCTGATACGGTTGTCTAGGGAGTTTTCTATTGCCAACCACGTGTTGAGCGATTTCACTGACCTGACTGGCAAATTGGCCAACTTGGGTCTCAATACGCTTAACTATTGCTTCAAGGGATTCAAACCATTAATTGTTAGGCTCTTGCATTTTCTTACTAACTAAAATGGATGCATTTAAGCTATCCTCGATAAACGGGGGCCACAATTGGTTTGATGACTGCCCTTGGGGTTGCTGTGGCCATTGATATATCCAAGATGAGCTTTGAGAAATTTTTCCGCCAATCCTGATTGTGTGTCTGAGCAAACAGATCATTTTGCATTCGCTGCAGGTATCTTTGAATAGCACTTGCTTGCTCTGTGCCGTCAAATTGCTCCAGAATAGCTTTGCAAACATCTTTCCCATGGCCGAATCCACCATAGATCCCATAAGACTCGTCGACAGAGATACTGGTGGCTGCCCCCTCGTTGCCAACAACTGAAAAAATATAGTTAACACTGCCAATTGTTACGTAACATCATAACTCGAGTATGCTTCATTAACCACTGTCTTCTTACATTTGGCACTCTAAAAGATCAAAGATTTCCAGAGCCGTGTGTTCACCTATGTCACCCCCAGCTGCATTATCAACCATATACTAGTAATCATGTGATAGAAAATCCTAGGAAAACTAGTTAAGTGGCTCCATCTGGTAATGATGATGTGGGCATTAAACTAGAAGACCCTTTAAGTGATCCCACGTCTCATGAAAGGGATCCCCCTCAGATCGGTTGAATATAACATTTTTTGCCCTTAGATTAGTGGTCTCTGATACGAATAGTACTTCCCCATCAACCTATTGTGCAACACCTCCCAATTTATGAGAGAGTTGGGATGTAGCTACATAAGCCATATTTTAGCGTGATCCGTGAAAGTATAAGAGAAGCATCACATCTTCAGTTGGTCCTCATTCAGATCTTGTAGGGGGGGCTCCAAATTACTACGTAGAATTCCCAAATGACATTCAATGGGTCCTCATTTGGCATTCCATAGAATGAGGACAACTGATTAAAATGTATCGTATTGTTCGTAATTCCGAACTGACTTATCCAATGTGAAGCAGGAAGTTGTAGCTCCAATGACTGGCCGTACAAACTCCCGCATTGAAGGTTTTCAAACCTATGCATTGTTCCCATTATGATACCCAGCTGTTTCTAGTTTGTGATCCTCTAGTTAGTATTTCAGAATTTGATCATTATCTCCCGTAATGCTCCTTCTACCCATGGATGAATCATCAACCTCATTTCACATTCTCTTTACAACCCGATAGATGTCGTCTATGTATGATATGGATCCAGCCTGAGAGTTTGGTGTCCTTGCATACACAAAACTAGAGAAAAAGATCAAATGCACCTGTGGAATACATGAGAAATAAAAAAAAAACAACAAAAATCCTAGTCTAAAAACATGGAAAACAAAAAGAGTAACTATTATGCCTAAAGCTTTCCCCGGCAATGGCGTCAAGATTTTGCTCAACTGCTAAATCCTTAAATTAAATTTAGCAATTCTCACAAGAGTACAAGATCAATTGTAGGGTGGCTAGTTTACAAGAGTTGTCTTTCTCTGAAGACTTAGACAGAAAATTGTTACTATGTATAATAACTAAGTTTAAAATATGTGATGATAACTAATCTTAAAAAGGGTGTTAAGACTTCAGCTATTAAAAACCAAGAAAGCTGAATTTATAAAAAGCTAACTTCACTTTGCTGAGTTACTCTATCAACAACTCTCTCGAGTCACCAAGATTTCCAACCATGAGATGCTCTTAGATCTTAAAGCATATGAATGCAAGCTCAAGAGGAAAGAGTAAGATGAGACATCTGTACCGAAGATAGCTACTCTGATGGTTGGAGAATCAATAGCAACTGAATCCAAGGACATCATAGATAAAGAAGAGATTGCCTTGATGGTCAAGAGATTCAACAGGTTTTTCAACAAGAACTACAAGAGGAATAAAGGAAAATCCTTTATAAGGCACTCAGCTCTTTCCAAAGGAAAGGAAGAGAAAACACCTATGATAGCCGAGAAGAAAGTCAAGATTTGTCTTTGGAATTGTAGACATTCGGTCACTTTGCGATTAATCGCCTTATCCACTAGTCAACAAGTACAAAAATGAAGAGGATAAAAAAATCAATGGGGAAAAGAAGACCAGAGAGAGAAAGCAATGATGGCTGCAGAATCTGAAACAACCAAGTGTAAGGAGATAACAGAGTCAGATACAAGTGAAGTTGACTACTCCTCGGACACTGAAGGAGAAGCATTGATATGTCTCATGGCAAAAGAACAGGAAGATGAGGTAAACACTAACTCATCAAGCTCAAATTCTAATGATAGTGATGATGATACACACACTTCATCACCCATTGATCATTATGATTCATTAGGCAAAATGATGAAAGATTTTGAGCACATTAAATTCTCACACACACATTTCTAAATGAGGAAAACAACCAACTCAAATGCCAAAACTCATAGCCGACTAAAGAGTTGAGTACTCTTAGTCACATAGTTGATGATAATAAAAAGTTAAAGGCTGAGATAGCTAAGGTTAAAGCAGACCTAGCTGAAAAGGAAAAGAGGGAACAAGAGATTGCACCAAATCATCTAAAACAATGGATGAGTTCATGATGATACAATAGGAAATTGGAGACACGGCAGACACGGCAGACTTAGGTTTCAATTCCATTATCAATGCTCAAACTTCAAGAGTGGTTATGGGAAAAGGATCCTCAAGCAATGGGGGAATCCAAAAGCCAAAAACACCATATGTTGCACCCACACACATGATGGCATTGGTTATAAAGAAAAAGGAAAGAAGCCAACTAAGTTTGTTAAAAGAGCTCCTGAAACCCCCAGGAAATATTCCGTGAAATCTAAATAGAACTATCAAAAATCCCAGAGGTTTCATCAAAAGAAACCATATGAAGGGAATAGTAGAAATTACCCAACACAAGCTGATTGAAAACCCCAAATGAATTATCAGCCAAGTTCTATGGGATACAAACCCAAGTGGCCAAAACGTCAAACTCGTCAAAGGTCATTCTCAAGGAAAAGAAATCAGCACACACATGCACCCAAGCACAATGCTTATCATGCACAAAAGTTTTGATACTATCCTAGAAAACTAAATACACAAACACATACACATGCATACTCACAAAAGAGACAATTGTATGTATCCAAAGCTCCAAAGAAATTTGCTAAAATTCATTATGATTATGGAACTGAAAGGTGGCAACCTCTTAGAGTCAGATCATTTGGTTGTAGGTTGGTGGATCACCTTATAGTGTTAAACCCTCAGGACCCAAACAGATATGGGTACCTAAAACTTGATTTTCTTGATTGCGGGTTCAGGGAACAACAGAGTGCCAATGAACCTGGTACGTGGATATAGGTTGTTCTAGACACATGAATGAAACAAAAAGAACTTATCAAATTGAAGGAATAAAGAGGAGCCAAAGTCATATTTGGAGGAAATAGGGCTCCAAGGGAAATCAAAGGCATTGGATACATCAAGAAAAATGGACTAGAGATCACAGATATTGCTTATGCTAAAGGGATGAATTTTAATCTACTGAGTATCAACCAACTCTGTGATAATGGCTATAATATTGGATTCAACATGGGTGTGTGTCAAATCAAGGATGTTGAAACCATGAAGTAGTGGTATCTGTGATGAGAAAGAAGAATATGTATGTAGTAGATTGGTATATTCCTACACTAAGCACATGTCTATTGGCAAAGAGCACATCTGAATCAAGTTGGCTGTGGCACAAGAAGCTGAGTCATCTGAACTTCAAGACTATCAACAAGCTTGCAAGAAGTCATTTGGTTGAAGGATTGCCATATTTAGTCAACAAGAAGGAAAGCATTTGTGATGCATGTCAGAAAGAAAAGTAGATCAAATCATCTTTCAAGGACAAGCCAAGTCATTCTTTAATAAGGATCTTGCATTTATTGCACACGGATCTATTTGGACGAGTCGAGCCAGATAGAAGAAGGAAAAAAAATACACCTTAGTGGTGGTGGATGATTTATGAAGATACACATGGACCATATTTATGTATAAGAAAAAGGAAACTTTGCAAAAGCTTCCTCAATTGATGAAGAGAGTTCATAATGAGAAAAGTCAAACCATTATCAAGATAAGGTCTGATAGAGGAACTGAGTTTGTCAATGGAATTATTAACTCAATATTGCATGGAAAATGGTATTGCTCATGATTTATCACCGTTTAAAGAACTCCACAAAAAAATGGAGTAGGCCGAAAGAAAGAACAGATCCCTCAAGGAAGCTGGAAGGACCAAGTTAGCTGAAACAACATTGCCTAAAAGATTTTGGGTTGAATCCATTAACACTGCTTACTACACTTAGAATAGGTGTATGATCAAATGACAGATGTCCAAAACCCCCTATGAAATTTAGAGAGGAAGAAAGCCTATGTGGAATATTTTCGCATTTTTGGAAGCAAGTGTTTCATTCATAACAATGGAAAAGATAATCTGAAAGCCTTTGATGCTAAAGCTGATGAAGGTATCTTTCTTGGATATTCAGGTGAGAGTAAAACTTTCAGAGTACTAAACAAAAGGACTATGGTAACAGAAGAGTCTATCCATGCGGTTTTTGATGAACCTAATGTGAATGGGGAAGACATTGATAAGTCAACCAACTATTCAGAAGAGTCCTTATGCTCATACAAATCTCAGAAGACTTGATCCTGATGAGGACGAGTTAACTGAATCTCATAGATTGCTGGAAGGTTTTCAGCTGCATGAAGATGATGAAGAAGAAGTTGTTCAACACAACAACAAGGAGAACCAGGCCATCAGACTTACTCCAACCAGATGTGGGATGGCTAAAAGTCCATCCACCTGAGTTAGTGAGTGGAAATATAAGGAGTAACGACAAGATCCAAAACTCAACATGAAGGGATTTTCACATTTTTCATTTCGCAATTTGAACCAAAAGATGTGTCACAAACATTGGATGAGACACACTGGATTCTAGCTACACAAGAAGAGCTGAATAAGTTTGAAAGGAATAAAGTTTGGGAATTGGTTCAAAGGCCTACTCACCAAAACGTTATCAGTACAAAGTAGGTATTTAAAAACAAGATGAAAAAGGAATGATTTGTTGTGAGAAACAAAGCAAGATTGGCAGCCCTTGATTTTGATGAGACTTTTGCACCTGTTGCCAAATTGGAAGCAATGAGGATGTTTTTTGCTTATGCTGCACACAAAAACTTCATAGTCTATCAAATGGATGTCAAAAGTGCATTTCTCAATAGACTTTTAGAAGAAGAATTATATGTGGAACAACCTCCAGGTTTTGAGCAGAAAACTATTGGAGATAAAGTCTACAAGCTTAACAAGGCCTTGTATGGTTTAAAACAAGCACCAAGGCATGATATGATACATTGTCTCAATTATTAATAGAAAATGGATTTACCAAAGGAAAGGTTGACACAATACTCTTCAGAATTCATGGAGAGAGCATCTTGCTTGTTCAAATATATGTGGATGACATCATATTTGGATCCACAAACAAAGAGCTGTGTAACAAATTCTCAAACCTTATGCAAGGAAAGTTTGAGATAAAAATGATGAGAGAATTAAACATCTTCCTAGGCTTTCAAGTCAAGCAAATGAAGGATGGAATTTTCATAAGCCAGACCATGTATACCAGATATTTAATGAAAAAAATTGATATGGAAGAAAAGTCATATGTGAAGATTTCCATGAATACCTCTATCAAGATGGATATGGATGCAGAAGGAAAACATGTAGATCAGACAAGATAAAGAGCATTCATTGGATCATTATTCCACTTGACTACCAACAGACTTGATATCACCTTTGTAGTAGGTGTATGTGCAAGGTTTCAATCTGCGCCCAAAGTAAGTCATATGGAAGCATCTAAGAAGTTTCTAGGACACTTGAAGGGAAGTCAAGAAGTTAGATTATGGTATCCTAAAGAAGGTGGATTCAAGTTGATTTTCTTAGATTCAGACTACGTTGGATGTAGATTTGACAGGAAGATTATCTCTAGTACTTGTCAAATACTTTGAAATAGATTAGTTTCTTGGTTCAGCAAGAAACAAACTGAATAGCTACATCTACAGCTGAGGCATAATACATTGATTCACGCAGCGGTTGTGTCTAAGTCTTGTGGATAAGGCAACAACTGAGAGATTATGACATTAAAAGGAAAGAAATACCAATTATGTGTGATAACACAAGTAATATTGCAATTAGTCATAACCCAGTATTTCACTCAAGGACAAAGCAAATTGATGTCAGATATCAAATCATAGGAGATCATGTTGAAACGAAGGATATCACATTGTAATATGTATCAACTGAAAAACAATTAGCTAATATGTTCACAAGCCCTTATGTGAATCATGATTTAAAGAACTAAAGAATGAGTTGGGATTGATTGAGCTAAGTTAAAATGCTCAGAAGACGCATTCTACAGAGTTAATGGTGGGAGATTTGCATTTCAGAAGAATTTCGCTCGTTCAGTAGAGTAAGACATCGCATTTGGTTGTTCAGCAGAGTTGAGTCAACTGAACAACTAAGTCTCCATCAGCAGACTAGAGAATAGAGAGAAGTAGAGTTGAGTCATAAATAAGAAAACACACTCATTTATGATCTAAGAGACAAAACGAGGTCGTTTTCATTACAATGGGAATGTTTGATGACGATGTCAACATCATTAAAAGTAGGACAATGAAAAGGTTGCGACAGTAAGCCTATGATGGGTTATAAATGTTGCTTGCATTAAATACGACGTGATTAATGCTTTAACCACAATTCAATCTCAACCTCCGATCGCATTTCAAATTCTTAGAATCCCAAAACAGTCTCTTCATATCTCATGTATATCAGATTTCATTTTCTCTCTCTTCTCATATCACTCTCATACATTCAAACTCTCTGAAGAAATCTCTCTACAGAACCCTTCATATTTTCTCAAATTCCTTTAAGAAATTCTCATGGCACCAAAGAAATATGCCCTGGATTTTGTAAAATTCATTGAAAAAGTGTACTCTGGTGCACTTATTGATGTGGATGGACTTGTCAACCAGCCGACTGACAAGGAAAGGGCACAAAAGATTGTTGGACATGTGTCATAACTTTTTGGAGGAGGTCACGATGTTCTACGTGAAAGCCTTCATTCATGATGATAAAATCCATTCATCTATGAATGGTAAAGAGGTCAAGTTGGCTGCCAGCAACTTTACTGAGCTGCTATATCTTCCGAACAACAGACTCACTAAGCTGAAAAATTACGAGTTCGACTTTAGGAAGATTTGGAAGAAATCGCCAAGAAGGAGGTAGCTGACAAGATGACCATCAACTATTAAGATTGTTGTCAAGGAAGAATATCACAAACATATGGATATCATGGAAAAGTACATCAATATTAAGTTTGGATCGTATTATCAGCTATCACGAACAAAGCTGACCGTGATGACAACTTTAATGGATGAGCTAGATGTGAATTGGATTGCATTCATTTTTGACAAGCTGTGTGAAAACATCCAGAATGTGAAACTGGAGGATGGGAAATTCAAGAATACCTTGAGCTGTTGGATTGACCTTGGGTATCTACTGGAGAAGAAGGGAGTGCCCATGCGCAAATGGAAGGCATTCCATGTAAACAAGATGTTGTTCAAGGCGAACCTATCAGCTGCTCAGAAGAAGGACCATGCAAAAAAGAAGGGTGCTTGTGAGGGGAAAAAAGCTTAGAGGGTTCGAGAGGAACAAATAGCTTCCCCTACTCTAGCCCCCATGCCTGTACCTGCTCCTGTTCCCCCTATGATAACTAAGAAAAGATGAACAATTGCGTCTCCCAGGGCAGCTACAAACAAACAGAAGACCCAAGTTGGCATTAGAGACTAAGAAGAATAATCAGCTGCTAAGGCTGCTGATAATCCTACAGTTGAGACTCCTGAAGCTGAGTCAGCCATTCGAGTCATGGTTGAGACATCTGACAAGGAGGAAGAAGAAGTCCCCTTGGAGAGGCACTCCAAAAGACGACTTGACTTGCACTCTGTGAAGTAGCCACTGCTGAAAAGGCTGCAGTGGGCACAACTGCTTCTGCGCCCCTAGCAACTGACCTAGTAGAAGAGGTGGTCGATGACACAACTGCCCCTATAATTGAAAAAGCAGCTTTTGAGACAATTATTGAAGTTGGTGAGGCTATTTTGCCTCAAGAAGAAGAAGATCGTTCTATACAAGACCCTACTGCTTCGGATGAACCAGGATTCCTTGTTTATCTTGACATCCAGGCCAAGCTACACGTGGAAGAAATGGAAGCTAAGCAACAATAGAGTCCAGCTTGAGAGGCCTGAAATTATTGATGATGAAGAGTGGCTTCTTTAATTTCTGGACAATGCCTCTGTTGTTTTGGGCCTTAACGAAATCTACTCAATCACGATACTCTTTGAGAAGAAACAAGATGAAAAAGCTAAGGCGCTAGTGAAGGGAAAGACAAGTAAGACCGTAAATGTATCTATGGGGAAACAACTGCGTCTATCCCTTACTATGGCTCAAGTAGTGATGATGAGCCAGTTGAAGGAGCTGATGCAATTGAAGATGCTCAGCTGAAGAAAGCCTCAAGGGAATCACATGAGCTGCATAAGCAAGAAAATGTGAAAGGAGTTGGAGAATCATCCCTGAGTCTGTTTCCAACCCCAATTATTCAAGATGTGGTGACTTAGCTACAGTCACCTCCCCACCTCACTTTTAAGAACAAGCAACACAAGGAGTTGGCAATGATACTGGGATGTAAGAAATAGTAGAAGAAAACCTAGTGGATCCACCCCCTAAGGAAGCTTTTGAGACAGCTCAAGAACAATTAGCCGATCATTCAAGCAAAACAACCAAGTCCCTGATGATAGTTGGCCTCACCGAAATGATATCAGCTGGTGCGCCGGTGTTCGCCTATAATACCCTGAATTTTATTTTGGGGCTTTTATTAAGAATTATGAATTTTTAGATTAAAATTAGTTTTATTAGGGGCTAATTTATTTTTATAAATACAAGCCCAATTATCAAATGATTAATTACCCAAGCCCAAATTATTTAAGCCCAAACTTATCTTAGCCCATTAAAATATCCAATTCCAGTAGAATTCTAGAATATCAAGATACACGCAATTTTAAACTTCCAAATATATAAAATTTTGATATTTCCTACCCGATTTATGAGAATCCTAAGAGATTAAAAACACTAAATAACCCTAAACCTAATCAGTCCTATAAAAAACAGTAGTCCCCTCCTATTAATTTTTTTTTCACGCCTACTGTTACTCATTCCCAGTCAAGGTAAAGCTTTTTTTTCCTTTTCTATTTCGTCTTATCTTACATGGCTAAAATCGAATCATCACCTCCATAACTCATCCTTCGCCAGAAATCCAAACCAACAAGTCCACCGAAAACAAAATCGAATTTTAAAACCAGAGAAAACCGCGTCTCAATCCGAACCACCGCCGCTAAACACCAACCCGAGTTCAGCCTCAATTTTTGCCGAAAAATTCTGAACAGCCCACGAATTTGAATAAACCCCCGCCGCTGCGAAATCCGAACCAACCGCCCGCTCCTTGCCGCTGGTTCTCACATATGCCAGACTGTAAGAAAAAAATAGTTAGAGGAATATGATGATTTTGGGCGGGAATTGCAGGGTGAGGAAAAGAAAAAAAAGAGAAATGAAGGTTGGAGGCTGGAGCTGGTCGAGAATTTGTGTGGGGGGTTATTAATGAAATAGTTAAACGAAATAGGAGAAAGGAAAAGGAAAAGAAAGGAGGAGTGGTGGGGGGCAGGTGGCGTGAGATTGATGATAAGGAAAAGTAGGAAGAAAAGTGATAGAAGAAAGAAATGGGAAAGTTGGTGGGTAGTTATTGTTGACCGAAAAGTAGGAGAACAAAAAAGAGAAGAGAGGAAAAAGAAAAATAAAAAAGAAAAAGGAAAGAGAAAAAGAGAGAGCAGGAGAGTTGAGGGGGGAGTTTACGTATGGGAAAAAGAGAAGGAGGAATTTTGGGGATGTGGTCCCCATACACTATTCACAGAATTACCCTTCAGCCTCAAACCATCAAATTAACCTCTAAATTCCAATTTCTATTTTGATTCCAATTCAGCCTTCGATTCTATTTTTATATCTTATTAAGCCCCTAAATTAGGATTTTTGGATTATTATTTTTAAGTTTAAGTTAGATTTTGACTAGTATTATTTTTCTATTGATTAGGCGATTTATCGAGCGAGGATTAGACGTGCTTGTATCCGACACTTCTAGGCTCTACTTAATTTTCAAAGTTACGTTCAAGGTGGGGGTTGTTTTCTAAACTTTATTGTCCTTGTTAAATGCTTAGATTATTTTGCATGAATATGTAGTACAGTTGCTTAGGCACCCATGATCCAGGGACTCAAGAGGTCCCGGGTCGATGTATCCCTCAGGTGGAACCCCTGCAGTGCAATCTATGTCTATGTCTATGGTTTTTCAAAAGACCTATGCTATGTCATATGGGATTGTATTTGCATGCCTATGTGAGATATCTGTGTATTTAGCTTGGACAATTTATACTCCACTGAGTTGTGTCGCTCACCCCACATATAACAAACTTTTCAGGTGAAGGAGATGGCGCTGGCTAAGAGCGGTGGAAATGACAAGGCCTATGGATTTATTTACGAATGTTTAGTTTAAAAAAAAGAACTATTTACTTCTTTTTAAATTGTTCATTTATTTCCAGTTTTTAAATTAGACGATGGTTAGATTTTTATTCATGAAATATTTTTGCTTCCGCTACAATTGACTCAGTTTAATTTTATTTTTTTTAAATTATCCATGTTCCTTTTTATCGTTAAAATTAGGAGTATGCTTGTGTATTTTATAAAATAAATTCTAGGGCATTACAGGTGGTATCAGAGCGGGTCTACATTTCTGTAGACTTGCAAAAACAAACGTGTAATTTTCGTGTGTGTACTCTGATAAATGAATTAGAATTTTTATTAATAAAATGAAAAGCGTCTATGTATCCACCACCGCTATGCCACGCCAACTCCGAAGCCAAGGTACGAATTTCTTTTAAGGATTTTGCTTTCTACTGTTAATGCCATCGCTTTTGTTACTGCTATTGCTACTTCTACTGCTATTGTCAAATTCCAATGCTAAAGCGTTTTAATGTTGTTAAAGAATTTTACTTCTATTGCAAAGAGAAAAAGGAAAAGAATATGCTAAGTTTTCTTGGATATATAGCACGATAGAATGTCATTGAACTATTGAGATATTATGATATTTGTGAACTTTATGGACAATAGAAAGAACTTAGAGAATTTAATTATTTTTATGCCATATAGATGGCTCGTAGAAGGTATACATCACGGAAGTCCGATATTGTTAGCGTTAATAGAAGAGCAAGGATAGAGAGATATGAACAATACCAATGGGAACCTAACCATAACCTTGGGGCGCATCTTAGTGCAATGTTTGGATTATGGGTAGAGGCTAGATATGTCGGTCACTTGGTATTTGATCGACAGGGCATACTTAGATTTATTAATACCTTATCGGAGTTACCCCTGCGAAGAGCAAGAGAGATATACAATCAAATGGTAGATGATGTCCAGGGAGTTCAGTCGCGGGTTAGCTATGAGGACTTCGTTTCGGTTTTCTGACAATGGTGGTTGGACCATGTACAACTCACAATGGACATTTTTGACTTTTGGCCCGAAGAGCAAGACATACATAATGATGCCCCTCCACCTGATTCTAGCGATGATGAAGACCCAAGGAAGATCCGGAGGAAGTCCTAGAAGAAGATGTTGATTATCCAGCATTTGTTTTATTTATTTTAGTAGTTGATGCTTTGGATTTTATATTTTCCATTCATTAGTATTTTAGTTTATGTTTTTAATTTTTCAAACTAGAAGTTGTTTCTTTAATCATCGAATTAGATGTAATAAAATGAGATTAATGAATGATCATTTTTTTTAATTTTGCCTTGAGTAGTTGTTTAAGATTGGCAGTCTGACACATGCCTAATTTCAACAAACAATTGACTTTGCTTTGACAACGGATCTCTTTGGCTTTCTTTGATTCTTTCTACTACATAACCCATTTGACAGTCAACTCCACTAATCTCAGAGTGACTCAACTGTCAGTTTGCTGACTGAGACAACTTTTATGTCATTTGACTGAGACTTGTCTTCGCTTCACTCAACTGCTACACAACTGAATCTCCATCTTGGTCTCCAGTTGAGTCATGCATTCTTCAATTTGGTCAAGTTTACTCAAACTTTATAGAACCCTAACTATTAAAAGTTAATTTACAGAGAATTGGGGTGCCAAGTCCTAATCGAAGTTTTACATGGTATCATCAAAATCTATTACATAAATTTACCAACAATTTCCCCTATTTTGATGATGCCAAAACTTAAATAAAAATAGCAAGGTAAACAGTGCATGAACAAAGAATGATTTGTGTGAATATGTCATTTTATTAAACATATCATTCTTGCACTTTACAGAGCTTTACAAAGTACAATGGAAAAGTATACAGAGTACTTACAAATTTCTATGTATTTACATTTAAGTAAAAATACAACGTGAAGGTGTTTTCAATAGTCTTCAACGCCTCTGTTGTTTCCTTCGTCTCTCTTTTTCTCCTGCTCTCATTATACCTTCATCTCTCTTCCTCTTCTTTCTCTTCTTCTTCCCTCTTCTTCCTTTCATAAGCTCTCTTGGCGGTTGGGTCTTCTCTCTCCGCCTCACTCCCCATTCTTTCTCATTGCCTCAAATTTTCCAAATCTTTACCTCTTGGTCGCTTCAAATGCGTTTTTCTAGCAACTTCTTCATTCCCCAGTCTCTTGAGTCCGCCCAAGAAAGAACATCCTTCTTCATAAGATTAATGTATTCAACATCTCTTCTAGGTGGAGTACCTCCGCCTTTCCACCACTTCTTCCTCTTTCTCCGTCGTAGAGTCTATTGCTCCTCCCCCTGGTGTGTATTGGATGGGTCGTGCTATTGAAGTTTTTACGTCGATCGCTTCCTCAATTAGCCGATTCTCGCCTATTTAACATATTTCCAAGCGCTTTCCATGTACCAATTCCATGCCTCGATGGAGTGACATTCTTCTCGAATAATCCTTCTAATTTGAGCATTTGGAATTCTTCTAGCGATCTAGGCTTTGATCCCGCATCGAGCTAGTTCTTGTGGGAGAGTCGTAACAATCCTATTAGGGGACCTTCAAATCTGGTTTTAAGCTTTCAATCCGTACATGTTGCCTTTCATCAACTTTTTAGCAAATTATGCCTCGATAAAGCTTTCTTCATTTCTTAACGGCTAATTCACTCTCTTGCTTGACAACTCTTTTGGCAATCGGGATAGAGAGAGCCGGTGGATGAGCCTTGTTGGGGTTTTTCAAGAACAATCTTCAAAGACAATCTTCAAAGGGACCTTGTTCATTTCACTTTCTTCCCCTTACTATCTTCCCCCTTTTTGGCATCATCACCAGCGAGAGATTTCTGAGAAGGTTTACCCAGGATAAGACCCAGTTTCTCATGTGTTGCAGAGTGAGCTGCTCTATGTTCTGACCATAGAGCCTTCATTTCTACACTCATTATCTTCATTTCAGCATTCAAAACCATCATGTCTAAGCGTATATTGCTTTCAGTTTTCTGAAGGTCTTGCTTATGTTGAGCCCTCAACAACTCCATATCCGATTTGTGCGCCTGGTCTATCCTAAAAATGTGATCTCTCTGCCTCTGCTGAAACTTTGCATTTTTAGCACTCCAAATCACCAACTTTGCAAATAGGGATTTGAAGTAGCTGACTTGTTCCCTTCTTAGTGCTTTCGTCTAAGTTATCCATTCCCTGATCCTAAGAACTATTCCGCGAATATCTCTCGATAACATTGCATTGTGATTGTCTAGCTATGTCAGGTGACTGCTTTTCTAGCCACACTGGGTTAAAATCGAAACCAAATGGCACTACTCTCAAATCATCTGGAGCCTCGTAGTCTTCAGGGTGGATCTTGACTGTGTATGTAGCACTTTCTTCAGCAGATTCTACTTCAAGAGATACCTTCTCCCACTCCTCCTTTAGGAGCCTTTCCTTTACGAATGGAAAGTAGTCTGAGAATAAGTCATCTGGGACAACAAGAACTTCTCCCACTCCTCATTTGGGAGCCTTTCCTTTACCTTTGAGACTTGCTTCAACTCTATGTGCCTCAAATTGTTTTGAAGAAAGATCATCGGCGAATACAAATGTGTTAGCATGAGTCGATCGATCCTCAATCGTTTAACAAAGACTTGATGGACTCGATGGGTGCTTCCTTTTAAGTTACCGTTGCCTCAGCCGCATCATGGGATGGTGATGGCACCATTGGGGGTGGGCCATCAACCAATACAAATTTAGCTAAGGCAGCTTCCTCGCGTGACTTTTTCATCTCAGCTGCAGCTTCCTCAATTTTTGGGTCCTCGATTGGTTTTTCGTTGGGAGCAAACTCAGCTGCGTCATCTATGTCAAGGAATTCCACGGAGACATTTTCCTCGGATGGTGCAACGCACTAATTTACTCCTTTTTAGGCGACTCGATTGAGAACCCGGCATTTTTCCTTTCTCTTCAGCATCTTTACCCAAGGAAGTCTCAACCTCCTTTGGGAATTCATTACCCTCACAGCAGTCTCAACCACTATAGGGCCTTCTACATTCCTTTTTGCATTCTCCGCTGCATTAGGGTCTTGGACATTCCCTTCTGCAGACAAAGCTACATTGGGGTCTTTAGTAGTGGCATCCTTTGAGGTCTCAACCTCTTAGATTTCTCTTTCAGACCAACAAATCTTAATCGCCATTGTCTCATGTCCATCATTTACCTCACCGCAACTTTGTAGCTTCATTGGCCTTCAAAGAGAGGTGGAACTCGAATCGGGACAATTTTAACCGCCTAAGCCTCATAAATTCCACTTTGATTTACGGTTTTGATCTTCCCATCACCTCCTAACTTCATATTTATGAAGTCTCTCGCTTCTCCTCCAACCTTTGGTGTGGTGTGTGCAATTTCCCCCTCGCCTAGCTTACCACCGATTCACGATCGGTGGGGTCACCGGACATGAGAGACTTGATCGTTGTTCCCTTTGAGTATTCACCAACTCGGCGCTTGTCTAAACAACTATCGTAGGGGTTAGCTTCACCTAAGTTTCCCTCTACTTCTCTTATCTTAGCTTTATTACCAATTTCCCTGGTGGGTCCTTCGAATTGCACAGTGAGGTTGAGGCATCGTGGTCCTCACCATTTCCAAGATATCGTAAAGGGAGAGATTTGCATGGATGATAACTTTCTAGGGCCCCTTCGCAATGTTTGATCATTCACTCCTTGGACTCTCTTAAGGCTTGCTTCGATTCTCGCTTCTCAAATTGTGCAATAGCGTTTAATTCTTCATAAATCACAGTCACTAGTACTGCTTGAACTTTGCAATGCACTTTCAGGAATATTAGTGAAGGGACAAGAATGAGGTATCTTTGACTCCTCAATCGCCTTGTCCTTCTAGATCGCATTGATCTTCTCCTCATCCTTTTTCTGATAAAGGGTGGTAGTGTAGAAATCTGGATCCGAAGAAGACCGGATGGCAATGTTTAACAGAAAGCTTGCGATTTGTTCCTCCTCCTCAATGAACTTCGTGCTCTGGAATTGAGACCTGGTTGTGCTCAGCTTCCAGGCTCTCCAATTTTGTAGCATCTCCTGAATGTTGGTGTAAGCAAGAGATAGTACTTGAAGATCATCATCATCTTCATCATCCTGCTGCAAAATCTCTTCAGCATCCTTGCCTTCCTCAGCAATTATGGAATCAATCTGAGGGGATTGTACAACTAACTCTTCATTGCTTATGTCAGTTCTATTTTGTTCAAATTCCTCAGTTGTTTCCGTAACAACTATCTCTTTGTGAGACTTAGCAGCAACAGTTGATTCCTGCTCAGTGATCATCACATCACCATCTTTTGGACTCTGCTATTCACCAAAAACAGCTTCTCCCTGATCTTCTGCAGCTATGTTGGACTCAGCTGGCTAGGCAGCTAAGTCAGACTGTTTCACCAGTCTTCTCCTGATTTTCCTTTTCAGTGGTACTTCAACTTCTTGTCCCTCTTCTTCTTCATCAATGGCAGCAGACTCTGCCAATTTCAACTTATTTGCTTCATCTGGTTTTCGGGGTGCACCTGATCGTTTTTTCCTCACAAATGGTGATGGAATTGGGGTAGGGCCTTTGTGGGCAAAGGGGGCGTAGATGCGAGCTTAGGTGAGGGGACTTGGCGCAGAGTATCAATGGGGCGTTTTTGGGGACGCTCCCCTCCTCATTGGTTGTAGATCTCTTCGCGTGAGCCTCGCTTCCGGCACTGAAGGTTCTCCCCGAACATCTTTGTGTTCGCTTGAAAGGTCTTCCCATTTCGGAGAGGGACACCTTTCTTCTCCATCAAGTGGCCTAATATTAGGCCATAACCCAGCGAACATCCAAATCTTCCATCACCGCCGACAGACATGTTCATCACATTATGGCACATCTTGTGTGAAGCCCTTGATTTACAATCGTGTACAAGCATGTAACTAATGACGTGGGTCGACTATGTATTATTCGCGACTACTTTTATCCCGTCATTTTGACGAATCATTGATAATAATATTTTCGTGTTTTATTGATCATTTTATTTATTTGATCAACTACTTGTTTAATTATTGATCATTTTATTTAATTTCAACTTTGTGTTTATTGATCACTTGATTGATCATTCATGCTACTTGTATTTTATTAGACACCTTAGAATTCTAAGAGACATATTTCATTAAGTGATTTATATCCTATAAAAATAAGAATTTGATGTAGAATAAGTGATTATGAGACTTATAAGTTATTGTGGGAATCACTATTAATTTTTGGGAATTGATATTATACACTCATTATCATCATTTTTGGGACAAAAAAATATATATGAAGACCACATATTGACTATAGTGGACGGTCACGTGGTAGAATTGGGTATAGAAATTCATCTCAAATCTTATACACATACACAATTATACACAAAACCAATACCAAAAATCCTACACACATTTTATATTCATTTTCGTCCCACAAACTCCCACAAATTCCCACTCACCCCAACATTCCCCTCAAAACCCACCCACTCTCCCACTCATCAATCAAGCCCATACATTTGACCACCTACGTGCTCCCTATGCAAGCAACACAAGCCAACTCAAACCCCTCCCAAGCCCCCCATTTTCGGCTAACACTCCCCAAACAAGCCAAAAAAGTTTCATTCTCCAAACTCCATTCAAACTATCTCCCAACTTTCTCTCTACACTTCTCTCATCCTCCTTCATTCTTCTTCTTTCTTCTCCCCATTCATCTTCATCTATACTTAGCCGAATTTCTACAAAAACTTCATCTTACTTGAGAAAAATTCGAACCATATTCAAGCAAGGTGAAGAAAATTTGCTTCTTCTTCAATCACTTCTGTAATGTTCAAGCTTATCTCTTTCATTTACTAATCTAAATTTGTTTTTATTTTGAGGTATACTTAGGAGATTTAAGTTGGAGTCATTCAGGAATTTTGGAGACAAGCTTGAAGGGACTTTCAACCATCACTAGACATCAAGATATCAAGGTAAAATTGGAGTTTTAGCACCTTCCCTTCTTCCCTTTTAAATTCGAATTTTAACACCAAAATCACATTTTTGAGGTGATTAGGGGCTAGCCTTGGAGCTTGGGTTAAGAGGTGTTCAAGTTCTTAATAGACCATCAATTTGACTATATACTCTCAACTACACAAGGTAAGTGTAGCATTCTTGGCCCTTTTCAATTTATTTCCCTCCTTATCTCAAAATCTCCATTTTCTAACTCAAAATTCTTGTAATGTTGACTTAGGGGCTGCCTTAAGTGAAGTTGGAACTCTCAAGGATTAGTGAGAAATATCACTTCTAGACCAATCATCCAAACAACATAAGGTGGGTGGAAAAGATTTCTAAAGACTCAAGTGATTTTAGAAAAATGGCATGTAGTGCCTTGAAAAATTATATGATATATGATAATTATATATTGCATGTGTATTTCAAGATGTGATATCCCAACAATTTCACAAATTATGCTTAAAGTTCCATTTTTTGCAAAATCGGTGCATGCATGTGTAAATTCATGGTTTATTTGATGAATTCTTGTATGATATGTAATTGAATGCCTATGTACTTAAAATTCTATTTTTTAATTATTTTATATTCTGTAAATTTCGTTCATAATTAAATAATTTATATTTATGGACCTTAAATGCAAAATTGGCAAAATTGGAGGACTAAATTGTAAGAAATAAAAATTGTTGGACCCCTCTGTAAATATTCGAATTTGGGACTGTACTAATGTTAAAAAATGACATTTTGATATAATAATAAAGTTTTAAAGGTTTTGAGATAATCAACACTTGAAAGCCCAAGGACTTAATTGTAGAATTTTTGAAAGTTTAAGGGCTAAAATGCAAATTTCGCAACTGTACCAGCACTGTCACGCACCAAATGGGACGCGACGACGATCCACAACTTAAATACAATAATCAAATAGTCCAGACAAATATCAACGAGAACCCAATGAAACAGAGTCTAAATAGCAGCGGAAATAAAATAACAAGTACAAATACAACTTACAGTCTACGATCCATAATCCATATTACAACCCGAAAATCAACAAAATATAGCAACTTAAAGTCAAAGGGTCCTACGCCCTTCAGTTACAAACTGGAATGGAAAGAAATATAAGAGTCCGACAACAACGTAAGAAAAGAGTCCAATCAACAACAAGAAGAAGTGGTAAATCCAACAAGCGGAGTACAAGGTCTCAATCCAGGCTTCCCGCATCTTCAACGAAATCCTCATCTAAGGTTAGAAAATAGGTGGGGATGAGACATAAATCTCAGTGGATGGGGTGATCGTGTGCAAGTGTGGCGATATATAGTTAATGTGAGAAAATAGTTATATGAAAATGCGAGAGTATGATGCATGAATTCACACACAGTTCGCAAGCGTCGTGATAAAAATATTTAAATAATATACTTATACAGTTCAAGAAAATAGTTCATGGTCACGCAGGCACTATGTGATTCAGTCAAGACAGGTAGGATTGCGTACGAAAATGTAACGCCGATCCCATGCAAGGCAAATAATGGTTGCATACGGATTTGTAGCGCCAACCAATGCAAAACAAGTAGCGGTTGCGTACGGATTTGTAGTGTCAACCAAATGGGTCCAATAACTCCGGAATCGTGTGGATCAGATAGCGATTCCTTCGTTCTTCCTTGTAACTCCCGGCAGGATGGTCCAAGACCGGCACTTTATCGCTCCATGTGCAAAGACAAAATCCACAGCCGAGCTTGCAAGGCTCGGATCCGTCATAATCATGATTATACCTCAAGTACTACGACCCGCTTCCCTCGACAAACTCCATCGATCGATTGCGGGATTAGGGCGATGGGGCCGAAGAGTGGAATAGCAGCCGAGCTGCCTTCCCATCCCCACATATCCATTCCGATCGTGAGCTCGACACACCAAGTTGACTCAGGCAGGAAGGTAATTACAAGTACAGACAGTCAACCGGGCAGTCGAGTATTATTGATTCAGGGAAGCAATTTAGGAAATTTTTTTGAAAATTCACGAGTAGCAATTTTGGCGTTGGTGGAGTTTTTGGATGAAGATGATTATCGGAAGGATAAGCAACCTTCGATATCTTGAAAGATTGGGTGGAACATAAGTCCGTTATAGATCCGCGATCGGGTATTAATCGGTCAAATTGATCCGATAAGTCGGGGTTTTTGGGAAAGTAAAATACTTTAATTAAATCTCCAAGTCAGAGGGTCCAGAGCTATTTTAGTAAAAGAGAAAATAATTTGAGTTAGGTCCTTTATAAAAGAAAAATTGTAATTTAGCCCCGTTTTGTAAAAACCAACACTTTTGGGGTTAAAAATTGAATAAATAAATATCCCGACCTTGAAAAATTAAGAGGTCAGTTCCTAAATTCTCCAAATTGTCCAGATATTCAGGTTTTTAAAATTTTGAGGTCGAGAGTTTGTAAAATTCTCACATTGGCCCCAAATTTGTAAAAATTGCCAATTCGGACCTTAAGTTTAAAATAATCGAACTCACCAACCGGAAGGGCTTTTAATGTGATTCTAGTTGGAAAATGTCATTACGGTTAGTGGGATATTGGGACAAAAGCAGTTTTTGAAATAAATATGTATAGGTCCTTTAACCTTTGAAAATATCATTTTTGTCCCATTTTGAAATAATTGCCTTTAAGACTTTTAGGGGTCCAATTTGTCATGAAATTTGAACCTTGGGTGCAAAATATAATTAAGTTATAGTTAAGTTAGTATTTCCAGGTGCATGGGCTGCATAAGTCCTGGAAATTTCATTTGGGTCCTCAAGTTTAGTATTTTACACATTAGTCCCTCAATTTTGGTAGAATTACTTTCCAAGCCCTAAACACTTGGATTTTTGGAATACTTTTAAAATATGTACTTCCCAGTACCTTAAGAGTAAAAATTTCAAATTTTAAAGTTAAGGTCTGGTACAGTTTTAAAAATTGCAAAGTAGCCCTTAAACTTTCAAAATTATACAATCTAGTCCTTGGGCTTTTAAAGGTTGATTTTATTTATCTTAAAACTCTTAAAACTTTATTAAAATGTCCAAAAGTCATTTTTGAACCTGAGTACAGTCCCAAATTTTGAAATTTGTAGAGGGATCCTTTAACTTTCATTTTCTTGCAATTTAGTCCACCAACTTTCCATTTTTACATTTTTAAGTCCAAAATTGAAATTTAATCAATTATGCTCGACTTTTACAGGTTATAAGGAATCCAAAAAATAGATTTTAAAGATCATACACATGCATTTCCAATACATACAAGAATTCATCAATTAAAACATTAAATTGCACATGCATGCACCTAAAATTCAATAAATAGCAAATTTGAGCAACTCTTGAGAATTTTCATGACTTGATACATAAAATTGACATGCAATACATAGATTATATATATCTCAAGGCTCATGATCAATTTTCAACATGCATTTTAATAAAACACCTAATAGTTGGAAAATATTTTTCCACCCACCTTAAAAATTGGATTGTTGGTGAAAAGAAGGAGAGATCACAACTTGATATCAAGGTCACTTAGGTCAGCCCCTAAGTCAAGAGATATCCAAAAATGAAGTTAGAAAATGAAGGTTTAAATCAAGAGTGAAAAAAAAGAAGAAGGTGAAGAAGAGGGTAAATACTACACTTACCTTGTGTAGTGGACAATGTGAGTCAACTAGAAGCCTCAAGAATGAATTTCTTGCTCACCCTCAAAGATAACTTCTAAGGTCAGCCCCTATTTCTCAAAATAAGAATAGGGTGTCAAATTTGAAATTAAGAAGAAGAAGAAGAAGAAGAAAAAAAAGATGTACTATAACCCAATTTCTTACCTTGAAGTCTCAAAACTTCACTTCAACCCAAGTTTCTTCTCCTTTTTCTCCTTCCTTAACTCACGGCACTTCACAAGCCTACAAGGTGTTTGAATTGGATAGACTTGGGACTTAAGTCAAATAGATAAATCATTAAGATTAACCAAATTCCTTACCTTTTTACTACCTTGAGCTCTAAAAGAAATGTTGCTTTTCATTAAAATTATTATTTTCTTCCTTCAATCTACACGGCACTTAAGGATTCACAAGAGGAGAATTGGTGTTTAAAGCTAGAGATTTGAATGATGAGCTTTGGAGTTGGAAAATGAAAGGTAAAGGTCAAGTTCTTACCTTTGGTGGAGATTGTTTTTTTTTTTTTTTTGGGAAAGTTTTAAGTCATCAAAATTGAGAGTATTTTGGAGTGTTTTGGAAGATGAAATGAAACAAATAATTCATCCCCCTTGGGTTAAAATTTCGGCAGCCTCATAACAAATATCACAGATGTTTTTTTTTTTTTTTTGAAATGTTGTCTAGTTTTGTGTCTTGCATGGGGGACATTTAGGTGGTCAAAGGTATGGGCTTGGACATGCTTTGTGTTGTGTTTTGTGTAGTCTTGCATGGTTGAGTTGAATGACAATAAAGAAAGTATGGAGAAGGTATAAGTGGTATGAGAAGTGGGATGATGTTGGAAGATATGGTGTAGTGGGGATATAAAATAAGAAATGTGGGTATTTGAAATTTGACAAGTCTTCCTTCCTTTCACCAAGTTGGACGTCCACTACTATGTTAAAATATGGTACCCATATTTTTTTTTTGTCCCAAAATTGATGATAATAGATGAATAATATCAATCTCCAAAATAAATAGTGATTTCCTTGATCACTTATAAGTCTCATGATCACTTATTCTAAATCAAATTCTTAATTCTATAAGGTGTAAGTCTCTAAAATAAATAGTCTCTTAAAATTCTAAGGTGACTAATAAATACACAAGTGTTGTATCATCACTTATCCTCCAAAGGTACTAAATAAAATTAAAATCAATGGTACAAGTCAAAAACATCATTCAACCAATTAATTAAATTATAAAATTAATTTAAAATATATAAATATTAATTTCGAAAATTACTAGACATATATAAATTAATATTTTACGATAAGAAAATGAATAGCTAGTCGTTAAGAAAAAAAATCTAACCGGCCAATGTAACACGTTAAAAGTTGAATGAAATTGACAATCGTTAAAGAAGTAAAAATAGGTGTTATTAACATACACCATAAAAAAAAAAGACTTTGTTATTTTCAATAAAAAGAATTGGATTTTTATATAATAAATCTAAAGTACTATTCTTTTAAAAATAGAAATTTTGTACTAAATGAGCTTTCAAGGCAAAGGTATTGTATTTTTAAAATACTAATTTAGTAGTAGATTGTTTTCAAAGACCATTAAGATGAAGTAGATAACCGATGTTAAATCCATTAACATAATACAAATCACAATATAAATAGTAAATATAAGAATAAATTATCGGAATTTTTTTAAAAATTGTATCGAAAAATAAAAGTAATCCCCGCGATCATGCCGTCATTGGTTGAAAAATTCGGGGCCTCACAAGCACTACTTTTAAAATTTTGAAATTTTGAAATTTTAAGGACTGAAAAACTCATATTTTGAATAAATTCCAAAAATCAAAATCTTTAAAGTAAAGAAAACAATTTTTGAAAACTTTTGAGGACTAAAGTGTAAAATGCTAAACTCAAGGCCCAAAATAAAATTTCCAGGACTTATACAGCCCATGTATCTGGAAAAAATATTTTAAACTTAATTTTATAACATTTTGAACCTATGGTTCAAATTTCATAACAAATGGATCCCAAATAAGCCTTAAGGGTAAAAACTCAAAAATTGGACTAGAATGGAACAAGCCAAGTACACTGTCCACGTTCACCAAAGAATGCGAAACTCAGAGTCAGAAACAAATTGGTGCCTACAAGTTTTGATGATGCAATATGGCAGTGGATGAGTCAGCTTCCACAGCCGACTTCCGGAAAGCCTTTAAAGCCATCTGTGATGAGATCGAGAAAATGGAGCATGGCTTTGCATCATTAGACCAAAGGCTGGATAATCGTGATGCCAACATCACTGGAGACATTCGTGGTGTTGTTCTAAGAATTCGAGAATGGGTTGGACAAACACTGGCTATGAGACGAGACCAGGTCTGCTACTTTAAGTCCCTATTCGCAGAATTAGTGGTCTGGAGCTCCGATAATCTCAAGTTCCAACAGAGGCAAAAGGACCACATTATAAGGATGGAGGAGAATCTCATAAGTCGGACATGGAGTTACTCAAGTCGCAAAGACAAGAATGAAATTACCAGTTGAGACTAACATGAGTAAAAGGCGATTCAAGTTATCCAAACATAAATGAAGGCGATGGCGGTACATGTCGGGGCTATGCGATCCGAGTTCCGAATAGCCTACTCCAAGTCACATGATAAACATGATTCAACTAACAACAGACTTGATTTCATCCTTAGTGGTATGTTCCCTGGCCTACCTCTACCTTTTTGGTGATGATGCCAAAAAGGGGAAAGAGGAAGCTTTCAGGGAACTTAAAAGAAGGGCATGGGAGTTATAAGAAGGAAAAGAAAGGGGAAGCAAGTAAGGGGGAAGGAAGCTATGTGAAGAAACCCCAGTGAAAATAATGCTTGCTAAGACCCAGTACTGCAAGTAGATGTAACAGCTTCAATTCTCATCAGACTACATAAAGAGCTGATAGTCGAAGATAAAGCTAAGTTGGCAGTCAATGAATCAAGAAAAGCCATCGAAGCTGAGTTTGAAAAGGTAGCTTAGAAGCATTCCAAGCGTATTAAGGATATTGGTATGATGGTCCCCTAGCAGGACTATTAAAGGATTCCCCAACGATTAAACCTCCAAGAGAAATCACAATGCCTGATGTTGGATCTGAGCCTAGATCGCTAGAGGAATTTCAAACTCTAGAAGCTGAAGGCTATTTCAAGAACTTGACTCTACCACAGGCGTGGGACTTGTACTGGGAGAAGGGTCTCAATTTGTGAAAATCAGTTGATAAGCAGCAGAGTTCCAGTAGTCATCACTCACCGAAAGGCACTGATCAAGACACTCCCGAGGAAGAGCTGAGTCAACAAGAGGAAGGGGAAGGTCTGGAAATAGTGGAAGAGGCAGAGGCACTTCAACTACAGCCAAGACCACAAGAGATAAGGTACATTGATCCGCAAAAGAGAGGGATCAATTACAAGGCTGGGTATGATCATCTTGCCAATTTAGAAGTGATCCGCAAGAATAAGGAAGCTGGAAGAAGGCAAGAAGCAGAAAATGAAAGAGCTATGCGTGAATGGGAAGAAAGCGCAAAGGGATGATCATCTTTGCTAAGCGCGCATATGAGAAGAAGAAGGGAGATGAAGAAGAAAAGAAGAGAAGAAGAGTAGAGGATGATAGAAAGAGAGCAGAAGATGAAGAGAGAAGAAGGAAGCAGCCGAAGCGTTGAAGATGGTTGTAACCCCTTCATGTATTTTACTTAATTGTAAATACACAACTGTAAGTATTTTGTAAAATCATAAAGCTCTGATACCTGTTGTATATTTGTAACCTTGCTTTGATACATGTTGTAAATCAAATGTATGTATAATCTCTGATACAGTACATAGAGTACATTTTATAAACAATTTTGTAAAGGACAAGAATGCTATAATCAATAACATTGGCATATTCAAAGCATACATTCTTTGTTAGTACACTGCTTGTGTTTGCTGTAATTTTTATTTAAGTTTTGGCATCATCAAAATGGGGGAAATTGTTAGGAAATTTATTATTAGATTTTGATGGTACCATGTAAAACTGAGATTAGGAAGTTGTCACCCCATTTTCCTTGTATTTCTATTTTGTAATTGATAGGACTGCATGAGCTGAGTGAAGTCAGCTAGGTTGAAGAATGCAAGAGGTCAACTGAAGACTGAAGCGAAGACCCAGTTGTGTGTCAGCTGAGTGCAGTCAAGATGAAAGGCAAAGACTCACTGAAGGAGATCCAACTGAGGAAAAGTTGTGTAAAGATTGAAGTAGCAATAGGCAAGTCAGTAAAGAGCGAAGTTTACCAGTTGAACTGACAGTTGAGTCTTTCCAAAATGGATGGAGCAAACTCAAGTCAAAGGGGTAAAGTTTGACTGTCAAAGGGGTAAAGTTTGACTATCAAGTCGACTGACATTAATCCATTGGACGGAAGTCAAGGATATTACTCGATATGGTAATAAGTCAAAGTTGCCCTGTCTTAAATTATTTGTCCCAAAAACGTGCAAAACAAATAAACCAATGGGAAGCACTGAAGCTTGTGTCAGGCCCTAAAAAGCTGCAGAATCATTTAATACGAGGAAGGGTCACCATCACAATGCTGCAGGTCATGAAAAGACAAGCCAACGAACAAGAAAGTGTCATTTGATTATAGCCTATCTCTTCAACGGGAAAATTGTCAAATGAGCACTATAAAAGGCTGAGGAAGCAAATGAAAGAAGGTTACGGCTCTTACAAGCAATAGTCGAATGAACAAGCAAGCATTACCTGCAAATATTCTTTCAAGCTTATCAAGAAATTCCTCAAGCCTAAAACTCGAAGGAACTCGATCTAACACATGTTGTGAAGGAAAGAATACTTCAACCAGTTGATGAGGAAAAAGTTTTAAGAACAAAAAGGGTCTACTCTCCAAGTTTGAAGGAGTTGTAGTAAGGTTCAAGATCAATTCCAAAGGTTTGAAGGGAGAGTCAAAGTAGCAAATTGTCTTGTGAAGAAGGTTGAGTCATAGGAGAAGCCACCGTGATCAAGTTGTCTCTGGATCAAGAACTACTTTGTAACCTGATCTGTTACTTAGTGGATTCCTCCAGGAGTTGGAGAATATTGGATTAGAGGAATTATCCCATCCTCGAACCACTATAAAATTTACTAGTGTCATTTACTTACAGCACTTTACTTTCTTGCACACATTTATATTTTCTGTTAAGTTAAATTGCCAACCCAGCTTATAATAACATTGCTAAAAACATGTGTTAAAATTGTGTTTAAAATTAACAAGGGTGTTATGTCTTCCGTTGTATAAAACCAAATCAACTAAAAGTTAAGCGTTAGCTGAAGTAGCTAAGTTATACTATCAACAGCTTAGTCGAGTCTGTTGAGTGGGTAACTTTGCTGATGTAAGCCAACCTAGCTGTCCCCCAAGGACTTAGCTGATTTGAGTCAACTCTGTTGAAAAATTTTAAAAGTACTAAAAAGTGAAAAATTGTAAGGTTTATTCAAACCCCCCTCTAAACCTTACATCACACCCCTTGGGACCTACAACGCATATGTACCAAACCCAATCACCCGGCTCAAACACCATCTTCTTACGATGCTTGTTAGCTTTGCACTATGTCTTTGCTCTGTTAAGTCGTTCGATATTGAGCCTTGCTTTCTCATGTAATTGTTTCACAAAATCAGCTTTCCTCTGCCCATATAAGTTAATTATCATGCTCAGAAAAAGGTAAATGTGATAAATCCAATGGGGTTAGCGAATTAAAACAATAAATAAGTTCAAATGGTGAAAACTTTGAGGCAAAATGAACAACAAGATTATAAGCAAACTCAGCATACGGTAAACACTCTTCCCGTGTTTTAATATTATTTTTAATGAGAGCCATGAACAACATGGACAAAGTTCTATTTACTACTTCAGTTTGATTGTCCGTTTGGGGATGACAAGTAGTAGAAAATAACAATTTAGTTCCCAGTTTTCCCCACAAGGTCTTCCAAAAGTAACTTAAAAACTTAGCATCCCTATCTGAAACAATGGTCCAATGCATACCATGCAATCTCACAACTTCTCTAAAGAACGAGTCAGCAATCAAAGATGCATTATCAATTTTATGACAAGGAATAAAATGTGTCATCTTTGAAAAATGATCTACGACAACAAATATAGAATCAGACCCATGTTTAATTCTCGGAAGTCCTAAAATAAAGTCCATAGAGATATCAACACAAGGTGTTGTTGGTATGGGTAAGGGCGTGTAAATACCATGGTTTTGAGCTCGAGATTTAGCTTGCCTACAAGTAACACATCTAGTACAAGTACGTTCAACATCGTGCTTCATATGTGGCCAATAGAAATGCTCTTGCAAGACTGCTAAGTTTTAGCTACCCCAAAATGTCCCATAAGACTCCCACCATGTGATTTCCTCACTAGTAAGTCCCTTTAATGAACATTCAGGAATACACAATTTATCTTCTTGAAATAGAAAACCATCATGTCGATAAAATTTATCCACGGCCCCTTTTTCGCGTGCGACAAATGACTCAGCAAAATCAAGATCATGCGAGTACAACTCTTTAATATGGTCAATGTTAGGAATTTTATTGTTTAGATTTTGATGAATGCCATGTTAAACTTAGAATAGAAAGTTGGCACCTCAATTTTTGTTGTAAAATGCATTGTAATGAAAAGAGCTGGCCAAGCTGAGTCAAGACAGCTACGCCCTAACATGCAAGAAGACAAATCAAGACTGGAAGGAAGACTCTGCTGTGAGACAATGAGTATGGCAAAGAAGAGTAGACGGGAACACTATCAAGAAGCAATTGAGATGCACTTTGAATGGAGCATCGATCAAGTCAACTCAAGAAAAGCCAAGTCTCAAGTTGAAGTGACAAAGAGTCATCCATGATTGGAAGCTCGACTCTAAGTCACCTGGGAAAAGCAAGGAAATGCAAATCAAGTCGAGATAATCTGTAAAAGAACCGTTGCCGAGAAATCAAGAGATTTACTTAAACAAGTAATATCTCCATACAACCTTTCTTGGAGTGCTCACCCCCGAGCGTGCAAAAGGAATGAACCAATGGGAAGCACTACACCGTGTCGAACTCTGAAAAGGTGAAAAGAATAATTCATACGAGGAAACGGCAATTCCAAGAACTCGCAAGCCAACGATCGTTAAGTGACTTTCAAAAATAAGCCTATCTCTTCAACGGGCAAATTTTTGAAAGTTCACTATAAAAGGCCGAGGAGTTAGTTTGAGAAAAAAATGCATGAATGACACATACGTGAGATATACAAGCACATTAGAAAAATCGAAACAATCTCAATCCTCAAGCCTACATTCCGAAGTACATCAATCCAACACTTACCTCGTGAAGGAAAGAGAGCTTCAACCAGATTGAAGAGGAAACCTTTGAAAACAAGGGGTCTACTTTCCAGAAGGATTGTAGAAAAGTTCAAAGTTGAACTAAGTCTTAAGCATTTGGAGGGCTTCGTGATCAAATCCAAAGAGCTTGAGCAAGTGAGTCAGAGTAGCAAGGCAAAATGCCTGCCTGTGAAGAAGCTTCGAGTCGAACGAGAAGCCACCGAGTGATCAAGGCGTCTCCAGCATCGAGTCCCAAAGGATCAAGTCGGCATTGTTGTGATCAAGACTTGTATCTGGACTGTTACCACTTTGTAAACCGATCATTACTTAGTGGATTCCTCCGGAGTTGGAGAAGAGAGGAGTAGAAGAATTACCCCATCTTCGAACCTCTATAAAAACTTTTGTGTCATTTACATTTCAAAGATTTAAATTCCTCGCACTTTTAATTGCTTATATCTGGCGATAAATTTGCTATCCATTTGATAATTTACAAGTACTAAATCAAGCTCTAATATCTTGTTTAATCAAACTTAAGGGTGTTAAGTCTTCCAATAAAATAAAACCACAATGAGTTAAATTGTAGCCAACAAATGAGTTACTCCATCAACGGCTCAATGAGTCTGTTGAAAGATTAACTCTACCGAGTGACTAATTCGACGTCCATCAAGACACAAATTGTAGAATTAACTCTGTAGATTTAAAAGGACTAAATCGAAAATTTGGTAAGGTTTATTCAACCCCCCTTCTAAACCTTACACTTACACCCTTGGGACCTACAAGTGGTATCGGAGCGGTTGGTTCATTGAACCCTCCGCACTGCGGTTCTTGAACTAGATCTCCAAATTTTTCAAAGTCCGCTTTAGTACTTAAACTTTCAAAACTCTTTTTATTAAAAGTCATTATCATGGAAGCAAATCTAACACGCATCCCTATGTTCACCATTGAAGAATTTGATGATTGGAAAATTCGTATGCGTGCTCATCTATCAAAGATTACATGATGAGATGTGGATAGTAATAGAAGATGGGCCTCTACAAATATTAAAGGTGAACACAAATTGCATTTAAGAGTTGCAATTTGAAGGAGAAGAAGATGTTTGCTCCCAGCACGATCATGGTTGAGAAACCAAGAACCGAGTGGACAAATGATGACAAAAAAAGATACAACCTGGATAATGTAGCCAAGGACATCCTCTACAAAACCTTGACAAAGCCATGTTCAACAAAGTCAAATCATGCAAAACGGCTAAAGAAATGCAGGACAAGTGACATTGATTTGTGAAGGCTCGAGCAAATCAAAGAAAACAAATTATCAAGAGTAGTTTGTAAAGTTTGAAAATTTCAAAATGATCTCGGGAGAGAATCGGATCAACTGGGCGCTCGGTTTACGAAATCACAAATGAGTCAAGTTTACACACTTGGAAAGGAATATACACGAAGAAATGTGTATGAAGATCCTAAAAAGTCTTCCTTGAATGGGAAATGAAGGTCATGGCACCGAGACATTCCATGGACCTATCAAAGACATCCAACCATGAACTATTCTCGGACCTCAAAGCCTATGAGTTTGAGTGAGAAGAAAAGACCCGAGGAAGAGACAATTTGTACCCAAAGCAAATGCTCTAATTGTCAAAGATGGGAAGAGAGCCGAGGTCAAAGAAGCAATTGACACGGAAGAAATAGCCCGATGGTTAAAAGATTTAACAAGTTCTTTAACAAGAACTACAAGAGAGGAAAGGGTGAATCTTCCGGAAGACACTCGCTCCCTCCAAATCAAGGGATGATAGGCCAACCAAGAGAACAGATCATCAACAAATTGAGTATCAAAGGACTCGACAACTCAAGAGTAGAAAGAGCCGATCAAAAGGTTGAATATCTATGTTGGAATTGTAGACAACCAGGTCACTATGCCATTGATCGCTCATATCCTCGTAGTCAACAAGTACGAATGTAGAAGAAAGAAAGGTCTTGAGAAAGAAGACAAGAAAAGAAAAAGGCAATGATGGCTCAGAGATCTTAAAATAAATGACCAAGTCAAGAGAGACAATTGATTGAGAAGCGGTGAAGGCGACTACTCGAGTGACTCGAAGAAGAAGCCTTGATCCGCTTAATGGCCAAAGAACAAGATCAAGAAGATGAGGTACAATCTAATTCAACAAGCTCGGACACTAGTGATAGTGATCGTGACACACACACTTCATCACCTACACGATCTTTATGATTCATTAGGCAAAATGATGAAAGATTTTGAGCACATTAAATCCTCACACACACTATTGAAATGAGGAAAACACCTACTTAAAAGTCAAAACTCAAAGCCGACTAAGGAGTTGAGTACTCTAAGTCAAATAGTCATTTGAAAATGAAAGTTTAAAGGTGAAAATGCTAAATTAGTAGCTGAAATTGCTTCTGCTATAGAAAAGAGGAGAATGACCTCAAAATGTTATTGCCTCATTCACTAAGGCATCTAAATCATTGGATGATCTTATTATGAGTCAAAGAGAATGTGGAGACAAGATGCTTAGGATTTAATTCCTTTGTGCCATGTCAAACCTCAAGAGTAATTTTTGGAAAAAGGATCTTCAAGTCATGAAGAGTCCGAAAAACCCAAAACTCTAAATGTTGCACACACATTCACTCCAAAGCACAATACTAAGCAAAGCGGCCTTGGTTACAAAGGAAAAGGAAAAAACCGATTGAGTATCTTTGAAAGGGCCGAGAAGAGATTCAAATAAAGTCCTCAAAGAAACTCCTAACAAAAATACTCTGTAAGAAGAAACAGAGCTACCAAAAATTCGAAAAATCCATAAAAGAAATACATATGATGGGAATGGTAGAAAATATCCAAGCCAAGCTGATTGGAACAATGTGAACTATCGGCATAGACTTATGGAATATAAGCCCAGTGGCAAAGGCACAGAACTCAACAAAGGCCATTCCAAAAGTATAAGAGCTTTCATCAAAGACACACATGCACCTAGGCACTACACTCAAAAGCACCACAATTACCCAAAGAAGGCAATTGCTAAAACACATATGCGGGCATACGGACAAAAAGAGACAAATTGTATGAACCTAGAATCCCCAAGCAATTTGCGAGAATTAATTATGATTATGGCAATCGATAGATGGCAACCCCTTAGAGTCAAATCATTTGGCTATAGGTTGGTTGGATCATCTTACAATTCTAACCCCTCAGGACCCGCACAAGTATGGGTACCTAAAACTTAATTTCCTTGATTGCGGGTTCAAGGCAGTGACCGTGCCAAGGAACCTGGTACATGGATAGTGGTCATTCCCGGACATATGACAGAAATAAGAGAAATCTGTCAAAATTCAAGGAAGTCAAAGGAGCCAAAGTCATATTTGGGGAAATGAAGCTCCTGGTGAAATAAGAGGCATTGGATCCATCAAGAGGAATGGATTAGAAATCACGATGTTGCATATGTTGAAGGACTCAACTTCAACCTCATCGATCGATCGATCGCTCGTGACAAGGGCTACAATGTTGGATTCAACATGGGTGTATGCCAAATCAAGGATATTGAATCAAATGAAGTTGTCTTTGCAAGGAAATAGACAGAAGAATATCTACGTAGTGGATTGGTCAACTGCAACACCCAAAGACTGTCTACTAGCAAAGAGCACAAATTAATCAAATTGGTGTGGCACAAAAAGCTGAGTCACCCGAATTTCAAAACAATTAACAAGCTAGCAAGAAGTCATCTTGTAGAAGGACTTCCGGACTCGATATACAAGAAGGAGAGTATATGTGATGCATGTCGGAAGGAAAACAAATCAAGTCGTCATTCAAAGAAAAGACATGCCCATCCTCAACAAGAATATTACATCTACTTCATATGGATCTATTTGGCCCAGTGGAACCAAAGATAAGTGGAAAGAAATACACCTTGGTGGTAGTAGATGACTACTCAAGATATACATGGACAATATTCATGTGCAAGAAGAAAGAAACCCTACAAAAACTACCACAATCGATGAAGAGAATTCAAAATGAGAAGAGTCAAACCATTATCAAAATAAGATCGGATAGAGGAACCGAGTTTGTCAATGGAATAATAACTCAGATTGTATTGAGAATGGTATTGGTCATGAACTATCGGACAAGGACTCCACAAACAGAATGGAGTTGCGAAAGAAGAATGAACCCTCAAAGAAGCGGCAAGGACCATGTTAGGTGAAGCGGGTTACCAAAAAGATTTTGGGTCAAGCAATTAACACCGCTTGCTACACCCAAAACAGATGTATGATAAATAGGCAAAATGACAAAGACTCCCTATGAGATCCGGGACTGAAGAAAACCAAATGTTGCATATTTGAGAATATTTGGATGTAAATGCTTCATCCACAACAATGGCAAAGACAACCTAAAGGCTTTTGATGCTAAGGCCGATGAAGGTATCTTCTTAGGATACTCAAACAAAGTAAAGCCTACTGAATACTCAATAAAAGAACTATGATTACGAAAGAATCCATTCATGTAGTATTCGATGAGCCAAATGTAAATGGAGAAGACATTGAAGAGTCACCGATAAGTCAATCATCCAACCATACGAAGAGTCCCTATCTTTGAAGCGGAAGGTCGGGATTATCAATTCGAAAGAAGATGAGATAGTTGAATCTCAAAAGCGGTGAAAATTTACACTAAGTGGTTACGAGAGAGGCGACCCAAGAACACAACTACAAATCGATCAATCCGGCTAACTTACTCCAACTCGATGTAAGATGGTGAGAAACCATCCACGAGAACTTGTCATTGGAGATATAAGAGAAGGTGTCAAAACAAGATCCGAACTCAACAAGAAGCTATGTTCACATGCTTCATCTCGCAAAATAGAGCCAAAAGATGTGTCACAAGCATTGGATGACACACATTGGATTCAAGCTATGCAAGAAGAGTGAATCAATTTGAGAGAAATAAAGTATGGGAACTAGTGCAAAGACCCATACATCAAAATGTTATTGGAACCAAATGGGTATTCGAAATAAGATGAACGAGGAAGGCTCTGTGGTAAGAAACAAAGCAAGATCGGTAGCCAAAGGATATTGTCAAGAAGAAGGGATAGATTTTGATGAAACATTTGCCCTCGTAGCAAGATTGGAAGCTATAAGGATGTTTCTTGCCTATGCAACTCACAAGAATTTCATTGTATATCGATGGATGTAAAAAGTGCATTCCTAAACGGTTTATTGGAAGAAGAAGTATATGTTGAACAACCTCCAGGGATTTGAGCGGGAAGACTCTTGGAGACAAGGTATACAAACTCAAGAAAGCCCTGTATGGATTGAAACAGGCACCCGAGCATGGTATGATACCTGTCACAATTCCTAATCGAGAATGGATTCACAAAAGGAAAAGTAGATAGAACACTTTTCGAATTCAAGACAAGAAGAGTATCTTTGCTTGTTCAAATATATGTGGATGACATCATTTTTGGATCCACTAACAAAGAGTTGTGTGAAAAATTCTCAAACCTCATGCAAAGCAAATTTGAAATGAGCATGATGGGAGAGGCGACATTTTTTCTTGGACTTCAAGTGAAACAATGAAGGATGGAACCTTCATAAGTCAAACAAAATATACCAGAGATTTAATGAAGAAATTTGGTATGGAAGAAAAGTCTTCCGTAAAAATACCAATGAACACATCACCAAAATGGACATGGATGCGGATGGCAAGCTCAGATCAAACAAGATCTGAGCACTTATTGGATCATTGCTCTATCTCACAAAGAAGCGAGCGGACATCACCTTTCTTTGTAGGTGTATGTGCAAGATTTCAATCTGCTCAAAAAGAGAGCCATATGACAAAGAAACTAAAAGAATACTTGAGATACTTGAAAGGAAGCCAAGAAGTAGGCCTATGGTATCCAAAGGAAGGTGGATTCGGACTAATTGGCTATTCGGACTCGACTCGCTGGGATGCGAGTGGACAGAAAAGCACTTCGTGCACTCAAATGCTAGGAAACAAACTAATTTCCTGGTTCAAAGAAGCAAAACTCAATAGCCACCTCTACAATCGAGACGAGAATACATAGGCTGCAAATTGCAGTTGTACCCAAGTCCTATGGATGAGACAACAACGAGAGACTATGAAGTTGAAGAAAAAGAAATTCCAATCATGTGTGATAACACAAGTGCCATTGCAATCACTCAAAATCCTGTGTTGCACTCAAGAACAAAACATATAGATGTCGATATCATTTCATAAGAGATCATGTTGAAAAGAAGGACATTATCTTGGAATACATCTCAACGATAAACAACTAGTGACATCTTCACAAAACCATTATGTGAGTCAAGATTTGAAGAACTCAAGCATGAGTTGGGGTTAATTGAGTGGTGACACTCGACAAAATCAAAGAAGAGAATTAGAATGCAGAAAAGAAGTGAAAAAGAGCCGAAAACAAAAATCAATCTCATTAAATTAGTCAGACGGAAAGACAACTGACTACACCGAGTCACCGATAGGTGAGTCACGAAGAGAACTCCGAGGAGTAGAGTTAAATCGACTAAGAGATAAGTGAATAACTTATGAGCAAAGTGACAAAAACACACGGTCGTTTTGACTTAGCGGGAATGTTTTAAGGAACACGTCGGCATAATGATGATGTGTACGGACATAAAAGCCGCACACTAAGCTTATGATTGGATATAAATGTTTGCCGCATTAAATACGAGACGTGAAATGCTCAATAGGCGTCACGAAATCCAAGCCGTTGATTTCGATCACATTTCAAAACCGTCACGCACGCCCTCCTTTCATAAACCATATTTAAACCATTTTCGTCCGTTTCTCTCTCACACTTCTAAAAACTGTTCATCTTTTTTCTCTCAAAAGCAAAGGCAAACTACTCTCGAAACCCTATCAACATTCTAATCAATTTCGAGACTTTTCTTGATATAATTAAAGAAATGGCACCAACTTACGACTTTACTAAGTTAGGAAAGCAAATCCACACCGGTTCGATGGTGGATTTCGACGGATGGTAAAGCGGGGTCCGACGACACCCTGGTGAAGAAAATTGCTTTGAAAAGTTGGAAACGTCCCAGGACTAAAATCGTTTCTAACGCTGAATATCCTATGACCTATGTGGAGGAGAGGTCGCACAATTTTACGTGAATGCCGAGATTCACGACGAAGGAATCAAGTCATCTGTTCACGGAAGCAATCGACTATTATCGCCAAGGATTTGGTGAATATTGCTCACTACCGAAGGAGCAACCGAGATTAAGGAAGGCCGATGTAAACTTGGGCGACGCATGGAAAGAAATAGCCAAGTCCGATCTTCTTTGATAAAATTATATACACAAAGAAACAAGAGATCAAGGAGGATTATCACAAATTGTTGGACATAGTTGCCAAATGTATCGACATCAAATTTGGCGACTTTGACCAACTATCAAAGGCAAAGCTGATTATGATGGCTAATCATCGAAGAAAAGAAGATAAATTGGGCTGAATTTATTTACAAAGACTCTGCCGAACGTGGGAACAAGTCCTTCAAAGAAGATGGCACATTTGGAGGATCCCTAGGATATGGCCTAGTGATTGGCCATTCTCGGAGGTGAAAGGAGTACCTCTTAGCCATGGGAAGGCTTTCCATGTCAACAAGAGGATGTTCGAGCTAACCTCTCTGGTGCTCGGAAGCGAGCTTATGCCAAGAGAGAGTCGACACTGGTGAGGGGAATCACCACCAAAGATACAACTCGCTTCCTCTCGGCCCGAAGAAAAGCGCCCTGCACTGCCAAGAAGATCTACTGCCCCTGCAAAGAAAGAAAACCAAACATGCTCTCCCCCTGCAAAGAGAAGTCACCGCCCGGCCAGTGTGTCACCCGCCCCCGCAGCAGCGGGGTCGAGAAGGACTCACAAATGCCTTCTCCGATCGTCAAAAGGAGGAGAACCGACAAGCCCCAGGACGACCGGCTCCTCAAAAACAAACACCAAAGACTGCCCCCGCGCCCAGACTCGAGAGGACACCGCCTCGAACTGAAAATTCCCCGGTACAAACCAGAGACGAAGAAGACTCGTCAAGCGAACAAGAGAACCCAACAAGAGAACCCGGTGGTCGATTTACTCGGCTAGCACAAATACAGAGACTCTCGGGAGAAGTAGAGTCTCGGATGTAGTTGTTGAAACACCAAGTCTCATTGGAGGCGACCACAGAGGCAATCAAGACACAACAGAGCTCACACAAATGGGGCTGAAACAAAAAGAACCAGCCCAAGCGAGATAGTGATGTAATGATCCTATCTCCACCTTACCCAGACATCCAAAATCGTCCGCATGAGTGGAGAAAATGGAAGTTGAGCAAGTCAAGGAACAGTTCCAACGGCCCGAGTTCATAGAAGAAGAAGAGGAATCTGCTAAATTTCCTTGGACTAACTATCGTGCTCCCAAAGACTTGATGAGGACAAGCGCTGGACATCCCGCAAATCTACAAGGACGGGGAGAGAGCAAAGCAAGTCAAGAAGCCGAAGCACGTGAAAAGGCAAGCATCGCCTATCTCCCGCACCCGCGAACACTTCCATCCTCTTCTTGATGTCTTCTCCGAAAGTGACGAGGAACTGGAGAATCTCACGCCCGGAAGAGCTACAAATGCAGCAAGCATTGCATGAATCAAGAATCCTTCACGAGCAAAGACCGATGGAGGGACCAGGAGAGTCCTCGAACACACACCGAAATCGATCCAATGGGAGTGGTTGAAGAAATAGCCACGATGTTCTTTGCTACCACTTCCCCTCACTACTCAAGAAGGCATAAGGAAATGGCGATGAAATCGGGCTAGTGGGGACCCCAACGAGCCAACCCCTATTGAAGGTGTGCTTACCACCGCCCCAACTAATGAACCATCAATTGCAACAAAATGAGAGTCCGGAGCCGAGTGACCCCACTTCAAGTCACTCAACCGGTGTGCCTGCCGAGGGGGAAACTCCCTCCACTACAAAGAAGGTCGGAGGATCTTTGCAGATGACTCCACAAAGAAGCAAGGAGGCGAAGAAGAGAAATTACAATCACAAGAAGAACGAAGAAGTTGCCATCAACGAAGCTCGGGCGATTGAGAGACTGTCTCGGTGAGGTGCCAACCGCTCGAAGGCTAATGACGCTGCGATGCGATCGAGGCACGAAGGAATGTACCGGAGTTAACACTGGCGATGAAAGTGCAATCCATGGGGTTGAGACTCCAATGGATGCCATCGCTAGAAGACCCTAAGACAACACATGACAGCGAAAGGGAGGACTAAACCTCGCAGCGAGAGAGACCGGCCGGAGGAAATGAAGGCCACGGGAGGTTGAGACTTCTCGGGGTAAAGAGGTCAAGTAGAGAACATCCCTCCTCCTGCAATCATCGACCCATCTCGAGAAGGAGATCGCGCACTTCATGATTCCCAGGACAACCACGATGTCACTTTTCCGGGATCGAAGACGAAGAAGAAGGCCGAGTCATCCCCATGACAAATCCAAAAGACTCACCGGGTGTTCCAAGTGCGAGTAAGTCGATCCCAAGACTACTCGTCAAACTTTTAACTTTGATGATGAGCCACCTCTAGAAATCTCATCATCGTCGATGACGCCATTCGATAAGGCCGAGGATAAGTCAATCGAAAAGGAAAAATCACCGAGACCAACGAAGGCAAAGACAAAATGAGCTCAACAAGCCGGGTCTATTTCACAACCAAACCAACAACCAAAGAACCACCGCTCCGGCTCCTCAAGCTACAACTGGATCGATTCCCAAAAGAACTTCACGCGCACCGCTCATCATCAAACAGATCCCGATCGGCGGTGATGAATCTTTTGTAGAATCTTTCCCTTTCTCACTTTGGAGATACGAACTCCACGAAGAGTCGAAAAATGAGCAAGCACGATATCACGGACCACCTCCTTTTTTCACTCGGGCACCATTGTTCAGTAGATTTTGATTTGATTTTGTATGGCCATCACCGCAAATGAAGAATCAAATCACCAAGTTCGAGAAGTGTTCAAGGCACTCTTTGTTTGAAGTTGAAAAGATGGAGAGGCATCGATCCTCTTTGGATATGCGCCGGACAACGAGAGATGCCAACCTTACGGTGACTTGAGAGGCATCACGGTCGGGATAAGGGAATGGTGGCAAAAGAAGAATCCATGCGTGTGGAACAGGAGATACTTGAACCTTGTTCAACAAGTCCGGTGTGGAGAGCGAGAATGTTGATGCAAAAACGGCCGAGGAACACATTGAGCATATGCATGAAGCTCACACGCCGAGATCAAGGCTGCTGCGTGAGCGTAATGCAAATGATATACGACGTTTGGAAGAACACATGACGAAAAATTCAGCCTTCTCATGGTGAGATGAAGCTGATTTCAGTGAGAATCCAACGCTACTCGGTCTCAATTCCGTCTTTGCCGCATACAACGCAAAGCGACTTGAAGCGAATTCAACCAACAAGACTTCGACTTCATGCTTGCCAAAGATGTTCCCCGGGTTCCTCTATCCTTTGATGATGCCAAAAAGGGGAAGAGGAATACCTTAAAGCAAAAAAATCAAGTCGAAAAGAAAGGAGCAACGGTGAGAGGGAACAATGAGAGAAGGGAAAATCACCAAGAAAATTTGAAATCGAAGAAAGGAAAATCTGCGAGGGGGAAGGATCAAAAGATATGACCTTAATGATTGCACAAACCCCCAACAGGTCCTCACACAATGACATTATAAGCGACAAACTCCCCGTGACTGCCACTCCAAGACTCTGTATCTATGGGCCGAGAAGAGAAAAGAAATTGAAGCGAGGGATGAAGGAAGTGGAAGGAAGAATGGATGCCAGGGTGATGAACATCTTGAAAGAACATGGAGGCATTCCGGTTAAATGACAGAGACACGTATGCCATTTCGGATGTCGGAGACGAGCCAAGATCGGATTAGCGAATTCAAAACGCTCGAATCAAGGATATTTTGCAAATATGTCCATGGCTCAAGCTTGGGACTTGTCTTGGGAAAAGGGTCTCACATTGTGTGAAGAAGTCGACAGACAACAGACTTAAGCCACTCTGGGTCACTCGCTAGTCAATCACCAAAGAAGAAGACCCCAAGATGAAAGATACTCCCGGAGGCGGAAGGAAGAAGCGGCGAGTGGAGGAAGAAGCTTGGACCTAGGCCTCCCGCCCATGAATATCGAATACGTAGATCTTGGAAAGAAAGGAGGGATCTTGGGGGTGGGCTTGACCAAGTGGCAAATTTGCGAGTGGCTAAAACTAACGCTGAGTATGCAAAGAGAATAGAAGAAGAAAACAAAAGACAAACTCAGCTATGGCGGGAGAGACAGAAAGACTAAGGAAAGATGAAGTGCCAGGAAGGCATATGAGAAGAAAAAGAAGGCAAAATGACGACGAGAAAAAGAGAAGAAGAGAAGAAGATGTTGATCAAGATGAAAGAAGGAGACAATGAAGGAGATGAAGTGTTCTTTGTCCAACCCTTCATGTATTTTATTATGTAAATACATACAATGTAAGTGTTACGTAATAGAGTTATAAATTTTTTTGTGAAGACAGTTATATACTACGATACATGCTTGTAAACAATTTAAGTACAAGAATGATATGATCAATAAAAAGATTGATTCTCAATACATTCTATGTCAATACACTATCTGTATGTATCTCATTATTTACATATTTGTATGATCTAAGTTTTGGCATCATCAAAAAGGGGGAAATTGTTAGGAATTTTATTGTTTAGATTTTGATGAATGCCATGTTAAACTTAGAATAGAAAGTTGGCACCTCAATTTTTGTTGTAAAATGCATTGTAATGAAAAGAGTGGCCAAGTGAGTCAAGACAGCTACGCCCTAACATGCAAGAAGACAATCAAGATCGGAAGGAAGACTCTGTGTGAGACAATGAGTATGGCAAAGAAGAGTAGACGGGAACACTATCAAGAAGCGGTGAGATGCAATTGAATGGAGCATCGACAAGTCAACTCAAGAAAAGCCAAGTCTCAAGTTGAAGTGACGAAGAGTCATCCATGATTGGAAGTCGACTCTAAGTCACCTGGGAAAGCAAGGAAATGCAATCAAGTCGAGATAATCAAAAAAGAACCGTTGCCTAAATCAAGAGATTTACTTAAACAAGTAATATCTCCATACAACCTTTCTTGTAGTGCTCGATCCTAGAAGCGTCAAAAAGGAATGAACCAATGGGAAGCACTACACCGTGTCGAACTTTCAAAAGGTGAAAAGAATAATTCATACAAGGAAACGGCAATTCCAAGAATCGCAAGCCAACGATCGCCAAGTGACTTTCAAAAATAAGCCTATCTCTTCAACGGGCAAATTTTTGGAAGTTCACTATAAAAGGCCGAGGAGTTAGTTTGAGAAAAAAATGCATGAATGACACATACGTGAGATATACAAGCACATTAGAAAAAATCAAAACAATCTCAATCCTCAAGCCTACATTCAAGTACATCAATCCAACACTTACCCGTGAAGGAAGAGAGAGCTTCAACCGATTGAAGAGGAAACCTTTGAAAACAAGGGGTCTACTTTCCGGAAGGATTGTAGAAAAGTTCAAAGTTGAACTAAGTCTTAAGCATTTGGAGGGCTTCGTGATCAAATCCAAAGAGCTTGAGCAAGTGAGTCAGTAGTAGCAAAGCGGTGCCCTGTGAAGAAAGGCCGAGTCGAACGAGAAGAAGCGGTGAGTGATCAAGGCGTCTCGGCATCGAGTCCCAAAGGATCAAGTCGGCCGTTGTGATCAAGACTTGTATCCGGATCATTACCACTTTGTAAATCGATCATTACTTAGTGGATTCCTCCGGGAGTTGGAGAAGAGAGGAGTAGAAGAATTACCCCATCTTCGAACCTCTATAAAAACTTTCTTGCGTCATTTACATTTCAAAGATTTAAATTCTGCACTTTTAATTGCTTATATCTCACGATAAATTTGCTATCCATTTGATAATTTACAAGTCTAAATCAAGCTCTAATATCTTGTTTAATCAAACTTAAGGGTGTTAAGTCTTCCATGAAAATAAAACCACAAATGAGTTAAATTGTAGCCAACAATGAGTTACTCCATCAACAAACTCAAAGTTCTGTTGAAAGATTAACTCTACTTGAGTGACTAATTCGATCCCATCAAGGACACAGGTGTGTAAATTAACTCTGTAGATTTAAAAGGACTAAATCGAAAATTTGGTAAGGTTTATTCAACCCCCTTCTAAACCTTACACTTACACCCCTTGGGACCTACAGTCAAACCCCAGAATTTTAGCATCGAAAGTAGAGATAAGAGTGTACCTCCGAGATAGTGCGTCTGCTACAACATTAGTCTTACCTTGCTTTTACTAGATGATGTAAGGAAACGTCTCGATGAACTCAAGCCACCGTGCATGCCCTTTGTTCAACTTTTGCTACCCCTTGAGATACTTTAATGACTCGTGATCAATGTGAATTATGAGTTTCTTCGGCCATAGATAATGCTGCCATGTTTTTTAGGCCCAGACTAAAGCATACAACTCCTTGTCAAACGTCGGGTAATTCAAGGCTTCTCCGCTCTGTTTCTCGCTAAAGAATGCATTATGCCGCCCCTCTTGCATCAATACAGCTCCAATCCCAACTCCCGATGCACCACACTCGATCTCAAAAAGCTTGGTGAAATCCGGCAATGCTAGAAAATGTGCATGTGTTAGCCTCTTTTTTAGCAACTCGAATGCTTTGTCTTGGGCTTCACCCACCGAAAGGCAACACTCTTTTTAATTGTCTCCGTCAATGGCGCTGTGATAGTGCTAAAATCTCGTACAAACATCCGATAAATACTCGCAAGCTCATGGAAGCTACGAACTTGACTGGCCGATGTTGGCTTAGGCCAATCCTGAATAGCCTTAATTTTCTCCTTGTCCACCGTGATTCCCCTTGAGCTCACTACAAATCCCAAGAATATCAATTGCTCGGAACAAAATGAGCACTTCTTGATATTTCCATATAGTTGCTCTTTCCTTAACACTTCTAATACGGCCCGCAAGTGGTCCAAGTGTTCATACAATGATTTACTATAGATGAGGATATCATCGAAGTAAACCACGACAAACTTCCCAATAAAAGCCCTCAAAACATGGTTCATCAATCTCATAAATGTGCTCGATGCATTAGTTAGCCCAAATGACATAACTAACCACTCATACAAACCATGCTTGGTCTTTAAAGTCGCTTTCCACTCGTCTCCTTTCCCCATCCGAATCTGATGGTATCCGCTCCTTAAATCTATCTTGGAGAAGATGCTAGACCCATGAAGTTCGTCCAACATATCATCCAAGTGAGGTATGGGGTGTTGGTACTTAATAGTGATGTTATTAATAGCCCGACAGTCCACACACATCCTCCACGACCAAATTTTCTTTGGAACTAGTAACACCGGGACTGCACATAGATTCATACTCTCCCGGATGAGTTTCTTACTTAGCAATTCATCAACTTGATGCTGCAATTCCTTGGTCTCCTCTGGGTTGGACCTATACGCCGGTCAGTTTGGTAAAGACGCCCCCAGGATGAAGTCAATCTGGTGCTCAATCCCCCGAATATGCAGTAACCCATCCGACATTTCGTTTAGAAACACGTACTCGAATTCCTACAATAAAGACAACACAGAACTAGGCAAATCGGGGTTAAGACTGTTAGTAGATAAATAAGTGCCCTTGTAAACCAAGACTATCATCGAACCACCACTTGTTGTGTCTTTCTAAGGTTACTCATATTTGCTATTAAATTTATTTTTCCCTCGTTTCTTACCTCAAGGCCATTCGTCCCCCCTTTTGTTTTTCGGCCCGCTCATTAATGTTGTTCTCCTTTATCCCAGCTATCTCTCGTACCTCACTTCTACCCTTAGTTGGACCCTGACTCTTGTTTTCCCTCAAGCTCTTATTTTTCTCGGCTTTATTTTTATTTTTCTTCTCACTGGCCGAACTCTCTTTTTCTTTTGGGTCTCCTGTTCTTAATTTTATTTGATCCTCATAAATTTTCTTTCGGAGTCAAAGGCACAAGTACAAAACGTCTTTGGCTACGGGCAAGAGTATACTGGTTGGTATAACCATCATGATGTACTCTCCTATCAAACTGCCACGACCTACCCAACAAGATGTGCCCCGCCTGCATCGGCACAACATCACACAACACCTTATCCTTATATCCCCCTAGTTGGAATGCTACTTTTGCTTAGTGATTCGTATCTCCCCGCAATCACTCAACCACTGCAATTTATATGGTTGCGGGTGTTTCATCGTTGGAATTTCCAATTTTTCTACCAACTTCGTACTAGCTACATTAATGCAACTACCACCGTTTATAATGACGCTACACACCTTTCCATTGATAAAACACCTTGGATGAAAGATGTTTTCTCGTTGGACTCCCTCATTTGATTTAGGCTGAATACTCAGCACCCTCCAGGACACTAAAGACAACGCCTCCCCTTCGCCGCCTCTACTACCTCCGTAATATTCTCCAACTCTGGCATATAACTATAATCTGGCTCTCTCTCACTTTCCGACTCTAACTCCCCATTATCACGCAACACCAACACCATTTTATTTGGACATTGACTAGAAATATGCCCAAGCCCCTGACACTTAAAGCATTTCATATCCCTCGTTCGAGTAGTAGCAGGTTCATATCCTGCGATCGCCCTCCCCCGTTCCTCTGTTGTTTTTGAACTCTGCTCCTCCTTTTTGTTAGTGTTCGAATTCCATGTATTGGAGTTAGAACTCGGTGCCTGTCGGTTGAAACCCTTCCTCTTGAGCTGCTGCTCAACTTTCACCGCCATGTGCACCATCTCCTCAAGATCGACACAATGATGTAAGTCCATGGCATCTGCTATAGGAGTATTTAGTCCTGTGATAAATCTCGCCATCATAACCTCCTGGTCCTACTCTATATTAGCCCTCACCATCAGCATCTCCATCTCCTTATGGTAAACCTCCACGCTTTTAGACCATTGTGTCAACCTCTTCAACCTTTGATAGACCATTGTGTCAAACTTCTCATCTCCTCCCATGTGGAAATGGGCCGCTCGCCGCTTATCCTCCTCGAGACCATTAATTGATCCCACCAAACACTTGCGTAGTCCAAAATTTCAGTTGATGCCAATTTCACCTTTTTCAATTCGGAGTAATTCTGGCATTCAAACACATTCTCGATTTTTCTCTCCCAATCCAGATAGGCGTCCGGATCACTCTATCCCTGGAACGACGGAATTTACATTTTGATCTTACTCAAATTGCCATCCTCACGTCCCCCTATCACCCCTATTTCCACGCCGACCTCTACCCGAATTGTAATTTTGCTCTCTTTTGGAATCAAAATCATCCATCTCATCCGCCCATTCCTCCGGTTCGGACCTCCTAGGCCTCCGTGCCCTGGTAATAGGCTACTCTATTTTCGGCGCCTCACTGGGATCCCTGTACGTCTCGCTCATCACTTTCTTCATGAGGCTTTCAAGTACCTCCATATGAAACCTATTACCTAAATCCAAAGGTTGTCGATTTTCCTCGGACACGGTTGATTCACTCCCTCACGTGTATACTCTCGTGTATCACTCAACTCACAATTTCCAAGTACCCGCACTTGTTACGATTATAAACCAATCAGACAATCGCAAGTACGACTCAACAAACTAAGACAATCGCCAAGCAAACCACGGATATCGATAAGATGAAATTTGAAGACTAGGGTTTTGTAAATCCCGATTTTCCATAATTTTCGAATTTCTTTCTTTTTTGTTTTTTTTTTGTTTTTTTGCATGCGGATTACAATTCTTTGCCCGCTGATTTTTCTATGCAAATTTTGAATTTTTTTTGTACCCTTGAAGAAGTAGAGTTTATAAGAAATTCTGAAAAATAACAAGGATTAAAGAAACAATGATAGATTTAACCTTACTAGATGGCTCTGATTACCAACTAATGTGAACCGTAGCAACGAATGTGCATACAACCCAAACAACCACTACAAGAAAAATGCTGAACAACATCACCCAAAAGACAACGGATTTTAGCTAAATCATTGTCCTTATCAGTATTCACAACAAATTTTTGTTCAACCGTTGTAAATGAGCGGATTTTTTATTAACGACAACAGTTCAATTAAGCCTAAGACAATACTTTCTTGAAGCGTTGTCTATTAGCGGTTTTTTTATTCTTTGACAACAGGTTTCTCGGGTCTTTGACTATGTTTTTGTAATCCGTTATCGATTAGCGCCTAAACTTTTTCAGAAGATAACATTTATTCATCATTTTCGTCAACGGTTGGTTACACCGTTGTAATTAGCATTATTTTTTTTCTTAAAGACAACAATTTTAACAACAGTTATAAATTGGAGGCTATAGGCATTTATCATGTCCATATTTATTTTAATGGTATAACTAGCACTTTAGTTAGTTTATCAATTTTATTTTAGCAATTTTAGCATAATTCTAAAAGTGCTGAGAAATTTAATTTTTATTTTATTATCAATTTTTTATCTCATGGTATAACTATCATCTTTAGTTAAATTATCAATTTTATTTTAGCAACTTTACCATAATTCTAAAAGTGTTGGGAGCTGCAATTTTTTTTAATCAAATTTTTATTTTATTTCATTTGAAGAAAATAATAATCAAATATAACTGGCAACTTTATAGGTTAAACCTTTTTGTTTAGCAACTTAAACATAAGTCTAAAAATATAACTAGCAACTTTAAAGTTAGACTTTTTAGTTTAGCAACTTAAACATAAATATAAAAATATAACTAGCAACTTTAAGGTTGAACTTTTTAATTTAGCAATTTAATCAAAGCAACTTAAACACAATCTAAAAAACAAAATAAAAATTACGTCTCTGCAGAATAGAGAACAGCGAGAAACGCAGAACGCAGAAGAGAAACTGCAATGTCGTCCACTGCACAGCTCCACCGTCGTCCACCTCACAGCTCCACGCAGCCGCTCAGCTCCACCGATGTCCACCGCGCAGAATAGGAGCTCGGCCGCTGCATCATCTCGGGGTGATTTGTTGGTGAGTTTTCCCCATCCACTAAAATTCCCAAATCTTTTAAATCCCTAACTTCTATTTTTGAATTTTTTTTTGTTAGATTTTGAATGTGTTTTGTGGTTTGATGTCTGAGTTTTGGAAATTTCTGTCAATTATTTGGGTAGTTACCGATAACAAAATAGTATGGCTTCATCGATTGCGTGGTTATTTAATCATGTTAGTTGAACTGAATTGAATCATTACAGATGCTTTGTAATGTGATGATATGGGTACGAATTTGATTTCTAGGTCTCTTGGAAAAAGAAAAAATTCCTTTTTGCAAAAAACTGTATGATTGCAAGACTTGAATTAAGGAAATAGATCTAATATATACTTGATGAAAACTCGATTCACGTAGAGATATACACAAGTCAAATGCAGTTACACTTTGTAGAGTGTGCATCCAGTAATTAAAAATCAAGGAAGTTAATCTATATATATATATACACATTATTTATGTTTAACAAGGGTGAAAAGATAGAGTTGTAATGGCCATGTGGTTTTTCCGGTAGAAATAGTTTTTTTTAGCACCTTTTATCCGCCGAAGAAAATCCTCTATCGAACATGGCAAAATTTTGGGACCACTAGTTTGGTAGCCATAAATATCACGAGCTTTCTCGAGAATCCTCTGAAACAGGGGACTATATAAGTATGAAATTGGGATGACATATCTGTGAAATGCAACATAATCTTGATTTTCGTTATTGGATTCGGCTAATCCAACTTGGATTGTGATCCACCCTTTTTTTACCTTCATCTTCTTTACCTCTTGCATTTGCATCCTATGGAAAAAAACATTTGAAATAAGGAATTTGTATAAGTTTGTGTGATTGGAATTGGAGTTATATATAAGAGGGTTTTATATTTTACTTATCTTTGTGCGTTGTATCCCGATGCATTTGGCTAATTAATGATCCCGATGTATTTGGCTCTTAGGATAAATTCTCTTGTGCAGGCAACCCACTCAAGATGACATTGTAAACATTGTTCAGAGAATGTATGAGAAAGATGACATAACAAGAGATGAGGTTGTCAGCATTGTTAGCAAATTTCCTAATCAAGGCACCATCATGTTTGTCTTTCGTAAGCATTAGTTTAGTATATGCACTTAAATTTCTAATTTGCTTCATATGTCATTTTATCTGGATTCGTCATAGTAAAAGATGCATATGATATGATTGTTTAGAAGTCTTTGCAGCAAATTTTTGGAGTTTAAGATGATCCTGTGGTGTCTAAATTTTTCTAAATATCAGTTGTGGATGATTATGGTCATTGCTCTGCCATGAATGTGAGGGTGATCATTGATGTTAACTGTGGACCCTGTGGTGTTAACGTTTGTGGCAATTTTCTGTACAAAACGCGCAAATAACTTGTAACAAATCCTTGTACAAGCTGTTTGGTTTCGGTTCTATATAGATGTAACTCGTAACGTGGAAAGTTAGGTATAAAAATAGATATTTGTGAAAAATGACTTAATAAAAAGTTTATATTCCAGACAACAAAAACAAGCAAATAATACTATTAGAAAATAAACTAACGTAAAAGTGAAGCCACATGTATATCCTTATGCATATGTTTTCACGTTTTCTCTCCTCATTTATGTTTTGTCTGTGTGGCAGCATTGGACTTTTATGGTGCTCTTAGGTCAAGAACATATGACCGCTCAATCCTAACGGTACCTGTCAATAAGTTTCAAAAAGGTCCTTTGGTATCACTGTTGGTTTCCTTTAGTTCTTCCTAATGGTATGGCTTTTAGGATTTTCCTGGTTACTTTTACCGAATAAATATTTTACATTTGGCGATATTGATGGGATTCTTAAGAAAACATTCAAGAATTTAACTCAAATGATGCATGATTGTTGATGAATGTGGGTACTGTACACATTTTACCTACGTCCTTGCCTATGAAATCCTAATCTCGTTGGCTGGTTATGGAATTCAAAAGCATATTAGATCCTTAGGTTATGAAACTTCTTCCGACATTTGGAGAAGTCGTTTATAACACATATATTTGCATAAAGTACTTAGTCCTTGTGGTCTTTAATTTTTTAACGAAATTAAGTTTTCCCAACTATAAACAGGTCCAAGGATTGAAGCTTTATGGGCTTGTTTATAGGTCTGACCAATATGCATGAGATCATAAATAAATAAATAAAATGGTATACTTCTATTTAACTTTGAAAACGTACTCTCCTAGTCCCATAGAAAGCATGAACAGTCCTCACATTTATTGTAACAAAAAATAAGAGTTGTTGACACAGATATCATACATATTTTCGATAGAAATTTATTTGATGCTTGGAAAGTAATGAGAAACTTACTTCCTCCTCTCATTTTTGGTTGTTGGTCCACATATTAGCTCTAGTATACGTCTGGGTATTTTTACGGTATATGAGCTTTCTGGCTGCTAAAGAACATGCATTCCTTTTTTTCCTTTCTTTCTGTTCATTTATTTATTTTATTTGTCTATCTATTTACCTTTTCTTTCTTTCTTTCTTTCCTTCTTTATTTGTTTATTTTTTAGGAGGCAGTGGGTAAACGATGCTGGAGGTGCTGAAAATCTTGGTAGGAGACTTTTCAGAGAGAAAAAGGATGGAAAACTTCCCATATTTACCGCTCCAAAGGTATCATATTGACTTTGAATATTACTAGGCTTATGTTACTAATTGGTTTTTCGCATTGGGATGGATCAAGGCTTGATATTCAATTGAATGTCTGCGAAAATAAGAAAATTGCATGGTTTTGAATCTTAATATATGGTTTAAACTAATATGAAAGAAGAGTTAACATGCTTGAAGCTAAATCCATTGTACACCCCAAAATGTAGTACTCAAAGATGAATATGACCGGAGAAGAAGAAAAAATAAAAAATGTTTATAAGTCAATTTTGAGATTCGACTTACGAAAATCATCATGTGGAAATAGATACTTCTACTCAAACTTTAGCTATATATTGTGGAAGACCACTGAATCATAAACAAACAACATGATAAAAATTACTAAAGGAGTTGTAATATCATAAAAGTTTGAAATACTTATCTTGTATCGTTCTGCAATCCTGATTAATTTGTTCTATTGAATGATTTTCTTTCTCGTTAGATGAGGCATCTAATTATCTGAATGTTGCACTTTTCACTTGTACATCAAATATTAAAATTTTTCACTTCTAATTAATTCGTTGCATTCGGCTAATTAATGATCCCGATGCATTCCAATGCGGTTATTTTGTGATGTGGTACATGAGGCAGATTGCAGAAGATTCAACTACAGACATGACTTCGTTGCGATCAATGGTAAAGTTATATTAAAATTTGGAGTTATCATGTTTTTGGCAAATGTTTAATAATTGGAGCCAATTATATAACATATGTTTTCTCACAGTTCTCAAATGTTGAGTATTGTCAAGTTCAAATTGATGAAGTGCGATCAGAGTAGGAAGAAATGCGTCCAAGACCATATACATGAGTGAATAGGTATTTTCTTCATAGGTATATGCAAATTTTCATAGTTATAAAGATTGAACATTCTGTAATTGAGTGAATCAGATTTTAATGTAAATTGATGTATATACTTCTTATTTGTAGTCATGAACTTCAATTATGTGAACATGATATTGGAGTGTTTTGCAGCTGCCCTTAATGAAAGAATTAGTGTAGCTTTGAGAACATTTGTTACACTTTTCGTTAAACACTTGTTAGATGTTTTGTTAAACACTTGTTAGATACGTTTCTGATATATTTGTTTTGTTAAACATTTGCAGACATGTACTAGATACAATCACTTGAATGTCATATTTTGTTTTAATTGTTATATGTTGTTTTCTTATATTGTGTTTTGTTTTTTGCATATATGAAATCAAAATTTATATTACCACATGTGAAAAAATAATAGACACCAAATAGAAAATGCATTAGCCGCGGTACAAACTTACAACAATTTTTATGACTTGTTAAACTGTTGTAATACTTTAAAACCACAACGGATTTGATCTGTTGTTGAAATAGTTACAAAGTACAACGGTTTTAAAGACTTGTAGAACTATTGTGATACTTCAAAACCACAATAGATATTAACCGTTGTGGAAATCCGTTGTTGTATTTCATAATTCAAAAACAGTTACATACCGTTGTCCCAAGAGTTGTCTTTCAGAATCTAAAGACAACGGATTCTAACCGTTGTCCTTTTATTAACAACAACGGATTGAAACCGCGTTGTTATTGAGCGGAGTTTTTACAACACCATCTCGACAATGATCGATTATTATAATATGACAATGCGTTGTTAACCCAAGATCTTCACTAGTTCGGTTAAAGATGGTGAATAACCTCAACCCGTTGCTTAGCAAAGCAAGAACCTCGGTATACAAAGATGCCACTAACAATTATGGATTATTGCCTGATAAGCCGATACTTGCAACAAGAAACGTAAATCTTGAAGCACTTGGAAAAATACTCAATTTGATAGTAAAGATATGAATTCAATTGATAACTAATGAAAAAGAATAAGTGTTCACCCTTATATGGGATCAAAAACCTAACCCTACTATGAAATAACTTAACAATCGAAAAAAACAAAAGCTGAATGCAGACCGCTTAAATGATTGCGAAACCCGAACGGACGCACGGGCTATGTGCTTATGCATGGGCTACCCGTGCGTCAATTCGAAGGCCCTCACTTTCATTTGCAATGATGCACGGGCCATGCTATGGCGCATGGTATGCCCGTGCGTCAAGTCGAACACGCCCCCTTCGACTTTGCCTTCGAATTTGACCCTTGCTCATCCCAAACTCGAAATAACAACTTAAGAGGCAACCTTAAAGGTTTATTTGGACTCCAAAATATCAGAACGACTCGAAATAAATCAAACTACGATTAACTATGATAAACAAATACAAGACACTATTGAGAACTTGATTACAAAGGCTTCAAGATGCAAAAATTACTTGTATTCATGGCATCCTTCACTTGCTCAGTCTGAGGTGGACTCTTGAACGCTGATGATGTGAATCAACTGAACCACCTGAACATCTTCCTCCCTCAGCAACACACTCTCGGTCTCCTTTTGAATGACTTGAATCAACCCATTGAGTGCTTCAAGATTCAACCAATTGAGTCACCGGACCAACTGGCACTGTTACTGGGTCTTTTGTCCATGGATTCTCATCACAAAGAATCATATTAGTGGTGAAGCAAGACCTTCCTCAACTCCCCCTGTAAGTCAAGGTGAAGGGCCTTCGACCTTTTCGCAAAAGGATGCTCAAGAAGAAGAAAGAGGTGTTAAACCATCATGTTCAGATTATTATTTTATTGTTGAACAACTTGAATCAGATGAAGAGATGACAGGGGAGAACAATGTGGTTCCTTATAATCCAAGAGTATTACCTCCATAATATGAAATTGCTACTGGAGTAGACATCATACTGGCTGATGAATTACGAAGGCTTGTCTACATATCTTCAAGGAAATGGAACTCATTGAAAGGGGATTCTCATCTCTCTCCCAAACTATTAACAATCACAGTTCAAATATTGACAATGACATTAATGGTTGTCTAATGCGTGTGAAAGAATAGATTCAACAGACTAAGGCATTAAAAAGAGTAGGAAGGGAATTTCAAAAGAGTATACAACAAATTGCTCATTTGGGGAGGAGATCATATCGCCTTTCAAAATTGTGAAGAAGGGCGATTTTGACTTGATGAATATGAGCGAGAGAGAATGACATGAACTTGCTGCAAACAAAGATTGAGAACAAGTTTGAGCACTTGGAAGCATCTCGAATCATAATATTGATTCACTTCAAAATCGATTGATTGAGCTCGGTGCAACGATTCAAAGATAGAGAGTCCATGGTCGGCATGAAATTAGATTTCATAATCCAAAACCTCCTACCTTCCTTCACAAGAAGTATAAGAATTTGATTAACCTTTATTTTATTTTATTTTAATCAAATGACAATAACAAATAAAATGATGGCATTATGATGGATTTTGACACAATAGTTAAGTAATTAATTTTATTATTATGTGATAACTTGCATGTGATTTATTAATCATTAAATTAAGAATTGTAAGCTAAATTACTTGTATGTTTATGTAAAATGTATCCAATGCTAAAACAATTCAAAAATCATGTAAGAAAAAAGGACTTTTCTACCCATAAAAATGAAATGAATGATTGATGAATGTGATTGTAAGCTAATATATAATTTATTTCGTTGTTATACTAATTTTAAAAAATTTGTGGGATTGATTTCTTTAAAATATTATTTAACAACTCATATTAATCTATAATTAAAGCAAAGCAAAATATATATTAAATACTTTCTAATATTTAAATTAAATTAATATTTATTTCATTCTAATTGCTTTTTTTAATATTTTAACCTTAATCAATTAAATTATTAAATAATATAATTATCTTAGTAAAGTAATGTGGATAATGTGCTTCGCACGTGTTTCTTACTAGTCTAATAAAAAATGTAAGAAATGGCTTATTTAGTGGTTTTGGTACTTCTTTCTATAGCAAGAGTATATGTCCCCAAATCAATGTTTATTTCCTTTAGAAGTAGTAGGAGAATGATACGAGCGGCCTTCGAGTCATCTTCGAGTTGATCGCTTAAATGCAACTTTTGTAAGGATCATACACACATTCACATTTTGATAAGTGTTAGGAAAAATTAATGTATATTTTTTGATAATGCTTCGAAAACATGTGTTTAGGATGTTGTATGCGGCTTTGTAAAAAAGTTGTCATTGTAATAGTCTGGTAATAGAAGAAAATAAGTTGTTGTATGCGGCTTAGTTGAAGATCATAAGACTATCAAAAAAGTCTTAGACCAACTAAGTGAAGCTTTTCCAGAAGATTAAAAGACTCTAAGATGAGTGGATGACATACAATAGACTCTCAGCTAAGTTCAACAAATTCATAAACTTTTTGTTGAATACCTCAAAGTCATAAGACTAACAGCTGAATTTAAACATGAGAGAAGGTTGACAGTTGAGTCAAAATTAGGCGAGTTTCAGATGACTCAACTTTAGAATGTTGACTTAGAGAAATGTCAGTCAAGTAAAATATTTCAGTATACTCTCTCAAGTTAACTTTGATATATCCGTTGCATAGACTTCAAAAGAGATATTATTCGGAGAAATTCAAGTCCAATGTTTGACCAAAGGCAGCAAAGCATTTAATGAAGACCAAGGGAATATAGCCAAAAGGAAGAACTTGCACATCTGTGAAAGTTAGGAGAAGCTTCAGAGAGATCATACGAATTGGAATACGCCAACAGGAGCCCAACTCACATCGATAGGGTCATTCATAAGTCGAGTTCCTCCAGGTGGAATACAGAGCTCTATACCGCTTTTTGAAGAATGTGGAGCCAATATGGTATTTATTCGACCTGGCTAGGGAATAGAATCAACAATCGAATAAGTGATGACTTGACTGATCTTGATGTACTATTTTTCAAGCCTTAGCCTTAGCCTTGCTAGCACGCCCAAACACAGACCAAGACCTGTCAAAGTCTACCTTCACATGTCTACCCAGGGCATATAGGGGCGGAGACTTCCTCTTTAACCACAATAGGGTTAAAGCCTAGAAAGTCCACGACTCTAAAAAGCAAACATGAAACTTAAACATCAAAGCTACAAGAAAGAACATGCCAACTAGAGCTGGCAAAAACTCGGGGCGACACGCAAAATCTAGTTACCCAAAAATTATTTGTGTCGCTATTTTCTTTAGCCCAACCCAGCCTAAAACATATTTTCATGCATAAAACGTGCGGGCTAGTCGGGCCACACGGGCTTAAGGTCGGGCCAAAGTAGGCCAGATCCATTTTTGCCCTATAAAAACATAGCGCAACTCAACCTTATCCTTAGGCCAACCTATGGGTCGGACTATAAATTGCTAGCTCTAATTTCAACTGTCTATTGATAGTATTTGAAGTTGCCTATATCTTCAGCAAGCAAAATTCAAATCCCTCCTTTAAAAAGATGAGAAAAAATCCGAGAGAATATATATGACACTTTGAGTAATCAAACTATCATCATAATATATCTGAAGGTACAAGCAACATTCAAACATTCCTCAAGCTTAAACCCAATAACATCTCATGTTCACTCACATAAAGAACAAGACTATTAAATATACGTTGAAGAGGAAAACTATTTAAAGAAATCAAAAGTGCCAATCTCTCCTAGAAGTGAGGGATTAGTGGAAAGGTTCCTAAAAACTACAACAAAACAAGAGGGTTGTGTGATCAAGTTTGGCCGAGTTTAGCAAGCTTGTAGCAAGAGAGATGGGTGGTCAAATCTTATGAAGTAGTTGTGTTCTTGACAGTAGGTTGTGTGTGCAAAGTTATTAAGAAAATTGAAATTTATATTCGGAGAGTTTTGTACAAACCCAAATACTTAGTGGATTCCTCCTAGTGATAGGAGAAAAGTGGAATAGAGAGATTACCCCACCCTTAAACCACTATACATATTGTGCACATAATTTACGCACTTTACTTTATTGTTTCTTATTATTTACATATTCTCAAGCATTAAAAATTAGATTACTCAATCTAACTTGTTGTGTTTGAAACAAGGTTAAAAATCAAGGTTTAAATAAGTCTTCCGATGTAGCTTGAAAACAAATCTTAAGAAGAGTTCATAGCTTACCAGTTGAGTTCATCTATCAATAACACTATCAAGTGATATATTTAGTGCATAATTCTCCGGTCAAACTTTAACTCATTTGTTAGTTAATAGTCAAGTGTCACTAACTCATTTGTTGCTTATCGAGCTTAAATGTTTTCATTTACTTTGTGTTAAATTTGCAAAATTTGAAAAGTGTATTTAGATCCCCTTTCTAGAGTTTTTCCCTTACCTTTGGGACCTACAATAAGTCAATTTCAATTGTGAGCCAACGTCTGGGGAGTACATAGCGGAAAATATACGTGTATATTCCTATCATTTCCTTCTAAATCATGAGTTTGCTCCATTAACATGTTTCATTAGCTCTACCGATATTATGAAACGATCCCCTTGCTCAAAAATTATAAAAATATCAATTCACTATTAAATTGAACATCTAGAATAGCTCATGAGCCACCAAATGATTTCGGATATTTATTGCCTGAGCTCACAAAAATTCAATGCCATGTTAACATGCTAAATGTTGAATATATAGTTACCAGTTAACAATTTTACTTCATCTATAGATCACCCCTAGTTTCAACACACTGTTAAGTTTCTTTTGCATCTTCTAGACTGATATGATTCAAACTTTTATGAGGCATTAGTAAAAAACAAAAACAAAAACACAAGTGATATCTAAAATGGCAATTGTGAGCAGTTCTTTCTCATTTTCAGTTGTAACACCTAGACTAAATATGACTATAAAGACAAAAGTAAAATGACCTGCTTAAAAATATTTCTCTGTTGCTAAAAAATTTAAAGACATTGAGTAAGTGACAATCTACATACATAATAAATCAACCATCATGTTGTCAACATGTCTTGTCTTCTCCATTTGAGAAAAAACTAACTTTGAAGCTTTTTTAATTCTTTTATCTTGCATCAAAACATCGGTTTGTTGATAACTTTTATCTAAATTCCTCGTTTTTCGTGAAAACTTTGTGTACATCGGTGTCCCTTAATATTCTCTATCATAGCATCCCCCTACCTCGGTTTCGCTTCCAATTCTCCTTGAAATTGGCTCCCTCTAAATCTCCCACACCCCATCATTCTCCTTTGTTGTTGCCCCTCTTTCAACCTCTCTCTAAATGTCCCCTACCACTGCTTCCCCCTCAATCTCTTGTGTCCCAACTTTTCTCTCAATGTCATATGCCCCAATCTCTCTCACAGTGTCCCCTACTATTATCTAACCCCATCTCAATGTCCCCTACCATTGTCTCCGTCATAGCGTCACATGCGTTAAAACTCCCCCACAATGTCCCCTACCCATGTCTCCCCCATAGTGTCCATACTTTTATCTCCATCTCTACTTCCTCACGATTATATGTTAAGTGTAAAATACTCCATGAATCCCAAATGAATTATCTCCAATGAGATGATTGGTCGGTCTCATCGAAGGTTCATTTATCGACCTTCCTATTTAACTTCTACATGGTGCAACAATTGTGTCAACACGTCATTTCAGTCGCAAGATGCTTGATGACTATGTGAAGGCCTTCGACTCGTAATAATGGGAGATTGATGTACACGTGCAGTCCTTTAACTTTTCTCAAGATAGAAAAACATAACATATAGTTAGCACCAATTCATCATGCAAGATATAATAAATAATCCTGTGAAAAATATACATACATACATCATCAGACATATTTAAGGAGACTCTCGCCCTTTGTCTTTGTGGTGGATCTAGATCATCATCTAGCTCTTCATCGCCGATATTAGAATATCATCCATCCTCATTTAGATAAACAACTAAGATTTGTTATTTTTTTTTCTAGTTCTATCAACAAATAAATTCTCTTAATATTGCTCATTCTCATTGGAAGAAAGCGCCAATAAACAACGAACTTTGAGTTGAATAATTGACCAAAAAAAATCTTTCTAGTAATACTTGAGGTAGTGTGCATAAGTAATTACTATACAAAAGAGTTACTCACTTGTCGATCATCTAAAAATTTAGTAATATCATATAATGAGTAATTGTTAATTTCTAACGACACATTTTCGGTAGCCCATAGACCAAGCATGATACATGTTTGCTAATTAAGGAATAGCCTCGAATGCCCATAACAAAAAGAAAATGCATAAATTATTTGCAAATATAAAAAAAGTAAATTGTGACGACCCGACCCTTTTCACCATAACGCACACACTTATTCTAGAATAATCATAATTTTTAAATTTTAAATTTGCATAAAGAAATTTATTTAAATTCAAGCATATATTTTATCGAGCATTATTTTGAAATTCGGAGAATCGAGATCGAACATGCCCATTACTTAGAGGTAAGACTTGATAATTTTAGAACTTAATATTTGAGGGACTAATTTTGGATTTAGGTATTTCGGGATTTTAGTAAGATTTTTGGAGAAACACGAATTATTAGATGAATTTGCAATATCGCGTTGAAGCTTAGAATTTTCCTACTAATTATATATATTCAAAATTATGATAGTTTAAGATGTTAGTAGATTTTATTTTTTTATTTTTATTTCTTAGTATACTATTGTTCTTTTGGATTTATAATATAGAAATTAAGAAATTGATTTTTTTTTTGGTGATTAGAAAGTTACCCAATTATCCCCCAAGAACTCTATCATTAAAATACCCCATCTACACATTCACTCTTCATTTTTCTCTAATTTGTCTTGTAAAAATCCTCTATGGTAACTCTTCACTTTTCCCTTTCAACTTTAAATTTAACTTCAAGTTTGTTTTTCATGTTAGTGTAATATTTATGTACTAGAAGCATGCAATATTTTGGTATATGAGTTTTTGTTAAATTTTGTGTTGAAAAATGAAGCAAAAGTTGTGGTATTTTAAGCTCTAATTTTCGGTCATTAAATAAAAATTCAGAAGATGATTTTTGTTTGCTTTAATCTTGTTAGAATATTGTCTAACATATTTAGATATGATGATATATAATTTTTATGATTATTTGAGAGTTGTTATTGTTGGATGAAATATTTAAGTTAGTAAAAATGCATTGGACATTTTTGAGTTCTTTAGTTCATTTTAATATGTATGTTGATTTAGTGCTTATGTTTAAAATATATATATAATACATGAAAATTTTGGAGTATATTTATGGTTTTAACTTGAAGAAGAAAAAAAAATTGGAGGCTAATGGGATGATGAGGGGGGACGGTCATATGAGAGTTTTGATGAAGATTGGTGCATTTGCTTTTTTGTGTGTAACGAGGATGATGATGAATAGTGTAGAAGTTGGAGACTTGATATTAGGACATGTTAGATGTACCATTAGGAGTGTTATATGAGGATAACACCATGAATTGAGGAAAAGTGTTGGGAGATATTTTTTTGTGTATGATGATGTTGGTGATTATTGATTATGTAGTAATACATTATATAGTTAAAGAGAAGCCTTTAGTCAATTAAGGATTAAGTTTTAATCATAGATAAGTAAGTATAGTTATTAGTGGATTTATATAATAATTTTTCTTTAGTTAGATAAATTGACTAAGTTTGATTAATTAATTATTTATTGAATAATCATTTGACTACTTATTAATTTATAATTATTTATTTATTTAAGTATTTAAGTATTAATTAATGGTGTAAATATTTTTGAAATTATTTAATTAATAATTATTGATTTATTAATTAATTTGAATTATTTATTATTTAATTAATTATTTAGAAATTTAATTAGTTTATTTAAATTATTTAAATAAACTAAATGTTTATCTAAAAGAATATATTATTATTTTATATATTTATCTAATTTCAAAATAAATATAGAGTCAAGTGGACTACTAAAGGACTTATTTTTACTTAAGGATTAAAGAGAAGCCTTTAGTCAATTAAGGATTAGATTAAGTATTGAATTTGTCTTCCATAGAATAATATACTCTATGAATATTATATACCTGTAATATCCAGATATTTTTTTTAAAAGTATATTTAGTATTATTATTATTACTTATTATATAATTATTAATTCATTAATTTTATTCTATTATTATTATTATTTTAATACAACCAAGTAGTAATAATTATCCAGGCCCAATTCAAAATGTTGATTTCTAAAATTTATTATGGGCCCAAAATCTTTCCCTCAATTGTAAAAGTCCAAGTCAAATAGGATTCCTTCATAAACCCTAGTCATCCCAAACTCTAGAATTTTACTCTATATATACACAATCTTACCCTACACATATTTTTCTTTTCTTACCATCTCGTCTGCCGCTAACATCCAAAGTCAAGGTGAGTTTTCATATTCATGTTTATTTTTATATGAACTTCTTCCCGTACAAAATTTAGACAAGCCAATCCCAACGTCAAAATTTATTTTCCTTATATCTCTTTCGGCATCATACCAATCCGCCCCTTTGCCAAAAAAAAAATGAATATAGAAGAAGGAGAAGGGCGACCCGCCGAACCCACGCATGACCCTCACCGTCCGCTCGTTGCGCCATCACGAAGCCCGATGCCTATCCATTACCGCTGCGAATCGGCGATTGCTAGTGTATAAAGGTTTTGGAAAAAAAAAAAGAAATAGAAGAGAGTTTGGGGACGGTGAGTTGCAGGGGAATTGGGAATGGGGTTAAGGGAAGAAAAGAGCAAGAAAGGTAAAGAGGAAAGGGAAGGGTGGCCCGTGTGATTTTTGGGGGTGGGGTTTTGGATTTTTTGGTGTTTTGTTAAAGTAGGTTTGGTAAAGTAGATGTGCAATCTGTAAGACATGATTTTGGGGGGTTTGAGGATTTCTTTTGTTGAATTAGAAATTTGCTTTTAATTTAAGAGTGTTAACTTTGAAAGTTCCTTTGACCAATCCACCCTCAAAATCCAAAATCATATTTATGCCTATTCAAATCCAATCCTTCAGTTTCTTTCTTAAATAAGTCGTTTTTTTTCTTTTTTATTATTTATTTATCTTAATTTATTATTTACTAAATTATTAATTGTACCTCATAATTTATTTGTAGAAAACGGTGATAACGGGGAGTAGGATTTCCTGCATTATTGCATTCTCCGCACAGACATCTGCATTTATTTGAGGTGGGGATATTCTATTCATTTATTGTTTGTCGCTATTAAATGCTTCGTATATGTGTAATTGTTTATGTGTAAATGTGAAAATAAATTATGTTAGCCTGGGGCTGTAAGAAGGTCCGGGATCAAAAGTATCCTCGGGGTGAACCCGCAGTGTTGTATTAGTCCTGGGGCAAATTTGTAAGAAGGTCCGGGATCGAAAGTATCCTCGGGGTGAACCCGCATGACTTAGTCGGGTCGTAAGAAGGTCCGGATCGGATGTATCCTCGGGGTGAACCCGATACTATAAATGGCGGCGATCGAGTAAAAGTTAAATTATATGTTGAATGTTTACGATTATGCCTATTGATGTATTTAATTTTGACAAACGTGTCCCCATTGAGCGAGTTGAAAGCTCACCCCATTCTCATTAACATTTTTCAGGTTAAGGAGTCCAGGCGAGGATTGGAGGCGGTGGATGCGAAATTAATGTTTTATTTATTTTAGAAAATTTAGGAATATTTTGTTTTGTTAACAGATTTTAGTTACCATTTATTTTTGAATGATTGTCTTGTGGGTTCGAATTAAAAGTACTTTTGTTTATTTGGATGCAAGTTTTTAATGATATGCTATTTTCTTAAAATTGTGTTCTTTTAGTTAAGTTTATTGCACTACTTGTTAAAAATTTTGTTCTGTTAGAGAATTTGGGTCGTTACAAGTGGTATCGGCGCTGTCTATGGTTACGTAGACTTGTTAAAAAAAAAATGTGTCTTTTTAAATACATATATAAAAAAAAATAGTATAGTGACATCCACCTCCGCCATATCTCATGGGATTCCTTAAGGTATGCAAATTTATTATGTGAATTACTCAATTTATTCATGATATGATATGTCACAATATTATGCAACACATTTATTCATGTCATTATGTCTTACTGCTTTTATTTCATACTCATTGCATGTGTACTTGCTATACTAGAAGAACGAACTCTAGGCTCCTCGCGTAAAAAAAAAAAAAAAAAAAAAATAGGGAGAGACTCATAATAAATTATATTGACTTAATAGTACTAATATATATAATGACTTTTTATTATTATTATTATTATTTTTATTTCAATTATTATGCGATAATAACTTAAGACGGGTACTAAGAAAGTACTACGTATGATTATAGGAATATGGCTCCACGAAATCCTCCACGAGTGCCTCGATGCCCCCGAACCTTTAACCAGAACAATGCCCGGAACCAAGACAATGAAGGGAACCCGGTGACATCGAAACCAACCTACGGTGGAGACTTGTTTGCGGAGATTCTCAATGTCGTACAGAACCACAACGGGAACAATAACAACAACAGTACTAGAGTGGTGGAACAGTTTCGCCATTACCGTCCACCCACCTTTAATGGACGTGATGGCCCAGCAGCAGTTGAAGAATGGTTAAGAGCGCTGGAAAGAATTTTCAGACTTATAACTTGCAGCGATGAACTACGAGTGGCTTGTGCCGCCTTCCAACCGATGATGATGCGGACCATTGGTGGGAAGGTTCTTTGGAGAAACAGAATCAAGAAGAAGAACGTAATACATTATCCTGGGATGAATTCAAGGAAGTAGTGATGGAGAAGTACTTCCCTAGATCCTACCGTGACAAGAAGGAAAGCACTTTACGAACTTCAAGCAAAGGGGATTGGCCTGAATCGAATCTGACGAAGGGAGTTTAACCAATTATGTCGGTTTGCACCACATCCGGTTGATACCGACCTAAAGAAAGCTTTGAGATTGAGAAGGGGATTGAGGTCACAATTGTGCGGAATTCTATCCGCACAGGGGACTTGGAATATCTTTGTGATGGTTAGACGGGCTCATGAAGTTGAAGCGGGACTAGGCGGGATGATGATGACCGCAAGCCGGCCGTTGTGTCGAAAAAGAGGAAGTTTGATGGGACAAAGCCGAGTAAAATGGGGAATCGAGAATAAACAGATAAGAACCGATGGAAATTCTCGCCGAGTGCACCAAACAATAAGCCGACTTGCCCGAAATGCAACAGAATCACTACGGGAATGTTTAGTGGACAAGGAAAATGTTTTATGTGCAAGAAACCGGGTCACGATGCTTCAAATTGCCCTCTTTGAAAGACAAAAGGAAATGAGGGGACGGGAGGCACCGCTCGAATGTATGCTATGACGCGGGAAGAGCGGAGACGAGAACCCCAGTGCGATGTCGGTATGTTAACAATATCCGGAATACTGCGCTTGTACTTTTCGATACTGGTGCCACACACTCATTTATATCTGCTAAGTTTCATTATATAACTGGACATAAGGATGCTAGAATAGATGTACCCCTAGAGATTAGTTTGCCATCTGGAAAGACAATAATTACTGACGTAATGGACAATGATATAGCGTGGACATTGGGGAAACATCTAGAAGTCAAGTATACATAATTGAGATGAAGGATTTTGATGTAATCCTAGGCATGAATTGGCTTAGTAAGTATCAGGCGAGCATTAAGTGCCAAGAGAAGGAGATAACACTCAAACTACCTGGAAATGAGGATATTACATTCTACGGAGTTAACTCTAAGTCTGTACCGCGAGTTATATCGGCGATGAAAGCGCGAAAGATGTTGGCGAAAGAGAATTGTCAGGGGTATTTAGTAAGTCTAGTCGAAGCTCCAGCGACGGACCTATCACCTACAGACGTACCAATTGTTCGGGAATTTTTAGATGTATTCCCAGAGGACTTGCACTGGTTCCGCCTGACCGTCCAAGTCGAATTCTCAATAGACTTGGTACAGGGCGAAGAGATATCTAAGGCACCCTACGGGATGGCACCAAAGGAGTTACAAGAACTAAAAGCGCAGATACAAGAATTGTTGGACTTGGGTTTTATCGGGGCCTAGTGTATCACCCTGGGGAGCACCATCTGTTTGTTAAGAAGAAGGATGGGTCATTAAGGATGTGTATCGATTATAGAGAACTTAATCGACTCACGGTGAAGAACAAGTACCATTTGCCAAGAATCGAGGACTTGTTTGATCAATTGAGGGTGCTAGTACTTTTTCTAAGATTGATTTGAGATCCGGTATCACCAATTGAAGATTAAGGAGAGTGATATCTCGAAGACAGCATTTAGGACCCGATATGGGCATTATGAGTTTGTAGTGATGCCATTTGGGTTGAGTAACGCGCCAAAGATGTTCATGGACTTGATGAATAGAGTGTTCCATCCATTTTTGGACCAATTCGTCATAGTCTTTATAGACGACATACTCGTGTATTCAAGGGACAAGGAACAACACGAGGAACACTTGAGAATAGTGCTTGAGACACTTCGCAAGGAGAAGCTATACGCGAAGTTCAAGAAGTGTGAATTCTGGATAGATCGAGTTGGATTTCTTGGTCATGTAATCACTGCAAACGGAATTGAAGTGGATCCGGTAAAGGTTGAGGCGATTAATGAATGGAAGGCACCTACGAATGCGAGTGAGTTCGCAGTTTCTTGGGATTGGCGGAGATACTATCGCAGATTTATAGAGGATTTTCGAAAATAGTCCGCTATGACTTCGACTCACGAAAAGGGAGAGAAATTTTTGTGGACCGAGAAATGCGATGAGAGCTTCCAAGAGTTGAAAGCGAAAACTAACGTCTGCACGGTATGTGGCGATTCCCGACCCAACCACGGACTTTGTGATTTACAATGACGCATCAAAACAAGGCTTGGGTGCGTATTGATGCAAAGGTGGTTTGCTTATGCCTCAAGACAATTAAAGCCACATGAACCGAACTACCCGACTCATGATTTGGAGTTAGCCGCGTAATCCATGCAATCAAGATTTGGAGACATTATCGTATGGTGGGAAATGTGAGATATTCACCGATCATAAGAGTTTGAAATATCTATTTACTCGAAGGAGTTAAATATGAGACAGAGGAGATGGTTAGAAGCGGTTAAGGACTATGATTGCACCATCAACTATCATCCGGGCAAAGCTAATGTAGTAGCGATGCCTTGAGTAAAGACCAATGGTGAGTTGTCTAGTATGCTCACGCAACAAGAGCAATTAATACGAGAGTTTGCGAGTCGAATATTGAAGTCGTAACCCCACCGAGAAGTACAAAGCGTGTGTTGCAACTTTGGTAGTTCAACCCACTTTGAGAGAAAGGATCAAAGAAGCACAAGGTCGAGATCGGTTTTGAACAAGATGAAGGGACGAGTTCGAGAAGGAAATATAAAAGGGTTTGTCATAGCGGATGATGGTGTTTTGACGTATGAAGGAGATTGTGTGTACCTAAGGAGGAAGAACTTAGGAAAGAGATACTTGTAGAAGCTCATTGTACGCCGTACACGGCCCACCCCACCCGGAGGTACAAAGATGTACCGAGATCTAAGAGAAGCCTTTTGGTGGCGAAGTATGAAGAGAGACATTGGATCTTTTGTGGAGAAATGCTTGATATGCCAGCAAGTCAAGGCCGAGCATCAACGACCGTCTGGTTTGCTCAAACCTCTTGAAATCCCAGAATGGAAATGGGAGCACATAACGATGGATTTTGTGGTAGGACTACCACGATCAGCAAAAGAAATAAAGCGGTATGGGTTGTAGTAGACCGATTGACGAAATCGCTCACTTCTGCCGGTTAAAATGACGTTCGAGATGGAGCGGATGCACATCTATACATCCAAGAGATAGTGAAATTACATGGAGTTCCGGTGTCCATTGTGTCGGACAGAGATACAAGATTCACTTCTAAGTTTTGGGGAAGCTTACAGACTGCTTTGGGAACAAAACTGAAGTTTAGTACGGCTTACCACCCGCAGACAGACGGACAGTCCAAGAGGACGATACAAATATTGGAAGACATGTTGAGAGCATGTGTTCTTGATATAGGACGAAACTGGGAATCATTACTGCCGCTGGTGGAGTTTGCTTATAACAACAGCTACCAAGCGACTATTGGGATGGCCCCTTACGAGGCATTGTACGGGAGAAAGTGTAGGTCTCCATTGTACTGGAGCGAGGTTGGAGAAAAGAAGATGTTGGGACCCGAGTTGGTTCGACAAACAGTGGAAAAGATAGCAAAAATCCAAGATCGAATCAGAATGGCACAAGATAGACAGAAATCGTATGCTGATCGTCGAAGGAAAGACTTACAGTTCGAGGTAGGAGACAATGTGTTTCTCAAGGTAGCACCGGTAAGGGGAGTGATAAGATTTGGTGATAAAGGAAAGCTAAAGCCAAGATATATAGGACCGTTCGAAATATTGAAAAGAGTTGGAGACTTAGCTTATCAGCTCGCATTGCCGCCGCGTCTATCAGGCGTACATGATGTTTTTCATATATCAATGTTGAGAAAGTATGTTCATGACCCAAGTCATATTGTCAACTACGAAGATATGCAGATTAACGATGACTTATCCTACGAAGAAGCACCTGAAGCCATTTTGGAGCGAAAAGTTCATAAGCTGAGGAATAAAGACATAAGCTTGATTAAAGTGCAATGGAGACGTCATGGGAGAAATGAAGCCACATGGGAGCGTGAAGAGGAGATACGTAGCAAGTACCCCGACTTTTTAATCTTTGGTGAGTTATCGAATTTCGAGGACGAAATTTTGTTAAGAGGGGTAGGATGTAATATCCAGATATTTTTTTTAAAAGTATATTTAGTATTATTATTATTACTTATTATATAATTATTAATTCATTAATTTTATTCTATTATTATTATTATTATTATTTTAATACAACCAAGTAGTAATAATTATCCAGGCCCAATTCAAAATGTTGATTTCTAAAATTTATTATGGGCCCAAAATCTTTCCCTCAATTGTAAAAGTCCAAGTCAAATAGGATTCCTTCATAAACCCTAGTCATCCCAAACTCTAGAATTTTACTCTATATATACACAATCTTACCCTACACATATTTTTCTTTTCTTACCATCTCGTCTGCCGCTAACATCCAAAGTCAAGGTGAGTTTTCATATTCATGTTTATTTTTATATGAACTTCTTCCCGTACAAAATTTAGACAAGCCAATCCCAACGTCAAAATTTATTTTCCTTATATCTCTTTCGGCATCATACCAATCCGCCCCTTTGCCAAAAAAAAAAAAATGAATATAGAAGAAGGAGAAGGGCAGCCGCCGAACCACGCATGACCCTCACCGTCCGCGCTCGTTGCGCCATACGAAAGCCCGATGCCTATCCATTACCGCTGCGAATTCGGCGTCAGATTGCTAGTGTATAAAGGTTTTGGAAAAAAAAAAAGAAATAGAAGAGAGTTTGGGGACGGTGAGTTGCAGGGGAATTGGGAATGGGGTTAAGGGAAGAAAAGAGCAAGAAAGGTAAAGAGGAAAGGGAAGGGTGGCCCGTGTGATTTTTGGGGGTGGGGTTTTGGATTTTTTGGTGTTTTATTAAAGTAGGTTTGGTAAAGTAGATGTGCAATCTGTAAGACATGATTTTGGGGGGGTTTGAGGATTTCTTTTGTTGAATTAGAAATTTGCTTTTAATTTAAGAGTGTTAACTTTGAAAGTTCCTTTGACCAATCCACCCTCAAAATCCAAAATCATATTTATGCCTATTCAAATCCAATCCTTCAGTTTCTTTCTTAAATAAGTAGTTTTAGGTTAGGATTTGTTGTAGATTTTGTAAAATTTCTAGGTTTTAGACAAATTAGGTGTTGAAATTGAAAACTTTGAACTGCGTTAATGGTGGTTGGTGTCACGCCCCAATCTTGATAAGTAGAATTAAACATAATATTCATCGGAGTACAACTACGAAAAATAAAAAATTTAAATTTGGCCAGGCCATATCCAAAATGTTATACATCACAATACAAATACACAACGGAAGTCTAACATGTAGTAATATTCCAAATAACAGACTTAAGTACAAGCTCTATAATAAGTTTGAATATCCAAAATATTGATACAAAAGCATATATCGAAATATTTTTCCAATCCTTTCAAGAATCGAATAAATCTGATGTATACATGATTTAGCTTTATCCTTAATCGTTACCAAAATCCAAAAATAATTCTTGTGACTTATTTTTTTTCCGAAAAGTACGTCGCACGAATCAATTCTTGAATCCAAATTTCATTTGACAAATCCCAAACTCAAATCCTCTCACCTTATTAGTAACTTAAATGTTAATATACCTTAGAAGCAACCAATACAGGAACTCTCAAACATCTAACTTTATCTTAACCATTAAGTTCTATTTAATTCTCTTAACTATACGCAAAAAGGTGTTATCCATTTGTCTGAGATAAAATATCTTACCAAGAGGTCAAAATATTAAACCTAATATTGTCTAACACCTGTTCATTCAACTATATTCTAAGCCACTTTCAGATTGAATTCTCTATAAGATCATTATGTCCGTTTTAATGAACTTTGATATTTCTCACAAAATCATCGCATCAAAGAATCAATACCAAATGATGTCTGCCAAATATGTTCTTTATAGTAAAATACTCAAACCAACAAGATACACTTTAATTAAATTCAACTGTAACACTATTTGACCTTATAATGTACATCATTTAACAACTGAATGAAACATCAAGATAATGTAATTACAAAGAAATTCATTACAACTTATATACTTTGAATATCACTCTAGTTTCAATTAATTTCCAAGTCAAACACCTGAGTGACTACTTCAATCATAGCATAACAATCCAATAATCATACTCCAGTACTCATGACACAATAAAATTAATAGAAAATAATTATTCTCAACTTTATGTCATAGTCACAAAACTCCATATCATGGTTTGACTTTTTCCAAGAGTATTTTATCATTGCTTATGATATCAAAGATTTCTCTTAAGGTCAAGTTCATTTTTCAATCATTTATCAGACTATCTCCTATATAATCAGTAACAATCCCAATCGTATAGTAATGTCCCAGATTATTACACTACAATACCAAAAAAAATAAACTAGTTATTGACGGGAAGTCCATGGGTTGTCGAGCAATTTATTCATGTCGGTATCTCTTCACCACATTAAGAAACAATTCCCTATCAGTCCTTTAGATCTATTCCACTACACTTATTTAAAATCTCAAGATTTGAGAAATCATAACTTAGTCTCTGAAAATGCTAGAACTGAAATAGCTAAAATGATTCTTATTTTTGGTCGTCTAGGTATAAACAATGTCGCTTTTCTTTTTAACAATCCACGTGCGGCTAAAATAATATCAAACTCAAATATTAGTAAGCATAACTTAATTCCTTTAATAGATATGGTAGTAGAAGAAACTCAAGTAATGATTGTGCAAAAGAGTGCACCTAGTACCTCACTTTTATACATATGCAACATTTCCATATTTAGTGACATACAAACCTAAAATATGGTATTCAAGTATTTGTACTATTCCCCAAAATGTCTATCCATTTCCACCTACAAATTTTCTAATTCCTATTCAATCAAGAATTCAACAATTCATTCCATACTTTCTAATTTCTCTCTGGGACTGATGTTAAGTCAAAAGTTCCTAGTAAACTATTCCAAATAGCAATATATCGAGAAACCAAGTCACCAGTTAAGTAAACTTATCCACTTAGGAGTATATCACGTAATTATATCCTCCCAATTAAGCCTCGTAACACAGACAACTCAAATAACCAATCATAAAATTAATAATGATAAAGAACATCACGAGACAAGAAAAGGAAAAGTGTTATACATTTTGAAAGAGGATAGATATGCCTCAATATTTATAAGTCCTAAAATTTGTAGTCAAAGATAATAGTGTAATACAATAACCCAAAAAGTGTTGTCTACCTACGTCAACGTCAAAAATCATTTTCACTAATTATACCTAGTATCCATATCTATACATCTAACATATAAATCAATATCATTGCTAGAGGTCCAAAAGATTTATTCATTGATTCTATCAACATTCTAAGCACTATCACTCAATACTAGCGTACTTCTTTCGGTTCCAACGGAACCTATTGGTCATCATATTCAAGAATAATAATTCACCTTCCATAGATAGAGAATCCTGTCATGGGTTAGCTCAAGTGTAGTTCTTTTTACACCCAAGGTCTGATACCATAACTGTCACACCCCAATCATGGTAAGTAGAATTAAACATAATATTCATCAGAGTACAACTCCGAAAAAAATCAAAAACTTAAATTTGGCCAGGCCATATCCAAAATGTTATACATTACAATACAAATACACAACGGAATTCTAACATGTAGTAATATTCCAAATAACAGACTTAAGTACAAGCTCTATAATACGTTTGAATATCCAAAATATGGATACAAAAGCATATATCCAAATAATTCCTAGAAGTTCTTCAACTAACTTCAACCTTGATTCGGAAACCCTTCATCGGACCCCTAATTGTCAAATCCACCTGTCTCTAAAAATTTTAAAATTGGTGGGGTGAGCTAAACGAACTCAAAGGTTGGGGAATGGTGATAATTATATTTTAAATAAAATTGAATTAGTTTTCCAAGGATTGAGCAAAGAAATTGAGTTTACATTTTTAAAATTTAACAATTTTTATAAGTGTACATGTAATGACATACAAGAAAGCATCGTTACATAAAAAATAACGTTTCGTTAAACCGCAATTTTCCAAAGATAGTTTGACAATAATAAAGTTTAATTAAATCAAGCGATGACAATAAATGACAAGTAGTAACAATAACGAGTAATTATTGTAAATATTTAATATTTTCTGGACAAGCGAGTAAAAGCATTAAAGAGCAAACAAGAACGAGCAAGCAAGCAGGAACACCGAAGTGTTAACAGTCATAATTGAGCAGATTGGGCCACAATTACGCCGTTCTACCTCCCCAAGCAAGAGTTGACCGAAGTCATAGGCTACCTTATAACTACCCCACATGGCTCGACGTCTCTTTAGCTAGGACCTGTCTGTCCAGAGATCGCCATATTCCAGAATATACCTAACCTACAACCCATCTCGCCACAGTGGTGGGATTAGGACCATGGCCGGCCAAATCAAGACCGCAGGCGACTTGCTCAATCTCGTTTGACCAAACCACACCACAAGACAAACAAGCAATACAAATATCCAAAAATGATATAAGAATCGATTTTTGTGGACTACATATTTAAATCAAGTATAACATTATACGTAAGAACTTTTAAATGGCTCACAGCTCAAGCAAGAACGTTCAAAATCGCAATTGACAAATTCACACGAGTAAAATGATTTATAATCGGAGTTGGAATTTTATCGTATATCAATATTAACTAGGAGACTTATAAGTTAAAACTCTCAGACTAATTTTTTATTAACTGATTCAGTCTCTTTGTTTCAAAATTTCCGTTTAGGATTTGAGCTTTTAAAAATTGCACAAAAATCTTTAAGGTTATAGAATTTACAATTTATCTCAACAATGTCGAATATCATCAACAAGGGCCTCAAGTCTTATAAACTGACCTATAAGATTATAATAATCTGAATTTTAGTTTAAGTCTCAAGATTTTCACATTTTGCATACTAGTCCTTAGTTTATCAAAACATTTCATTATTAAATCTAAACTTTAAATATATTTCAAATTGGTCCAAACCCTTTTTAAAAAAATTCAGAAAAATATAAAACCAGTTACAAATATGACAAATCAGTCCCAAATAAAACTATTTTAAGTTTTGGGTCCAACTTTTTAGGAATTGCATTTAAGCCCCCGATTTTAACATGAAATCACTTTTTTGACCTCAAGTCCAATTTCTCTTTCAATCCCAAAAAAAACTTATACCCTTTCAAGAAAAGTCCCTACAGCTTATAGAAATTTTAGAACAGTGCCTCAAAATTCGAAAATTACAGTTTAGCCCCTGTATTTTTGATAATTGCAAAATGGCCTCCAATTCAATTTTATTTTCTTTCAAATTCAACCACAACACATTAAATCACTTCTAAAATACGTTTCTCAGTTTAAATAACCCCAAAATATCCCTTAAAATTCTGAAATTTTAGTTTAACCACCAAAGTTAATATTTTTGCAATTTAATTCCCCAATTCCAATTAAATTGCAAAAATAACTATAAGCCATCCCAGAATCATATAGCCCCCTCCAAGCACATACATAAACATGATTTTTATGCTACTTAAAGAATCGAAATGCAAGCAAACCATTTAACAAAAGTGTTTAAGCTTTATTTTGGGGGACAGAACCTCATATTTGGCCACCATGAGTATTGTATGATCATGGGGCTACGCTTTGCCCATCAGCATTTGACCCATGTTCCACTCACCATCTCCCACCGGCAGGAGGATTTTATCGTCGGTATTTTGATGGGGAGTCCGTGACAATAGTTAAGTAATTATCGTCTTTCACGGATGGTCGTTTTAAAGCGCGACCAAATGATAATTTAAAGATCACCTATGTCTTCTTTGTAACGATATAATTATTTGGATATAATGCATAGACCCCGATCCCATTGTGTGTGTGGAAATTAGTTGAGGATATCTCGGGGTTTAGGACATTTTCATGGGATTCCTACGTTTAGGAGTGACTCGTTCATTATATTAATATTGGAATCCGACCCCCTGATGATCCTGTTAGAGACGTCCAGTTCCACATCTACGCCTACTTGATGGCTCTACAGGTATATATATTTAACATTTTATCACTTTTAACATGAGTATTTCATATTATAATTGGTTTGATTACTTATTTGGTTTTTGTTTAATACATTTAAGGGCATATGAGACCATCCTTGCACTCGGTCAGGCCCTTGCATTGAGTTCTGGATTAGAGGGCTATCATGGGGCAGACAATTGAGATCCTCCAAGAGGGCCTGCGCTGCGGTCGCCTTATATGATAGTCCCCAGGTATTATTTTTTTAAATAATCATGGGTAGTTGGGGTATTTATTTCATCTTGTTCGTGATTAAGTAAACTATTCTTATCTTTTGACAGACGATATGCACACTACTCCAGCCCATCGATGAAGAGTTACAACTCCCCTATATGCATGGCATTGATATGGACATATCGGATGGATTACGATATGTCCATATGGATTAGTTTGTCAGTCAGGCTACTCCACTTGATCCAGTTGCTGTTGGTAGGAGGCTTGTTTCGGAGCCGAGGCGTAATGCCAAATCAGGACTACTTATGGCTCGACGTTCGAATAGACGCAAGACCCATACCCAGCTTACAGACCTTGCCGATGATGATGTAGAAATTGAGTATGCTAGGGTAGATATTGTTGGTTCTAGTTGTCCTTCTCAGAAAGATTCTGCTAAGACTCGTTCTCCACCTCCACCTCCACTTCTGCCTCGGCTACGCACATGCCCCCTCCACGTGTGTCCTCTCCGCCTCCAGCTATGCACATGTTGTTAGTCCAAGTGGCTACGATAATCTACAGGGGGGTGAATAGATTATGCCGATTATGATACTTAGTCCTATTGATGTATTATGGACTTTTATGCTTGACTAATGATGTCTTTGTGACAAGAGAAGCTTCTAAGCTCAAATAATTCAAGCTTATTTTGTAAAAGCTAAGCTTTTAGCTTTTAGTCGGTTGCTTTTATACTTGTTCTTGATGTGCATATTGATAGGGGGAGCTTGTGCAAAAATATTTTTGAAATATATTTGCTCCTATCCTAGTGTTTGTACTTATGACAAATGTTGCGTGTTATGGATTGATGTTTTAGACCGGAAAATGTGTTTTGTTTATAAAACCGATCTCCTAAAACTGTTTTGGTTTGTAATCATCAAAAAGGGGGAGATTGTTAGATAACTGTTTTTATCAAGATTTTGATGATTTTGTTTAAATGGGTTTTTATACCAAAACAATGTTTATAAATGTTGTCCAAATATTACAAATTGATTTAAAATATTTTTACTAATTTTTTGGAGTATTTCTTGAAGTTTATTTTTGACAAAAATCGGACAACACTTCAATTTGGAGGTCAATCGGCCGAGCAAATGGTCGACCCGTATCTAAAAGCACGAAAAATGAAACAGAAAGCAATTCTGTGAAAAAAAGAGGGAGGGCGACCGGTCCAAGGTAGGGCTGACTGGTCGGACCATAGGGCGACCGGTCGGACCCCCCGTGCAACATGTATCTGGATCGCACTAATTTCATTTAACGTTCGAAATTTTATACATAGCGACCGGTCGCGCTGTGTAATCTTTTGACAGCAAATTTGTACCGTTGAAACTCTATATCAGCAGGATTTGCTTTTCATTTTTGTACAATATTTCTACATCTTCTGATCTTCTTTTTGTAGACAAAAGTGAAGAAGGAGGAGCCTATGTTTGTGAAGACTCTCCTATAAATACAAGATGATTTGAAGACACAAGACAAGAACAACACAAGCAAACACACAACAAGAAATCTGCAAATTTCTAAGCTTTCATATTCAACACTCTTGTTGTATTTATAGCCTAAGTGTTTCACTTTCACATCTTGAGGTCTAGGCTTGATTCTTGATTACACTTGCACTCAAAATTGTATTGTTCATTATAGAGTTGTAATCTTGAATTTTTGGGTTCATCATTCAACACAAGATATCCTTATGAGTGTTCTTGTGGTAAGAACACACTTGGGTGATCTAGGTGTTAGGTGCAAGAAGATTGTGGTGATCTTCTCATTGAAGAGTTTGTTTCTATTTGAGGTGTTGAAGAATTTGGTATTCTTCAAGGTTGAAGATTGTGGTAATCTTCACAAGGTGCCGTAGAAGATTGTGGTAATCTTCAAGGGAGATTGAGCTATTCTCCAAAGAGGTGTTGTAAGGTGATGTTGTATTAATTGTGGTAATTAATAAAATCTTTTTTCTTTTTGAAATCCATCCCGGAGATACTGGGGTGGTAGAGGACTAGGCCCTAGGTGGGTTGAAACTCTATAATCAAGGCATGTTGTTTAATTTCCGCACCTTTATTCTTGTCTTTGATTGATCATTTGAAAAAGAGGGCTAATTGCGAAAAATTGGCATAATCTATTCACCCCCTTTCTAGATTATCGTAGCCACTTGGACTAACACATGCCTCCTCCACATGCTTCTCCAGATACAACGGGCCCATCTGGTGCTCCACGTTCCCATGCATAGACCGTTGCACCACCTGTTCTAGCGGTTTTTTTGGCTAACTCCACCGTGGGCCATTGTGCTCGAGTTTTCCGATAGATGGTGGAGACAGTCGTAGATACGACGGTCAATTGTATGTTACATCATCAAAAACAGATCATGATGGCCCTGGTACGGGATAAGATTCACTCATATTTAGATATGCGGGTGCCTGATTTGCTTTGTCGTATACTACGTGAGCAGGCTACAGAGCAGAGTCATCCCCCTGACAATTCAGATCCCGCGACGGATGATCCATCTCTACGCACCAACCACGGGACTGGTCGATCTCAGGAGGAGACAAATAATGTTCAACATCAAATTTTGTATATGTTATTTATTCAATTTTCTATTGAATTAGTACTTTGTATGAATAATGATGTTAATAGTATATTTTAAATTGTTAGGACACAAGGCTACCCACTGTGAACCTTCATGTTATTCAAGTAATGTTCAGTAATCAAGGCAATGCTGAGATACTCCTCATCAGTTTGTGGTCGATTAGCTCCACTTGTTACATTGAGAGCTATCTCAGGCCGAAACATCTTGAGCACAATCTAACCCTTTCGTTGTCTTCTCTAACTAACTCTGGGCATAAACAAGCTAGCATGTTAAAATTTCTTACAGCCTCCTCAACCCAACTGGTAAGTCTCCCTGGTGGAATTCAGTGAACTCGTCATAATGTCTAATAGTGACCTTCAAGTGAAAGAACTCCTCAAAGAACTCGGTCTCAAAGTTAACCCATGACATTGTTAATATTCATTTTCATCTTAATTCTTTCCCACCACATTCTAGTGTCTCCAACTAAACAGAAGGACACACACTTTACCTTTTCATTTTCAGGCCAATCCAACACATTCCAGTGTTTAGGATGTGCAATTGGCATGATGATTGGAGCATAAAGTTTCCGCAATGTCTCTGTTTTATAGTAGTCATGCGCGTAACTATAGACTGATTGATTTACCTTACTGAAATAAATAGCAAAAAATGTATATAAGTATATCGTAAAAGTGAAATAATTAGTAATTAAAAAAACAAAAAGTTAAATATACTAATTGCGTTAATCGCATGTGGACATGACAATAGATCAGGAACAAAAGAACGCACCCATCCTTCACAGAATAAATTAGGCTACTAACAGGTGACATGTGCAGCTTCTCAGCCAACGCACTTACTTCCGTCAATCTCTTGACTATATTTGTGGTGACTTCATTGTTCATGTTTTGTGTTGCACTTTGTCGCTCGTGGAACCACCCCTGAATGAGGTTTCAAATAGAATCAAGAAACAAAGAAATTGGCAATTTCCTAGACCAGACAAGTCTAGCATTAAGAACCTCTACTGCATTCGGTGTTATGAACCCAAAGCATATAACTGGACAACGGGCACGTGCCCACCTTTTAGTTCCAGCCCTAACCAACTCCTCATAAGCCTTTTCATTTGCATTTTGAATCAGGCGCATAATCTTCTTGAATATTTCAGGCGAAAAAATGTACGTAGCTTTTTGATATAAGCTCACCACTTGACCTTGATAATTTTTAATATTTTGCCTCATGTGATATGTGCATATACCATGCGCAGTATTAGGGTATACACTACCAACTGTATTCTTAATACTTTTGCGACGATCAGATACAATGAGCATATTTTTAGGACATCCTTACGTGTTGCGTAATTGCTTCATAAAACCATTTATGTGATTCGTCCTTCTCCTTATCAGCCACACCAAATGCTAATGGAAACACTTGTTCATGTTTGTCTTTCGTAGCTGCAACAAACAACACACCTTAAACTTGCCATTTAGGTGTGTGCCATCAACAACAATTATAGGTCTACAATATTCATTGAATCCCTTAATTGGCGCATGTAAGGCAATATAAACATACTTGAATCTATCATCTCCATCAGTCTCATGTAACGTAATTATATCAGTATTTTCTTTTTTCAACATGTACAAGAATGCTGGTAACATCCCCCAAGACTGTAAGTGGTCTCCATGTATGTACTTGTAAGCACGATGTTGTAATTTTATTGCTTTGTAATACAAAATGTCTATCCCATGTTCAGCAGACAAATCATCAATAATATCTCTAGGCCTAAGGGATCATCCCTCCTTTAGTAGTCTTGGCGCAAACAGGTCTCCAATAATCTTCGAAGGCAATTGTCGAGGAGCATGTCTACTTAGGTTCGCTTCACATGTATGAGGTTGTTCGAATTTAGTAACCTTCTAGATTCCTCGTTGGATAGAATTAGCACGAAGTATGAAGTTGCATCATTTAGGTTTGCAAACTGCCTCGTAATGTGAAGTCGAAGACCATATTGTTCTATACTCCACGCGGTGGTGTAGATGATAGAAGCCCAACTTTGTTACCAACTTGTTGGGGATAAAAATGGTATTTCATAATTTAATTAAATATAATTTATTTTATATTTTTTTTATTTAATATTAATTGCCCAGTGGGCTCTTGATAATTAAACCGGCCCAAAGGAGTCCAGGTTTAGCCCAAGGGGTAGTTTTCTCCTACATGGATTAGCCCATAGCCCATGGGCCCATGTCCTAGGTATAAAAAGGTCCCTCCTATTATCTGTAAGAAAATTAACTCATAATTAATTATTCTCCTATGTATTCAATATTCGTTTATTATCTTAATTTCCCTATCGTTCACCATGCTGACTTGAGCATCAGAGGGGACCCAATAGAACAACCCCCGAGGCTCTCTAACATTTGAGTGTGTGAGCAGGCAAATTCCCAATCGAAGGAGTTCAAGGAGCAGACGATGAGAAAACTTCCCCCTCATGAGAGGACTAGCTCGAAGACTTCCCTCTTGGAAAGAGGATTTTGGTCAACTCAGTAGACTTGGGTGATCTCCTCGAAAAAGCAACATCATTTTGGCGCCGTCTGTGGGAACAACCAAAATACACGAAGATGTAAACTCAATCGCCAGCATGGAAAGTTGGACCTCAAGCTGCAAGCCAGGGAGCCAGAGACCAGCATTAAAGAAGACCATCAAGACGGTGAGAGTCCAACGACCATTCCACCGGAAGAGCGCCATCGCGTCCTCCCTCCGGGGTGCTCCGCCCGTTGACGAAATTTGCCTGACTAAGAAAAATTTTCAAATCCTGTTAGAAGAAGTTGCATGGAATGCATTGAGGCATTATGCTGCGATCGAAGCCAAGGAATCGCTATCCCAAGCACTGTCGACCAATGAAGACCTTGACCTAGGAGGACGCGGCAAAAACCAAGAACTGACGCCTATGATAAAGGGAACTCAAGCAACATTGTACAACAATACTCATCCACAAACTACCGCTTTGGAAAGGGGGAGTCCGCTGAGCACAGATATTTTGGCAGAGCAGCTACCCCCGAGAATCAGGGCATCTAACCTCCCGAAGTGCGATGGAACCAGAGATCCTCGGGAGTATATGAACAAGTTTTATGCGGAGGCAGACCTCTATGAGATGACGGATGTCGTCTATTGCAAAGCCTTTCTAAGCACCTTGACCAAGCAAGCCCCGGCTTGGTTCGATCAGCTCCCAGAGGACTCCATTACCATGATGCACCAGTTCGTGGAGGCTTTCATACAACAGTATTTCGCCAACATAAAGAGCCATGAGACCATCACAAAAAGACTCCAATGCGAGGTGGAAGAGTAGTATCGCCCTCCGAGAGCATGCTTAGGGCATCTCAAATGAAGGAACTCACCCTAATCCAAGAAGAGGCACCACTCCAGAAGAGCACCCGGCAAGGGAGATAAAGTATTAAAGTCACCCAGAGGAAAAAAGCGAAAGGCTGAAGAAGATCTCCAGAGTCAACCTAGAAGCCGCAAGTGGAAATTGGGGCAGATAATAATTCTATTGAATGCACCACTATTGGAAAAACTAGCCACTACTTGGAGACAGAAAATCATAGAACCTCCACGGGAGATGAGAGACGACTACGAGCGGTGGAAGTCCAAGCATTTCTATCACTTACATCACGACAAACGGCACACCCCTGAGGCTTGCATCCAGTTGAGAGCCTCTATCGAAAAGATAATTCGGAGAGGCCACCTGCAAGAATACGTGGATTATCTGGATCCTCTTTGGACTCAGAAGGACAACAACTGGGGATGCCCCGAATCACATTGGGAGGACAATCCACCTCATCACTCTAAAAATACTCTACCCACGTGACGTAAGCTCCGTACATCATCTCCTAGGTTGGCTTCGGATCACATCACCAACACTTTCCCTTTGGCCAGGACTCGTCCAGAAGACAGAAATATGCGCCACTATTGGGGACATAGGGATTATCCGGAGATACTGACTGGTGATACTGAAGACGAAGTGAATTCTCCTTAGCTTCCGTCTAAACCAGCTCTTATAAGCCTCACAAAGGCCTTAGTATATTTTACTTTATTTTGTCATTTTCATTCGTTTTCCGCCCCAAGAGGCGTTAAACGTTTATTTATATTTGGCGTAAAGATTTTCATTATAATGAATAAAAGTGCTTTCATGTTTTCTACTTTTATGTGATGAATCCAATTAATGGCCACATATGGTCGGGGTTAATGACCAGTTAGACGCTCTCCTCAATAAACCCCATCTTTCCGGCTATGGCCCTGGATGGGAGGGGCCTCCTAACGGGGGTCCTCATAAATAACCTCCTCCGGCTAGGACCCCGGAGGGGATGGCCTCACCTGGCTAACAACCCGGGTGGGATGACCCCTTCCGGCTAAGACCCCGGATGGGAGGGGCCTCCTCATAAGAGGTCATAGTAATTTACCTCCTCTGGCTAAGACCCTAGTTGGCATGGTCTCACCCGGCTAAGACTTATTAGTCCAAGTGGCTACAAAAATCTATAGGGGGGTGAAAGGATTTTCCCGATTTTCCAATTTACGCCCTCTTATTCGAATATTAAGATGATGACCAAAATAAAAGTACGAAAATGTAAACAATGCTCGATGATGTATAGAGCTTCAACCCACCTAAGGCATAATGCTCTACCACCTGGTATGTCCGAATGAATTTCAAAAAGGGAAAAAGTATATTAATAGATATCAAACTATTACAACATTTTACCTTAAAGAGTACCACACTCTTCTTACAACACCATCTATGAAGATTACCACAATCTTATTACAACAATGAAGAGCACCACACTCTTCAACACCTAGAATCAACCAAGTGTGTTCTTACCACAAGAACACTAACAAGGATATCTTATTTTTTATTATTTAAACCAAACTCAAATGAAATATACAACTTTGAAGTACAAGTGTAATCAAGAATGAAGCCTAATACTCAAAATGTGGAAGTGAAAGACTTAGGCTAAATACAACAAGAATATGAAAGTGAAGAAAAAGAAGTTTGCTTGTTGTTTGTATTGCTTGTGTTGTTATTTTGTGTTGCTTCAAGTCTTCAACTATTTATAGGAGAGCTCTTGGATTTGAATCCCAACAATAGACTTCTCCTTGGAGATTGAAATCTGTAAAAAATTTCAAATCAAATGGAGAAAATAGCTGTTAGAAATCAATCCCACAATTTCATGAAAAGTTATCTGTTGTGCAGTGGATAATTTCTGCTGATAAAACCTTAGGTCGACCGGTCGATCTCTAATATAAGAAATACGTTTAAAATTGAAACATATGAAAAACAAGGGGGTTACCAGTCCAATGGGGGTTGGACCGGTCGACCTTGGGTTGGACCGGTCGCCCTCCATGTGGACCGGTCACCCTTAGAGTTTTGTGAGTCAGAAACAATTTTTACCAAAATTTGAACTCCAGGCACCGGTCGACTCGAAGTCAACCGGTCGACCACACCGGTCGACCGGTCGGCCTTTCCTTTTCTTCTTCCTGTTTTGTTTCCATTTTAGTTTCTTTCTATAGGCACGGGTTGCCTTCAAAGGCGACCGGTTGGCCTCGAAACAAAAGTGTTGTCCGATTTTGGTCAAAAATAAACTTTAAGAAATACTCCAAAAAATTAGTAAAAACATTTAAATCGATTTGAAGTATTTGGACAACATTTGGAGTCATTGTTTTGGTGTAAAACTCGATTATATGAAATCATTAAAATTACGATTAAAAATATTTATCTAACAAACTCCCCATTTTTTATGATTACAAACCAAAATAATTTTAGAAGGTCGATCTTAAAAACAAAATAAGTTTTTCCGGTCAAAAACAACAATCCATTTTGGGCGACACTTTTCATGATTAAGAATCATAAGGATAGGAGCAAAGATTTTTCATAATATTTTATAGAAGCTCCACCTATCAACATGCTAAACAAAAATAGGCATAGAAGCAATCAACTAAATGATAAAAGCTCAGCTTTTACAACTATAGCTTGAAGTTCAAGAACTTAACAGCTCCCCCTGCCAAAAAACAAAAAATTCATTCAATTAAAAGTCCATTATGCATCCATTGGACTAAATTTAATCCACAGCTTATGGCTTTATCATCCGCAACTTATAGCTTTTCAATCCGCAGTTTATAGCTTTTTTTGCGAGCTTTTTCTAACTCCTTTGATCTAAATATAAGCTTATGAGCTTATTCCCTTTTTCTCCCTCTTTGGAATCATCAAAAAGATTATTAGCACGATAAAAACATTATAAATACATATCAAAGTGCGGATTGAATCGAATTATCATGCTTTTGAATCAAAAGCTTAAAATTCTGAATAGTAAGGGAAATCTATAGAATAAAGTTTGTAGAAGCTCATTTGATGGATAAAACATGATCTCTATAAACATATAAGACATTTGAAATCAAGAGATTCATGTAAAAGAAGAAATATTTACTGAGACATTTTATCGAACAATTGGCATGCATAGTATAAAATCAAAGTTGTATATAATATTTGTAAATGTAATCATGCCCAAAAAATTAACACCAATCCTAATTCTACAATCACAATCCATCACCATACATAATTCCCATCACAATCATACAAGAATTATACCAATTCATCAAGTAAAACCATATTCTCAAGGTTCAACCCAATTGAGATTAAAGAGGGATTTAGACTTACCAATTTATCGGAGAAGATGAATAATGTGGAAGATATAGACATATAACAAGCTCAATATAGTAGAATTTTCAAGAGAAAATCATTTAAAGTGATATGTGTGTGAATTGGGCGAATGAGTGTGAAATCTAAGGTTTGTAGTTTGCTAAGGTTTGTTTCATCCAAAGAAGTTGAGTACAACAAAAGGCCGCGGAAATATATTTGGCTTTGGCCGTAGATAAGGATACACAATTTTTCTTCTTTGAAAACCAAGATACTAGGCCATCACCTAAAAATTGACATGATCCGGAAGTATTTTTGCGATCATCAATATTTCCCGCATAGTATGAATCACTATATCCTTTTAGAGAAAATTTTTCATTTTTTGGATAATACAAGCCATACGAACAAGTGCCTTTCAAAAATCAAAAAATTCTTTTAACGGAACTCATATGAGATTCTTTGGGATTGCTTTGAAATCGAGCACATAGACATACGACATCAAGAATATCGGGTCTACTTGTGGTTAAGTAAATCAAACTACCAATCATACCCGATATTTTGATTCATCAATTGACTTGCCTTTTTATCTTTGTCAAGCTTGATATTGGTTGCCATTGGAGTAGCAACGGTCCTTCCTTCTTCAATTCCGAACTTCTTTAGAAGTTCTTTGGTATACTTGGATTGGGATATATAAATGCCTTCTTGGCATTGTTTTATTTGATGTCCACGAAAGAAATTGAGCTCTCCCACAATGAACATCTCGAATTCAACTTGCATGAGCTTAGAAAATTTCTTACAAAGAGACTCATTAGTAGCACCAAAAATAATATCATCAACATAAATTTGTACTAATAAACAATCTTGTCCCTTTTCAAAAACAAAGAGAGTAGTATCAACTTTACCTCTTGAAAAGCCATTTTGTAAAAGAAATGAACTAAGTCTATCATACCATGCTTGGGGTGCTTGTTTTAAACCATATAAGGCATTTTTAAGTTTGTAAACATCATTTGGCCTCAAAAATTTTTCAAACCCCGGAGGTTGTTTTATATAGACTTAATCTATAAAAACATTTAAAAAGACGAATTTAACATCCATTTGGCAAGGCTTAAAATTTTTAAAACAAGAATAGGCAAGTAAAATTCGAATTGCTTCTAAACGTGCTACGGGTGCAAAAGTTTCATTATAGTCAATACCTTCTTCTTGACAATACCCTTGAGCCACTAACCTTGCCTTGTTTCCAATTATATTGCCTTGGTCATCGAGTTTGTTTTGGAATACCCATTTTGTGCCAATAATAGTTTGTGATCGAGGACAAGTTACCAATTCCCAAACGCCATTCCTTTCAAATTGGTTCAACTCTTCTTGCATTTCAAGACACCAATATTCATCTTCAATAGCTTCCTTTGCATTTTTTGGCTCTTTTTAGATGTAAGAGCTTTCTCGACAAATTTCTTTCTAGTCATAAATTTTCCTAAAGGATCCCCAATTCTGAGATCTTTTGGATGATCTCCTTTGAATTTTAATGCCACGGGAAGATCTGAGTTATCACCTTTGTCATGTTGTGGAACATTGGAAGTTAAAGCTTGATCGTTTGATGTGGAAGATTGATCATTTTGAACCTCATTCGGAACATTTGGTTCAATTTCATCTTCTTCATCACTTTCATCATTGGGTATTCTTTCAACACCAAAGGCTTCATTGAATTTGACATAAATAGACTCCTCAACACCATGCTCATTTTATTATAAACCCGATATGCCTTACACTTAGTCGAATACCCATAAAAATTCCTTCATCGGCCTTAGAATCAAGTTTGTCTAATTGGTCCTTGGTATTCAAAATAAAACACTTGCAACCAAATATTTTGAAATAATTTATATTTGGAGTTCTTCCTTTCCAAAGCTCATAAGGTGTTTTATTTAACATGGGACGAAGATATACCCGATTTATGACATAACAAGCGGTGTTGACAGCTTTGGCCCAAAAATATTTTGGAAGTGAGAACTCCTTTAGCATAGACAGGCACATTTCTTGAAGAGTTCGGTTTTTCCTTTTGGCAACACCATTTTGTTGTAGAGTTCTTGGAGCCAAATAGTTATGTGCATACTCCTTGGTTTCACACAATATTCTAAAGTCACCATCAAATTCTCCTCCTCGATCACTCCTTATAGACTTAATTGTATTTCTTCTTTCACCAAGGAGTAATATTTTGAAGGATGTCCTTCCGGAGCACAGAGTGGGCGCCCTCTCAGAGTTCCTAGGGCGCCTTGTTAGTCCAAGTGGCTACGATAATCTAGTGCCGATTTTTCTGATTTGGCCCTTTTTTAGAATGTAGAAACAATAACAAGAATGGAATTGTAGGAAAATAAACAACACACGTTGATTTAAAGAGGTTCAACCCACCCACGGCCTAATCCTCTAACACCCCGGTATACCCGAAGTGGATTTCGAACAAGAAAAAGAAATCTTATTAATAGCACCAAACTATTACACCTTCACCTTTGAAGAGTACCACACTCTTCTTACAACACCACCAAGAACATTACCACAATCTTCTTACACCTATGAAGAGTACCACACGCTTCAACACCTAAAATCACCCAAGTGTGCTCTTACCAAAACACTAACAAGGTTATCTTACTTTGGATGATGGAAACAAATTCAAGATTACAACTCGATAATGAAGTATACAACTTTGAAGTGCAAGTGTAATCAAGAATAAAGCCTAGTACTCAAGATGTGCAAGTGAAAGACTTAGGCTAAATACAACAAGAATATGAAAGTGAAGAACAAAAGTTTTGCTTGTGTTTGTATTGCTTGTGTTGTTGTATCTTGTTGCTCCAATCCTTCATCTATTTATAGGAGATGTCTTGGATTTGATTATCAGACATAGGCTCCTCCTTGGATATTGAAATCTACAAAAAAATGCAAATCAAATGGAGATTATAGTTGTTAGACACCAATCCCTTAAAATTATGAAAAGTTATCTACTGCTCAACGGATAGTTTGCTGATAAAACTTGAGGTCGACCGGTTGAACAAAAATAAAAATTTTGAATTAAAACTCAGAAAATGGTCTGTTGGACCTATCCAAGGGGGGTTGGACCGGTCGATCCCCTAGGTGACCGGTCCAATCTCTTCGTTTTGAAGAACAGAGAAGATTTCTGAAAAACAAAAGTTCCTAGGCACTGATCGACCACCCGGTTGACCGGTCTACCTACTGTTACATCGGTCGTCCTCTTAGGGAATTTTGTACATCTCATTTATGTTTAGAAATCAAACTTTCAGGCACGGGTTGCCCTCTAGGGCGATCAGTTGAACACGAGACAGAAGTGTTGTCCAATTTTTGTCAAAAATAAACTTCAAGAAATACTCCAAAAAATTAATAAAAATATTTTAAATCATTTTGGAGTATTTGGATAACATTTAGGGACATTGTTTTGATGAAAAACTCAGTTAAATAAAATCATCAAAATTACGATAAAAACATTTATCTAACAAACTCCACATTTTTTATGATTACAAACAAAAACAATTTTAAGAGGTTGATTTTGAAAATAAAACATTTTTTTCCGGTCTAAAACAACTATCCATTTTCATCGACACTTTTCATGCATCAGAGTCATAAGGATGGGAGTAAAGATTGTTGAAAACATTTTGTAAGAGCTCCCCCTATCAACATGCACAACGAGAGTAATTATAGAAGCAAGCATTTAAAAGCTAAAACCTCAGCTTTTACACTTTGAGCTTAGATATAAGGAGCTTAGAATCTCCCACTGTCAAAAAGAAATCATTAGACATGAATAAAAGTCCATAATCCATCCATTGGATTAAGTTATATCCTCAGGTTTTGGCTTTTTCATCCATAGTTTATAGCTTTTTTTCGCGAGCTTTTTCTAGTTTTTTTAGCCTATAAGCTTATTTCATGTTTCTCTCCCTTTGGAATCATCAAAAACAATGTTAGCACGATAAAAACAATATATAATCATATCAAAGTGCGCAACTTAATCGATTTATCGAGCTTTTGAACATAAAGCTTAAAATTCCAAATAAAAAAGGGAAAAGTCGATAAGATCATTCGTAAAAGCTCATTTGAGTGACAAAACATGATCCCTACAAACTTATAAGACTATTGAAATCGAGAGAATCATGTTAGGAATGAAATTTTCATTGAAGCATTTTGTCGAACACTTGGCGTGCGTAGAATAAAAAAGAAGATGTATATAGCCCTTGTAAATGTAATCATGCCCAAAAATTCATTACCAAATACAATCCTATAATCATCATCAATCAATAATCAATAATTCGAACAATAATGATGATCTATCAACAATATAAGTCCGCATGTATAGAATTTACAAGAAAGAAATCATATTTTTAACCAAGAAATCAACGTGCTCGATCAGTCAAAGGGGAGGCCGACCGGTCCAAGCTGAGGTCGACTGGTCGAACTCCTTCCATCCGGTGCCTGGAGCAATATTTTTCAGTTCTGTCCAAGTTTGAGTTTTAAAAATCCGATTTTCAGTCCTAAGTTTTAAAAATACACAAAATGCAATCATAGACCTTATTCGATATGCATTATGCCTAAACGAGCTCGAATTGAAGCAAAAGACTCAGCGGTTAGTGGTTTTGTAAAAATATCCGCGAGTTCATCTTGAGATGGAACGAAACACATCTCAATTTTTAGTTTGGAAACGCAATCCCTTAGAAAATGATGACAAACCTCAATATGTTTAGTACGGTTATGATGAACCGGATTTTAAGAAATATTTATTGCAGATGTGTTATCACAAAAAATAGGAATATTTTCAAAAGAACATATGTAGTCCGCTAAAGTTTGTTTAATCCAAAGTAATTGAGTACAACAAAAGGCCGCGGAAATGTATTCGGCTTCGGCCGTTGATAAGGAAACACAATTTTGCGTTTTTGAAAACAAAGAAACGAGGCAATCGCCTAAAAATTGACATGATCCGGAGGTGCTTTTGCGATCATCAATATTTTCTGCATAATCCGAATCACTATATCATTTAAGAGAAATTTTTTCATTCTTTGGATAAAACAAACCATATGAAATGGTGCCTTTCAAATATCGAAAAATTATTTTAACAGCACTCATATGAGATTCTTTGGGATTGCTTTGAAAACGAGCACATAGGCATACGACATGAAGAATATCGGGTCTACTTGTGGTTAAATAAAGTAAACTACCAATCATACCTCGATATTTTGATTCGCCAACCGACTTGCCTTTTTCATCCTCGTCGAGCTTGATATTGGTTGCCATAGGAGTAGTGACGGTTCTTCATTCTTCAATTCCGAACTTTTTAGAAGTTCTTTGGTATACTTTGATTGTGATATGTATATACCTTCTTGACATTTCTTAATTTAGAGTCCAAGGAAGAAATTGAGCTACCCCATCATACTCATTTCGAATTCACCTTGCATTAACTTAGAAAATTTAAGGGAATCATTAGTAGAACCAAAAATAATATCATCAACATAAATTTGAACTAGTAAGCAATCGTGCCCTTTCTCAAAAACAAGAGAGTAGTATCAACTTTACCTCTTGTAAATCCATTTTGTAAAAGAAAAGAGCTAAGTCTATCATACCATGCTCGGGGTGCTTGTTTTAAACCATATAAGGCCTTTTTAAGTTTGTAAACATCATTTGGCCTAGAAAAATTTTCAAACCTCGGAGGCTGTTTTACATAGTCTAAAAGTAAAACCATTTAGAAAATCGAATTTAACATCCATTTGGTAAAGCTTGAAATTTCTGAATCAAGAATAGGCAAGCAAAATACGAATAGCTTCTAAACGTGCAACGGGTGCAAAAGTTTTATCATAATCAATAACTTCTTCTTGACAATACCCTTGAGCCACTAACCTTGCTTTATTTCGAACAATATTGCCTTGGTCATCGAGTTTGTTCCGGAATACCCATTTTGTACCAATAATTGTTTGTGAAGGAGGACAAGGTACCAATTCCCAAACATCATTCCTTTCAAATTGATTCAACTCATCTTGCATTTCTAAAAACCAATTCTCATCTTCAATTGCTTCCTTTGTATTTTTAGGCTCTTTTTGAGAAATAAGTGCTTTTTCGGCAAATTTTCTTCTAGTCATTACCTTGTCAAGAGGTCCCTAGTTATGAGATCTTTTGGATGATCTCCTTTGAATTTAGAGCAATGGGAAGATCCAAATTATCACTTTTTTCTTCTTGAGGGACATTTGAAGTTGACGGTCGATCATTTGATGTAGAAGATTGATCATTTTGAGTATAAATTTGAATAATAGGTTCAACGTCATCTTTCTCATCACTTTCATCATTTGGTATCCTTTCAATACCCGAATCTTCATTGAATTTGACAAGAATCGATTCTTCAACTACCATGCTAGTTTTATTATAAACCCGATATGCTTTGCTCTTAATAGAGTACCCCATAAATATTCCTTCATCGGTCTTAGGATCAAGTTTATCCAATTGATCCTTAGTATTCAAAATAAAACACTTACACCCAAATATTTTGAAATAACTAATATTTGGAGTTCTTCATTTTCAAAGCTCATATGGTGTTTTATTCAACTTGGGATGAAGGTAAACACAATTAATAACATAGCAAGCGGTACTTACTGCTTCAACCCAAAAATATTTTGGAAGAGAGAACTCATTGAGCATTGATCGACTCATTTCTTAAAGAGTTCGATTCTTTCTTTTGGCTACTCCATTTTGTTGTGGTGTTCTTGGAGCCGAAACATTATGAGAATATCCCTTGGTTTCACACAAGACTCAAAATCCACCATCAAATTCACCACCTCGATCTCTTCGAATAGACTTAATGGTATCTTCCTTTTCATTCTCAATAAGTCTACTCAACTTAGCAAACTCATTAACGGCATCACTTTTATTAGCAAGAAAATAGCCCAAGTATATATAGAATAATCATCGACTATAACAAAAATGTAATGTTTTCCACTTAGACTAGCCGTACCAATATCCTCGTACAAATCAAGATGAAGTAATTGTAGAGGCTTGGTTGTGGAAATTTTATTTTTGGCTTAAAACTACTTTTAACTAATTTGTTCTTTTGACAAGTGTCACATAAGCCAAGATTTTCAAAACTCAATTTGGGTAGTCCTTTTACATGTTGGTTTTTGTAAATATTTTGCAAATTTTTTTATCCAACATGTCCAAGTCGCCTATGCCATAAACTAGTTAAATCATTATTGGCGACAAGACAAGAAACATTTTGACTAACCAAATCACTTGTACAAATTTTGTAAGGATTGCCTTTTCTATTTGCTTCACAAATAATTTTATCATTTTTAAGAATAAGTTATTTTTCTTTATTGAAAATAACATCATAATTTGAATCACAAAATTGGCTAACACTTATGAAGTTAAATTTAAGCCCTTCAACTAAAAGAACATTACTAAGAGAGAAAGAAGAATTACCAATTTCTTCATTTCCTAGAATTCTTCCCTTGCCATTCCCGAATATAACTATGCCTTCTTCTTTGAGCTTGATGTTGGTAAAAAGTTTTCTCCTTCCGGTCATGTGGCGTGAACACCCTTTGTCCACGAGCCATTTTGAATCTTACATTATGGTTATAGCCCCTAGCACCTACAAATGAATCATTTTTAGGTACTCTATAATTTTGGGGTCCATGGGGGTTAGTTTTGAGACCTTTGGGTCTCCAGAAATAGCTAAAGTTGTTTTTCAATTTACAATCATTAGCATAGTGTCCATTTTTACCACAATAAAAACAAATAAGATTATTAGAACTACTATCACGTATGAAAGTTGGACCTTGGTCATTTTTCTTAGAAGCATTTGAAAAAGGTTTGTAACCAAGTCCTAATTTAGAATGCAACTCCTTTGTGCATCAATAATTTTTGTAACTTTATCCGTGCTTAAATTAAAACGATGCACATCCTTTTTCAAAATTTCAATTTCTTTTATGAGCATTTGTTTTTCGGAATCAAGAGCATGTATTTTTGTAATAGTAATAGCATGGGCACGATCAATGGATTCAAAGGAAGTAAATAATTTATCTTTCTCCAATTTGAGCTCTTTAAACTCCTTTTTCAAAAGTTTGTATTTGCATATCATATCTCTAAATTCATTTTGAAGTTCATCATAATCACCTTGTAATTCATCAATTAAAGAAGAAGATGAAGAATTAGAGCGTACCTCATTGTTTTCATTGTCTATGGCCATGAGACCATGTTCAACTTCTTCATCCTCGTCGGATGCGGCAAGTAGCTCATCCCAAGTATTTGCTTTGGCATTAAGAGCTTTTTTTTTGGGAAATGGTTTTTCTTCTTTTGCTCCTCCTCTGCTAATTTTGGGCAATCGGCTATGTAGTGCCCGGATTTCCCGCATTTGAAACACGAGTTGTCTCTTGATTTTCTTGCCTTATTTTTATTCAAAAATTTGGCAAATTTTCGAACAAGAGCGGCCGTCTCCTCATCATCCTCATCACTAGCATAATATGAAATATTGGAAGAAGATGTTAGGCCTTTAAGAATAATTTTCATACCCGATTGAGAGGTGGATGGTTTGGAATTTTTCCTCTCCTTAAGATACACTTCATAGATGAGGAGATTCCCAATGAGCTCATCGAATTTGAGTGTTTCAAGATTTTGAGCTTCTGTAATTGCCGTCACCTTTTCTGACCATGACCCGGGGAGAGCATTTAGAACTTTGGTGACTTTGTATTCTCCGGATATGATTTTCCCAAGTGCCATAAGAGGATTGACTATGTTGTCAAGCCTTTCCACCATCTTTGAAATATTTTCTCTATCAAGCATAATGAAGTTTTCAAAGTCTTTAACAAGCATGGTTTTTCTTGCTTGTGTGACTTTCTTTTTACCGTCATAGATGGTCTCCAATTTTCCCCAAACTTCATGTGCGGATCTTATTCCTCTAATACGATTATACTCGGTGGCGACAAGAGAGCAATGCAAAATATTTAACGCCTTACCGTTTAGAGAAAATAACTTCTTGTCATTATCATCAAATTCCTTGAAGGACTTGTGAACCAAGGTGCCATCCTCCAATTTTTTGGTTGGTTGTGTTATCCTTTCAATGACCACATTCCATATATCGAACCCGCACCCTTGTAAGAAGCACTATATTCGGTCTTTCCAAAAAGCATAATTGTTGGCGTCGAATAGAGGTGGCTTGTTGGTAGAGGTGCCGGTGGTGAGGTAGCTTTCACTCGTAGCCATTGATCTTTTCTCTTTACTCGCAATGAAGAAAAGAGCTTGCCAAAGTGTTTGACTTCGATACCACTTGTTAGTCCAAGTGGCTACGATAATCTAGAGGGAGGGTGAATAAATTATGCCGATTTTTCCGATTGGGCTCTCTTTTTCGAATGTAGAAATAATAGCAAGAATGGAAATACGGGAAAATTAACAACACATGTTGATTTAAAGAGGTTCAACCCACCTAGGGCCTAATCCTCTACCACCCCGGTATATCCGAAGTGGATTTTGAAAAAAAAAAAGAAATTTTATTAATAGCACCAAACTATTACACCTTCATCTTTGAAGAGTACCACACTCTTCTTACAACACCACCAAGATGATTACCACAATCTTCTTACACCTTTGAAGAGTACCACACTCTTCAACACCTAAAATCACCCAAGTGTGCTCTTCCCACAAGAACACTAACAAGGTTATCTTGCTTTGGATGATGCAAACAAAATCAAGATTACAACTCGATTATGAAGTATACAACTTTGAAGTGCAAGTGTAATCAAGAATAAAGCCTAGTACTCAAGATGTGCAAGTGAAAGACTTAAGTTAACTACAACAAGAATATGAAAGTAAAGAACAATAGTTTTGCGTGTGTGTGTATTGCTTGTGCTGTTGTATCTTGTTGCTTCAATACTTCATCTAGGAGAGGTCTTGGATTTGATTATCAGACATAGGCTCCTCCTAGTAGATTGAAATCTACAAAAAAATGCAAATCAAATGGAAATTGTAGCTGTTAGAAATCAATCCCTGAAAATCATGAAAAGTTGTCTGCTGCTCAAAGGATAGTTTGCTGATAAAACTTGAGGTCGACTGGTTGAACACAAATAAAGATTTTGAATTAAAACTCAGAAAATGGCCTGTTGGACCGGTCCAGGGTGGTTGGACCGGTAGACCCCCTGTTCGACCGGTCCTTTCCCTAGGTGACCGGTCCAACCTCTTCATTTTGAAGAACAAAGAAGATTTTTAAAAAAATTCCCAAGACCGGTCCTCCTGTGGAGTTTCGTCGTGTCATTTCTATTTTAGAAATCAAACTTTCAGGCATGGGTTGCCCTCTAGGGCGACCGGTTGAACACGAGACAGAAGTGTTGTCCATTTTTTGTCAAAAATAAACTTCAAGAAATACTCCGAAAAATTAGTAAAAACATTTTAAATCGATTTGGAGTATTTGGACAACATTTAGGGACATTGTTTTGATGAAAAACTTAGTTAAATAAAATCATCAAAATTATGATAAAAACGTTTATCTAACACGCCTTTCCTGAGCTTGGAAGGGGATCTCTTCTTGAGATTCCACCATAACTTTTGCTTTAGGCTCTTGATCATTTCTCCACATGTGTTAGCATTTTTTGCCTTCTTTTTCTTGCACATTTTCATCATGAAGAAGAATTCACTGGGGCTCTTGTGAGGAGACCTATTCCTCCAGGGTCTTAGCCGAAGGGAAAATGATTTTTACTAGGACCTCATTGTGAGGAGGCCCTTCCAATCCGGGTTTAGCCAGAAGGGGTCATCCCACCTAGAATCTTAGCCGAGTGAGAACATCCCCTCTGGGGTCTTAGCCGAAGGAGGTAAATTACTTGGACCTCTTATGAGGAGGCCCCTCCCATCTAGGGATTTAGTCGGAAGGGGTCATCCCACCCCGGGTCTTGTTAGATAAATTGTTTTTATCGTAATTTTGATAATTTCATATAATCGAGTTTTACACCAAAACCCTGACTCCAAAAGTTGTCCAAATACTTCTAATCGATTTAAATGTTTCTTTTCTAATTTTTGGGAGTATTTCTTGAAGTTTATTTTTGACAAAAATCGGACAACACTTCTATTTTGATGCCGACCGGTCGCCCTAGAGGGAAACCCGTACCTAAAGAAAGAAACTGAAATAGAAACAAAACAGAAAGAGAAAAAAGAGAGGTTGACCGGTGCCTGGAGTTCACATTTTGGCAAAAACTGTTTCTGACTCACAAAACTCGAAGGGTGACCAGTCCACATGGAGGGCAAACGCTCAAACCCAGGGTCGACAGGTCCAACCCCCCTAGACCGGTTCACCCCTTGTTTTTCACATGTTTTTCAATTTTAAACGTATTTTTTATATTAGAGGTCGACCGGTCGACCTAAGGTTTTATCAGCAGAAACTATTTGTTGCACAACACACAACTTTTCATGAAATTAGGTGATTGATTTCTAATAACTATTTTCTCCATTTGATTTGCAATTTTTTATAGATTGCAATCTCCAAGGAGTAGCCTATTGCTGATATTCAAATCAAAGAGCTCTCCTATAAATAGTTGAAGGCTTGAAGAAACACAAAAGAACAACACAAGCAATACAAACAACAAGCAAACTTCTTGTTCTTCACTTGCATATTCTTGTTGTATTTAGCCTAAGTCTTTCACTTGCACATTTTGAGTATTAGGCTTCATTCTTGGTTACACTTGCACTTCAAAGTTGTATACTTCATTTGAGATGTAATCTTGAATTGGTTTAAATCATCCAAAACAAGACATCATTGTTAGTGTTCTTGTGGTAAGAACACACTTGATTGATTCAACGTATTGAAGAGTGTGGTGCTCTTCATTATTGTAACAAGATTGTGGTAATCTTCATAGGTGGTGTTGTAAGAAGAGTGTGGTACTCTTCAAGGTAAAAGTTCTTAATAGTTTGTATCTATTAATATACTTTTTTCCTTTTTGAATTCCATTCGAACATACCGGGTGGTAGAGCATTAGGCCCTAGGTAGGTTGAAGCTCTATAAATCATCAATTGTTGTTTACATTTCCGCACTTTTATTTCGGTCACCATCTTCATATTCGAAAAAGATGGCATAAATCGGAAAATCGGGAAATCTATTCACCTCCCATCCAGATTATTTTAGCCACTTGGACTAACAAATGGTATCAAAGCAAAACTCTTTGGCAAGCTCGTTTAATCTTTGGGAGTGAAGATGAGATCAATTGTTATGAGCGAAAGCTACCGCACCACCGGCGCCTCCACCAACAAGCCACCACTATTCGACGCCAACAACTATGTTTTTTGGAAAGATCGAATGGAGTGCTTTCTACAAGGTTGCGTTTTCAATATTTGGAATGCGGTTATTGAAGGGATAGCTCAATCAACCAAGAATTTGGAGGATGGAACCACGGCCCTCAAGAGTCTCGAAGAATTTGATGATAACGACAAGAAGTCATTTTCTCTAAACGGTAAGGCCTTGAATATTTTGCATTGTTCTCTTACCACCACCGAGTATAATCGTATTAGAGGAATAAGGTCTGCACATGAAGTATGGAAAAAATTGGAAACAATTTATGAAGGTACAAAGAAAGTAAAATAAGCTAGAAAAACCATGCTTGTTAAAGATTTTGAAAACTTCATTATGCTTGAGGGTGAAGGTATTTCAAAAATGGCGAAAAGGCTTGACAACATAGTCAATCATCTTTTGGTGCTCGGAAAGGTTATCTCGAAGGAAGATAAGGTAACCAAAGTTTTAAATGCTCTACCCGGCTCATGGTCCAAAAAAGTGACGGCTATTACGGAAGCACAAAATCTTGAGATTCTTAAGTTCGATGAACTCATTGAAAAATTTTCATCTACGAATTCTATCTCAAGGAAAGAAAGAACTTCAAACCATCCACCTCACAATCGGGTATGCAATCCATTTCTAAAGGTCTTACTTCTAATAATTCATATTATGCTAGTGATGAGGATGATGAGGAGACGACCACCCTTGTCCGAAAATTTTCCAAGTTTGTAAATAAAAATAAGGCAAGGAATCTAGAGACAACTCATGTTTTAAATGCGGAAAATCGGGCAATATATAGCCGATTTTCCAAAATTAGCGGAGGAGGAACAAAGAAGAAAAAGCCTTTTCCTAAAAAGAAGGCTCTAAATGCAAAAGCTAAAACATGGGATGAGCTTCTTCCAACATCCGACGAAGAAGAAGAAGCCGAACATGGTCCCTGGCCATAGACGATGAAAACAACAAGGTATGCTCTAACTCTTCATCTTCTTCTTTAATTGATGAACTCCAATGTGATTATGATGATTTATAAAATGAGTTTAGAGATATGATTTGTAAATACAAGATTTTGTAAAAGGAGTATAAAGAGCTTAAATTAAAAAGGATAAATTATATATTTCTTATAAATCACTTGATCATGCTCATACTATTACTCTTGCAAAAGTTCATAGTCTCGATTCAGAAAAACAAATGCTCACAAAAGAAATTGAAAATTTGAAAAATGATGTGCAACATTTTAATTTGAGTACGGATAAAGTTACAAAAATCTTGGTGCACAAAGAAGTGAGCATTCTAAACTAAGACTTGGTTACAAATCTTTCCAAACCGTTTCTAAAAAAAATGACCAAGCTCCGACTTTCACACGTGCTAGTAGTCCTAACATTATTACTTGTTTTTATTGTGGTAAAAATAGACATTATACCAATGATTGTAAACTTAAAAATAGCTATAGTCATTTTTCGAGGCCCAAAGGTCTCAAGACTATGTGTAGGTGCTAAGGGCTATAACAATTCCGAAAGATTCAAAATGGCTCATGGACAGCGGGTGTTCACGCCATATGACCGGAAAGAGAGAACTCTTTACCAATATCAAGCTCCAAGAAGAAGGCATGGTCATGTTCGGGAATGGCAAAGGAAAAATTCTTGGCAATGGAGACATTGGTAACATTCTCTCTTAGTAATGTTTTATTAGTGGAAGGGCTAAAGTTCAATTCGATAAGTGTAAGCCAACTTTGTGATTCTAATTATTATGTTGTCTTTAATAAAGGAAAATGCCTTATTCTGAAAAATGATAAAATTATTTGTGAAGCTAGTAGAAAATGCAATCTTTACAAAATTTGCAAAAGTGATTTGGTTAGTCAAAATGTTTCTTGTCTTGCCGCCAATAATGATTTAACTAGTTTATGACATAGGCGACTTGGACATATTGGATACAAAAATTTGCAAAAGATTTACAAAAACCAACATGTCAAAGGACTACCCAAATTAAATTTTGAAAACCTTGGCTTATGTGACACTTGTCAATAGAGCATATCAATTAAAAGTAGTTTTATGCCAAAATGAAATTTCCACAACCAAACCTCTACAATTACTTCATCTTGATTTATATGGGGATATTGGCACCGAAAGTCTAAGTGAAAAACATTACACATTTGGTAGAGTTCATGATTTTTCTAGATACACTTGGGCTTTTTTTCTTGCAAATAAAAGTGATGCCGCTAATGTGTTTGCTAACTTAAATGTAATTGGATATCATGTAACTGGATATTTAGTTATGGTTAGTCGATATCCAGTTACATAACTTGATATCAAGTTAACTCGGATTCAACCTTTAAAGTAGGCGCTAACCATTTTCTTTTCATTTTTTACTAGGCACTGGTCCAACCAGCGATAACCTGATATCCAGTTACATAACTGGATATCCCGTAATCATAACACAATATCGAGTTACCTATCGAGTTACAAGTTACGCAACTGGGATCTGGTTTCGAAATTCAGTTTTCTCTCATTTATTATAACCCAGTTATTTTGTTTTCTCCAAAAAAACTTTGAATTCACATAACTTTTTCCTTTCAAATCCGTTTTGCATGTATAATATATCAAATTAATCCTCTTTATGAGAACTAAAATCCAACACCAATATTGAATATATGAAAACAAAAAATACAGATTCAAAATTTTTAAATAGAGATAAACATGAGAGAGATAAGTGAAATGGAAAAAGAGAGTGAGGCAAACTTAACAACTCAAAGTAATATGCTAGAAGGGCATTGATGGTGCAAAAATCCGTACAAGTCACTCCAAGTTGAAACGTTCCGGGTTGAGGGATCCGAATCCAAATTTCTTGATACTCCAAGATAGGAACTAGTCTGCAACATGCAAACAATGTTAGAAGGGCCCCAGGGCTGTCCCGGGGAAGCCCCTCCGATACTTAAGTCAACAAAGTGTAGGAAGATAATCCAGAACACAAAAGCTAATTAGCAATTGAAATATACTTAATGCAAATTAATTAAGGAGGGGACTATTTATGCCTGAGACATGGGCCTATTAATGCCAGGTTGTCCTATTAAATCCAGACAAGCCTGTTGAGGCTAAGTGGCACTAAGGCTCCATCAATGTGTCGGCTTGAATATTAATTCATGTAGCCCAATAATAATAAAAATATTACATTATATATAGAAAAAAGGGAATTACATTTTACCCCACAACAGGTATAATTTTCTTTTGCTTTGCTAGAAGGGTATAACTGTTTTTTACTTTGTCAAAATGGCTAAAAAAAATTATTTAAAAAATTGACTAGTTTTTATTTTGTCATTAAATAAGTGATCATTTTCACCCATTTACACAAACTCAAAAGTACAATAACCCCAAGTTTCAACAACCCCTAAAAATTAGGAGGAAAAAATGGCTCCAAGACCACTTCCTCCACCTGCCAACAGTCGGTGAGGGCCGGGGACGGGCCCCATTGTTGAAAATCATCTTGAAAATCATGATATTTGCACTCAGAAGCAATGGGAGCCACGGAGGGAAAAACAAAATCTTATTTCTGTTATGAAAGTTATGAAGTTCACGTGAACAGTACAGGGTATTTATATTAAGCAATCGAATAAGAAAAGCATGACTCCTATACCCTCTAAAACACGACTAATAACAGAAAATAACTAACTAACAATTCTACAGCCCCCCAAGCGGGACGTAGATGTAAATCTCGAAGTCCCAGCTTGGACATAAGTGTCACTACAACATAAATGATATTAGGTAACACCCAAAAAATATTACCTAATAGCCATAAAATGTTACTATAGACAATATGTAGCACTTTTATGGTGATGCACTTGTTCGTGCTACCTATAGTCTTAGGTATCACTTTTATTAGATCCTAGTGACACTTTTTCTAAGTGTTTACATTAAGTTCTCTATTGGTAACACTTCGAAACAATATTTCTACAGTGTTAAATATGAATCTATGTAACACTTTTTATAAGACTTTTTATATTTGTAACACTTTAAAATAATACTTCTACAGTGTTACACATGAATCTTATGTAACACTTTTTTTGTAGAATTTTGTAGAAACACTGTTTTTTGCTACCAAGTAGATTCAAACCCAACACCTATTATGCATGAAAGTGACAATTTGCCACTAAGCTAAGTTGATTCTTATTACAACTTCTGCTTTGTTTTATATATATATATATATATATATATATATATATACACACACACACACACACACATATATATATATATGTTAAAATTGTATAAAAATATATTATATGAATATATAATATATTTTATATATTAAAGATTATATTATATAATATATGTATTAAATTATATTATACATTGTATATATCAAATTTTATATTATATGGTATAAAGTTTGAAAATCATATTATGTTATTTATTAAAGGACACAAAAAACTAAAAATATAACAAAATATAAAATAAATTTATCGACAGATCAATATTGAATCAATAATAAAAAATATGTAAAAATACAAAACTAATTTACTGACAAATTCAAAAATTCTAACAGTAAAAAAGTCAAATAATAAATAAATAACAAAAAAATAATTCACCGACGGAAAAAGTTCCTAAGTACCGACAACATCAATTTTCATTTGTAAAATTTTTCTTAAGAAGTAAAAATAAATAAATAAAAGGGTAACGATGAAATTGGTCTCCGTTAGTAAAAAACTCAAAATAAATAATAATACTAAAACGTATACCGCGCATTTTACGTTTATTAATCTTAATTAATTACCTCCGTAAAAATAAAAAAATAAAAGCAACACTAAAATATTTTATAAAAAGAAAACAAAAATTTTGTAAAAAACAGAGTACACGATGTCTACAATTTTTAGGTTTAGTGATTTTTTTTGTCTTTACCTATTTTGTTACATCATTTAATTAAATAAATCATTCACATGATTTAATGATTGTTATATAATTGTGTGTTACTAAAATATAGCCTAAAAAGTGTTACAATTAATAAAATATAGTGTTGCCAAGAGTATTTCTTAAATAAAGTGATACTTATTTGCGTTACAAAAGAAATAACAAAAAAAGAGTGATACTTAAAAAGTGCTACTTATTTAAAAATGTTACATATAAGCGTTATATATTGATAAAGTGCCACAAAATAGTGTTACATAAATATTGTAATGTAAAAAGTATTACAAACACGTGTTACATATGTACCTTATGTAAAAAATGCTACAAAATTTGTGTTACCTAATGTTATTTATGTTGTAGTGTGTGGAGAACTGAGGGAAGGCAAGAGCCTTAGTGAAAATCATCTGCAAGCTGCAACCGTGAAGAAATTCGATGAGGAACAATAAAGTCGGCCTTGAAGTGATCCCTCACCAAATGGCAATCGATGTCCAAATGCCTAATGCGTTCTTGGAATACGGGGTTAGCAACAATGTGCACCGCATCCTGATTATCACACCAAAGGGAAATAGGGAGCTCCAATGACATTTTCAAGTAAGTTGTGATGTAAGAAATCCAAAGTAGTTCACAAACCGTGGCTCCCAATGCCCTGTACTCAGCTTTCGCAAAGGAACGAGACACGGTAGTTTGTTTTTTTGTTTTCTAAGATAGAAGGATCCCTCCAAAAAAGATACAAAATCCAGTTAGAGAATGCCTGGAATCAGGGCAGGAGGCCCAATCATCATCACTATAGGCAACAAGAGATGTAGAAGGAGCAATAGGGTAGAATAAACCCATAGAATGAGTGTTTTTGAGATATATCAAAAGTTGTAAGGCGGCATCCCAATGAGAGGAGTGAGGTTAGTTGACAAACTGACTCAATTGTTGAACACAATAGGTAGCATCAGGGCGTGTAAGATTCAAATACAACAGTCGGCCAACTAAGCGCCTATATTTCTCGATATCATCCAAGGGAACACCTCCCTGAGCCTGCAATTTAATACCAGGGGGAAAGTAGTGCTTGCAGGCTTGCAAGAGAGCATCCCAGTATCAGTAAGAAGATTGATGATGTACTTCCTTTGATACAAATAAGTCCCCTCCGGATCTCGTGAAATTTCCATCCCCAAAAAATACTTAGCAAGCCCCAAGTCCTTAATAGTAAACAACTTATCCAAATAGGACTTGAAATCATCCAACATATGAGAATGTGTCCCTGTAAGTAACACATCATCAACATATACTAAAACAACCAAGAAAGAATCACCATACTCCTTAATAAACAAGCAATGATCATATGCAGATTGAATGAAACCATAGGCAAGAACTTTATCACAGAATTCAACGTTCCATTGCCTAGAGGCTTGCTTAAGCCCATATAAACTCTTCTTCAATTCACAAACCTGCCCAGGAGAGGCTTTAGAGTACCCCTGGGGTGGCTGCATGTAGATTTTCTCATCAAGGTATCCATGCAAAAATGCATTGTTGATATCAAGTTGATACAACACCCACTATTTGATTGAGGCCAAGGCAATCACCATCATAACAGTCACCAATTTAGCAACAGGGGAAAACACATCCATAAAATCAATCGAAAATACTTAATTGTAGCCTTTAGCCACCAAACATGATTTGCACTTGTCAACTGAACCATTTGGCTTCCTCTTCACCTTAAAAACCCACTTACAACCAATAGCTTTCTTACCCTTAGGTAGAGAAGTCAAAATCTAAGTTTTTTTTTTCAAGAGCAGACAACTCTGCATTCATAGCATCTACCCATTCATGGTGTTGACATGCTTGTGCATAGGACTGAGGTTCTTGCATAGAAGATAAATTGGCAAGGAAATATGTATATGCAGGACTAAAAGAAGGAGATAGCTGATGTGGGAACTTGAGGCACAAGAAAATTGCTAGTAACATAATCTGAAAACCATGAAGGTGGCACCTTATGTTTGACCTCCTTTCAACAGGGGTAGAGTTATTCAAAGACTCTGAGTCACTAGGAGAAGAAAGAGTATGTAGGGATGAGGAGGAAGAATCAGGGGAAGAGAAAGTATCAGTCATAGGAATCTGAGGTAAGGTTGTGGCTGCTGGTGAATGTTGAATAGGGGAGAAAGGAAAATGTGTTTCCAAAAACTTAACTTCCCTGGAAACAAAAATTTGCTTGGTATCCAGGTTGTATAATTTGTATCCCTTTTTTCCTTGTTCATATCCCAAAAAGACACACTTAAAAGCTCTGGCATCAAACTTTCTTTTACGAGGATCAATATTTGTAGCAAAAACCAAGAAACCAAAAGGTTTTAACCTTGAATAATCTGGTAAAGTACCGTAGAGCTTTCATAAGGTGTTTGCCAATGGAGGACTGAATTTGGCAAATGGTTTATAAGGTAGGTGGCAGTAAGGAGGGAAAAAAGGCCAAAGAAAGGAAGGTAAGTTAGACTAAAACATGAGAGACCTTGCCAGCAATTTCTTAGTCTCTAGGTCCTGAAAAGCACAATGTGAGGAAAAGAAGATGCATTTTAGATGAGAGGAATGGCAAAACTGTGCCATAGAAAGAAAGTTGTATTTAAAACTTGGCACCAAAAGGGCATTAGTGAGAGTTAAATTAGGAGAGAGAACCACTGTGCCAGAGTGTGTGAAAGTCTTAATACTTCCATCAGGCAAGTATACACTCAGAGTGGGATTTAGATGCACCAAATTTGTCATCAAGTGTGGATTAATACACATATGTGTGCTGGCACCTGTGTCTATTATCCAAGCCCATGATCCAATGCTATCATATGTGGATAAATCATAGTGTATACCTGCAAATGCTGCATAATGTGAAAACTCTGAGCTGTTAGTGTGCACGGGTGATATCTTTGTGGCTAAATACTTAGAGATTTCTTGTTGCACAAGTGCTGCAATATTTGCTCCAGACGTCTCCCTATTATCCATTTTGGAAGTTTGCATTCCTTCTCTATCAGTCACCGAGTTTGCTCCATCCATATAGTTACCCAAGGTCTTCCTCCTTTGCTCCTTATAGGCTTTGTACCAATCTGGAAATCCATGCAATTTGAAGCATCCACTTCGTTCATGACCATTATTAAAGCAATGATCATAATATAACTTCACTTTCTCCTTCTTAGTTCTTCTATAGATTCCTCTACCTCTTCCTCATTGCGGAGTACTATGAGGATTGAAACCTCCCCTGCCTCTCCCAACTACATTATTAGCAACAAATGTCACATTAGCAGTAGACATCTCACCAGATCTTTCGAGAAAATCACCTTCTCCAGGACTAACAGTTTTATATCGTTCCACTCTCAACATCATAGAATATGCCTTGTTAACTGTAGATTGTGGATCTAACAACAATATCCGATTGCGCACTTGATCATAAACATCATTTAATCCCATCAGAAATTCCATCAATTTCATATTCACATCAAGCTCACTCATCACCTTACCAGCTCCACAGCTACAAACTGGTACGTGCACTAGTGTACCATATTCATCCCATAGTCGCTTCAATTTCGTGAAATAGGTAACAACATAGGTTGTACCTTGTACGGTGGTGGCGATCTCCTTTTGTAACTGGTACATCATTGGTCCATTGCACTCACCGAATCGTTCCCCAATATCATCCCAAAGTGCCTTAGCTGTGTTTGCATAAATGAACGCATCAACGATCTCCTTCGGTAAAGTGTTAAGGATCTAACTGGTAACCATCCAATCCACATGTTTCCATTGATCATATTCAGGCGAACCTTCCTCTAGTGGTTCGATCTTACTGTTGATAAATCAAATTTTGTTTTCGCACCGAGTGCGATGATCATCGATCTCTTCCAAAAAAGGTAATTAGCTTCAGTTTAAAGGTGTAGAAACGAGGAGCATGCCTGGGTGATCCGATCCATGCAAATGATAGGGAGGTTCGTCCTTTACAACCACTTCCTTATTAGTATTATCTCTAGCTAAAACACTCTAAGCTACGTGCCGATTCTTCGTCATCGCGGATCAAGCCTTAGCTCTGATACCATGTTGAAAATCATCTTGAGAATCATGATATTTGCACTCAGAAGCAATGGGAGCCATGAAGGGAAAAACGAATTCTTATTTCTGTTATGAAAGTTATGAAGTTCACGTGAACAGTATATGGTTTTTATACTAAGCAATCGAATAAGAAAACAACGACTCTTATACCTTCCAAAAAATGACTAATAACAGAAAATTATAACTAACTAAGAATTCTACACCCATTATACAGTTCTCCAATCTCCACTATATATAGTTGCAGTTGGAGCTGCTATTCAATGGAGTAGGTTTATTTTACTCTCGTTTTTGTTCTTTGCCTTTTTTGTTGTTAAGTTATAATTTGCAATCCACATGGGTGAGTTGTCAACTTTTGGACAAAGATATCTGGTTCCACCAAATTGGCACTCACTAGTGCTTGTGTATTTTTATTAATTAATTCAATGAATGGATTTAAATTGGTATCACCTAATTTAGCACTAATGTAATGCTTATTTTATAATATTTTAATATATCTATTAGGTGAAAATTTGCCTATAAAAGGCATTAGTCTGCAGAAGTAAAGAAGTACCAAAAATCCTACTCTTGTGTATTTGTATTGAAAGCATTTCAATAGTTATCAAAAGCCGATCAAGGCAAATCTTGAGTGTGTGAGTTATACAAATATTCAAGAGTGTTCTTTATTCAAAAATTATATTCTTAAAATTATTGTTGAAGTAATTCAAATATTTGTAGTCTCCGTCTAATTTTTAACTCACTCACATTTACACATTTTTCACCCGTATTACCCAACAATCGTGGTATCAGAGCTACCTCTTGGCCTGATAACCTTTCCTATTTGCAAAAATGGCATCAACCAGTTCCAGTGAACTTGCATTCACATATTCCCAACAAAGTGTTCCTATATTTGTTGGTCAAGATTATGAACTATGGAGCGTTCTAATGCGCACGTTGTTCGTGTCCCATGAACTATGGGATATTGTTGAAGATGGGTATAGTACACATACTCCAGAGGAGAAAGCCGCACTAACCGCCACAAACAAAAAAAAGCATAAGGAGAACAAGACCAAAGATGCAAGAGTCTTGTCCTTTATGCACCAAGGGGTAAGTAGAGCAATTCTTTCGCTTATTACGGGGGTGAAAACATCAAAAAAAGCATGGGAAATTTTTAAAAAAATAATTTGGTGGCTATGAAAAGGTTATCTCTATTAAATTGCAAAATTTATGGCAAGATTTTGATAATTTGTCAATGAAGGACAATGAAAATGTCCAAGAACTTTTTTCTCGAGTTTCCACTATAATCAATCAAATCAGAGGATACAATGATACCATTGAAAAGTGCTACGAAGTCTGCCAACAAAGTTCATGCATATTTTTGCTACTATTGAAGAATCCAAAGATTTATCAACACTATATTTGGATGAACTCATGGGATCTCTTGAAGCCCATAAAAAAAAAAAATGAGTAGATTCTCAAATCAAAGCTTGGAGCAAGCCTTCCAAGTAAAAAACAAATATTTCAGAAAAAGAAAATAAAAAAGATGGTGAGCAAGAAAGGAAAAGTAACTCAGCATATCGAGGTGCAAGAGGAAGAGGTCGCGGCAGACACTAGGCACGAGGACTAGGAAGATGAGGTACATTCAATCAGAGAAATTCGAATAAAAATTCTGATTTGTATTGTCGGATATGAAGAAAGAATAACCACGGTACCAAAGAATGCCATTATAAGTGCAAAATATGCAGAAATGTAAATCATTCTCAAAGAGACTGTTGGCATAAAGATGATGGAGATACATATGAAGCCAACTTATCTGAAGAAAAAGAGCCTAATCAGGTATTCTTTTCATGTTTGAATTCTCAACAACAAATTGAGAATATTTGGTACGTGGACAGTGGTTGCAACAATCAAATGTGTGGAAACAAGAAATGTTCGTAAATCTCGATGAATTATATTCATCCGAAGTAAAGCTCAGAGATGGCGAATCCCGAAAAATCACGGGAAAATAAGAAATAGCAGTCCAGTCAAAAGAAGGTAAAATGAATATCATCAAAGATGTATTTTATGTACCTGACGTGACTCAAAATTTATTTAGCGTGGGCCAACTCTTGGAGAAAGATTACAAAGTTGAGTTCAATAATGACCACTGTATCATTATTGACAAATATAAGAATCTCACTATGGATAAAATTAAGATGAGCTCAAACAAAATCTTTCCTCTTAATTTGCCATTGACTGAGAAAGTTGCACTTCAAAGTACCATAGAAGCAGAAAATAATCTCTTGTATTAGAGGTATGGTCATTTGAGCTATAAAGGTTTAAATTTGTTGAAAAAGAAAAATATGGTGTTTGGTCTTCCTAATATTCCAGATCAAGACAAGACATGCGAAGGATGTATTTTTTGCAAAATGCATCATTTGCCATTTCCAAAGATATCATACAGAGCCAAAGCTCCGCTCGAGATAGTACATGCATATATTTGTGGGCCAACACAAACACCGTCCCTCAATGACCACAGGTATTTCCTATTGTTTGTTGATGATTTTTGCAGAATGATGTGGGTTTATATTTTGAAGCAAAAGTCGGAAGCATTTCCAAAGTTTTTGAGTTCAAAAAATATATGGAAAATCAAAGTGGCAGAAAAATAAAGACTCTACAGACAGACCAAGGAGGAGAATTCATCGGAAAATCCTTTTTGGATTATTGCAAAGATAAAGGAATCCACAGACAACTAACAGTCCGTTACAACCCACAACAAAATGGCATTGTAGAGCCAAAAAATCGCACAATAGTCAAGATGGCACGGAGCAAGACGACAGGCAAAGGATTGCCAAAAATATTATCGGCATAAACGGTTAATGCAGCAGTCTATATTTTCAACCGTTCTCCAAAAAAGGCAGTTCCAAATAAGACTTCGTATGTAGCGTGGCACCAAAGAAAGCCACAGGTAAACCATCTCAAAGTTTTTGGCTGCATTGCTTACTATCATATTCCATCTCAACAAAGAGAAAAGTTTGATGAAAAATGAGAAAAAATGATCTTTGTTGGTTATAGTGATGAATCGAAAAGATATCATTTACTAAACCCAAAGACAAATAAACTTATTATTTCTCGATATGTCATTTTTGTTGAAATACAGTCATGGAATTGGAATGAAAATGGAAAAAAAAAAAGATTACATTTTTTGCCTGGAACATTGCCTACTTCAACAAGTCATGGAGATCAACCAAGCACCAGCTCAAGTTCCAGTCCAAGCTCGAGTTCACTAGGACCATCCGAAGAATTCTATCCAGAATTTGAAAGTCCGATTAGAAGTGTAAGAAGTTTAAAAGAAATATACAAAACTTGTGTTGTTGCATTTTTTGCTTGTGAGTCTCAGAATTATGAAGAAGCCGCCAAAGAATAAGTTTGGCAAATTGCAATGGATGAAGAAATCGCAAGCATTGAAAAGAACAATACTTGGGAGCTCGAAGACCTTCCCGAAGGAAAAAGTGTAATTGGGGTCAAATGGATCTACAAGACCAAATACAAAGAAGATGGTTCAATTCACAAGCAGAAAGCCCGCTTAGTTGCAAAAAGGTATTCTCAACAGCAAGGAGTTGATTTTAATGAGACATTTGCACTAGTTGCTCGAATGGAGACAATACGAATTGTCCTAGCCATCGTACATAATTTGAGCTATCAGTCTACCAAATGGATGTTAAATCAGCATTCCTCACTGGTGATTTGGAAGAAGAAGTGTACGTGGAATAACCAGAAGACTACATTGCCCACGGTGAAGAATATAAAGTCTATCGACTCATAAAAGCACTATATGGATTGAAACAAGCACCAAGAGCCTGGAACATCAAGATTGATAAATATTTTCAGCAAAATAGTTTTAAAAAAAGGCAAAGTGAGTCGTCATTATACGTGAAGAAACAAGGTGCGCAAGATTTTCTAATTGTTTGTCTTTACGTAGATGACTTGATCTATACAGGGACAAATGTAGCATTGATGCAAGATTTCAGAAAGGCAATGATGAATGAGTATGAGATGACTGACTTGGCTCTCATGAAATATTTTCTTGGGATTCAAGTTTGGCAATCAAAAGGAGAAATTTTTATTTCTCAATTAAGAAAAATATCTTGAAACATTGTTGAAGAAATTTCAGATGAGCAATTGCAAGCCAATTTCAACTCCACTTGCAATCAACAAAAAACTGAAATTAAATGGTGGTGCAACTAAAGCTGATCCAAAGATGTACCGCAACATAGTCGGTTCGTTGATCTACTTGACGAATACATGGCCTGATATTATCTATCCAATCAGTCTAATATCACGATTCATGCACGATCCAAGCAAACTACATTATGCATCAGCAAAAAGTATTCTTCAATACCTTCAAGGTACTAGAAAACTCGGCATCAAGTATGTCAAAGAAAAAGAAAATAAGCTCATTGGATATACAGATAGTGACTGGGCTGGCTCACTTGATGATCGCAAAAGTACATATGGGTATGTATCTTGCCTTGGCTCGAAAATAATATCTTGGTCATCAAAGAAACAAAAGACAATGTCACTTTCATCAGCAGAAGCAGAATACATCGCTGCCACTGATGCAGCTTTTGTGAAGCAGTATGGCTTAGAAGAATTTTGGCTGATGTTCCACAAAGCCAAGACACTCCCACGGTAATTTTCTGCGACAACATGTCAACTATTGCAATGACGAAAAATCCAGTTTTCCATGCAAGGTAGAAGCACATTGAACTTCGTCACCATTTCATCAGAAATCTTGTGAATGATCAAGAAAATCAATTGGATTTCATAAACACAAAGAAGTAACTGGCAGATGGTTTCACCAAAGCAGTGAGTCTTGAAAAATTTGAGCAACTCCTACGGAATATCAGGATCACAAATTAAGAGGGGATGTTAAATCATAATTTGCAATCCACATGGGTGAGTTGTGAACTTTTGGACAAAGATATCTGGTTCCACCAAATTGGCACTCACTAGTGCTTGTGTCTTTTTATTAATTAGTTCAATGAATGCATGTAAATTGGTATCACCTAATTTAGCACAAATGTAATGCTTATCTTTAGAATATTTTAATATATCTATTAGGTAAGAATTTGCCTATAAAAGGCATTAGTTTGCAGAAGCAAAGAAGTACCAAAAATCCTACTCTTATGTATTTGAATTGAAAGCATTTCAATAGTTATCAAAAGCCGATCAAGGCAAATCTTGAGTGTGTGAGTTATAGAAATATTCAAGAGTGTTCTTTATTCAAGAATTATATTCTAAAATTTATTGTTGTAGTAATTCAAATATTTTTAATCTCCGTCTAATTTTTGACTCACTCATATTTACACATTTTTCACCCGTATTATCCAACATTTTTTTCCCTTCTTGTTTCCTGGTTTGTGGTATCCAAATGAAAATGTAAAGGAAAAAAGGCATGTGATGTGGCTGGTGCGGAGGAAAATGTGGAGGAGTGCAAGGATGTGCAATTGGGGTGAGGTGGTGGGGGGGTAAGCAATATCTAAATCGATGTATTATCTCGTGAACAATATTGTAACGTTTGAGGCTAATATTGACAAGTAATAACAAGAATGGCATCATCTGTGTTTTACCTCCCTCTCTCATTTTCTCTCTCTATAGTTCTAAGTTTCAATCAAAAACAAATACAAAGAAGTTCATCTTTCTGCAGAACACAGATTGAGAGGGGGAGAGCCTCATTCTTATCTCTTCCAATATTAAAGAAATCCATCCTTTATATTTCATTAATATTCTGTCATAAAAACCAAGATCAGGGTTTTATTTCTTCCTCCTCTCCTATTGGCCTTTGCCAATCAGGACTCAAAATTTGGTAATGTATTTGCGGGGGCAATTTGATCAATGCCCATTACGTTTCTCTTTTTCACTTTTTTCTTGAATTATCATCTTTCAGTAGAAATGTTAATTTATTGATTTTATGAAATTCGCCTGCAGATGGAAGGCTGATAAGAAATGTTGTATGTGTGGGAGGGTTATATGGGACATGCATGTTGGTTAAGCAAAACAAAATATCATTAACCATGTATTCGCCTCCCCTTCCTCGTAACCACCTCTCCGACTCCAAAAGGAAACAGATTGTTGATTCTGATGGTTCTCCACTACGTTTATATCAAGTCTGGAAAGGAAGAAATGTATGTTGCAATATGCTTCTTTTGTTTATCTTGTCATTTTTCATTGTTGCAGCTCGAAAGTCCGTTACCTGTTCTTTCATAAATGATAAACCTCAATAATAAGAAAATCGAAATCCACGTGTAGACAATTACATGAAATTGGGCTAGAGATATTACTTCCAGTTTTCTTGAATATTGATGCAAAATTCATATTTGGATGATATACGTGAAATTATTCAATATCTTTTCTCATGGTCTCGGTTTGTCTTCATCTCCAAATGCTAACCAGCTTATGTTTTTGCTTATTATCATCTGCACTCTCTCATCATCACACATGTACACTTATGCTAGTAGACATAAATATCAAGGTCTTACACATTGTTCCTTTCATCTCCTTTGATAGTCCACTAATATTAGCAAATTCAGGAATAGTTAAATTGACGGCATAAAGAAATAGTTAACTACGCTGGATGTTAACTAAGATCATCTGGGATATAGAAAGACAAGTTTTATTCACAGACTAGATTCCTCGAGTCATACTAGGACACAAATGCAATACTGATTTTACTGACTATAATAAGACTGGATAATTGAACTATATAATCAATTATCTGTGTACTGTAGAAGCCTCTTCCTTGATGATGAAGCCAAGGCAAACTTACTATTTTTTTAATACCATGCAGAAATTCATCTGTGGTGGCAGATTCATATTTGGTCCAGATGTGAAGTCGCTCTTCCTCACATTGTCATTAATTCTGACTCCAGTGATCTTGTTTTGGGCGTTTGTCGCCAAAGGCCTTATTGATGCATTTTCTCATGGATGGGGCCTTCTTATCACTGTTCTCTCTGTTATATTCACTACATATGTGAGTTCTATTTTTTATCTTTAATTGATCAAATATTGTTTAAGTGACATTTTCATCGACAAATTATTGTTATATTGATTATGTAAAATATTATTGGAGCAAGTGAACCTGTATATGAATCTGCAAGATTAGGAACATCCTTGGCGGTTGAAATATATAAGATATTTGCGTAAGCATTAAAAATTAGTAAATAACATACTTGGTTAAAGATACTTAGAGATTTTTTAAGATACTTAAAGATCTTTCTTTATTCTAGTGGTTGAATTAGAGTTCATTTTGCAATTTATTATACTACTTCCTAATTTAGCTCCTCGTGCAGATCATAATTCTTCTCTTTCTCACGTCTGGAATTGATCCTGGGATTATCCCCAGAAACTCTCGCCCTCCTGAGCCTGATGATTATGATACCTCTAGCTTATCCACAGATTGGGCTGGCAGTTATAGTAGTGCTCCGGTTATACCACTAACAAAAAATGTCACGGTTAATGGGATGATTGTGAAGGTTAAATATTGTCAAACATGCAAGTTATATCGGCCTCCACGATGTTCCCACTGTTCAATATGTAATAACTGTGTTGAGCGTTTTGATCACCATTGCCCATGGGTGGGCCAATGCATTGGAAAGGTAGTATTGCTTTCCAGTTATCTTATAGAGTTTATGTCCCTAGATGTTTTGTAAACCAGCATGTTTGATAAATGTCCATCTGTTGATATTTTTCGTGGAACATTTCTATTAGAAAGGTTGGTAGCAGCTTACTTATGCCTCTTTTGCTTCCTATTGTTTTTGCAAAGAGATTTGGTGAACTTACAGCTTATACACCAGCATTTTGTTCAGATCCATCTGTAATAATATAATATAGATATATGTATGCGGATATTGTATTCTTGTTATGTTAGCTTCGATTTTTAACATTTTCTTGTTTTTCTCTCTCTCTTGGACAACATTCCATCATCAACATCAGCGTATATATTATGCATAGTAGCATTACACAGAAAAATGCTTCAGCAGGATCACTGTACTATGCAAACAACCTTGTCGACTATTTATTTACTTAATAAAACTTCTTGGTGCATTATGAGTAAGTTAATGAGTGAGTTTGGTATTACTATTTCTACAGTTGATAGCTTTTCCAGGAAAGCATATATACACCGTCGCGCAGTATCTCTCTCCGATTTACATTTTAAACCTGCTGTTCCACACCCATGTTATGCAAATTGAATATGTTCCTAGTTTCCTCTATATTAATTAGCTAACTGAAATTTTCTCATAAAACCTGACCACAAATTTCTGGCTCTATGACAGAGGAATTACAGGTACTTTTTCATGTTTGTGTCCTCTACAACCCTCTTATGCCTGTACGTTCTAACTTCCTGCTTGATAAACATCAAGAGGATAATGGATGAGGAGAATTGTAGTATCTGGAAGGCTGTGGAAATGTCACCTGTTACAGGAATTCTCATCATGTATACATTTGTGGTGTGTTGGTTTGTGGGAGGTCTCACTGCATTTCACTTATACTTAATTTCCACAAATCAGGTTTTCAATATCTTCTGCGTTTGCTTCCAGTTTTAATTTTTCTCTTGCTCGTGCAATTGTCCAACTTTGAATATATTGTCCTTTTTTTTTTCTCTTTTTCCCAATAGACGACGTATGAAAATTTCCGTTATCAATATGACCAAAAGATGAATCCTTATAACCTCGGGTATGCTGGAAATCTTAAGGAAGTGTTTTGCTCTGAGATACCGAGATCCCGGAATAACTTCAGGGCAAAGGCTAAAGTTGATTCAGCTGCTGGCTCTAGTGCCTCATCATACTTGGGACAAACAATAAGTCCAGAGATTCCAAACAGGGGCTTTGATGTAGAGATGGAAAAACGGCAGGCTGTTGATGCTGATGAGTTTGAGGATATAAGGAACCAAGTCGGGAGTTTTGGTGGGTTAGAGAGATGTGGGACCCAACCAAGACACAATGACTGGGATCAGAGAGGTGATTGAGGGATAAACACATGTCCGTTTCTTTGTTTGGAACTGAATCTCGCTTCAAGGAAGGGAGAAGATCGATATTGTTGATCCCTGTGATTCGATAGTTTTGGCCAGTGTAGAATTATTTATCTTGGAGATAAACAGGATATTTGCTAGCATTGTTAGCATGTATTGGCCAGTGAAGGTGATTGCATGCACCTTTTTTGTGCAAAGTAAAGAAATAGGGATGATTTGCTGGAACATGTGGAGGAAGATATATGTCCATGCTAAGCTTTCTTTTCTATCTTGGGACGGCGTATTAAAGTCTAGTGTTGTTTGGTACCCCTGTGAATCTTAATTTATCACCGTCTCTTGGAAATACAGGTGTTCTGAGCAAGTAAAACTCTTTGTGTTTCTTACAATTTTTTTAAGCCTTAAAGATAGAACAATAGCCACATGAGTTGATTTTGGTGTCGTAAAAGATATATATACATAGTCATTGTTTTTCTTTTTTTCCCATCTTTTAAATTAACTTTGTATTTGTTTAATGGGGTAATGCATCCTCAAGAATAGTTTGAACGGAGGAGGATAGGAACAGATTTCCAAGGAAATTAGTCCTGAATGTATAGCTTTATCATTTTCAGTACTTATTGAAAATCACATTTCATGATTGACATTTTTTATACTGTGATTGTAACCTTGAATTACAACAAACTTGTGCAAAAAATTTAGAAAACTTAGCGAGAGAAGCAATCCCCACTGTGCATGTATATATGTTTTACCATTCGGATTGCAGATCGTGCAGGCTCTACCTTATCGAACCTAATTCAGTCATGTGGTCCCCGTATTTTCTTTTCCTGTAAAACTTGAATGACCATCATCACCTGGAGGCTCCACCCCTAAGAAATCAAGAGTCATTTTGTCATGATTGACTTTTCAAAAGCCTCTCATTCTCACTTCTCTAGAATGGATTTTTTGGAGGAGCGACTTATCCATAAGTCCATTCCAAAATAACCACCAAACATGAAAATTTATTGAAATGGACTTTTAGATCCAAAAATCCATTTCAAAAGTGCTCCCAAACAAGCACTAAATTTCCTGCATACATGCTGCCGCTGGCAGCAGCAGTAGTAAAACCAGCTGCTGAAGAGCCTTTCTCAGAAGCATTGATGGTACCATGGAATAACCTGTAAATCCTCTGAGGAGAATTGGATTGATATTACAAGTGTCACTGGATTTTGAGCCCATTTCTGCAGCAATGCAGTTGCTGATGTGTAAGCAGAGCCAAGTTCTAAAGGGGAGATAATTACTCCTCCAATGGTTTTAGAATTAGCACTCAGAGTTCTTGCACTGTAAAATGGATCGAAATTGGTGGGAATCATGCTCCCATTTGAGTTCAACGACAGAGGCTTAAGCGAATGATCTTAAGACATATAAGTCGACAAATTGAAGAGGCCGTTCGTGCTTGTATTAGAAAACAATTCTTGAACTTGGGTTTGCAATATTCCTCCATTACTGGCAGCATGATTCTGCTTCAGTCTATAGTTCTCTTCACTTAATGCATCACAATGTGAGTCACAAAACTGTCCTTCCTGCATAGAAAATTCAACTAAAATGAAAGATAACTTGTTCTGGAGAAGGGTGAGTGGACACAGAAAAAAATACCCTTCAACTTTAGTCTAATTACAAAAAAAAAAAAAAATAACCAGTTATCTTCAATATTACAAATAAAGATAAATGGTCGTTTATGTACTTAGGCTAAACCTCAGAGATAGTTTTTATAAACTATCCAAAAATGTAAGCTCAAACCGTGAAAAAATGGTGCCACAATCACAACGATATTCACGTGTTCCACAGATCTTAGCATGCGCCTTCCAATCGGATTGAACAGCATAACGCTTTGAGCATTTGTCGCACTTCCATTTCTTGTCACCATACTATAGTGCTTCTTGATGCTTGTTAAGTTGCCTAGCGCCCGGGTTGGATTGTGGTGCACACAGTTGGGGTCAGGGCATATATATACTCTTTTTTTCAGTTGTGTGTTTGGTCTTTGCTTGAGCTTCCATGGCAGGTTGTGGCCTCTTCTGTGGAGCTGCAAATTCTGATCCCTTTGGAACCCTTTATGGCAAACTTCACATACGTACCTATTAGTAGCCAATAGGGTTCTAGGTGATAAGGCCACCACCTCTACATCAGGATCTGATATATATTTTTTTTTTTTTACGAAGAAGGGCATGGTTATTAATCAATCACACGTCAGAATCCTTTTACAAGAATATGAGTTACAATAGAGAATTTTAATAACCAAAGTGTAAAGAGTAGAATATAGCTTTGATACTCTAACATGATCTTTACCATAGTGTATTGGCTTTTAATTTCAAATATTATATTATATTTTTCGTAGAAAGCTCTTATCATATACCAACCAAATTATTATCCTTCTACCCAATGGCGTAGACAGAAAATAAATGGGGGTGGGCCGATACACGAAATTGGGGTGGCAGATAAAAAACTACAAAAAAAACCATGTAAATATTAAATAAAAAAAATTCTAAAAAAATATTTACCTATTAAAAAGAAATTTTGAAAAAAATGGGGGGAGGGGGGCCAAGGCCTAGGTTGGCCCCCCGGCTACGCCATTGCTTCTGTCTTTGACTTAATAAATAAAAATACGATAATACATTGAATGAACTCTAAATATTATGAGAAATTTAATTGAAAATAGTTGAATGCAATCTAATTTATCTAATTTTTTTATTAACATGATTATTTAAAATAGTTTTTAAGACAAGATTTTCAATATGATATATATATATATATATATATATATATATTATCGTTGTAATTTTGTTATTTTCTTATAGTGTATAGAACGCAATGATATAATCTATTATTTAAGTATAATTTAAGCACACAGAGTACCATTCAAAGACACAAAACTGAAAAGAATTTCAAAAAAGTTATTTGACGAGTGTTTGCGATTACTAAAATAATTGTTTCTCAACTTTGGCTAATAAAACAATCACTTCTTAGTGTTTGTAAATGGCAATTTTTGCTTTTTCATTCTACTTCATTCAAGCATAATTTAAAAGCAGAGAGATATGTGCTTTAGATTTCTGATTCTACTTCTAATTTGGCTTTTACAAACACAAGAAAAAAACAATGAATTTCCAACGGATAAAATCCATTGGAATTTGACCAATTTTTGTTGGAATTATCGATATATTCCAACGGAAATTTCAATGGGCCCAATTGGTAAAATAGCCATTGGAGTGTCGAAATTCCAATGAAAATTCTAACAAAAAAATATTTCAACGGTATTTATCCATTGGAATATTCAATTGTGAAAACACTCCAAAGGTATATCAGTTGGAATATATAATCATTTGAGAAATTTCCAACGGATATTCCAATAGAGTTATACCATTAAAATTTAGTCAAGCACTAGTTCGAAAGGTATATATCCATTGGAATGTTCAACCAACTCATCACATTATCTAATGTCTTTAACTTTCCAATGGGTCACTCATCATAAATTTGTCCCAAGTGAGCAGTCCAGTGGTTAAGACTCTAATGCTCAGGCCAGAGGTTGGAGTTCGATTCCCTCCAGTCCCTCTCCTCGATCTCACGATATGTATTAAAAAAATTTATATAGTTTCAATATGATGGACTCCAAAAAAGAAGATATATTTTATTGATATGGATAATCTATGAAATATTTTAACCTCTACTGGAATTTTCGAATGGTATTGGAATTTCTGATAAATTTTCCAATATCATGATGCAGTGTTGGAATTTCGGTTGAAATTTTAAAAACTACAACAAAAATTCTAATGATTTAGTCCGATGGTTTTGTTTACTATTGGAATTTCTGTTGAGATATTCCAACGATATGCTTAAGCGATGAAATTTTCAAAATTCTAATAGTGTTTCAATGATTTCCTCCAACAGTTTTATTACTGTTGAAATTACTTTTTGAATTTTCCAACGGTTTGTTAAGGTGTTTGAATTTCCATTAGAGTTCTAAATTCTAATCAAAATCTCAAAGGCGAACAACATCAACAAATATGTATTAACTCAGAATTTGGGGATTGTGCAACACCTACACACGATTTACATAAAAATATTATTGATTCTTTGCCATCAAGCAAGAACCCTACTTTTGCCCAAACATTTTTTGCCAGGGGAGACTTCAAAACCAGTTAAAAAGGGGGAATATTTCTTAGTTATGATGGACAAAGCCACTTACCAACAATGCAAAGTGGAGCTCAGGAATTCTTTGATTGGTCGTGTGTTACGTCCGAAGGATACAAAACCAAGTTCTTTGGAGGACCTTAAGAAGAAACTGGCTATGTTGTGGAATGTCAATTCTTGTTGGCATCTTATACCACTGGGAAAGGGGTACTACAATATTTAATTTTCGAATTTAAATGATCGTAGCAGGATATTTTTGAAATCTGCTTGGAATTTAACCCCAGGTTCGATTTGTCGTATGAAATGGATCCCCGATTTTAATCTGTACAAAATCAACACATCCATGACTCAAGTTTGAGTAAGGATTTATGAGCTAAGCATCGAATAATGGCATCCTTCATTGATTATCAAATTGGCTAGCGCCATCGGCACATCTATTCAAATAGATGGACGATCTTTAACAGTAGAGGTGGGTCATTTAATTTCATTCATGTCCTTGTGGAAATGGACCTTAATGCTCCCCTTCAAGATTGTATTATGGTCAAGAGAGTTGGCCACTGCTCTTTCGTTTCCATTAGCTACAAAAATATCCCGGATTTTTATGTGCATTGTTAGATAATGGGACATTCTATTAACAATTGTCAAAAGGCCACAACTAAGGAAGCCAACAAACCAGATGACCCTAATCATGTTGAAACTCATTCACAAAGAGGTTGATCGGAGGTCGGGGAAGTGTATAGATGACGTTCCCCAGTCCATAAGGGTAAAGAGGTGACTGATACTTGGGTTCAAGTTAAACCAAGAAAGCCTCGTGCTAAAGAAGTGAACAATCATAAGGTGAGTGAACCTTCTACTTCAGGTATTTTGACTCGAAATGCGTTCGAGGTTTTGGAGGAAAATGACAGAAGCATGCCTGAGCAGGTCGAATCCCATGATGATAACTCTGATGAGAAATTGGATATAGCCAATAATGAAATGAAGGAAAAATTACAAAATAATAAGGATCGTACTATGGTGGTTTACAATCTCGTCCATCAGGATACTAAGAGGGGTACGAATAATGTGGTGATATCTTCAAGTTTAGATGAACAAGGACATGAATCCCTTCAGTGGGTTATGGAGACTATTACTAATAGACATCCTCCTACTGATTATGTTCTTAAGCCATTTGAACCATGGGAAAGTTTCATGGCTATGGCAGCGGTGGCAAGGCAAAGGTGGTCCGATATGGCTGAAGAGGAGGAACAAACTAAAAAACATTTGACAGTTTTGATGATACTACGCTGGTGCATCCATCCTCTCACTCTTTACAATGAATTGTATGTTTTGGAATATTAGGGGCATTGCCAATGATTCCTCTAAATCTATGCTCAAGGATTTATGTCGTATTCATAAACCTGATATTATTGTTGTCGCGGAGCCTAATGTACAATTTCATTCTATTAATGATAATTTTTGGCAGTCCCTTGGTAAGAATTTGATAGGTGAATCCTTTCGATCTAATGGTCTTCCAGAGCTATGGATCTTTTCTCGTTCAAATCATTTCAATTTCATGTTATCTACACTTCTGATCAATGCTTGTTTTGTGAGGTGAAATTTCAACATATGCATTTCTTTATGGGTTTCTTTCATGCGCATTGTTTTTATCTGGCTCAGAGACACTTGTGGTCAGATGTCCAATCGCTCGGGCTCAGGGATTTTGTAATGCTTGGTGACTTCAATGCAATATTGGGAGCACATGAACGTCAAAGGGGTTGACTCCCTAATGTGACGTCTTGAAGGGATTTTAAGCAGTTTATTGATGACAACAACCTCTCTCAAGTTCCTATGGCTGGTAATGTGTTCACTTGGATTACATTTCGATCTTCTCGAGGGTTGGTTCAAGCTAGGCTTGACAGAATATCGGCTATACAACAATTCTTGGACCTATGGTACACGGTTAAGGGTCACATGGGAGTGCGGCATTGTTCTGATCGCATTCCTATTTTTCTTCGATGTGATTTGGCTAATATTAATGGTCCCCTTCCCTTTCATTTTCAAGCTATGTGGTTGCAGTACGAGAGCTTTAAGGAGATTGTGGATAAATCATGGGCGGAACCTTGTGTGGCGGGGAAACCTATGCTTTGTGTGATGTTGAAGCTTAAAGATTACGTCCAAAGCTTCAGGCTTGGAATGTTTCTATTCTTGGTAATATTCATCGGAATGTGGACGATGTTCAACAAAATCTTATTGATATTCAGGAGTCCATTGCTTTTGCAGGGTTAGTCGGATCCGTTAATTCAACAGGAGATATAGATGCACAAGAAGCTTTCTAAATTGTTAGACTGCCAATATGAATTATTGCCCCAAAAGAGTAGCATTAAATAGCTAACTGACAGAGGTAGAAATACCATTTTTTCCACCGAACATTACGTCCCAAGAGATCTAAAGGTATTATTAGACAGTTGGTGGTCGATGGTGTTCTCACGGAGGATATGCATACGATTCGCACCCATGTCAGAGCCTTTTATGAAAATCTTTTCTCCGAACAACACATGACAATAGATTATTCGATGATAAATAATGTAATTCACTCAGCGGTTTTGGAGGAAGATAATAAGATCTTATGTGCTATACCTAGTGAAGAGGAGATCAAAAAAGATATTTTTGATATGAGTTCGGACAGTGCCCTTGGTTCGGACGGTTTTGGTGGGCACTTCTTTCAACACTATTGGGATACGGTTGAGTTGGACATTACGGCTGTGGTTCAGTCCTTCTTTGTCACGAGGCATCTTTCTGCGGGATGTAACTCGAGTTTTATGGTGCTAGTTCCTAAGACTAAAAGTACGGATCGAGTGGAGGAGTTTAGGCCAATTATTTTTAGTAACTTCATTTTTAAGATGAAATTTGGTTTTATTTCTGGTATGCAAATACACGATTGTATCTCACTTGCTTCAGATGGTGTTAACTATCTTCTTAGTCTATCGAGACTGCCTAATATGATTTTATGTCCTTCGCCTTATAGGGTTCCATGAGAAATTTTTTCAATGGGTTTCCATGATTTTTAAGTCTGCACGTATTTCTATTCTCATTAAAGAAAGTCCGGGGAGTTATTTTTCCTGCTCCAGAGGCGTGCGGCAAGGCGATCCACTGTCCCCAATATTATTTTGTGTCACATAAGAGGTTTTGGCTAGGGTTCTTAAACACAATCTTCAACAAGGTTCTCTTACGCCATTTAGAGCTCCTCGTAATATTCAATTTCTCATTGCTTACTTTACGCTGACGATATTCTGATTTTGAGTGAGGCTACCTGGATAATTGCAGATGCATTTTGAATATTCGTAACGCTTATGGTCAGATATCTAGTAAGATTTTTAACCTTGCGAAGTCAAAAGTCTTATTCAGTGATAATATCTATCATCGCCTTATTCATCGTATTCCTACGCACTATGGTATCTCCAGGGGTTCGATCTCGTTTACTTATTTGGGGGCTCCGTTATTCAAAGGGGCTCTGAATATTCGTATTTTCCAGCCTTTTTTGATAAAATTATCTCCAAATTTCAAACCTGGAAGGGTAATTCTTTGTCAATGGTAGGTGGCATTACTCTAGTGAATTCTGTTATCACTAGCTCATTTTTCCATTCTATTCTTGTGTATAGATGGCCTATTGTTTTGTTAAAGTCTATGGAACAAACTATTCGAAACTTCATGTGAACTGGAGATGTTCATAAAAAGGGTGCAGTTACGGTGAATTGGTCTCGGTGATGTGCGCCCAATGAAGAAAGGGGGCTTGGTATTCGATCTTTGGTTTGGGCTAATCGTGCATTTTTTATGAAAATGGCTTGGAAGGTGCTTAATTCAGACAATCCGGATTTTTCTCTTCTTAGACATCGTTTCATGGACTATTACTCCCCAAGACCGTTATATATTGGTTCGTCCATATGGCTAAGATTAAGTCCGTTGATATTGGATCTTCTGTCTCAATCTCGATGGCTTCCAGGTAATCAGTCTGGGGTCCATTTCTGGTTGGATAATTTGTTTGGCTACACTATAGCAAATCATATTGGTATTTCGGCTCAATTTTACGGGTTCTATTCTCAACCTATTTTGATGAGAATCCATGAACGAAAGACCCAGTAATAGTACCAGTTGGTCCGGTGATGAGGGCTCGAGCAAGGAGGTTCAAGGAAGCACTCAATGGGTTAATTCAAGTCATACAAATGGGGATTGTGAGACCAGTTGATTCGCATCGTCAACGATCATGAGACCACCTTAGACTGAGCAAGTGAAGGATGCCACAGGATACAAGTCATTATGCATCTTGAAGACTTTGTAATCAAGTTCTCAATAGTGTCTTGTATTTTTTTATCGTAGTTAGTCATGAATTTAGTTGTTTTGAGTCATCTTGATATTTTGGAGGCCAAATAAACCTTTAGGTTTGCGTGTTAAGTTGTTATTTCGAGTTCGGGATGAAAAGAGGTCAAAACACAATGTCGGATCACATCACACGGCCGAGGAACAAGCCACATGATAGTGTGACATGTCACACGACCGTGTGAACTGTTAAAAGTCGAAAAACATAGAGCTTTTCACATGAGTAGCCCATGTCAAATTACACGGCCCGTGCGAGCAATTCACATGACCGTGTGGGCAACTGTGTGGGCAACCGTGCGACTTGCTTCGCATCCGTGTTTTGGGTTTCCAGTTCATTTTTGTTTCTTTTTCGATTTTTAAGTTGTTTCCTAGTTTGTTTAGGGTTTGGGACTCAATATAAGGGTTAACAATTGTTCTTTTTCAGTAGTTAATCAATTGAATTCACATTTTACTCTCAAATTTAAGTTTTTTTTAAGTGCTTCAAGATTCAAGCTTCTTGTTGAAATTATCGGCTTATCAGGCAATAATCCAGAATTGTTTGTGGCGTCAATGCATACCAAGGTTCTTGCTTTGCTGATCAACGGGTCGAGGTTTTCATCATCTTTAACCGAACTAGTGAAGATCTTGGGTTAACAATATATTTTTGTTTGGGTTGTATGCACGTTGTTGCCACGGTTTACATCAGTTGGTAATCAAAGCAATCTAGTAATGTAAATCTATCATGTTCTTCAAGGGTACAAAAAAATTTTTCAAAATATGCAAAGAATAATCAGCGATTAAAGAATCATAATTCGTATGCGCAAAAAAAAAAGCAAATTTCGAAAATTCTGGAAGTAGGATTTACAAACCCTAGTCTTCTAAATTCATCTTATTGAGATCCGTTGTTCTCTTGGTAATTGTCTTGGTTTGTTGGGGCGTGCTTGCGATTAACTGATTGATCAATAATCGTGACAATTGCGAGTACGTGGAAATTATGAGTTGAGTGAAACACGAGTGTATACACGCGTGGGAGTGAACCAACCATGTCCGAAGAAAACCAACAATCGTTGGATTTAAGCAACAAGTTTCATATGGATGCAATTGCAAGCCTCATGAAGAAAGTGATGATCGAGATGTATGGAGACCTGAGTGAGGCGCCAAAAATAGAGGAACATGTTCCTAGGGCACAAAGGCCTAGGAGGATCGAATTGGAGGATTGGGGGATGATATGGACTATTTTGATTCCGAAAGGGAGCAAAATTACAATCCGAGCAGAGTTCGGCATGGAAATAGGGTTGATAGGGGACAAGAGGATGGCAATTTGAGTAACATCAAAATGCAAATCCCATCATTCCAGGGAAAGAGTGATCCGGACGCCTAGCTGGATTGGGAGAGAAAAATCGAGAATGTGTTTGAATGCCAGAAATATTCCGAACTAAAAAGGTGAAATTGGCATCAACTAAATTCTCGTGACTACACAAGTATTTGGTAGGATCAATTAATGGTCTCGAGGAGAGGAGGCAACGAACAACCTGTTTCCACATATGAGGAGATGAGAAGTTTGATGCGACGCCATCTTGTACCAAATCATTATTGCCAATGCGTCTATCAAAGGTTGCAGAGATTAACACAAGGGTCTAAGAACGTAGAGGATTACGATAAGGAGATGGAGATGCTAATGGCAAGGGCTAATATAGAGGAGGATCAGGAGGTTACGATGGCGATATTTATCGCATGATTGAATACTCCTATAGCAGATGCCGTCGACTTACATCATTGTGTCGATCTTGAGGCGATGGTGCACATGGCGGTGAAAGTTGAGCAGCAGCTCAAGAGGATGGGTCTTAACCGACAGGCCCCGAGTTCTAACTCCAATGCATGGAAGTCGAACACCAACAAAATAGAGGAGCAGAGTTCGAAACCAATTGAGCAAAAGGGGAGGGCGGCCGAGCCTAAACCCACATGTATATTCAAACCTTTTTCTACCCGAGTGAGGGATACTAAATGCTTTAAATGTCATGGTTTTGGGCATATTGCTAGTTAATGTCCAAATAAAATGGTGTTTGGGTTGCGTGATAAGGAGGAATTGGAGTCAGAAACTGAGGGAGAGCTGGATTACAGTGATATGCCAGAGTTGGAGGATATTTTGGAAGTAGTTGAAACGGCAAGAGGGGATGCGTTATCTTTAGTGTCCCGGAGGATACCGAGTATTCAGTCTAAGTCCGATGAGGGAGTCCAACGTGAAAACATCTTTCATACTAGGTGTTTTGTCAATGGAAAGGTATGTAGTTTATTATAGATGGTGAAAGTTATTCTAACGTAGCTAGCACGAAGTTGGTAAAAATATTGGGAATCCCACACCCGCAACTATATAAATTGCAACACCATTGACGGAGACCATTAAAAAAAGTGTTGCGTTTCAGTGGGTGAAGCAAAAGACAAGGCATTCGAGTTGCTTAAACAAAGGCTAACAAATGCGCCTTTACTAGCCTTGCTGGATTTCACCAAGGTTTTTGAGATCGAGTGTGATGCTTTGGAAGTTGGGATTGGAGTTGCGTTAAAGCAATAGGGGCGCCTGAATGCATTCTTTAGCGAGAAATTGAGTGGGACGGCCTTGAACTATCCGACGTACGACAAGGAGTTGTGTGTTAGTTCGGGCATTGAAAACATTGAAACATTATTTATGGCCGAAGGAGTTCATAATTCACACTGATCACGAGTCATTAAAATATCTCAAAGGGCAACAAAAGTTGAACAAATGACATGCGCGTTGGCTTGAGTTCATAGAGATGTTTTCTTACGTCATCCGGTACAAGCAAGGTAAGACCAATGTTGTAGCAGACACACTATCTCGGAGGTACATTCTTATCTCTACTTTAGATGATACAATTCTTGGTTTTAAACATGTTAAAGAGTTGTACTTACATGATCTTGATTTTGCTGAGTCATTTGTTGCGTGCGAGAAGGGGGCGATGGGTAAGTTTTATCGACATGATGGGTTTTTTTTTCGAGAGGATAAATTGTGCATTCCTGAATGTTCATTAGGAGACTTACTAGTGAGAGAATCACATGGTAGGGGTCATCTGGGACATTTTGGGGTAGCCAAAACCTTAGCAAACTTGCACGAGCATTTCAATTGGCCACATATGAAGTGTGATGTTGAACGTATTTGTACTAGATGTGTGTTAGAGATTTTTCTAACCGCAAGTGTACGGTTGTCAAGTTTTAATATAGTGATATGAGTAAAATCTATCCACGAGAATGCGTGTATAAGTACCAAATAAATTACCTATGCTATATTTGGACTGTCTCAATTTATAAATAAAAACAACTATATATAACTAATCAAAATATAAACATCTAAATCTATGGGAGAATGAATTCTAGAGGTGTGATGAATCTAGTTTTCCCTTATATTATCAATATGGTATATCAATCACAAATTACCAATTTATAAGTCAAGATTTCTACAATAATCATTTCTCTCTCGAGTGCCAAATGATTTTAGATTACAATTAAAATCAATATCTCTATAAAAATCACCAATTGAAATCTCAATAAAAACTATGAATCTTGGTTGATGACTTCAAAGGATTCACAAATCTCTCAATTCTATGAAATCAAAGTTATGCTATTTCAAGGCCATGTATTCAACTACATCTCTCAAGTGTCAAATCAAATACACCAAACACTCTAAATTATTGATCAAGTAATTTAGAAGCAATAAATCGAAATAGCACAAATAGATTGGAAAATCTAGATTGACAAACCACAATATCAAAACATAAGTTCAAACATAGATTACATCATCCCTCTAGAATTATAAAGTTTAGCTCATGATGAAAATACAAATACCCATAATCAAATGAGAATGCATCTCAAATGATATACAAGAAACAACAAAGAAGGAATTAAAGAGATTAAAGAAGAATCTTATCTATTTCTAGATGATAAATGTCTTCAATCTTCTTCCTCAACTCTTTTCTTGTGTCTTGGTTGTTGGTTTTCATCCCCAGTGTCCTCCATGCCCTAGATCAAGCCTCCCATGTATCTTTTATAGTACCCTCCTTTTAGATCCAAAAATCGGGCTTTCATTGTTTTGTCCGCCCATGGGCGAAATGGGCGCTGCAGCGCCAAAACACAAACCCACACTGCCCATGTTTTGACCCGGCGCTGCAAACAAGGAGGAGCGCTGCAGCGCCCGTAGAACACTCCGGGCGCTGTTAGCTTTCCTTCAGCGCCTCTTTTTCGCGCTGTAGCACCATCCAAACGTCCGAATTTGCTTTGGGTGTCTTCATAAGAGTTGTAGCTCTCTCTTAGCTTTCCATAGCCACTTGAATCAGCTCAATATCAATTTTGTAGAGAGAGTTATGAAAAATACTAAACCCTGCCAGTCTTTAAATTCTTTGGACGTTTCTTCAAATCAATCTTTCGTTGTTTGATCATTCTTGCTTCTTTTGACACACGACTCATAAAAATGACTCTAGACTCAATATAATTGGCCCAAAATATTAAATGACTGAAATTAATGCTTAACCCATGTTATGAGATATAACAAAAATGACTCAAAATACTCAAAAACAACACAAAACTCAAAATCAATGGTATAAAACCAAGTGAACAATGTGTTACTTGTAAGCAAGGAAAATCTCAAGTACAAAACCAGGGACTTTACACGCCCTTGCCCATACCGATGACTCCTTGGGTTGATATTTCTATGGACATTGTTTTAGGACTTTCGAGGACTAAATAACGTTTTGACTCTATATTTGTTGTTGTAGATCATTTTTCAAAGATGGCACATTTTATTCCCTGTCATAAAACTGATAATGCATCTTTGACTGTTGATTTGTTCTTCCAACAGGTAGTGAGATTACATGGTATGCCTAGGACCATTGTTTTAGATAGAGACGCTAAGTTCTTAAGTTAGGTTTGGAAGACCTTGTGGGGAAAACTGGGTACTAAATTGTTATTTTCCACTACTTGTCATCCCCAAACTGACGGTCAAACTGAAATAGTTAATAGAACTTTGTCCATGTTATTGAGAACTTTAAAAAAATATTAAAATATGGTAAGAATTTACCGCATGTTGAGTTTGCTTATAATCGTGATGTTCATTCTGCGTCGAAGTTTTTACCATTTGAACTTGTTTATGGTTTTAATTCGCTAACCCCATTGGATTTATCACCTTTACCTGTTTCTGAGCATGTTAACTAAGATGGACAGAAGAAAACTGAATTTGTTAAGCAGTTACATGAGAAAGCAAGGCTCAACACTGAACGACGAACAGACCAGTACACTTCACATGCGAACAAGAATCGCATGAAGATGGTATTTGAGCCGGGTGATTGGGTTTGGATATATACTGCAGGATAACAAGCGTCTAACTTTATATTACATATCCTAGAGGGAATTCATGGTTTCACACATTTTTCGGGAAAGAAATAATGTGGCTGATAAATTATTCAAGATGGATGCTTTATTCGCTTAGGTGCACATCATGCCAGAAGAGATACGGTAGAATATTCAGGAAGATGCTTTTAGGCCATGTCTTTTTTTCGCATTTTGTTACTTTTCTTTTGGAGCACTCTTTTTCCTATCAAAAGTTTTTCCCACTGGGTTTTACTTGGCTTGTAAGCGGTCTCATCTTTATTTGATTGATTTTTAATGATTTTATGCTAGCTATTTGGCTTGTAGATAGCATAATCTTTTTGCTCTTTTTTAACAATATTCACATTTATCCAAAACATTAATCAAACGTGATTAAGTTGATGTTGAAAAACAAATATGCAAATCAAATTAACTTTTTTTTCTTTGAGAAACGAATCAAGTTAACTTAATAATAAATATTACTTTGATATTTGAGCTTTATTATGAATATTGATGTTGCTTTTTTAGGGCAGATCAATCAAGTTAATGGGGTTGACCAAAATTCTTTTCCTGAGAGGGAAGTCTTCGCGTTAGTCATCTTCCCGAGAGGGAAGTCTTCTCGTCTTCTTCTTCTTGAGCTGGTGATCCTTCGATTGGAACTTTCCTACTCACACGCACAAACATTAGAAGGCCCCGGGGATTGTCCCAGGGAGACCCCTCCGACGCTCAAATCATCACGGTGAACGAGACAAAATAACACTAAACGAATACTTTATAATAAATTAATTATGAGTTAATTACTTACAGATAACATGAGGGACCTTTTTATACCTAGGAGATGGGCCCCATGGGCCGTTAGGAGAATTTGGCCTATGGGCCAGTCCACATAGGAGAAATCGGTCGATGGACCAAACCCAGGCTCCTTTGGGCGGGTTTAATTATTAAGAGCTCATTAGGCAGTTAACATTAAAGAAACATACATAAAATGAGATATATATTTAATTAATGAAATAAAGTTTTTCCCCCAACATAAGCCCCCCAGCTCCGGTGCTACGGAGGATGGAGCAGTGCGGGAGCTATATCGGTACTGTATATGGCTTGTCTTGGTTGCGCCTCTTGTCTCACCTTTGGAGGATCTTTGACTGCTTTTGCATGAGGACGCTTCAGAAAAGAGCCTTTGACCATGTCTTCCAAAAGTGATATCTCTTTTTTTACCCCACAACTTTGAATTTTTTTGCTCTATAGAAGACATAGGAAATTTCTTGAAAGTTGGGATGAGAGGTGAGGTGAGAGTTGAGATGAGACTTGAGATGAGACTTGAGGTGAAATCCATGGAGAGTTGGAGTGCATCGAGCAGAGAGAGAGATGAGAGTGCCATGGGCCATAGAGGGCTCCCCTGGTGCCTCCGTGGAGTGGGCAAAGATGCCCCCTTGGCACCCTCCCTGAGTGGCCACAAGGGCGCACCCGGATGCCCTCCTCGATGGAGCAGGGCGTGCCCCCAGGGGGAATCCCAAGCCCCATTGCCCATTTTCCTTCGTGATTTTCCCCGTCTTCTCCCGAGTTTTCGTGTATTTCAAATCATATCCCAGGTTTTGGTATTCCTTCTGTTCCGCTTAGAGGTCGAGGTGTTACCGGGCGTTCAGTTTCTGGTTCAGTCATTCCATGTCCATCTTTCTCCACAGAGTTGTGCTTTGATGGTGATGGGGAAGTGGAGCTTGAGCAAAATTCAAGCTCAAGTCATAAGTCTTCGGAGGAGGAGTCTGAGAAAGATAGTCCTGAAGATGTTCGCCCCACCATGTACTAGTGTATGCATCCTTTTGAAAGTCGAGCAGTTATCTCAGGAGAGTTGGCTAGTCGAGTGTCTTCCGTCTTCTCTGGAGTTTAGCTTATGATTCCTTCCCATGGGGACTTGCTCTTTATTCGTGTAGTGATGAACCCTTCATGTTGGGAAGAAAGCTTTAACTCTTCCGGAGTGGTCGGACATACTTGTGTTTTGGTCTATCCCTTCCAGAACTCAGAGGGAGCACCCTTCTCAAGCTCAGATGGATCATCCTTCTGGAGCTTGGAGGGAGCACCCTTCTGGAGCTTGGAAAGAGTACCCTTCTAGAGCTTGGATATAGCACCCTTCTCGAACTTGTTCCAAATTGATATTTTCCCACACGTGTTAGCATTTTTGTTTCTTTTTCTTACTCATTTTCATCATGGAGAAGAATTCACGGGGACTCTTGCAAAGAGACCTCTTCCTCTGGGGTCTTAGCTGGAGGAGGAAAATTTTCTAGGCCTCCCTTATGAGAAGGCCCCTGCCATCCGGGGTCTTCATCAGAGAGAGTTTTTCGATCGCACCGAGAGGATCCCCATGAGGAGACCTCTCCCATCTAGGGTCTTACAAAGAGAGGGTTTTCCGATAACATCGAGAGGATCCTTGTGAGGAGACCCCTCCTCTCTAGGGTCTTAGCTGGAGATGGTTTTTCGAATAACATCGAGAGGATCCCCGTGAGGAGACCCCTCCTCTTTGGGGTCTTAGCTGGAGAGGGTTTTCTAAATAACATTGAGAGAATCCCCGTGAAGAGACCCCTCCTCTCCGAGGTCTTATCCGGAGAGGGTATGTCTGATAACATTGAGAGGAGCCCCATGAGGAGACCCATCCTTTCTGGGGTCTTAGCCGGAGAGGGTTTTTCCGATAACATCGATTGTATCCCTGTGAGGAGACCCCTTCTTTTCGAGGTCTTAACCAGATAGGGTTTTTTGAATAAAATCGAGAGGATCTCCGTGAGGAGACCCCTCATCTCTGGGGTCTTAGCCGGATGGAGTTTTTTTGATAACATCGAGAGGATCCCTATGAGGAGACCCCTCATCTCTGGAGTTTTAGCCGGAGAGGGTTTTCCGAATGTTGTAGGCATCTTCTTTTCTCTGTTGGAGTTAGGTGTCCTCTGCCTGGGAGTGGTGTTCATGCTGACTTCATCGATGGAGTCTTCGTCTTCTCCAATGAGTTGCGCATTTCTGAGTTATAGAATGGCGTCCTTCTGGAAGGAGGGGTCTATCCTTATGTCTTCTCAATGATCTACGTTCTTGCTTCGTGTTCCCGGCTTTGGAGCCTGCGGCTTCCCCAAATCACATCATGAAGTCTTGCAGCAACTCTCCTTCTGGTTGAAAACGATGATCCATGGTCTCTCAATACTTCCTTCTGATGGAGAATCTTCGTGCGAAGGCAGTAGTGAGTTTATTTCTCCCAGTGATTGATCTAATAGGGAGCTCAATAATCACGTTAGAGATCCGCCTTGGCATGAAGTTTGTCTAAGTGCTCCTGGTGGACCTTCGGTTTTATCATACTCCCGGAGGCTGGAGATCTTGACGCCCGAGGGTAATGGCTTGGCTCGAATGGCAGGGGCCAATGAACTTCCTCCCTACAGCGATGGCCCGCGAGTTGGCTTGGTTGATGCTTTGTTGCCTGCAATTCTTCTGCGGGCTTGTAAGCGTGGACTTTGGAGTGTTAGGCTTCATTTCCTGCTTCTCTTCCAGTGCAAGTGTGTTGGTATTATTCACTCTTTCCAAGTCCTTCATTTCTTGTATTTTCTTCCCCAAGGTCGGGGTCTTGAACATCTCGCAAAGCCTTTGAGAAACGTCTTCCAGCAGCTTTCGCCGCATCATGATTCCTTGAAGTATCTCGGTAAGCTTCTTCGAGCAGAGCTTGGAAGGCTTCCCGGGTCAGGTGAACTTCTTCAGGAGGCAAACCCCTTTTCCACGCAGCCGTGGTAACGTCCTTCTCTCTTGTGGGGGATGTGGCGTCCTTCTAACGTGTAGGAAAATTTCTTTAATGGGTGGAGCTCCTCCGGATAGAGGTGGCGGCACCCTTTCTTCATGTGGGGGAGGCGACACCCTTCCGATGGATAGGTAGCTGGTCTCCCACCTTCTCGATGGCCTTTCATCTTGCTGGTTTCTGGCTCCAGGTCCTGCAACTTGGGATCCAACTCCATGTGCTTGAGGTCGGGTCTATGTCTTCGTGTGCTTTTGTTGTTCCCGTAGACGACGCCAAAATGATGCTGAGTTTTTTGGGCAGATCACTCAAGTCAATAGGATTGACGAAAATCCTCTTCCCGAGAGGTAAGTCTTCACACTAGTCCTCTTTCGGAGGGGGAAGTCTTCTCGTCTTCTTCTCCTTGAGCTGGTGAATCCTTCGATTGGGAACTTGTTTGCACACACGCACAAACTTTAGAGGGCCTCGGAGTTGTCCAAGGGAGGCCCCTCCGACGCTCAAGTCAGCACGGTGAACGAGAGAAATAACAGTAAACAAATATTGTATAATTAGTTATAGTTATGAGTTAATTATTTACAGATAATAGGAGGGACCTTTTTGTACTTGGGAGATGGGCCCCGTGAGCCGTGTAGGAGAATTTGGCCTACGAGCTAGTCCACGTAGGAGAAATTGGTCGATGGGCCAAACTCGGACTCCTTTGGGCCGATTTAATTATTAAGAGGCCGTTATGCAATTAATATTAAATAAGCATATATAAAATGAATTACATATTTAATTATTGAAATACCGTTTTTGCCGCAATAAATATAAAACTAGTACATGAATTTTAGCACATATTTTAAGTGATACTCGAATTTCTATGTGAATACAAGATTCATACACATAAGTCCTTTTGATTTTTTGTCTAAATTTCTTATATTGAGTTCTCCTTTCAATCTTTCATATTATATATTACTAGAAGTGACCCGTACAATGCAGGAGTTGTATAATTGTGAGGCCTCCATTTTATACTGTGATATGTGCATTTTTATAATAATTCTATAAGTTATGTCTCACTGCATTATAATAATTGTAAATTAGTATGAAACAATAAGCGGGGAATACAATTTAATGATTTTTATTTATAAATTCAAAAAAGAAAAAAATATCATACTTCATAATCATGAAAAATATAATAAAAATTTATTTTTTATGAACGATTTCTAGGGTACTTTTTTTCCTTCCAATGGTTTTCCCCACAAGGGTATGTTTTACATTGGAAGGTTTTAACGAGGCCCCAACTTTAAGCAAACTGATCGGCTTGTGATCAGGACACCTTTCTTTTCTATTTTTTGACTACCACAACTCTTTTTCATTTTTATATCTATTTTGATTTATTTAAAAAAAATACATTACGGACTGTGTATTTGTCTTTTATATATAATGCTACGTATGGTTATAGGATATATGTATATATATATATAATATTTTGATGTATTTTTTAGATATATTATTTAATTAGAATAAGTATTTTTTTAATTTAATTTTAATCAACTTAAATACAATTTTATATAATTATGAAGAAATGGTCTAAGCCCAACTAATAATTATATATCACAAATAGCCAGAATACATGAATATACAATTTATTTTCCAATAGCATGAATGCATAATTTTAAATCCCATTACAAAATAAAGTTTTGAGTAAATATATCTTATATTTCTTTATTTATTATGCTTACTTTTACTTTATAAATACAATATGGGTGTCAAACTGAAGACTGTAAAAAATACTTCATTTGATATATTATACATCAATAAACGAAACAAAAAAGAAAAATTACTAAATTTTAAAAAAGAAAAGGATAAATATAATAATTAATACAGTACACACACAAATTTTTAAAGCTAAGTTTTATAAAATTCTAATTAAGGAGCCTTAAAAGTTGACTACTAAAAACTGTCATTTTAATAGTAATGAACGCTTTTTTATCGTATATATTTTAATTGGTAAGTCTCTTGTCAGACCTCTAACGGATCTAATTTGTTAAATAGGGATCCAAATACCCAAGCCGCGGTCAATCCAACTGTTGACCAGCATAACCACTAACATCGCAACAACAACATCCATTGACAGTTGCTAATACCTTTTAGGAGGGCTACTAATACTTTTTGTTAGGACTACTAATACTTTTCAAGAAAAATACTAAAATACCTTTAATCAAAAAACCTAATATTTTTCAATAAGATTATTAATACATTTTAGGTGGAATATTAATTTTTTTGCGGGAAAAAATAATATTTTTCATGACAATTACTTAAAAAACTGCTCAAGGGGTTACCAATACCTTTGCAGTGGACTACTAATTAATATATTTATGAAGGATTGGTAATATTTTTCACAGGAAATCTAATACTTTTGAGGTTTGTCTAATAGTACACCACTATTTAATACTTTTCAAGGGGACAATTAATACATTTTAGGTGGATTACTAATACTTTTGAGGGGAAAAATCAATGCTTTTCATGAAGGCTACTAAAATATTATTCAAGGAGATTACTAATACTTTTCAGATGTACTACTAATATATACATTTCAGGGGAAAAACTAATACTTTTAACAGCCCCAAAATATTACAAAAATTAGCTATGAAATTACAATAAAACTCGGTATTTAGTTGTTTTGTTAAACGGTCTAAACCAAGTTGTTGTCTATTTTAATTACATTTTATTGTATTGTGAAATGAGTGCGAAAATTTCGTGATACTATTTATAGAAAATTTCCCATATATATATATATATTTATATATTATTCATATATATATATAAATATATAGAATTTGGTTCAAATGAGACTACCCTCCCTATGATTTAGTGGACTCATCTTACCCATTGATCTTAAGAAAAATGGGAGTGATGTGATTAATTCATTTTTTTAATTATTCCTAATATTCGGAAAATTTAAGGGTAATGTTATAATTTTGTAATTCAAATTAGTTATTTTTCCATGTTTGGCTTTTTGAAACTGTTTTATGGGTTGAGATTGAAACTATAGGATTTAGTGGCGTAATTTAAAGAAGTTTTCTTTCCAAATATTTTTATTTTACGAGATAGTTAGGGTTCTTCTCTTTTAGCTATCAAATAATGCATATTTAGTTGTTTTGTTAACGTTTGTTTTACTTAAAAACAAGACATAATTGAATATAATGTCTTTGTGTATTTAGTTATTCAATCTTTGCATAAATAGGTTCAACATAATGCATATTTAGTTATGAAAATGGGATGTTGGTTTTGGAAATTATGAAAATGGGATGTTACATAATGATAGTATTTATTTATTCCACACTAATAGATAGTTTCTAGATTATGCATTTTGATTTTGTTGCATAGTTTATAACGTCTTGCATAGTTGAGTATACTGTACTACATATTAGGTTTTTTACGATGCATAGATAGTTTTCAGATAATGCATATTTAGTTGATTTTTGTTGCATATTTTTAAATATGTAATATCCTACAGATATATGCATCGTTTCATAAGTATCTGCGCATCGTTTCATAAGTATATATACATCATTTCATAAGTATCTATACATCGTATTATTCTTGAAAGTTACAGTTTTTTAAGAGTTTATATTAATGGTCAGTTTCAAGTTCTCCATCGATGTCTACACCATTGATGCTGTTGGATAGAGTTTTTTCCACGACTGATGATTCATCATCATGTTTCGAACTCACTGTGTGTTATTTCTCTGTAATATTCCACCGATTTTTCTTGCTTTTTCTTTATAATTTTCATGAACTATAATTTTTGAGTTCTTCACAGTTTTTTATTTATTTGCGTTAATGGAGGAATTAGAGAGAGAGAGAGAGAGAGAGAGAGAGAGAGAGAGAGAGAGAGGAGAGTGAGATTGGGAGATGTATGAGAGAGAAAGAGATTTGATTCAATTTTTGTAACTACCTTGTTATGTTATTTTACCGTACTACCCTTATGTGGATTAAATTAATGTTTTAATATATTTTTATCTCTTAAATCATACCCATTGATTAATAGTGGGTGATGGTTGAGATTAGTCCATTGTGTCTCACCTAGAGACATGGTCTCACTTGATTCTCCCCCTATATATATTCCCAAATTATATTTTACACTTTTATAGAGGGGAAAATTTTATATTAGCCAAAATGATAATAGGACTTTTTTTCTGCACATCCTTTTAAAATACTCTTTTCTACCCACAATTTCCAAAACACCCTTCACTTTTGATTATTTAAAATTTGACACGCGTTATGAGATCATAATATGCATTTAGTTTCATAACGTACATTAACTTATAAGTTTTATATCATGGCATTAACTTATACGTAGCATTAACTTATAACTTTAATATTGTGGCATAAACTTATAACATAGCATTAGCTTATAACATGACATTGACCTTTATATCATTGCATTAACTTATAACGTGTTATTAACCTATTTTATATATTTTAGCTTATAGCGTGGCATTGTCTGCCACAGTAAATATTTATAAAGTTGCATAATGCCACTTATACATTTATATCGTGACTTACCAACTCATGATAACGTGACAACATGATCGAATTCTTCAACAAAGTTTGACATGTTTAATTAATCTAACTTAAAAAATTCTATTGAGAATTATATCGGAATCAATTATATGTGATCGAATGGTGGAGGCCACATATTATATATATATATATGCTCACTCCTGAGGTGAAAGTTTGGTAGCAGACGAAAAGAAGAAGTTCCATAGCAACCCAAATACCCAATCAAAAGAAGATGATCATAATTCTGTTGTTAACATCATTGGAATCCAAATTATATTCTGCTATAGTTTTTTATATATTTAATAGCTAGGCATGTAGGCAGTCACAAAATGAGCCTGCAAATTCCTATCTCTTCATGCATGCACGCTTCCAAATTACTAAACTATCCGCTGTACTCACACACCCATCTCCATAACAACGGATCATTTGCAATCAAAGTTTTTTGTTTTTTCATTTTTATATCTTTAGCCCCATAATAATCGGATGGGATCTTTAGCCCCATAATTTTCAATAAAATCGGATTAACATGGTAAGTGTTTTGTCAATCATTTCTGAATGGGTGAAATTCCTACCTAAATAAGGAAGCACCGAGTAGGATGATTTTCTCTCTACTACAAAACCCTAAATATTGAATTCAAAATAATAAAGTTAATATATAATTTGTGTATATATACAAGATAATAAAGTTAATATATATTATATTTGTATCAAAAGAATATATTAATTTTCATTAGTAAATTTTTACAAAATACATCATTAAATCCTTTAACTTGTTTAGAGTCTTTTTTGCATATCACGAAAACTATCTACAATTTAATTTATCCTTTTTTTATAATTTTCTTTTCAATATATATTATCAAATAACAATGAGAAACCCATCTTTTGAAGAATAGAAAATATAATTTTAAGATGATAATAAGGTAAAATAAGACCCACAAAATCTCCAATTTAACTTACTAAAATTCATGGAATAATTTTTATCCAACAAAATTATGAGGGGGGCCAAAATACTAAATAATAAAAATATAGGTACTAAAATGAAAAAAATTAAAAAGTTGGGTGCCAGCGATCAATTAGCAGCATCTTTCGCGACGGCACACGCGACGTCCCCATCTTCCTTGTTACTTCAGGCTTGTGGTTTGCATGATTATATTATTCCACGATCTATTGATCCAAAGCCTCTGCAGCCTGCAGGTTTCTGATATCGATTCTGTGTCTTCAAAACTAATGCCGGTGATAACTTCTGGCACAAGCAACACTCTTGTTCATGCGCCTGATACATATTTCGAAGGAGAAGTCTCCTTTTTCTGCTGCTACCATCTCACAACACAATAGGGTTCATGACACCAAAAACCCAATTTTCTTACAGTTTGTCGAACGTCGCATCCAGGTCAAATATTCCAGTTAGTTCTCCGCTTATCCCGACGAAGAAAGGCAATATTTACTCTCTATGTATCAATGATGAAATCTATGAATCGAGACGGCAACTTTGCGAAAATTCTCTAATTGGTCGTACATTTTATATGAAAGGAACTAAACCTTTGAATATGTTGCAACTTCATGATAAATGAAATCGTTATGGCGTATTAGTTCCTCTTTTTGTCTTATTTCGAGGGGTATTACAATATTCATTTTGCTAATCTTACTGATCGTGATGTTGATTGGAGAAAAAGATTTTATTCTTTGTCGCCAGGGACTTTTCGTTTACAGCCTTGGATACCGGATTTTGAGTCTGGGTGTGGATTTTTGGGCTCAGTTGGGAATACTGGCATCCCGAGGTGTTATTCGGGATTTCCCGTGCGAATGGATCACCTATTAAAATTGATGTGAACAGTCTCTCCGATTCAATGGGTCATTTTTTGAGGCCGAGAAAATGATGATTGAACGTACAGGTCATCCGGGATTTATATTCTTTCATTATGAGCAACTCTTGGAGTTTTGCCGCAATTGTCAAATTACTGGACACTCAACAACTTCATGTCGGAAAATTGCAATTGGTCAACAGACGATTCGGGGTCGGAGCCATTCAACTCACATGCGTCAGGGGATGGGGGAGGCTAGTAAAGTGGGCTTGGAGGATGGTCAACCCGCTAGCAAGCATGTGTTAGTAATAATTTAGAATTTTTAGATATGTCTTTGCATAAGGCGTGGGCACGCCTTATTAGTTGGACTGCAACTTTTAAATTCATGAATCTAGAGTTAATGTAGAAGCATGAAGAATGTTCTAGATTGGTTGAGGTGCATGTAGATGGATGAACCCATTGGTTTACTACAATAAATTAGCTAGTTTGAAGGGTCTTTTATGCATCTATAAATATCCATATGTACTTAGAATTTTGCAAGACATCAAGTTTATAAAATTTATCTTCCTCCTAAAATTGTCTTCTGCTTTTATATAGTTTATTTTTCTAACAAAGTGGTATCCATAGCTATATAATCCTTTGAGATGGCAAACAATGGAGTAGCTTCATTCCAATTCCCTCATCTCACAAAAGAAAACTACGAAAAATGGTGTCTATGAATGAAAGTCTTGCTTGGCTCCCAAGATGTATGGGAGGTCGTAGAGAAGGGATATGAGAAGCCTCAAAATGAAGCTACGTTATCTCCAACCGAGAAGGATACTTTGTCAAAGACAAAGAAGAAGGATCAACAAGCCCTCACCCTCATCCATCAATGTTTGGATGATTCAATGTTCGAGAAGGTAGCCGACGCTACTACTTCAAAGGAAGCTTGGGAGATTTTGGCAAAATCTCTACAAGGTGTTGATAAAGTGAAGAATGTGAGACTTCAATCACTAAGGGGTGATTTTGAAGCTTTGAAGATGAATGAAACCGAAGCGATTTTGGATTATTGTTCAAGGGTGAAAGCTGTTGTGAATCAATTAAAGAGATATAGAGATAAAATCGAAGATGTACGTGTAGTGGAGAAAATTCTTCGTTCCTTGACTTCAAAGTTTGATTATATTGTGTGTGTCATTGAGAAGACGAAAGATCTAGATTCTATGAGCATTGAAGAATTGGAGAGTTCTCTACAAGCTCATGAAGAAAAGATCAAGAGGAGACAAGAGGAGCCATTGGAGCAAGTTCTCAAAGTTAAAGCTACTTTGAGAAATGATGCAGAAAAGAAAAATAACTTCAAAGGACGTGGACGTGGACGAGGTTATGAACGAGGAAGAGGTCGTGCAAATAACCAAAATAGGCCTGGAAGAGACAAAGGAGACAGACAGCTCAACAATGAAGAAAGAAACCAACCATCACAAAGAGGCCGTGGAAGAGCAAGAGGAAGAGGACGAGACTATTATCAAAGATCAAATGAAAGGAGGTATGACAAGTCTAAAATTGAATGTTACAGTTGTCATAGACTTGGCCATTTTTCCTGGGAGTGCCGCAACAATAATTATGATGCTAAAGAAAATGTCAATCTTGTTGACGATAAGCAAGAAGCGGAAGAGTCGACGTTGTTGTTAACAATCAAAGATGACGAGAATGACAACAACAGTCTGTGGTACTTGGATAATGGTGCTAGCAACCACATGTGCGGATATAGAGAAAACTTTGCACAGTTAAATGAGAAGGTGAGAGGTAACGTCTTTTTCGGAGACTCCTCAAATATCCATATTGAAGTGAAAGGTACAATTCTCATTTCTTCCAAAGATGGCAGCCATAAATTGATCTCCGATGTTTATTATGTGCCTAAATTGAAAAGTAATATTTTGAGTTTGGGTCAATTTCTTGAAAATGGTTATGAGATTCTCATGAAAGACAATTGTCTTTGGCTACAAGATCAGAATGCCAATTTGCTTGCTAAAGTGGTTATGTCAAAGAATAGGATGTTCAAATTGAACATGAAATCAGTTGATGCAAAGTGTTTAAAGGCTATTGTACAACATGTAGCATGGCAATGGCACATGAGATTTGGGCATTTGAATTTTGGAGCTCTTAAAGCGATGGGAGAAAATAATATGGTGAGAGGGACGCCTTCAATTAACCATCCCAATCATTTGTGTGAAACATGTCTTGTTGGCAAACATACAAGAAAGAGTTTTCCAAAAGAAGCAACATGGAGAGCGACCAAGCCGCTTGAACTTGTGCATACGGATGTGTGTAGACCAATTAATCCACAATCACTTGGTAAGAGTAAATATTTTATACTCTTTATCGATGATTTCAGCCGAAAGACTTGGGTTTACTTTCTGAAGCAAAAATCGGAAGCCTTTGCTACTTTCAAAAATTTCAAGACACTTGTTGAAAAAGAAAGTGGTTATGAAATCAAAGCTTTGAGATCCGATAGAGGAGGCGAATTCACTTCAAGGGAATTCAATGAGTTTTGTGCAATTCATGGAATTCGTCGTCCTATGACAGTTCCTAGATCACCACAACAGAACGGTGTCGCAGAGAGGAAGAATAGAACCATTATTAACATGGCCAGATGTATGCTCAAAGCCAAAAATATGCCGAAGGAGTTGTGGGCTGAAGTTGTATCATGTGCGGTGTATTTGTCAAATCGTTCATCGACGGTGAATGTCAAAAATCAAATACCTCAAGAAGCATGGAACGGAAAGAAGCCGAATGTCAATCATTTGCGAGTATTTGGAATCATTGCTTATGTTCAAGTTCCCCACCAAGAGACATCCAAACTTGTATATGATTATCATTCAAAAGGTTATCGGTTGTTCAACCCGAACAATGGCAAAGTCGTGATTAGCTATGATGTTGAGTTCGATGAAGAAGCCACGTGGAATTGGGAAGCCAAAGAAGAAAAGTCTTATGATTTTCTTCCTTATTTTGGAGAACAAGATGAGTTGGAGATTGAACAGAATTCTACACCACTTCCTTCTCCAATTCCATCACCTACTCATGGAGAAAGTTCAAGTGAAAGGCCACTAAAAATGAGAAGTCTTGATGACATATATGAAAGATCTCATGAAGTTTCTCTTGATAATGATGAATTGTATTGTCTTCTTGTAGATAGTGAGCCTCTAACCTTTGATGAAGCAAGACTTGATAAACGATGGAGAAAAGCCATGGATGAGGAGATTAATTCGATTGAGAAAAACCATACTAGGGAATTAACCACTCTTCCCAAGGGTCATGACGCTATTGGCGTCAAATGGGTGTACAAGGTGAAGAAGAATGCTAAAGGGGAAGTAGAGAAATACAAAGTGAGACTTATAGTCAAGGGCTACAAGCAAAAACATGGAGTTGACTACGATGAAGTTTTTGCACCGGTTTCCCGCATGGAAACTATTCGTTTAGTCATCTCTCTGGCAGCTCAAATGAAGTGGAAATTCTATCAACTCGACGTTAAATCAACTTTCTTGAACGGCTATCTTGAAGAAGAGTTTATGTTGAGCAACCTTTGGGGTATGTCGCAGATGGACATGAAACAAAGTCTTGAGATTGAAAAAGGCTTTATACGGTTTAAAGCAAGCCCCGCGAGCGTGGAATAGCCGCATCGACAAATATTTCCAAGAGAACAGGTTTGTTCGTTGTCCTAATGAATATGCTCTTTACATCAAAGTTTATCATAATGGCGATGTTTTGCTCGTTTGTCTTTATGTTGATGATCTAATTTTTACTGGTAATAATCCGAGCTTATTTGATGAATTCAAGAAAGTGATGTCTTTTGAGTTTGAGATGACTGATTTAGGTCTCATGTCATATTACTTGGGCCTGGAGGTGAAACAAATGGAGGAAGGTATATTTCTTTCTCAAACTGTTTATGCAAAAGAAATTTTGAAGAAGTTTAATATGATTGATTGCAATCCTGTGAACACACTTATGGAGACTGGTTTGAAGCTTTCCAAGTTTGGGGAAGAAGAAAAAGAAAATCCGACTTTGTTTAAAAGTCTTGTGGTAAGTTTGAGATATTTGACATGTACAAGGCCGGATATACTTTATGCAGTTGGGGTAGTGAGTTGTTTCATGGAAACTCCTACTTATACCCATATGAAAGTTGCTAAGAGGATTCTTCGCTATCTAAAAGACACGCTTGATTTTGGGTTGTTTTATACTTCATCTAATGATTTTACACTTAAAGGATTCTGCGATAGTGAATTTGCTGGAGATATTGACGATAGAAAAAGTACGTCTGGTTTTGTATTTTTCATGTGTGATTGTGCTATTTCTTGGTGTTCGAAGAAACAACCTATCGTGACATTGTCGACTTGTGAGTCAGAATATGTAGCTGCAACTTTGTGTACTTGTCACGCTATATGTCTAAGGAAATTGTTGAAGGAGCTTCACTTATCTCAAGTAGAAGCTATAGAAATTTGCATTGATAACAAGTTGGCACAAGCACTTGCCAAGAACCCGGTGTTCCATGATCGAAGCAAGCATATCGATACGAGGTACCATTTTATTAGAGAATGCATTGCGAACAAAGAAGTGGAACTCAAGTTTGTGAAGACTCAAGATCAAGTTGCGGATATCATCACAAAGCCGCTGAAGTTTGAAGATTTTCGAAGACTAGGGGCAAGACTTGGAGTGAAGAAGGAAATTCTAAATTAAGGGAGGATTTTGTCAGTAATAATTTAGAATTTCCAGATTATGTCTTTGCATAAGGCGTGGACACGCCTTATTAGTTGACTGCAACTTTTAAGTTCATGAATCTAGAGTTAATGTAAAAGCATGGAGAATGTTCTAGATTGGTTGAGGTGCATGTAGATGGATGAGTCCATTGGTTTACTACATTAAATTAGCTAGTTTGAAGGGTCTTTTATGCATCTATAAATATCCATATGTACTTAGAATTTTGCAAGACATCAAGTTTATAAAATTTCTCTACCTCCTAAAATTGTCTTCTACTTTTGTATAGTTTATTTTTCTAACAGCATGGGACGGAAACGGTTAATAAAGAGGAAGTTGAGGTTGTAATTATTCCAATATTGTCAGTGATCATGTTATTTCTAATCTATTTGCAATTCTTCAAGAGATGGAAGAAGATGTTTGTGCCAATAGGGATTATAGGGTGGCTGGGAATGACAGATTGATACATGCATGCGCTATTTCCAGGCAACAAGGGATTTTAATAGTTCACCTAAGTTAGACTCAAATTCTTTGCCTTTGGTGGTTTATAATCATATTGATGAGAACACTAATGACATCATTGATTTGGATAATTCAATTTCTGAAGTGGCTTCGAATACTGTTAAATTTTCTCAAGATAACAACAATTTATCAGCTCAGGAGTACAACTCACAGATTATTCATACGACACAATGCTGCCAAGTTTTTCAGACACTATGGTGGATGCTAAGCTTCAGGAAATTAAGCAAAAGATCCAGGGCGCTACTTTCTTCTCATACAGGGCCAAGGCCTGCGGTGCGGGCTCCTATCTCTGGGAGGACGCATTTAAAAATTATGGATGCCTCTTCTTCTAAGTCATGGGCGGATTAAATTGAAAATGAGGTTGTCATGGCTTCCAGGGCAGGCGATATCTCTTCCCCCGGGGGCTCACAATTTCTCATAACAATTTTACATAGGAGTATTAGAGGGATTTCTAATAATCTCTCCAAAGCCATGCTCCGTCAACATGGCCAGGTCATTAAGCCTAATTGGGTCTGTCTTGTGGAACCCAAGGTGGACGTTTCTGCGATTCATGCCTCATATTGGTCTTCTTTGGGGCTTTCTCCTTTGGTAACCAATAGTCGAACGGGTATGTTATCTAATATTTGGGTTTTGGTTTCTAATAAATTTAATTCTACCTTGATCGTGTACTGCTCTGAGCAAGTTATTATTGTTGATGCTTTTCTATCGGGTTTTAATTTTCGTATTGGTTTTGTGCATGATCATGTATCTTACCTTCGTCGGTGAACGCTTTGGGATATTATGGTGGGAGATTTTGATCGAGTGAAGGGGCTCATGAACATCGAAGTACCAATTCCCCCAATTCTAATTCCTCCTGTCGTGAGTTCAATTCTTTTATTGCTAATGGGGAGTTTATTGACATTCATACCACATGTCACAAATATATTGGGATGGGTCGCATGCACACGGGTAATCATGGAGGAAATTACACAAAATACCCTGATTTTCAAAAACAAAAGACAAAAATATGACCCCCATCCCAAATCTACCCTACCCGGTCATAAACATGAAAAAAATACCACCTCCTCCGCCGCCAAGCTTGCCAGCCCATTCTTCACGTCGCTCATGGCGTTCTTGTACGCGTGCTGGCAGACGATCAGACACTCCTTTCATCGAGACGTCGGTGGTCGGATCATTCATCCGTCTCACCACCACGTTTGCCACAAATTGCCCAACCTGTTGGGTGGCCCCCGCCATGTGCGCCTTTAGTTCCTTAACGTCCTTTTCCTGCTGATCGGAGGGGATCGTGGAGTTGGACGAAGCTGATTGGCTGGAATTTGATTGGGCATTGGTGGCAAGAATGAAAACGGTGATGCATAGAAGCAATATTGCGGTAATGGAGGTGTGGAATGAAATCATTTTTTTTAATTTCTTAATTCTCTTTTAATTTCAAATTAAAGGACTATATATAGGGATTGAAATTACGAAGAAATGGAAATGGTTTCTATTAACACAAATAAAAAATGAAAATTGAGAGGGATGGGCGTGGAAAAATCACAGGGTTTGTGATTTGAAGTTTTTCGTTTGTTTCGATATTGTTTCTTTTGTATTTCTTTTGTTCTTTTATGTATTTTCCATTTATTTTGTTCTTTTTTATTGTTTTTGATTTGTTGTGTTATCTATCTGACTGTGTATCTTTTTTTTTTTTTTTTTTTTAGTGAATGTGGGATTTTTAGTTGCTTGTTATGCCAAACTCTTTATTATTGGGAAGGCTATGGACGTCGAAGCGTTCGAGATAGAAAATGAACAAGCAAGACTCAGTCATCTGCTTCACAATCATACTAAGTTGACGCTGCAAAATGGTGATGACGATGACAACGACATTGAGATTCTACCTCCACTTCCTAATGATTTTAGAGAATTGTTGTTACGTAAATCTTTAATGATGGTGTAATCAGTTAAAACATGTAAGAAACATATATAAAACATGTAAAAAACAATTGTGAAACAGGGGATTATGTGATAAAAGATTGTAGTAAATTAGCACAGTCTAATGAGTCGTGTGTTTTGGACTGAGCTTGTATGCATTCGAAACTCGGAAATGTTGAAACTTTTAAAACTCATATTTAAACTCAATCCAATCTTATACTCAGTCCTAGAACCATTAATTCCATTAATTAACTTATTTTATAACTTTTGAAAAACATTAGTAAAAAGAAACACTATTAGAAATATATTTTTAATTAACAAAAATGTATCTTATATCGTAAAATCTGATGGAGTAATTGTCAACCCAAGGATGAGTAACTGATAAAAGCAAAACCTGATTTACATGGGCTTTTTCAATTTTCGCGTGAATAAGCTCAACATGTTGATGAAATTAAAGAAAGTAGCAAGATGTAGTGATCATAAGCACAATTGAGCAAAGTATAAGCAGGGTTACAAATGATAACAAACTAATGTATCTGAAAAATTAAATCAATCTGTATTGTACATCCATCTCCTGGGAAGATACTTTACTTATTTGATTAGAGACTCAAAAAGTTTGCAGATAGCATAAATCTTTATCCCAAAGCTAAAGTAAACGGAAATATTCACCAACTCCCTAGAACAAAGTTGGTATACTCTCTATTTTCTTCCCATTGTCCATTGTGGCATACCACCTGAGATTTTCTCCATGCAACTTGTAATTCAATGAAAAGTTGGCTAAGTGAAACATATAAGAAACATAAATGAAACAGGTATGAAACAACAAAGAAACAACAAAGAAACAACAAACATATTTGAAGCAACAAAGAAACAACAAAGAAACCAACGCAAAAAATCAGCGAAAAATGGGTATTTTTGTTAAAATTCAGCGGAAAATGGTATTTTTGTCCAAAACCAGCGGAAAATGGGTATTGTGCAGGTATTGGGTATGAGAAATGGGGTATTCATGTCCTTTTCCCGGTAATCATGTTGAGTCACGCATCGATAAAGGGTTGGTTACTTTTGGATTTCTTGATTATTGGGACACGGTGAAAGATCATGTCTTAGCACATTCGATGTCGGATCACCATCCTTTAGCGATTTTCCATCATATGTCGCATACAATTGGACCCCGTCCATTCCGTTTTAAAATATGTGGGTGAAGGATGCAGGTTTTATGGATATGGTTCGTGCCTCATGGTCGGCCCCTACTTCGATCGCCAACCCTTGGAGGCCGGGTTGCTATGAAGATGAAAAGCCTTAAAGGGGTTTTAAAAAATTGGAATAAATTGGTATTTGGAGATATTTTTCAGAAGAATTAGGATGTTTTGAGCTCATTGTCAGATATTCAGATTAATATTGCAAATGAGGGATACTCTGATGAGTTATTTTGTCGGGAGGGGGAGAAGACGACAGAGCTTTATGATATTTTTTATAAGAAATATGAATATTATCTTCAAAAAAGTCGAATTACTTGGCTCGAGGATAGCGATCGCAATTCGAAATTTTGTCATACTTTAGCGAAAAATTAGAAATTATCGTAATTCTATTACCATGATGCAAATTGATGGAACTATTTGTCGAGATCCGATCTGATAGCAAATCATGTGGTCAATTATTATTCAAGCCTCTTTAACTCCTCCTTCACGCCTTCGCCGGCGGCCTTGCCCTATTTTCGGGAGTTCTCTCAGCTAAAGTTTCTGGAGCCCAGAATACCATGCTTGCACATATGCCTACTGATGAGGAAGTTCGGGCGCTGTGTTTGACATGGATCCCACTAGCACCCCTGGTCCTGATGGGTTTCCTCACAAAATTTTCCAATCTTCTTGGGATATCATTGGTGCGGATGTCAGCATGGCAGTGCATTAATTTTTTTAAATTAGTATCATTCCGATGGGTCTCAATTCGAGCTTTGTGGTTCTCATCCCAAATATTAGGGAAGCAATTCATGTTGATCAATTCCGGCCTATTGTGCTTAGTAACTTTCTTTTTAAGATTGTTACGAAAATTCTTCTTGTGTGTCTGGCATAGGTAACACAATCTATCATTTCGCTTTATCAATTTGGATTTATTAGAGGGTGCTTATGACTGTATTGCAATGGCTTTCGAGTGCGTTAATTTTCTGGATAGGAGGGCTTATGGTGGTAACATGGCAGTTAAGGTTGATATCCGTAAGGCATTTGACACTCTTTCATGGGATTTTCTCTTGGTGACATTATCAGCTTTTGGTTTCACAGACATTTTTAGGAATTGGATTCTCAGAAATTTAAAATCGCCCAGATTGTCCATTCTTATAAATGGGTTTCATGTTGGTTATTTTGATTGTTATCAGGGAGTTCTTTAGGGGAATCCTCTGTCTCCGCTATTATTCTGTCTCGCTGAAGAGGTCTCAATCACCTTATTTTGTAGGAGGTACATGATGGGTCGTTATCTAGTATTCGAGCGGGTCATGGTGTCTCTTTTCCATCTCATTTTGTTATATGCAGATGATGTCATTATTTTTTGCCAAGCTACTTCTCACAATGCCCAGACTATTTTGGTATCCTTGCTTAGTATGAGGAGCTTTCTGTTCAATATGTGAAATGAGATAAGTCAACGATTTATTTTGGCAAGCACGTTGCACGCAAGAGAGGTATACTCCGTCGGTTTTCTATGCCTGAGGGTCAACTCCCTTTTATATACCTTGAGGTCCCTTTATTTGTCGAGTGTCTAGGAAAATTCATTTGGAACCCATAGCGGATCACATTATTACTAAATTCGGTAACTGGAAGGGTAAATCCCTTTCCATGATGGGTCGTGCGTGTTTGGTTGATTCAGTTATTAATAGCTCGACTATTCATTCTATGATGGTTTATAAATGCCAGTTGCTCTACTTAAGCGCATTGAAAGGGTGGCGCGTAATTTCATTTGGAAGGGGAATCTACTAAAAAATGTATTGTTACTGTGTCATGAGCTCGGGTTTGTGCTCCTAAATTTGAAGGAGGTTCGGGCGTCCACCCTATTTGAGTTATGAATGAATCTTTTTTATGCGATTTTCTTGGGATATTATCAAGGCTGATCCATTGATGGGAGTTTTTCTTCGTAGTCGTTTTTTCACAGTAGGCTTAATCCCGAGATGTTCGGCATTTAGCTCATCTATCTGGAAGGGGGTCAAATATCACATACCTAGATTACTTGATGAGTCGAGGTGGATTTTTGGGCCGGGAGCATCAGTCTCTTTCTGGTGGGATAATTGGTTGGGTTACTCCATTGGTGATCGACTTGGGATTCCGCAACATTTGCCGGCATCCATTCTCAATGTCTGGTAGATTATTTAGTGGACAGAATTTGGCAATTCACTTTGGGTTTTATTTTAAATTGTTCTGATTGTTGAGGATATTCTTATTCACCTGATAGACGCACTCGGTACATGGGGATGTTACCTCGAAGATTGGTTTGTGGAAGATTTGTAATATCCCGTATTTTTCATTTATTATTATATAAATTATAATTTTATTTATCAGATATTAATATTTATAATTCAGTTATTATCCTTTACAATCCAGATTTTTATTAAACTCTATTAAGATAGAATTTCACTCGTATTAGATTTAAAAAAAAAATCAGATTTTATCTTATCATTAACAAACCCTACTTATCTTCAAACTCCATAAAATCATCCTATAAATACAAATTCTTTCAATACACCCTAATTTTATAATTTGGGGCAGAGATTTCAATTTGGGTTTTTAACCTTAAATTTTATCTAATCATATTTTTAATTTTAAAAAAATAGAAAAATATAATTTTAATTAGTCACTTTCAATGAAATTTCAGTTATGAATTTAGAAGGGCTCAACTTAATGAAAAGAAGATGAAAGGTGAAGGGTTATAATTAAAGCTTTTCTCTTACAAATCTCACACCATTTCTCTATAGATCTGATTCAGGTAAAACTTTCATCTTTGTTCATCTCATATCTGTTTCTTCTTACAAATGGCAGAAATCTTAATCATCCCAAACCCACTGTAAAACACACTAACCTAGCCACTTAGCCAAACTAGGAAACGAGGAACATGATTTACTATATCTTTTTACATTCTTGGCACAAGATATCTGCAATTATTTTAAGGTTGAGGAGTCCGAGTGAGGATTGGAGGCGGTGGATGTGAAATAAATTTTAGTTAATTTGATTTTTAGAAATATTTTATTATTGTCAATGCTTTTGAATTTCTACTGAATACTAGTATTTTATTTTTAAAAGTTGTGTTTGGAATCAAAGTACTTTGTTTACTTGAATCCAAATTTTAATTTAAGGCTATGTTTCATAAAATACTTTCTTTTATTGAATTACATGGGATTTTAGAAATTTTGAGCCGTTACAAGTTGCGCTACGAATTTTTGTAATTAGACTTATATTTTATAAAATTATAGTGGCGCAGTAGAAGTGTGATGGATTATTTTAGTTATTAATAAGATGGTTCCGTTTACTTTTGAGACGTGTCTTATTCGTTCGCTTTTAAATGTGCTTTCTTTTTAAATTAAGTTACTCTTATATTTTCAAAACTGGGGCGTTACAAGTGGTATCAGAGCAGGTCTACGGTTCTGTAGACTTGAAAAACAAAAGTATCTTTTCAAATTTTAAAAAAAATAATAATCAAGTAACTGCTAGTCCAAGTGGCTACAATAATCTAGAGGGGGGGTGAATAGATTATCCCGGTTTTTCAGATTTTGCCCTCTTTTTCGTAAAACTCAAGCAAAGATGAAATGCTAAGTGTGGAAAGTAAATAGCACACGTTGATTTATAGTAGTTCAACCCACCTAGGGCCTAATCTACTACCACTCCAGTATATCCGGGATGGATTTCAAAAAGAAAAAAAAGGATTTTATTAATTTACCAAAAATTAATACAACACCTTGAGGATTACCACAACACTCTTTCACCCCCTTGAGGATTACCACAATCCTCTTACAACACCTTTGAAGATTACCACAACCTTCAAACACCTATCACCTAGATCACCCAAGTGTATTCTTACCACAAGAATACTCACAAGGATGTCTTGTGTTGAATGATGACCAAAATCAAGATTACAACTCAATAATGATTGATACAATATGAGTACAAGTGTAATCAAGAATTGAAAGCCTAGACCTCAAATTTGTGCAAGTGAAAGTGCTAAGGCTAATACAACAAGATATATGAAAGTGTTTGCTTGATTGCTCTTTGCTTATATAGAGTGTTGTATCTTGTTGCTTGAATGAAGCCTCTATTTATAGGAGAGGACTTGGCTTTCATTTCCAGACATAGGCTCCTCCTTGGGGAGTGATTTGCTGCAAAAGAAACCATTTAAAATCATCAATAGAGCTGTTAAAAATCAACTCCACAAAATAGGGAAAAGCTTTCTGAAAATGCAACGGATAGTTTGCTGATAAACAAGGGGTGCGACCGGTCGCACAGAGATAAGATTGAAATTGAATTTCAGCAAATTTTTCACAGGGGGACCGGTCGGAGGGGGTGCGGCCGTCTTTGACTATGACCGGTTGGGGTTGAAAAAATACGAAACATAGAAGATCAACCAAAAGGGTCTCCCCTGTGCACGTCGCCCTCACCGGTCGACCACCTGGTCGACCGGTCGCCCTCTCCCATTTTTCTTACGTCCCATTTTCTGTTTCAAAACTCAACTCAGGTACGGGTTGCCCTATAGGGCGACCGGTCGAGCCTGAAACAAATGTGTTGTCCAATTTTTTATCGAAAATAAACTCCAAAAAATACTCCAAAAAATAGTAAAAACATTTTAAGACGGTCGGAAGTATTTAGACAATATTTGGGGACATTGTTTTGGTTTAAAATCTCATTTGAACAAATTCGAACAAAATCATCAAAATCATGATAAAAACATTTATCTAACAAACTCCCCCTTTTTGATGATTACAAACCAAAACAATTTACTCGAGGACGATTTTGAAAACAAATAAATTTTCCGGTTTTACGAGTGAACTATCCATTGAAAACGTTTCATACAAATCTCCCCCTATCTATGAGCATCATATCAACAAGAGATTTTGCATAAGCTAGAAACACAAGCTATAATAAGCTTATATAAGATGCCTATAAACATCATAGGCTAAGAAGCTCCCCCTGTCACAATACTTATAATCTTTTGCAATTGAGTCCATAATACAAGCCATGGACTAGGTATTCTTGGCTTTAGGAAGCCATAGCTTAGCTTTTATTGCGAGCTTTTATTAGCTTCTTTTGGCTAACGAGCCAATTTCCTGTTTCTCCCCTTTGGAATCATCAAAAAGAATGTTAGGATGATAAAAACATCATACAATTATATCAAAGTGCGCAAAAGAGTCGGTTTATCAACCGTTGAGCAATTTAGGCTTAAAAATCCAAAGAAAATGGGATAAATGTATCATGAAGAGTTCATACGCTCGTTTTCTTTGCCAAAACATGATCTCAATAAGTATAGAAGACTTTTGGAAGCAATAGAGTCATGTAGAAGTTGAAATTTTCATTGCGACATTTTATCGAACACTTTGTGGGCGTGAAAATTAAAAGAAGTTGTATATAGCCCTTGTAAATGATTCAAGCCAAAAAATTTCATCACCAATGCACATCAAACATCATACAATACAATATAATAACTAAGCTCATCAAGATTATATGCAAAAATTATCAAGAAATATACAAGAAGGTCATAAACTCAAGGGTTCAACCCAATTGAGCAAAGGAAGAAAAATTCTTACCATTTGATCGGAAAAGATGAGCCATGATGATGTTAAACATGCTATATAAGGTCCAAGTTGTGAATAGAATGCATGAAAACAAATTTTGAGTGAAATTTGTAGGAATTTGGCAAAGGGGACGAAAAATGACCAAAATAAGTTAAAATGAAGAATGCTAAAGACAGAACGGTTTTAATCCAAACTTAGGCTTAGGGCGACCGATCGAGGTTGAGGGCGACCGGTCGACGTTGAGGGCGACCGGTTGCCCTCAACCTGTTTAGCCCACTGTCTTGACATTTTTAAAGAAATCCGAATTTTCAACCAAAAATCCGATTTTTCGCCCCTAAGTTTCAAAAATATGCAAAATGCAAACGTAAGCCTCATTCAATATGCATTATGCCTAACCGAGCTCGTATCGACGCAAAAGTTTCGAAAGATAGCGGTTTAGTAAAAATGTCCGCTAATTGATCTTGAGATGGTACAAAAGATATCTCAATTTTTCGTTTTGAAACACAATCCCTTAGAAAATGATGTCGAATTTCAATATGTTTAGTACGGTTATGATGAACCGGGTTTTGAGCAATATTTATAGCGGATATATTATCACAAAAGATAGGTACATTTTCAAAAGAGCATTTGTAATCCGCTAAGGTTTGCTTCATCCAAAGAAGTTGAGTACAACAAAAGGCGGCGGAAATATATTCGGCTTCGGCCGTTGAAAGAGAAACACAATTTTGCTTCTTTGAAAACCAAGAAACTAGGCAATCGCCTAAAAATTGACATGATCCGGAAGTACTTTTCCGATCATCAATATTTCCCGCATAATCCAAATCGCTATAACCTTTAAGAGAAAAATTTTCATTCTTTGGATAAAATAAACCATATTGAATAGTGCCTTTCAAATATTGAAAAATCCTTTTAACGGCACTCATATGAGATTCTTTGGGATTGCTTTGAAAACTAGCGCATATGCATACAAAGATGAAGAATGTCCTATTCTACTAGCAGTTAAATAAAGTAAACTACCAATCATACCTCGATACTTTGATTCATCCACGGACTTGCCTTTTTCATCTTTGTCAATTTTGACATTTGTTGCCATGGGAGTAGAAACTGTTCTTCCTTCTTCAATGCCGAACTTTTTCAAAAGTTCTTTTGTATATTTTGATTGCGAAATGTATATGCCTTCTTGGCATTGCTTAATTTGGAGTCCAAGAAAGAAGTTGAGCTCCCCCATCATACTCATTTCAAATTCTCCTTGCATCAATTTTGAGAATTTCTTGCACAAAGAATCATTAGTAGCACCAAAGATAATATCATCAACATAAATATGCACAAGTAAGCAATCTTGCTCTTTTTCGAAAACAAAGAGAGTTGTGTCAACTTTACCCCTTATAAAGCCATTTTGCAAAAGAAAAGAGCTAAGTCTATCATACCATGCACGAGGTGCTTGCTTTAAACCATACAAGGCCTTTTTAAGTTTATACACATCATTAGGCCTAGAAAAATTTTCAAACCCCGGAGGTTATTTTACATAGACTTCTTCTTGAATAATACCATTTAAGAAAACGGATTTAACATCCATTTGGTAAAGTTTGAAATTTTTAAAACAAGAATAGGCAAGTAAAATACGAATGGCTTCTAAACGTGCTACGGGTGCAAAAGTTTCATCATAGTCAATACCTTCTTCTTGGCAATACCCTTGAGCTACTAACCTTGCCTTATTTCAAACAATGTTGCCTTGATCATCAAGTTTGTTCCGGAATACCCATTTTGTACCAATAATAGTTTGAGATGGAGGACAAGGTACCAATTCCCATACATCATTTCTTTTAAATTGATTTAACTCCTCTTGCATCTCTAAGAACCAATCCTCATCCTCAATGGCCTCCTTAGCATTCTTAGGCTCTTTTTGAGAAATAAGAGCTTTCTCGGCAAATTTTCTCCGGGTCATCACTTTGTCAAGGGGATCACCAATAATAAGATCTTTTGGGTGATCTCCCTTAAATTTCAATGCAACGGGAAGATCCGAGGTATCACCTTTATCTTCTTGAGGACCATTTGAAGTGGACGTTTGATCATTTGATGTAGACGGTTGATCATCAACTTGAACTATTTGTTCAATAATATCCTCTTCATCACTTTCATCATTAGGTATTCTTTCAACACCCGAAGCTTCATTAAATTTGACATGGATGGATTCTTCAACAACTCCACTAGTCTTATTGTAAATCCGATATGCTTTGCTTTTTGTTGAATATCCCATAAATATCCCTTCATCGGCCTTAGGATCAAGTTTGTCCAATTGATCCTTGGTATTCAAAATAAAGCATTTACAACCAAATATCTTGAAATAACTAATATTTGGAGTTCTACCTTTCCAAAGCTCATATTGAGTTTTATTCATTTTAGGACGAATATAAACTCGATTAATCACATAGCAAGCGGTACTTACGGCTTCGGCCCAAAAATATTTTGGAAGTGAAAATTCATTGAGCATGGACCGACTCATCTCTTGTAGTGTCCGATTTTTCCTTTCGGCTACTCCATTTTGTTGAGGTGTCCTTGGAGCCAAAAAATTATGACTATAACCCTTGGTTTCACAAAAGACTCTAAATTCACCATCAAATTCTCCACCTCGATCGCTTCGAATAGACTTAATAGTGTCTTTCTTTTCATTTTCAATGAGTCTACACAACTTAACAAACTCATTAACGGCATCGCTTTTATTAGTAAGAAAAAGAGCCCAAGTATATCTAGAAAAATCATCGACAATAACGAAAGTGTAATATTTTCCACTTAGACTTGCCGTACCAATATCCCCATACAAATCAAGGTGAAGCAATTGTAGGGATTTGGTTGTGGAAATTTTATTTTTGGGCTTAAAACTACTTTTAACTAATTTGTTCTTTTGACAAGTGTCACATAAGCCAAGATTTTCAAAATTCAATTTGGGTAGTCCTTTCACATGTTGGTTTTTGTAAATATTTTTCAAATTCTTGTATCCAACATGTCCAAGTCGCCTATGCCATAAACTAGTTAAATCATTATTGGCGACTAAACAAGAAACATTTTGACTAACCAAAATCACTTGTACAAATTTTGTAAAGATTGCCTTTTCTATTTGCTTCACAAATAATTTCACCATTTTTAAGTATAAGGCATTTTTCTTTATTGAAGGAAACATTATAATTTGAATTACAAAGTTGGCTAACACTTATCAAATTAAACTTAAGCCCTTCTACTAAAAGAACATTACTAAGAGAGAAAGAAGAGTTACCAATTTCTCCATTTCCAAGAATTCTTCTTTTGCCATTGCCGAACATGACCATACCCTCTTCTTGGAGCATGATGTTGGTAAAAAGTTCTCTCCTCCCGGTCATATGGCGTGAACATCCGCTGTCCACGAGCCATTTGAATCTTCCATTGTTGTTATAGCCCCTATTACCTCATTGTTTTCATCGTCTATAGCCATGAGACCGTGTTCGATTTCCCCTTCCTCATCGGTTGTTTCGAGTAGTTCATCCCACGTTTTGACCTCCGCATTTAGAGCCTTCTTTTTCGTGAAAGGCTTCCTTTTCTTTTGCTCCTCTTCATCGAGCTTTGGGCAATCAGCAATGAAGTGCCCGGGTTTTCCGCATTTAAAGCAAGCATTATCTCTTGGTTTTCTTGCTTTATTTTTATTCACAAATTTTGCAAATTTTCGAACAAGTGCGGCCGTCTCCTCCTCATCATCATCATTATCATAGTATGCATTATTAGAAGAAGAAGCAAGACCTTTAGGAATAATTTGCATACCCGATTGATTTATGGATGGTTTGGAATTTTTCCTCTCCTTGAGATAGACTTCATAGATGAGGAGGTTTCCAATAAGCTCGTCAAACTTGAGTGTCTCAAGGTTTTGTGCTTCCGTGATTGCCGTTACTTTTTCAGACCATGAGCCGGGAAGAGCATTCAATACTTTAGTCTCCTTGTCTTCTTCGGAAATGACTTTACCGAGGGCCACAAGAGGATTGACAATATTATCAAGCCTTTCCACCATCATGCATGTTAAAGTTCTCAAAGTCTTTAACAAGCATGGTCTTTCTTGCTTGCTTGACCTTCTTAGTCCCTTCATAAATTGTCTCCAATTTTTCCCAAACCTCATGTGCCGACCTTATGCCTCTTATGCGATTATACTCGGTAGCCTTAAGAGAAGAATGCAAAATATTTAAGGCCTTACCGTTTAGAGAGAAAGCTTTTTTATCGTTTTCATCGAACTCCTTGAAAGGTTTAGGAGTCGAGGTGCCATCCTCCGATTTCTTGGTTGGTTGATCAACTCCTTCAATGACCACATTCCAAATGTCGAACCCGCACCCTTGTAGAAAGCACTCCATACGGTCTTTCCAAAATGCGTAGTTGTTGGCGTCGAATAGTGGTGGCTTGTTGGTGGAGGCGCCGGTGGTGAGATGAGCATCATATGTAGCCATGGATCTTTCCTCTTTACTCGGAACGAGCTAGCCAAAGAGTTTGGCTTTGATACCACTTGTTAGTCCAAGTGGCTACAATAATCTAGAGGGGGGGTGAATAGTTTATCCCGGTTTTTCAGATTTTGCCCTCTTTTTCGTAAAACTCAAGCAAAGATGAAATGCTAAGTGCGGAAAGTAAATAGCACACGTCGACTTATAGTAGTTCAACCCACCTAGGGCCTAATCTACTACCACCCTAGTATATCCGGGATGGATTTCAAAAAGAAAAAAAAAGGATTTTATTAATTTACCAAATATTAATACAACACTTGAGGATTACCACAACCCTCTTTCACCACCTTGAGGATCACCAAAATCCTCTTACAACACCTTTGAAGATTACCACAACCTTCAAACACCTATCACCTAGATCACCCAAGTGTATTCTTACCACAATAATACTCACAAGGATGTCTTGTGTTGAATGATGACCAAAATAAAGATTACAACTCAATAATGATTGATACAATATGAGTACAAGTGTAATCAAGAATTGAAAGCCTAGACCTCAAATTTGTGCAAGTGAAAATGCTAAGGCTAATACAACAAGATATATGAAAGTGTTTGCTTGATTGCTCTTTGCTTATATAGAGTGTTGTATCTTGTTGCTTGAATGAAGCCTCTATTTATAGGAGAGGACTTGGCTTTCATTTCCAGACATAGGTTCCTCCTTGGGGAGTGACTTGCTGCAAAAGAAACCATTTAAAATCATAAATAGAGCTGTTAGAAATCAATCCCACAAAATAGGGAAAAGTTGTCTGAAAATGCAACGGATAGTTTGCTGATAAACAAGGGGTGCGACCGGTCGCGCAGAGATAAGATTGAAATTGAATTTCAGCAAATTTTTCACAGGGGGACCGGTCGGAGGTGGTTGCGACCGGTCGCCCTTGACTATGACCGGTTGGGGTTGAAGAAAATACGAAACAGAAAGATCGAACCAAAAGTGCTCGTGCCCTGTCGCCCTCACCAGGTCGACCACCACCTCGACCGGTCCCTCCCCCTATTTTTCTTACGTCCCATTTTCTATTTCAAAACTTAACTCAGTGCGGGTTGCCCTATAGGGCGGCCAGAGTCGAAAAACAAATGTGTTGTCCAATTTTTTATCGAAAATAAACTCCAAAAAATACTCTGAAAAATAGTAAAAATATTTTAAAACGGTCGGAAGTATTTAGACAACATTTGGGGACATTGTTTTAGTTTAAAAACTCATTTGAACAAATTCGAACAAAATCATCAAAATCATGATAAAAACATTTATCTAACAGTAACATCTAACTCCGCCTATATCTCATCTGATTCCTCAAGGTATGCAGTTTACTGTCACGCCCCATTTTACATGCCCAATAAAATTGAATACCATCCAATAGGGTATAACCCAAATGTTCAAATCTTAAGCTCATCAAGAGCTATTATCTAAGTACAAACAACTAAAAATATAAATACAGCGGAAGTCTATAGATCATAACAGACAATTATAATATAGTTGTAACTCACCAAACTATTACATAATAAAATAGTTATATTGTTCAAGCGCTGACGATAGGCTCTTCAGGCATAAACCGCTATGTAGAGTCAACTCTGAGCTAGAAGTCTCATGTCAGTCTCATCAACCTCAAAATATTTGTTCTCTGAAAAGTTTTTATGAAAATAGTGGGTCTTTAGATCTACCAAAAAAAACCCAAAAATATAATTTTCTTTAATGGGTCTTGGTCGATCGGGAAATAAATGTTTGGGAGAGGTTTTGATGGAGAAAATTGGGGAGATAAGACATAAGAGAGGTGGCATTGGTGGTGCACGGTGGCGGATGAACAGAAGATGGGCTGCTCGTGAAGGGAAGAGGGAGAAGAAGATGATAGAAACAAAATCAAGGGTAAGGGAAAATATGATGCAAAAAGAAGAAAAAGATAAGGACGGATGATATTTTTTTACCTTCTTGTTAATGTATGTAAAAAGGCTGAATTTGGATAGAGTCAAGGATTTGAATAACTTTTAAAAACCATTTGATGGATAAGGACGTATTGGGGCGGTTATGGCTTGTGGGTTTAAACCAAAATTGCTGAAATTGTCTTAATGGAGATGGGCTAGGTGTGGAATTTGGTGATTTAAGAAATGAGTTTCTTTTAACTTGATTTATTTAAGATCAAATTCTTGACAATTAAATGACTCAAATTAAAATCCTAAAATAGCTAAATCCATTACACAAATTATGATAATATAATTAAGCTAAATAATCATCTGATTTCCTAAAATCCAGGAAATCAAGTACTTACCGATTAGTCGACGAAGTTCGCTACTCTTATCCAAGAATTTCTACTAAATCAAATAACGACCAGCCCAACATATTTATGATGATAAACTCGGAATTAAAATATTACGCAATAATCCAAAAGTGGGACCTCACATTTACTATGTCATACGATTCTATTTATTCATAAAATATTTTATATTATCATATTTTAAAAGTACATTTTATAAATTTAGTCATTATTTTTTTAAAAGCATTATTGCACGTGTACTTTCAATATTAGACAAGAATTTCTCGAGTAAAAAAATGACACTATTTTCTATGAACTTTGTTATGACAACGAATTTCGAGAACGAAATTTTGTTAAAGGGGGATAGTATGTAATATCCCGTATTTTTCAATTATTATTAAATAAATTATAATTTTATTTATCATATATTAATATTTATAATTCAGTCATTATCCTTTAAAATCTAGATTTCTATTAAACCCTATTAAGATAGAATTTCACTCATATTAGATTTTAAAAAACAAAATCAGATTTTATCTATAATTGACAAACCCTACTTATCTTCAAACTTCATAAAATCATCCTATAAATTAAAATTCTTTCAATACACCCTAATTCCATAATTTAGGGCATATATTTCAATTAGGGTTTTTAACCTTAAATTTTATATAATCAGATTTTTAATTTAAGAAAAATATAATTTTAATTTGCCACTTTTAATGAAATTTCAGTTATGAATTTAGAAGGGCTCAAAGTTAATGAAAAGAAGATGAAAGGTGAAGGGTTATAATTTTCAATGTAAGAACTTAACTCTCAATAATTAATTCCAGAATTCTCCTATAAATTACATATTTTCTCTTACAAATTTCACACAATTTCTCTACAATCTGATTCAAGTAAAAATTTCATATGTGTTCATCTCCTATCTGTTTCGTCTTACAAATGGCAGAAATTCTAATCATCCCAAACCCACTGTAAAACACACTAACCTAGCCACTTAGCCAAACCAGGAAACGAGGAACATATGCAGCTTCGAGGATTCAATTACATAGTTGCATTCCCCCACAACGTTCTTTTTTAGTTTTGATAATTATTCACAAGAAGTTGCCTTTATGGGGGTAATATGAAGCTTCGAGGATTCATTGGCCCTTCGGTATGTTCTTTTTGTCATCAAGATTGGGGGAGCTTGGATTATTGTTTTCTGGATTGTTCATTTATTCGGCCGGTTTGGTGTTTTTTGGCGGATGTGTTCAAAGTAGATATTGATACTTCTTTCGGAATATGGGTGGTTATTATTCAATGCATGAAGGTTAGACTCAGTTCTCATATCAGTTTCCTGTTGAGATTGGCCATTGATTCTTTGCTTTGGGTTATTTGTTTCACAGGAATAATGTTATTTTCGACAATAAGCGTCCTAGTGAGATGACAATTAAGTCTCACTTGATGTCGTTACTTAGGGGGCTTATCATACTCCGGTGGGATTTATGTCTAACTGTTGCTTGGATTTGGACACTCTTCACTTGTTGGGTATCACTGGACGGACCAAACCTTCTAAGCATGCTATTCTGGTGCGATGGGTGGTGCCTCCTCCGGGTTGGATTAAAACTAATACTGATGGGAGTGCCTTAGGTTCCCCGGATCATGTTGCTTCAAGTGGAGTTTTTCGAAATTATTTTGGTTCAGTCGTGGGTTGTTTTACTCTCCGCATGGGGGTGGGATTTACTTTTATGGTTGAACTCTTGGGTGCTATCACGACTTATAAGATTGCTTTGGCTCAGGTTGGAATTTCATTTGGTTGGAATCGGATTTGGAATACATGGTCTCGATATTTTTGACTTTTTCTTGGAATACCCCTTAGATCTATAGGAGTCGACTTTCACAGTTGTTCAGTCAACTTGGGAATGTTCAGTTTCAGGTTTCTCATGTTTATCGAGAGATTTTTTTTAATAAATAGAAATATATAAAATAAAGGAAAAAGTCCTGATCACAAACCGATCAGGTAGCAGAGGAAAAAAAATATTAAACTTCAGGAAAAGGAAACAACAAAAATTACTTAAAAATGCAATTTAAACGAAGGACGTCAAATTCTAGAAGATCTTCGAATGGCATAATTAGTAATTATTTTAGCACATGCTCGAGTATCTTCTTGATGGTCTAAAGTAGCCTGTTGAATGTCGGCCCATGATCCACGAGCCACAGTTGCAATAGACTACAGAGCTTCTGAAGAATCACATGAGGCAAAGACAAGCGGGGTGGTGGAGGGGTATATTTATCGAGAGGCTAATGGGGTTGTAGACGTTTTATCTAAACATGCTCATTTCGCAGGTAAACTTTGGTGGGATACCCCTCCGAAGTTCAAAAAGGACTTCGTGGCTAAGGAAAACACTTTGTCATATCACCTTCGTTAATAGCTCTCCATGGCTAGGATTGTTTTTGTGTTTTACCCGATGTTTTGTGCTTTTTGGGACCATTTTGTGTTCTCGATTTTTTTTTCTTCTTGTTTTTTGTTTTTTGTTTGTTTTGGCTAAGTAACCAGCTTGTGGTTACAAGGGTTCATAAACATTGGTTTTTTCCATGGGGGTACTCTTTTTCTTCTCACGGGTTTCCCACAAGGGTGAGTTTTATCTTGAGAGGTTTAACGAGGCCCCATCTTCAGGCTAGCTGGTCGGCCGTGTGATCAACACCCTTTTGCCTTTTTATTTATTTTTGGCCATGCACCTTCAGTGAGAAAAAAAAGCGTTAATTTTAGTCAATTCAATAACACTTTTACTGAAATATCATCATCTTAATAAAATTACTGACTTTTTTTTTATAAGTACCACTATATTTATAGAATTTACTTATGTTTTTTTGTTTGTGTCCCTAAAATGACAACACACACTTTCTTATATACTTACACATATTTTTATTTGTTGATTAACAAGTTTTTAGAACAACTTACACTTTTATTGTTTGTATCATTAAAATGATGACCATTAGTAAAAACATCACAATGTAAAAAATTGGCATTTTCAATCGCACATCAAAAGATAGAAGTGTACAAAATTAATGATAATGAGAGTTAATAAATAGAGAATATGTGGTGAATAATTGACAAACAATAAATATATTCAAAATAAATCCAAAATTAAATACTGAGTTTCAAATTTAAAAAAAATGATAATAAATTGACTTGTAATTCATTTTACAAAAACTAGAAATGTAAAATACATCATAATATTAATGATACTAATTTTAAAAAATGTCGCGACTTTAAAGACGCTTAATAGCGTCCCTAAATTTAACACACTTTTAGCGGTAGCAATTAACAATGCTTTTAGCATAAGCAAAGTTTCATTTAAACTAGATAAATCTTTAGTAATTGGGTCTATTAAATTAGATACCCCATAATATAATTGTAATTACATATATAAGTCCACACGAGAAATTAATAAAATTCCAACAATCTCCCATTTGGACTACATACGTTACTAGAGATAGTTATATTATAAAATCATGAGTGTGCGCTGAAAATGATATCTATCCTTAAGATATCTCCGTAGATACAGTATGGTCCATCTCTTATATCAATATGAGATCAAAGCGGCATTCGTTACACTTAAAAGGCAACTAGACCCATCAATGGTCACCACACCAATATATTCAATGACATAGACCGAGTATGTGTAGAAATGACATGTAACATGATCTCCAACATGCCTATTTTCAACTGGTCATACTTTATTCTTTATGAGATCGTGCAAAATTCTAAACCAAAACTTTATTCTTTATTCTGTAGAAGATAATTCCAAAATGTGTCTAAACCTGAAGAACATCAAAATACAAACTCCCACTGCATATGCACATCTTTAAAATCGTACAATACCCATATGAGCATTATGCTCATAAAACACCTTAGGTGGTAAAATTTGGTGAGTGGCCGAAGTTATGGAGTTTGTCCGATATGTTCTATAGACACTTAATGACTCTAAATTCTTCTTTTATAACAACAAGAAACTTGAAGTCTATGTCACCTCAACTTCAAGAATTTTTGTTGTTGGAATATGGTAAGACCAAGTTATTGTCACATTATCCATATGGTATATCAATACCGGTCTTAACATACAACCTACTGACAATATCCACCATATCCCTTGATAAGATGCCCCTTAACAAGCTAAAGCTTAGTTATCATTGTGGAAAGAGCTATAAGTGTTTGTTTGGCACTTTCCCAAAATATCTTATCCAATTAACAATTAAGTATAACACAAACTGGATTCTTTACTCTATTAGCATCAAATAAAATTGGAATTAGAAATACCAAATGACCTAATTTCGATAAGTGAGCATATAATCCTTTATTTACTGTATAATATTTTACAAACCCTTTATTGTAAGCTTTCCAAATGATAACAAGGTTAATATATGTCTGATAATCCTGCTATGCATCGAGATATCTTGGGTACTTGAAGTTATTGTTTTCTGCTTTGTTTTCGCATCTACTCTTGTATTTGTCATCTATCGATGATTTGTCTTGTCTTTTTTTTTTTTAGGAAAGGATAACTTCAACATAGCTGAGTTCTTGTCTTTCAAGAAAAAGAAGAAGGGCAAGAGATAATTTGATTGTGATGGGAACTCGAGCAGAGAAAGTAAAAGGATAGGGTGAGCGTGAGTCTATTCGCCAAAAATTTGATCTTAATACTGCAAGTGTACATCGTAGTTTATAGAATAATGGCAAGCAAAGTCGTATTCTTCAGGGATTGAATACAAAACACATAGGCTATAGTAACATCATATTCTAATTTTATTGAAACGACCAAAAATCAAGAGTTTTATAAATAACAATAAAATTAGAAATTTGTAAAAACCCGAACTCCACAAGTGTTTTCAACAAATACGAAAATAACCCTAGGCACATAATCTCTACATGCTTCTTCAATATTAAATCCAATCAATGTTGATCAAAACCAAATCATGTGTTTCTATGGGTTCAATTCCTAATTTTTTTATTCCCTCTCCCAAAGCAAATAAACAGTAAATTAATACCAATTGCTAGCATCCCTACTCAATAATTAATATTAACTCCCAAAAGATCTTTGAATTAAATGACTCCCCATAAACAGTTATGAGCCTCCCGACTCTATACCCGTTTATGTCTGAATTTGATTTCCGTCTTTGTTAGGACTCATCTCCATAATTATGGACTAACAAATATGACATGCAAATTATTGGCCAGATAATCTACAAGAAAATATGTCATAACCCAAAACATTGCATTTTAGTTTTCAGGATTACTCATTCATAAGCATAATTACACGCATTTTGATATCTCATATTCATATTAGAAATCATGCGAAATTGTAAATTTTCCAATTTTAGCATAATCACGTTAACTATATCATACTGTTTAATATTGATTGACTTGGTAAAATTAGAGGCGAAATGTGACATCAATATAGTTATCAAGGTGAGATATGATAAAAGAATACATAAATGTAGGTTACAAATACATTATGGTTACACACATAAGTTTAGGCACACATACAACTCACCGCTCAAATTCTTAGCACTCAAGTAATTAATATATATCCTAATAAGTCATAACTAGATTAGAAGAAATACATACAAGCACAAGAATACTGTAATGAACCAAGGAGTTTTGCATTTCAAAATATCAGGTGATTATTCTCCCTAAATTATAAATAGATTTAATCAACCCGTCTCTTTTGCAACCTTATTTCTGTTTAGATTTGAATTTTTGATAAAGTAATTATTAGAATCCTTGACTATTATTAGTTTAAGATTTTATGTTTCCTACTAATGAGAGTTGAAATTAGGCGGAGATGAACATGACGAAATTGTGTCGGATTTTTAAGAAATGGAATTGATAGTTAAGTATTTTTACTTTTAGATTATCGATTATAAGAAAATAATAACTTGTAAGTTTAATACATATACACACATATATAAATGTTTAAAGAATACAACATAAGAATGTAATTGAATTGACATGTTTGTATTAGAGTAGGAAATTTGGTTAGGGATTGAAAATGAATAAGATGGAATTACACCCTGTTTTTCATCCATCAATAGTCTGCTCCTGATTTGATTATTTGGGCCTATTTATTGGAATTTAGAAATCTTTTAAGTACAAAAATTGTAGAAGATTTAGTTAGCTTTTCAGGAGAACTTGAATCACTTCTATATCAGATTTCTACAATTTGTAGGTCCCAAGGGGTGTGAGTGTAAGGTTTAGAAGGGGGGTTGAATAAACCTTACCAACTTTTCGATTTAGTCCTTTTAAGACGTTCAGAGTTAATATTTCACAGCTAAGTCCTTGATCCACAACTAAGTTAGTTGACCAGCAGAGTTAGCCACTCAACAGACTCGACTGAGCTGTTGATAGAATAACTCAGCTGTTTTGACTAAAACTTAACTCGACTTGATATGTTTTCAGCGGAAGACTTAACACCCCCTGAATCTTGGTTTAAGTTTGTTTTAATACTTGATTATAGCACTTTGTTAATTATCGGATGGACAACAAATTTATCAAAAGATATCAAAATAATATGCGATAATTAAAGTCTTTGAAATGTAAGTGACACAATAAATTTTATAGAGGTTCAAGATGGGGTAATTCTTGTACTCCTCTCTTCTCCAACTCTGGAGGAATCCACTAAGTATTGATCAATGTACAAAGTGGTTATCATCCGGATGCAAGTCTTGATCACACAAACTGACTTGATCCTTTGGGACTCGATCCGAGATGCCTTGGTCAAACAAATTTGGCTTCTCGTGACGACTCAAACTTCACGGGCAACCGCCTTGCTACTACAGACCACTTGCTCAAGCTTCTTGGATTTTATCACGAAGCCATCCAAAACTTGAGACCGGTTCGACCTTGAACCTTTCTACAATCCTTTGTGGAGTGTAGACCCCGTGATTCTTCAAATGTTTCCTCTTCAACTGATTGAAGTCGTCTTTCCTTCACAGAGTGTTGGATTGATTTCCTTCGTAATGTAGGCTTGAGGATTGAGCTTAATTGACTTGAGAATATTTCGAGTTCTGAGATATTGCTTTCTTGCTTGTAATGGTTTTCTCAGGTAATCAAGGTAACCCATTTCTTAAGGTGATTCCTCAGCCTTATATAGTGTTTTTTTGAAAATTTGCCCATTGAAGAGATAGGTTAATTTTCAAAAGACACTTGTGATCATTGGCTTGTCTTGTTGCGATCCTTGGAATTGACATTTCCTCGTATTGAATGAGTCTTGACTTTTGAGTTTTGACACAGTGCGATGCTTCCCATTGGTTTATTCCTTTTGCACGCTTCACTTTAAGAAAGGCGATATGAGTACTTTAAGAAATTTTCTTGACTTAGATCTCTTTCGAGTATCTCGAGTCTTCCTTCTAGACTCTCCGAGACTTGGCTATCTTGACTTGACTTCTTGTTTACACTCAGGCATAGTGAGTCTTCCTTCTAACTCCGGTTGACTTCTTGCATGTTTCATAGGCTAGTCGACCGGCTTTAGCCTATCTATTCCAAAGTGCAAATTACGGGGAAAATGGGGTGCCAACTTTCTATTCTAAGTTTTACATGTCATTCATCAAAATCTAAAAATTAATTTCCCAACAATTTTCCCGTTTTTGATGATGCCAAAACTTAAAACATGCATTCAAGAATTAAATAGCAAAGATACGTACAAACAATGTAGAATCATAGAATGTTTGCGTAGAACCAATCTTTTATTGATCATAGCATTCTAGTTCTTTACACAAATTGTTTTTTACAAAGTGTATCGAGCTTAATTAGAGCTTAAGGTAATCATGCTATTCTCAGATCTACGCAAGTATAGAAATTATACAATTTTATTCAATGTACGGAAGACTTACATGCAAATCGCATTTACATAGCAAAATACATGAAGGGGTGGACAAAGAACACTTCATCTCCTTCGCCTCCTTCTTTCCTCATCATCTCTCTTCTTCTTCGATCTTTTTCTCTTCTTCTCTTCTTCAGCTGCTTTCTTTTTCTCATATGCTTTTCTGGCAGCTTCATCTCTTCTTTTTCTTTCTTGCCTTTCTTCCCACATCTGAATTTGTCTTCTATTTTCTTCTTCGATTCCTTCACATACTCAGCATTGTTCTTGGCTACTTGTATGTTGGCTATTGCATCAAGTCCAACCCAATAGATCCCTCCTTTCTTCCCTGGATCTACGTATTCAATATTTTTGGGTAGAGGTCTAGGTCTGAAACCTCTTCCTCCACCACTGCTTCTTCCCGCCTGCGAGCGTGTATTGTCTTTGGGGCTTTCTTCTTCCCAAATGAGTGACCCGTGAGGTGACGAGTGACGCCGATGGTCTGCACTGTCGCCTTCTTCACATAGCTTGAGGCCTTTTTCCCAATACAAATCCAGGCTTGGGTCATGGACATGTTTTCGAAGTAGCCATCGGACTCGAGCGTTTTGAATTCATCAACTATCTCGGCTCGCTTTCGACGTGGAGATGGCATCGATGTCTCTCTCTTTCTTTGAATGCCTCCATATTGTTTCATTATATTCATTACTCGGGCATCCATCTTTCCTTCCACCTCTTTCATCCCTGCTTCTACTATTTTCCTCTTTTCAGCCATGGGTACTGCGGAGTGTTGGAGCGGCAGAGTCACTGGGAGTTTGTTGATGATATCAGCTGTGACTAATCCTTGTTGAGGGGTTTTTGCAATCATCAGAGTCATATCGTTCGAACCTTCCCCCTCAATAGATTTTTCTTTCTTCTCTCTTCTTTGTTCCTCAGATGTCTTCTCCTTCACAGCTGCGTCCTTCTTCTTCTCAGCTTCAGATCCTTTTAACGTCTTTAGGTATTCCTCTTCCTCCTTTTTGGAATCATCAAAGGAGAGAGGAACCCCTGGAAACATGCCAGCAATCATGAAGTCCAAGCGACTGATAGCTGAGTTATGCTTGGAATCTGTTGTGGAGTATGCTGCACGGAATTCAGAGCTAGTGGCTTTCGATTCTACTGCCACCTACTTCAATTCAGCCGAGAGGAGGCTGAATTGCTTCTCCATGTTCTCCTCTACGCGCAGAAGCTCTTTGCGATGAAATTCACGCATCAGCTCCATTTCTGTGTTATGTGAGGTATGCATTCATCAATATTTTCTGTATCCTCCTTTTCCTGTCGGATTATCGGCCTCCCGGACTAGCATTTTATTAAACAATGTTCTGAAGTACCGAACTTGTTCCACGCGCATTGTCTGTTGTTGTTGCCACCATTCCCAGATCCTGACAATTATTCCACGCAGATCGGCAGTCAGATTGGCGTCTCGGTTATCCAGTCTCATGTCCAATGAGGCCTGGTGCCTTTCCATCTTCTTTATCTCCGCAAATATGGCCTTGAAAACTTCTCGCTCGGATGTCACTGTCTCGGTGGCGGCCAAGCGGCAAAAGTCGAAATCTGCTGGGACGATGGTGTCTGTTGGAATGATGGGATCAGGTCTATGGAAACGTTGTTGATCTATGGCTGATTCTTCAAGAAGATCAGGCAGCTCCGGAGATAAAGGGAACGATTCTTCAAACGGATCATCATGGACAATGGAAATATGTTCAATGGTAACTCGTGCCCGTGATGTGCCCTGTTGCATCGATTCTGCTACAGCTTGGGTAGCCTGCGCAGTTGACTGTGTTTTAGCTGTGGTCTATTGAGGTATTGACCCAGCTGGATGAGCCTTAGCTGTCTCAACAGCTTCGTCGGTCTCAGCTGGTTTTTCCATGTGAGTTGATTGGTCCTCGGCCGTATCAGTAGCGCCATCGGACGATGATGAGATTTGCATGGGTGGCTCATCATCAAAAGTAAAGGTTTGGCGAGTAGCCTTAAGGTTGGACTTACTCGTGCTTGGGAGAACATCCTCAGCTGAGTCTTTTGGATCGGCAAAGGGGAATGACTCAGATTTGTCTTCACCTTCAGATCCCAGAAAGGTTACATCAGGATTGTCTTGGGAATCGTGAAGAGCACTTATCTCCTTTACGATGGATCAATGATAGTAGGAGGGATGATCTCGTGTTTCCGTCTTTTACCCCGGAAGTCTCAACCTCCCGTTGGCCTTCATTACCTCCCCGCAATCTCAACCGCAGCGTGAGGCCTTGGACAATCCCTTCAACATTCAACTCGCCTTAGGGTATTCGGTGGCATCCACCGGAGTCTCAACTCCATGGATTGAACTTTCATTGCCCAGTGTTAACTCCCGGGCGCTTCCATCTCAGTGCCTCTACTTTGCATCGCCGAAGATCATTGGCCTTCAAAGCGGTTGGCACTTCAAAATGAGACAGACTCAACTAACCGTCCTGAGCCTTGATGACAACTTGTTGTGTATCCATTTGTTTTTCTTTCTCCACTTCGCCTCCAAGATTCATTGTGGAGTCACCGCAAAGATCCTCCGTCCTTCTTTGCGGTGGAGGGAGTTTCCCCCCAAGACACCACCGAGTGACTTGATTGGGGTCACTCGTCTCCGGACTCCCTGTTCCTTTTGAGTGTTCAAATTGGGGCGGTGGTAAGATACCTTCATCGGGGTTGGCTCGACTTAGGTCCCCAAGTTCCCGGTTTCATCGCCAATTCCCTTAACACCTTCTTTTCGAGTGAGATGGGAAGTGGTGGCAAAGAACAACGGTTGCAATTCGGCCGCACCACTCCCATAGGATCAATCTCCACCGTGTGATTTGGAAGATTCCTAGGGCCTTCCATCACCGTTGCTCTCATTAGGATCCTGGATTCCCGCATGGCTTGTTGCATCTCCAATTCTTGATGGCAGTGGGGGTCCGATCCTCATCGCTCTCTCGACAAAGATATCAAGGTGTGGATGAGTATGATCGATGGTTCTGTTAGAGGGCGATCTCGGCTTTCTCACGAGCTTGACTTCCTCGCGATCTCTGCTTTTCCTTGTCTTTGAAGATCTGCAAGATATCTGTGCAATTTTCTTCATCCAGTGCTTGGACCACAGTGGTCAACCCGAGAAAATTCAATAGTTCTTCTTCTTCTTCAATAAACTCCGGTCTTTGGAACTGTTCCCTGGATCGACTCAGCTTCCACTTCCTCCATTCTCGCAGACGATTTTGGATGTCTGGATATGGTGGGGATAGGATCATCACGTCATCATCTTCATCATCAGTATCTCCTTGCTGTCCCTTGTTCTCAGGGATTGAAGGTAGCAAACTTTGGTGCTCGACACCCTCAGCAGCGTCTGTTGCAGGGGGGGATACAGTCCTGTTAACAGGAGAGTTTGCTTTCTCAGCTACTTCTTGTGTCTCAGCTGTTCTGACTACAACTGTGTCTTCAATTTGCCTCTGCTAATCGGCTTCAACAGACTTGGCTGTTTCATCAATAATTTCAGGAGACTCTACTTCTCCAGTTGTCTCTGCGATCTGTTCCAGCTGAGTGGCAGACTCAACTGTTTCCTCAAGCTCTAATCGCTTGAAAAGTCTTCTCCTTTTGGTCCTTACCAGAGGAATTTCTGGTTCGGATGCAGTTTCCTCCGAGTCTTGGGCGGCGGGGCGTGCTTTCTTTTCTCGAGGAGTCGGCTTTCTAGGCTTGTCGTCCTCCTTTTCTTGACAACCGGAGAAGGTATTTGAGGTTCCTTCTCCGCTGCGGCTGCAGGGGCAGGTGCATCTTTTGTTTTCTTTTTCTTTGCTGCAGGGGCAACAGTCTTCTTTGTAGCTGCAAGGGCAGCCTTCTTCTGGGAGGAGGAGGAGACAACTGTTTCTTCAGGGCCAACTTATTCCCCCTCACTCGTATCAACCCTCTTGTCGTATGCTCTCTTCTGTGCTCTAGAAAGGTTCGATCGGAACATTTTCTTGTTTACATGGAACGCCTTTCCATGTCGAATAGGGACTCCCTTTACTTCCATCATCCGGCCAATCACCAGGCCATATCCCAAAGATCCTCCAAACGAACCATCCTTCTTGAAGGATTTATTCCCAATATTCTGGCGGAGTCTGTTGTATACAAACTCAGACCAGTTCACCTTTTTCTCCTCCATGATCGCAGCCATTACGATCAACTTGGTTTTGGACAGCTGATTAAAGCTTCCAAATTTGATATCTATGCATTTGGCAACAATGTCTAACAGCTTGTGGTAATCCTCCTTTAGCAGCTTCTTATCAGCTGTGTAGACAACCTTTGCAGCAAAGTCAGGTTTGGCTACTTCCTGCCATGCAGCAGCCAGGTTAACATCAGCTTCATAAACCTCCCAAGACTCCTTCCACCCAAGAACGAATGCTGTTCTTCCGGATCATTGCGCAATGGTGAAATCTTTCCCGTGAATAGAGGACTTGATGCCCTCATCGTGAACTTCAGCGTTCACATAGAACTGTGCGACCTCCTCCATGTAGGTCATCTAAAACTCCATCGACAAAAAGGGTTTCAGTCCTGATTTCTCCAACTTTTCTGCTATCTTCTTCACAAGGGTTTCGTCTGACCCTTGTTTGATCATGCCCTCGAAATCCCACAGTAGATCCCGTGTGGATTTGCTTTCCCAACTTGACGAAGTCGTACGTAGATGCCATTTCTCGAAGATTTACCGAATGAAACTTTGAAAAATAAGCTTTGAAGATTTGTAGGGTTTTGAGAGTAAAAATGCTTTCTCTGCTCTTGAGAGAGATGAACAGTTTTGGTAAAGTGATAGAAAATCGGACGAAATGGTATATGTATGGGTTATGAAAGGACGTGCGGGTGGTTTTTGAAATTTGATCAAGATCAACGGCTTAGATTTTGCACGCCGATTAACATTTAATTTCTTGCATTTAATGCGGCAGCATTTATATCCAATTATAAGCTTGGTGTGCAGCTTTTGACCGTACACGTCATAATTATGCTGACGTCATTCTTAAAAACAATTCCTCTTAGTAAAAACGACTGCATTTTTGTCATTTTGCTCATAAATGTTTCAGCTTACTCCTTGGCTGATTTAACTCTTCTCTTTTTGTACATAGGCACTCAACTGTCAGCTAACTCGATGCAGCTGATTCTCCGATACGGCTGATTCACTTAGCTGATTCAGGAGTTCAGCTCTTTTTCATCTTTTCATGTTCCATCACTTTTCTTTGAGTCTTCTGAGTGTCAGTTCAGCTCAATTAACCCTAATTCATGTTTGAGTTCTTCAAATCTTGATTCACATAAAGGTTTTGTGAATATATCAGCTAACTGCTTATCAGTTGAGACATATTCCAAGGTGATGTCCTTCTTCTCTACATGATCTCTTATGAAGTGATATCTGACATCAATGTGCTTTGTTCTTGAGTGCAGCACAGGATTCTGAGTGATTGCAATAGCACTTGTATTGTCACACATAATTGGAATTTCCTTTTCTTCTACTTCATAGTCTCTCAGCTGTTGTCTCATCCATAAGACTTGTGCACAACAGCTGCCTGCAGCTATGTATTCTGCTTCAGCTGTGGAGGTGGCTATTAAATTTTGCTTCTTGCTAAACTAGGAAATTAGCCTATTTCCAAGCATTTGACATGTACCTGAGGTGCTTTTTCACAACTCTACATCCAAAGATAGTCAGTCCGAGTAACCAATTAGCTTGAATCCACCTTCCTTAGGATACCATAAGCCAACTTCTTGGCTTCCTTTCAAATATCTCAAGATTCTTTTGGTCATCATGTGGCTTTCTTTTGGAGCAGATTGAAATCTTGCACATACACCTACAAAGAAATGTGATGTCCGGCCTGCTTCTTTGTGAGATAGAGCAATGATCCATAAGTGCTCAGTATATTGTTTGATCCACAGTGCTTGCCATCCGTATCCATATCCATTTTGATGATGTACTCATTGGTATTTTCACGAAGACTTCTCTTCCATACCAAATTTCTTCATTAAATCTCTGGTGTATTTTGTCCGACTTATGAAGGTTCCATCCTTCACCGCTTTTACTTGGAGTCCAAGGAAGAATGTCAGCTCTCCCATCATGCTCATTTCAAATTTGCTTTGCATAAGATTTGAGAATTTATCACACAGCTCTTTGTTTGTGGATCCAAAGATGATGTCATCCACATATATTTGGACAAGCAGTATACTCTTCCCATCTTGAATTCTGAAGAGGGTTCTATCCACTTTGCCTTTTGTGAATCCGATGGGTGTCATCCAATGCTTGTGACACATCTTTTGGCTCTATTTGTGAGATAAAACAAGTGAACATAGCTTCTTGTTGAATTCTGGATCTGGTTTTCACACCTTCTCTTACATCTCCAATGATTAGTTCTGGTGGATGATCTCTCAGCCACCTTACATCAGGTTCGAGTAAGTTAGCTGGATTCAGTCGTCTCGCAGCTGTGTGATTTTGATCAACTCTCTCATCATCACTTTGCTGCATATTTCCCAGCTGTCTTTGAGACTCAACTATCTCATCTTTATCTAGGTTTATAATTCCAGCTTCAGCGTCAACATAGGGACTCTTCTGCATGGTAGGCTGATTCAGCTTATCAGCTGACTCTTCAATGTCTTCTCCATTTACATTGGGCTCATCAAACACCACATGGATGGATTCTTCTGTAACCATTGTCCTTTTGTTGAGCACTCTGTAGGCTTTGCTTTCAGCTGAGTATCCCAAAAAGACACCTTCATCAGCTTTAGCATCAAAAGCCTTTAAATTGTCTTTGCCATTGTTATGGATGAAGCATTTGCATCCAAATATTATAAAATATGCAACATTTGGCTTTCTCCCTGTCCAAATCTCATAGGGAGTCTTTGTCGGCTGTCTGTTTATCATGCATCTATTTTGAGTATAGCATCTTTGTGTTTATTGCTTGACCCAAAATCTTTTAGCAGCCCCGCTTGACTAACATGGTCCTTGCTTCTTCTTTGAGAGTTCTGTTCCTTCTTTCTCGCAACTCCATTCTCACATGGAGTCCTTGCTGCGCAGATAATTCATGACCAATACCATTTTCAACACAATACTGAGTTATTATACCATTGACAAACTCAGTTCCTCTATCAGATCTTATTTTGATAATGGTTTGACTCTTCTCATTTTGGATTCTCTTTATCAGTTGTGGTAGTTTATGTAGGGTTTCTTTCTTCTTACACATGAAAATTGTCCATGTGTATCTTGAGTAGTCATCTACTACCACCAAGGTGTATTTCTTTCCACTTATGCTAGTTTGGTTCAACAGGACCAAATAGATCCATATGTAGCAGGTGTAATATTCTTGTTGAAGATGGACATGTCTTTTCTTTGAATGATTATTTGATTTGCTTTCCCATCTGGCATGCATCACATACACTCTCCTTCTTGTATACTGAGTCTGAATGTCCTTCTACAAGATTACTTCTTGCAAGTTTATTAATAGTTTTGAAATTCAGGTGACTCAAACTTCTTGTGCCCACGACCAACTTGATTCGACTGTGCTCTTTGCTAGTAGACAAGTGCTTGGTGTTGCAGTTGACCAATCCACCACATACATGTTCTTTTGTCTGCATCCTTGTAGCACTTCTTCATTAGATTCAGTGTTCTTGATTTGGCACACTCCCATATTGAATCCAACATTATAGCCCTTGTCACATAGTTGACTTATGCTTAGTAAGTTAAAATTGAGGCCTTCAACATATGCAACATCTGTAATTTCTAATCCATTTTTCTTGATGGATCCAATGCCTCTTATTTCTCCTGGAGCTTCATTCCCTCCAAATATGAATTTTGCACCTCTAACTTCCTTAAATTTTGACAGGTTTTTCTTGTTTCCTATCATGTGTCTGGAACAGCCACTATCCATGTACCAGGTTCCTTGGCACTCAGCTGTTCCTTGAACCTGCAATCAAGGAAATTAGGTTTTAGGTACCCATACTTGTCTGGGTCCTGAGGGGTTAGTATTGTAAGATGATCTAACCAACCTATAGCCAAATGATTTGACTCTAAGAGGTTGCCATCTATCAATGTCATAATCATAATTAATTTTGGCACATTGCTTGGGGGTTCTATGTTCATACAGATGTCTCTTTTGTCTGTATGCATGAGCATGTGTTTTGGCAATTGCCTTCCTTGGGTAGTTGTGATACCTCTGTGCGTAGTGTTTGGGTACATATGTGTGCTGAGGATAGCTCTTTTGCCTTTGGAATGGCCTTTCTTTGAGTTTTAGGCCTTTGCCATCTAGGCATGTATTCCATAGGTCTTTGCTTTGATAGTTCACATTGTTCCAATCACTTGGCTTGGATAATTTCTACCATTCCCATCATATGTGTTCCTTTTATGGAATTTCGGGATTTTTGGTAGCTCTGTTTCTTCTTTCTGAGTACTTTCTCGCTTGGAGTTTGCCGAGCAACTCGGGGATTTCTTCTCACTTTGTCTTTTCAAAGATACTCACCGGGTCATTTTCCTTTTCCTTTATAACCAAGGCCAGTTTGGTTGTGATTGTGCTTTGGAATGAATATGTGTGCACCATTTGGAGTTTTGGATTTTTGAAATGCTTCATTGCTTGAAGATCTTTTTTCCAAAATCACTTTGGGAGCTTGACTTAGCATAGAGGAATTAAATCCTAAGCCTGTCTTATCATTACAACATAAATGACATTAGGTAACACAAAATATTGTAGCACTTTTTACATAAGGTACATATGTAACACATGTTTGTAACACTTTTTACATTACAATATTTATGTAACACTTTTGTAGCACTTTATCAATATGTAACACTTATATGTAACACTTTTATATAAGTAACACTTTTTAAGTATCACTTTTTTTTGTTATTTCTTTTGTAACGCAAATAGGTAACACTTTTATCAATATGTAACGTTTATATGTAACACTTTTATATAAATAACACTTTTTAAGTATCACTTTTTTGTTATTTCTTTTGTAACGCAAATAGGTATCACTTTATTTAAAAAGCACTCTTGGCAACACTATATTTTATTGATTGTAACACTTTTTAAGCTATATTTTAGTAACACAAAATTATATAACTATCATTAAATCATGTCAAAGATTTATTTAATTAATTGATGTCACCAAACCTAAAAATTGTAGAATCATGTACTCTATTTTTTAACTAAATTTTTATTTTCTTTTTACAAAGTATTTTAGTTTTGCTTTTATTTTTTTATTTTTGACGAAGGTAATTAATTCCGTCTTAATACCGACGGAAAATGCGCATGTATATATTTTATTATTTTTTATTTATTTTTTAATTTTTACTAATGGAGACCAATTTCATCGTTAACCTTTTTTTTAGTTTTTTTTAGTTTTTCAAAAATAATTACCAATGAAAATTGATGTTGTCGGTAATTACTTATCAGTTTTTTCCGTCGGTAAATTATTTTTCGTTATTTTCTTTATTATTTAATTTTTTTACTATTAGGATTGTTTTATCTGTCTGTAAATTAATTTTATATTTTTATATATTTTTTATTTTTACCGATAGAATATTTATCAATCGATAAATTTATTTTATATATTTTTTATATTTTTAATTTGTTGTTTCCTTTAATATATAATATAAAATTTGATATATACAGTGTATAATATAATATAATACATATATATAAAATATCATCTTTATTATATAAAATATTATATATATATATGTGTGTGTGTGTGTGTGTGTGTGTGTGTGTGTATATAAAACAAAGCAAAGGTTGTAATAAGAATCAACTTAGCTTAGTGGCAAATTGCCACATAAATAACAGGTCGTGTGTTCGAATCTACTTGGTGGCAGAAAATAGTATTTCTATGAAGTGCTACAAAAAAAGTGTTACATAAGATTCAAATCTAACACTTTAGAAGTATTTTTTTAAAGTGTTACATAAGATTCATATGTAACACTTTAGAAATATTGTTTCAAAGTGTTACCAATAGAAAACTTAATGTAACACTTAGAAAAAGTGTTACTAAAAGCCAATAAAAGTGATACATTGGACCATAGGTAGCACAGACAAGTGCAACGCCATAAAAGTGCTACCTATTGTCTATAGTAACATTTTATGGCTATTAGGTAACATTTTTTGAGTGTTACCTAATATCATTTATGTTGTAGTGTATCTCCACATTCTCTTTGGCTCATAATAAGATCATCCAAAGATTTAGATGCCTTAGTGAATGAGGCAATCACATTTTTTAGGTCATTTTCCCTTTTTTCTATAGTAGCTATCTCTGCTATTAACTTAGCATTTTCAGCCTTTATTTCTTTATTCTCATTAGCTATGTGACTCAGAGTACTCAGCTCCTTAGTCAGCTGTGAGTTTTGGCTTTTTAGCAGACTGGTTTCCTCATTTAGCAGTGTGTGTGAGATTTTAATGTGCTCAAAGTCTTTCATCATTTTGCCTAATGAATCATAAAGATTAGTGGGTGATGAGGTGTGTGTGTCACAGTCACTATCACTAGTGTCCGAGTGAGATGAGTTAGAGTGTACCTCATCTTCTCGGTCGTCAGGGTTGGTCTTGTTCTTTGGCCATTAAACATATCAAGGCTTCTTCTTCAGAGTCACTTAAGTAGTCAGATTCACTACTCTCTAAGTCTGCTGTGTCTTTTGACTTGGCTGTCTCAGCAGTCTCTGCAACTAACATTGCCTTTTTCTTCTATTCTCTTCTTTCTCTGAAGACTTTTCTTTCCTCTTCATTCCTGTATTTGTTGACTACAGGATATGGGCAATCAATGGCATAGTGATCGGGTTGCCTGCAGTTCCAGCATAGATTTTCAACCTTTTGATCAGTTCTTTCTATCCTTGGATTGTCAGCTCTTTGATACTCAACCTTTTGATGCTCTGTTCTTTTGGGTGGCCTATATTCCCTTGAGTTGGAGGGAGCTGAGTGTCTTCTGGAGGATTCACCTTTGCCTCTTTTGTAATTCTTGTTGAAGAATTTGTTAAAGCTTTTAACCATCAGGGCAATCTCCTCTTGGTCAATGACTTCCTTGACCTCAGCTCTTTTACCATCCTTAACTATTAGAGCAGCTGTTTTGGGCACAACTGTCTCCTCTAGGTCTTTTCTTCTCAGCTCAAATTCGTAGGCTTTGAGATCTGAGAATAGCTCATGGTTGGATATTTTTGATAGGTCCATGTTGTATCTCAGGGCCATGACTTTCATTTCCCATTCAGCTGGGAGAATTCTTAGAATCTTCATACAAATTTCCTTCTGTGTATATTCTTTTCCAAGTGAAGATAGCTCATTGGTAATTTCTGTGAACTGAGCATCCAGTTGATCCAAGGTTTCTCCTGCAAGCATCTTAAAATTTTCAAATTTTTGTGCAGCAACAGATAGTTTATTTTCCTTGATTTGCTTAGAGCCTTCACAAATCAGGGTTAGCTTATCCCAGATTTCTTTTGCAGTCTTGCACGATTTGACTTTGTTGAACATGGCTTTGTCCAGAGTTTTGTAAAGAATGTCCTTGGCCACGTTGTCCAAGTTGTATCTTTTTCTGTCATCATTTGTCCATTCAGCTCTTGGTTTTTCAACCATAGCTGGTCTGGGAGAAACATCCTCTTCTCCTTTCACAGCAGCAGAACCTCCTTGCAGTGTGTTTACTTTTAAAATTTGCAGTGGCCCATCTTCTATTACTATCCACATTTCATCGTGTAATGCTGATAGATGAGCCTGCATACGAATTTTCCAATCATCAAATTCCTCAATTGTGAACATAGGGATGCGTGTCAAATTTGCTTCCATGATAATAACTTTGCTGAATAAACGAGTTTTGAAAGATCAAGTGCTAAAGCAAGCTTAGAGAGATTGGAGATCTAGTTCAGTAACCAGCGCGGAAGGCTCAATGAACTAACCTCTCTGATACCACTTCTAGGTCCCAAGGGGTGTGAGTGTAAGGTTTAGAAAGGGGGGGTTGAATAAACCTTACCAACTTTTCGATTTAGTCCTTTTAAGACGTTCATAGTTAATACTTCACAGCTAAGTCCTTGATGGACAGCTAAGTTAGTTGATCAGCAGAGTTAGACACTCAACAGACTCGACTGAGCTGGTGATAGAATAACTCAGCTGTTTTGACTAAAACTTAACTCGACTGTGATATGTTTTCAACGGAAGACTTAACACCCTTGAATCTTGGTTTAAGTTTGTTTTAATACTTTATTATAGCATTTTGTTAATTATCAGATGGACATCAAATTTATCAGCAGATATAAAAATAATATGCAGTAATTAAAGTGCTGAAATGTAAGTGACACAATAAATTTTATAGAGGTTCGAAGATGGGGTAATTCTTCTACCCTCTCTTCTCCAACTCCTGTAGGAATCCACTAAGTATTGATCAATGTACAAAGTGGTTATCAGTCCAGATGCAAGTCTTGATCACACAGCTGACTTGATCCTTTGGGACTTAGTCTGGAGATGCCTTGGTCACACAGCTGGCTTCTCGTACGACTCAGCTTCTTTACAGGGCAACTGCCTTGCTACTACAGCCCACTTGCTCAAGCTTCTTGGATTTGATCACGAAGCCCTCCAAAAACTTGAGACTGGTTCGACCTTGAACCTTTCTACAATCCTTTGTGGAGTGTAGACCCCTTGATTCTTCAAATGTTTCCTCTTCAACTGATTGAAGTCGTCTTTCCTTCACAGGTGAGTGTTGGATTGATTTCCTTCGTAATGTAGGCTTGAGGATTGAGCTTAATTGACTTGAGAATATTTCAGGTTACAGATATTGTTTTCTTGCTTGTAATGGTTTTCTCAGGTAATCAAGGTAACCCATTTCTCAAGGTGATTCCTCAGCCTTATATAGTGTTCTTTTGAAAATTTGCCCGTTGAAGAGATAGGTTAATTTTCAAAAGACACTTGTGGTCGTTGGCTTGTCTTGTTGCAGTCCTTGGAATGGACATTTCCTCGTATTGAATGAGTCTTCAGCTTTTCAGAGTTCTGACACAAGTGCAATGCTTCCCATTGGTTTATTCCTTTTGCACGCTTCTGGGACTGAGCACTTTAAGAAAGGCAGTATGGTAGTATTACTTGTTTAAGTAATTTTCTTGACTTTTGTGCAACGGATCTCTTTCAGTTGTCTCGACTTGACTGCATTTCCTTGATTTCCCCAGATGACTTCGAGTCAGCTTCCAATTATTGGATGACTCATCTATCACATCAGCTTGAGACTTGGCTATCTTGAGTTGACTTGACTGACACTTTGCTCAGCTGCATCTCAGCTACACCTTCAGTCGAGTTCCTGTCTTTTCTTCCTTGCTACACTCAGCTGCCTTACAGCGGAGTCTTCCTTCTAGTCCCCAGTTGACTTCTTGCATGTTCAGGCATAGCTGACTTAACTCAGCTCGACCAACCCTATCTATTAAAGTGCAAATTACAGGGAAAATGGGGTGCCAACTTTCTATTCTAAGTTTTACATGGCATTCATCAAAATCTAAAAATTAATTTCCCAACACAATTTGTTATGATAAAAATATTAAAGGCTACCAGCCGGAGATTTTCATCATTTTAAATAAAATATTATAAGCATTATCTTTGTTAACTTGTGAATCAGACTAAAATGTTGGACATAAGAAGCTTTGTTAACTTTGTACCATTTGGGATTCAATTGCATACAAAGTCATAAAAGACATACATATAATTTCATTAATTTTACATGTATAATTTTCTATTTGGTTTATGCAATTTTATATTTTATATGCTAATAGGTCAAAATCCCAACAAAGGAGCACCTAACGCCAATTAGACGGAAACATTGGTATAAGGACACCACTTGTGAGAATAATCTTTTAGCTTGTTATTTGACTTGTGTGATTATATGATTAATGTGTTGGAATGAATTATTTACTTATTTGGCTACAATGATTAGTAGCTTATCGTGCCCTAATGTGATTGCATGATTCTCTATGATGATATTGTGATGAAATTGAGATATATGATCCCTATGTGATGAGATGGATATAAAATTGAGATATATGATTTCTATGTGATGACAATGAAATAGAATTGAGACATGGGATCTCAAATGATGTTATTGATATGGAAATGGGATATGCGATATCTACTGATGTTATGGATACGAAAAGAAATTAAAATATGTGATTACAGAAATGCATTCATCAGAGATTAATGGATTCTGTTATGGCCACTAATGACCTTGAATCACAGAATTACAGTCATCCAGAATTTCTGGATTACAGAGTACCATACGGCCACCCCGAGTTCACTGAACTCTACGTGAAATAAAGAATTACAAAGTGTCATGGCCATCTTCGTGATCACGATTTATTCTTGGTATTAGTTGGCCCACAACAGTAAAAGAAAATTATCAAGCACGCGCATTTATATGGTTATGAATGATATGATCAAAGGGTATGAAATGATTCTGATAATGTGCTTGTGTGATGTTAAATAACCTGTTATTGGATTATACTTGCTGAGCTTGCAACTCACCAAATGCAATGTTGTCAATTTTTAGTGTTGTAGAGAAAAGTTGATCCGTAGAAGGTGTGACAGAGGTCTAACGCATGGATCAAAGGTCGGCCGGCTGGATTTCCATCCTTCTCCCTCAGCTCATCATTTGCATTTCATATAGGGAGATTTGTTTTGATCTGTATATAAAAAGGCACGGTCGCTAGGGTCTTGTAATATGGATAAATGCACGTGTGTTATAGGTGTTGTTAAATCTTTTTGAGTAAATGCTTCCACTTATGTGAAAAGGTTATAGGTGATGATTAACATGTTAAAATTATGTGCAATGCAGCTGTGCTGCATATGAACTATCGTTTTATGCTATAAGATAAGTGTTACAAGGGTAAGGTTGTTACAGTTTAGTTTGGTATCAGAGCCGGGTAGGGGTTCTATAGATCATGGCATGACGTGTGAATTATCATTAAATGTTATACGAAAGTTACAATTTCTGTCATATTATAGGCAAAGGGTTGTGAGTCAAGAAGCACATGTACATAATGATGAGCAAAGTGTTCACGGAGGGGAAGGAGCAGCCGGGCCAGAGTCACACTCATCTCATGCACTTACCTATGCATCATGTGCATGTAATACCTGCTCATTTTGCGTATCCACCATATATACCGGTAAATCCCCCGGAACCACGTGAAAGAAAGTATGATAAACTTAGAAAAATGGGAGCTGTGGATTTTGTGGGTACTACTGATCCAGCAGAAGCAGAAACATGGCTGAAATGAACCGAAAGGGTTCTGAATTTGATGAAATGTACTCCTGAAGAAAAGTTTGATTATGCAGTATCACTCCTTCAGGGAAATGCGTATGATTGGTGGGAGACTATACCACATGGTACTGCTCGACCACCTGTATTAACATGGGATGATTTTCTAAGAGAATTTCATGATACGTACTTGCCAGAGGTTTATAGGGATCAGAAAGAAAAAGGGTTTCTTGAACTTAAACAGGGAAGTCGATCAGTTGCTGAATATGAAGTACTGTTTTATCAGCTTTCTCATTATGCCCCACATATGGTAGCCACGGGAAAGAAGAAATGTACTAAATTTGAATCTGGACTCCGATTTGGAATTCGAAATCGTATTACACCTACAGATATGGAGTCTTATAGTAAGCTGAGAATTGCGTGTACGTCTTTGAGAAATTGGAAGTTGAATCAAAACAAAACTTTCAGATAATAATAAGAAGAGGGTGATGAAACCGCGGAGGATTTAGAAATAGAAAGGAATTTCTGCGCCAAAGACAGAGGAGCTTCCTGGAGGATTTAGAAACACCAACCAAGAAGAGTGCGGGTTCAACACCAACAATTTCTACATGTGCACACTTCATTATGGAGAGTGTAGGTTGCTTACGGAAAATGTTTTAGATGAGCTTCACAAAACCACGTGAGGCATCCACCGTTGAGCAAACTAGATTTAGTGGGTTCAATTTTAATAGAGGTAGTGGTCGAGGAAGATTCGGTATAGGAAGAGGCGCTAATGCAAAGGAAAGTCAAAAAATGGTAGTTTTGCTATGACTCAAGAAGAAGTTAAAGGGCAACACCAACCGTAGTAAGATACAAATGCTTATGTTTTATTTGATCCGGTTCAACACCATTTGTTTCACAATCATTTGCATCACATTTAGTTATAAACCAGCACTATGATTTACTGGTTTGAACCCCAAGGAAGTAGGTGATTGTAATCATTATGGAGATTGCAAAATAGGTTGAATCAAAATTGAGTGCTAGTTTACTTGTTATGCCTTTAAGACATTTCGTTTTAGATGGATTGGTTAACGAACACCATGCTAAACTGGATTGTTTTACTAAAGAAATATAGCAAGGAATTGCACAAAACCACGTGAGGCATCCACCGGGAGCAAACTAGATTTAGTGGGTTCAATTTTAATAGAGGTATGTATAAGATTCGGTATAGGAAGAGGCGCTAATGCTGAAATGATTAAGAAAGGTTGTGAAAGTTACTAGCTCACGTAATAGACACACATTTATGTGGTTTGAAACAAGACACTCAAGTGGTTAGAGAGTATCCCGATGTGTTCCCAAATGATTTACTCCTCCGGATAGAGATATAAAGTTCACCATTGAACTACAACCGTCTTGCACCGATTTCTATCCCTCCTTATAGAATGTCACCTCAATTACAAGAACTAAAAATAGAACTCGCAAGAATTACTCGATAAAGGGTACAAATGTGTTATGTTTTATTTGTTGTTTGTTAAAAAGAAAGATGGTCATTTGTTTTATCGACAATCATTGCATCACAAGAATAAATAATTACCTAGAATAGATGATTTATTTGATCAATTGCAAGGTGCTAGAGTTTTCTCAAAGATTGATATGAGATCGGGATATCACCGAGTTGAAGAAGTGAGGTTTCAAAAATTGTAAATAATTACGTTTTTTGTAATGCCTTTTCGTGATTGCAAAATTCATGGAATTAATGAATAATGTGTTTAATCAAATAAATTTGTTATTGTCTTCATTGATGATATATTGGTATATTCTAAATCTTTAAGAACACGAACAACGTTTGAGAATTGTGATTAAAACTCCTTGCGAGAAACAAGCTTGTATGCAAAACTTAGTAAATGGAATTTTGGTTAGATCAAGTAATCACCGTTGTTTCTAAACGGGAATAAAGTTGATTTTCGACTAAAGTGGGAAAACCAAAAAAGTGTTGGAGCCAAAAAATTACTACGAAATTTTTCGCTTATTGCAACTCCACCGACAAAATTACTACGAAAAAGATGTTCCTTTCAAATAGACAGATAGTTGTCAAAAGAGTTTAAAGGTTGAAGAAAATTTTGCCCATCTTGACTATTCCTTCAAAAAGTCTGTATTCATTGTTTGAAATGCTTACCAAGGTTTATGATGTGTTTTAATTCAACATGGGAAGGTCATTGCTTATGCGTCTAGACAACTAAAACCATATGAAATGTCTTACCCTACACACGACCTTGAACTAGCTGCGGTTGTTTTTGCGTTAAAGATATGGAGACATTACTTATATGGTGCCACATTCCAAATTTTCACTGATCATAAAAGTTTGAAATACTTATTGAGTCAGAAAGAGTTGAACATGCGTCAAAGAAGATGGCTTGAATTGCTTAAAGTTTATGATTGTATTATCGAATACCATCCGGGGAGAGCTAATGTTGTTGCTGATGCTCTGAGCCGAAAATCTTATGGTACTATTTTTTCTCTATCAGTGTATTCTTTACCATATCTGCTAGATTTGAGGAAGATGATTGTTGAATTGAATGTAAATGACATGGGTGTTATATGTGCTTCGTTTTGTATTCATCCTGTGATGATTGAAAGAATTAAAAAAGCACAATTTCGTGATGATAAACTAAAAATAGTACATCGTTTGTTATGAATGATGATGGTAGTTTGACAATCAACAATCAACTTTGTGTCCCTGATGTTGATGGCTTAAGGCATGAGATAATGGAAGAAGCTCACACTGCACCATATGCCATGCACCCAACTAGTACAAAAATGTATCAGACCTTAAAGAGCCATTATTGGTGGCCCTGAATGAAGAAAGATGTAGCCGAGTATGTTTCAAAATGCTTAACTTGCCAACAGATTAAAGTCGAACATCAAGCACCAGTAGGTAGATTGCATCCATTACATATTCATGTTTGGATGTGGGAGCGTATTACTATGGATTTCCTTTATGGTCTGCCTGTGACACCAAGGAAAAATGATGCAGTTTGGGTTATTGTTGAGACTACATGGTGTACCCCTGTCTATTATTTCAGATCTCGATCCTCGTTTTACGTCTAGATTTTGGGGTAGCTTACAAAAGGCATTAGGTACTAAGTTACATTTTAGTACAACATTTCACCCACAGACAGATGGGTAGTCAGAGAGGACTATTCAAACTCTAGAGGATATGCTTCATGCTTGTGTTCTTGAGTTTAAAGGTTCTTGGGATGAATACATTGCGTTGATGGAATTTGCATATAATAATCAACATCATAGCAACATTGGTATGGCCCCTTATGAAGCATTATATGGTAGGAAATGCAGTAGTCCAGTATGTTGGGATGAAGAGGGATTACGATTACTGGAAGGCCCATATCTGATTCAATATATAGTTGAAAAAGTGAAAATAGTTAAAAGTCGATTAAAAGCAGCTCAAGATAGGCAAAATAGTTATATTGATCAACATAGGCGGGAAATGGAATATTTCACCCCTTGGAAGGGTATTCTCAGATTTGGAAAGAAAGGTAAACTGAGTCCTCGTTATATCGGCCCATATGAAATACTTGAAATATCACGCCCCAAACGGGACGCGGCGACAATCCACAACTTAAATACAAGTAAACCAAACATTCTAGACGAATATCATCAAAACCCAATGGAACAGAGTCTAAATAGCAGCGGAATAAAAAAAAACAAGTACAAATTACAACTTATGGTCCACAATATCCATAATCCAAATTACATCCCCGATATGATCTAAAGATAACAACTTAAAAGTCAAAGGGTCCTACACCCTTCAGTTACAAACCGGAATGAAACGAAATACAAGAGTCCAACAACAAACCCAAGAAAAGAATCCAACAACAACAACGACAAGAAGTAGTAAGTCCAACAACAAATAATAGTAACAAGTCCAGCGACATCAACAACAAAAGATAGTAAATCCAACAAGCGGAGTACAAGGGCTCAATCCGTAGTCGGTTCAGCATCTTCAACGAAGTCCTCATCTAAGGTTAGAAAACAGGTGGGGATGAGACAGAAATCTCAGTGGATGGGGTGATCGTGTGCGAGTGTGGCGATATATATAGTTAATGCGAGAAAACAGTTATATGAAAACGCGTGAGTATGATGCATGAATTCACACACACCCACAAGCGTCGTGATAAATATATTTAAGTAATATACTTATATAGTTCAAGAAAATAGTTCATGGTCACACGCGGACACTATGTGATTCATCGAAGACAGTAGGATTGCGTGGAAATGTAACGCCAATCCCATGCAAGACAAATAATGGTTGCGTCACGGATTTGTAGCGCCAACCAATGCAAAACAAGTAGCGGTTGCGTGCGGTTTGTAGCGCCAACCAAACGGGTCCGATAACTCCGGAATCGTGTGGATCGAGGCAAATGATTCCTTCGTTTTCCTTGTAACTCCCTGGGCAAGATGGTCCAAGACACTGTCACCTTATCGCTCCATAGGCAAAGACAAAATCTACATGGAGCTTGCAAGGCTCGGTTTGTCATAATCATGACTATACCTCAAGTACTACGACCCGCTTCCCTTGGACACTCCGTCCCTCGGTTGGGGATTAGGGCGATGGGGCGGAAAGAGTGGAATAGCGATCGAACGCCTTGTTCCATCCCCGTATCCATTCCGATCGTGAGCTCGACACACCAAGTTGACTCATGCGGAAAGTAAATACAAATGTACAGATCAACAACCAGGCGATCGAGTATGATTGATTCAGGGAAGCAGTTCAGGAAATTTTTTGAAAATTCACGAGTAGCAAATATGGCGTTGGTGGAGTTATTTGGATGAAGATGATTATCGGAAGGATAGCAATCTTCGATATCTTGAAAGATTAGGTAGAACATAAGTCCCGTTATAGATTCAAAACCGCAAGACGAGAAAGTCGCCCTGCGATCGGGTATTAATCGGTCGAATCGGTCCGATAGGTCAAGGGGGTTTTCAGAAAATAAAATACTTTAATTAAATCTCCAAGTTAGAGGGTCCAGGGCTATTTTAGTAAAAGGAAAAATAATTTGAGTTAGGTCCTTTATAAAAAAAAATTACAATTTAGCCCCGTTTTGTAAAAACCAAAACCTTTGGGGTTAAAAATTGAATAAATAAATATCCCGACCTTGAAAAATTATGAGGTCAGTTCCTAAATTCTCTAAATTATCAAGAGGTTCAGGTTTTTAAAGTTTTGAGGTCGAGCTTTTATAAAATTCTCACATTGGCCCCAAATTTGTAAAAATTGTCATTTTGGGCCATTAGTTTAAAATAATTGGAACTCACAAACCGGAAGGGTTTTTAATGTGATTCAAGTTGAAAAATGTCACTAAGGTTAGTAGGATATTGGGACAAAAGCAGTTTTTAAAAGAAATAAGTGTAGGTCCTTTATCTTTTGAAAATCTCATTTTTGTCCCATTTTGAAATAATTGCCTTTAAGGCTTTTAGGGGTCCAATTGTTATGAAATGTGAACCTTGGGTCCAAAATATAATTAAGTTACAGTTAAGTTAGTATTTCCAGGTGCATGGGCTACATAAGTCCTGGAAATTTCATTTGGGTCCTCAAGATTAGTCTTTTACACTTTAGTCCCTCAATTTTAGAAAATTACTTTCCAAGCCCTAAACACTTGGATCTTTGGAATACATTTATAATATGTCATTTCCAGTACCTTAAGAGTGAAAATTTCAAATTTTAAAATTAAGGACTGGTACAGTTTCAAAATTTGCAAAGTACCCCTTAAACTTTAAAAAATTTACAATCTAGTCCTTGGGCTTTTAAAGGTTGATTTTATTTATCTTAAAACTCTTAAAACTTTATTAAAATGTCCAAAAGTTCTTTTTGAACCTGAGTACAGTCCCAAAAATTCGAAATTTGCAGAGGGGTCCTTTAACTTTTATTTTCTTGCAATTTAGTCCACCAACTTTTTATTTTTTGCATTTTTAAGTCCAAAATTGGAATTTAATCAATTATGCTCGACTTTACCAGGTTATAAGTCATCCAAAATATGGATTTCAAAGATCATACACATGCATGTCCAATTCATACAAGAATTCATCAAATAGAACATTAAATTGTACATGCATGCACCTAAAATTCAATAAATAGCAATTTTGAGCAACTCTTGAGAATTTTCATGATTTGATACATAAAATTGACATGCGATACATAGATTATATATCTCAAGGTCTCATGATCAAAATTCTACATGCATTTAAATAAAAACACCTAAAAATTGGAAAGTATTTTTCCACCCACCTTAAATTTAGAAAGTTGTGAAATAAAAAGGATAATTTCACAACTTGGTTTGAGGTCACTTAGGTCAGCCCCTAAGTCAAGAAATATCAAAAATTTGGAGTTAGAAAAATGAGAGAAAAATTAAGGAGGAAAAGAAGAAGATAAGAAAATTGGAAAGACTACACTTTACCTTGTGTAGTAGGTGATTTGAAACTGGTTGAAGCTTCAAATTTGGGATTTTTGGTTCAACTCCAAAATCACTTAAAGTCAGCCCCTATTTTTCAAAAATGAAAAAGGGGTGTTAAAATTTGAAGAAAATAGGGAGAAGAAGAAAGAAGGGCTCTAGTGTCCAAATCTTACCTTGTAGTCCAATTTCTCTACTAATTACTCTTCAAGTCTTCTAAATTCACCACCATGCATGCATGTCTTCAAGTAGTCATCTAAGTACCTCAAAATCAAAATTTCAACTTAAATTAAGAAGAGTAAGGTGATGAGTAGTAAGATATCAAGTTGAATTGAGGAATGAAATTTCTTACCTATGAGAGTGTTGATTTCGAATTTTTGAAGAAAATGGGAAAGAATTCTTGATTTTTTTTTTAAGTATGAAGAAGAAGAAGAAGAAAAGAAGAAAATAGGTAGAGAGATGTAGGAGGATTTTTAGAGAGATGTGAGAGGATTTTTGCAAGACTTAGAATATGAGTTGGTGAAATGAAGTGAAAATTTGGTGTAGGAAATGGCCATATGGCCGTGTGATGTGTGAGTGGAGAGAGGAAAAAACAATTAAATCTTGTGTTTGTGTTACTTGCATGGGAGACAAGAATGTAGTCAAGGTATGGGTATAACAAGACTTGTATGGTGTTTAGTGAAGGGATATTTGAATGGATTAATTAAATTTGAGTGAGAATATGTTGGGGATTTTAATGATATAAAATTATAGTATAAGATGATGTGTATAATGTTTGAATTAATGGTATAATTTTACACACGATGACTAATATAAGGTGTAAGTGTACAAGAGTTGGATGATATTTCTACTCCAAAAATTATCACTATGGCCGTCCACTATAGGGGTAATTTGGTAATTCCATATATTTTTTTTTTGTCCCAAATTTGATGATAATAGATGAAATATATCAATCTCCAAAATAATTAGTGATTTCCTTGATCACTTTTAAGTCTCATGATCACTTATACTAAATCAAATTCTTAATTATATAAGGTAAAAATTTCTAAAATTAATAGTCTCTTAAAATTCTAAGGTGACTAATAAATACAAAATAGTAATAATGATCAATCTAGTGATCATAAATGCAAAATAGAACTAATAAATGATCATGATTACAAGTATTAAATAAAATAAAATAAAATACAAATATATATATTATTAATAATTACTCGTCAAAGTGATGCGGTAAAATAGTCGATCAATTACATAGACGATAAGGAACAATAATAGCTCGGAAAAATCGGGGCTTCACATGAAAAGGTTGGACCATTAGATATAGGCTTGCCTTTCCACCTTAATTGTCCCAGATTCATAATGTGTTTCATGTTAGTATGCTTCGTCGATACAGATCAGACCCATCACATATTATTCAGGACGAACCCGTTGAAATTGCTGATAATTTGAGTTATGTTGAAGAGCCAGTGGAAATAGTGGGGTACAAAGTATAACAACTTAGAAACAGAGTAATTCCTTTGATAAAAGTGTTATGGAGAAACCATTCAAAGGAAGAAGCTACATGGGAAACAGAACAACACATGAAAGAACAATATCCATGGTTATTTACCGACACAGGTACAAATTTCGAGGACGAAATTTTTAAGGGGGAGAGAATTGTCATAACCCAAAACATTGCATTTTAGTTTTCAAGGTTAATCATTGATAAGCATAATTACACGCATTTTTATATCTCATATTCATATTAGAATGCATGCGAAATTGTAAATTTTCCAATTTTAGCATAATCACGTTAGCTATATCACACTGTTTAATTTTGATAAACTTGGTAAAATTAGAGGCGAAACGTGGCATCAATATAGTTATCAAGGTGAGATATGATAAAGAATAGATAAATTTAGGTTATAAATACATTATGGTTACACACATATATAATTAGGTTATAATGTATACATATATACATACAAGTGTAGCATATTTAAACGTGTATATGTGCATAAGGATAATAATTCAAATACAAATATATATATATATATATAGACGATGCATGTGTGTGCATGTATGTCATGATGTAATTGTTAACTAATAATATTTTTAAACAAAAAAGTGTTAACCATGCACATCTAGGACATGCCAACTGGTACACTTAAAGATATGTATATACTTATATATGTTGACATACAACTAGTGTGTAATTAGTATATATATATAGGCTTATAGATACGGATGTGAGTGGATATGATCACTCCAGAGATTCTGACAAATCCATAAGTTTAGGCACACACACAGCTCACCGCCTCAAATTCTTAGCACTCAAGTAATTAGTATATATCCTAATAAGTCATAACTAGACTAGAAGAAATACATACACGCACAAGAATACTGTGATGAACCAAGGAGTTTTGCAATTCAAAATATCAGGTGATTATTCTCCCTAAATTATAAATAGATTTAATCAACCCGTCTCTTTTGCAACCTTATTTCTGTTTAGATTTGATTTTTTGATAAAGTAATTATTAGAATCCTTGACTATTATTAGTTTAAGATATTATGTTTCCTACTAATGGGAGTTGAAATTAGGCGGAGATGAACATGACGAAATTGTGTCGGATTTTTAAGAAATGGAATTGGTAGTTAACTATTTTTACTTTTAGATTATCGATTATAAGAAAATAATAACTTCTAAGTTTAATACATATACACATATATAATTGTTTAAAGAATACAACATAAGAATGTAATTGAATTGACATGTTTGTATTAGAGTAGGAAATTTGGTTAGGGATTGAAAATGGAATAAGATGGAATTACACCCTGTTTTTCATCCATCAATAGTCTGCTCCTGATTTGATTATTTGGGCCTATTTACTTTTGGAATTTAGAAATCTTTTAAGCACAAAAATTGTAGAAGATTTAGTTAGCTTTTCAGGAGAACTTGAATCACTTCTATATCAGATTTCTACAATTTGTTAACTTGTATCAATTTGTTAAGCATAAAAATATTAAAGGCTACCAGCCGGAGATTTTCATCGTTTTAAATTAATTATTATAAGCATTATCTTTGTTAACTTGTGAATCAGACTAACATATTGGACATAAGAAGCTTTGTTAACTTTGTACCATTTGGGATTCAATTGCATACAAAGTCATAAAAGACATACTTATAATTTCATTAATATTACATGTGTAATTTTCTCTTTGGTTTATGCAATTTTATATTTTATATGCTAATAGGTCAAAATCCCAACAAAGGAGCACCTAACGCCAATTAGATGGAATCATTGGTATAAGGACACCACTTGTGAGTATAATATTTTAGCTTGTTATTTTACTTGTGTGATTATATGATTAATGTGTTGGAATGAATTATTTACTTATTTGGCTACAATGATTAGTAGCTTATCGTGCCCTAATGTGAATTGCATGATTCTCTATGATGATATTTGATGACACCCGAGCCGAGCTGGAAGAAATTAATCCACGTCATCAGTCCAACACACATCCGAGTAGGCGACCTGCGGGTGACGTCAGCAATGGTGCGCGATGACACGTCACGAATTAGGCTCGCCCACTACCGAGCCCAACCGCAACACGGCCGCCGAGCCCCGAGCCCAAATTTCGACGGGAAACGCATGCGCGACAGCCTCATAAAAATAATCACACGCCCATTCTTAACGCTTTATTGGTATCAGAAACTGCCACATGTCAGAGAATTATAAAGAGAAGTCAACAAGTGGCAAGTTTTGACTGACAGGCACAGTTAGAGAGGGACATGTGTCTTTCTTTAGTTATTTTACTAATTAATGAATAGTTAGTGCAAAGATGACTATTGTAAACCCACTAACTCAAGGGGTATAAAAAAGGAGGAAGGAGAAAAAAGAAAAGGGAGGACAATTGTAAGAAAGACCGACCCCAATAATCCGGCTCGGCATTATGCAAAAAAGGCAAAATTAGCCAGAAATAAACACACATTACGCACGTTTACATTTTCACGTGTTAAATCTTTTACATATTTCTGCTTGTTGACCAAAACGCACGTCAACAATATTGTGATGAAATTGAGATATATGATCTCTATGTGATGAGATGGATATAAAATTGATTTCTATGTGATGACATTGAAATGGAATTGAGATATGTGATCTCCAATGATGTTATTGATATGGAAATGGGATATGCTATCTCTACTGATGTTATTGATACGGAAAGGAAATATGTGATTACAAAAATGCATTCATCAAAGATTAATGGATTCTGTTATGACCACTAATGACCTTGAATCACATAATTACAGTCATCCAGAATTTCTTGATTACAGAGTACCGTACGGCCACCCCGAGTTCACTGAACTCTACGTGAAATAAAGAATTATAGAGTGCCATGGCCATCTTCGTGATCACGATTTATTCTTGGTATTAGTTGGCCCAGAACAGTAAAAGAAAATGATCAAGCACGTGCATTTATATGGTTATGAATGATATGATCAAAGGGTGTGAAATGATTGTGATAATGTGCTTGTGTGATGTTAAATAACCTGTTATTGGATTATACTTGCTTGAGCTTGCAACTCACCAAATGCAATGTTGTCAATTTTTAGTGTTGTAGAAAAAGTTGATCCGTAGAAGGTGTGACAGAGGTCTAACGCATGGATCAAAGGTCGGCCGGTTGGAATTCCATCCTTCCCCCTCAGCTCATCATTTGCATTTCATATAGGGAGATTTTTTTTGATCTGTATATAAAAAGGCACGGTCGCTAGTGTGTTATAGGTGTTTTTAAATCTTTTTGAGTAAATACTTCCGTTTATGTGAAAAGGTTACAAGTGATGATTAACATGTTAATATTATGTGCAATGCAGTTGTGCTGCATATGAACTATAGTTTTATGCTATAAGATAAGTGTTACAAGGGTAAGGTTGTTACAAAATAAGCACTCGAATTCATATAATAAAACACATAAATCAATTAAGAAAACAATCAAAAAATATTTAATATGAATCCACAGTTTTGATAATGCTTAAGATCAGAAAGATTAGCCCAACATATTTGATAACAAATTCATAGACAAAGTTGAAATCAAATAGTTTGACATCTTTTAAGTGCAAACAATAGTTCTAAACTAAGACACAAAACCCCTTCTTATCAGGATGGATCCTCCTTCCAAGCCTCTAAAACTCTTGTGCTTTCGTAAATGTGAAAGGCCTTGTGGTGCTCTTCGTAGCTTAGCCCTCCTCTCTCAGAAGACCTTTGATTTGTGTAATCATGCGTATTGCATGTTGTATGAATGGTATGAGATGTTCTAATTTTGTGCAAGCCATGGTCCCTTTGTATAGGTGCTTTGAGAGATCACTTGTAGAGTTCTGACGGGAAAAGGTCAACAAAAAGAAAAACCAACCGCACGACCCGTGTGGCTTCACCCGGCTAGACCGTTCAACCTATTTTTGTCTATGTTTTTCGGCCAAACACTTCACACGGTCGTGTAATCTTTGCATGGTCCGGTCGTGTAATGTGTCTGTGAAAATCAAGTCACACGAACGTGTAGAAAATCACACGGTCAACTCACACAGTCGTGAGACCTGACCCGGTCCGACCATGTGACTTATTTTTGTCCATTTTCTTTGTTTCTTCGATCTTCTCATCGCACTCTTGGATCTTGTTCGGGCTTTCCAACTGATATCTTTCCATTTAAGCTCCATTTTCTGTAAAAAAAATAGACAAGAATACGCAGTACCATGCCTTTCTAAGGAAACCAAGTAAAATACACTAAATATGCGCGCAAATGCATCAATTATATATCATTTTAAGCCCCTAAATGCACGTATATTTTACATATATAAGAGTCACCTCCCCATCGTCTGAGTGGCGAGTGGAGATCGGGTGCTCGGCTTGACAATCACTTTGAGAGTGGTCATACTTCTAGGCATCCTAATGGCCCTTCCGAAGGAAAAAATGTAGCGTTTAGAGCCTGCTGATGCTTCTTTCAAGACTATCATTTTGTGTATACTCTTCTCTGGCAGGGTACACCACCATGAGGGGATCCAGATTTTTAGCAAGTCCTGGGGATTTCTTTCAATTGATTATCAGGTTCTCTTGGGGACCTTGACTTTTAAGGACTTGGAGACTCATCTCTACGGAAATATAGCCAGGGTAAGGTCTTTCTCTTTTTGTACTCTGCTTAGAAAATATTTCTTATATTTTTTGTCCATTGAGACTCATTTGGATTCTTCATAGGTTGTAAATATAATTGTTGCTTCTAGTTAGAGGGGTGAGATTTTTAAGGCACAAAACCACTGCTTCAGACTTAGCTGAAGAACTCCAAGAGTAAGCATGAAGGAAATATGGCTAATTTGACGAAGAAGCACAAAGTTAATCTTGAGGATTTTGTCTACCTCATAGAGCATGAAGCTGCTCTCGAGGACTTTATCTACCTTTTGAAGCGCAAAGCATCTTTAAAAGAGAACAAATAAAGCCCATGTAAGGGTAAAATCTCTAGACCTTAACAAGGTGCAGACGGAGTTCCGCGACTCCTACTATTGCTGAGATTGACTACTTTCTTTTCCTGGGAGCTTGCCCTTCTTCAGGTAGGTGTGTAAACGAGTCAAGTTTAGTCAAGCTGAAGATGGTATTGTTCAAGCTTGTTTGAATATTAATCGATCTTGAAAAATTGGTTTTGACTTTGGTTTGATTATTAATCGAATCAAGCTCGAACAAACTTTGGTCGTGCCGAACATGAATCGAGCTCGAGTAACTTGATATTTTTACACATACATATTTATTTTTTTACTAATCGAGTCGAGCTCGAGCCGAGCATTACATCTTATAAAACGGAAAAATTTATTCAATGTTGGTTCGTTATATTAACGAACCAAACTCAATCGAGCTTTTAATGATCGATCTTAAATCGAGTATCGAGCAGCTTCTTCTGCTTTTAGCCCTATCTTCAGGGTGATTTCATACCATTCTCTGGAAGTTTTGATATCTCTAGCGGTTTTGCCAATCCTAGTCTGAGTCGGGAACTTCAGCTTGAGTTGGGCAGTGAATGGGATAGATCTGAAGTAGTTCAACCTCCATCTTCCTAGAATCATGTTGTGGGATGAGAAGGCATCCAAGCAGATCAACTTGGTGGATTTATTAAGGCACTCCATTCCAGAGTTAAGTGTAGACTTATTTCTCTTGCCGCCTTGATCACTTCTCCCGTGAAGCCAACAAAGGGCGTTGTCACCAGGACAATCTGGGAAGGATCTATCTTTAGCTTCTCAAATGCTATCATGAATATGACATCCATAATGCTTTCAGTCTCCACCAGGACTCTCCAGACAACAAAGTTGGTCAACATGATGGAGATCGCGATAGCGTTAGGATGTATCTTTATTTCTGGGACATTCTCCTGCACACCAAAGGTAATCGGCATATTCTTGGCTTTAAAGAAGTTTAGGGCTCTCCTATTTGGAGGCGTACCAGCATTGCGTTCCTTGTACTCCTTATTTTACAGCCTGAGGGCACTATTCGCATCTCTTTATTCTAGTCCTCTGGAAATAATATTGACGGCTTTAGCTATATTGGCGTTCTACCTCTCCGTAGTTCGAGGCTCATGGAAGTGTGAAGCTTGAAGAAGCTCATCTTCTTGCTATCCAATATCTTTGCGCAGCTTGTGCTGGTCTATGTAGTGCCCTCTTTGAATTAACATTTCGATCTCCTTGTTTAACTAGAAACAACTTTCAGTGGTATGCCCTTTGTTGCGATGATGGCGACAATATTTGTCGGAGTGTGCTCCGTCTGGGTTCTCTCTCATCGAATCTATAATCCTCTGCTTTTTATGCTACCACTAATACTTCAGCAATAGGCGCATTTAATGGAGTGAAGTGTCCATCGTAGTCTCTCCTTCTATTTTCTTTCCTTTCACCCCTTCGAGGGTTGTTTTTGTCATTTTCTCTAGACTTTCTTTTTTTACTTGAGTTGGATTTGGTGTCCTCTTCTACCCAAATACACTTCTCAGCACAGTCCAACAACTCTTCCAAAGAGGTGGAAGTTTTTTAAGCACAGATACTTTTAGCCTTCCTCGTCTAAGGTTCTGCTATAGGATCCTGGCCAAGGTCTCGTGCTGGACGCCGACAACTTCATTAACGCATTTCGATTAATTGCTTCATGTAATCCCTCAAAAGCTCTTCTTCCTTCTACCTGATCTAGACCAAATGCAAGATGGTTTTGGGGCACTTTCTGTTTAACGAGAACTGGGGCATGAAGCTCTCTGTGAACTTGTCCATCCCAGTGATGGATCAAACTGGGAGATGGCTAACTAAGTCAGGACTCTCTTAATTAGAGTGTTCCAGAAAACATTGCAGTATGAAGCATTTGTCATGTCGTAGAGATCTGCTTGGTATATAACTTGTCAATGTGCTCTCGGGTTCTAGTTCCATTGTACTTGGAGAGATTTAATGTCTTGATGTCATTTGGAGTGACTCAGTTAAGGAAATTGAGCTGAAATGACTCATTCTTACTCTCACGGTGGCTTAGGAGTTAACTTGTCTATCTTCTTCTCCCGACAGATGGCTTCGCTACATGCTTTCTCCCCCAACATGGGGCTAGTTTCGTTGATTATCTCCCAATCAATTTTTTGTTTTGCCTGCTACATCCAAGTAAGGGTCTTTCGTAGTTGGTTGAGCTCTTGGGGGTCTTTCTGCTGCGTCTTGTTGTCTCAAAGTATTTTGGGGCTGCCATTTCAAATTTAGCTTGAAGTGTTTCTTTCATTAGACGAATCTCTTTAGCTAGTGGCACCGCTCTAGGAGGAGGGGGATTATTTTCACATCTTTTTGGAGGTCTCTCTTCTCGTCTAACATTCCCTGTTTTTGAATTGGCGGCTTGGGAGTTAGCTCTAGGTTCCTTTGATTTTGTCTGCTATATCAAGTCCTGATTGTTCCCACAGACGATGCCAAAATGATGCTGCAAAAACGTGTAGATCATTCCAAGTCAAGGTTGTTGAGTTTGATAGTCCAAATTCCGCTTGAAGAGCTGAGGAAATCTCTGCGTCGGAGCTAGCTTGCAAAACTCAGGCAAGGTTAGAGGGCCATGGAGGTTCCTCTGATGGTTAAGTCAGTACGTGTAAGAGAATTATTTCATCGAAAAGGACAATAATTAATCGTAATTAATTGAAATGTGTTAGGAAATTTATATGTATAGATTTGATGATGCGTAGAAAACTTAGATTAGAAAGTTGGTAACCCATATTTTGTATATATATCAACTTTGTAATAGTTTCAATATGGTTGAGTTATCAAGAAGCCAAGTTGAAGATGCAGAAGACTTGTTGAAGAAGTTTAGAGAAGATTCAGTTGTGTTGCAGCTGAGTGGCCAAATTAGAACTTCAGTCAAGTCAAGCAGCTGTGTCTTTCAGTAGACTTGCAATATAGTCATCAAAGAATCAAAGAGAAGACTCAACGAAAAGGCTAAAGCAGCTGAAGGACATTCAGAAAGCTGAAGAAGTCCGTCGCAAAGAAAAGTAAAGACTTACCCAAATTGGTAAGAGACAGATCTTGCTGAAAGAGTGCAAGTAGAAGGAGCCAATGGAATGCTTGCAGAAACTTGGTTCAATACATGCACCTGCAGGTAGTTAATGATAATGTTGGGTCAACATCAAAAGCTGCAGAACAAGACAAGCCAACGAACAAGAAGTGAAGTTTGGATTTGTCTATCTCTTTAATGGACAGATTTCAAACTTTCACTATAAAAGTTTGATGAATTTTCAGAAAGACATAATGTTAGGAAAATTTATGTTTAGATTTTGATGATACCATGTAAAACTTAGAATAGGAAGTTGGCACCCCATTTTCTTTATAATTTAACTTGTAATAGATAGGACTGCATGAGATGAGTTAGAGTCAGCTAAGTTGAATATTACAAGAGTCGACTGAAGACTAAAGAGAAGACCCAGATGTGTGTCAGCTGTGTCAAGCCAATTGAAGAGTCAGACAAGTGACGGAAAGCTGTTTCAGTCAGCTGACTGATAGCTAAGTCAATCCAGATGATTGGAATCGAATGTCAAATGGGTTTGCAGCTGACAAGACTTGAAGAAAGTTGATAGAGATCCGTTGTCAACACAAGTCAAGGTTTTGCTAGAAATAGGCATGTGTCAGGCTGCCACCAATAAAGTTGTTTTGCTGAAAGAGTGCCAAAAGCAAGGAACCAATAGAATGTACCTGAAAACCTGCAGAGACCAAGGAAAGGCTGCAGAGCATTAAAATCAAGGTACGATCCTCATTAATGATGCAAGGACCAGACATGCCAACAACCTACGAGTGATATTTGAAACATATGTCTATCTCTTCAACGGACATATTTTTGAATCTTTACTATAAAAGGCTGAGGAAGCAAGAGAGAGAAGGTAACCAAGTTTATTACAAACATACAAGCATACAAGCATTCAAGCAAACCTGCAAATTCTCTAAATATTTCAAAGATATCCCTCAGGCCTAAAATCGAAGGAACTCAATCCAACACAATCAATGAAGGAAAGATTACTTCATCAAGTTGAAGACGAAACTGTTTGAAGAATAAAAAGGGTCTACTCTCCAAGGTTGAAGGAGACGTAGTAAGGTTCAAGTTCGAACCAGAAGCTTTGGGCTCGTTGGAAGGTTGTGTGATCAATTCCAAGAGTTCGAAGGAGCTGAAGTAGCAAGACAACTATTTCATAAAGAACTGGGTCCCAGTAGCAGCCAACTGTGTGATCAAGGCTGTCTCGGACTGTTCACCACTTTGTAACCAAGATATGTTACTTAGTGAATTCCTCCAGGAGTTGGAGAATAGTGGATTAGAGGAAATACCCCATCCTTGAACCACTATAAAAATTGCTTGTGTCTTATTTACTTTCAGCATTTTAATTTCTTGCATATCATTCATATCTGCTGCTAAGTTATCATTGTTAAACTCAACTGGTAATAACCTTTGCTAAAAACAAGTGTTGAAAATAAGTTTAAATCATTAAGGGTGAAAAGTCTTCCGCTGAACAAAAACCAAATCAACTGTAAAGTTAAATGTTAGTTGATCCCAGCTGAGTTATACTTTCAACAGCTCAGTCGAGTCTGTTGAGTGGGTAATGTTGCTGAAGTAAGCCAACCTAGCTGTCCCTCAAGGACTTAGCTGATTTGATTTAACTCTTTAAAAATTATTTAAAAGGACTAAGTGCAAAAATTTGGTAAGGTTTATTGAATCCCCCTTCTAAACCTTACAACTCACCCATTAGGACCTACAAGTGGTATCAGAGTGGTTGGTTCATTGAGCCTTTCGCACTGGTTACTGAACTAGCTCTCAGTCTTTTCAAAAGATACATCACTTGAGTTTTTAAAGCTTTTATTTCAAAAGTAAAGTTATTCATGGAAGCAAATCTAACTCATATTCCCATGTTTACTGTGGAAGAGTTTGATGACTGGAAAATTTGTATAAAGGCTCATTTATCAGCTTTGCACGATAAGATGTGGCTAGTGATAGAAGATGGGCCACTTCAAATTCTAAAGGTCAACACTGCTGTAAGAAGAGCACATCAAGCTAAAGGAGAGGATGTTGCAGCAGAGCCCAGGTTTATGGTTGAGAAGCCTTGTTGTGAATGGACCAACGATGACAGAAAAAAGATACAATCTTGATAATGTTGCCAATGATATCCTTTATAAAACCTTGGACAAAGCTATGTTTAACAAAGTCTAATCTTGCAAAATAGCCAAAGAAATTTGGGAAAAACTTACTTTGATTTGTGAAGGATCTGAACAAATCAAAGAAAATAAATTAACTGTTGCAGTCCAAAAATTTGAAAATTTTAAAATGATTGTAGGTGAAAGTCTGGATGAGTTGGATGCAAGATTTACAAAAATCACAAATGAGCTTTCAGCTCTAGGAAAGGAGTACACTCAGAAGGAGATATGCATGAAGATCCTAAGGTCCCTCCCAGCTGAGTAGGGAAATGAAGGTCATGGCACTGAGACATTCCATGGACCTCTCCAAAACATCAAATCATGAGCTACTCTTAGACCTCAAAGCATATGAGTTTGAGCTGAGAAGAAAGGAGCAAGAAGAGATAGTTGTGCCCAAGACAGCTGCACTGATGGCCAGTGAAGGGAAGAAAGCTGAGCCGAAAGAAACAATAGACCATGAGGAAATTGCCCTTATGGTAAACAGGTTCAACAAGTTCTTTAATAAGAACTACAAAAGGAACAAGGGTGAAACCTCAAGAAGACACTCAGCACCAAGGATAGGCCACCCGAGAACTAAACATCATAGAGCTGATAATCAGATAGCTGAGAGAGCTGACTTGCAGAGAGCTGAAAACCTGTGTTGGAACTGCAGACAACCAGGACACTTTGTTGTTGATTATTCTTATCCACCAGTCAACACATATAGAAATGAAGAGGATAGAAGAGTCTTCACAGAAAGAAGACAAGAAAAGAAGAAAGCCATGTTGGCTGCTGAGACTGCTGAACCAGCCAAGGGCAAGGAACTAGCAGACTCAGATAGTAGTGAAGCAGGCTACTCCAGTGACACTGAGGAAGAGGCCTTGATCTGCCTCATGGCCAAAGAACAAGATCCAAAAGATCAAGAAGATGAGGTATACTCTAACTCATCTCATTCAGATTCTAGTGATAGTTATAGTGACACAAACACTTCATCACCCAAAGATCTTTATGATTCAATTGGAAAATGATGAAAGATTTTGAACACATCAAAACCTCACACACACTATTAAATGAGGAGAATAGCCAGCTTAAATGCCAAAACTCACAGCTGACTAAAGAGTTGAGTAATATAAGTCATATAGCTGATGAGAATACAAAGCTGAAGGCTGAAATTGCCAAGATTCAAGAAGAGTTAGCTGCTACTGAAAAGAGAGAAAAATATCTTAAAACTATGATTGCTTCATTTACAAAGACATCCAAATCACTGGATGAACTTATAATGACTCAAAAAGAATGTGGAGATAAAACAGGCATATGATTCAATTCCTTTGTGCATGCTCAAGTTCTTAGAGTGATTATGGAAAAAGGATCCTCAAGTAATGGTGGAGTCCAAAAACCCAGAACACCATATGTTGCACCAACACCCACACAAAAACACAATCACAATCATCCTGATCTTGATATAAGGGTAAAGGAAAGAAGCCAGTTGAGTATGCTGAAAGGACAACTGAAATAAAATTTAGAAAATCCATCAGCAGACTCCAAACAGAAAATACTCTGTGAAAGCTAAACAGAGCTACCAACAACCCTAGAGATTTCAGCAAAGAAAATCATACGATGGAAATGGTAGAAACTATACAAACCATGCTGATTGGAATAACCAAGTGAGATATCAGCCAAGACCTATGGGATACAAGCCAAAATGGCAAAGACCTCAACCTCAGCATAGGTCATTCCCAAGGCAAAAGAGTTATCATCAATACACATATGCACCCACGCACAAAACCCATCAAGCACAAAAATTTCACTATTACCCCAAGAAAGCAAATGCCCAAACAAATACATAGGCATATAGACAAAAGAGATAGTTGTATGATCCTAAAACCCACAAGCAATTTGCTAATGTGCACTATGATTATGGAACTGATAGATGGAAACCTCTTAGAGTTAGATCATCTGGCTATAGGTTAGTTGGGACATCTTACAGCACTAACCCCTCAAGACCCAGGCAAGTATGGGTACCTAAAATCCAATTTCCTTGATTACAGGTTCAAGGAGAAGCTGAGTGCCAAGGAACCTGGTACATGGATAATGGATGTTCCAGACATATGACAGGAAATAAGAGAAATCTGTCAAAGTTCAAGAAAATCAGAGGTACAAAAGTTATATTTGGAGAAAATGAAGCTCCAGGGAGATCAAAGGCACGGGATCCATAAATAAAAATGGATTGGAGATCACAGATGTTGCATATGTTGAAGGTCTCAACTTCAATCTGCTAAGCATCAGCCTACTCTGTGACAAATGCTACAATATGGGATTCAACATGGGAGTTTGCCAAATCAAAGATACGAGAATCAAATGAAATTTTGCTTCAAGGAACAAGGCAGAAGACACATGTATGTAGTGGATTGGTCAATTGCTACACCAAGCACGTGTCTTCTAGCAAAGAGTACAACCGAATCAAGTTGGTTGTGGCATAAAAAGCTGAGTCATCTGAACTTCAAGACAATCAATAAGCTTGCAAGAAGTCATGTTGTGGAACGATTGCCAGACTCAATATACAAGAAAGAAAGCATTTGTGATGCATGCCAGATGGGAAAGCAAATCAAATCATCCTTCAAGGACAAGCCAAGTCCTTCTTCAACAAGGATATTGCATCTGTTGCACATGGACTTATTTGGTCATGTTGAACCAGCCAGCATCTACGGAAAGAAATACACCTTAGTGGTGGTGAATGATTACTCAAGATATACATGGACTATTTTCATGTGTAAAAAGGAGGAAACACTGCAGAGATTGCCTCAGCTGATGAGAAGAGTTCAAAATGAGAATAGTCAAACCATTATAAATAAGATCTAATAGGGGAACTGAGTTTGTTAATAGGATTATAACTCAGTATTGTGTTGAGAATGGTATTGCTCATGAGTTATCAGCTGCAAGAACTCCACAACAAAATGGAGTAGCTGAAAGAAGGAACAAAATTCTCAAGGAAGTTGCACAGAAAATGTTAGTTGAAGCTGGATTACCTAAGAGATTTTAGGCTAAAGCCATCAATACTGCTTGTTACACTCAGAATAGATGCATGATCAACATGCAGTTGACTGAAACTCCCTATGAATTTTGGACAGGGAGGAAGCCAAATATTAGATATTTCAAAATCTTTGGATGTAAGTGCTTCATCCACAACAATGGCAAGGATAAATTAAAAGCTTTTGATGTTAAAGCTGATGAAGGTATCTTTCTGGGATACTCAACTGAAAGTAAACCTTATAGAGTGCTGAACAAAAGAACTATGGTCATAGAAGAGTCTGTCCATGTGGTGTTTGATGAACCTAATGTAAATGGAGAAGACAAAGATGAGTTAGCTGAGAAGAAAAACCAGCCAACTATGCAGAAGAGTCCCTATGTTGATGCAGATGTAAGAGCACTCAATCCTGAAGAATATGAGATATATGAATCTCAGGGACAACTAGAAGGTCTGCAGCTGAATGATGATGAAGAAGTTGCTGAAGACAACTTTGCTGCAAGACGGCCGAATCCAGCAGACTTACTCCAACCATATGTGAGATGGCTTAGAGACCCTCCACCTGAGCTAATAATTGGAGATGCTAGAGATGGAATAAGAACCAGATCAAGAGCACAACATGAAGCCATGTTTATTTGTTTCATTTCCCATATAGAACCCAAAGATGTATCTGAAGCATTGGATGATACACATTGGATACAGGTTATGCAAGAAGATCCTACCCACCAAAATGTTATTGGTACTAAGTGGGTATTAAGAAACAAGATGAATGAGGAAATATCTGTTGTAAGAAACAAAGCAAGATTTGGTAGCCAAAAGGTTTTGCCAAGAGGAAGGAATAGATTTTGATGAAACATTTGCTCATGTTGCTAGATTAGAAGCAATAAGGATGTTTCTTGCTTATGCTGCACATAAGAACTTCATTGTGTATCAAATGGATGTAAAGAGTGCATTTTTAAATAAACTTTTGGAAAAAGAAGTCTATGTTGAACAACCTCTAGGTTTTGAGCAGAAAACTATTGGTGATAAAGTCTACAAGCTCAAGAAAGCACTGTATGGATTGAAACAAGCACCAAGAGCCTGGTACGACACATTGTCATAATTTCTAATTGATAATAATTTCACCAAAGGAAAAGTTGATAGAACACTCTTCAGAATTCATGATGGGGAGAGTTTACTGCTTGTTCAAATATATGTGGATGATATCATATTTGGATCAACAAATAAAGAGCTGTGTGACAAGTTTTCAAACATCATGCAAGGGAAGTTTGAAATAAGCATGATGGGAGAGTTGACTTTCTTCCTAGGTCTTCAAGTCAAACAAATGAAGGATGGAACCTTCATAAGTCAAACCAAATATACCAGAGATTTGATAAAGAAATTTGGTATGGAAGAAAAATCATCTATGAAGATCCCAATGAACACTTTAGTTAAGATGGATATGGATGCAGATGGCAAAGCTGTGGATCAAACCAGATATAGAGCTCTCATATGATCATTGCTCTGTTTAACATCAAGTAGGCCAGACATCACCTTTGTTGTAGGTGTATGTGCAAGATTTCAATCAGCACCAAAAGAAAGTCACATGACTGAAGCCAAGAGAATCCTAAGGTATTTGAAGGGATGCCAAGAAGTTGGCTTATGGTATCCAAAGGATGGAGGATTCAAGTTGATAGGCTACTCAGACTTAGACTATGCTGGATGTAGAGTAGACAGAAAAAGTACACCAGGTACTTGTCAAATGCTTGGAAATAGATTCGTTTCTTGGTTCAGTAAGAAACAATATTCAATAGCTACATCCACAGCTAAAGTAGAGTACATAGCTGCAGGCAGCTATTGTGCCCAAATTCTATGTATGAGGCAACAGCTAAGAGACTATGATATAGAAGAAAAAAAAGATTCCAATTATGTGTGATAACACAAGTGCTATCACAATCACTCAGAATCCAGTATTGCATTCAAGAACAAAGTACATTGATGTCAGATATCACTTTATAAGAGATCATGTTGAAAAGAAAGACATCACTTTGGAATGTGAATGAAGATTTGAAGAGCTTAAGAATGAGAATGAGCTATGTTTGATTGAGCTGAGTTAAGAGACTCAGAAGACTGAATCAACAGAGTCAAATAAGATAGAAATCAAAATCAACAAGTTTCACTCTCCAGCCAAGTGAAACAACCAAGACGGGAAATCAGATGTATCAAGTTAGCTGACAGCTGAGTGATCATCATGTGAAGAGAGAAGCAGAGTTATGTCACTTTTGGAAGATAGTTGTGTTATTTATAAGCTAAGTGACAAAACGCAATCGTTTTCTGCGAGCGAGAATGTTTTTGGGCATTACATCAGTGTAATTATTGTGTTAGAATAAAGCCTGCACACATTTAGCCTATGATTGGATATAAATGATGTTGCATTTAATGCGGGGAGATTAATGCGATTTCAAAGATTTAATCCTGACCGTTGATTTTGATCAAACTTTTCAAATTCTAAAACCGTCCCCTCACGTCTCATATAAACCAAAAATCTAACTTTCTCTCTCCTCACAAAACACTCTTCATTCTCAAGCAAAACAAAGTTTTTCTCTGCAAAACTAGTGAAACCCTAGTTCTCAAAGCATCAGTTTTACAAGCTTTTCACCATTTATTTTTCGAGAAAATGGCTGCTAACTATGATTTTGTCAAGATAGCTGAGAAGATCCACTCTAGATCAACAGTGGATTTTGAAAGAATGGTGAAATAGGGAGTCGACAAGGCCTTGGTTCAGAAAATTGCTGCTACTTTAGAGAAATCCGGCCTCAAAGGATTTCTCGCGATGGAATACTCTCACACATACCTAGAAGAAGTCTCCATGTTCTCTGTGAATGCTGAGATTCACTAGAGAGATCAGGTCTTCATTCCACAATAAGGACATTAAGATTATTACTGCGGACTTAGCTTAACACTACTACCTGCCTTCGGAAGGAATGAAGGACATCGCTGAAAAAGACGTGAACCGCCAAAAGAGATTGCCAAGCTGCACTGACTCTGCTTTGCCAAGGTTCTCAAAGTCATCGATCAAGGACGACTATCATAAGTTGATGGACATTGTGTCCAAATGCGTGGATATGAAATTCGGCACCTTTAATCTGTTGTCTCGGACGAAGCTGACTATGATGGTTGCGATAATGGAAGAGAAGAATGTGAATTGGGATGAGTTCATCTTCAGCCGAATCTGCCAAAACGTTCTGAATAAGACTGTAAAAGATGATGGTCTGCTCTTGAGTTCGCTGGGATATGGCCTGGTCATTGGCCATCTCATGGAGGTGAAAGGGATTCTACTCAGGCATGGGAAGCCATTCCATGTCAACAAGAAGATGTTCAAAGCTAACCTCTTTGGAGGTCAGAGGCAAGCTCATGCTAGAAGAGCTGACACCAACGAAGGTGAGTCAGCTGATCCTATCCCCGAGGACACTGCTGCAACCATCCCAGCTCCTTCTCCGAAGATGGCTCAGAAGAAGAAGAGAGCTACTACATATAAGAATTCACCTGCCCCAGCAGCCAAGCCTAAACAAGCACCTGCCCCTGTAGTCGTCCTAGAAATTGCACCTGCCCCAGCAGCCGAGATGAAGAAGGATATGATTGCATCTTCTCTGGTCGTGAAGAAAAGGCGCTCAGTTGTTCCTCGCAAGCCAGTTTTGGCTAAAAATATAAAGATGGTGGAGCCAGAAGCCATCGAGGAAGCTGAAGAGGAAGAAATTCCCCCTGTTCAAACTAAAAGAAGAAGATTGTTCAAGAAATCTGAACTTGAAAAGCCAGCTGAATCTGGCACTCAACCAGCGAAAGAGATTGCTGAAGCTTAGGAGGAGCAGTCTAAATCAGTTGACGGTGGTAAAGTGATCACCACGGAAGTTGAGAAGACTGTTGATGATGATCAGCAAATTGAACAAGAGTTAGTTGTTCAAGAAATAGCTGAGAAACATGGAGCAAACACAACTGATCAGTCTGAAAAGTTAGTTGTTAAGTCCCCTCAAACCGATGCTAGAATACTTGAGGAGGAACATGCTCCAATTGCACCCATTCAGGATGAAGATGACGACCTCGAAATGTTGTCTCATGCCTACCCTGATATTCAAGAATGGCTTAGGATCTGGAGGCATTGGAAGCTGAGTTATGCCAGACAATGATTCCAGAGGCCTGAGTTTGTGGAGGAAGAAGAAGAGCTTCTGAGCTTCCTTGGGAACATCTCAGTCATCTCAGCTCTTAACCCTGATTTGTGCATAACCATCCTTTATGAAAAGAAGGATGATGCATTTTGGCACCTGTTAATATTAGAGAATCAATGGTCAAACATGTAGACATGTTTTGTTGTTTCACGTGTAAATTGAGATTATAGAATAATACTGTTTCATCCATCCATCATATGTCAGAGGTAACACCATATTCTAAATATTGTGTCGACTGGTGCATTTGATATAAGTGCAACATTGCTTTAATTTGCGTAAGAGATTTTCTTCAATGTCTCTTTAAGGTCAATTGCCATGTGCTTTGGGTTGTAGCTCAAACTATTTTGTTCAAATTTTGTTTATGGTGACTTGATCTTCAGGAAAGTTGTTCTATCCTTAAATGACTAATGATTTACAAGAACAATTGACAAAGTGAGAGGATAATTTAAATCAAGAACACTCTTACCTCTCTGCATTTGTATTTGGTTTTTGTACTGCATTTCTTTTTAATCTTTCACTGAGGATAATGGAATGAAATTGAGGTTCTTCCTCTTTGTTTTCTGTGGAAGGTGGCATTTCGTTATGTCGGTTATAATGAGTTGGGCCATCAAATTTTTTAATAGAGTTTAATGGTAACCGAACAACCTAAAAATGGTAATTTTCTATAACAAATTAACCAATTTACGTTTCTGAATGCTTTTTGCCCGGATTTTTCCTCCCTTAAAATGTTTCCATGAGCGAATTCATGTTGTTTTATAGTGAGAAAAATTGAATCTACTTATTGAGTAAAAATTTAACTTGGTTTTTGCTCAATGTGTATTTGTTTTAACAATGTTTAGGCTTATTTTCTTCTGTCAGATTGTTTTGCTTAGTTTTGTGGCTGGTTCTTGGGTTTTATGGAGAAAACTATATTAAATATAATATATTTCCAATTATTTGCACTTAATTTATTTGAGAATTTATCTTTTGGGGTGCTTTTATGACATGATTTTCTTGATGCAGATGTGCCGGAATTTAGAAGGGAAACCTTCTCCTCATCCTTTAATTTTAGTTGTTTTTTCCTCGTCTTTTTGTTGTAAAATAAAAATGTCATTCTTGTATAATGTTAAACTTACCATAGAGGTTAAGGCAATGAAGGAACTATCAAAGGGATTCAACATTCTTGGTCTTTCCCAGGTGATCAATTAACTTTAAAAACTCAATTTGGGAATATTTCATTAGTGGCATGATCTGGATAACTTCAATATCTATTGAAATGATCAATTTCTTTTCTTGCCTACAATGATAATTGGAAAGATAACATGAAGTTTGATAGTTATTGACAGAACCTAGAGGAGTGTTTTGTGTTCTGATAGATTATGTGGAACTATCTAAGAGTTTGATTAGTTTTTTTGTATTAGAATTCTTGGTGATAGAATTCTTCGTGTGTGTAGACCTGTTTTGTGCTTTTAAGATCCCTTTTGTATTCTTCAAAAATCACTTGCTTTCTTTATATTCTTTTCTTCAAGAATGAACTAATTTGATTGACTAGTCTGGTTGGATATATATTGTTCATTAACCATTTAAAGTTTTAATCTAAATTTATGTATACTTCTTATTTGCAGGCATGAACTTGTCTTATATATCTGGACAAGATATTGGAGTCCTTTGGAGCTGCCCATCAATGAAAGAATTCAGTGTAGTTTTGAGAACATTTGTTAGAAGTTTTATTAAACACTTAGACGTTTTGTTAAATACTTGATAGTGTTTTGGAGGCATGTACTAAATCCAGTCACTTGAATGTCATGTTTTGTTTGAATAGTTATTTATTGTTTTGTTGTATTGTGTTTTATTTTTTGCATACATGAAATCAAAATTTATATTATCACAGGTGAAAAAATAATAGACACAAAATAGAAAATGCATTAGCAATGGTCCAAAATTACAACAGATATAATCTGTTGTGTATTACAATAATCAACCGTTGTCGAAGATGGTGTTGTGAAAAAAGCCCGCTCAATGACAACAGTTTCTTACCGTTGTCTTATTATTAACAACAACGGATTGAAATCGTTGTCATTGAGCGGACTTTTTTTACAACACCATCTTCGACAACGGTTGATTATATCCGTTGTGTATTAGCGAAATTCTTGTAGTGTCTATTTGGAAATCAAGGTCATTTCATAACTTACTAAACTGAACTAACAATGCTTATAATCCGTTGTGGTTTCAAGAACCAACATTGTTTGATCACCGATGTTAAGAAATGATGTTGTTGTGTGAAACAATATCGGTAAAACATCGTTGTTAAATAATCCGCAACTTAACAACAGGGGCATTAACATCGTTTACTTTTCTTATTAAACATCGTTTTTCAACCGATGTTGTTTCACGAATTGACATTGGGGTTAAACCGATGTTGAAAACCCCCTTTTAACAACAGGGGTTTTAACCTTGTAGTGACCTCCATTGGCTAAAATCAGTGTCTATGAGCTTTTTTCTTGTAGTGACCTCCATTGGCTATTTCAAGACTGATGAGCCTAATGAATAATGCACAAAGTGACGTTACATTAGAAGAACAAAAATCACTCGAGGACGTCAAGAAAAGAATGCAAAGGAATTATAATGAAGACTATTTGGCATGGTGGGATAAGAACGAGCTCAAAGCTTCCTGAAAAGTCAAAATTGATAAGGAATATGAGTTTGTAAGATCAAACCAATCCTTATGAACCAAGAGGATCGTACAAATATGCAAAAGATACTTGAGGAGCATCTTGACCATAAGTTAATATCACCAAGAGTTTCTCCACATAGCAGCCCAGTATTCTCAATCCGAAATCATGGATAAATCAAAAGAGGAAAGCCAAGGCTTTTCATTGATTATAAAAGGATTAATAACATCTTGGAATTCGACGGATATTGCATCCCAAACAGAGAACATCTGGTCAACTGCATTAAAGGTGCTAAGATATTCTCTAAGTTCGATTGTAAATCTGGATTCTAGCAGATTATGATGGAGGAAGAAAGCAAGAAGTTCAAAACTTTCTCCACAGCACAAGGACACTATATGTGGAACGTTGTGCCAATGGAATTGGCCAACGCACCCCAGATATATTAGAGAAATATGTATAGTCTTGTAATATCCGTACTTTTTTTAATATATTTATAGTTATTGTTAATATTAATTATTATTATTATTATCATCAAATTATTATTACAATTATTTTCTTTTATTATTATTATCATTAATATTTTTTTTGACAACAACTAGTAGAAATAATTATCCAGGCCCAATTCAAAATGTTAATTTCTGAAATTTATTATGGGCCCAAAATCTTTCCCTCAATTTTAAAAGTCCAAGTATATGATTCATTCACAAACCCTAGCAATACAATCCTATAAATTCACATTAAACCCTACGTTCTTCATCAACCCTCCCCAAAAAAAAAAAAAAAAAAAGATTGAGCAAGTAGATTTTCAATACCATTCTTCATAGTCCCACAACAAAAGGTAAACATTCAAAGATTCTTTTTCTCAACCCTCTGTCAAAATCCATACCAATTATTCAACACCAAATCAAAATAGTTTAGTCCTGTCCTAGCTCTTATCACGGCAATCCATCGAATTTCAAACAAATCAAATTAGGCAAAAAAAAAAAAAGAAGAAAGAGCGAGAAGATTGAACAACGGTGGAGCCAACCCCGAAAGACGGGAATGTCCTCTCAAGCCACCCTCACCATCACCTCGAGACAACACAACACCCCCAAATCAAGTATCACCAATTGAGAACCCGTAGCCACCTGAAATAAGGCCAAAACCAACCGAGAAAACCCGGAACCCAAAACTCGTTCGCCCACCTCGCGTCGCCCGTCGTCGTTACGGTGATGAGCGGGGTGTGTAGCTATGAAAGAAAGAAAGAGAATTAGAAAACAAAATACTTAGAGAGAGTCGACAGGGGTGACGGGTGAAGGGGAGTTGTTTTGGGGGAGAGATAGTGAATTAGAAAAAGAAAAGAAAAAAAAAAAAATATGAGGATAAAAGGGATGGGCCGGACTCACGAAAGCGAGAAAGAGAAGAAATAAGGAAAGTGATGATGATGGTGATGGATTTGTGGGATATGGGGCCATAGACTTATTTTGGGAGTTTAGGTCTTTAATGGGTTATAAATTGGTTTTAGAGAATGTTGACTTGTCAACCTTTGATGCTTTCATCAATTCATTTTCCAACCTCAAATTCTATTCCTTTTATTATTTAAATTTCTTTATTTCTTTTATTAAACAACACCAATTCTATATTATTATTCTTAATTATATTTTATTATTTATTGTAGAAAACGAAGAAAACGAGGAGTAGGCTTTACTGCATTATTGCATTCTTCGCACAGACATCTGCATTTATTTGAGGTGTGGATATTCTATTCACTTATTGTTTGTCTCTATTAAATGCTTCGTATATGTGTAATTGTTTATGTGCAAATGTGAAAATAAATTATGTTAGCCTGGGGTCAACAGGTCCGGGATCAAAAGTATCCTCGGGGTGAACCCGCAGTTTAGTCATGGTCAGAAGGTCCGGATCAAATGTATCCTCGGGGTGTACCCGCAGTACTATAAAGTAACTGGCCAGTCAAATTAAAAGTTAAACTATATGTTGAATGTTTACAATTTTGCCTATTGTTGTATTTAATCTTGACAAACGTGTCCCCATTGAGCGAGTTGAAAGCTCACCCCATATTCATTAACATTTTTCAAGTTAAGGAGTCCAAGAGGGATTGGAGGCGGTGGATGCGAAATCAATGTTTTTATTTATTTTACAACTTTAGGAATATTTATTTCGTTAACGGATTTTTAGTTACCATTTTATTTTTGGAGGATTGATGTTTGAGTTCGAAGTAAAAGTACTTTTCCTTATTTGAATGCGAGTATTTAATCATATGCTATTTTTTAAAAAAATTGTGTTCTTTTAATTAAGCTTATTGCCTTTGCTTAGATAAAATATTTATACGGTTAGAAATTTGGGTCGTTACAAGTGGTATCGAAGACGGTTCAAGACTTGTTAAAAAAAAATGTGTGTGTTATTTTTTAATATTTAAAAAAAAATAGTATAGTGACATCCACCTCCGCCATATCTCGCCGGATTCTTTAAGGTATGCAAATTTATTTTATCATTACACAATTTATTCATGTTATGCTATGTCACAATATTATGCAGCACATATTATTCATGTCATTATGTCTTACTGCTTTTATGTCATACTCTTTATTGCATGTGTACTTGCTATATTAGAAGAACGAATTCTAGGCTCCTCGCATTTAAAAAAAAAATAGGGAGAGACTCATAATGAATTATATTGACTTAATAATACTAATATATAAAATGACTTTTTATTATTATTATTATTATTTTTATTTCAATTATTATGCGATAATAACTTAAGGGTACTAAGAACGTACTACGTATGATTATAGGAATATGGCTCCACGAAATCCTCCACGAGTGCCTCGACGCCACCGAACCTTTAACCAGAACAATACCGGGAACCAAGACAATGAAGGGAACCCAATCGACATCGAAACCAACCTACTACCGGAGACTTGTTTGCGGAGATTCTCAATGTCGTCAGAACCACAATGGGAACAATAACAACAACGATTTAAGTGGTGGAATGTTAAGTTTCGCTAAACCCACCTTTAATGGACGTGATGGCCCGGCCAATTGAAGAATGGATTAGAACTACGGAAAGAATTTTTCGGACTTATAGCTTGCACCGATGAACAACGAGTGGCTTGTGCCGCCTTCCAACCGAATGATGCGGACCATTGGTGGGAAGGTTACCGGAGAAACAGATCAAGAAGAGCGTAATGCATTATCCTGGGATGAATTCAAGGAAGTGGTGATGGAGAAGTACTTCCCTAGATCCTACCGTGACAAGAAGGAAAGCGAAATTTACAACTTCAAGCAAAGGGGATTGACCGTAATCTTACGAAAGGGAGTTTAACCAATTATGTCGGTTTGCACCACATCCGGTTGATACTTTCCTAAAGAAAGCTTTGAGATTGAAGGGGATTGAGGTCACAATTATCTGGAATTCTATCCGCACAGGGGACCTGGAATATTCCATGGTTAGATCATGAAGTTGAAGCGGGACTAGTTTGGGATGATGATGACCGAAAGCCAGTGTCGAAAAAGAGGAAGTTTGATGGGACAAAACCGAGTAAAATGGGGAATCGAATAAATGCAGATAAAAACTGATGGAAATTCTCGCCCGAGTGCACCAAACAATAAGCCGACTTGCCCGAAATGCAACAGGAATCACTACGGGGAATGTTTAGCTGGACAAGGAAAGTGTTTTATGTGCAAGAAACCAGGTCACGATGCTTCTAATTGCCCACTACTGAAAGACAGAAGGGAAATGAGGGGACAAGGAGGCACCGCTCGAATGTATGCTATGGCGCAGGAAGAGGCAGATCAGAACCCCAGATAAATGTCGGATGTTAACAATATTTGGAATACCTGCGCTTGTACTTTTCGATACTGGTGCCACACACTCATTTATATCTGCTAAGTTTCATGATATAACTGGACATAAGGATGCTAGAATAGATGTACCCCTAGAGATTAGTTTGCCATCTGGAAAGACAATAATTACTGACGTAATGGACAATGATATAGACGTGAACATTGGGGGGAAACATCTAGAAGCTGAAGTATACATAATTGAGATGAAGGATTTTGACGTAATCCTAGGCATGAATTGGCTTAGTAAGTATCAGGCGAGCATTAAGTGCCAAGAGAAGGAGATAACACTCAAACTACCTGGAGATGAGGAGATTACATTCTACGGAGTTAACTCTAAGTCTGTACCGCGAGTTATATCGTCGATGAAAGCGCGAAAGAAGTTGGCAAAAGAGAATTGTCAGGGGTATTTAGTAAGTCTAGTCGAAGCTCCAACGACGGACCTATCACCTACAGACGTACCAATTGTTCGAGAATTTTTAGACGTATTCCCAGAGGACTTGCCTGGAGTTCCGCCTGACCGTCAAGTTGAATTTTCAATAGACTTGGTACCTGGGGCAGCACCGATATCTAAGGCACCCTACAGAATGGCACCAAAAGAGTTACAAGAACTAAAAGCGCAGATATAGGAATTGCTGGACTTGGGTTTTATCAGGCCTAGTGTATCACCCTGAGGAGAACCAGTCCTATTTGTTAAGAAGAAGGATGGGTCATTAAGGATGTGTATCGATTATAGAGAACTTAATCGACTCACGGTGAAGAACAGGTATCAACTGCCAAGAATCGGAGACTTGTTTGATCAATTGAGGGGTGCCAGTACTTTTTCTAAGATTGATTTGAGATCCGGGTATCACCAATTGAAGATTAAGGAGAGTGATACCTCGAGGACAGCATTCAGGACCCGATATGGACACTATGAGTTCGTAGTGATGCCATTTGGGTTGAGTAATGCGCCAGCAGTGTTCATGGACTTGATGAATAGAGTGTTCCATCCATTTTTGGACCAATTCGTCATAGTCTTTATAGACGACATACTCGTGTATTCAAGGGACAAGGAACAACACGAGAAACACTTGAGAATAGTGCTTGAGACACTTCGCAAGGAGAAGTTATACACGAAGTTCAAGAAGTGTGAATTCTGGATAGACCGAGTTGGATTTATGGGTCATGTAATCACTGCAAATGTAATTGAAGTGGATCCAGTAAAGGTTGAGGCAGTTAATGAATGGAAGGAACCTACGAATGCGAGCGAGGTTCGCAGTTTCTTGGGATTGGCAGGATACTATCGCAGATTTATAGAGGGATTTTCAAAAATAGCTGCACCTATGACTCGACTCACCAGAAAGGGAGAGAAATTTTTGTGGACCGAGAAATGCGATGAGAGCTTCCAAGAGTTGAAACGAAAACTAACTTCCGCACCGGTATTGACGATTCCTGACCCAACCACGGACTTTGTGATTTATAGTGACGCATCAAAACAAGGCTTGGGGTTCGTATTGATGCAGCACGGAAAGGTGGTTGCCTATGCCTCAAGGCAATTAAAGCCACACGAACTGAATTACCCGACTCATGATTTGGAGTTAGCTGCGGTAGTCCATGCACTGAAGATTTGGAGACATTATCTATATGGCGGGAAATGTGAGATATTCACCGATCATAAGAGTTTGAAATATCTATTTACTCAGAAGGAGTTAAATATGAGACAACGGAAATGGTTAGAACTGGTTAAGGACTATGATTGCACCATCAACTATCATCCGGGCAAAGCTAATGTAGTGGCTGATGCCTTGAGTCGTAAGACCAAATGTGAGTTGTCTAGCTTACTCACGCAACAAGAGCAATTGGTACGAGAGTTTGCGAGCCTGAAGATTGAAGTCATAACTCCACCGAGAAGTACAAAGGCGGTGTTGGCATCTTTGGTAGTTCAACCCACTTTGAGAGAAAGAATCAAAGAAGCACAAGGTCGAGATCAGTTTTTGAACAAGATGAAGGGACGAGTTCGAGAAGGAAATATAAAAGGGTTTGTCATAGCGGATGATGGTGTTTTGACGTATGAAGGGAGATTGTGTGTTCCTAAGGAGGAAGAACTTAGGAAAGAGATACTTGAAGAAGCTCATTGTACGCCGCACACGGCCCACCCGGGAGGTACAAAGATGTACCGAGATCTAAGAGAAGCCTTTTGGTGGCGAAGTATGAAGAGAGACATTGGATCTTTCGTAGAGAAATGTTTGATATGCCAGCAAGTCAAAGCCGAGCATCAACGACCGTCTGGTTTGCTCAAACCTCTTGAAATCCCAGAATGGAAATGGGAGCACATAACGATGGATTTTGTGGTAGGACTACCACGATCAGCAAAAGGAAATAAAGCGGTATGGGTCGTAGTAGATCGATTGACGAAGTCAGCTCACTTTCTTCCAGTTAAAATGACATTCAGTATGGAGCAGTATGCGCAAATATACATCCAAGAGATAGTGAAACTACATGGAGTTCCGGTGTCCATTGTGTCGGACAGAGATACAAGATTCACTTCTAAGTTTTGGAGAAGCTTACAGACTACTTTGGGAACAAAACTAAAGTTTAGTACGGCTTACCATCCGCAGACAGACGGGCAGTCTGAGAGGATATTACAGATATTGGAAGACATGTTGAGAGCATGTGTACTTGATATAGACGAAACCGAAATCATTCTGCGCCCCCGGTGGAGTTTGCTTATAACAACAGGCTACCAAGCAACTATTGGGATGGCCCCTTACGAGGCATTGCGGGGAGTGTAATGTATATCTCCATTGTATTGGAGCGAGGTCGGAGAAAAGAAGATGTTGGGACCAGAGTTGATTCGACAAACAGTGGAAAAGATAGCAAAAATCCAAGATCGAATCAGAATGGCACAAGATAGACAGAAATCGTATGCTGATCGTCGTAGGAAACACTTACAGTTCGAGGTGGGAGATAATGTGTTTCTTAAGGTAGCACCGGTAAGGGGGGTAATAAGATTTGGTGATAAAGGAAAGCTAAGGCCAAGGTACATAGGACCGTTTGAAATTTTGAAAAGAGTCGGAGATCTAGCTTATCAGCTTGCATTACCACCGCGTTTGTCAAGCGTACATGATGTTTTCCACATTTCGATGTTGAGAAATACGTTCATGACCCAAGTCATATTGTCAACTATGAAAATCTGCAGATTAACGACGACTTATCATACGAAGAAGCACCTGAAGCCATTTTGGAGCGAAAAGTTCATAAGCTGAGGAATAAAGACATAACCCTGATTAAAGTGCAATGGAGACGTCATGGGAGAAATGAAGCCACATGGGAGCGTGAAGAGGAGATACGTGCCAAGTACCCCGACTCCTTAATTTTTGGTAAGTTATCGAATTTCGAGGACGAAATTTAGTTAAGGGGGATAGGATGTAATATCCGTACTTTTTTTAATATATTTATAGTTATTGTTAATATTAATTATTATTATTATTATCATAAAATTATTATTACAATTATTTTCTTTTGTTATTATTATCATTAATATTTTTTTTGACAACAACTAGTAGAAATAACTATCCAGGCCCAATTCAAAATGTTAATTTCTGAAATTTATTATGGGCCCAAAATCTTTCCCTCAATTTTAAAAGTCCAAGTCAAATATGATTCATTCACAAACCCTAGTAATACAATCCTATAAATTCACATTAAACCCTACGTTCTTCATCAACCCTCCCGCAAAAAAAAAAAAAAAAAAAAAAGATTGAGCCAAAGTAGATTTTCAATACCATTCTTCATAGTCCCACAACAAAACGTAAACATTCAAAAGATTCTTTTTCTCAACCCTCTGTCAAAATCCATACCAATTATTCAACACCAAATCAAAATAGTTTAGTCCACTGTCCCTAGCTCTTATCACGGCAATCCATCGAATTTGAAACAAATCAAATTAGCCTTGCAAAAAAAAAAAGAAGAAAGAGCGAGAAGATTGAACAATGGTGGAGCCAACCCCGGCGCGCCGCAGCCCACCACCGACTATCCTCTCAAGCCACCCTCACCATCACCTCGAGACAACACAACACCCCCAAATCAAGTATCACCAATCGAGAACCCGTAGCCACCCGAAATAAGGCCAAAACCAAAACCACCGTAGAAAACCCGAACCCGGCCTCGTTGCCAAACTCGTTCGCCCACCTCGCGTCGCCCGTTGTCATTCGCCGGTGATGAGCGGGGTGTGTAGCTATGAAAGAAAGAAAGAGAATTAGAAAAAAAAATACTTAGAGAGAGTCAGACAGAGGGTGACGGGTGAAGGGGAGTTGTTTTGGGGGAGGAGATAGTGAATTAGAAAAAGAAAAGAAAAAAAAAATATGAGGATAAAAGGGATGGGGCTGGACGGACGAGTTGCAGAAAGAGAAGAAATAAGGAAAGTGATGATGATGGTGATGGATTGTGGGATATGGGGCCGTAGACTTATTTTGGGAGTTTAGGTCTTTAATGGGTTATAAATTGGTTTTAGAGAATGTTGACTTGTCAACCTTTGACTGTTTCATCAATTCATTTTCCAACCTCAAATTCTATTCCCTTTTATTATTTAAATTTCTTTATTTCTTTTATTAAACAACACCAATTCTATATTATTATTCTTAATTATATTTTATTATTTATTGTAGAAAACGAAGAAAACGAGGAGTAGACTTTACTGCATTATTGCATTCTTCGCACAGACATCTGCATTTATTTGAGGTGGAGATATTCTATTCACTTATTATTTGTCTCTATTAAATGCTTCGTATATGTGTAATTGTTTATGTGCAAATGTGAAAATAAATTATGTTAGCCTGGGGCTATAAGAAGGTCCGGGATCAAAAGTATCCTCGGGGTGAACCCGTAGTGCTATATTGGTCTGGGGTTGTAAGAAGGTCCGGGATCAAAAGTATCCTCGGGGTGAACCCGCAGTACTTAGTCAAGGGTTGTAAGAAGGTCTGGGATCAAATGTATCCTCGGGGTGTACCCGCAGTACTATAAAGTAACTGGCCAGTCAAAGTAAAAGTTAAACTATATGTTGAATGTTTACAATTGTGCCTATTGTTGTATTTAATCTTGACAAACGTGTCCCCATTGAGCGAGTTGAAAGCTCACCCCATATTCATTAACATTTTTCAGGTTAAGGAGTCCAGGCGAGGATTGGAGGCGGTGGATGCGAAATCAATGTTTTTATTTATTTTACAACTTTAGGAATATTTATTTCGTTAACGGATTTTTAGTTACCATTTTATTTTTGGAGGATTGATGTTTGAGTTCGAAGTAAAAGTATTTTCCTTATTTGAATGCGAGTATTTAATCATATGCTATTTTTTAAAAAAATTGTGTTCTTTTAATTAAGCTTATTGCACTGCTTAGATAAAATATTTATACGGTTAGAAATTTGGGTCGTTACAAGTCTTTCCAAAGATTATTTCAGTTTATTGTTCATCCAAATCAATGATATTCTTTTTGCATAAAAAATATGAAGGAGCCCCTCAAACATTTGAAAATATTCTCAGATATTTGTCACAAAGAAGAATTAGTCTTTTCTAAAAAGAAAGCAGTGATTGCTACAAGATATATTAAATTCCTTGTAATTAAAATCAACGAATTTGGAATCATATTACAAAGTCATATTGTGAAAAAATATAAGGATTTTAAGACATCCTCAAAGACAAGAAACAACTTCAAAGTTTTCTCAGAGTTGTTAATTGTGTTTGAATGTTCATAAATAATCTGACACATTACATAAAGGTATTTAGCCGATTACTCAAAATGGATGCGATATTGAACTGTTTATTAAGCAGATGCCTGTAATTATTGGTGGACTGGGCAACAATCATTACTAAAACTATATCAAACGGATAAGTGTCATGCCGATATTGCAACTGTCTATTTCAGACAGTGAAGCAAAACGATGGCATATCAACGAGAAAGAATTTTTCGCAGTCAGAAAGACATTTAAATAATGACATTTATTTTTACTGGCTAAAAATAAACCTTAAAAATCAATAAATCTAGTGTTAAGGCTTTCCTGAAAAATAAAATTGAATCTAAACCAAAAAAGACTAGATTACTTAGATCACATATTTAATGTTAATATTATGATTATTATATTGTTATTATAAAATTTCATGAAAATATTATTGCAGATTTTAAAAGGATATGGAGGAAATTAAAGTTGATTCCATCCTCACGACACCAAGAGACCTTGGCAATCATCTTGAGATGCTTCCGGGAAGTTGACACCCTGCCCATCAATGTTGATTTGGTCTGAAAGTTACAATGGATTGATCGGGACGAAGTAACTAATTGTATAAAAACATGTGTTTGGACTCATTCTCATTTGAGACTGGCATTTCAAGGGCCACTCCTCTAGGCCGCTAATAAGAAAAAAGAGTGTTTAGAGCGCAGGACTCTTTAGCCCGTAGCACATGATCCAAATACCTATAGCACAAGTCCTAAGTTGATAGAAATATTGGCCCAAGGAAAAAAATGATACTTTAGAGTCAAATCCCGAGTCATCATGTCAACGCAGCATGTCCGGGATAAAGAACGAACAGATCAACCTTAAGCCGATGACATGCAACTCTAAGAATAATACTAACGAGAATAAGTTTTCTCTTCTTGGTAAGATCACCAGCCTAATTAGTAGAAATTATTATGAGAAAAAGAATTTATCCAGAAAAAACAAAAATTAATATTTTTGGAAGTTAAATAGTGGTATGAGTTTGGAGCGAGTTAGGAGCTCTAGCTTCGATCTATACTACCTCCCCAACCTTCTCGGAAATTAAATATCTACTAAAATGGATCCAGGAAGTTGTGTATGAGTGTTGGTCAAATAGTGAAAGCATAAAACGAGGGGATACTTTGGAATTGTATTTTATTAGTGCAGCTTCGGAACCCGTCGGAAAAGGTACTCATAAATTCTTTCACTATATCAAGCTTCGAAGACCTGATGAGAGGGCTTTCAAAACCAAAAAAGGAAACAGTTCAACAGAAGTTCCTTTAGCTACGTCTTTTACACAAAATCGTATCTCAATAGGACGAGGATGGAGGTTATGGGTATGTCTCCAGAGATGGATAAGGTCAAGCTTCCATTCAAGTTTTATCAAAATTCGGTGAATGGATCATTCCTATTAAACACTATAATAGGAAATAACAAGATTTGCGGAAGACTTATTTGAGATAAAAGAGAAGTCTTCTTTGGGAAAACAAGCTGTCAGGGAGTAAGAAAATTCGCTGGAAATATTGCAATATGACTCATATTGGTCACAGAAAAAATCTTGTTTGCCCAGAATGCCCAAATTAAAAGGAGCCAGAATTCGACAAAGGACTCCAACCAAAGATTGATCGGAGACGTCCTGGAGACAGAGAAGGAAAATCACAAAAGTTGACGAAGTATCCAATAATTTGGGGACCACCAACAAAGTAGATCCCGGGACATACTGGTTGGTAGCATGTGATACCCACTTACCAACAAGATAAAAAATGGGTCATTACAAGAAAGAGATGGGCATCTGAGGAGCTAGCTATTAGATGCTAATAATTCAAGCGAAAAACGTAAGCAATGACGTCTTAAGAATCTTTCCACTTACTAAAGGATAAAAAAGCACGTTAGCAGGCTTTGTAGCTTTATAAATATACGTTGGATACCAGACAAAGTAGGGTCCAAATCATGTGATGTTAAGTATGTCTCCACTCATTTCAACAAGTGGATCCAATAATACGAGGATATAGAGACATTTCTTACCTCTATACAAGGGAAGATTTCAGAAGGCTAGAGGCATCGAACAACCTCCGTTATTCTTCAAAAACAAAATTTATCTTTGTAATATCTAAGTGTTTAAATTCTAGAATAGTTAAGTTTTCTTTTAAGCTTATCTACTTTCAAGTGCAAGCATCATTCATGAGAGGCTGATCAATTTCTAAAGGAGTCAGAAAACTTGTAGATCATCTTTCCTGAAGGTTGAAGTTGGACGGATTAAGTCATCTTTCAAACGGTGTAGGGGCAGTAATCTAATGACTGGCGGTGTTGCGAACCATCTCACCCATTACTGTTTCGATTAAAGAAATGTATGAATTTTAAGGGATATTACAATTTTACAGAAGCATGTTGGGCCTGATATGGTCGTAATGGACTATTTTCATTTCATCAAAGGGCCTCATTTGGAATGGGTACACTACAAGAAAAAGGATCTATGGCAACACATATTTAGTGACTCTTCTAAAAAGTGTAATAAAAGCTAATACTATAACGACGCTTTTTAAAAAGTGTATTTTAGTAATGACATTTTCAAAAATGTGTCAGTTTTTTTACAAATATGACGACGCTTTTTAAAAGGCGTATTTAAGTAATGACATTTCAAAAACGTGTCTGTTTTTATAGCAATATGACGACGCTTTTTAAAAAATGTTATTTAAGTAATGACATTTTAACAATACATTTTTCTCGATTTAGACGACACTTTTTAAAAAGCGTATTTAAGTAATGACATTTTCACAAAAGTGTCGACATTTTTACTAATATAGACGATACTTTTTAAAAAGCGTATTTAAGTGGCACTTTCAAAAATGTGTCGTCATTTTTACCAATATAGACGACACTTTTTAAAAAAGTGTATTTTAGTAATGACATTTTCACAAAAAGTGTCATTATTTTTTCCAATATAGACGACACTTTTTAAAAAGCGTATTTAAGTAATGACATTTTCACAAAAGTATCGGCATATTTACTAGTATAGACGACACTTCCACAAAAGCGTCAGCATCTTCATCAATTTAATAATTTTCATCAATTTAAAAGTAACCCTTTTTTTAGGAGTGTTCACAGTATGGTTAACCGATCAAACCTATGAGTGTGCACAATTCGGGTTAACCGACCAAACCGAACCCAAAACCGAACCAAAAGTTTTGGTTCGGTTTTTGTTTTGTTTTCCAAAAATTCATTTTTCGGTTTCAATTTCGGTTTTAGGGGTCGGTTAACCGAACCGAACCAAAAACCGAACTTGTATTTACTTTTTTTAAAAAAATCAGTATAATAGCTTGTTTAGGTTTTTCAGAGAAAAGTACATTTCTTCCTTTCTTCTCTTTAATAGCGTAACTTGCAATAAAACAAAAGAACAGAAATCTAAACCTTCTCCATAAACTTGCAGAAAACCAGAAATCAACTCTAAACCTTCACAAGTCCGCGCACCTCCCCTGAAGCTCCATCGGCGACCGTTCACTAATCTTTCTTTTCTCCACAATTTGTTGGTGCCAGATCAATATTTTAGGTATTCCCAAACCAAAATCCCAAAAATTAATAAACCTTTGTCCTCAATTTCAATCAACACTGAAGGAGTCTGGGGGCTTTGACTCTGATTCTCTGAACGGTGGTTAGCAGGTACTGGTTATTCTAACGAACTTCTAGACTTCTCATTACTCATTAGGATTTTTCTTTCTTTCTAATTCTGGTTTCTTATTTGTATTTATTGCTTCATTTTTTGAATTTTTTTTGCTTCAGACAAGTGGACAATAGGTTTATATATCTTTTTTTAATGTATTGTAAATGGACAACACAACATGTTGACATATAACACATTTTTTGTGTATTTTTCTTTAAAGTTCGGTCGACCGAAAACCGAACCGAACAAACCGTACAAAGTTTGGTTCAAAACTGAACCAAATCGGTTAATTCGATTCGGTGTTCGGTTTGACATTTTGGCAAAACCGAACTTTCGGTCGGTTTGGTTTCGACCGAATGTGCACCCCTAATTAAACAGAACCGCGAAACCAAAATTTCGGTTTAGGTGTGTTCACAGTTCGGTTTTCGGTTTAGATGTATTCACAGTTCGGTTTTTGGTTTAGTTTTTGTCAGAAATCCGGTTTTCGGTTCGGTTCGGTTCAGTTTTAAGGTTCGATTCACCGAACCGAACCGAAAACCAAATTTAAAAAAAAAAAAATTCGCTGGTTTATTTCCAGCAACTAGTAATAGAGTTTATTTCCAACATCAGTCTTCTCCATATGTTTGTACCTTTTTTTGGAACAATTTATTTCGATGGAGTGTATTGAATCTAATTGCTCCATTTTTGACCTTTTTGTTTTATATTTACAATTGTTAAATTTTTGAATTTGCGTAATTTCTAACAAAGATGATCTCATTTAGCTTTAGCAGTGGAAATAATGTTTTAACTATAGTATTATCGTGTTCTTCTTCTAGGTTACAATGGACAAAAGTTGGATGCAAATGCCTAGATCAAGCAAAGCTTATAGTGATGGGGTCTCCAGTTTTATAAAATTTGCTCAAGAGAATTCATCTGTAAATGGAGCAATTTATTGTCCATGTCGCAAATGTTTTAATAGGTTTTCACATGATGCAGACATTGTTCATGAGCATTGGTATGGTATGGCTTTCAAGAAGGTTATAATCATTGGGTGTTCATGGTGAAAATATTTTTTCTTCATCAGAAGATCAAGACAACCCTATTAAGTCAATTACAAAAAATCTGGAAGCAAATCTTGATGGAGAATATGAAATGAGCGGACTCCTCCAAGATGCACTTGGAGTTCCACATGAACATAGCTTTCAAAATGCGTCTAGAGTTGAGTCGACTAATTTGGATTCACCAAATCAAAGCCAACATCAAGGTGATGAGACGCAACCTATTGATGGGGATTTCATCGTGAATAATGCAAGGATTAGACACCAAAATTTAGAGAAAGAAAGTGATCAAGAACTTTACTGTGGTTGTTCAAAATATTCCAAGGTATCATTCATATTGCGACTATTCCACCTCAACTGTCCATATGGTTGGTCAGCAAAGTTATTTAGTATGCTTCCTGAGTTATTAATAGATGCCTTTCCAGATGGTGTTTCTTTGCCATCATCTTATTATGAAACCAAAAGAATTATTAGGGAGTTAGGACTTGGATATCAGAAAATTGACTGTTGCCCTAACGACTGTGTGTTGTACTGGGGAGATAATGTCAACCTAGAAAATTGTAACGTCTGCTCATCATCAAGGTGGGTAGTGTACAAAGATGAAGGCGACACAATAAATTATGAAGAAGATAAGCAATAAAAGAAAAAGCAAGTAAAGTGTTACGGTACTTTCCTTTAATACCAAGACTAAAAAGATTGTACTTGTCTTCAAAAACTGCATCATCTATGAGATGGCACATGGAAGGGCGTACTAATGATGAAAAATTGAGACATCCAGCAGATGGAAAAACGTGGAAAGAGTTTGATGTCAGGTTCCCAGAATTTGCTTCTGATCCACGCAATGTAAGGCTAGCACTAGCTAGTGATGGGTTTAACCCATTTTGAACAGTGAGCACGACATACAACACTTGGCCTGTTATATTAATTCCATATAACTTAGAGCCTTGGGTTTGTATGAAACAATCTTCTTTAATACTGTCAATGGTTATCCCAGGGGAGAAGGGACCGAGAAATGATATTGATATTTTCTTGCAATCATTAATTGATGAGTTGGAGAAACTATGGGAGGGTGTGGAATCATTTGATGCATCAAATGGTTAGTACTTCAATCTACGAGCAACTTTATTGTGGACTATTAACGATTTTCCAACTTATGCTAATTTATCAGGTTGGAGCACCAAGGGTCGTGTTGCTTGTCCTTCTTGTGCGGATTTGAATCATTCTCAATGGTTAACCCATGGAATATTTTTTGCTATATGGGTCATCGTAGATGGTTAGATCCGAATCACAAATTTCACTTTCAAAGAGACGAATTTGATGGCACTGAAGAACTACGATCTGCTCCTGTTCCACTTTCTGGTACTAATGTCTTAAGTCAATTACAGGGGCTGAAATTCACTTATGGAAAATCTAAAAAAGCATCAAGTAAAAGGTCAAGGGATATACATGCAGGACAGACCAGTGCTGAGCAATCCATTAATGGTCAAGGGGCATTTGAAGTTGTTGATGATTACATTGGAAAACCGGTGATTTTGAAATTTCTACTACTAGTCAGGGCTTAGCAGAACAAGCCCCACAGAGTGAGACACAATACGTGTGGAAAAAAAAGTATTTTTTTTTTATCTAAAATATTGGGAGTTTACTCTTTTGCGTCATAGTTTAGATGTGATGCATATAGAGAAGAATGTTTGTGATAACATCCTTAATACCTTGTTGAATATTGAAGGTAAAAGCAAAGATAACCATAATGCCCGACTTGATTTGATGGAGTTACGTATAAGACATGAGCTTCATTCTATAATAGGCACTAATAACAAGCTCCATAGCCCCAAACATGCTACACTATGACCACAAAAGAAAAGGACTTATTTCTAACTGTGCTTAAACATTTGAAGGTTCCTGATGGGTATGCATCTAACATATCAAGATGCGTAAATCTAAAGGATCGTAAGATTTTTAACCTTAAAAGCCACGATGCTCACATTTTGATGTAAGATATTCTTCCAATTGCTTTATGAGCTTCAGTGTCTCCTCACTTGGTTGCTGTTATTTCCGACTTGTCATCATTTTTTAAATCATTGTGTTCAAAAACCCTTGACTTAGAGGAGCTGAAAGACTTACAAGCAAACGTGGTGGTCACATTATGTCGCCTGGAGAAGACTTTTCCTCCCAGTGTTTTCACAATTATGGTTCACTTGATTGTACATTTAGCTCAAGAGGCTATGCTTGGTTGTCCTGTACATTATAGATGGATGTATCCTATTGAGAGGTTAATTTCAATATTATGTTTCATATTGTAAAACTTAAATAAACAATTGTACAAAATTATCTCAAATTACTATGCATGATGAATTGTAATTAACGTACCTCTACATATCTTATATATTTTGAAGGGACTTGGTGCTTTTGAAATCACTAGTGCAGAATAGAGCTCAACCGGAGGGTTCCATTGTAGAAGGTTATATTGCGAATGAATGCTTAACTTTTTGTTCACGGTACCTTCAAGCTGCGGAGACAACATTTAATCGTCCTCAAAGGAATTGCGATCATATCGACAATAGAGAACAATTTCTTTTCTCAAGTAGTGGACCAATAATAGGGAAATTAGAAAGTGTGGTTCTTGATGACATGGCTTTGGCTCAAGCCCATAGATATGTTCTACTTCATTACGAACAAATATCTTGTTACCATAGGTAAATGAGTTAATGTTTTTGAATATTTTACTAGTTGTTAATTTTGTATTTTAAAATATATGAGATATTAATTGTTCGATTAAATTTAGTTAGTTTTTGGCGGCCCAAAGATCTTATCGTCCGAACCGAGATACACAAAAGATTTAACAAAAGTGGATTATTGAGAAATTTCCGGAATGGCTCTTAAGCCAAGTGAGTATTTTTTTGTTTGGAAATTCCTCTATTATATATATATATATATATATATATATAAATGAACAGTTATAAATAATTAAGATTATTTTTTTGCAGGTGCCACTAATGATCAAGAACAATTGTTCGGATGAATTAGTAGCTATTGCAAGAGTCCTGAACAATATTGCAAGATGGTTCAGTGGATTCATTATAAATGGATTTAGATATCATAGAAAGAGCCGGGACCAATTAAGAAAGACTCAAAATAGCGGAGTAGTTGTGGAAGTTGACAGAAATCCTTTTTATGGTGTCCTTAACGATATAATTGAGTTAGACTACTACAGGAAGTTTAAGATAGTGATGTTTAGGTGTGATTGGGTTGATGTTAATGCAGCAAGGGGGTTGAAAAAGGATGCAAATGGGTGCGTCATGGTAAATTTCTCTAGGTTAATACATACAGGGAAATCCTTGCAAGATGATCTATTTGTATTCTCATCACAAGCAAAGCAAGTCTTCTACATGAAAGATCCGAAAAACAACGATTGGTCTCAAGTGATTTGCACAAAACCAAGAGACTTATATGATATGGGTTTGGGATCACAGCACGAGGATGATGATATTTACACAGAATTCATGCCTCACAATGTTAATGGAGCAAGTATCAATGATGATCAGACCAATTCGGCTAGGATGGATGTTGAAGAGCAATCTGATAACCATTAAAGCAATTAATAGAAGAATATTTCATGAACAAGTAGTGCAGTATTGTACTTGGTCTTAGATGTTATTCCTAATAGGTTATCTTTATGTAAAAGAAAATATTAGCAGATTGAGTATTTCTTTTGGTGTCCTGTATGAAACGGTAAAATTTGCTAATTTACCTTTAGTGTGATATTAAAGTGTGTTGATATATTGGTTTGTGGGTTATTAATGTGTTTGAATTGGTTTGTGGGTTTGCTGGTTTGCTGTAGTATAGTCATTCCATAATCTTTAAAAACGAACAAGCAAAGTTCTGTTTGGAATTGATTAGTCTTAATTCTTCTCTGTTTTTGTAAAACTGATAAATTAATATTCTATGGTTTACTGGGTACATTTAGTTGTGTTTGCTATTAAGAGTTGGCAAATGTTGTTTTGTAGCTAGATGATTGGAGTTATGGTTTCTCGTGTTTTTCTAAACTTGGTTCATTTAGTTGTGTTTGTTAAGTGCTTATTGCCTATTGGTACTTCTAGTTTGTGTATGCTCTAATATTCTTTTTTTTTAATGGTTTAGTGCCCTTAATTTTTGGTATATTTTATTGTAAAATTATTGGCATTAGAATATTCACATACTCTAGAATTTTACATCCTCCAGAGAACTCTCTACTCTCCTCCCTCTCTCTTAGGGTTTCAGACATCTCAAATATCTCACGAGTTATCTATCAAATTCCAATAAATGGCTTCTCACTGCTCAAGGCTTCTCTCCGCAAGAGTTCGATTACAGTCGAGAGATTTTCAGTCTCAGAATCAGAAACAGGAGCCCGAGTCACTCTTCTTCCAGGCTTAAGTGGTAGCTAGGAGATATGTATTTATCTTTGAGAAAGTAAGTCATCTGTGGAAGCTTTCTCTTTTATTCGGTTGTTTCTATTTTTATTTCTTGAATTATTTGAGTGGCTCAAATTAGAGAGATGGAAGCTTTGGAAGGGTTTGTATACTGATTTTTAGATGTTTAAAAATCTATATTTCTAGATCTACATCTCAATCACCATTAACATACAACAAATATGTTACGACTACTTAAATGAATAGAAATACAAAACAAATTAACAAAATAAGCTTGAAAAATCAACGTTTCAGTTAAATAAAATATCAATCCCCTGTTCCCATTCCTTAAGATGTAATTTTATTATTATTTTTCCTAATTTGAGTTTTAGTGATAACTAAGTATATAAAATGTGATGGATGGGATTATGATTTTTTTTTGTAAGTTTTTTTATGTGTTGGCGGGTTTGATGGGTTGGACCCACCGGATAACACGTCTGTGGATGGCGGGGCGGGTCGGGACAGGTCGGGTCTCTAGTAGTAATTAATCCTACTCCAGTCTCCAGTAGTAATTGTTGACAAATATGAAATATCGGAGAGGGAGGTATGGCACTTTCCATTGACTTCCAGCATTAGTATTAGGCAATCTACAAAGTTAAGACAATTTGCTATAGTACGCCTATCTAATTAATCCTTTTGAATAACACAACAATTTAATATAGTAATGAAATTCTCAAAATAAAAAGAAAAATTAATAGTTATTGACTTTACTCTAAATAATTCTAAAAGATACACAAAATTAACCCCGAAAATTATTTAAGGTATGTCTGCTAAATTAAAATAAATATTTATAGTGCCTGCATTAATGTGATTTATATGAATGATATTCTAAGTAATCCTTTTGATTAACAAATCAATTTAATAGTAATAAAATTCTGAAACAAAAAAAAATTAATAGTAGTTGACTTACTCTAAATAATTTGACACAATCTAAACCTACTCAAAATAAATCCCAAAAGTGAAAATAAAAACCCGCCAAAACATAGCATTTCCCAGTTTTTCTTTTGCACGATTTATATCCCACTTCTTCTGCACGGTTCTCTCTCTCTCTCTCTCTGTCTCTCTCTCACTCTCTCTCTCTCTCTCTCTCTCTCTCTCTCTCTCTCTCTCTCTCTCTCTCTCTCTCTCTCTCTCTCTCTCTCTCTCTCTCTCTCTCTCTCTCTCGTCATCAGTTGCGCTTCCACGAGGTATATTCCAATGTCTGGAGCAAAACGCCTTCGATGTTTTTTGAATTCCCAGGAAGATGTTGCTCAAACATCTGAAAATCACCAAGAAGATTCTGATGATGAGACACAACGACCTGACACTCTAGACTCTGATATTGAAGCACATCAGAAGGAGAATGTTGAACAAGTCTACGAAGATATCGAAATTTGAGGTACTATCTGGGATTATCATAATTGTTTTTGGTAGTACAAATTATTTATACTATGTTTTTTTGTTAATTTTGTCTGTATGTGCGTTATTATGCGTTAATGTAAGAAGTTTGATTGCATTATATGTTTGCTGGTCTAAGATTAATGCTTTCTTGAATAATTGCACTGTTGAGAAAAATGGGATTAAAATGAGACTGCTTTTGAGACAAATGAGATTAAAATGAGACCGCTTTTCTCCATGGATCATTATGATGTTTATGATCATTATGATGTTTATGTTATTCCGTTGATAGCTAATTTTGTATATGGGGTATGTTGTGAGAAATTCTTCAGAGATAAATTGCCTACATGGGAGAATATTTTCTGCATATAATTTATGGATTACTGATTAAGAGAATAAAGTACAGAAAGATTGCACATCTAAAATCATTTTGGCCAGCCCAATATCCTCCCTAGTCCCTTGAAGGGAAATGTTCTTACATAAGTTTGTACCATATATGAGATAAAGTTGTACAACTTAAATCAGTGTAAACATGATATCAACATATAATGAGACCTTTTGAATGAGATATCAGTACTTGCTCATATGTTCTTTAATAATTATTTCATAATTAATTTATATGCGGTTTTATTTGCATGTTTAGACCCAGAAGGCAACATGCGTAAAAAAACGAGGAGGGACTCGTGCTAAAGATGCTCATAATCAAGATGCAAACATTGTTCAAAATGAAATATTCTGTGAAATCTTAGGAGAAGATCAATATGGGAGAGTTAAAGGATATGGACTAGGAATGACCCTTACCCATGTAAATAGTCAAAGCTTTCCATCTGGAGAAAGAATAACAAACGAAATGGAAGCTATGCAAAAGGAACTAGCTGATATGCAGACAAATTATGAAGCAAAGATCTTGAATTTGACAACAGACTATGAAGGTAAAATAGCTCAATTGAAAGAGGACCATGAGAAGAGGATTGAAGAGTTGCAATCGGTTAACAACAATGTTCAAATGGACATGTGACTCCTTCATCAGGAATTTTCACGATTTAGCGTTATCCCGAAGAAGTCTATGCGTCGAGGTTGTTTTCCATTTTTCACTTCCTGTCGCAATATTATTTGAATTTAAATCAAATCACAAAATAAATTACATTCATCGTGTAAAATAATACTTGATTATCATAAAAAAATAAAAGGGAACATGTCAGCACATAAATTCTCCCATTGAAGACATTGTCAGAACATGTCTCTGTCCAATGCATTGTACTAATTTGTTACCAGATATACGAGACATTATTATAAGTGAAACTTGCCCCTTCAAGAGGAATGATTCTTCAATGAAAGACTAGATTAAGACCAGGGCTAGTTGATATAATGTAACATATGAAATTAGGTAAATGCACTGCCAAAGATGTACACATAATCACAATAAATTGAGCTGAAAACTTAATTAACAAGGAAAACGTGAATAAAAAGGAATTTTTTATCTCACGTATTCGTCTTTGCATCGTGCAAAACTCTTTGAACTACATGTATGAGGCGTTTTATGGTGTTTCCTTGTTGCTTTACCCTTATCAGACAATTTCTGCACACAATCCATAAATTATTACGAGTTTTTTACTAATATAAATGTCACCAAATATTTTAAGTAAAATAAATAATCATGTTACTTAATTTAATACCTGTGACTCTTCTGAAAACCAACATTGAACAAGTTTCTTCCACTGTAAAGGCGACATTCCTTGTGGAACATCTTCAATTGTTTGTTGCTTTGTCTTTTCAGGTGAAAAATGAGCACACTTTAACTTATGTTTGTGGTTCTTCCATTTAACTCGAATTGAACCCAACACCCATTTTTTTACATATGGATTATCAGGGATCTCAAAGTATGCCTGTAAGAAAATATTACATGGATTATAATTAATACATTTAGGATATCAAATATAAGAGATTCTTATATTTTGAATTATATCACAAATTAAACCATATAAACTACCTTAGTCAACTTCCATAAAATGTCCTTATCTTCATAAGGCATTTTCCTCCCATTTGAGTACTTTACGGAGCAAAATTATTTTTTCCTTGTAACAGTACCAAGCCAACCTCCCTATATTCCCCCACTTTTCTTAATTGGTTGCCCCCAATCATTACATTGGACAACGACTTTTGAGCCTTTGGGCAATGTCCAAGCTGAACTACGTTCTGTAAGCATGTTGGTAGCCATGTCCTATTGATACAATCATCATAGAATTTGTATTTAGGTTATTATAGAATTATAAACCTCTTAATTATCAAATGTAATAAGATAAATGACTTTAACTAGTTTTAGAAATTACCATGATTTTTTCTGCATCTGGATTCACAAATGTCCCATCTTTTTTTTCTTTTTTTTTTCTTTTCCAGAATATGCGTGATTCTTCAGAATTCGAGAGTATTTGAGAATCATGTTTCTTGTTACTTTGAAACATGATATAGCAGTCAACAAAGAGCATTAGAAGCATATCGATTTTCATCCTTTGGATTATTCACCATGTCTTTAAACAATGTTTAATTTACTATTTTCCAGACAATGGTGTAATTTTATTTTGAGTTTGTAATGACTTTGATTATTAAATTGAGATATTTATTCATTCGTGTTTTTATTTATTTTAAGTTTCTTGTTGTTTTGCTGTTTGGATATTATTAATGTTGTGTGGATTTATCATAAATAACATCGTAAATCTAATATATAGGGACAATTGTCAATTTGGTAACATCTAATTAAAAAGCATTATAAATTTTAGGACGGAAAAAAGGAATAGTGTAACTGTAGGTCCCAAGGGGTGTAAGTGTAAGGTTTAGAAGGGGGGGTTGAATAAACCTTACCAAATTTTCGATTTAGTCCTTTTAAATATACAAAGTTGATTCTACACAAACCGTGTCCTTGATGGACAATCGATTTAGTCAATCAAGAGAGTTAGTCTCTCAACGACTCAACCGAGGTGTTGATGGAATAACTCAAATTGTTGACTCTAAATTAACTCAACTCGTGGTTTTGTTTTCAGCGAAGACTTAACACCCTTAAGTTTGATTAAGTAAGAGTTTAGTCTTTGGTTTAGTACTTGTATTATCAAATGGATAGCAAATTTATCAAAGATATATAAGCGATTAAAAATGCAGAATTAAAATGCTTTGAAATGTAAATGACACAATGAAATTTTTATAGAGGTTCGAAGATGGGGTAATTCTTCTACTCCTCTCTTCTCCAACTCCCGGAGGAATCCACTAGGTAATGATCGGTTTACAAAGTGGTAACAGTCCGGGATACAAGTCTTGATCACACAAACTAACTTGATCCTTTGGGACTCGATCGAGAGACGCCTTGATCACTCACCGGCTTCTCGTACGACTCGGCTTCTTCTTCACAGGCAGGCGCAGCTGCCTTGCTACTACTGACTCACTTGTTCAAGCTCTTTGGATTTGATCACGAAGCCCTCCAAAAGCTTAAGACTTGGTTCGACCTTAAACCTTCCTACAATCCTTCGTGGAATGTAGACCCCTTTTCTTCAAAAGTTTTCTCTTCAACTGATTGAAGTTCTCTTTCCTTCACAGGTTAGTGTTGGATTGATGTACTTCGTAATGTAGGCTTGAGGATTAATCTTGAATGATTTGAGAGTATTTCTGGTTATAATTTTAATTGATTTCTTGAATGTTCGTGGTTGTGTCTCTTTCTCTCGAGTCATTCCTCGCCTTTTATAGTGATCTTTCAAAAATTTGCCCGTTGAAGAGATAGGCTTATTTTTGAAAGTCACTTGCGTCGTTGGCTTGTCTTGTTTCCTTGGAATTGCCATTTCCTCGTATGAATTGTTCTTTCACCTTTTGAGTTCGACACGGTGTAGTGCTTCCCATTGGTTCATTTCATTTGCACGCTTTTGGGGCTGAGCACTCCAAGAAAGGTGGTATGGAGATATTACTTGTTTAAGTAATTCTCTTGATTTCCGTGCAACGGATCTTTTACAATTATCTCGACTTGACGCATTTCTTTGCTTTCCCCAGGTGACTTAGAGTCGACTTCCAATCATTGGATGACTCTTCTCGTCACTCAACTTGAGACTTGGCTTTTCTTGAGTTGACTTGATCGATACTCCACTTAGCCGCATCTCACCGCTTCTTCATAGAGTTCCCGTCTACACTTCTTTGCCATACTCACTGTCTCACAAAGAGAGTCTTCCTTCCATCTTGATTGTCTTCTTGCATGTTAGGGCGTAGGCGACTTAACTCGGCTTGGCCAGCTCTAATTGTTACAATGCATTTTACAACAAAAATTGGGGTGCCAACTTTCTATTCTAAGTTTTACATGGCATTCATCAAAATCTAAACAATAAAATTCCTAACAGTAACCAATTTAATGACAAAAATTATAAAAAGTATTGCAAGATTTAATGACTCAAATTCTAAAAGCGTAGCCAATTTAGTGAATGAAATTCGTAAAACTGTCGTCAATTTTGAGGACGCTCTTTATAGTGTGTTCCTTGAAAGCGTCTCGGATTTGACAATGCTATTTCATTAAAAGCGTTGCTAATTTATTGACACAATAATTGATTAGTGTCGCAAAATTTGTACCTAAGAAATCATAGGTCTATTGTAATCGTGACATAAAATTGCGTCACAAAATTCATGTTAATGACACAATAAATAAAAGTGTCACGCTTTAAAATTTACCTACGCATAGACTTGTGTCAGGGATATTTTCGTGACATCAAATTTAACAACGCAACTAGTGACACTTTCACAAGCGTAGGTAATGTACTTCGTAACGCTAATAAGCGTCTCTAAATGGAAAAAAACGTCACTAAACGCTGTTTTTTTTGTAGTGGTAATTGATGCAGATGGAAACTACGAGTAAACGAACAACAAACAAAAGTAATACGTAACTTTACGAAGAAACATAAATTACAATAAAAAGAGATGAATCTCAAAACTTAATAATATTCAACTACCTAAAAATAATGACAAAACTACTATTTTTAAGATCAAATTAAATATCCTAACTCAACTAGGAAACATTAAAAGACAAACCAAAATAAAAGAATCCTATATATACAAATCACTTTGTAAAATATAAGATATTGTAAAATCCTACAATATCTTATCTTCATCAGCAACACTTGGCTGTGAGACATTTGCTGAAGTATGCCCTGTTAAATTTATAGGTTTGAAACCTGATATGATCCCTTAAGGTCTCAGATTCGAGATTGGATCTAAGTAGGTGTAACAATGTCACAAATAAAATAGTTGGAGGTTTCTCGTGGCTTGAAAATGAGGTTTCTCGTGGCTTGAAAAATCTGAACACCAGCTGTTTTTGGAGCTAAATTTATTATGTGATAATTCTATAATTTTGGAGGCCAAAATGCTGCGAATTGGATTCTAAAAGAAGAACTGGAAATGCTGATAGAAATAAACAAAACTATGGGGGCGAAATTATTCATACATCGTAAAGTGCAAGTAGATTCCTAGTTTAGGAGTTATAGTGTAACGAATTAAAGTTCGGGAAACAAAATGTAAAAAAGGTAAAGTTTGGAGGGTTTAATATATTTAACTCGGTAAAACCACTTCAATTAAATTTACATGATATTTGGTAAGCGGCAAATAAATTTACTGTTACTAAATTTGAGCTATTTGTTTATTTGATTTTCTTGCGTTTTGACTCGTCAAAATGACGGGAATTTTTAGTTCTTAATTACATTGTTGCAACCATTTCCACATTAAATTTCCACAAATTAATTATATATTGCAATGTCTGATATTTGATTTTTTGGTGTTTAAAGAATCACTTAGTTAATTGTTTTAATTTTATTAATCAAAAGATTCCAAGAAATATATCATCCATTTTTTTAGAGTTATTTATTTATTCATTTATGCACCAACACCCCACCGGGGATAGATAGAACTTGTGACCTTCCCCACAAAGGAGGGAGGCAATACCATCATGCTGAATGACCGGTGTATTTTCTTAGAGTAGTTAACTTATTATATCTAAATAGATAGATTGTTTAAATTACTTTTTTACCCTTTAGATTATATATGAAAAAAATATGAAAAAAGTGATTAACCATGGAGACATGTGAAACCGCCACGTGTCATCGGGAGAATGTGAAGTTGCCACATATTTCATAATAGAGATGTGGACATGTGTCATTATAGTTTTCTCTTTTAGTATATAGGGTTGGTTAATTAGATATTAAACCGCTTGTATAGCCATTAGCCAACTAAGCAAGTTAATTAATCTACTTAGTTAGTCAGCTAAGTAGTGTTAGTCACAATCAAACTTGTATAAAGATCCTCACAGCTCACAATTAGTATAAAGGAATAATTAAAATAACTCCCAGTTTTGGACTAATTACGAGAAAAACCAGAGGTTTTTTAAAGTTACAAAAAAAAAAGGTTTAATTTTATCTTAATTTTAAAGAGGTAACTATAATGAAAGATCATGATCATGATCATAATTATGATAATTAGAAAATCAACACTATCATAACGTTTATACTTTAACACTTACAATATTACCACAACCTTATTGTAACCACTGTAAGAAATATCATATATAACATCGAAGTCTATTTGAAAACTCATCAACCAATATTGTTGTGAAATAAACTTGAAGTAATTACAATTACTTCAGGGGTAGTTTTTATAATTTTGAATGTTAGTTGAATTTCTTTGTAATTAGATCAAATCTTAATGTATTTTTTGTAATTATCCATTTTCTTAATGAAATCTCGATATATATCTACTATCTACTACTATCTTAAATATCTGAATATTTCTGTAAATTTTTGAATAGACTAAAATGCCCTTCTAAAATAACTGGACTAAAATATCCCTGAGTTAAATGGTAAACTGTAATTATTCATAGCCTAATGAAAAGATTTTTCTTTCATTTCTGAAACGCCAAAAAAAAACGCTAAAAAACGTTAGGCTTCCCTCACTCCCTAAATTCACTCGCGTCTCTTGATTAAAACTTAATTTTCCTCCCTTCTTCTTCTTCTTCTTTTTTCCTCTGTTTATCTCGGCAGCAAAACGAACAAAGACTCCTCCGGCAACTCTGCCTAACACTCCGCTAACTTCCACAGGCGAAAAGCCCCAAATCTAGGTTTTATTTGTTTATTCTTTTTTTCTTTTTTGTTCAATTTATTTGGTTGTTGCTTAGGGTTTTTGTACTTTTTTTTGTGAGAGTTCATTTGAGGAAATTTGTAGTTTTTGGTTGTTGCTTAGATTTGTTTATTCTTTTTTCTTTTTTGTTCAATTTTTTTGGTTGTTGCTTAGGGTTTTTGTACTTTTTTTTTTGTGAGAGTTCATTTGAGGAAATTTGTAATTTTTGGTTGTTGCTTAGGGTTTTTGTAATTTTTTTATTGGTGAGAGTTCATTTATGGAAATTTGTAATCAAATTTCGATAATTGTTTAATTAGCCACAATCCGTCTTTCTTTGTTTGGGTGAGTCAAATTTCGGGGATTGTGTAATTAAAAATTTTCATGTATGAAGCAATCGAGTATCTTTGTAAGATTGACCATTTTTTGAAATTAATTAACTCAACTTGCGAACAATATTTGCCCATTGTGATTATGGGACACGACTGATGATTATGAAAATAGTCATGAAGTTTTCATCTTCATTGTTTTTATATTCCAAGACGCCGCCGCTATTTCGATATTTTTTATTACGAACTACGCTTTCACGGTGATGCAACCAGATTAATGATGATCGCCAGATTCGAAGGTAGAGGGTGCGAAGAAGTGTTCTCCGACTTGATTTTGTTAACTCGGAACCAATTCTTGAAGAGCAAGTGCAAGATCTTTGTGAAGGTCATTTCTTGAGAGGAAGGCGACACTGGTTTTCTACGATTTTCTAATGGACTTTCTAAGGTTCCCTCTCGAAACTTAGGTAAAAATCAATTCAATATTAATTCGTAAATGAAGAATTTTTAGTTTGGAATTCAAGTTGAGAATATGGTAATTTTTCTTAATTATTACCTTTGTTTTCTTGCATTTTTCCAATCTTCATGATTATCTCCCATTTTTAAGTTTGAACACATGAGGAAAGGTTGGTTGATGAAGCCTCATAGTTGATTTTCAGGAAATCCGATTTCATTGGAAATTTGTTAACTCTTAATCGAAATGTAAGTCATAGTTAAATTCCTTAGTGAATTTAGAATTTGATTAACAACACATAGAATGCGTTTTCTTATGTGAAATTGATAAGTAACCATTTTATTCATTAAGATTATATAGTTTAGAATTTAGATTGAGATCTGGTCATTCTTATTAATTCTTTGTTATTCCATTTCATCAATTTCTGGTTTGATGTTTATTCAAAAGTTTAGCTTGAAATTCGGAATTGAAAACTTTTCAGTTTGTAAATTGTTCTTTCCCTCACAATTGCAGGTTACATCTATTTCCTGGAAAGGAATTGATGAGCTAAACACGGTAGACACTCCTGGACATGCAGATTTTTGGTTGTCAGGTATGTCATAATCTAAGTGATGGCTCAAAAGCTACCTTTAAAACCGTAGGCAAGTGCACCTATCGTTTTATAGTATAGATTATTGAGTATCGAGTGTCATTCCCACGAGGATTGTAAGTACTAATAATTACCGTCTTTTTGTTATTTAATCTAACAATTTTCAGAGTTTTGTTTGTTAAAATGGAAAATGAAAAAATAGAGAATTTAAAATAATCGCAACTTACAATAAATTAGATAAAAGTAGATTGTAGAATGAGAAATCAAGAGATACAAATGTGTTTGAATGTAAATCCCTCTAGAATGTTTTTGTGATTTGACAAGTTAAAAATACAACCGTAAGCCCTTAAGCAAAAACCAACCTCTTTTAATAAAATCTCATGTCTTGTGGACCGTAGAAATTCCCAATTTAAGTTAAACCCTTTCTCAAGGCGAAAAACTTCTAATCTCAAGTTGATTAATCAAATCTCTTTCTAGTTAAAACCCCCAAGACAAAGATTATAACGATTTGTGAATTCCCATATTAGGTTTGACCCTAATCCGGAAGATTTATGTCGTCTATATCTAGGATTGCATGCAACTCTTTTCACTTATATAGTTCTATTTCACCATGAATCTCTCGATTTCCGGATGAAAAATAAACTTCAAATCAATATTGCGCATATATCAATTCGAATGAACGAAGCATAATATAAGTGAATCACACAAAATATGAAGATTTTATTAAAAACATACACACCTTAATCACAAATCCATTCTAGAGTTCATTACATTCAAACACTAGGAGTTTAGCTACACATGATTTTGACCAAAGAATAAATTACACAAGAAGATTTAAGTATTGTAGACATGGTGTACTTATCTTTCTCAAAATCTCAATTGACTTCTTTCTTGATTGATGATGTTGCTCCAAGCCTTCTTCTCCAATATTGCCCCAAGCTTTCTCCTCCAAGACCCCTTGATCCCAATTCTACTTAATGAAATGAATACAATGAATATTTCCTGAGTATCTAATGAATGCCTCTCCCAATTTCAACCCTTGGCTTTTATAGGCAACCAATACATTGATAGTACTCTCTTTTATTAAACAATCACCCCCATTTTCCTTGTTGGTTGGTGAATTCTTGTATTCAAGTGATGAGGGAGGGGACATGGAGACATGTTTCAACAAAATAGGGTGTTAAAAGTGTACAAAAGTGGCCAAAATGGGTTGGTTGGTGAGTTTTCCCCAAATTCCGCAAAGAAAAGTTGCAAAAAGAGGTCCCGGACACGCCCGTGTCGCCCAGAACGGTCGGGCCGTGCTGTTTTATCACACAGGGACTCAGCCTGACATGGCCGTGCTTCCCAACACGGCCAGGCCGTGTTCCTGGACACGGCCGTGTTGGGGAACACGACCAGGCCGTGTTGGAGGCTGTTTTGTGCAAAAATTTCGAGTTTTTGGCTCCCGGCGGAACACGACCATGTTGCCCGACACCCCCTGCCCGTGTTGGACCAAAAAGGCCCCGAAATGACGCGTTTGGCTTGGAATTTCGAGCGTTTTTGCATCCTTAAACTCCCCGGTATGTTTTGACATGAATCCATGGTCCGAAATTGACCAAAATTAGCCCCGAATGGTCAATCTACATCAATAAAATTACCTCGGAGTAATATGAACTATGTACAATCAAAAATTTACAAAACTAACAATAAAATAACTCGAATTCTACTCAAATATACACATAAAACATGCATAAAAAGACCCTTATCAAACCACCTCCAACTTTGAACTTTGCTTGTCCTCAAGCAAAACATTATATCAAAAAGAGGGATTCAATAAATCACAACATACAAAGATGATTTGTTTTTCAACATATTGAACATAAGCAGTCAAATTCTTGGCCTTCTCAACCTGAATTAACCATTAAGTAAAAACATAGTTTTGTAAAGAGATCGACTGTCAAGAAACACTGTAATATCGGCAGGCATTATTCAGACTTGAAATCATCACTCCACAAATACTGATAGTTATGAATAACTTCAATTCAATAACGCCATGAAAATACAAGAATTCAATAGATCATTGTAGTTAGTCTACTAGTCATATAACCAAGCTTCTTGAACTTTATTGGAATGAGAAGTCAAGGAGTATTCATTCTCTTTTTTTTTTTTTTTTCGTTCTTTTTTTTTTTGGGACCTTTCGAGACATGCTTCCACTAGGTTTATATTTTGAATTTCTGTTCAAACACTCCTAGGTGGTTTCCCATACTCATATTTGTGTCGCCGTTTTACGTAAAAAGACAAACATGGGGCTCATGAATGCTCCTAGTTACTAAGCAACAACAAATAGAGGAGTATAACCTCGATTGGTCCGTTTTTTTTCTTTTTTTTTTTTTTTTTTTTCATTTTTCTTTCTCTTTTTTTTTTTATTCGCAACTTGGTTTAACATCTCGTTAACCACTACTAAATCACGAGTTCTCGACGCGTTCATAGCGCTAGGTATCGTCGTATATGCCTTAACACATCAAGTATTTATGGTGTTAGAAATCTCATCAAAATTTTGCCTGCATCCACGCTCAATCTATCCTAGACAATCAATTGCTTCACATTGAAAACACAAATTAACAAGTTAATGTAGGTATAATTGGGCTAAGTTATTGACTAGCAAACATTCAATTTGTTAAAAAAAATTAAAATTAAAATTAAAATCACATCTCTCACAAACAAGCATACAAGCATTCCGAAAATGTTATTGTACCCACCTCCAACTTTATGATTCACATTGTCCTCAATGTGAAAGAAAGATATGGACAAACACACACAACACACTCAAAAAAAAAAAAAGCAAAGAAACTAGAATGATATAAAAGAAGTGGAAAAAGAAAAATACGACCTTACTACAATAGTGAAATCGGTGTTGAGTGATCATTGGGTTGTTTTGGTACGGGACCTTCAACGGCATCTTCATACCTAATCAAAGTTAAGCAACACACAACTCGAATACCGTGAAATCTCAAATATTCCCAATTAGGACAACCAAGAAGATGTTCAAGAGTTTTTTTTTTTTTTTTTTTGATTTGAAAATGACTCTAAGGACTTGTGATTATTTTGAAAGAAAATAAAATAAAAAAATAAAAATGAATGAAAACAATTGCACACAAACATCGGGTTGCCTCCCGGTAGCGCTTCTTTAACGTCATATAGCCGGACCATTTCACCTAAATGTGAAGATTTAATCGGGCGAGCCTTGAACTTATGAAAAATTTTATCTCTTTGAACAACATCGCCACCCGTACGATTTTCGAACAATTGACCTTCATGGTCCTATTTTTCTGCATGTTATTCTCAAAATGGGATTTATCTGTGGAAACTTTTGCACATTGAACATCACATACTTTCGAGGATTTATTAGAAGACATATCAAGCAAAGAATCATTTATCCTTGTCTCAATCAAGTTTATAGGAAAACAAGTATCATTTATAGGATTTCTCAAAGGAATTTTAAAGATAACTTGTTCACCCCCTACTCTCAAAGTAAGCTTTCCATCATGCACATCAATGAGAGATTTAGCGGTAGCCAAAAAGGGACGCCCTAGAATTAAGGGAACTTCTATATCATCATGCATGTCAAGAATAATAAAATCAATCGGAATATGAATTTATCAATCTTAACTAGCACATCTTTAACAATACCTCTAGGATGTTTAATCGATTTATCGGCTAATTGAATGTCCATCCAAATAGGTTTAAGTTCACTTAATTCCGCATGCTTGAATGTTTCATAAGACATCACGTTGATACTAGCTCCCAAGTCGGCTAGTGCCCTATCAACAAAACCATCAATTGTGCAAGGGATAATAAAGCTTCCTGGATCATTAAATTTTTGTGGTAGTTCATTGGAAGGATCATTCAATCGCACATTTGATAATTTATTAAGCTTATTTTCACTAGGAATGATGTCATTAAGATCCCTAACATGTTTTGAATGAGGGTCAACAAATGGATTATTGGCATGTAATTGTTTGAAAGAATCAAGGTACTTACCAAATTTGTCCTCCCTTCTATCTTCTTCGGTTAGACTCAGGTAAGGGATCTTGGGCTTGTATTCGCAACCTCCTTTTTCATGAGATTTTCTTTGGGCATGTCATCCTCCACGTATTTCGCATGGCGGCATTGGCATAATCATGCTCATGTGGAAAACGATGGTGATTGCCTTTACGTGCTCCCTTGGTTTGGCTCGATACCCGGCAAACTACCTTGTGGCCTTTCGAAATCATCTTCGCAATCTGCCTATTTGGTTTTCCGTTATGGATAGATGCCTCTTGATTTCTCAAGGATGTTTCCACCACCTGAATCGGGTATCTGTTGATTGCACAAACTTTGTTATAAGATCTTCCAAGTTAGGCTTACCTTGATTTGGGTGAAATCCGGAGACGTGTGTAGATTAGGATTGGGATTAGGTCGTGGTTGGCCTTGATTTCCCCAACCGAAATTAGGATGTTGTCGCCACCCAGGATTATATGTGTTCTTTGTAAGGATTACTTGGGTAATTTCTCGCCTGATTCCCAACGTAATTAGCATGTTCGGTGTGAGGTATTGTGTGTGGGCGTCCTCTTGATTATGCAATCATTGCAAGTTTCACAAGATAAAACGTGCAGGTGGTGGTGGTTTAGGAGCTGCTAGATCGTCGATCTTTTGGGTCAAAGCTTCGACATGTGCAAATAGTGTAACCACCGCATCCGTATTATAAACACCCACCGCTCACGTAGGTTTACCTCGTGACGGATTGCCATTGATAGCCATTCATGGCCATTCCCTCTATCGATCCTGAGCGGCTTCCGGTGTTTTGTTATTAAGAGTTCCCATTCCGCCATCGATCATTTGTCTTGTTGCGAAAAGTAGCCCATTATAAAATGTTTGGACTTGCATCCAAATAGGTAGGCCATGGTGTGGGCACTTTCGCAACAATTCCTTAAATCTCTCCCAAGTATCGTATAAAGTTTCATCGTCCGCTTGAGTAAATGAAGAGATTTCGTTCTTAATCTTGCGGTCTTTGACGGTGGGAAATACTTCAAAAGGAATTTTTCGCCATAATATTCCATGTTGTAATCGTTCCTTTTGGCAAAGTATTTAACCACCTGTTTTGCTCGTCCCCAAGAGAGAATGGGAATAAGCGTGGCGGATGGCATCATCGGAGACCCCGTTGATTTTGAAAGTGTCACAAATTTCAAGAAAATTCGCGATGTGATTATTGGGATCTTCATCTGGTAGACCGTCAAATTGGACAAGCTGTTGCACCATTTGAATAACGTTGGGTTTAATTTCAAAATTGTTGGCGGCAACAATGGGCCTTACAATGCTTGACGACGTGCCATCCATGGATGGCTTGGCGTAATCGTACATAGTTCTTTGTTCATCCGCCATGGCAAAATCTTTGATTTCGTCTATATCCTCCTCGTGGTCTGTATTAATGCTTTCCTCCGTGTTACTACTGGCGATTTCGCACTTCCTGCCTCGACGACGAGTAGGCATGCACTGCGATAAATAAAGATGATAAGTATAATACAAGACTTACAAATATAGATAAAAATAAAGATAATGTAAAAATAAAAAAAATGATTAAATTAACAAAAATAAGGCGTTCTTAATATTACAATCCCGACAACGGCGCCAAAACTTGATGGCTCAAAAGCTACCTTTAAAACCGTAGGCAAGTGCACCTATCGTTTTATAGTATAGATTATTGAGTATCGAGTGTCATTCCCACGAGGATTGTAAGTACTAATAATTACCGTCTTTTTGTTATTTAATCTAACAATTTTCAGAGTTTTGTTTGTTAAAATGGAAAATGAAAAAATAGAGAATTTAAAATAATCGCAACTTACAATAAATTAGATAAAAGTAGATTGTAGAATGAGAAATCAAGAGATACAAATGTGTTTGAATGTAAATCCCTCTAGAATGTTTTTGTGATTTGACAAGTTAAAAATACAACCGTAAGCCCTTAAGCAAAAACCAACCTCCTTTAATAAAATCTCATGTCTTGTGGACCGTAGAAATTCCCAATTTAAGTTAAACCCTTTCTCAAGGCGAAAAACTTCTAATCTCAAGTTGATTAACTGAAATCTCTTTCTAGTTAAAACCCCCAAGACAGCATTATAACGATTTGTGAATTCCCATATTAGGTTTGACCCTAATCCAGAAGATTTATGTCGTCCTATATCTAGGATTGCATGCAACTCTTTTCACTTATATAGGTTCTATTTCACAATGAATCTCTCGATTTCCCGGATGAAAAATAAACTTCAAATCAATATTGCGCATATATCAATTCGAATGAACGAAGCATAATATAAGTGAATCACACAAAATATGAAGATTTTATTAAAAACATACACACCTTAATCACAAATCCATTCTAGAGTTCATTACATTCAAACACTAGGAGTTTAGCTACACATGATTTTGACCAAAGAATAAATTACACAAGAAGATTTAAGTATTGTAGACATGGTGTACTTATCTTTCTCAAAATCTCAATTGACTTCTTTCTTGATTGATGATGTTGCTCCAAGCCTTATTCTCCAATATTGCCCCAAGCTTTCTCCTCCAAGACCCCCTGATCCCAATTCTACTTAATGAAATGAATACAATGAATATTTCCTGAGTATCTAATGAATGCCTCTCCCAATTTCAACCCTTGGCTTTTATAGGCAACCAATACATTGATAGTACTCTCTTTTATTAAACAATCACCCCGATTTTCCTTGTTGGTTGGTGAATTCTTGTATTCAAGTGATGAGGGAGGGGACATGGAGACATGTTTCAGCAAAATAGGGTGTTAAAAGTGTACAAAAGTGGCCAAAATGGATTGGTTGGTGAGTTTTCCCCAAATTCCGCAAAGAAAAGTTGCAAAAAGCCCGTGTCGCCCGCCCGTAACGGTCGGGCCGGCGTCTTTGTTTTATCACACAAGGACTCACGGCGACATGGCGTGCTTCCCAACACGGCCAGGCCGTGTTCTGACACGGCCAGTTGGGGAACACGGCCAGGCCGTGTTGGAGGCTGTTTTGTGCAAAAATTTCGAGTTTTTGGCTCCCGGCGAACACGGCCGTGTTGCCCGACACCCCCCGCCCGTGTTGGACCAAAAAGGCCCCGAAATGACGCGTTTGCGTTTGGCTTGGAATTTCGAGCGTTTTTGCATCCTTAAACTCCCCGGTATGGTTTGACATGAATCCATGGTCCGAAATTGACCAAAATTAGCCCCGAATGGTCAATCTACATCAATAAAATTACCTCGGAGTAATATGAACTATGTACAATCAAAAATTTACAAAACTAACAATAAAATAACTCGAATTCTACTCAAATATACACATAAAACATGCATAAAAAGACCCTTATCAAACCACCTCCAACTTTGAACTTTGCTTGTCCTCAAGCAAAACATTATATCAAAAAGAGGGATTCAATAAATCACAACATACAAAGATAATTTTTTTCAACATATTGAACATAAGCGGTCAAGTTCTTGGCCTTCTCAACCTGAATTAACCATTAAGTAAAAACATAGTTTTGTAAAGCGATCGATCACAAGAAACACCAGATCGGCAGGGCATTATTCGACTTGAAATCATCACTCCACAAATATCGATAGTTATGAACAACTTCAATTCAATAACGCCATGAAAATACAAGAATTCAATAGATCATTGTAGTTAGTCTACTAGTCATATAACCAAGCTTCTTGAACTTTATTGGAATGAGAAGTCAATGAGTATTCATTCTTTTTTTTTTTTTTCGTTCTTTTTTTTTTTTTTTGGGACCTTTCGAGACATGCTTCCACTAGGTTTATATTTTGAATTTCTGTTCAAACACTCCTAGGGACTGAATGGTGGCCTTTCATTATATATTCATATTAGAGCTCATATAAGTCAGCTTGGTTAATGATTTCTCATAGTTGATTTTCAAGAAATTCGATTTTTTTGGAAATTTTTTAACTCTTAAGCTGTCATTGCTAAATTCTTTAGTCACTTTAGAATTTGATTTGCAACACCTTCCTTCATTGAGGATACATACATCATATATTGATGCAGTTTGTTGTCCATAGTTTTCTTTATCTACTACTATTATAGGCTAGACTAAACTATCCCTCTATTTAATTAATTCTAATGGCAATACTATCAATTTAGTATTGTAGAGGTATTAATTATTAGACAAAATACCATGAGACAGAACTAGGATAGCAAACTTCAAACATATCCGAATGGCGATAGAGTCAATCAAAAAAATAAATTGAATGGGACTCAAGGCGGATATCGACCCAAAGCGAGAATTAATAGCGAGAATATCAATAGATTGCGAGAAGAAATCAAGAGGAAGAGACTCGAAGCGCGAGTAAGAGTAATCTCTTCCGATCGTTTCTTTTGTATCATCTTTTCTCATCCTGTTCAATCTCTTCTTTTAGTTTTCTTACTCGTACAAGCGGTATTTTAGAGTCTTTAGGCTCACATGGAAAACCGTAGAGCATCATGGATTGGTAAATGATCTTTAGCAAAAATTTTACGCTTCATTTGATATGATCTATACTATTTTTTATTATTAATCTATTTAAATATTTTGATGTGATGAATATAATCAAGTGAGTTTAACTAAAAATCTTATCTTTGATAAGGTCCATTTAAAGTAGGAGGTTTAAATTATAGGTGTCCAATGATTTTATTAATTTCTTTTAACATTCATGTCTATTTATATCTTTTATTAGCTAAAAAAATTCTTATTCACTACAATGCAACTTGACATTCTCATTGAAATAATTTTTCGGTGATTAAAGCAAAAAAGAGGGGACTTGGTCGCAGGCAAAAACCATTAGAGATCACTTCACTAATATCTTCTAAGGTTACTAGGTATCTTTGTATTGATCTATTTCATGCTTTCCATTTTTGCGATTTGTTTTCCTCGGTTTGTCCACATTTGCATATTTTCTCTTTAAATATTGTTTAATATTTATTTGTCAATTTTGTCTTTAGTCAATTTATTTAATCGTATTTGTATCAAATATTTGGATTTCGATTTCGATCATTATACTACGCATCAGAATATGTTTCATTCTTTCCAGAAAATGAAAACAACTCTATTGCAGGGATATTCGTCCAACTTGCCCGGAGTTTTTGGATAGGGCTAGCTAATCACTATGCCATCTGGTTTTTCTATATAGTTTTACAATGTTCAGCATAGAATGCAAATGCATTGCTTTTTTTGTGTGGAAACCTTTGTAGAATAAATTTGGCCTCTATTAATCTTGAGAGGCCATCTTTACAGAGCATGCAGAGCATAACTTTTGTACACTACAAGAAAAACGCTCAACAACAACAGATATAATCAGTTGTGTATTACAATAATCATCCGTTGTAGTAGATGGTGTTGTAAAAAAATCCGCTCAACGACAACAATTACAATCTGTTGTCGTTAATAAGAAGACAACGGTTTATATCCGTTGTCTTTTAATGCTGAAAGACAACAATTGGGACAACGGCTGGTATCTGTTTTTGAATTATGAGATACAACAATGTATTTGACAATGGTTAATATCCGTTGTGATGTTGAATTATCACAACAGTTCTACAAGGCTTTAAAACCGTTGTAATTTGTAACTATTTCAACAACAGATCAAATCCGTTGTGGTCTTGAAGTATTACAAAAGCTTAACAAGCCATAAAAACCGTTGTAATTTTAAACCATGGATAATGTATTTTATATTTAGTGTCTATTATTTTTTCACCTGTGGTAATATAAATTTTGATTTCATAGATGCAAAAAACAAACACAATACAAGAAAACAACATATAACTAACTAAAACAAAACATGACATTCAAGTGACAATATCTAGTACATGTCTGCAAAAGTGTAACAAAACAAATATATCAGAAATATATCTAACAAGTGTTTAACAAAACGTCTAACAAGTGTTCTCAAAGTTACACTAATTCTTTCATTGAGGGCAGCTGCAAAGCACTCCAATATCATGCCTACAAATAATAAGTATATACATCAATTTACATAATTTAAGTTCATGCCTCCAAATAAGAAGTATATACATCAATTTACATTAAAATCAAATTCACTCAATTAAAGAATGTGCATTCTTTATAACTATGAAAATTTGCATATAACTATAAACAAAATACCTATTCACTCATGTATATGATCTTGGACGCATTCTGCCCACTGCGATCACACTTCATCAATTTGAACTTGAGAATACTCCACATTTGAGAACTGTGAGAAAAAAACATAGGTATTATAATTGGCTCCAATTATTAAACATTTGCAAAAAACATGAGAACGCCAAATTTTAATATAATTTACCATTGATCGCAATGAAATCATGTATGTAGTTGAATCTTCTACAATTTGCCTCATGTACCTCATCACAAAATAACCGCATTGGAATGCATCAGGTTGAATAGGAGCCTATATTTGAAACAATTTTAAATTACATTGATAAGTATTAGACAACTTAGTTCATTAATACAGGCAAAGCGTATGAGAAACCGATCAAAGATAGTAAAGAATTATCCAAATTTGTAGTAAAGAAACCGATCAGCATAACAGGATTAGTATTTCATATAAAATGTATAAGAGAGATTTTGCAATATTCAGAAGCTAATCTATAATAACCACATTTGTTCATCATTCAAGAATAATCATTAAGAAGGTAGCAATTATATTGTTCAGACAGCAGCTGCATGATTGTGTCTATTGTTCATCAGTTATGATGTATCAGCACATTATATTCTGAATCTAGCCGAAAGACTTCCAAAATGAAAATATATCTATTTGTCTTTGCATGCTCATATTCAGTAGACACAAAGCAGAGTAATATATCAGATTTTCAACATCAGGTCTAAGAAGATCGCCATATCAATGTCATTCTCTACCTAATTAATTTCTACGATCAATCAAAGGAAAAATTACACGTGAAAAATGCCTATCGACTCTGGTTTATAACTGTTGCTAAAAGTGTTGTCTTTAAGGAAAAAAATGACCCTAATTACAATGGTATAACCAACCGTTGACGAAAAGGATGAATAAATGTTGTATTTTCAAACAAAATTAGGCACTAATCGACAACGGATTACAAAAACATTGTCGAAGACCCAAGAAACGTGTTGTAAAAAAATAAAAAGACCGCTAATCCACAACGCTTCAAGAAAGTATTGTCTTAGGCTTGAGTGAACTGTTGTCGTTAACAAAAAATCCGCTCATCCACAACGGTTTAGCGAAAATCCGTTGTGAATGCTTGTAAGGACAACGATTTAGCTAAAATCCGTTGTCTTTGGGGTGTTGTTGTTGAGCATTTTTCTTGTAGTGGTATATGTTAAGTAGTGGTTGCTAAAATCAGAGTTCTTGTTGAGATAACTTTTGGATGCCTTATCTATAAAAGGAGCTCGGTTACGTTGACTTTGCAAAATTACTTGAGTAGTGCTGAGAGTTGGTTAGTAGATCGGATTATGGACTGCTCAAGTGGTTTTGGCCTTTAAGCTGCAGGCCATAGTAGAAAGAATTGCCTTTGAATTGCAGGTGGTTTAATATGAGTGTTTGCAATCACTAAACAAAAGCATTTTTTTATGTTTCTTCTGGATTTATGGGTTATGATTTTGAAAAATTAAAACATGGATAAGGATTCGAAAGTTTTCCTCTCCGTTCCAAACAGCATCATCCCAACCCACAAGCAAATGTCTGTGTAAGGGCTGGGTCATTAATCCCAACCCATAACCAAATATCTATTTATTTATGAATGAGCAAAGCAAATCCATGCTACCTTTGAGATTGACCATCACTTTGGATACTTGGATTGCACAGCAGAATACCATTTCCAATGGATATTATTGATTAGGAGTTTAAGGAGATATAGTAATTAGAGCCGAGGCACATAGATGCATAATTTGTTTGATATTTGGCAGAGAAAAAAAGGTCTTCACTTACCTGATTCTTTTTAGGAGTGATACAAGTAATACTCTATCCATAGGGTTTCAATCATTAAAATTCAATAATTTTATATTGGATTTTATAACATAAGATCTGCATTTATATAACATATAAGGTAAAAGGGAAGAGCCTTAACTCTCCAAACTTCAATTCAGAGACTCCAATGGTGCATGTAGTCAGCATCTCAATCCATGTTCACTTGCATTACAATGGTAAATTGTCTCATGCACTCTTTTTGTTCATTGTAACGCATAATCCAAAATCCCACATTTTTCATCGGAGATTATGCAACTCTTGTGAAATATTTTTCCAGCTACATGGATTTATGTCTTTGGTGTGTAAACCGCGATTCTTAGAGGAAAAAAGTGTTCTCGATTGTCAATTTTAGGGATGAAACAAGTATTTTGGTTCATATAGATTTGTTTATTTTTATTGTTTCTCTTCATCGCTCATACTTGATTGGGGCCATTGGAGTTTAGCCGATGAAATTACGAATATGAATGTACAAGATTTCTTGATCTCTATCTTTTTATGTTTTCGTTGACCCTCTCCTTGTGTATTCTTGAATGTTTGCTAGAAGATATAACGATGCACTGAGACCAAATAGATGGCTTACCACCCATTGCACACACTCTCTGCTTGTATTGCCTTGGAGTGAATCGGACATTCCAAAATATCCCTTCTTTGTTAAAAAAAAAAAAAAGCTTTCAAAATTTTGCTTATTTTTGGTAGTAGTTTTGTTGTATTTTGAAGTAGAGAAATTGGTTTGGCAAATAGAGATATTTAAATCTTATTGTACACACTGATTGCTGTCTTGACTACTCCGCTCACCGATGGGAGTTTTGGTGAATGGTTTGCCAAAGACAGATTCAACAATTAAATAGATTTTTATTTTAAAATAATGAACATAAAAGAAATGCATCCCTTGGTATCGAAAATGCGAAAAAAAAGAGACTCAAATCGGGATGCGAAAAAGGAAACTCGAGCGGCGTTTCTAAGCGCAAAATCAATTAGCGGGATTCAATGTCGGAAATCGACTACAACGTAGAAGTGTGCCAATAGGAGAACGACAATGACACCCGGAAATTCTCGATTTCCTAAACGCATTTCTCATCGATTAGAAGTGTCGCAATGTATTGATCGGGTTTCTTCTGTCAGGTCTTACCTAGGGGCTATCCTAATACCCAAGTATTATTTCGAATCACCCATGGGTTTGTTCCACCTTTAGATCTTAAAACGACAAAATTTAGTTCAAGATTGTTACGAATTGGAGTTTTTCCTTTTGAAATAAGAATTGGGACCACATTCAAAAGTTGATGTTAACAACTTAACGTTAATCTGCCTTTTTTTGGGAGCGGTCTCAGCCTGCATATTTTAAAAAAATTGATGCTTGAACACATGCTTCTACTAGAGAAGTGCTTCTCAGACTATGAAAAGTAAAAGAAGAAAGGGAATACTTTGATTAGTGTCTTCATGGAATTTAAATCTACTTCATGACATATGGTATTGTACATGGTGTTACATTGTTTCTATTTCTGAGTAGTATTTCTATTTTTTTTTAAAATGTTTGATGCTTGGTGTGTTGGCACCGGAAGCAAACCCATAATTTATCCTTCTACAGATGAGGTATATACTAGGCATACATTTCTTTGATTTTATTATTAGTACTTTTGTATTGTGCTCATTTGTTTTCCAAGGAGTTTGAGGATGAGCCCTTTTATATTTAGCTTGAAAGGTTATCATTGTCACAAGCTCCCTAATGAAGACATGAATAGCCGCACTGAATGTATAGAGCAAATGCTATCCGTATACTTTGTTAGATTACTGATAGAGCACTTTTGACCCAAATTGAGGGATACTAAAGCAGGCTATTGTAGACAAAAAATCTACTTGTTGCCATTGTTGCACTTGTGGGTGGTATCCATCTCACACTACTGAATCTTTTTTTATGTTTGAAAAATTACACGATTGCGATTAGTAAGAATGTTAATATTTCTATAAATATTTTGACATTAATCCGGAGAGAATCAAGACTCAAGAGATGGAGCAATGAAGTACAAGAAGTCGTTCAATCTTGAGCTTCTCATGTTCGATTCCATGCACTTGCTCTGCTCCACCAGGTAAGAGGTTTTGTACTTTTGTTGCTCGAGTATGCCAAACCAATTTGACAATCATAAAATATGTAGATTCTGTCTTTTCTCTTACATCTTAGTTTGGTTACAATTCGAATGTAATCTTGACCAAAGAATCCTATATTATGCAAGTAATATTTACGAATGTAAGGAATTAGTTCTCCATGCCACTAATCAAAAGTCACAATATTATAGGAATTCAAAACATCCGTTTCTTGGACACCGATATCAAGAAAGTTTTCTTAAAAGTTTTTATATTCATCTTGCTAATGTTTGTGTGAAATCATAATGGGTTAAAATGTTCATCATGTTCCTTCTTTATATGATGGGGCACAACTTTCTCTGTAATTTTCTTTTCCATGGGAAATAAAGGTTTTATGTCCTGTTAATGAACAAAGTTTGTATAAAATACAACCAAGGTGCCGCATTTTAGGTAGATATCTCAACCATGTCTCTTATTATGGTCGTGTTGATTGTTATAATCTTCCTTGTACTTATTGTTTCACTTAAGCTCTGCTTTTTAAATCTATACCTGTCTGGATGCCCTTGAGGGAGGAAACTATCCCTTATAATCTTACTGAAGGGTATCTTTCATTTGTTTGTAGATTTTGGAATGCAGAAAAATATTCCATTTATTGTAGTATATTGGTTGCAAATTTTGGTCCACAAATGGTATTTTTGGAGTATCTTGTCTTGTATAAAAGAGTGTGACCTGGTTTGGTGGATTGACATGTACTTTTTATGAGCTTGTAGATATAATGAGATGATCGGTTGGTCATTAGCATTCCTCAAAAAATTATAGAGATAGTGGTTATTTTGAATTTAACACCCTTGTGCGTCAAAAACCTCAAATTGCTTATGTGTATTAATAGATTCCTTTACATATAAATATCCTGTTAATAATGAAATAGACATCATGTCTGCGTGTGACTAATGCACAAGACACCATATGACAAATTAACAATTACACATATTGAATAAAATCAAGGAAAAATAAGGAATTCTAAATCATAAAAGACCTTGCTTGTTCGTGCAACCCTTCATTTGTTTATTTTTCATTAAAGAATGGTATCCTTGCCCTATTTTTGGGTGACATTTCTTCTAAATTGGATTCTCCTTATCCATTTAGCCTTACATATATACATGTAAAATTCATAAAGTAATGCCCATTTAATTTGTTGAAATATTACAAAATGGAGTTATACTATTTGAAATTAGAATCGGGATTTGATTTTTCGCTCGACATCTTGATTTGTTAAAAGTTCTTCTCTTCGCCTCTGTCTTCTATTTGGAGAGATTTTTGCAATTTACACCATCTACTTACTTGCATTTACCAACATGTGCTAAAGTTTCCTTACATCTCCATTTGTGAAAAGAGATTTGAAGGCGAGAGAGAGTTGCGAGAAAAGTAAAGTTGATGGACGGAGCGTTTCTTGGGTTTTTTGTTGCTTCGTGGTTGAAGGAGGAGAGAGGCTTTTATCAAAACAAGATGGTGTTTTTGAGAGAACGAAATTACCACAACTACCATCTTCGGCCGAAAAGCGTGGGCGAATTATCTCTGTTGAATACATCTTGAAAGAAAGTAATTGTTGTTACTTTAGTTAGATTAATTTTTTCCCTTTTATCCTCTCTTTTCTTCCTTGGATATATATTTTTAGTGAGTATGAATGTATAAGGTATAAATAACATAATTTTATAAAACAAGATATCTTGAAAACCTTGCGTTAAATTATGTCGAAAGACTTATTATAACATAATGCGAGAAGAACCACGGATGGAAGTTTGAACAACTTGGAAACATTGGCTACTTCTTTCAAGTACAATGAGTTTCCAACTTTTGGAGTACTTTCTCTTACAAAAAGTCTGTATGTTTTATTAGGACTGATGTGTTTATGTTTGAATATGTCGGTGGCTTTGATGAGTGGGCATGGTTGCTAATAAGATATATATATGTTTTTTTATTTTTTGAGGGGAATAGGATATATATGTTTTGTTTTAATAAGAATTAAGCAATGTAAATGACTACTTTTCACTTGTTGCACTAATTTGTAAACTCTTTATCCTTTTTCTTTAATAAACTACATTCATTAAAATTATATCACTGATTTATTTTCAATTATATTAGTAAAATTAACGACGTGTAATAATATTAAATTCATTTAAATTGTATCTATAATTTATTTTTAATTGCATTAGTAAAATTATATGCTACACGTGCAACGCACATGCACTTTACTAGTATTATTAAAGATTCAAAAGTAACAAAAAATCATTCTTATAACTAACTTATGGATTATCAGGGATCTCAAAGTATGCCTGTAAGAAAATATTACATGGATTATAATTAATACATTTAGAATATCAAATATAAGAGATTTTTTAATTTTGAATGATATCACAAATTAAACCATATAAACTACCTTAGTCAACTTTCATAAAATGTCCTTATCTTTGTAAGGCATTTTCCTCCAATTTGAGTACTCTACGGAGCAAAATTCTTTTTTCTCTTGCAACAGTACCAAGCCAACCTCCCAATATTCCCCCACTTTTTTAATTGGTTGCCCCCAATAATTACATTGGATAACGACTTTTGAGACTTTGGGCAATGTCCAAGCTGAACTACGTTCTGTAAGCATGTTGGTAGCCATGTCCTATTGATACAATCATCATAGAATTTGTATTTAGGTTATTATAGAATTATAAACCTCTTAATTATCAAATGTAATAAGATAAATGACTTTAACTAGTTTTAGAAATTACCATGATTTTTTCTGCATATGGATTCACAAATGTCCCATCTTTTTTTTCTTTTCCAGAATATGCGTGATTCTTCAGAATTCAAGAGTATTTGAGAATCATGTTTCTTGCTAGTTTGAAACATGATATAGCAGTCAACGAAGAGCATTAGAAGCATATCGATTTTCATCCTTTGGATTATTCACCATGTCTTTAAATAATGTTTAATTTACTATTTTCCAGACAATGGTGTAATTTTATTGAGTTTGTAGTGACTTTGATTATTAAATTGAGATATTTATTCGTTCGTGTTTTTATTTGTTTTAAGTTTCTTGTTGTTTTGTTGTTTGGATATTATTAATGTTGTGTGGATTTATTATAAATAACATCATAAATCTAATATATAGGGACAATTGTCAATTTGGTAACATCTAATTAAAAAGGATTACAAATTTTAGGACGGAAAAAATGAATAGTGTAACCAATTTAATGACAAAATTATAAAAAGTATTGCGAGATTTAATGACTCAAATTCTAAAAGCGTAGCCAATTTAGTGACTAAAATTCATAAAACTGTCGTCAATTTTGAGGACGCTCTTTATAGTGTGTTCCTTGAAAGCGTCTCGGATTTGACAACGCTATTACATTAAAAGCGTTGCTAATTTAGTGACACAATAATTGATTAGTGTCGCAAAATTTGTACCTAAGAAATCATAGGTCTATTGTAATCGTGACATAAAATTGCATCACAATATTCATGTTAATGACACAATAAATAAAAGCGTCACGCTTTGAAATTTACCTACGCATAGACTTGTGTCACGAATATTTTCGTGACATCAAATTAACAACGCAACTAGTAACACTTTGACAAGCGTAGGCAATGTACTTCGTAACGCTAATAAGCGTCTCTAAATGGAAAAAAAAGTGTCACTAAACGTTGTTTTTTTTATAGTGGTAATTGATGCAGATGGAAACTACGAGTAAACGAACAACAAACAAAAGTAATACGTAACTTTACGAAAAAAACATAAATTACAATGAAAAGAGATGAATCTCAAAACTTAATAATATTCAACTACCTAAAAATAATGACAAAACTACTATTTATAAGATCAAACTAAATATCCTAACTCAACTAGGAAACATTAAAAGATAAACTAAAATAAAAGAATCCTATATATACAAATCACTTTGTAAAATATAAGATATTGTAAAATCCTACAATATCTTATCTTCATCAATAACACTTGGCTGTGAGACATTTGCTGAAGTATGCCCTGTTAAATTTATAGGTTGAAAACCTGATTTGATCCCTTAAGGTCTCAGATTCGAGATTGGATCTAAGTAGGTGTAACAATGTCACAAACAAAATAGTTGGCAGAAAACAAGGTTTCTCATGGCTTGAAAAATCTGAACACCAGCTGTTTTTGGAGCTAAATTTATTAGGTGATAATTCTATAATTTTGGAGGCCAAAATGCTGCGAATTGGATTCTAAAAGAAGAACTGGAAATGCTGATAGAAATAAACAAAATTATGGGGGCAAAATTATTCATACATGGTAAAGTGCAAGTAGATTCCTAGTTTAGGAGTTATAATGTAACGAATTAAAGTTCGGGAAGCAAAATGTAAAAAAGGTAAAGTTTGGAGGGTTTAATATATTTAACTCGGTAAAACCACTTCAATTAAATTCACATGATATTTGGTAAGCGGCAAATAAATTTACTGTTACTAAATTTGAGCTATTTGTTTATTTGATTTTCTTGTGTTTTGGCTCGTCAAAATGACGTGAATTTTTAGTTCTTACTTACATTGTTGCAACCATTTCCACATTAAATTTCCACAAATTAATTATATATTGCAATGTCTGATATTTGATTTTTTGTTGTTTAAAGAATCACTTAGTTAATTGTTTTAATTTTATTAATGAAAAGATTCCAAGAAATATATCATCCATTTTTTTAGAGTTATTTATTTATTCATTTATGCACCAACACCCCACCGGGGATAGATAGAACATGTGACCTTCCCCACAAAGGAGGGAGGCAATGCCATCATGCCGAATGACTGGTGTATTTTCTTAGAGTAGTTTAGTTATTTTATTTAAATAGATAGATTATTTAAATTACTTTTTTACCCTTTAGATTATATATGAAAAAAATATGAAAAAGTGATTAACCATGGAGACATGTCAAACCGCCACGTGTCATCGGGAGAATGTGAAGTTGCCACATATTTCAGAATGGAGATGTGGACATGTGTCATTATAGTTTTTTCTTTTAGTATATAGGGTTGGTTAATTAGATATTAAACCGCTTGTATAGCCATTAGCCAACTAAGCAAGTTAATTAATCTACTTAGTTAGTGTCCTAAGTAGTGTTAGTCACAATCAAACTTGTATAAAGCTCCTCACAGCTCACAATTAGTAAAGGAATAATTAAAATAACTCCCAGTTTTGGACTAATTACGAGAAAAACCAGATGTTTTTGAAAGTTACAAAAAAAAAGAGGTATAATTTTATCTTAAATTTAAAGAGGTAACTATAATGAAAGATCATGATCATGATCATAATTATGATAATTAGAAAATCAACACTCTCATAACGTTTATACTTAAGCACTTACAATATTACCACAACCTTATTGTAACCACTATAAGAAATATCATATATAACATCGAAGTCTATTTGAAAACTGTGAAGCCCCGATTTTTCTAAGCTTGTAATTGATTCTTATTGTCGTCTATGTATTTGATCGACTATTTTACCGCGTCACTTTAGCGGGTAATTATCATTAATATATATATTTTGTATTTTATTTCATTTTATTTATTACTTGTGATCATGATCACTATTAATTCTATTTTTCATTTATGATCACTTGGTTGATCATTATTACTATTTTTTTATTTATTAGTCACCTTAGAATTTTAAGAGACTATTTATTTTAGAGACTTTTACCTTATAGAATTAAGATTTTGATTTAGATTAAGTGATCATGAGACTCATAAGTGATCAAGGAAATCACTAATTATTTTTGAGATTGATATATTTCATCTATTATCATCAAATTTGGGACAAAAAAAAAATATATGGAATTACCATAATGCCCTTATAGTGGACGACCAACATGGATATTTTTGGAGTAAAAATATCATCCAACTCTTGTCCACCTACACCTTATATTAGTCATCTTGTGTATAATTATACCATTAATTCAAACATTATACACATCATCTCTTATATTACTTCTTTAATAATATTTTTGCCAACATGTTGGAAGTATTCCAACATTCCATTCAAACCAAGTCTTGCCCATACCTTTAACCTTCAAATTGTCTCATGCATGAGGCAAAATGCAAGACACAATTTGAACAAAATTCCTCCCCCTCTCTCCTCAAAGTGGACGGCCATAATGGCCATTTTGTGCCAAAATTTCATTTCATTTTTATCACTAACACATTTATCTCCTACACAAAATTCTCCTCCTTTTCTCCAAACTCCCAACTTCTCTCTACTCTTCTTCTTACTTTCTTCTTCTACACTTAGAAAATTTTCAAGATTTTTCCCCCTATTTCTTCAAAAAGTCGAACACCCCCTACAAGGTAAGAAATTTTATCTTCAATCCATTTTTGATATCACATAGTTCACCTCTTCCACCTTCTTAACTTAAGTTTGAATTTGATTTGGAGGTACATTTAGAAGACTTTGAAGATTAGAGCTTGACATCATTTTGAAGGACTTCAAACTTGAAGAAGAACTAGTAGAGGAATTTAGACTACAAGGTAAGAATTGAGTACTAGACCCCTTCTTTCCTATTCTTTCTATTTTTTTCAAATTTTAACACCCCTTTTTCATTTTTGAGAAATAGGGGCTGACCTTAGGTGATTTTGGAGTTGAGCCAAAATTTCCAATTTTTAAGCTTCAACTAGTCTCCAAACACCTACTACACAAGGTAAAATGTAGTCCTTCTCATTTTCTTATCTCCTTCTTTTCTCCTTAATTTTTCTCTCATTTTTCTAACTTCAAATTTTTGATATTTTTTGACTTAGGGGCTGACCTAAGAAGCCTCATCCAAAAATTGTGAAATTATCCTTTTATTTCACAATTTCCAATTTTAAGGTGGGTGAAAAAATATTTTCCAACTATTAGGTGTTTTTATTAAATGCATATAGAAAATTTGACCATGAGCATTGAGATATATATAATCTATGTATTGCATGTCAATTTTATGTATCAAGTCATGAAAATTCTCAAGAGTTGCTCAAATTTGCTATTTATTGAATTTTAGGTGCATGGATGTGCAATTTAATGTTTTAATTGATGAATTCTTGTATGTATTGGACATGTGTATGATCTTTAAAATCTATGTTTTGGAAGCCTTATAACCTGGAAAAGTCGAGCATAATTGATTAATTTCAATTTTGGACTTAAAAATGTAAAAATGGAAAGTTGGTGGACTAAATTGCAAGAAAATGAAAGTTAAAGGACCCCTCTGCAAATTTCGAAATTTGGGACTGTACTCAGGTTCAAAAATGACTTTTGGACATTTTAATAAAGTTTTAAGAGTTTTAAGATAAATAAAATCAACCTTTAAAAGCCCAAGGACTAGATTGTAAAATTTTGAAAGTTTAAGGGCTACTTTGCAATTTTTAAAACTGCACAAGAACTAAACTTTAAAATTTGTAATTTTTACTCTTAAGGTACTGGGAATTTCATATTTTAAAAGTATTCCAAAAAATCCAAGTGGTTAGGGCTTGGAAAGCAATTTTACAAAAATTGAGGGACTAATGTGTAAAATACTAAACTTGAGGACACAAATGAAATTTCCAGGACTTATGCAGCCCATGGACCTGGAAATACTAACTTAACTATAACTTAATTATATTTTGGACCCAAGGTTCAAATTTCATGGCAATTGGACCCCTAAAAGCCTTAAAGGTAATTATTTCAAAATGGGACGAAAATGATATTTTCAAAAGTTAAAGGACCTACACATATTTCTTTTAAAAACTGTTTTTGTCCCAATATCCCACTAACCTTAGTGACATGTTCAAACTGAAATCACATTAAAAGCCCTTCCGGTTTGTGAGTTCTGATTATTTTAAACTTAAGGTCCGAATTGACAATTTTTACAAATTTGGGGCCAATGTGAGAATTTTATAAAAACTCGACCTCAAAACTTTAAAAACCTTAATCTCTGGTTAATTTGGAGAATTTAGGAACTGACCTCATAATTTTTCAAGGTCAGGATATTTATTTATTCAATTTTTAACCCCAAAGGTTTTGGTTTTTACAAAACGGGGCTAAATTACAATAGTTCTTTTATAAATGACCTAACTCAAATTATTTTCTCTTTTACTAAAATAGCCCTGGACCCTCTGACTTGGATATTTAATTAAAGTATTTTATTTTCCCAAAAACCCTTGACTTATCGGATCAATTTGACCGATTAATACCCGATCGCGGAGCGACTTCCTCGCCTTGCGATTTGAATCTATAACGGGACTTATGTTCCACCTAATCTTTTAAGATATCGAAGGTTGCTTATCCTTCCGATAATCATCTTCATCCAAAAATACCACCAACGCCAAAATTGCTACTCGCGAATTTTCAAAAATTTTCCTGAACTGCTTCCCTGAATCAATAATACTCGACTGCCTGTAATTGTATTTACTTTCCTGCCTGAGTCAACTTTGTGTGTCGAGCTCACAATCGGAATGGATACGTCGGGGATGGAACCGGGCAGCTCGGCTGCTATTCCACTCTACCGGCCCCATCGTCCTAATCCCGCAACTGAGGGACGGAGTGTCCAATGGGAAGCAGGTTGTAGTACTTGAGGTATAATCATGATTATGACAGATCCGAGCCTTGCAAGCTCCACTGTGGATTTTGTCTTTGCCTAGGGAGCGATAAGGTGACCGGTCTTGGACCATCCTGCCTGGGGAGTTACATGGAAGAACGAAGGAATCGCTGTCTGATCCACACGATTTTGGAGTTATCGGACCCGTTTGGTTGGCGTTACATTTCCGTACGCAATCGCTACTTGTTTTGCATTGGTGGCGCTACAAATCCGTACGCAACCATTATTTACCTTGCATGGGATTGGCGTTACATTTCCGTACGCAATCCTACCTGTCTTGACTGAATCACATAGTGCATGTGTGACCATAAACTGTTTTCTTGAACTGTATAAGTATATTATTTAAATATTTTTATCACGACGCTTGCGAACTGTGTGTGAATTCATGCATTATACTCACGCGTTTTCATATAACTGTTTTCTCACATTAACTATATTGCGCCACACACCGCATTACCCATCACCCCATCCACTGAGATTTCTGTCTCATCCCCACCTATTTTCTAACCTTAGATGAGGACTTCGTTGAAGATGCTGAACCGACCACGGATTGAGCCCTTGTACTCCGCTTGTTGGATTTACTATCTTTTGTTGTTGATGTCGCTGGACTTGTTACTATTATTTGTTGTTGGACTCTTGTATTTCTTTTCATTCCGGTTTGTAACTGAAGGGCGTAGGACCCTTTGACTTTTAAGTTGTTATCTTTAGATCATATCGGGGATGTAATTTGGATTATGGATATTGTGGACTGTAAGTTGTAACTTGTTCTTTATTCCGCTGCTATTTGACTCTGTTTCATTGGGTTCTCGTTGATAATTATCTAGAGTGTTTGGTTATTGTATTTAAGTTGTGGATCGTCGTCGCGTTCCGTTTGGGGCCTGACAGTTAGAGTGGTATCAGAGCTCGGCTAGTAAGATGGAAACTTACACCGAGCTGACCCAGGATAGGACCCTCGGTCTGTGTTTTGGGTAGTACCGCGACTTGACCAATTAAGTGTGAAATCGATTTCAAATTGGCATAGAACCGTCTTATTTGTCTTTGAACTAAGTTACAACACATATTTTGAGGTTCCATAGTCATACTTGTCTTGACTGACTTTCTTTATTCATTATTTCCTTATTCCCTTCTTATCTTTCCTTTACCTTTGACTGATCCGCCTTAGTTTTGTTGTTACTTTCCCTACGTTATAACTTGCTTTACGCAATAATTATTGTATTCATTTACTCGTGAATCACAACTAACGCTTCAAGATACAGAATGGCCGAACATCGAGGACGTGGGAGACCTCGTCGCGTTCCACGAGGGGATGATGACTTACCTAGGGACCGGGTACCCTCCCCTGAATTACCACCGCCTCCTCCACCTGCTGCAGGAGACAATTTGACCGCACAAGCCTTACAGCAAATACTAGATTTCATGAGGCAACAAACAGAGCCTCAACCCCGTGCTCCCGAACCCGCCAGAGATGCGAACGATCGCACGTTGGAGCGATTTCTGCGATTCGACCCACCAGCTTCTTGTGAGAGCCGGACGATTTGAAGGCAGAAGAATGGGTAGATAAGTTGGAGAATATCTTCAATGCTCTCCAATACTCAGATGAGCAGAAAGTCACACTCGCCGTATTTCGTCTGGAATCGGTTGCTAGAGACTGGTGGAGGGCAGGTTGAAAGGAGATGGGAACAGGACCGGGTAGTCGAACATGGGAAATTTCTTGGCGAGTTCAATGAATGTATATTCCACAGTTGTGAAAGAAGTGCGCCGAGATGAATTCCACAGATTGAGGCAAGGGAATCTGACCGTAGCTTAAGATGAGTCCGAATTTCACCGATTGTCCAAATATGCTCTGGGGACAATCGATCAAGAGGATAAACTTTACAAGTTCACTCGAGGATTAAAATGAACTTCGTAAACAATCGTGATCGTTGAATCGACAACCTACTCACCATGCGTAAAGGCAAATCTCCGCATTGAGTCGGGATCAAACCGTATTGGGATGATTCAGCAGAGTAGGCCATCGAACAATCTTAAGAGGACAAATGGGGACAACCATCTAAACCGCCGCTAAGTTTCGAAGGGACCAGATTAATAAAAACAGATAAGGAAAGAGACCAAGATACAAGGAAAGCCGGGTCAAGTGTGTGCACATTGCCGTAAACCGGGACATACCGCCAACGATCACGTAAACAAGGAAGGTGTTTGCACTTTGTAGTAATGTCAAAGACACCAGCAAGATTGCCCGGCACGATGACCGAACCAAACAGATGCAGCCGTAGAAGCCGGAAATGGCCAGGGTAATCGGGCAAGGATGCCCGCCGAGCTTTTGCACTAGCCGGACAGGAGGCTCTGGAGGCAACAGATGTGGTGGAAGGTACGCTTCTAGTGTCTAACCACTACGCTAAAATATTGTTCGACCCTGGATCAACGCATTCATTTGTTGCACCGCATTTTGTACACAAACTGCATGCATGCATGGAACATTAGGGGTGTCAATTTGGGTTGGGTCCGGGTTCGTGGGTCCAGGTTTGCAGGTTTGCGTGTTAAAAACAGCCGACCCGGACCCGACCTGTTTAATTATTCGTGTCAGAATTTTGAACCCGGACCCGACCTACTTATTTCACAGGTAACCCGGACCCGACCCGCGTGACCCGTCTAATAAAATTATTTTCCTTTATATTTAAAAGTTTTAACTGAATAGTTTTTCTTTAAAATCAATAACTATCATACACTATTCAATCAATAAAAAAATATCACAATTCACAACATACAAAAAGAAATAACATAATTGCATAAATAACATAACACGCTGATCATATTTTAGGGACAATATTAAAAAAAACATGCATAATAATAACAAATACATAATTAAGGAGGTTTTATCATTTAAGTTTTAAGGATATATGTCTTGTTTGTTGTTTTTTCTTATAATTAATTATTTACTTAATTTTCTTTTAAATTCACAAACGGGTTAAACGGGTTAAATGGGTCGTAGTAGGTTGACCCGAACCCGACATGTTTAATTGGCAGGTTATTCGGGTTCGACCCATTTTCAACCCGGACCCACGAAGCCTGGACCCATACCCATTAATTTCGTGTTAGGTTCATGTCGGGTTTGCGTGTCGGGTCTGAAATTGCCACCCCTATGGAACATATGCCTATATGTCTAGAAGTGTCAACTCCTATGGGTGCAAGTCAGATAACAAATATTATCTTTAATGCATGCGAAGTTAAGATTGTTGAGATAAATTTTCCTGCCGATTTGATCTTATTACCTATATCCGAATACGACGTGATATTGGGAATGAACTGGTTATCTGCACACCATGCAAAAATGGACTGCCATAACAAGTCCATTAAGCTATGTGAACCCGAAAAACCCGAAGTGGAAATTTCGGGAAGGGCACGAGTTAAGATTGCCCCAATCATTTCAGCAATGAAAGCGAGGAAGGCAATCACTTGAGGGGCTCGAGGGTACTTGGCATTTGTAATTAACAAACCAAAGGTTGAGACACAAATCAACCAAGTACCTATAGTATCAGAATATACGGATGTATTTCCACAAGAACTCACCACTATTCCTCCAGATAGGGAAGTCGAGTTCACCATCGAGGTGTTGCCAGGGACTGCCCCGATTGCCAGAACACCGTATAGAATGGCTCCTCTTGAGTTACAAGAGTTGAAAACGCAATTACAGAAACTGATGGATGTGGGATTTATCCGACCGAGTACGTCTCCGTGGGGAGCACCTGTGCTGTTCGTCAAAAAGAAGGATGGTACATTAAGACTGTGTATAGATTATCGTGGTCTTAATAGCGTGACCATCAAGAACAAATATCCCCTCCCGAGGATAGACAAACTATTTGATCAACTTCAAGGAGCGACGGTGTACTCGAAGTTTGACTTACAGCAAGGATATTATCAACTGAAGATCCGCAAAGGAGACATTTCCAAAACTGCATTTCAAACCCGATATGGACACTACGAGTTTGTAGTAATGCCTTTCGGTCTGACGAATGCACCAACAGCATTTATGGACCTAATGCATCGAGTCTTCCAACCTTATTTGGATCAATTCGTAGTGATATTCATTGATGACATACTCGTATAATCTAAGTCTAGAGAAGAGCACGAACGTCATCTGAAAATCGTTTTAGAGACACTACGAGAGCATAAGCTATATGCCAAATTCAGTAAGTGCGAATTTTAGCTTAGTGAAGTCGCGTTCTTGGGACACATAGTATCCGACACTGGGATTGCAGTGGATCCTTCAAGGTACGATGCGGTGGTTGAATGGAAACAACCCGAGTCTCAGAACGAAATCGAGTTTCCTAGACTAGCCGGATATTATCGAAGATTTATCCAGGATTTCTCCAAGATAGCCGGACCACTCACTCGACTAACCCGCAAGCAAGTCAAGTTTGAGTGGAATGACAAATGCGAGGCGAGTTTCAAGAGTCAAGAAACGATTACTACAAATTGCAGATCTTAGCCCTTCCAAAGGGAACATAAAACTTTGTCGTCTACAATGATGCATCAAAAGAAGGACTAGGAGCAAAGTGCTCATGCATGAAGGAAAAGTTATCGCTTATGCATCACGAAAGCTCAAGCCGTATGAGGCCAATTATCCAATGCATGACTTGGAATTGGCGGCAATAGTGTTCGCGTTGAAGAAATGGAGACACTATCTCTACGGAGCAACATTCACGGTTTTCACGGACCATAAGAGCTTGAAATACCTATTCTCCCGAAAGACCTCAATGCTGAGGCAACGGAGATGGATGGAGTTGATTGAGGACTATCACTTTGATATCCAATACCATCCCTGAAAGCTAACGTCGTAGAAAGGCACGCTCTAGCGAAAAAGGCGAGCTTAGCGGACTTATGATTCGAGAGTGGGAATCATTAGAAGAGCCGAGCAATTGGAATCGACGAGAACCAATACTCGATTTCATGTGCTAACATTTCGGTTACACCCGATCTGTGAAAGAGATCAAAGAAGCACAAGAGGAAGATACACATCTTCAAAAACGAAGGAGAAGATACTTAAAGGAGAAAGATCGAATTCTCGGTGACATCAAGATGGAGTTATCGATTCCCGAAATCGAGTGTGTGTACCGAATGACGAAGCGATTAGGAATAAAATCCAAATAGAGGCACACCGTTCAAAATACACTATACATCCTGAAGGAAAACAAGATGTATAAGGATTTGAAACGGAGTTATTGGTGGGTAAACATGAAGAACCATGTAGCAGAGTTCGTTGCGAGATGTTTGACTTGTCAACGAGTAAAAACAGAACACCAACGACCATCTGGTTTACTACAACCATTGAGAATTCCCGAGTGGAAATGGGAACACATAACGATGGACTTCGTGACGGATCTACCAAGGACCAGAGGAGGCCATGATGCTATTTGGGTAGTTGTAGACCGACTCACGAAATCTGCACACTTTTTACCCATCAAGAAAACTGATAGCTTGCAGAAACTTGCACAGGTTTATATCCGAGAGATCATTCGACTGCATGGAGTACCAGTCGACATAGTATCTGACAGAGATCCGAGGTTTGTCTCCAGATTTTGGAAGTGCTTGCACGAGGAATTGGGTACCTCGCTAAGTTTCAGCACATCAGCACATCCACAAACCAATGGACAGTCTGAGCGAACAATTCAAACCCTTGAAGATATGCTGCGAGCTTGCACATTGGATTTTCAAGGAAGTTGGGATTCGCACTTACGATTAGCCGAGTTCGCCTACAATAACAGTTATCAGGCCACGATTGGAATGGCACCCTACAAGGCATTATATGGGCGAAAATGTAGATCCCCACTACATTGGGAGATTGATGACCAATGGACTCCGAAAGAGAAACGGAAGTCGCCCTCGATTCCAAAGGTCGACTTAGTTCAGGAGGCCATGGAGAAGGTCAAGCTGATCAAGGAACGGATTCGCACAGCTCAGAGCCGCCAAAAGAGTTACGCGGACAAGAGAAGAAAGGATTTAGAATTTGAAGTCGGAGATGAAGTATTTCTCAGACTCTCACCACGGAAAGGATTGATCAATCCGAAGAAAGGAGGCATGTTGAGTCCGAGATATGTTGGACCTTACAAGATTTTACAGAGGATCGGGAAGTTAGCCTACCGACTCCATATGCGGGAATGCACGATGTATTCCACGTGTCGAGACTGAAGAAGTATCAACCAGATCCCGAGCATATCATCACTCGACATACTCCTCCTCTAATGGAAAATCTATCCTACACCGAGAGGTCGATCCGGATCATTGATCAGCAGATACGACAGTTGCGTAAGAGAGAAATCCCGATGGTTAAGGTAGTGTGGCAGAACCACAACCGAGACGAAGACGCAACGTGGGAAATGGAAGAAGACATAAGGAATCAATATCCAGAACTATTCTGAAGAGAATTTGGGGGTCAAATTCTTTTAAGGAGGGGAGGATGTGAAGCCCCGATTTTTCCGAGCTTGTAATTGATTCTTATTGTCGTCTATGTATTTGATCGACTATTTTACCGCGTCACTTTGACGGGTAATTATCATTAATATATATATTTTGTATTTTATTTCATTTTATTTATTACTTGTGATCATGATCACTATTAATTCTATTTTTCATTTATGATCACTTGGTTGATCATTATTACTATTTTTGTATTTATTAGTCACCTTAGAATTTTAAGAGACTATTTATTTTAGAGACTTTTACCTTATAGAATTAAGATTTTGATTTAGATTAAGTTGTCATGAGACTCATAAGTGATCAAGGAAATCACTAATTATTTTGGAGATTGATATATTTCATCTATTATCATCAAATTTGGGACAAAAAAAAATATATGGAATTACCATAATGCCCTTATAGTGGACGGCCAACATGGATATTTTTGGAGTAAAAATATCATCCAACTCTTGTACACCTACACCTTATATTAGTCATTTTGTGTATAATTATACCATTAATTCAAACATTATACACATCATCTCTTACATTACTTCTTTAATAATATTTTTGCCAAGATGTTGGAAGTCTTCCAACATTCCATTCAAACCAAGTCTTGCCCATACCTTTGACCTTCAAATTGTCTCCCATGCATGAGGCAAAATGCAAGACACAATTTGAACAAAATTCCTCCCCCTCTCTCCTCAAAGTGGACGGCCATAATGACCATTTTGTGCCAAAATTTCATTTCATGTTTATCACTAACACATTCATCTCCTACACAAAATTCTCCTCCTTTTCTCTAAACTCCTAACTTCTCTCTACTCTTCTTCTTACTTTCTTCTTCTACACTTAGAAAATTTTCAAGATTTTCCCCCTATTTCTTCAAAAAAGTCGAACACCCCCCCTACAAGGTAAGAAATTTTATCTTCAATCCATTTTTGATATCACATAGTTCACCTCTTCCACCTTCTTAACTTAAGTTTGAATTTGATTTGGGGGTACATTTAGAAGACTTTGAAGATTAGAGCTTGACATCATTTTGAAGAAGGACTTCAAACTTGAAGAAGAACTAGTAGAGGAATTTGGACTACAAGGTAAGAATTGAGTACTAAGACCCCTTCTTTCCTATTCTTTCTATTTTTTTCAAATTTTAACACCCCTTTTTCATTTTTGAGAAATAGGGGCTGACCTTAGGTGATTTTGGAGTTGAGCCAAAATTTCCAATTTTTAAGCTTCAACTAGTCTCCAAACACCTACTACACAAGGTAAAGTGTAGTCCTTCTCATTTTCTTATCTCCTTTTTTTCTCCTTAATTTTTCTCTCATTTTTCTAACTTCAAATTTTTGATATTTTTTGACTTAGGGGCTGACCTAAGAAGCCTCATCCAAAAATTGTGAAATTATCCTTTTATTTCACAATTTCCAATTTTAAGGTGGGTGGAAAAATATTTTCCAACTATTAGGTGTTTTTATTAAATGCATGTAGAAAATTTGACCATTGAGCCTTGAGATATATATAATATATATATTGCATGTCAATTTTATGTATCAAGTCATGAAAATTCTCAAGAGTTGCTCAAATTTGCTATTTATTGAATTTTAGGTGCATGGATGTGCAATTTAATGTTTTAATTGATTAATTCTTGTATGTATTGGACATGCATGTGTATGATCTTTAAAATCAATGTTTTGGATGCCTTATAACCTGGAAAAGTCGAGCATAATTGATTAAATTTCAATTTTGGACTTAAAAATGTAAAAATGGAAAGTTGGTGGACTAAATTGCAAGAAAATGAAAGTTAAAGGACCCCTCAGCAAATTTCGAAATTTGGGACTGTACTCAGGTTCAAAAATGACTTTTGGACATTTTAATAAAGTTTTAAGAGTTTTAAGATAAATAAAATCAACCTTTAAAAGCCCAAGGACTAGATTGTAAAATTTTGAAAGTTTACGGGCTACTTTGCAATTTTTAAAACTGCACCAGAACTAAACTTTAAAATTTGAAATTTTTACTCTTAAGGTACTGGGAATTTCATATTTTAAAAGTATTCCAAAAAATCCAAGTGGTTAGGGCTTGGAAAGCAATTTTACAAAAATTGAGGGACTAATGTGTAAAATACTAAACTTGAGGACCCAAATGAAATTTCCAGGACTTATGCAGCCCATGCACCTGAAAATACTAACTTACCTATAACTTAATTATATTTTGGACCCAAGGTTCAAATTTCATGACAATTGGACCCCTAAAAGCCTTAAAGGTAATTATTTCAAAATGGGACGAAAATGATATTTTCAAAAGTTAAAGGACCTACACATATTTCTTTTAAAAACTGCTTTTGTCCCAATATCCCACTAACCTTAGTGACATTTTCCAACTGGAATCACATTAAAATCCCTTCCGGTTTGTGAGTTCCGATTATTTTAAACTTAAGGTCCGAATTGACAATTTTTACAAATTTGGGGCCAATGTGAGAATTTTATAAAAACTCGACCTCAAAACTTTAAAAACCTGAATATCTGGACAATTTGGAGAATTTAGGAACTGACCTCATAATGTTTCAAGGTCGGGATATTTATTTATTCAATTGTTAACCCCAAAGGTTTTGGTTTTTACAAAACGGGGCTAAATTACAATTGTTCTTTTATAAAGGACCTAACTCATATTATTTTCTCTTTTACTAAAATAGCCCTGGACCCTCTGACTTGGAGATTTAATTAAAGTATTTTATTTTCCCAAAAACCCTTGACTTATCGGATCAATTTGACCGATTAATACCCGATCGCGGAGCGACTTCCTCGCCTTGCGATTTGAATCTATAACGGGACTTATGTTCCACCTAATCTTTCAAGATATCGAAGGTTTCTTATCCTTCCGATAATCATCTTCATCCAAATACTCCACCAACGCCAAAATTGCTACTCGCGAATTTTCAAAAATTTTCCTGAACTGCTTCCCTGAATCAATAATACTCGACTGCCTGGTTGACTGCCTGTACTTGTATTTACTTTCCTGCCTGAGTCAACTTGGTGTGTCGAGCTCACAGTCGGAATGGATACGTCGGAGATGGAACCGAGCAGCTCGGCTGCTATTCCACTCTACCGGCCCCATCGTCCTAATCCCGCAACTGAGGGACGGAGTGTCCAAGGGAAGCAGGTTGTAGTACTTGAGGTATAATCATGATTGTGACAGATCCGAGCCTTGCAAGCTCCACTGTGGATTTTGTCTTTGCCTATGGAGCGATAAGGTGACCGATCTTGGACCATCCTGCCTGAGGAGTTACAAGGAAGAACGAAGGAATCACTGTCTGATCCACACGATTCCGGAGTTATCAGACCCGTTTGGTTGGCGTTACATTTTCGTACGCAACCGCTACTTGTTTTGCATTGGTTGGCGCTACAAATCCGTACGCAACCATTATTTGCCTTGCATGGGATTGGCATTATATTTCCGCACGCAATCCTACCTGTCTTGATCAATCACATAGTGCTGTGTGACCATGAATCTTTTTCTTGAATCGTATAAATATATTATTTAAATATTTTTATCACGACGCTTGAATCGTGTGAATTCATGCATCATACTCACGCGTTTTCATATAATTGTTTTCTCACATTAACTATATTGCGCCACACCTGCACACGATCACCCCATCTACTGAGATTTTTGTCTCATCCCCACCTATTTTCTAACCTTAGATGAGGACTTCGTTGAAGATGCTGAACCGACCACGGATTGAGCCCTTGTACTCCGCTTGTTGGATTTACTATCTTTTGTTGTTGATGGCGCTGGACTTGTTACTATTATTTGTTGTTTGACTCTTTTCTTGTGTTTGTTGTTGGACTCTTGTATTTATTTTCATTCCGGTTTGTAACTGAAGGGCGTAGGACCCTTTGACTTTTAAGTTGTTATCTTTAGATCATATCGGGGATGTAATTTGGATTATGGATATTGTGGACTGTAAGTTGTAACTTGTTCTTTATTCCGCTGCTATTTGACTCTGTTTCATTGGGTTCTCGTTGATAATTATCTAGACTGTTTGGTTATTGTATTTAAGTTGTAAATCATCGTCGCGTTCCCTTTGGGGCGTGACAAGCTCATCAACCAATATTGTTGTGAAATAAACTTGAAGTAATTACAATTACTTCAGGGGTAGTTTTTATAGTTTTGAAAGTTAGTTGAATTTTTTTGTCATTAGATCAAATCATAATGTATTTTTTGTAATTATCCATTTTCTTAATGAAATCTCGATATATATATTATTAAAGAGGCAAAAGTAACAAAAAAATCATTCTTATAACTAACTTATAGGATTTTTCAAAGAAAAAGAAAAGAAACTAACTTACATGACCAAAAAAAAAAAAAACACTAAAAGATACTAAATATCTTCAAAAATTGAAATGTCGTTCGTGTATATAAAGATAGGAACCTAGAAACTTACAAAATAGTATTAACTAGTAAATGTGTATAAATTAATTTTTGGTATGAGAGCGTAGGTTGTTAAACTTCATAAGTCATTCCAACCCTGAGAAGCCTGGTCTGAGGTATGGCCAATAATTTCTGCCCCTGTCTAAAATTCTTCCGTAGGAATGGATAGGCCTTGTTGATCACAAACTTATTCACAATCGAAGAGTCTTTTTTGGCTACCACATCAGCTTCCCCTATCAGATAAAACACACCTTCTTCTTTTGCCCTCTCCACGAATTTCATCTCTTCTTCAGCATGTGCCGTTTGTCCTTCATGAAACTGATTTCCCTTCTTTATGAACTCCTTCAAATTCTCCACAAGCTGGTTTTCGAATTCCGAAGGCTCCTCAATCAGGTCCTTGTATCCGTACCTAACGACACAACAAAATATACGGTATTCTCTAGGCTCAACCTGTCGGAACAGAAACCGTTCCTCTGGGATGACTTTACTGATAGGGAGTGACTTTATCGACACCAAAACTATTACTGAATGAATGGAAGGTATGTTGGAGATGAAATGAGGAAATATTGGTGGAATGCCCTCAACAAGTTCGGAATATAAAAGTCCAATTCCTGGAATTCTGTTTATGTCTTGTCTGTTTTTGGCTAATTCCAGGACGTAATTGTTTGGAACCTTGTTTTTCAGCTCGAACATGTATCGTTGTTTCTGCGCGTAATGCCATACGGCCATCATTGACATTAGCACGAAAGAGAAGGCTAATGGAAGGTAACCGCCCTGGACGAACTTATAGAGAACCGATGAAAAGTATACGAGCTCGATGGACATAAACACAGTGAAGAACAAGGCAGTCCACCAAATTTTTGTCTTCCATATGAGAATCATGATTAATGTGAGCAAAGATGTAGTTATCAACATTACGCTCACAACAGCAATACCTGAAATACAAACAAATCAAACTATTAATTTTTACTAATTAATTAATGTGCATGTGTTAAGAATCACAAATATATATATATATATATATATATATATATATATATATATATATATTGGTCTTACCGTAAGCATTCCCTATCTTTACTGTGGTTTTGAAACCATAAGTGACGAGGACACAAGCAACCATGAAAATGTAGTTAATCTCAGGGATGTAAACTTGACCCTCGTACTTTGAAGAAGTGTGAACAACTTTCACTCTTGGGAAACAACCTAAACTGAGGGACTGAGATATGATTGCGAAGGTTCCAGATATCATAGCTTGACTGGCGATAACGGCTGCAAAATTAGCCACAACGAATGCTGGCCAGTAAATTGGACCTATATATATATATATATATACGTACACCACAAGACAAATTTTCAGTCAAATTTCTGATATAGTAAACACACTAATTTTCCATGTCCAATTTTTTTTTCAAAACAAATTAAACATACTTGGTATAGAGTCGTAGAATACAGTGGCTGCATTTTCTGGGAACTTTGAAAGATATGAAGCTTGACCAATGTATGCCAGGAGTATAGAAGGAAACACGACTGTTGAGAAACTAATCTGTAGTATGTATTACATGACAATATTAGCAAACATTCTAAATAATTTCACCATCCAACACTACAACATAAATGATAGATATTAGGTAATCTTATGTAAGACTTTTGTAATACTATTTTTTGTCATCAAATAGATTCGAACCCACGACCTGTTATGTGTTGAAGTGACAATTTGCCACTAAGCTAAGTTAATTCTTATTACAACTTTTGCTTTGTTTTATATATACACAAACATATATATATATATATATATATTAAAATTGTATAAAAATCATCTTATATGTATATATAATATATTTTATATAATAAAGATTATGTTATATAATATATGTATTAAATTATATTATACATTGTATATATCAAATTTTATATTATATAGTATATAGTTTGAAAATTATATTATGTTATATATTAAAGGACACAAAAAATTAAAAGTATCAAAAATATATAAAATGAATTTATCAACTGATCAATATTCAATCTGTAAAATTAAAAAAATATAAAAGTATAAAATTAATTACCGACAGATAAAAAAGTTCTAACAGTAAAAAAATTAAATAATAAATAAATAATAAAAAAATAATTTACTGATAGAAAAAATTCCTAAGTAATTACCGACAACATCAATTTTCATTGGTAATTTTTTTAAAAAATTAAAATAAAATAAAAAAAGGTTAACGATGAAATTGGTCTTCGTTATTAAAAATTTAAAAATAAATAATAATAATAATAAAATATATACATGCGCATTTTTCCGTCGGTATTACGATGGAATTAATTACATCCGTAAAAAATAAAAATAAAAAAAGCAAAACTAAAATATTTTATTAAAAGAAAACAAAAATTCAGTAAAAAAAAAGAGAGTACATAATGTCTACAATTTTTAGGTTTGGTGATTTTTTTTTGTCTTCACCTATTTTGTGACGTCAATTAATTAAATAAATCATTCAAATGATTTAATGATAGTTATATAATTTTGTGTTACTAAAATATGGTCTAAAAAGTATTACAATTAATAAAATATAGTGTTGTCAAGAGTGCTTCTTAAATAAAGTGATACATATTTGCGTTAAAAAAGAAATAACAAAAAAAAGTGATACTTAAAAAGTGTTACTTATTTAAAAGTGTTACATATAAGCGTTACATATTGATAAAGTGCTACAAAAGTGTTACATAAATATTATAATGCAAAAAGTGTTACAAACACGTGTTACATATGTACCTTATATAAAAAGTGCTACATAATTTGTGTTACCTAATGTCATGTATGTTGTAGTGCAACAACTTTTATGTTTTAATCATATATAGTAATTTATATAAAAGCAGAACAACATTCAAATATTATATTATAGGGATAATTACAAAAACCTCCATGAGGTTCAGACTAATTAGAAAAAAACCCGCAGAGGTTTTTGAAAATTGCAAAAAACCCTTGAGGTTTGATTAATTTTACATATTCCACATTCATATGCAAAAAATAATTCAAAAAACCCCATCATATTTTAAAAAATATTACAATTATTCCCTTAAATTTAAGATAAAATCAAATTTGCGGGGGCTTTTTTAATTTTAAAACTTCTTTGGATTTTTTTACAACTAGACCAAACCTCACGGAGTCTTTTGTGATTATCCCTATATTATATTATTGAGACTTACTTGGACTGCTGGTACATTGAAGTGGCCCAAGTCAGCAAACATGGCTTCAGTTCCTGATCAATTATTACAACATTATATATATATATGTCAAAAAATAAATAAATAAAAGGTTAATTATATATGAGGATACAAGAAATTAATATAGAGTATATAAATTCAGGAATAATAACTATTTAGTTACCTGTGATGCAGAGGACAGCGCCACCTAGAGATATCCAACCTTTCTTGCCAGTTCTTTTGAAGTATTCAATTATGTATTTCGGATTAAAGGCACGCAAGACACTCGCATCGTGTTTAAACAAGTTATAGACACCGATTACGGTTATGAACAAAAACCATAAGCAGAGAACAGGAGCAAACGCATAACCCACCTTATCGGTTCCAAACCGTTGGACACAGAAGAGACCGATAAGTATGAGAATTGAAATGTAGACAACGGCATCTACAGAAACAATCAAGTTCCAAATAACATGTTGATCAGATCATGTTTTAAGTGTTAAAAATATTCTCTAGCTAACGACAAAGGAAATAAATTGTATATAAATTTACCTCCGCTTAGACTCTTGATTCCACCAACCGCGGAAAGAACTGCATATGCAAAACATGTGAGATAAAGAGATGTCATCAATTAATAAATAGCTCTATTAATAATGTTGTGGAATAATGAGGAATTAATTTTGTATTAATGACTAATGAGTACCTGATATGCATGGAGTTAGAACACCATCTCCAATGACCATTGAAGTTCCAAGGATTGTGACAAGGAATAGCACAATTTTAGTAGTTAAGCTCTTCTCGATAGTCTCTTTCATCTTCTGAGAGCCTTTCGTCTCGTTTAACGTCTCCTCCATTCTATAATTGGACAGTTGTGTGTCCTCTGGTTGATTTTTGGGTATGAGGGCCACATTTGCATATCGGCATATCTTGGAATACAGTGCAAACGTCCCACCTAATTAAAACACACACACACACAAAAAAAAATTGCTTTTTAATTAACATAAGATAAATTAATAATTAGCTAGGCAACTGATGAGTTTAATATTACATACGTACCATCGCCATTGTCATTAGCCCACAGAACGATGAAGACGTATTTGACCATAGGGACCAAGATTATGGTGTAAATGATAAGGGACAAAACTCCTAAGATGTCATCTTTGTGGTCAATTCCGTCAGGGAAAGTGCTGGAAAACACGTAAAGCGGCGAAGTCCCAATGTCTCCATATATTACACCAATGCTTTGGAACGCCAGACTCAGCGTTGTAACCCAACTTGCAGCCTGTTTATTCATTCAGATTAAGACTCTAACTGAGATATGAGATTATGATATATTTTGCCGTTATAGTATGTAAAGTAAAAAAGAAGTCATGCATGCAAATATGCAATGCAAATGAAAGAAAAAAATTGAAGAGACCTGGCGGGAAGCATGATTGGCCGTTGGTTTGCGAGAAAGATTTCCGGCCTCCATAATTAGGGAGTCGACGCAGTGGTAGCCTGGGCGACGACACTTTAGGCTCTCCTTTATGTTTTTTCCTTTCTCACCTTTTGCTGCTTGCCCGATTCCTTCTTTATATACTATACTATTCCCAACCAATTTTCTGTTAACATTTTATGTGCCTCCCCGATTTTCTCTCCATATATAGTATATTCTGGCCTTTCTTTCTTTAGTCTCTCATATTAACCATGCATCTATAAAAGAAAAATGAAAAACTAAATTTGGGGTGTTATTCTTTTTTTTTTTTTGAGGGGAAAGGGGTGTTATTCTTGTGATCTCAAATGAGTGATCATTTTGGAAAATATCATTTCCAACTCAATTATAAATATATATATATATATATATATATATATATATATATATATATATATATAGGAGGGATCCTGTGAGACCACCTTTTTAGGTTAGTCCATAAAACTAAATCTACAACATCCAAATAGTAAATCAATGGCCAAGATATATTACAATATAAACAACATTTCATAAGTAAGTATACAACAGAAGGGATAAAATAGGAATCCAGAAAATTAAATATAGTAACCGCTTCCTAAAAATTTGGGACGTGATTTTGTATTGATCACGTCCCCATAATCAAGCGATTCACCTTTCCTTTCTCTCTCTTCCCATTCGAACCTGCAATTTATTCAAATATGGCAACACAATCGTGCAACAATTAATGAAAAGTATACAATTACACTAAACTAACTATACATTAAAATATTACTAAGTATACATAAACAATTAACTAAGTATACAATTACATTGAACTAACTATACATTAAAATAATACTAAGTATACAGAAATATTTAACTAAGTATACAATTACACTGAATTACTTATATAACTAATTATACAAATCCACAGAACCAGGTATACAAATTTACTAAACTACTTACTAAACTACTTATATAACTAAGAATACGATTCCACTGAACCAAGTAAACAAATCCACTGAACTAAATATAAAATAAAACATGACTAAGTATACAAGTCCACTGAACTAAGTATACAATAAAACGACTGTTCACAAATATGGCGGAAATAAGTATCAATTTTGAAAAAAATACTAGAAGTTGATGATTTTTCCTCCCTAAAAATCGGATAACTGAAAAGGTAGGATTATGTTTCCTTAGAAATAACTAATAACTTTCCAATTAACATAACTAATTAAATATAAAAGTACAATTATACCCTTATATGCCTAAATTAACTAAAATGATCTACACCATCCAAAATGTTAAATCAAGAGTCCATAAGTGTTCTTATGGACTAACCTAAAGGATGGTCTCATTTGAATCAATCCCTATATATATATATATATATATATATATATATATATATATATATATATATATAGGGATTGGATGAAATGAGACCACATAACTAGAGTAAGACAGTGTAGACTAATCATATCCACAAATATGTAATTTTAGATAGTTAAGATTTACCTAATTTAATGGTTTTTTTAATTTATTTTAAATCAAATAAGGGCAGATTGATCATTTTAAATCAAATAAGGACGTATAACAATTTTATAACGGGACCCTCCAACCTCATTAAACGAGTAAAGAGAAAGACGCCCTCTCCCACTTGCCACCATTTTCAGCTTTTCACACACAAAACACACACCAAAATGTTATCTCACTTTTCTCACTTTCATCACTGTTAACAAGAGAAAAAACTTGTCTTGCGGCCATCAAAATGCACAAAGCTCAATTTCGCACCATTTTCTTGATAATACTTTCTATCTTGCAAATCCAGGTCGAAATGTGTAAAGGGATCTCAGTTATGGAGCTAAATTCAGTGAAAGCTCGCGAATTGGATGCAATGGCGGAAAGGGTTTGTGCAGGAAAAATTCTTGAGTGCTCAACAGTGGCAATGGAGGACGAGATGATGGATTCTGAGACAAACAGAAGGGTTTTGTTGATGCAGAAAAGATATATAAGTTACGAGACTTTGAAAAGGGATTTGGTGCCCTGTGATAGGCCTGGAGCTTCATATTACAATTGCAAGTGCCCTGGTGTGGCTATTTCTTACAACAGAGGTTGTGAAGTTATTACACTTTTTTTGATTTTGTACACTTTGTTTCTAAAGACGATTTGTGGATTACTGTAGAATTGGCGAAGAAGACGATACTGACGTGGAGAAAATGAGGGCCTACGAGGAGGCAGTGATGATTATTGTATACTTATATATTTTTCGATGTACACTTATATGTGTTTTGTTGTATAAGTAGTTAAATTTTTTATGTATGTATTTATGTTATTGTATACTTATGTTTTTTGTTGTATACTTATAATTTTATTTTGCTGTATACTTATATTTTCGTTTGAAAATTGTAATATGCAGTACAAATATGTTAAATATACAGCATAATAGTGTTAAATATACAGTAAATATATATTAAATATACAATACAATAATGAGCGTGATTTGCTCTCTCTCTCTATAACTGATTTACTTAATCAACGGTCCCCACATGTTAATGAGCGTGATTCTCTCACTATAACTGATTCCTTGATTCATGGTCCCCCATGTTTTTGTTTGACCATTTTAATATGCAGTAAAATTATGTTAAACATATAGTAAAATAGTGTTAATTATACAACAAATATATGATAAGTGTACATCATATCTTAAAGCGAAAAACATGCGTAATTTTTTTCTCTCAGTAGCGATTTTTCTCGCGATTTTCTCTCTCCCCACATGATTTTCTCTCTCCTAATACCTCATTCTATATTTGGATGCCCCCACATGTTTGTTTTGACAATTTTACCCTTTTTGGTATTTAATTAAATGTAAAATGTATTATTATCACAAATTATTCCTAGCATTTGATGTCAATGATGGAGGGTTGAGATTAGTCCACACAGTCTCACTATAAAAATGTGGTCTCATTGGATCCTCTCCCTATATATATATTTCTAACTATGAAATATTTCACCTGTTAATAAATAACATTTCACATCCAATATAATAACTATACTTGTACAAGACATCCGTCCAAATATAATGTAACGATACAAATTTATTTAATTGTGTAATAATAATATGTAATTATTTTATTAGATTATTCTAGATATTTATAATGACTTTATTTTATTTGGGTTTTATAAAACACTTTGGTCTCTTTTTGACCTAGAGTTTTAACCAAGCCCATTTTGTTAGTAAGTTAATAATAAGCCCATGTACTAAAAACCTAGTCCAATTAGGAGTAGGTTAAAAACACAAATATAAGACACGTAAAACACACACATTGGGAACACAGTAGGAGATGCCTAGAGAGAGAGCAGGAATCGGTCAAGAGAGAAACAAAGGAGAAAAGAGAAAAAAGAAAGGTGACTTTCCCGACGCGTAAGTTGACAATTTCGTAGGATTGATCTTTTAAGTTTGATAATTTATTAGTTTTATCTAACCCTAGTACGCGATCTTATGTTTAGGATTGATTCTAAAGAGGCCTGAAAATGATTTTTCTACCCCTAAATTGAACACACAAGTAATGTTGCTAATTCATGTAGTTTTAGAATTTTTGTATTGTATTAATGATTTTATATGTGGGTATGTCGGAAGGAGGTTCTAGTTTGTTGACTTGGATTGGGGATACCCAATACGTTAACTGAAGAAATTGCCTACCTGTTTATTAACTAATTTACATGTATTGGAACTTTTACGAGTTACAGACTGAAACTTGGAATTAATTTATTTTCTTTCAATTTAATGGCAAAGACTTTCAACTAAACTAGTGTGTACAAGCATGTGGAAAAATTCATTCCTACAGATTCTACAAACATGCGGTCAAACCTTTTGTTTTGTTATTAGACCTTTTTGTGGTCCGGTTTTACTACATGAATTATCTTATTCAATATATGAAGCCAACTATTCTGGTTCCATCGTAGTTTAGGAATTAAAATTGCATAGTTTGGGTTTAATTTTTTACAGGGGAGTTCGATAGATTCATAAACAGAGTAAGTTATTTAACTAGTTGTCGTTTCGTTTGTTGAAAGACGTTACATTAGTCGAGGGTTTTCCCTAATTAGTTGAACATAGAATCTTTCCCTAATTAATTGAACGTAGGGTTTTCCCTTAGCTAATTGGATATATGGTTTTCCCTTAACTAATTGAATGTACGGTTTTCCCTTAACTATTTGGATATAGGGTTCACTAGTACAAAAAATATCATATAATCATCAATATATAGAGTCTAATTGGCGGGCCGATAACCCAACCCGCCTTGGGGCTCGGGTTGGGCGGGCTTAAAAATAATAAAAAATGAAAAAAAATATTTTTTTATTTATATTATTATTTTTAATGAATTAAATATACTAATGGATAACAGTACATATTTTATAAATATATTATATACACTTTTATAAGAAATACAAATATAAAATATCAATTATACTATTTTTTTGTCTATTTTATCTAATTTTTCCTTTTTTTTTTTTTTTTTCAATTTATGTACAAAAAAAATATCATATAATCATCCCACCCCCCTACCTAGGCGCGGGCGGGGCGGATTTCTACAAAAAAAGCCAAAAAAAAAAAAAGCCCATATAATCATTAATATAATCATCAATATGCCTCAAGAGGGGTGGTGGCAATTTCGAAAATAAAAAGAAAAAGTCTTTGGGCATCGGTTGTTAATTAAAAAATGATGCTTATAAAATCTTTTATTTTTTAAAATTATATTAAAAAATTAGGTATTAGTTGCTAATGAAAAACAAATGCTTTTAACCCTACTTTAAGTATCGTTTCTAAGCCTTAACCGACGCCTATAATTTTTTCCATTTTTTAAATAACACATTCAATAACTCAGCATTCACGCAACCTCGGCATTCAGCCATTCACGCAACATAGGGTGAATAGGAAGATTTTTCGGCCGATTAGGGTGAATAGGAAGAGGAGCTGCTCGGATGCGGGGAGAACTAAAGGTCCGAGGTGGTGATGTTCGATTTTAGGGCTTCACCGGCGATTACCATCAGATCCTTCAAGAGATTTATTCCGACTTTCCCCTGTGGATCTTCCTGCCCTCGTAGACGAACTTGTAGGCTTTGTCGTTGGCGCCTTTGTGCGTGCAGATGACTTGGACGATCTTGTACTTCGCGCGGCGGCTGTAGCGGCACTTGTTGGAGAGGAGGACGGCGGCGGCGCCCATACGGAAGAGGCAATTAGGGAGGATCATCGCTCTTTCGGATCCGCTGTAATAATTGGGGGTAATAATTTCGGTGCTAATTACACGCACGTTCGGATTTGGTTGAACTTGGACTAAATCCCTATCTAAATCGATTGAAATTAATCCGGTGCTGAAGCCTGATGACTCCCGAGCCGAGCTGGAAGCAAAATATTCCACGTGGCCATTCAGCATGAGGACATCTGGGACCCACAGGCCGACGCCAGCAACTGACCTGGTAACGTCATGAATTGGGTTCGATTCCCCCGAGCCCAATCTTGGCAAGAAGTTATGACGGGAAATTTAAAGGATAACCATCCAGTTAAGAAATGCTAAGTGCATCATTAGCATGAGTGAGCTGACACTTGTCAGCACGACAACCAGATGAGTCGACAAGTGGCAAACACTTGGCCAGCATGCATGCTTAGGGAAGGACAAGTGTCCCTTTAAAATTATTTAAGTGTTAAGTGTAATAGTGGTTATTAAAAACTCACTAATAAGATGGGTATAAGTAGGGCATCATTTATGAGGAAAAAGACAAGAGAGAAAAACACTAGAGAAAATGCTTGTAAAACTACTGTTGTACACAAAAACCGACCAGAAACTTTATGCTCGGCATTATATATAAAAAGGCAGAATTAGCCCCAAATTGAAGTATATTTCCATTTCCACGTATTATATCTTCATATATTTTGCTTGTTGACCACAACGCACGTTAACAAATTGGCGCTAGAAGGAGGGCCTGTTTAGGTCCAATCCGAATTCCAAGCTAAGACACGTGAGGTCAGGTAAAACTTGTGTTTAACTCCTTCGAAGTAGACAAAATGAGTCAGCAAACTCGAAACGCTCATATAACCGAAGATCCACCTCTGAATAATCAAACTGGCCAAACTACCAATGGCCAGAACGTGCCCCCGACCGAAGTGGGGAGCACGACTATGTTCCCTTTTGCCCAGCTTATAGCCAACCCCACTTTTGTCAAACAAATGAATCAGCTTATTTTCCAAACGCTTGCTACCACTAATTCACATATACAACCTCCACCTCCTGTAAATACTCATCCGCTCAACCCCCCATTAAATAACCCCCCGTTAAATATTAATGTTAACCCTCATATCCCTGCGCCTCCCCGTGATGAAGGCCAAGAAACCAGTTCCGACAATGAGCAGCGCGGTCGCCCTGATAGAAGACGACCGCACGAAGACAACGAAGAATAGAGCCGCATGGCGGAGTCGCAACAGGAGCCCACACGCCATCGTTGCACCCGCTCTGTGTTCGCGGGACGGCTAGGTCTCGATCCTCTTCGCCCCACCTGATCAATAAGCTCCAGACTACGGTTTCCAGATGAAAGAGAGCCAGGAAGGGCCAATCAAACCCAGGGGCCTACTCCATTGGAGGAACGAGAGGCGGAAATCTTACATCTTCGCCGCCGGTTAAACGAGTTGGAGGATGGTCCGGAAGAAGCCCATCATCAAAGGCCACATCAGGTAACAAGCCGACCATCCATTGTATCACCATTCGCTCCAAGCATTATGTCAACCCCGTTGCCTCCGAAGCTCAAAATCCCACAGGTCGGTCTATACAATGGCGAGACCGACCCAACAACACACATCCACAAATACTTGGCGTGGATGGAGCTTTACAACCCTAGTGATGCCATTCTCTGCAGGGCATTCCCGTTAACGTTGGGCGACTGAGCCCATCGTTGGTTCAGGACCCTGCCGCAAGGGTCCATCCGTTCTTGGGGCGATTTGGCCCCCACGTTTATGACATATTTTCTTACTTCTAAAGTCCGAGTTGCACCAAAGGATTCCCTTGTAAACATTAAGCAGGGAAAAGATGAGCCCTTAAAGAGTTATATAGCTCGGTTTAATAAACAGGTCCGAGAAATGGAGCCAGTCTCAGACGACGCCATTCTGATTGCGGCCATGGATGGCCTCACCCCCGAGACATGGTTCTATCCATGAATTGGGGGCGATCTCATATCAGGAATTTCTTATCAGCGCGGAACGTCACATCTGCGTGGAGGAAGCTATGGCAAGTCAACGCCCCGAGAAGAAGGCATGGGGCGTAAAGAAAGATGGGAAGAAGGAAACCGCTTTAGGATCGGGGTCGGGATTTAGGCTATTCTCGGAGAACCCAACCACTGGATATAAGGCCCGCCAGGAAGTGCGAGCCGAAGTTGCTGCGCTAAGGAGTGCTCTGACCCACACTCCTTCACCGATTTGGAATGAGATCCAGGGTCTTAATTTATTGCCACCGGCTCGGCCTTTGAGGCTAGAGCTGGCCAAGTTGGATGTGCGGAGGTATTGTGCCTATCACAAATCGATAGGCCACGACACAGATGAGTGCCGAGACCTCATTAGGGAAATCATGCGCATCGTTCAGAGGGGCGGTTTGAAAAGGTACGTCCACGAATTACCAGCCCCACCAGCGCTCACTCCGGGTGTAAACCTGGAGCGATTGACGAATCCAGCTCCCCTACCATTGCCGCCGAATGAGAATCAAGGTAGGGAGATCCTGATGATGTCCGACGTGAATAAAATCAACACTAATGCGGCTGAAGATAGCCGCTCGAACTGAAAAAGGAAGGCGGATGTTAGACAAGCCGCCCACGCGGAAAAACAGGTTCAGGTGGCGGAAATCAGAGAAGGCCAACCGATGGGCCATTTCGTCTTCTCGGACATAGATGCCGACCAGGTGGTCCACCCTCATTCCGACCCCTTGGTCATCACAGCACCTATCCTAGGCATGCCGGTCCACATGATTCTGATCGACTCAGGTAGTTATTCGTTGGTAATTTATGTTCGAGCTTTTAGGAGGTTGAACGTGGACGACAGTTACATTCGTCCATGTAATGATAGTATTTTGGGCTTTGGTGGAGGAAGGATTATCCCGCTCGGGGAGGTTGACTTGCCCATCCAGATGGGACAGGGACTGCATAAGTGAACCGTCATCACCACATTCAAAATAATCAACGCGGATTCGGAGTATAATGCGATTATTGGAAGGCCGTTACTTTACCACTTGAAAGCGGTTGTTTCAATATACCACTTTTGTGTGAAGTTTCCGACCCCGGATGGAGAAGCCATCCATAAAGGGAACCAGAAAGAGTCGCGGGAGTGCTCTCTCAAGCTCCGACCTGTGGAAATAAATATGGTGGAAAAGGGAGAAACTAGTGGGACGGTGAAGGACGACCCGGAAGAGAAAGTTAAGCCCGAGCGGGAAGAGATGGTTATGTCAGAAAGTAATCCAGGTAGACGACCTGGAAAGAAACCAATGGTGGAGAATGGGAAAAAAGAGGTGGAGCCGGAAAACAAGCCGGCGACAGAGGACGAGCTGTCCCTACAGAAAAAAGAGGGGCAGAGTAAGAAGAGGAAACATGCAGAACTAGTAGAGCAGGTCGACATGGTTGATGTTGGTAGGCAGAATGGGGGACGCCAATTACATATTGGCCACGATCTCCAAGAGCCATTTTGGTCGGAATTGATCGAATTCCTTGGAAATAATCTTGACGTCTTCGCATGGACGCACTCTGACATGCCAGGAATCGATCCCAAACATGCATGCCATCGTCTCAACATAGACCTCACATTGCGACCGGTAATCCAAAAAAGGCATAAGCACGGCCCCAACAGGCAGGTCGCCCTGGAAGCCGAGGTCAATAAGTTGCTTGACAACCTATTCACCCGGGAGGCCCTCTACCCTCATTGGGTGGCCAACCCCGTGTTGGTAAAGAAGAGAAATGGTTTGTGGCGCCTTTGTGTGGACTTCACCGACCTTACATGGTAGATGCCACAGTCGGACATGAGCTTATGAGTTTTATGGATGCATACTCAGGGTATAATCAAATTCGAATGCATCCAGATGACGAGGAGAATACATCATTTTTCTCCGCTCGTGGTGTGTACTGCTATAAGATGATGCCCTTTGGGTTGAAGAACGTCGGGGCGACCTACCAAAGGGTAGTTAATAAAATGTTTGAGGAGTTGATAGGTCGAACCAAGGAAGTTTATGTAGACGACATGTTAGTGAAGTCCTTGTATATATCTGATCATTTTAATGATCTTAATAAAATATTTGCCATTTTGCGAGAGTATAAGATGATGTTAAATCCAAAAAAATGCACCTTTGGGGTCGGTTCGGGTAAATTTTTGGGTTATATGGTTAGCCAAAGGGGAATCGAAGCCAACCCAGATAAAATAAAAGCCATAATTGATCTTGAACCCCCCAATTCCGTCAAAAGAGTACAAAGTCTGACAGGCCGACTAGCCGCCCTGAATCGATTCGTATCGCGGTCCACGGACAAATGTAAACCTTTCTTTGAGATCATAAAGAAAAATAAAAATTTTGAGTGGACAGAACAAACACAGGCCGCTTTTGAGTCACTCAAACAACACTTAGCCTCAATCCATGTGCTACAAAAACCGACACGGGGGGAAAACTTATATTTGTACCTTGCGGTCTCCGAGTACGCAGTCAGATCGGTGCTGATTAGATTGGATAACTTAATTCAACATCCAATCTATTACACAATCCAAGCATTGCATGACGCCGAACTCCGATACCCACCTATGGAGAAGCTGGCCTACTCACTAGTCATTTCAGTCCGGAAGCTCCGTCCGTACTTTTTGGAGCAAAGATCCTGGTCCTGACCAACTACCCATTAAAGCAAGTACTACACCGACCAGACACTTCAGGTCGGATGATCAAGTAGGCTATCGATCTCAGCCAGTTCGACATTTTATACGAGCCACGCATGGCAATCAAAGGACAAGCATTGGCGGACTTCGTAGCCGAGTTCACACCCTCCATCCAGCTGGAGGTAGTTGAAGACCAAGAGTGGAAGTTGTTCATCGATGGTTCTCCCAGCCCAGGCGAGCAGGGGGCATGATCGTGATAATCGATCCAAAACTCATGTGCTACTGCTCGGTCGTGCGGTTCCAGTTCCCAGCGACTAACAACGAAGCTGAGTACGAAGCACTCCTAGCAGTACTGGAAATGGCAGCGTCAATAGGCCTAAAACGACTGCTAGTACATAGTGATTCACATTTGGTGGTCATCAGGTCAATGGTGAATACGAGGCAAAAGAACAGAAAATTGCCCGATATTTAGACTTGGTCAAGAGAAAACTTTCACACTTCAAGGCAGAAGTCTTGCATGTTCCCCGAACTAAAAACATGCAAGCGGATGCTTTAGCTCGGTTGGCCTCCAGCCCAGGGACCGACGCAATCGTAGACGTAACCATCACCCAATTGTCTGCCCCGTCACTTAATGCACAAAAGATACATGCCAATGAAGAGACCGAGCTGACCTGGATGACTCCTATCATCCAGTATTTAGAGAAGGGAATTCAGCCAGAAGACAAGACCGAGGCTAGAACATTGCGGACTCAGGCAGCTCGGTTCACACTAGTAGATGGTATTTTGTACAAACATGGGTACTCCGTCCCGCTCCTGCGGTGCCCGTCAGAAACAGACGCAGACTACGAGCTCCGGCAGGTACACGAAGGTATATGCGGAAATCACGCCGGGGGCCAAACATTGGCTTACAAGTTGATACGACAAGGGTACTACTGGCCGTCCCTCATGAAGGATGCGACCGACCTTGTCAAAAATGCCAAAGATGTCAAAGATTTGCGCCACAGGTTAGGTACCACCCGGAACAACTTACGTCTATATTCAGACCATGGCCGTTTGCTAAATGGGGAATGGACCTCATTGGGCCACTCCTCACTGGCAAATGGGGCGTGAGATATGCCATTGTGCCAGTGGATTATTTTACAAAATGGGCCGAAGCGGAACCCCTGGCAAAGATAGACGAAGAAAAGATTGTTAACTTCGTATGGAAGTCCGTCATCTGTAGGTTTGGGATACCATACTCGATCGTCATAGATAATGGGAAACAATTTGAAAACCGAAGGTTTCTAAATTTTTGCGAAGGATTCCACATGAAAAATCATTTCTCGACCCCGTACCACCCACAGTCTAACGGGCAGGTCGAAACAGTGAACAAGATACTTAAATATACTTTGAAGGCGATGTTGGAGGAATCCTAAGGCAATTGGCCCGAGGAGGTGCTCGACGTACTATGGTCGTATAGAATAACGTACCGAGTAGCCACGGGGGAGACACCCTTCTCTTTGGCCTACAGAACCGAGGCTGTCATCCCTGTGGAAATCGGAGCCCCTACCTTTAGAGTTGCAAATTTTTCGGAGGAAAATAATGAGGCTGCGCTCCAAGCAGAGCTGGACGTACTGGAGGAGAAAAGATGCAGTGCTGAGATGAGAAATGTTGTATACAAACAGAGGAGCGAAAGGTACTACAACTCAAGAGTAAAGGAAAGAAGGTTCTGGGTCCGTGATCTCGTTTTAAAAAGATTAACTGGGACTGAACCTAGCCCGTTAAAACCAACCTGGGAAGGTCCATTACGGGTCAGCAAGGTCATGTTAAATGGAGCGTACGAGCTTGAGTACCTAAGTGGGGAAAAGTTTGCACATCCATGGAATGTAACATACCTTAAGAGGTATTATCAAAAAAATACCCAGTTTGTGATTCAGATACAATCTTAAGGGTTTATCCTTTCATTTGATATTCCGTGAGCTCTCTAAAAGGGGGCAATTTTTATTCGCCTCGGCCAAGTGCCAAGCGCCATATCATTCACCTCGGCCAAGTGCCGAGCACCGTCTCATTGTCCTCGGCCAAGTGCCGAGCGCCGACTGCTCGTCTCGGGTACATCCCTTGCACGTTTAAATAAGGGAAAACTCACCTAAAAGGCGAGCTTACCCAAAACAAAGACTCCTCTTAAGTTCTGAGTACAAGACTTGACAGAATGAGTCCAGGCAATTAAAGCCCACAACTCATGCCATTTGAGCACTGAAAATCGAGCCCCATACTTAGAAAAATAAAAGAAGGCAGACAGAGCAGAAGCCATACAACAAAAAAGGAAGGACGAGCATAATACTTAGCAAAAATTTATATGCATACACAGGTGATTGGAAGGAAGTTCATTCAAACAGCAAAGTATTTACATTGGGGGGCCGGAGCCCATTACACCAAGAGGCCCAAGGCCAACTAGCCTACCCAAATAGAAAAATGCAAAAAGCAAAAACAAAAAGGATTCTAAGCCTCGGCTGGAGGCGAGATCTCGACGGGCTCACTAGAGGCCACTTCTTCTTCTGGAGGGGGTGAGCCTTTGCCATCGGTGGCCTCGAAAAACGGGGGCGAAGGGCCTCAAGGTCAGCATCTAACTGGGCAAGATCCTCTTCGAGCTGTGTTATGGTCCTGCCAGCCTTGAGGTCCTGGAGGATTTCCCCGATGCTGGTTGCGTGGCCGCAAGTCAGCATAAAGGCATACTCCTCCGAATTCTTATAAGCCCGGACGGCCTCCATCCGAGCCTCCTCAACCTGCTTACGGGAAGCTTCCTCTGCCTCCCTACGCACCTCGGCTACGCGCCTCTTCATTTCCTCAGCATTTGCTCCAGCTCCACAACCTTGGTGCGGATCTCTTCCTCAGCTTTACGGGCCTGATCCCGCTCGGCCTCGGCCCTCACAGCAGCTTCCTTCTCAGCGTTGGCCCTGGCCGCGGCCTCCTCCGCCTGAGTCTTCAAGGACTCCTGCACCCCTTGGCAAACAGCATGAGCCTCTTGCAGGTCATGGTGGCTCCTCTCCAGATCCTCCATCCCACCAATCATGTGCCAGAGGATCCCGGTGATGCGACCAGATAGCCCCATGACATACTGGGCCTTCTCTTTCCACCCGGTCTCCGAGCAGAATTGCTCAATACTCGTGGTCCATGCCCGAGCCGCCACATTCCTGGCAGCACGCCCAGCGGTCGGCAAATTTTTCACTTGTTCATCAGTGGGCGTGGAGCACCTAGCGAACTCCACGAACCACCGAGGCCGCAACCCGGCCATCCCGTCGCACATATCCTCCCTCTTTGGATTCGGCGGTGTGAAGTGGCCCTCCCGGCCGAAGTTGTCCGAGAAGGTCCTCGGAATCCCGCCTATTGGGATCTGTACAGTAGGCGCCGGTGGGGTTGCCCGGTTCTCTCCGTCTGCTCGGGCTTCTCAATCACAATTCCTCCTCTTCTCCTTTGGAGTGGGGGCCCCTCTGCCTCTGGAACTCCGTCAGCAGGATGCTTTCCAACCTGAATATCCTCTCTCCGTGCCGCCTCAGCGTCAGTAGGCTGGGCTGCGGCCGCCGCACAAGACTCTGAGAAAATCGTATCCGAACCAAAAATTCCTCTGGTAAGGACCAAAAGAAGAAGACTCTACAAGCGTTCAGAGCTTGAGAAAACAACTGAGTCTGCCACTTAGCTGGAACAGATCGCTGAAACAGCTGGAGAAGTAGAGTCTCCAGATATTATTGATGAAACCGCCAAGTCTGCTGAGGCCGATCAGCAGAGGCAAGTCGAAAACCCAGCTGCGGATAGAACAACTGAGGAACAAGTAACAGCTGAGACAGATAAGTCTCCTGTCGACAGGATTGTGTCTCCGCCTGCGACAGATGTTGCTGAGGGTGAAGAGCAGCAAGCTCTGCTACCTTCCATTCCTAAGAAAGAAGTACAGCAGGAAGATGATGACGATGATGTGATCATGCTATCTCCACCATATCCAGACATCCAAAATCATCTGCGCGAATGGAGGAAGTGGAAGCTAAGTCGCTCAAGGGAACAGTTCCAAAGACCTGAGTTTATTGAAGAAGAAAAAGAACTGTTGAATTTCCTTGGGTTGACAACAGTGGTTCAAGCACTCGATGAAGAGAACTGCCTAGATATCTTGAATATCTTCAAAGAAAAGGAGAAGGAAACGTTGGCAGAAGAGGCTGAAGCTCGTGAGAAGGCCAACATCTGTCCCTTCACTAGAACCACTGATCACACTCATCCCCACTTTGATGTTCTCTCAGGAAGTGATGAGGATCTGGACCCTGCTGCTGTGACAGAAGAGCTAGAAACGCAGCAAGCCATGCGAGAATCCAGGATGATGCATGAGCAACAGCTGATGGAAGGACCAGGAGAGTCTTCCAAATCTCAGCTGGAAATTGATCCACTGGGAGTGGTGCACCAAATTGCCACTGTTATTGCTGGTACAACTTCCCCAACTCCCTCAGATGATGGATCTAGGGGACTTGGCAATGAAACTGGGAACTTGGGGACCGAAGTCGAGCCTACCACTATCGAAGGTGTCTTACCACCTGTCCCAATGGCTGAACACTCATAGGAAACATCCGGGAGTCTGGAGAAGAGTGACCCCATCACAAGTCACTCAGCTGGTGTGCCAGCTGAGGGGGAAACTCCCTCCGCTGCCGCTAGATCGGAGGATGCTACAGATGACTCCACAAAGAATCTAGGAGGCGAAGTGGAGAAGGAACAACAAACAGAAACACAACAGGTTGTCACTAACGAAGCTCGGACAGTTGAGACTGTCTCGGTTGAAGTGCCAACCGCTCTGCAGTCGAGGACGCCGCGATGCGGTCAAAGCACGAGATGGATCTCGCCCGGGAGTTAACACTGGGGCAATGAATGTGCAATCCACGGAGTTGAGACTCCAGCGGATGCCACAGTAGAAGACCCTAAGACAACTGAGAATGTCGAAGGGAATATCCAAGGCCTTGCTGTAGTGGAGGCTACAGGACGTACTGAAGGCCTATGGGAGGTTGAGACCTCCCGAGGTAAAGAGGCAACAGTACAGAACATCCTTCCTGTTATCATTGATGCAACTGAGAAGGAGATAAGTGCCCTTCATGATTCAAAAGACAACCCTGACGTAACTTTTCTGGGATCTGAGGGTGAAGATGAAGCTGAGTCATCCCCTGTTGCAAGTCCAAAAGACTCAGCTGAGGATGTTCTTCCTAGCACGAGTAAGCCAGAATTCAAGGTTGCTCGTCAAAAGTTTAATTTTGATGATGAGCCAAGCCTTCAAGACTCATCATCGTCCGATGACGCTGATGGTGCAGCAGAGGACTCGCAAATTCATTTAAAAGCAACCATTGAGGCCGAAGAAGTTGTTCAGACACCTGAGGCTCAGTTAGTTGGCCAACCCCCACACCAAGGCCCAGCTGAGACCAAGTCATCTGCGCAGGCTCCCAACGTTGCAGCTGAATCGACTCAACCAGGCACATCACCGCCACGAGTCATTGTTGAACATATTCCCTATGTCTGTGATGATATATTTGAAGAAACGTTCCCTTTATCACTGGAACTGCCTGACCTGGATGAAGAATAAGCTAGAGAGCAGAGACGCTTCCACAAACCTGATCCAGTCATTCCCACAGATACCATCGTCCCAGCAAACTTTGATTTTGATCTTTGCTTGGCCGCCACCGAGAGACAGAGGTGACATCTGAGGTTCAAGAAGTCTTCAAGGCAATCTTTGCAGAAATTGAGAAGATGGAAAGGCACCAGGCCTCATTGGATATGCGGCTGGATAACATAGATGCAAATCTTACAGCTGATCTGCGTGGAATCGTAGTCAGAATCAAGGAATGGTGGCAACAGCAGCAGACAATGCAAGTGGAACAGGTCCGATATTTCAAAGCATTGTACAATAAAATGTTAGTCTGGAGCGCTGATAATGCTGACATGAAGACGAGGATGCAAGAAAATATTGATAGGATGCATGCCTCTCATACCACTCAAAATAGAATCATGAGAATTTCATCGCAAAGAACTTCGCCGCGTGGAGGAAAATATGAATGAAAAGTTCAGCCTTCTTATGGATGAAATGAAGCTGGTGGCAGCCGAATCCAAAGCCACCCGCTCAGAATTCCGTGCAGCATACCCCGCAGCAGACTCCAAGTAAAACTCAGCTATCAGCTGCCTAGACTTCATGTTTGCTGGCATGTTTCCAGGGGTTCCTCTCTCCTTTGATGATGCCAAAAAGGGGGAAGAGGAATACCTAAAGACATTGAAAGGATTGACTGCTGAGAAGAAGGATGAGAAGAAGGACACAACTGTTGAGAAGCAGAAAAAAACAACAACTGAAGAGCAGAAGAAAGATAAGGAAAAAGCAGTTGAGGGGAAGGTTCAAAAGACATGACTTTAATGGTTGCTAGAACCCCTCAACAAGGACTTGTCACAGCTGACATAATCAGCAAACTTCCAGTGACTCTGCCGCTCCAACACTCTGTTGTGCCCATGTCCGAGAAAAGAAAAATAGTGGAAGCAGGGATGAAGGAGGTCGAAGGAAAGATGGATGCCCGTGTGATGGACATATTGAAACAATACGGAGGCATTCCGGCAGGAAGAGACACAGATGCCATTTCAGATGTCGGAAACGAGCCTAGATCAGTTGATGAATTCAAAACGCTCGAATCCGAAGGATACTTCGAAGGCATGACCATAGCCCAAGCCTGGGATTTATATTGTGAAAAAGGCCTCAAGCTATGCGAAGAAGGCGACACACACAAGAGACCATCGGTAGTCACTCTGCTGGTCACTCAGCTGGAAAGAAGAAGGCCCCAGTACAATACACGCCCAGAGGAAGAGGAAGAAGCAGTGGAAGAAGAGGTTTTAGACCTAGACCTCTACCCAAAAACATCGAATATATAGATCTATGAAAGAAAGGAGTGATGTACTGGGCTGGATATGATGAAGTAGCCAACCAGGAAGTGGCTAGGAAGAATGTTGACTATGTCAAAAGGATCGAAGAGGAAAATAAAAGACAAACTCACCAAAGAAGACAAGAAAAGAAGAAGAAAAAAGATGAAGTCGCCCGGAAAGAGCCTATGAGAAAAAGAAAGAAGCTGAAAAAGAAAAGAAGAGAAAGAGACCAGAAGATGACAGAGCTGAAGAAGAAAGAAGGAGACAACGAAGGCGATGAAGTGTTGTTGTCCACCCCTTCATGTATTGCACTACTGTAAATACATATGTATGTAAGTCTTTTGTGTGATGAATAAAAGTTATACAATTTCTATATTTTTGCGTAGATATAGAACGCCATGTTGCTCTGATACACTTTGTAAACAGCTGTGTAAAAAACAAGAATGTTATGATCAATAAAAGGATCAATTCTACGCATACATTCTCTGTTTCTATATTGTCTGTATGTATCTCTGCTATTTACATTTTGTATGTATGTTTTAAGTTTTGGCATCATCAAAAAGGGGGAAATTGTTAGGAAATTTATTGTTTAGATTTTGATGAATGCCATGTAAAACGTAGACTAGAAAGTTGGCAACCCATTTTCTTTGTAATTTGTATTGTAATAGATAGGGCTGTACTAGCTGAGTCAAGTCAGCTACGCCTGGACATGCAAGAAGTCAACTGAAGATTGGGATGAAGACTCCGCTGTGAAACAACTGAGTATAGCAAGGCAGAGAAGACAAGAACTCGACTGAAGGAATAGCAGCTATGATACAGCTGTGTGAAGTATCAGTCAAGTCAACTCAAGATAGCCAAGTCTCAAGTTGAAGTGACAGATGATTCATCCAATGATTGGGAGCTGACTCGAAGTCACCTGGGGAAGTTAAGGAATTGCAGTCAAGTCAAGACAATCAAAAGAATCCGTTACGTAAGTCAAGAAGGTTACTTAAATAAGTAATACTTCCATGCTGCAATGTCTTAAAGTGCTCAGTCCCAGAAGCGTGCAAAAAGTAATAAACCAATGGGAAGCTCTGCACCTGTGTCAGACTCTGAAAAGCTGAAGGTTTATTTAATACGAGGAAATGTCAATTTCAAGGACTGCAACAAGACAAGCCAGCGAACACAAGTGAGTTTTTTTAAAAATCTGCCTATCTCTTCAACGGGCAGATTTTTAAAAATTCACTAGAAAAGGCTGAGGAATCACTTTGAGAAGAGGATACCTGAACCACGAACATTCAAGCTAACCTGCAAAATATTCTCAAGTTATTCAAGCAATCCTCAAGCCTAAATTTCGAAGGAAATCAATCCAACACAAAGCTGTGAAGGAAAGACAACTTCAAACTGTTGAAGTGGAAACTTTTGAAGAATCAAAAGGGGTCTACATTCCAAGGAGGATTGTAAAAGGTTCAAGGTCGAACCAGTCTCAAATTATTGGAGGGCTTCGTGATCAAATCCAAGAAGCTTGAGCAAGTGAGTCTGCAGAGTGCGCAAATGCCCCCTATGAAGAAGTTCGAGTCGCACGAGAAGCCACTGTGTGACCAAGGTATCTCTAGACGAGTCCCAAAGGATCAAGTCACCGTGTGTGATCAAGACTTGTATCTGGACTGATAACCACTCTGTACTCTGATCAATACTTAGTGGATTCCTCCAGGAGTTGGAAAAGAGAGGATTAGAAGAATTACCCCATCTTTGAACCTCTATAAAATCTATTATGTCATTTTCATTTCAGCATTTACTTTCTGCATATCATTTAATCTCTGCTGATAATTTGCTATCCAATTGATATTTAACAAAATGCTAAAACCATGTGTTAAAACAAACTTAAACCAAATTCAAGGGTGTTAAGTCTTCCGCTGAAAATCTCATCACAGCCAAGTTAAGTATTAGACTAAACAACTGAGTTATTCTGTCAACAGCTCAGTCGAGTTTGTTGAGTGGCTAACTCTGCTGGTTAACTAACTTAGCTGTCCATCAAGGACATAGTTGTGATATTAACTCTGAACTAATTTTAAAAGGACTAGATTCGAAAAGTTGGTAAGGTTTATTCAACCCTCCCCCCTTATAAACCTTACTCACACCCCTTGGGACCTACATCAGGGAATGATGACTTTTGAGATTTCCTCTTCCCCATTAAAAGCTTATGATTAGCCTTAAAGTTTAAATCCGACTTCAGAAATTCTTCTCTCGAAAATTAAACTTGGGGGCCATGGATGACACCCGAGCCGAGCTGGAAGCAAAATAGTCCACGTGGACATCTGTGACCCACAGGCCGACATTAGCAACCGACCTGGTGATGTCATGAATTAGGCTCGGCTCCCCCGAGCCCAATCTTGGCGGGAAGTTATGGCGGGAAATTTAAAGGATAACCATCTAGTTAAGAAAGGCTAAGTGTATCATTAGCATGAGTGAGCTGACATTTGTCAGCACGACAACCAGATGAGTCGACAAGTGGCAAATACTTAGCTAGCATGCATGCTTAGGGAAGGACAAGTGTCCCTTTAAAATTATTTAAGTGTTAAGTGTAATAGTGGTTATTAAAAACCTGTTTGATAAATGGTTTTATCATGATTTTGATGATTTTGTTTTTATACAAAAACAATGTTTTTAAAGGTTGTCCAAATACTCCTAAATGATTTAAAATGGTTTTAATATTTTCCGGAGTATTTCTTAAGTTTATTTTCTATAAAATTGGACAACACATTTAATGATTTTGTATCAATGTGTTTTACACCAAAACAATGTTTCCAAATGTTGTCCTAATACTCCCGATCGGTCTAAAATGTTTTTACTATTTTTCGGAGTATTTCATGGAGTTTATTTTCGATAAAATATTGGACAACACTTTTTAAGGCCAACCGGTCGCCCTATAGGGCAACCCGTACTTGGAATCAAGTTTTGATACAGAAAACGAGTTGGAAATATTTGTATGGAGGTCGACCGGTCGACCTAAGCGTCGACCGGTACCTGGGTTAAGAGTTTTTCAAACAGAAACCTCTGTATCTAAAAATGTGGTCAGGGGGACCGGTCATATATGGGGTCGACCTGTCACACCCCTGGGCGACCGGTCGAGCACCCTATGGACCGGTCTTTCTGTTATTATTTTGTTGTGTTTTCTTTCATTCTCTATCAGTGCGCGACCGGTCGACCTATGTTTTGACAGCAAAATTCTAACCGTTGTGCAGCAGACAACTTTTCCTTAAATTGTGGGATTGATTTCTAACAGCTATAATCTTGATTTTAATTGCAATTGTTTTGTAGATATCAGAATCCAAGAGGAGCCTATCAATGATCAATCATCTCCTATAAATAGAGGAAGATTTGAAGCACAACAATAAGAGAGAACAATACAACACAACAAGAAATACACAAGCAAACACTTGGTCTTATATTGTCATTATTCTTGTAGTAATTTGCCTAACTTATCACTTTCACATTCTTGAGGTATAGGCTATTCTTGATTACACTTGCACTCAATTGTATAATTCATTATCGAGTTGTAATCTTGGATTTTTGGGTAATCATTCAACACAAGATATCCTTGTGAGTGTTCTTGTGGTAAGAACACACTTGGGTGATCTAGGTGTTAGGTGTAAGAAGATTGTGGTAATCTTCTTGTCAAGGTGTTGAAGAATTTGGTATTCTTCAAGGTTGAAGATTGTGGTAATCTTCACAAGGTGCCGTTGGAGATTGTGGTAATCTTCAAGAGAGATTGTGGTAATCTCAAAGGTGGTGTTGAAGAAGAGTGTGGTGCTCTTCAAGGTGTTGTTGTAAGTTGAATTTTTATTAATTGTGGTAATTAGTAAAATTCTTTTTATTTTTCGAAACCCATCCCGGATATACTGGGGTGGTAGAGCACGTAGTCCCTAGGCGGGGTGAAGCTCTATAAATCGACGTGTGTTGTTTACTTTCCGCACCTTTATTCTTGTCTTGGCGTGTTTTGTTCGAAAAAGAGGGCATAATCAAAAAGATGGAGATAATCTATTCACCCCCTCTAGATTATCGTAGCCGCTTAGACTTACAAGTGGTGTCAGAGCCAAACTCTTTGGCAAGGTCGTTTCACATCGCGAGTGAAGAGGAATGATCGTCGGCTACGAATGAAGTTCACCTTTCCGGCACCTCCACCACCAAGCCACCTCGATTTGATTCCAAAAAGTTTACATTTTGGAAAGAAAGAATGGAATGCTATTTACAAGGTTGCGGGTTCGATATTTGGAACATCGTCATCAATGGAGAATCCATTCCGATGAAAGACACACCATACACCTACAAAGCTCTCAAGGAGCTCAATGATGAAGAAAAGAAAATCATCTCCTTAAATGGTAAAGCTTTCAATATTTTATATTGTTCACTTACCAATTTAGAATTTGATCATATCGTAGGAATTCGATCGGCTCATGGAGTATGGCAAAAATTAGAAGCCATTCATGAAGTATATGCAAATGATAGGAGCAACTCAAAAGCATCTACTTCTCAAAGGGATACAAGGTCAAATCTAAGGAACAAACCTTTTACAACTTCCAACTATGAAGTAGTCGAACAATGTTTTATGGGCATCGAAGAAGAAAACGAGGTATGTCTTAAACCCTCTACTTCCTATGATATTTTTATACAAAATGATTATAGTGATTTGCAAAATGATTTTGATAACCTTCAAAATGAATTCCAAAGTTTACTTGTTAAGTACAAAAATTTGAAAAAGGAATTCAATGTTTTGAAAAATGATAAGGATAGTTTATTTACCTCCTATGAATCACTATCATGTGCCCACACCACCACTCTTGATAATGTTAGAATCCTTGAAAAAGGAAATAGTACTCTTGTTGAGGATATTAATTGCATGAAAAGGGATTTATTAAAATCCAACTTGAGTACCAATAAAATGACCAAGATTGTTGATGTTCATAGTTGTGATAAATTGAAACAAGGACTTGATCATAAGCCTAGTGGTGTTAATTATGTGAAAATAAATCAAGTCCCTATGCATATTGGTCTTTATGCTCCAAAAATTACTACTTGTTTTTATTGTGGTAAAACGGGTCACACGGTTAATACTTGTCGGGCTAGAAATAGCTCTAATTATTATTGGAGACCTAAAAGTCTCAAAGCTAATCCCAAAGGACCCAAACACTTGATGGTACCACAAAACTATGTCATATTAGGTACCCGACGGAATATTAATCGAAGAAAACTCATACCGCCAAGAAGACATCAAATGACCATTCCGTTTGATCAAAGGAGAAGACGGCACCACAACGAATTTCAAGAGAAAGACATTATCAACAATGGGAAGGACAAAATACTTGGAAATGGAACAATCAGAGAAGCCATCATCAACAAAATGATTTTCAAAGGGGAAGATATCATCAACAATGGGAGCGGCACAACCCATGGAAATGGCGAAATTGGTAAACCGTATCTCTCTATTTAAATATGCATTTTATTTTTTATGCATGCTTTTATTTGTGTCTAAATTGCAAAATGAGTTTTCATAATTTTAAAACTAAGGTCTTCAATATATATTTGTGGTTTTAAATTTTTTGAAAAAGGAGACCTTGTATGATGCTTATATTAAACTCTTGTGTATTTGCTTAGACTTAATTGTTTTATAACTCTTATGAATTTTTATGGCATGAGCTTACTTGTGATATTTTTTATTGTTTTAGCCTACACTTGCATCATATTCGTTTTGTGCTATACTTGTTTAAGATATGTGTAGGATATATATTTCCTCATCCTCTTCAAAAGATGATTAAACTATCGAGGTACGCTCATCATTGCTATTCATCCTATAGACTCGATATATTTTTGTCATATGCCTATGTGCTTGTCTTTCAAGTTATTTCAAAGTATTTCATATAAGTGCCATTAAGAGGATTTTTTGATTTTTGAAAGGCACTATTCTATAAAGTTTGTTTTATCCGAGACTTGTAAAGGATCATATTTGTTTTTATAAAACATTTGAATTTTTATTCTCTTCTCAAAATTATGCATTTGATTGCTCATATCATTCTTGTCAAAACTCTTGTTCAAATGTTTCTTTTAAATGAGGTCTCAACTATATGCTCTCGGATTTTCAAATTTCAAAAGAGGCCTTATATATATTTCTATAAGCTTATTTGAACTTACATGTCTTATTGAACTCTTGATGATTTGTTTGAAAGCATAGTATGTGTTACTTGTTATAATGTCTCTATTATTCGATGTTACTATGCTCTTGTGCAAAGATATCTTGCTAAGATTTTGCAAAAATTATTGGTATTTTGAACAAGCTTGATGACCAAGGGAAGGTTAGTAGCTCATAGGTAATGCCAAGAAGAAGGTATTGATTTTGATGATACATTTGCACCCGTAGCATGTTTTTGTAGCTATTCGCATTTTACTTGCCCATTCTTATTTCAAGAAAATTTCAAGCTTTACCAAATGGATGTTAAATCCAATTTTCTAAAATGGTTTTATTCAAGTAGAAGCCTATGAAAAACAACCGGGGTTTGAAAATTTTTAAGCAAAATGATTTTTATAAAAGGCCTTGTTTGGTTTAAAACATGCACCCCGTGTATGGTATGATAGACTTAGAGATTTTCTTTTGCAAAATGATTTTACAAGAGGTAAAGTTTATACTAATCTCTTTGTTTTTGAAAAAAAGGGCAAGATTGTTTACTTGTGCAAATTTATGTTGATGATACTATTTTTGGTGCTAAGAAATTTTCTAAGTTGATGCAAGGTGAATTTGAAATGAGCATGATGGGGGAGCTTAATTTCTTCCTTGGACTTCAAGCTAAACAATGCCAAGAAAGTGGTTATATTGCACAATCAAAGTATACAATAGAACCTTTGAAGAAGTTAGGCATTGAAGAAAGAAGAACCATCTCAACCTCTATGGCTACCAATGTAAAATTGACAAAGGTTGAGGAAGGCATATTGACAAACATATTCGAGGTATGTTCATTAACTTTTCTTATTCCCATAGACTCGACATTTTTTATGCCTTACGTCTATATGCTCGACTTCAAAAACTATCCCAATGAATCTCATTAAAGTGTCGTTAAAAGAAATTTTCAAATATTTGAAAGGCGCTTTTCCTTATGACTTGTTGTATCCAAAGTCTTAAAATGTTCTTATTTTCGGGATAACAAGTCCGTGATAATAATTTTTCAAAATATGGTTCGTCATAATCGAACTAAACATATTGAGATTCGATATCTTTTTCTAAGGGATTGCATGTTTAACAAAAACTTGAGATGTGTTTATTTCCGTCTTAAGGATAACTCGTGGACTTTTTAATCGTTCACCGCCGAGATTTTACTCCATTTCGAGCTTGATTATGACATAATATATATCGAATGAAGTCTACGTTTGCATTTTGCACTTTTTTTAAAACTTCGGGGCGAAAAATCGGATTTTTGGATCAAATTTCGGATTTTCAAAACAGAATTAAACGCTGCTAGGGCAGGGGTCGACCGGTCGCCCACCAGCTCGATCGGTCGCCCAAGCCCTTGACCGGTCGCCCACTATGAAAATTTGGTTAAAACCGCCTCTGTTCTTGTATTTTGGCATTTTAATGTTTTTCCTCTCTATTTCGACCCCTTTGTCATTTGCACACACAATTCACTCCAAATGAGTTTTGTTGCATAAATTTCATATTTTGGGGATTATCTAGCTCGATTATCGTCATCATTGCTCGCCTTCACCGATTAAATGGTAAGAATTTCACTTCCTTATCTCAATTGGGTTGAACCCTTGAGAACTTGGCCTATATGTATATTTCTTGATGCAATTCTTATATATTTGTGTTGAGCATGATGATTGTTGATGAATGATATTTGTAAAATTGCTTTTGGTGATGAAAAACTTGGCTTGATTACATTTACAAGGGCTATATATATCCTCTTCAATTTTTGACGCCCGCCAAGTGTTCGATAAAATGTTTCAATGAAAAAGTCATCACCTACATGATTCTCTTGTTTTCAAATGTCCTATATATTTATAGAGATCATTTTTTGCAAATCAAATGAGTTTTCATGAGCTTCTACAAGTCGTATGATCGACTTTTCCCTCCTATTTGGTCTATAAGCTTCAATGTTCAAATAGCTCGATACATCGGTTTAGTTGCGCACTTTGATATGATTATATGATGTTTTTATCGTGCTAACATTCTTTTTGATGATTCCAAAGGGGAAAACAGGTTATAAGGTTATTAGCTCATAAAAGCTAAAATAAGCTCGGAAAAGTAGCTATAAGCTATGGCTTCTTAAAAGCCATAAGTTGTGGATTATACTTAGTCCATTTGTTGTATTATGGACTTATATACTTGTCTAATGATATTTTGTTGACAGGGGGAGCTTATAAGCTCTTGTACTTAAGATCAATATGTAAAAGCTATCCTTGTGTTTATGTTGCTCACAACGGATAGTTCTTTTTAACCTGTAAAATTGTTTTATTTTCAAAATCGACCTCGTTAAAATTGTTTTGGTTTGTAATCATCAAAAAGGGGGAGATTGTTTGATAAATGGTTTTATCATGATTTTGATGATTTTGTTTTTATACCAAAACAATGTTTTTAAAGGTTTTCCAAATACTCCTAAATGATTTAAAATGATTTTAATATTTTCCGTAGTATTTCTTCAAGTTTATTTTCGATAAAATTGGACAACACATTTAATGATTTTGTATCAATGTGTTTTTACACCAAAACAATGTTTCTAAATATTGTCCTAATACTCCCGATCGGTCTAAAATGTTTTTACTATTTTTCGGAGTATTTCTTGGAGTTTATTTTCGATAAAATATTGGAGAACACTTTTTAAGGCCAACCGCTCGCCCTATAGGGCAAACCGTACCTGGAATCAAGTTTTGATACAGAAAACGAGTTGGAAATATTTGTATGGAGGTCGACCGGTCGACCTAAGCGTCGACTGGTACCTGGGTTAAGAGTTTTTCAAACAGAAACCTCCGTATCTGAAAATGTGGTCAGGGGGACCGGTCATCTATGGGGTCGACCGGTCGCACCCCTGGGCGACCGGTCGAGCACCCTATGGACTGGTCTCCCTGTTGTAATTTTACTGTGTTTTCTTTCATTCTCTATCAGTGTGCGACCGGTCGCCCTATGTTTTGACAAGAAAAAATTCTAACCGTTGTTGCAAAGTGATGCCTTTTCCTTAAATTGTGGGATTGATTTCTAACAGCTATAATCTTGATTTTAATTGCAATTTTTTTGTAGATATCAGATTCCAAGAGGAGCCTATCAATGATCAATCATCTCCTATAAATAGAGGAAGATTTGAAGAACAACAATAAGAGAGAACAATACAACACAACAAGAAATACTCAAGCAAACATTTGGTCTTATATTGTCATTATTCTTGTTGTAATTTGTTTAGCTTATCACTTTCACATTCTTGAGGTCTATGCTATTCTTGATTACACTTGCACTCAATTGTATAATTCATTATCGAGTTGTAATCTTGAATTTTTGGGTAATCATTCAACACAAGATATCCTTGTGAATGTTCTTGTGGTAAGAACACATTTGGGTGATCTAGGTGTTAGGGGTAAGAAGATTGTGGTAATCTTCTTGTCAAGGTGTTGAAGAATTTGCAGGGACGGAACTAGCTTGTCCTTGAGGGGGGCCTTGGCCCCCCCCAAACTTTTCCTTCTTTGCACTTATACCCTCAAATTTTTCATTTTTACACTTATAGCCCCCCCAAACTTTTCATTCTTTACACTTATACCCCCAAACTTTTCATTCTTTACACATATATGTGTGTGTGTGTATGTATCAATATATGTATATGTAGTATTTTAGTGTTTTAGTATTTTTGTCTCCAACCCAGGGGCGTAGTTAAGGGGGGCCTCCCTGGACCCCGCGCACCCTGATTTTTTTTTGTCCCGTTTTTTATGTGGAAAAAATATGATAAAAATAATTATATATATTTTTTAAAGGAAAAAATAGTTGAGCTAGGGCGAAAAATTTGGACTAGGGGTAACTATCCGGGCTGGCTACACCCCTGCTCCAACCCAAATTATTGATCAATAACATTTATTGTAAATCAGACAAGTCCATGATTATTACCTTTAAGTTTGAATAAACTATTGTGGATCTTGATATTTATATCATACTATAAAAATTATGGAGTATACATCTTGATTGGAATTTAGTTATGTATTTTGAAATATTTAATTTAACTACGAATATTGATGCAATTTTTTGATATAATGATAATATATTTAAATATAATTTATCATATATATATATATATATATATATATATAGTTGATAATTCATTATTTAACTGCTAGCGCTCGAGTATCTGTACCGAAAATTTGTGATATTAATACTAATTATACTCATCTCAAACCCTATTAAGATATCATATATACTACTCGTATCCTAAACCTGGAAAAAGTTACTCGTACCATCCCATTAGGATCCGAACATGTGTGAGTACTCGTGTCTACTGATCCTTATTACCCAAGTTGGCCCCCCTCAGTCGTAAGTTCTGGGTCCGCCCCTGAGAATTTGGTATTCTTCAAGGTTGAAGATTGTGTAATCTTCACAAGGTGTCGTTGGAGATTGTCGTAATCTTCAAGAGAGATTGTGGTAATCTCAAAAGTGGTGTTGAAGAAGAGTGTGGTGCTCTTCAAGGTGTTGTTGTAAGTTGAATTTGTATTAATTGTGGTAATTAATAAAATTCTTTTTCTTTTTCGAAACCCATCTCGGATATACTGGGGTGGTAGAGCACGTAGTCCCTAGGTGGGGTGAAACTCTATAAATCGACGTGTGTTGTTTACTTTCCGCACCTTTATTCTTGTCTTGGCGTGTTTTGTTCGAAAAAGAGGGCATAATCGAAAAGATGGAGATAATCTATTCACCCCCTCTAGATTATCGTAGCCGCTTGGACTTACAAAACCCACTAATAAGATGGTTATAAATAGGGCCTCATTTGTGAGGAAAAAGACAAGAGAGAAAAACACTAGAGAAAACGCTTGTAAAACTACTGTTGTACACAAGAACGATCAGAAACTTTCTGCTCGGCAGTATATATAAAAAGACAGAATTAGCCCCGAATTGAAGTCTATTTCCATTTCCACGTATTATATCTTCCAATTGATTGATTGACATTAACCCTAAATCATATATTTTGCTTGTTGACCAAAACGCACGTCAACACAGCCCATGCCGGAGATATTATAGCTCTTAATATTACTCCTTGGCTTGTATTTATTAACAATCATGGCGGACATAGATGGAGTAGGAGAAAACAAGCTGCAATTAACTATCAGAACATCGATATCTTTTGGTTTGATTCCGATTTTCTGCATCAGCGAGTCGATTGAGGAGAAAATCACGACTTCGGCTTCTCCCTTGGTGGCCTCCATCGTCGGCGTCGGCGGAATATAATTGGATGTGCAGAGGTTGAATCATCAAAACAGCATGTGAGAGCTCTCAATACCCAACTTGCGAGGTCCTTACCGTTATTATTATTTTTTTTTTTAACTTTTTTGAACTTATTTTTATATTTGTTTTCTGAAACTTCTTGTGCTTGTTAGTTCAGAGTTTATTAGGTTTATTGAAGTTATTGTGTTAATTAAGTTATGGGGTAACAATAGATATCTTTTTCTTTCTCAGTTATGTGATGTAGAATTTCATCTGGCAAGCTGCTGATCAAATTAGGCATTTCTTCCATCTCTGCTTTAAAATCAGGCTTATGAGCTATAATTTGGAAGAAAATATTTCAGAAAAAAAATCAAAAATAAAAAATGAGCTGGAATATATTATGGATATATGATTTTGCTGCAATGTACTCTTGATGGTAGACTTAAAGTTGTTGAACTTTTATGGAACCTCATGATTAAGGTTCAACTGAGATGTGGCTAAAACTTTTATGCTTCATTTTATTCCCTGCAGCTAGTTTACCTTCGTGCTAACCTCAAGAATTTTCCCAAGTCTACTGGTCCTGCGACTTTTGCCATTTTACATTGTATATGTCATTTTTTATTTTCACCCGTGTTTTTGGTTGGAAGTGGGAAACAGAGTTGAGAATGGGTGTGTATGGCTGGATTTCTATAATGCTCCAGTAACTTGGTAAAACAAATTGAGCCAACCATGTGGTTGTTGATGGTCACCGATGCAATCAAAAACCTTTGGAAAGGATTTCGGCCGTGTGTGAATGTGGGCAGATACTGTTGCATTTAAGAGGAGCTCAATTGGATGTAAATAACGAGCCTCTCTATTTCTTGAGATGTGGAGAAGTGGTATATGTTATTTGTGTTGTTGTCTATAAAATAACTTAGTTAACCAGATAATTTTTCTATGTGACAGAGGTTAGAATTTTGGAGCACAAATGCAAATGAGTTGTTATTGGCTATCATAGGTACATATGAGTTGAATGCAAATACTATCAACTTCTGATTCACAACTATTTTTCGCGTCTACTAAAATAAATCACTTCCTTTAATCCTTTTAGAGTAGAAATTTCTACACACACTCCCTTAGTAAAAGATCATTATATTTTTCATATTTTTACTAAACTAACCTGGATCTATTACTCGCTTGTGTTGAATCAAACTTTCTCGTTGGCCACAGGTTATGAAAGAGATAGGAGCAAGTGAGGAGAAAGTCCAATTACTTCATGAACTAATGGGTACGTTTAGGCCTGGAGTTTTGACTGCATTAATGGGAGTAAGTGGAGCACGTAAAACTACAATAATGGATGTTCTAGCTGGAAGAAAGACTCGGGGTCATATTGAAGGTGACATTAGAATATCTGGATTTCCGAAAAAACAACAAACATTTGCCAGAATTTCAGGATACTGCGAACAAAATGATATTCACTCGCCTCAAGTAACTGTAAAATTAAACTTGTAAGGAATATACAATATAAAACTTTTTCCACCTTAATTCGTGCTCTAATAAATTTTGCTTTTAAAAGGAGTTGAGGAGTTATCTTATTATGGATTTTAAATGACACTTACTTTTTCAGGTTTTTCAAGCAACTCTTATGGGTATTTTTGATCCAACAAATGGTTGTGGGGCTGTTTAGGCTCACAACAGGAATATGCAGAACAATGATTATCTCAAATACCGGTGGCTCTCTTACACTTCTTCATGTGTTCCTTTTAGGAGGCTTCATCCTTCCTCTCGGCCAATTCAACAACAAAATCATTACAATATCATACATTTTCCATGCATCATCTAAAACAAAAGACAACAACAATTTCTAGTTCCAGTTCAAATTGTTTGAATGCTTCACTTACATTTAATTATTGACAGCAAGAAAAAACATGAAATCATGTGTCCTAAACATCTATTCCCTTTTTTCTTGCCCTTTTATTTTCTCAAGAATCTTTAGCCATTTCCACTACTTTAAACTACACTAGTACTCAATATAGACAAGTTATAAGCAGCTTAAGACTAGCTAGGATCAAAGGCTGTTAGGAAATTTATTTGTTAGATTTTGATGATACTATGCAAAACTTAGACTAGGAAGTTGACACCCCATTTTCCTTGTAATTATGTATTGTAATAGATAGTACTGGAAGAGTTGAGTTAAGACAACTGAGTCAAAATTACAAGAAGTCAATCATGGATCGGAAAGAAGACTACTGCAAGTTTCAGTGTGTCACCAGTATGGCCAAAAGGAAGTCAATGACTCGACTGAAGGAGAGTCAGATGAGGAACAACTGTGAGAAGTGTCAGTCAAGTCAACTTAAAGAGCTAAGTCTATCAGTTGAAGTGATAGTTGAGTCAATCTTATGATTAGAGAAGACTCAAGTTACCTGAGGTAAAGCGGCAAGCGCTTCAAAAGCATTATCTATAAAAGACTCGAGAAAGCATTTGAGAAAGGGTTACAAGTCAAGACAACTGACTTAGATCCGTTGGAATAAAGTCAAGAATATTACTCGATATAATAATATGTCAAGTTGCCAGGTCTTAAAGTGTTTGGCCCAAACATATGCAAAAAGAATGAGCGATGGGAAGCACTTTCAACTCCAATGTCGAACAAGCCCATTTTATATGATTCATTAATTTAGTCCATTGAAGTAAATTAATACGATGAAAGGTCAACATCACAAGGGTCATATCTTTACAACGAAAAAGACAAGCCAACGAACACAAAGTGACATTTGAAACTAGCCTATCTCTTCAACGTACAAATTTCAAATGTGCACTATAAAAGACTGAGAAAGCATTTGAGAAAGGGTTACCTGAACCTAGCAAGAGCAATCATTATTCAAGCTATTAAAACTGCAATATTCTCAAAGCATTTCAAGATATTCCTCAAGCTTAAATTCGAAGAAACTCGATCCAACACAAGGACAGACAACTTCAATCAGTTGAAGAGGAAACATTTGAAGATCATAAAGGGTTCTACTTTCCAAGTTGAAGGTTTGTAGAAAGGTTCGAGGTCGAACCAAGTTTCAAGTTTGTTGTAGGGCTTCGTGATCAAATCCAAGGACTTGAAAGTGGTCAAGTAGCAATTAGCAAATTGCCTCAAAAAAAAGAAGCCGAGTCGCAGAGAAACCAAACAAAATCAAGGTTGTCTCTATCTTCATTCCTTTGCTTTGTAACTTGATATGTTACTTAGTGGATTCCTCCACGAGTTGGAGAATAGTGGATTAGAAGAATTATCCCATCTTCGAATCACTATAAAAATAATTATGTTAATTTAATTTCGACATTTATATTCCTGCATGTTTACTTTATATCAGCTGTTAGTTAAATCTACTATCCAACTGATAAATAACTAAGTGCTAAATCAAGTGTTAAAAACAAGCTTTAAATCAATCAAAGTGTGTTAAGTCTTCCGCTGTTAAAAAAACCAAATGAACTAAGTTAAGTATTTGGCTTAAGCAGCCGAGTTATACTATCAACAACATTATCGAGTATGTTGAGTGGGTAACTTAGCTGAATAAGCGAACTTAGATGTCCCCCAAGGACACAGCTGATTTGAGTCAACTCTGTTGAACAATTTTAAAAGGACTAAAATCGAAAATTTGGTAAGGTTTATTCAACCCCCCTTCTAAACCTCACATCACACCCCTTGGGACCTACAAGTGGTATCATAGCAATTGGTTCATTGAGCCTTCCGCACTGGTTACTGAACTAGATCTATATCTTTTCAAAAAGTTTTAACACTTGTGTTTTTCAAAGTCTTTCATTTTTAAGCAAAGTTATTATCATGGAAGCAAATCTAACTCGTATTCCAATGTTTACTGTGGAGGAAATTGATGACTGGAAAAAAATTCAATCAAATGGCATGTAGGCTCATCTATCTGCTTTACACGATGAAATGTGGCTTGTGTTAAAGGATGGGCCATTGGAAATATACAAAGTCAACACAAAAACAACAAAAAAAAAATTTGTTTGGATGATCATTCTTAAATTTGCGGTGTAAGAGCGGACTTGCTTTTATTTATTTGGAGAAGGAGAGGCTTTCTTGAAAGACCATGATCATGGTTGAAAAACCACGGACTGAATGGACAAATGAAGATTGAAAGAGATATAACCTGGACAATGTGGCCAAAGACATATTCTACAAGACGTTGGACAAAGTCATGTTCAACAAAGTCAAATCTTGCAAATCAGCAAAGAAATTTGGGATAAGCTGGCCTTCATTTGTGAAGGATTAGAACAGATTAGGGAGAATAAATTAACTGTTACTGTTAAAAAATTTGAAAATGCTTGCAGGTGAAACTCTAGATCAGCTGGATGCCAGATTTACAGAGATAACAAATGAGCTTTTAGCTCTTGGGAAAGAATACACTCAGAAGGAAATGTATATGAAGATTTTAAGAGCCCTCCAAGCTGAATGGGAAATGAAGGTCATGGCCCTGAGACATTCAATGGACCTCTCAAAGACATCCAATCACGAGCTATTCTCAGACCTCAAAGCTTATGAGTTTGAGCTGAGAAGAAAAGAGCAAGAGAAACAGTTGTACCAAAAACAGCTGCATTATTGGCCAGTGATGGGAAGAAAGCTGAGCCTAAGGAGACCATTGACCAGGAGGAGATTGCCCTCATGGTAAAGAGATTCAACAAGTTTTTTTAATAAGAACTATAAAAGAAACAAGGGTGAGACATCCAGAAGACATTCAGCACCCTCTAAAGCAAGGGAGGACAGGCCACCCAAGAGAGCGGAAAATCAGAGAGCTGATAATCAAAGGACCGACAGAGCTGATCAGAGAGCTGAGAACCTGTGTTGGAATTGCAGACAACCAAGATATTTTGTTGTTGACTGTTCATACCCACCAGTCAACAAGTATATAAATGAAGAAGAAAGAAGAGTCTTTAGGGAAAGAAGACAAGAAAAGAAGAAAGCTATGTTGGTTCTTTGAGATCAATTTGTCATCGTGTTCATCGAGAGATATTTGAGCCACCAAGTGTAAAGAAGCAGCAGACTCAGAGAGTAATGAAGCTGACTACTCAAGTGACACATAGGAAGAGGCTTTGATCTGCCTCATGGCCAAAGAACAAGATCAACAAGATCAAGAAGATGAGGTACACTCTAACTCATCTCATTCAGATTCAGGTGATAGTGACTGTGATACACACACTTCATCACCCACGGATCTTTATGATTCATTAGGCAAAATGATGAAAGATTTTGAGCACATTAAAACCTTTCACACACTTTTAAATGAGGAAAATAGCCAGCGTAAAAGCCAAAACTCACATGACAAATGAACTGAGTAATCTGAGTCACATAGCTGATGAGAACACTAAGCTGCAGGCTAAAAATGCCAAGATCATAGCGAGTTAGCTGCTACAAAAAAAGAGGGAAAAAGATCTTAAAAATGTGATTGCCTCATTTACAAAAGCATCCAAATCATTGGATGAACTTATTATGAGTCAAAAAGAATGTGGAGACAGTCATAGGATTTAATTTCTTTGTGCACAGTCAAACTGCAAGAGTGATTTTGGAAAAAAGGATCTTCAAGTAATGAAGGATTCCAAAATCCAAAACACCAAATGTTGCACCCACATCTACTCCAAAGCACAATCACAATCATACTGGCCTTGGTTACAAAGGAAAGGGAAAGATGCCAGTAGAGTATGCTGAAAGGACAGCTGAGAAGAAATTCAGACAGGTCTCTCTGCAAACTCCAAACAGAAAATACTATGTGTAAGAAGCAAACAGAGCTACCAAAAGCCCCAAAAATTTCATTAAAGAAATACATATGATGGGAATGGTAGAAACTATCTAAACCAAGCTGATTGAATAATGTGAAACATCAGCAAAGACCTATGGGATACAAGCCTAGATGGCAAAGACCTCAACCTCAGTAAAGGTCATTCCCAAGGCAAAAGAGCTATTATCAGCATACATATGCACCCAAGAAAGCAATTGCTAAAACACACACACAATTTAATTTCCATGGACAAAAACACAGCATACGAGACAAAAGAGACAACTGATTGTATGATCCTAAAGCCCCAAATAATTTGCTAATGTGCATTATTATTATGGAAAACAAGATAGATGACAACCTTTAAGATACCAATTTTAAATTTCCAAGTCGATCATCATGTTATATCTATAGGTTGGTTGGAGCATCTATAACACTAACCCCCCAGGACCATGACAAGCATGGTTACCTAAAAACCGATTTCCTTGATTGCAGATTCAAAGAACAGCTGAGTGCCAAGGATTCTGGTACATGGATAGTGGTTGTTCCAGACATATGACAGGAAACAAGAGAAATTTGTCAAGACTCAAGGAGATTAAAGGTGCTAAAGTTATATTTGGAGGAAATGAAGCTACAGGGGAGATCAAAGGCACATGATCCATCAAGAAAAATGGATTGGAGATCATGGATGTTGCTTATGTTGAAGGCTTCAACTTCAACTTTGTTAAGATCGAAAGAAAAAATGAAAAAGAAAAAAAAGAACTCGTGACAAAGGCTACAATGTAGGATTCAACATGGGAATATGCCAGATCAAAGATGTTGAATCCAATGAAATTGTGCTGCAAGGAACTAGGCAAAAGAATATGTATGTGGTAGATTGGCCTACTGCTACACCAAGCACATGTCTGCTAGCAAAGAGTACAACCGAATCAAGTTGGCTGTGGCATAAGAACTGAGTCATCTGATCTTCAAGACAATCAACAAACTTGCAAGGAGTCATCTTGTAGAAGGATTGCCAGACTCAGTGTACATGAAAGAAAGTATATGTGATGCATGCAAGATGGGAAAGCAGATTAAATCATCATTCAAGGATAAGCCAAGTCCTTCTTCAACAAGGATATTGCATCTGTTGCATATGGATTTGTTTGGTCCAGTTGAGCCAGCTAGCATCAGTGGAAAGAAATATACCATAGTGGTGGTAGATGATTATTCAAGATATACATGGACAATTTTCATGTGTAAAAAGAAGGAAAACACTGCAGAAGTTACCTCAACTGATAAAAAGAGTTCAAAATGAGAAGAGTAAAACCATTATAAAGATAAGATCGATCATGGGGAACCAAAGTTTGTCAATGGGATAATAACTTCGGATTGTGTTGAAAATGGTATTGCTCATGAGTATCAATGTGGCTTGTAAAGGACTCCACATATACAAAGTCAGAATGGAGTAGTAGAAAGAAGAAGAACACAACCCTCGGAAGTCGCAAGGACAATGTTAGTTGAAGTTTGGATTGCTTAAGAAATTTTGGGTGAAAGACATAAATACAAAGAAGCTATACTCGATTTTTTGTAGATGCATGATTAACGAGAATAATTGACCAAGACTCCCTATGAGATTTGGACAGGAGAAAGCCAAATGTTGGATATTTCAAGATATTTGGATGTAAATGCTTCATCCATAATAATGGCAAGGATAATTTGAAAGCTTTTGATGCTAAAGCTTATGAAGGTATCTTTTTGGGATACTCAGCTGAGAGTAAAGCCTATAGAGTGCTAAACAAGAGGACTATGGTCACAGAAGAGTCTATCCATGTGGTTTGTGATGAACCTAATGTGAATGGAGAAGACATTGATGAGTTAGTTGATAAGCTGAATCAGTCAACTCTGCAGAAGAGACTTATGTTGAAGCTGAAGTGAGAACACTCAACCCTGATGATGAGATAGCTGAATCTCAAAGACATCTGGAAGGTCTATAGCTGAATGAAGATGAAAGAGCTGTTCAAGACAACTTAGTTGCGAGACGGCTGAATCCAGCAGACTTACTCCAACCTAATGTGAGATGGCTGAGAGACCATCCACCTGAGTTAATTATTGGAGATGGTAGAGATGGAATAAGAACCAGATCCAGAGCACATCATGAAGCTATGTTCATTTGTTTTATATCCCAAATAGAGCCTAAAGATGTGTCTCAAGCATTGGAAGACACACATTGGATTCATGCCATGCAAGAACATCTGAATCAGTTTGAAAAAAATAAAGTATGAGAATTAGTTCAAAGGACAACCCATCAAAATGTTATTGGTACTAAGTGGGTATTCAGAAACAAGATGAATGAGGAATGATCTGTTGTAAGAAACAAAGCAAGATTAGTAGCCAAAGGGTATTGCCAAGAAGAAGGTATAGATTTTGATGAAACCTTTGCTCCTGTTGCCAGATTGGAAGCAATAAGGATGTTTCTTGCTTATGCTGCACATAAAAACTTCAATGTATTGTTAGAGGAAGAAGTCTATGTTGAATAACCTCCAGGTTTTGAGCAAAAAAATATTGGAGATAAAGTCTACAAACTCAAGAAAACACTATATGGAACATGCACCAAGAGCATGGTATGATACATTGTCTCAGTTTTTAATTGACAATGGATTCACCAAAGGCAAGGTTGATAGAACACTCTTCAGAATTCTAAATGGAGAGAGTATACTGCTTGTTCAAATATATGTGGATGATATCATTTTTGGATCCACAAACAAAGTGCTGTGTGACAAGTTCTCAAACCTCATGTAGGGAAATTTGAGATGAGCATGATGGGAGAGCTGACTTTCTTCTTAGGACTTCAAGTGAAGCAATTGAAGGATGGAACCTTCATAAGCCAAACCAAGTATACCAGAAATTTAATGAAGAAATTTGGTATGGAAGAGAAGTATTCAGTGAATATTCCTATGAATACATCAGTCATGATGGACATGGATGCAGATGGCAAAGCTGTTGATCAAACCAGATATAGAGCTCTCATTGGATCTTTGCTATATCTAACAGCCAGCAAGCCAGGAGAAGCATCACCTTTGCAGTGGGTGTATGTGCTAGATTTCAATCTGCACCAATAGAGAGTCACCTGATTGCAGCTAAGAGAATCCTAAGGTATTTGAAGGGATGCCAAAAAGTCGGCTTATGGTATCCAAAGGAAGGAAGATTCAAGCTGGTAGGATACTCAGACTCAGACTATGTTGGATGTAGAGTTGAAGGAAGAGTACTTCTGGTACATGTCAAATGCTTGGAAATAGGTTGATTTCTTGGTTCAGCAAGAAAAAAATTCAATAGCTATATCCATAGCTGAAGCAGAGTACATAGCTGCAGACACTACTACTAAAAAGACAAGCATTGAAAGAGGTATTAAACCGTGTCACAAGAAAAACAACCGCTATTAGAGGCACTTGAAATAGATATAAAGTCGATCTTTTTGACAATGAGAACCAGAACCTAAAGTCTGTCGTTTCCTTGAAAGACACCGGTTTTAAACCGGTGTCTTAGAGATAAAATATCCGCTTTCCAAGGCCCTGATGTTAAAAGTTTATTTATTTGACACCGGTTTGAAACCGGTTTGAAACCGGAGTCTTTTGATGAACAGACATCGCATCAAAACACCGGTTTTAAACCGGTGTCGTTTCATCTAAAGACACCGGCTCAAAACCGATGTCTATGGTGAATAGACATTGTTGGTTCACACCGGTTTTAAACCGGTGTCGTTTAATTCAAAGACATCACATCAAAACTGCTGTCTTAATGTTTTTGGAAGCAGTTTTAAAAGGATTTACGCAAAGACACCGGTCCAAAGCTGCAAAAATGATGGCTCAAAAGCTACTCTAGAAAACCTTAGGCAAGTGCACCTATCGTTTTGTAGTATAGATTATTGAGTACCGAGTGTCATTCCCACGAAGATTGTAAGTACTAATAATTACCGTCTTTTTGTTATCTAATCTAGTAATTTTCAGTGTTTTGTTTGTTAAAATGGAAAATGGAAAATAAAGAATTTAAGATAATTGCAACTTACAAAAAGAAATCAAATAAAAATAGATTGTAGAATGAGAAATCAAGAGATACAAATGTGTTGAATGTAAATCCCTCTAGAATGTTTTTGTGATTCAATCAAGATAAAAATACAACCATAAGCCCTTACAAAAACCAACCTCTTTTAATAAAATCTCATGTTATGTGGACCGTAGAAAATTCCCGATTTAAGTTAAACCCTTTCTCAAGGCGAAAAACTCCTAATCTCAAGTTGATTAACTGAAATCTCTTTCTAGTTAAAACCCCGAAATTGCATTATAACGATTTATGAATTCCCATATTAGGTTTGACCCTAATTCGGAAGATTTATGTCGTCCCATATCTAGGATTGCATGCAACTCTTTTCACTTATATACGTTCTTTCCCACCATAAATCTCTCGATTATCCGATGAGGAATAGATATCAAATTAGTATACCTAAATAGTAACTTGAATGAATTAAACATGATATAAGTGAATCACACAAGACATGAGAATTTTATTAAAAACATACAAACCTTAATCACAAATCCATTCTAGAGTTCATTACATTCAAACACTAGTAGTTTAGCTACTCATGATTTTGACAAAAGAATAAATTACACAAAAAGATTTAAGTGTTGTAGACATGGTGTACTTATCTTTCTCAAAATCTCAATGACTTCTTCCTTGATAGATGATGTTGATCCAAACCTTCTTCTCCAATGTTGCTACAAACTTACTCCTCCAAGACCTCTTGATCCCAATTCCACTCAAAATGTTGGACACAATGAATATTTTCTAAGTATCTATGATGAATACACAATGAATCTCTATATGAATGAATATTACATGAATCATTTTCCAACACAAACTCTTGGCTTTTATAAGCACCATCTTTGTGAAATACCATATTAACAAATGCTCCATTTCTATGCTTGTTAGTTGAATCATTGTGTGCACATTCATTGTTGAGTTGGTTGAATCATTGTATACACATGACAATACTTCACTTCCATTGGTTGAGTTGAATGAATCATTGTGTTCACATGACAATTGAGGAGATAATTGAGTTTTGGTGCAGCAAGATGAGGTGTGAAAGTTGCTCAAAGGTTGTCAAAAAACAAAAGTCTCCATTATTTCCGCCAAAAGAAGAAAAATTGTTGAAATGAGAGAAAAACACTTAGTGCTTTAAAAGACGCGGCCAGCCGTGTTCGTCAAATTTGACGGACACGGCCGTGTTATAAACACGGCCTGGCCGTGTTTTCTTCGCGAAAAGGGATTTTCTCGCGGTGTGCTTTTAAACACGGTTTGGGCGTGTTTTGATGTTTTACATGTGAAACACGACCGTGCTTTGTAAGCACGGCCCGGGTGTTTTTCTATTTTTCTTGTTTTTCTTCCCTTTGAAACATGGCCATGTTTCCCAACACACAAGAGGGTGTGTTCTCGCACGAGAGATTGAGTCTTCTTGCCTTTTTTAGACTTTGTTTTTGTTCGTATTTTCATACGAAATCATACGAATTTGCTTCAAGTCTTTACCTTCATCATTCAAAACAAGCCAATGTGATTTTTCTTGATTTTATTGATTAATGAACTAAAAAGTTAAAGAAATTATCTAAAAAGGTTTAAAAAATGTGAACAAAAATGCACTTATCAAACCGCCTCCAACTTGGAAATTTTGCTTGTCCTCAAGCAATTTTTAAAACAAAGAGTGGGGTTGAAAACAAAAATGAGGTATTTATTTTCACAATTTCGACATGTTTAAAGTAAATCGCTAACCTTTTTATTCCCAATTGAGCCAATCGATTCGTTCTTCCAAGTCAGCCAATTTGTTAAAAAGAGGGTGAATTCAGTAAATGGAATCGTTCAATCATCACAGTTGTCATATCACAGGAATTGTTAATTATTCGCTTAGACCAAATACAAGAATGTAATGATAAAAGGAGACGTTCAAAAACTCGGGTTTTTTTTTTTGCATATAATTATAAATTAGGACATTTTTTTGAGGTAAACTTCCACTAGGTTTAAATTTTGAATGCTTTCCAAAAACTCGTAGGGTGGTTTCCCATACTCATATTTGTGCTGCCGTTTTACGTAAAAGACAAACATGGGGCTCATGAATGCTCCTAGTTACTAAGCAGCAACAAACAGAGGAGTATAACCTCGATTTGTCCTTTTTTATAAAAATATATATATATATATTTTTTTTTTCGATTATGGATTTTTTTTTAACCCGAATAATGATTTCTCCAATGATCATGACACAAAGTATCTAAATTTAAGCAAAGTCCAAACTATTTTCATGACATTAAACTCTTTTGGCCGAATTCATCCTTTTACTAGAGTCACACGGTTTTTAAAACATTTTGGCGATTTGAGTTCAAAAAGATGACTTTTTCGGGAGAAAAATTGGTTAAAACAAATTCACAAACAACTTATCGAATTGTAAAAATAAATATCTCATGTTTATTTGCAAGAGATTTAAAAGTGCATAAAAAAAATAAAACATCCACACAAATTAATTAAAAACGCAATCCCACACAAAACTAAAAAAAAAAAAACAGTAAAAATTATCCAAATATGCTGATAAATCTCACCACCTCCAACTTCAAGGGTCACATTGTCCCCAATGTGAAGAAGGAGATGTGATACAGTCATAATTAAAAAGCGTAAAAAACAAATGAAACAAGAAAAATACGACCTTCATTGTGGTGGTGGGAAATGTCCTTGCGAAATATGCCATTGTTGGATACGATCCATCATGGCAAAATAGGACTGATGTTGGTCGTATTGTTGTTGTTGTTGTTGTTGAAGATTCATGAAGAATTGTTGTTGTCGTTCTTCAATTCGAGCGTAATGTTGCGTCATCATTTCCCCTTGGCGATCCAATATAGTTCGCTGCTCCATTTGCTCCAAGCGAATGGCGTGGAGAAGAGATCTAGTATCATCCATGGGGGTTGGTGGTTGCCTTGGTGGTTGCCTTGGTGGTTGTGACGCCGAGGGAGCATCAATATCTGGTTCCTCACTTTGATAGGCATCTGTGTCAGAGGCCGGCGGTGCGGGTAATCGGAATGCATCCGGGTTATCACCTTGCGGGTACATCATCTTCCAATTGTCCGGGTCCCGAACCGAAGTGCGAGAAGGATCCGGCAATGGATGTGTGTAGTCTGTATTTTTGAACCTTAAAGCATAACCCATCCCGCTCCGTTGAATCATTCCCATAGCAATACAAGATTCAAAGTCGATCCGGGTTGGTCCCCGGGCTTGCTCAAGTCCTGCGAGGTTATAACCATAATGGATGGCGATAGGAGTAATAAGGCCACCAATGACGATTTTACCTCGTTTTTTCTTGCTCACTTTGAGAAAATGCTTGGCGAGATAAAAACCCGTGTCAGCCAAAGAAGAATTTACCATTGACCATAGAAAATAGAGCTCATCAAGTCGGACGACTCCTTCGCTTTCGCCCCGGCCAAATAGTGTACTCGAGAGCACCCGATGGATATAACGGAAGCAAGGATTGACAATGCATGAGGATTTTGATGAAGAAGGATTATATTCCAGCTCATGCGTAATTGCTTGCCAAAATTGTCGATCACGGAACCCCAATGGCTTTATACGCAACCCATTTGTGGGTAAATCATAGATAGAATTAAATTCTGCCAATGTGAGTTGGTGATCATTGTTGAAGAGCCGAAATGTGATACGTCCTTCTTCTTCAACCGTGTCGGCTGATGTGATCTCCGTCATAGGAACTCGTAAATTCTAATGTGAGATGGATGTAGGTGGGTGTGGCTAGATTCATGAAATAGCCCCACCCAAGTTGATTGAACATCCAATCCACATTTGTACGCGGCGAATTGAGCCCATCCAATGTAGGGTTATCGAGAATCGTGTGTTAATGATGTGACGTTGGGCTGAGACGATGGTATTGAGCTTCATGATCATTATCTCGGAAAGATATACCAAACGGGTTGGTAGGGACAGGTGGTCAAGATTTAATGGCTCGGCGACCGCCGTGTGTGGGGGCCGCGAGGATGAAGCATCACCGGTACGTCCACGTTTCGACCTGGGATTCCTATGTCAAAATAAACTTATAACAACGTAAAAAACCATTCTAAGAGACATAGACAATATCCCAAGCATGAAAAGGCATCAATTTATTCAAAATTCCACCATATCAACACCTTTATTCAACAAGAATCCATCTTCACAACTATACACCCCATTTGCAACAATGATCCATTTTTCAACAACACTTCAATAATAGCAATTCAACAAAAACAAAGATATCTCAACAACAATTTAGGAAACTTAATCATATGAATCCAAGTCTAACTCTTCAAATTTAGTTCATGAAAATCAAGAACAAATGACAAATTCCTCAATTTAGCAAGATAAAAACATCACAAGAATAATTTCTCATCATTACAACAAGAAACAAGAAATTACCACAAACAAACTCAATTAAACTCACAAAAATTCACAAGAAATATGTCATAAAAAGAAATTCATGATTTTACCATTAATATCAACTATCCAAATTTTAATTTCCCTACCATTCAATTTTTAGGGCATGAAAAATTGGCAATACAAATTCATGAATTTGCTAACTACAACATAGGATAATCTTCACAACAACACACAAATATACCAATTTAAACAAATCAAAATTCGAAATTGAAAGGAAAAGAAGAGAAGAGAAGAACAACACATACCTTGAAGACATTGTGAGGAGGAAGAGATGAGAGCCTTGTGATGTGAAAGTGTATGGTGTGGGTGAAGATTTTGGAAGAAAAGAGAAAGAAATTGGTGATTTTGGGGTAGGGTTTGAGAAAAGGGGGAGAAAGGAAGAAGAAGAAGGGGGTTTGGGGAAGAAATAGGAAGGAAAAATGCCCCCCCTGTTTTACCTGGTACCGAACACGGCCGTGTTCGGTACGCCATTATTCCCCTTTTTTTTCATTATTTTTTTTAATAAATCCACGGGCGTGTTTTTACACACGCCCTGACCGTGTTTTGTACGAGTTTTCATCCATTTTTTTTTAAATTTTGAAATGAAACACGGGCATGTTAATTAACACGCCCTGGCCGTGTTCTGTGCGAGTTTTCATCCCAAAAAAAAAATTATTTTTTTTTATTTTTTTTTATTTCGAAATTAAACACGGGCGTGTTTAAAAACACGCCCAGGCCGTGTTTTCTGCGTGAATTATCAACATGGCCTGAATTGAAGAACACGGCCGTGGTGGAGAAACACGGCCTGGCCGTGTTTTTATTATTATTATTATTATTTTTTTTTACACACAAAATGCCGGGTTGCCTCCCGGATAGCGCTTCATTAACGTCGTATAGCTGGACCTGTTTTACCTCTACTCATGTGGTGTATTTTGGGGGTCGTTAAGACGGATGGAATCTCGATAACTATCATCGATGGTGCCCCCAAAATAAAGCTTTAGACGATGTCCGTTCACCTTGAATGTTCCCATTTCCTTGTGCGTGATTTCAATAGTCCCGTAAGGGAACACTTGAGTAAAATAACAAGATGAATGGGCGGACCACCGGGATTTTAACTTACCTGGGAATAGTCAGAGTCGGGAATTGAAGAGTAACACTTGATCACCAGGTTGAAATTCTCTTATTTGCTTAATGCGTTTGTCATGTCATTGCTTTGTTCGCTCTTTGTAAATTCTCGAGTTCTCGTATGCTGAATTTTGCCATTCTTCGAGTTCGTTAATCTGCAATAAACGGTTATCTCCTGCACTTGACAAATCATAATTAAGCATTTTAATAGCCCAAAAGGCCTTGTGTTCAAGCTCAACCGGTAAATGACACGCGTTACCATAAACGAGTCGGTATGGAGTAGTCCCTATTGGCGTTTTGAAAGCCGTTCTATAAGCCCAAAGGGCATCGTTGAGTTTGAGGGACCAATCCTTTCGAGAGTGTCCAACCGTTTTTCCAAAATTCTTTTTAATTCGCGGTTGGACACTTCGACTTGACCACTAGTTTGAGGATGATGATAAAGGTGGCGACTCGGTGTGTGACACCATAACGTTTTAACACTTTGTCAAATTGACTATTACAAAAGTGAGTGCCTCTATCACTAATGATGGCTCGTGGAGTACCAAATCGGGTAAAAAGTTTTTTGAGAAAATGTACCACCACTCGAGCATCATTTTTAGGCAAGGCTTGAGCTTCTACCCATTTAGACACGTAGTCAACGGCTACCAAAATGTATTTATTGCCAAAAGACGCAGGAAATGGTCCCATAAAATCAATACCCCAAACATCAAAAATTTCGCATACAAGAATACCGTTTTGGGGCATTTCATTTTTTCGAGAAATATTTCCCACTCGTTGACAATTATCACAAGTTTCAACATACCGTTTTGCATCTTGGAAAAGTGTAGGCCAATAAAAGCCCGACTCAAGGACCTTTCGTGCCGTGGTATTCGCTGATAGTGCCCCACGGTGGGTCCTTTGTGACAATGATTCAAAATGGAGATCGTTTGAGAAAGTGCGACACATCTTCGTATGATTTGATCCGCACAAATTCGGAAGAGGTGGGGATCGTCCCAAATATAGTGTTTGAGGTCCGAAAAGAATTTCTTCTTTTGTTGATGGGTCACCCTTTTTCGGTAGAACTTTTCCCGCAAGATAATTAGCAAAATCTGCAAACCAAGGATTATCAATTGAAATTGAGTTCAAGGAAAAGAGTTGCTCATCCGAGAAAGAATCTTTGATATGTCCTTTGTGTTGCTTGTCGGTGTCGGAGTGCTAAAGCCTTGACAGGTGATCGGCGGCAAGATTTTCGGCACCCCGTTTATCTTTGATTTCCACATCGAATTCTTGGAGTAAGAGTACCCATCGAATTAGTCGTGGTTTTGCATCATTTTTATCAAGCAAATAACGTAAGGCAGAGTGATCCATATAGACAATGACTTTTGATAGGATCAAATATGAGCGAAATTTGTCAAAGGCGAAAACTACTGCAAGTAACTCCTTTTTTGTAGTTGTATAATTGGACTGAGCGGGATTTAGAGTTTTACTTGCGTAGTAAATTGGTCGGAAATGCTTATCTTTTCGTTGCCCAAGTACCGCACCTACCGCATAATCGCATCACACATGAGTTCGAATGGTTGAGACCAATCCGGAGCTACCATGATGGGAGAAGTGGTGAGTTTTTCTTTCAAAGTATTGAATGCTTGAAGGCATTCATCATTGATATGAAAGACCGCATCCTTCTCCAAGAGGCGAGTGAGTGGCCGGGCAATTTTTGAAAAATCTTTGATGAATCGCCTATAGAACCCGGCATGCCCCAAAAAGCTTCGGATTGCCTTCACCGTGGTGGGTGGAGGCAATTTGGAAATTGTCTCAACCTTCGCCTTGTCAACTTCAATGCCCCTGCAAGAAATTTTATGTCCCAAAACAATACCTTCTTGTACCATGAAATGACATTTTTCCCAGTTAAGAACCAGGTTAGTCTCTTCACAACGAATGAGGACTTTTTTAAGATTTGCAAGACAAAGATCAAATGAGTCCCCAAAAACCGAGAAGTCATCCATGATATCTTCTACAAGTTCGTCGAAGATAGCAAGCATGCACCTTTGAAAAGTTGCCGGTGCATTGCACAATCCAAAAGGCATGCGGCGATAGGCAAAAGTACCGTAGGGACAAGTGAAAGTGGTCTTTTCTTGGTCCTCCGGTGCTATCGGAATCTGAAAATAACCTGACATGCCATCAAGAAAGCAATAATACAAGTGACCAGATAATCTTTCAAGCATTTGATCAATAAAAGGTAAAGGAAAATGGTCCTTGCGAGTAGCATCATTGAGTCATCGGTAATCGATGCAAACTCGCCAACCTGTTACCGTCTGCATTGGAATAAGTTCATTCTTTTCGTTTGGTACCACCGTAATCCCACCTTTCTTTGGAACCACTTGAACTGGACTCACCCAATTACTGTGAGAAATTGGATAGATGAGCCCAGCATCAAGTAATTTGATTACCTCCGCCTTGACTACCTCTTTCATGTTTGAATTTAAACGACGCTGTGGTAGAACAACCGGCTTGAAATTTTCCTCCATCAGAATTTTGTGAGTGCAAAAGGAAGGATTTATCCCTTGAATATCGGAGATTTTCCAAGCGATGGCCTTTTTATGTTCCCGTAATATTGCCAACAATCTATCCTTTTGATGAGAAGATAAATTGGAGGAAATAATTACGGGAAGTTTGGCATTCTCGGCTAGAAATGCATATTCCAAGTGTTCGGGTAACTCCTTCACTCAACAAAGGTGGATCCTCAATGGATGGTTTGATATGCCCCACCTGTGAGTTTTCAATTTTTTCGAACTCTTTCTCGTTGCTTGTGGTTCGTTTTCCTCCAATGCGAGTACAAATTCCCTAAGAAAGGGGTTTTCATCCGATATACCTCCACTTTGAACAATACAAGTCTCCAAGAATTCGTTAGAAATCATGCTTGGTAGAGAGTTGGTTATCTCCATATCGATAAGATCAATAGCAAAACAGAGTCATCTTTATCTATCGTATTTTTCATTGATGTAGCGATTTTAAAAATGACTTGTTCATCTTCGACTCTTAAAATTAGTTTGCCATCATGCACGTCAATGATTGCCTTAGCAAGAGCTAAAAATGGACGCCCAGGATCAAGGGGACTTCGACATCCGTATGCATATCAAGAATTACAAAATCGACAGAAATATAAACTTATCGACTTTGACCAAAACATCTTCAACAATGCCTCTAGGATATTTAATAGATCCGTCGCCTAATTGCGGCTCATCCTAGTTGGTTTTGGCTCCCCTAGACCCATTTGTTTGAATAAATCATAAGGCATCAAATTAATGCTAGCCCCTAGATCGGCCAATGCCCGATCAACAGTCAAATTACCGACATGACAAGGAATAGTGAAACTCCCTGGATCTTTGATTTTCTGAGGTAACTTGTTTTGCAAAATTGTCGAGCATTCCTCATTTAATTGCACCATGGATATTTCTTCAAGCTTCTTCTTATTTGAAAGAAGATCTTTTAGGAACTTGGCATATTTTGGCATCTGTGAAAGGGCTTCAACAAAAGGAATATTGATGTGCAATTGTTTAAATAAATCCAAGAACTTACCAAATTGTTCGTCATGTTTGTCCTTACGCAATCGACTTGGATACGGAATAGGTGGTTGGAATTCCGGTACCATTTTCTTTGTTTCCTTGGATACCTGTTCGTCTTTTTGTTGTATGGGCGTGGGTTCGTCCTCCGGCATTCGTACTTCGTCTAGCTTTGTTCCACTCCTTAGAGTAATTGCTTTTACCTGTTCTCTAGGATTTGGCTCGGTGTTGCTAGGTAAGCTCCCTTGTGGCCTTTCGGAGATCATTTTGGCAATTTGACCAATTTGATTTTCCAAGTTGCAAATGGATGCTTCTTGGTTCCTTAAGGATGTTTCGTTGGCCGTGAAACGGGTTTCCGTTGTTTGGACGAATTTGGACAATAAGTCCTCCAAACTTGGTTTTCGCGGTTGGAAACCGGAGGTGCGGATTTAATTAGGGAGTGCGTTTGGATTAGGCTTCTATTGACCTTGATTTCCCAACTAAAGTTCGGGTGTTGACGCCAACCTGGATTATAAGTGTATTGAAAGGATTATTTTGAAAGGGTCGAGATTGATTACCTAGATAATCCACTTGTTCATGCGGCGGTATCGCGTGAGGGCAATCTTGGTGGTTGTGCGATCCTCCACAAGTCTCGCATGAGAACGCTTTGTTGTGGTGGTGGTTTTGGAGCCGCCAACCCGTCGATTTTCCGAGTCGAGCTTCGACTGTCGGCGTGTGTAACCACCGCGTCCGCATTATATACTCCCACCGACTGTTGGTTTTTCCTCGTACGGATTGCCATTGATAGCCATTCATGGCCATTCCTTCTATGAGATCTTGGGCGGCTTCGGGTGTTTTATTGTTCAATGTCCCCCCCGCCGCCGCATCAATCATCTACCTTGTCGATGAGAGCAACCCATTGTAAAATGTTTGGACTTGCATCCAAATGGGAAGACCATGATGTGGGCATTTTCGCAGCAATTCCTTGAATCTCTCCCAAGTGTCGTATAAGGTTTCATCGTCCTCTTGAGTGAATGAAGAGATCTCATTCCTCAATCGTGCGGTTTTAGCGGGTGGAAAATACTTTAGAAGGAATTTTTCCGCCATAATGCTCCATGTTGTGATTGTTCCCTTCGGTAAAGTGTTTAGCCATTGTTTAGCCCGTCCCCGAAGAGTAAATGGGAACAAGCGTAAACGGATGGCATCGTCGGAGACTCCATTTATTTTGAAATTATCGCAAATTTCGAGGAAATTCGCGATATGATTATTTGGATCTTCGTCCGTAGGCCATCAAATTGAACAAATTGTTGCACCATTTGAATGACATTCGGTTTGATTTCAAATTATTGGCCGCAACAAATGGGCCTTACGATACTAGACGACGCATCGTCCATAGATGGCTTGGCGTAGTCGTACATGGTTCTTTGTTGTTCATCCGCCATATCGGGATCCTTGCTTTCGTTAGTATCCTCCTCGTGGTCTGTACTAATACTTTCCTCTGTGTTGCTACCGGCGGTCTCGCGCTTCCAAATTCGGCAACGAGTAGGCATGCACTGTGGTAAACAAGGAGGATAAGTATAATCCAAGACTTACAAAGATAGATACCTAGAAAGACAATTGATGAAAATATAAAAAAAAGATGATTAAATTAACAGAAATAAGGTGTTCTTAATATTACAATCCCCGGCAACGGCGCCAAAAACTTGATGGCTCAAAAGCTACTCTAGAAAACCTTAGGCAAGTGCACCTATCGTTTTGTAGTATAGATTATTGAGTACCGAGTGTCATTCCCACGAAGATTGTAAGTACTAATAATTACCGTCTTTTTGTTATCTAATCTAGTAATTTTCAGAGTTTTGTTTGTTAAAATGGAAATGGGAAAATAAAGAATTTAAGATAATTGCAACTTACAAAAAGAAATCAAATAAAAATAGATTCTAGAATGAGAAATCAAGAGATAGAAATGTGTTGAATGTAAATCCCTCTAGAATGTTTTTGTGATTCAATCAAGATAAAAATACAACCATAAGCCCTTAAGCAAAAACCAACCTCTTTTAATAAAATCTCATGTTATGTGGACCGTAGAAATTCCCGATTTAAGTTAAACCCTTTCTCAAGGCGAAAAACTCCTAATCTCAAGTTGATTAACTGAAATCTCTTTCTAGTTAAAACCCCCAAAATTGCATTATAACGATTTATGAATTCTCATATTAGGTTTGACCCTAATTCGGAAGATTTATGTCGTCTATATCTAGGATTGCATGCAACTCTTTTCACTTATATAGGTTCTTTCCCCCCATAAATCTCTCGATTATCCGATGAGGAATAGATATCAAATTAATATAGCGGAAATAGTAACTTGAATGAATTAAACATGATATAAGTGAATCACACAAGACATGAGAATTTTATTAAAAACATACAAACCTTAATCACAAATCCATTCTAGAGTTCATTACATTCAAACACTAGTAGTTTAGCTACTCATGATTTTGACAAAAGAATAAATTACACAAAAAGATTTAAGTGTTGTAGACATGGTGTACTTATCTTTCTCAAAATCTCAATGACTTCTTCCTTGATAGATGATGTTGATCCAAGCCTTCTTCTCCAATGTTGCTACAAACTTACTCCTCCAAGACCTCTTGATCCCAATTCCACTCAAAATGTTGGACACAATGAATATTTTCTAAGTATCTATGATGAATACACAATGAATCTCTATATGAATGAATATTACATGAATCCTTTTCCAACTCAAACTCTTGGCTTTTATAAGCACCATCTTTGTGAAATACCATATTAACAAATGCTCCATTTCCATGCTTGTTAGTTGAATCATTGTGTGCACATTCATGGTTGAGTTGGTTGAATCATTGTATACACATGACAATACTTCACTTCCATTGGTTGAGTTGGTTGAATCATTGTGTTCACATGACAATTGAGGAGATAATCGAGTTTTGGTGCAGCAAGATAAGGTGTGAAAGTTGCTCAAAGGTTGTCAAAAAGCAAAAGTCTCCATTATTTCCGCCAAAAGAAGAAAAATTGTTGAGCTGGAGAGAAAACACGGCCGTGCTTTAAAAGCACGGCCGGGCCGTGTTTATAAACACGGCCTGGCCGTGTTTTCTTCGCAAAAAGGGGATTTTCTGGCAGGGTGTGCTTTTAAACACGGTTTGGGCGTGTTTTGATGTTTTACGTGTGAAACACGGCCGTGCTTTGTAAGCACGGCCCGGGTGTGTTTTTCTGTTTTTCTTGTTTTTCTTCCCTTTGAAGCATGACCATGTTTCCCAACACACTAGGGGTGTGTTCTGCACGAGATTGAGTCTTCTTGCCTTCTTTTAGACTTTGTTTTTGTTCGTATTTTCATACGGAATCATACGAATTTGCTTCAAGTCTTTACCTTCATCATTCAAAACTAGTCAATGTGATTTTTCTTGATTTTATTGATTAATGAACTAAAAAGTTAAAGAAATTATCTAAAAAGGTTTAAAAAAATGTGAACAAAAATGCACTTATCAAAAAAATTCATATAAATAAACAATTCATTATGAACTCCAATTCTAGTAACCATCATAAGTTCACTACCAATTAATCATGAAATCCATTAATACTAAAGTCACCAATAGCCAAAATCCAACAAAAAGTATTAGTAGCGAAGTTTCCGTTTGATAAAACAACTATAAATTCATAATCAAATTCCATCAACCAACAAAAAGACTATATAATTCAACTAAAGGCAACAAAATCCATATGATCAACATAGCTCATGCATTCAAGCTTTCAGAAATGCTCAAGCTTCTCCTACTCAGCCTTTAACCTTTGTTTCTCGTCACAAAGCTCATTCTTCTCCGCCTACAAACATACAAACATAGTTGAATGATTTAGCCATTAATGAAAAAAATAAATAAAAAATAACCAATTACATTTCAAGTTGATCCATGAATTGCTAATGAGTATACTGTTCAAGGTGTGAAAAGACAATAAAATTTATCATAAAACAATCTGGCATAAGAAAATTGCATATAGGACCGAAATTTAGAAAACAAAGAGAAACAGGAGAGTTCTAATCAGAAAAAGAAAATTCAAAACCATAAAATTCAGAGTTCGACAACCAAGATGTGAAAAAAACATAACAAGAAAACATAAACCTTTTAGAAATCAAAGGAACCAGCACAACTGGAAAATATTTAAAAAAAACATATACACACAGACATTTTTAAATAATCAAATGTGAAGGAGAACATATTTGTCACATGGACATATGACTAGTGCTATCTGTTATCTTTTATGAGCCTTACTTCTGCTCAATCCGCCAGATCATGATCAAGTTCAACAGGTTAATTTATGCACGGCCTGTAGGTAGTTTTCACATATACAATGAGAAATATTGATCCAAAAGCCAAACTTTCAATAACCAAATTAATTTATATCAAGATCAAGCAATTCTATCCATTGCAACTCATTTTATTTTACAACTCCATATGAGATTCAGTAAATAAAGCTAAGTCTAAAAGCAATCATTTTTTTGTTTGTTCTTTTTCTCATACTCTTCACAGCAAAACTATATCAGAAGAAGATTAATACAGGCCAAAAAAACCACGCAGTAACACACATAGAGAAAAACTATACAATAAAACTGCAAAAAAGGGCTTCAAAAACTATATCGTGTAGACGTATATAATGCTTTATATGTAACTAAAATCACCACTATCAAAATTGAAACAAGATTTTTACACATCATTCTTAATTGAATTTGCAAGATCACACGAAGAAAACTTCATGTAAAAATTACCTACCTCAAAACTAAAATCACCACTATCCAAACATGTGATCTTCTTCGCATCTAATAAGGATGCAATAATAACCTCACCTTATATAAAAATGCTCGTCAATGTCTCCATTTGTAATTGGTCCAACATTTGGCAACTCTGCATGCAAAGCCATTGCTTTATTAGTGGGGATCAGACTTATATGGTGAAGTTTAAAAAGACGAATAATACAAAGAATTTAGTGTAATTTCCTCTTAATTAATTAAGCAACAACTAAAATCTATCTCTCACCCTTTTCAAAAAAAAAAAATCTATCTCTCACACAAGTGATTTCAGAGCAGTGGACTTTGGTTTTAGTTTCTCTGTTTTTCATTTTTTTTTTTTTTAATTTTCTCTTTTGTTGACTTAGTTATTTCAAGCACCTTATTTTGGGTTTTGTGTGTTTTTATTTAGTTTTGTTATTGTTGTATATATACTAATGTCATCAGTGTTTTGAGCTTAGTTAAACTGTTATTTGTGAACCTGGAGCTAAATGTGTGTTGTTATGCAAGTTGTATGATGAATTTTAGGTACTTTTTTGGAGGTGGGATTTTCTATGTTCCATGAGATATAAGAGCTGCCTTCTGCAAATAAAGCATTATTTCTCCTACAGAGTTTAGATCAACCCCAGGATAACAAACTGAAGATGATTCAACGAAGTCATGATAAGTAGATCCCATTATTCATTAATATAGAGACTTCTAATGCTGATTGATGGTAACTTCAGCCTCATCGTGTAAGTGGAGACTTCTAATGCTGATTAATGTGTGCTTACTGAAGCTTTACTTCCAGGCTTTCCAACTGCAAAGACGTATGTCTGTCTCACAGTTGCTCCACCATTCAGTAATATAGAGACTGGTACATTAGCATTTACGTAGACTAGATAGTGTTCTGGAAAAAGTGCAAGGATGTTTACTGAAAGATATATGCCTGGAGAAATGCAAAATTTGGTGTGCAACCATGACAAAGGAAGATGGATTAAAAAAGATAACAGGAAGAACAAATGAACACAACCAACATGCAACAACATAGAAGATGCTCAATGTGTAAAAGCAGCAGCTAGAAGGGAGAACAACTATAAAACAATCATATACATATTCTTCATTAGCATAATGATCATTTTGTTGCAATTTTGATCACTGGTATCATATACCAGATTTTACGGGGGCGAAATAGATAATTTATTTCAAATGTGTAAGAAAAGCTACAAATATATAATTTTGTTCTACTAAATAGAAGCATTCCTAGGATTTTGAAATATATCAATTCGACATAGTTTTTTCACAACCAGCCATTGCTAGAACTATTACCTAGAGGCTATTTAGCCTAAGTTACGCCGCTCCAACATTTCCTAACCATTACTGTGTACAATTTCCAAAAGTTAATTGTGCATAAGATAGATGCTGAATTAAATAACAATGTTCAATTGAATATAAAGTAAGACGCGGTAGTCTAAAATAAAAAGCACGTTAAAAATACTGGAAAACTGCATGTCCAGTGTCCACACCAAATATATTACATGTAATTCAACTTTGGTAGGAGAAGGAACTGTATTAATTGGTAAAGAAAGTGCAGCTAGGTTAGCGGGATTAGAGACATTCTAAATCTAAACAGAATAATCTTTATATAAAATATTGGAACAGTGGCTGTATCAAAGAGATAGAAATAAAGTAGAAAACTGCTGAAGGGTTTGATTTACATCATTTGATCCCAAGTAGTCAAGTGTTTATAATTTATATACAGTTTTCCCTCAAGTTCCCTCTCGGTTTTGTGCATCAATTTTTTTCCAGTTAAGCAATTAAAAGGGATTTAAGTAAAGTATCCTTAAAATCATCTACATCAAGAATGACATAGGAAGAAATTCTCTGGTAGGATTGGATTATTTTACTCTAATAACCCTCCCTACTCATTGTTTTTAATCATCAACCCCTTTTGCTTTCAAGATATTTATCTTTTTTTTTATTTTTAATCTTTTTTTTGTTTTTTGGGTGGACGGGTGGGCTTATATTTCATTTTAATAACATCAGTTTTGTAGTTAGGCAAGCCCACCTCAAGGAAGCAAAGATAATTATCGGACTTTCATATTTACCTTTTGATCTATAGTAGCTTAATTACATTTCTCTTTCTTAATTAATAAAGAACCTAAGAAAGGGATGTGTTAACTCTTAGGCACTCAAAGATAGTTAAAACCTTCTTTTCAAAATAATCATCAGTTGGCAAATTCTCCTTAGCTTTTTAGCTCCTTTGTTTCAAGAAAGTGATCTGTAGGCCATTAACATATCTTCAAGCAAGCTCTTTTCATTCTACTTGCTGATTTTTCCAAAATATTATTAATAATCCAGGACTAACCTCCCCTGGAAAACCTAACAGTCCACTGAACTGGTTCATAAGTTTTGTATGTCATTTTCTTATGTGGTCACCTTCTTCTTGCTTTGCTTTTTTTTTTTTTTTTTAATGGAATAAGTCTCCCTTGTTAGGTTTTAACATGTTTTAGCTCTCCCACAGTAATTTTCTGTGACAACATGTCAACTATTTCAATGACGAAAAATCCTATTTTCCATGCAAGGTCAAAGCACATTGAACTTCAACATCATTTCATTAGAAGTTTTGTGAAAAATCAAGAAATTCAATTGGAGTTTGTGAACACAAAGGAGCAATTGGCAGATATTTTCACCAAAGCAGTGAGCCTTGAAAAAATTGAACAATTTCGGAAGAGTGTTCAAATTATAAATTAAGAGGGAGTGTTAAAAGAAATAATTTGCAGAGGAACACTTGGCATTCCATAATTTCCATCCAACAACCCACTTTCATATTGTTGGATACAAGCTTACGTGTGTGGATAGAAATACATCCCACCAAACCTTATCATGTTGATTAATTAGTTTATTCTTAATTATTTGCTTTAAGCCTTGTTTATGATGCCTATAAATAGGATATCATTTGTCATTCGTATGTATCAGAAAAACAAGTGAATTCAATAGTAAGAACTGTATGAAATTGAGTGAGAGAGTTTAGCAAATATTCAATATTGAGTGTTTCTAAAATTATATTCTTGCAATCATTGTTATAGTAATTCAAATATTTTTAGCCTTCACTTATTTTTTACCTCTCTCACATTTACAACTTTTCACCCGTAATACCCAACAATTGTGGTATCAGAGCCACCCCTTGGCCTGATATCCCTTCTTATTTGCAAAAATGGCATCAACCAGTTCAATGGTCTTGCATTCACATATTTCCAACAAGGTGTTCCTATCTTTATTGGTCATGATTACGAACTATGGAGCATTCTAATGCGCACATTGTTCGTGTCCCATGAACTATGGGATATTGTTGAAAATGGGTATAGTACACATACTCCAGAGGAGGAAGCCGCACTAACCGCCACAAAGAAAAAAGAGCATAAGGAGAACAAGACCAAAGATGCAAGAGCCTTGTCCTTTATACACCAAGGGGTAATTAGAAGAGCAATTCTTCCACGTATTACTGGGGCGAAAACATCAAAAGAAGCATGAGAAATTTTAAAAAAACAATTTGGAGGCTATGAAAAGGTGATCTCTATTAAATTGCAAAATTTATGGTGAGATTTTGATAATTTGTCAATGAAGGACAATGAAAATGTCCAAGAATTGTTTTCTCGAGATTCCACTGTAGTCAATCAAATTAGAGGATACAATGATACCATTGAAGATAAAAAGATAGTTGAAAAAGTGCTACGAAGTCTACCAGCAAAGTTCGAGCATATTGTTGCTGCTATTGAAGAATCCAAAGATTTATTTACACTATCTTTGGATGAACTCATGGGGTCGTCGCTTGAAGCCCATGAAAAAAGAATGAGTAGATTCTCAAATCAAATCTTGGAGAAAGCCTTCCAAGTAAAAACAAACATTTCAGAAAAAGAAAATAAAAAAGTTGGCGAGCAAGAAAGGCAAAATAACTCAGCACATCGAGGTGAAAGAGGAAGAGGTCGTGGAGGACACCAGACACGAGGACGAGGAAGACGAGGTGCATTCAATCAGAGAAATTCAAATCAAAATTCTGATTTGTATTGTCGGATATGCAGAAAGAACAACCACGATACCAAAGATTGCCGTTACAAATGCAAAAGATGCAGAAATGCAAATCATTCTCATGCTGGCATAAAGATGATGGAGATACAAATGAAGCCAATTTATCTGAAGAAAAAGAGCCTAATCAGGTATTCTTTTCATGTTTGAATTCTCAACAACAAATTGAGAATATTTGGTACGTGGACAGTGGTTGCAGCAATCACATGTGTGGAAAGAAGAAAGTGTTCGTGAATCTCGATGAATCATATTCATCCGAAGTAAAGCTCGGAGATGGCAAATCACGCAAAATTCACCGGAAAAGGTGAAATAGCATTCCAGACAAGAAACGGTAAAATGAATATCATCAAAGATGTATTTTATGTACCTGACTTGACTCAAAACTTATTGAGCGTGGGCCAACTCTTGGAGAAAGATTACAAGGTGGAGTCCAATAATGACCACTGTATCATTATTGACAAACAAAAGAATCTCACAATGGCTAAAATTAAGATGAGTTCAAACAAAATATTTCCTCTTAATTTGCCATTGACTGAGAAAATTGCATTTCAAAGTACCACAGAAGCAGAATATAATCTATGGCATTTAAGGTATGGGCATTTGAGCTATAAAGGTTTAAATTTGTTGAAAAAGAAAAATATGGTGTTTGGTCTTCCTAACATTTCAGATCGAGACAAGACATGTGAATGATGTATTTTTGGCAAAATGCATCGTTTTCCATTTCCAAAGACATCATACAGAGCCAAAGCTCCGCTCGAGATAGTGCATGCAGATATAATTTGTGGGCCAACACAAACACCGTCACTCAATGACAATAGGTATTTCCTATTGTTCGTTGATGATTTTTCCAGAATGATGTGGGTTTACATTTTGAAGCAAAAGTCAGAAGCATTTCCAAAGTTTCTGGAGTTCAAAAAATATGTGGAAAATCAAAGTGGCAGAAAAATAAAGACTCTACGAACAGACCGAGGAGGAGAATTCATTGGAAAATCCTTCTTGGATTATTGCAAAGACAAAGGAATCCACAGACAACTAACTCGTTACAGCCCACAACAAAATGGTGTTGCAGAGCGAAACAATCGCACAATAGTCGAGATGGTACGGAGCATGATGACAAGAAAAAGACTTCCAAAAACTTTCTGGGCAGAAGCGGTAAATGCTGAACCGTTCACCAACAAAAGCAGTTCCAAATAAGACGCCGTATGAAGCGTAGCACCAAAGAAAACCACATGCAAATCACCACAATTGTTGGGTATTACGGGTGAAAAGGTGTAAATGTGAGAGAGGTAAAAATAAGTGGAGGCTAAGGGGCAGAAAAATAAAGACTCTACGAACAGACCGAGGAGGAGAATTCATTGGAAAATCCTTCTTGGATTATTGCAAAGACAAATGAATCCACAGACAACTAACAGTCCGTTACAACCCACAACAAAATGGTATTGCAGAGCAAACAAATTGCACAATAGTTGAGATGGCACGGAGCATGATGACAGGAAAAGGACTTTCAAAAACTTTTTGGGCAAAAGCGGTAAATGCGGCAGTCTATATTTTGAACCGTTCACCAACAAAAGCAGTTCCAAATAAGACGCCGTATTAAGCGTGGCACCAAAGAAAGCCACATGTAAATCATCTCAAAGTTTTTGGTTGCATCGCTTATTCTCATATTCCATCTCAACAAAGAGAAAATTTGATGAAAAAGGAGAAAAAATGATCTTTTTGGTTATAGTGATGAATCGAAAGGATACCGTTTACTAAATCCAAAGACAAATAAATTTATTGTTTCGCGAGATGTCATTTTTGATGAAATGCAGTAATGGAATTGGTATGAAAATGAAAAAAAGAAAAAGATTTTATATTTGCCTGGAACATTGCCTACTCCAACAAGTCATGGAGATCAACCAAGCACCAGCTCAAGTTCCAGTCCAAGCTCGAGTTCGCCAGGACCATCTGAAGAATTCTATCTAGAATCTAAAAGTCCAATTAGAAGGGTAAGAAGTTTAAGAGAAATATACGAAACTTGTGATGTTGCATTTTTTGCTTGTGAGCATCAGAATTATGAAGAAGCCGCCAAAGAAGAAGTTTGGCAAATCGCAATGGATGAAGAAATTGCAAGCATTGAAAAGAACAATACTTGGGAGCTCGTAGACCTTCCTGAAAGAAAAAGTGTGATCGGGGTCAAATGGATCTACAAGACCAAGTACAAAGAAGATGACTCAATTCACAAGCACAAAGACCGCTTAGTTGCGAAAGGGTATTCTCAGCAACCAGGAGTTGATTTCAATGAGACATTTGCACCAGTTGCTCGAATAGAGATAATACGAATTGTACTAGCCATTGCAGCACAATTTGATTTACCAGACTACCAAATTGATGTTAAATCGGCATTTCTTTATGGTGACTTGGAAGAAGAAGTGTACGTGGAACAACCAGAAGGTTATATTGCCAACGGTGAAGCAGATAAAGTCTATCGACTCAGAAAAGCATTACATGGATTGAAGAAAGCACCAAGAGCCTGGAACATCAAAATTGACAAGTACTTTCAACAAAATGGTTTTCGAAAAGTCAGAGTGAACCGTCATTATACGTAAAGAAACAAGGTGCGCAAGATTTTCTAATTGTCTGTCTTTACGTAGATGACTTGATCTATGCAAGGACAAATCCAACATTGGTGCAAGAATTCAAAAAGGCAATGATGAAAGAGTATGAGATGACTGACTTGGGTCTCATGAAATATTTTATTGGGATTCAAGTTCGCCAATCAAAAGGGGAGATTTTTATTTCTCAAAAAATATATCTTGAAGCATTGTTAAAGAAATTTCAGATGAGCAACTGCAAGCCGATCTCAACTCCACTTGCAGTCAATGAAAAACTGCAATTGAATGATGGTGCAACTAAAGTAGATCCAAAGATGTACCGCAACTTAGTTGGTTCGTTGATCTACTTGACGAATACAAGACCTGATATTGTCTATCCAGTCAGCCTGATATCACGATTCATGCATGATCCCAGCAAGTTGCATTATGCAGCAGCAAAAAGAATTCTTCGATACCTTCAAGGTACGAGAAAACTCGGCATCAAGTATGTCAAAGAAAAATATAATAAGCTCATTGGATATACAAATAGTGACTGGGCTGGGTCGCTTGATGATCGCAAAAGTACATCTCGGTATGTATTCTACATTGGCTCAAAAATAATGTCTTGATCATCAAAGAAGCACAAGACAATGTCACTTTCATCAGCAGAATCAGAATATATTGCTGTCACTGATGCAACCTGTCAAGCAGTATGGCTTAGAAGAATTTTGGCTGATATTCAGCAAGGCCAAGACACTCCCACAGTAATTTTATGTGACAACATGTCAACTATTGCAATGATTGTTCGCCTTATTTTTTAGCTTCACCGCAAGTGTACAGTGCAGTTTATAAAATAGGATTAGCAAGGTCGAATCCACAGGAACTAATAAATTAATGTACTAATTACTGGATTATAATAGCCTTATTTTTATCTAGACTATCGAATTTGAGATGGATTGGTTTTATTAAAACTAAAGAAGAAATTATCCTAGAATAACAAAGCAAAGAGTGGATTAAAAGATCAAGTATGAATGAATGGATTTCTGGATTATGGGTTCAGTTAATATCCCCTTTTATTATCAGATTAATCAAACGAAAGTTAAACGTATTCTTCTCTATAGACCAATCACAAAAGTAATTTACCCTCTCACTCGAGATGTATGTAAAAGCATTGATTGAATATCTATGCTAGCATCTCTACTCAACACGAGATATCCAACTCCCAAAAGATCAAAAGATTAAAAGGCCTCACGAATATTCACAGACTTCTCAATCATGCAAGCTATTCATGTCAAGTACTCATATATCTAATATTGAAACTCATCTGTTCGAATTATGAATCAATATATCAAAACAAGTTAAACCGATAGCTTTTTGATAAAACAAGAATTAATGCAAAGTACTTGAATAGAGTTGGAAAACATTAACTTTGATTGCAATGAATCATCAAACAAGAGTATCCATTAACCTACTCCCAAACCCAGGAATCACAAAGTGTTTAGCCAGACATAGAAAAGAAATAATCCATAGACAAATTATTAAAGTGCATGTCTAAACTAATTGAAAATAATGATACTATGGAATGAGTGAACTCGGGGATGATGATGATCTCTCGATATATCTTTAATCCTCAAAGGTGTGGTTGCGGTCTTGATCGATCTCTCCAATTATCTGGTGGAAACCTGCTCTTTTCTCTGCTATCTAGGGTAAAAATCAGCGCGTCCCTGTTTGTGGCTGCCCCGTCTCTATTTGTACTTTGTTTGGGTCGAAACCTAGTCAAAAATGAATCAAACTCTGTTTTTCCTGCAGAGGATCACGGGCCGTGCTGTATGGCACGCCCAGCCTGTGCTGGGTGCCGCATGGACTGTTCACAACTATGAAGGAGGCACGGGCCGTCCCATATGGCACCGGCTGCCCGTGCTGGTAGTCGAAGCCTGAGTCTTTAGTTATGGGTTGAGCACGGGCTATGCTAGGTAGCACGCCCTGCCCGTGCTCACCTGTACCAGCTAGCACTTGGCCTTTTTCTTCCGTTTTTTACTCGGTTCGTCTGACTTCTTCTTGATTCGACTCCAAACTTCGTACTTCACATCAAGTATTGGCGATTGCAATGCTCCGAATTGTTTCCAAAATGCTACAATTATCGATAAATTCCTACAAAACGAGCAAAGCGTAATCATTTTCCACAAAACAGGAATAAAACCCTATTTGCTCATATAATGCATGCATATCAACACATTCTAGCCAAGATTAAGCCCAAAATACATGCAAAATACATGTCAATCAAACCCCCAAACTTAAACTGTTGACTGTCCCGATCAACACTTTGTAAACAAGACAACACAAATGGGGTAAAGAAGAGCAACTCAAGAACACCACATCACAATTCATGTCATCTATCCATAGACATCAAGCACAAACCAACCAAGTTTCAAATATCTAACACGGAGCACAAGTCTATCAAAATCATGGTAAAACACTTCAAATCACGCCTCTCAGGGATAAAGTGTATACTCTACTCACTAGAATAATAAGGGTCGTGTATTCGCTCAAGTCATATCAATGTTGAAGAATTACCATATGCTTGCAAATCGTCTCACATCTCCGCCACTCGTTTGTATGCAATTCACAAATCAGAAAGGACTTTGTTTATGGTTGTAATGAATGCTCTTTTGTTAAGGTGGGGAAATATGGATAAAGTGACTCAACTCAAGCGTAAAGATTGGTAAGCACATCGTTTTTCTCAAACAGTTATTCTTATACGAATCAACTATGTACTCCCAACCGCCTTAAATCCTATTACCTCTCTATTTCTCCCTTCTTTTTCATACAAATCATTCTCCTTTGCCTTACATCACAATTTCCAGCCTATTTTTCGTAATGCCGACTCACTTTTTTAGTCTTTTTTTTCGATATTTTTTTGTATTTTTTCGACTCTTTTGTGAGTATCCTCCCTTTTTCTCCTTTTCATCTTTTATTCCCAAAGATATACACTATTTTCTAACTTCTCGATACCCTTTCATTCAATTGTCTAGATAAAAATAAGGCTATTATAATCTAGTAATTAGTACATTAATTTATTAGTCTCTGTGGATTCGACCTTGCTAACCCTATTCTATAAACTGCACCGTACACTTGCGGTGAAACTAAAAAGTAAGGCGAACAAGTTTTTGGCGCCGTTGCCGGGGAAAACTTGTTCACTTTATTTGATGTCTTGTGAATAATCAAGAAATTCAATTGGAGTTTGTGAACACAAATGAGCAATTGGCAGATAGTTTCACCAAAGCAGTGAGCTTTGAAAAAATTGAACAATTTTGGAAGAGTGTTCAAATTACAAATTAAGAGGAGGTGTTAAAAAAAACAATTTGAAGAGGAACACTTGGCATTCCATAATTTCCATCCAACAACCCACTTTCATATTGTTGGATACAAGCTTACGTGTGTGGATAGAAATACATCCCACCAAACCTTATCATGTTGATTAATTAGTTTATTCTTAATTATTTGCTTTAAGCCTTTTTTATGATGCCTATAAATAAGCTATCATTTGACATTCGTATGTATCAGAAAAACAAGTGAATTCAATAGTAAGAAGTGTATGAAATTGAGTGAGAGAGTTTAGCAAATATTTAATATTGAGTGTTTCTAAAATTATATTCTTGCAATCATTGTTATAGTAATACAAATATTTTTAGCCTCCACTTATTTTCTACCTCTCTCACATTTACACCTTTTCACCCATAATACCCAACATCCCTTCTTAAATTGGACCACTTTCAGAATTAACTCTCACAACTATAGCCAAAAGTTATATTTCCTTAGTAACATCAAGTATTGTGTACAATTATTTCTAGCTTAAAATAGTCGTGTCGGTATAATCAAGTCGCTCGACATAGCATAGAAAAGTTACACAAGAGCGAGAACATGTAATAAGTGCTTTCCCAACAGTGTTGACTCAACCACACCACCAAAAATCTTGATTACGTCTACATTTTATTGAAACTAATACATTAGAAAAGATGTAGCAGAACTAACACAATAGCATCTTTTACATTTCAGGAGTATGGATTTATCTTTGATCCACACATAACATATATTTAGGAACATGGATCTGCACTTGCACGTACTTCAGCCCTACCTAGGCATTAAACTGCTACAGTTACTATAAGCACCATCAAACCTCCATGCAATCACGTGTACTGTCAAATATCCACCTATATACCCTTAAATATACTTCTAAATGGTGTTTTCCGACATATTATGTGCAGAAACCATTGAGCTTCTATCAGTGCTTCAATAATATTCATAAAAAACAGCAGCACCAATTATATAACTGTTTCAACAAAAATAGATAGGATGCAGCCATGAGTATATCCAGTTCAGCAGACAATCCATACATTTGATTGCCATAGGGATGCTGAAAACAAGCGTATACAATTCCAAAAGACATTGTATGGGAAGTTGAGTTATTCAGTGTGTCCTTAATCAAGGAGAAGCTCTCCAAAACCAAAAATTACAGGTTCTCAATAAATGACTAATCTTGAATGCATGCATATATCCCAAAAAATACTTTAAGATGTTATGCAGCTCAAGAGTACTAGTATTATTCATAATTGATGTTGGTTTCAGGCTAGCACATAACCTAATTTTGGTAAAGCCACAACTGGAATTCAAAATATGCCTTCACATTCTTGCCATAAAATACCATATTATTTTCATATAATAGGTAAAGATGATACATTCTTGCTCTAAAAACTGAACATAGCAGCCAAATAGCAATCCATTCCTTCATTACAATTACTGAGATTTATCATCCAACAAATAAAAGGACGAAAGCAAAAAGGCCATGTAAAATTTGGTAGCCTATGCAGTTTCACCAGAAATGGTAATCAAGTTAATTAGGAGAATAAATCAGGAAACAAAGTAAGAAGCTGAAATTTAAAATTTAAATACCCCATTAAATTAGGAGAATTCAAAGTTTATCTAAATATTATATATACCCCCTTAAATTTAAAACATAATCAAACCTCAACTTTTTTTAACTTTTTTTGGGTAATTTTCAAAGGTCTCCTGAATTTTTTGTAATTAACCCAAACATTAGGGGACTTTTTGTAATTATCCCTATTTTTTATTTTTCTACATATCTGCATTGTGTAATTAGATTTAGAAAACACTCTTCAGACTATTCTCTCTCAACTTGTCACGCGAGTTGAGACCAAGTTGTCTCTGTTCTCAATTAGGGTGGTTTGGTTCACCAAGTTTTCTATATATCACCAACTTGTTAATTTCACAGAATCAAAAAAAGTATCCATGAAGAAGCTTGACCTCAAGAGACAATATAACTTCCAGTGAGCATATCAAGAACAATTAATAGCTCCTCAACGTCAAATACGCAATGAAAATCTGAAGAAAGGGGGCTAGTGAATCAGAACAAAATGAAATTAAACCCTAAATCTGACATTCGAATTTGAATCAGAAAAAAATTGAAATTAAACCCTAAATCAAAAACCAAACTTAATAAAATATAGCTATAATACCTAAATGTTGATTTTCCGGCTTTGGAACGGCGGTTAACGGGCGCCACAATAACGGCGGCGAATTGTACAGGGTGGGCCGGGGAAGATGGTGGTTGGTGGTGGCGGAAGATAATAAGACACTGAAGGTGGGGAATCCTACAGGGTGAACGAGCGGCAAAGATGAGGCGGAGGCGGAGATGAGGCGACGGCGGAGGAGGAGATGAGGCGACAGGGAGGCATTTTTGGTTGAGCAGAAGTGTAGATGGACGGACAAGTGCACACTTAGACGATAGATATCGATAGACTAATTAAAAACCTAACCTAAAGAAAAGGTAAAGACACCGGTTTGCTGGACCGGTGTAATAAGCAAGTGATTAGACACCACATCCACAACCGGTGTCGAAAGATCTGGTTTCTAAAATATTAAAGACACCGGTTTTAGAACGATGTCAAAACAACTGCAGTCTAATCTAAAATAATTTATATAAATAGACAGCGGTTTCGAAATGCGATGCCAAAACTGGAGTGTATTTGGGAATTTTTTTGCAATGGACACCGGTTCGATGAAACCGCTGTTTTTTTATCAAACGACAGCACTAACTAGACAGCGGTTTCTTATGAAACCGCTGTTATATGGGAAAAGACACCAGAAAAGTCTTAAAACTGGTGTCTTTTTGGTGATGTCGATTAGCAGTTTTCTTGTAGTGAGACAGCTGTTGTGCCCAAGTCTTATGGATGAGACAGCAACTAAGAGATTATGATATTGAAGAAAAAAAATTCCAATTATGTCTGATAACACTAGTGCCATTGCAATCACTCAGAATCTAGTGTTGCATTCAAGATCAAAGCACATTGATGTCAGATATCATTTTATAAGAGATCATGTTGAAAAGAAAGACATCACTTTGGAATACATATCAACTGATAAGTAGTTAGCTGACATATTAATAAAGCCACTATGTGAATCAAGGTTTGAAGAGCTCAAGAATGAGTTAGAGTTAATTGAGCTGAGTTAGAATGCTCAGAAGACTCAATCAACAGAGATAGAAGATGAGATAATGGAAAATAAGCAAGTTTCACACTTCAGCCAAGTGAAACAGCCTAGTCGGGAAGATAGTTGTATCGAGTTAGCTGACAGATGAGTAATGATATGTGAAGAGAGAAGCAAAGCTAAGTCACTTTGGAAGAAAGCTGAATCATTTATGAGCTAAGTGACAAAAATACAGTCGTTTTAATTGAGCGGGAATGTTTTTAAGGATGACGTCAGCGTAATTATGATTGTCAGTACAAAAGCTGCACAGTAAACCATATGATTGGATATAAATACCGCTGCATTTAATGTGGGGAAATTAATGCGGTATTGAAGGCACCTTGACCGTTGATTTTGATCAAAATTTTCAAATTCCAAAAACCGTCCTTTCATGTCCCATATATACAAAATCTCATTTTCTCTCTCCTCACACAAACATACTCGTCTTCAGCAAGAAAGCAAGTTCTCAGGCAAACAAGTTCGAAACCCTAATCTTCTAAGTTCAATTTTTTGTGTTTTTAATCGATTAAAAGTTCTGAAAATGGATGCAAATCATGATTTTGCGTTGCTATCTGGGAAAATCCACACTGGAGCGTCTGTGGATTTCAAGGGCATGATCAAGCAAGGCATTGATGAGGCCTTGGTGAAGAAGATAGCTAAGAAGTTGGAAACGTCCAATCTGAAGGGCTTTCTATCGATGCACTTCATCATACTTATCTGGAGGAAGTGCCAATGTTCTATGTGAACGCCGAAGTGCATGATGATGAAATCCGTTCATCCGTCCACGGCAAGGCCATTAAAATAACTGCAAATGACCTTGCTGAACAATATTTCTTATCGTCTGAAAGTTTGAAGGACATCGCTGAGAAGGACGTCAACTTGGCTGCAGCTTGGAAGGAAGTTGCAGAGCCGGAGTATGCTGTTAAAGCTGTGTATACAACTAATTTCTGAAGGAAGACTACCACAAACTGATGGACATCATGTCCAAGTGTGAAGATATGAAATTCGGGAGTTTCAATCAGCTGTCTCGGACTAAGCTGATTGTGATGGCTGCGATCATGCAAGACAAGAAGGTGAACTGGGGTGAGTTCGTCTTCAGCCGAGTGTGCCAAAATGTGATCAACTGGTCCTATAAGGAGGATGGGACCTCTGGATGTTCGCTGGGTTATGACCTTGTCATTGACCACTTGATGGAAATGAAGGGAATCACATTGCGCCATGGAAGGCCGTTCCATGCGAACAAAAAGATGTTCAAGGCAAACCTCCCTGGAGCGCAGAAGAAGGCCCATGCGAGAAAGGCGGATACAAGTGAGGGGGAATCAGCTGACCCTGTCGAAGACACAACCGAGACCTCCCTAGCTCTCTCTCCAAGAAGTAGCTGCTACATCGAAGCCTCGCCCCGCCCCAAAGAGCAAGACCAAGAAAGCACTCCGCCTGCAAACAAACCAAAGCTCCCCGCCAAGCAAACCGATGTCCCTACCCCCGCAGCCGAGATTAAGAAAGAACCCCAAATTCCTTCTCCAGTCGTGAAGAAGAAGTGGACTGCCAAGTCTCGGAAGGCAGCTGCTTCTAAGAAAGATTCTATTGAAACACAAGCCTTCCCCCAGGAAGAGCCTGAATAGGTGGAACCTGAAATTCAATTAGTTGCCCCCAAGAGAAGATAACTGTTCAAGAAGTCCGAACTAGAGAAAATAGCCGAGTCCAGTACTCATCCGGAGAAGACCAGTGAGACTGGTGATGCCCAAGAATAGCAGTCTCAAGAAAAAATGGATGAGCTCGAGAAGACTGCTGATGTTGATCAATAGAGGACATAAGACCCAGCTGTGCGGGAGACAGCTGTGGAGAAAGAAGGAGCTGAGACAACCAAGACCATGGAAGAACAGGTTATCTCACCCCCTCAGACCGATGAAGTTGAGTCTGAAGAGGAGCAAGCTCCATTAACAACCATTCCAGAGGCCTGAGAGGAAGTTGATGATAGTGATCTTATCATGTACTCTCTAATATATCCGAAAATCCAGACAAAGCTAAGGAATTAGAGAAATTGGAAGTTGGATTACTCCAGGCAGTAGTTCACTCGCCCAAAATTTATTAATGAAGAAGAAGAGCTTCTTAGCTTTCTTGGAAATATATCCATCCAAGAAGCCTTGAATGAAGAGTTTTGCAAGGATACTCTTAGGGCCATCAAGGAGGATGAGAAGGAGAAAGCCGAGTAGCAAACCAAAGCCTTGGAGAAATCCACGATATGTTTGTATACAGGGACTCATGAACATCTCATGGAGTCCACTGACAGCAGCGATGAGGAGATGGATCCAGCTGCTGTAGTCGAGAAGGCCGAGTTACAATAGGCCACTAGAGAATGAAGAGCCATGCACGAGCAGAACCTTCAAGAAGGTCCAGGAGATTCATCCAAAGTCTCTCCTCGGACTGATCCATTGGGAGTGGCGTAGGAGATTGCAAATGTAATTGCAGCGACCACATCCCCCGTGCACTCTACTAATTGCTCTTAGGGACATGGCGATGAAGCTGGGAATTTGGGTACCCAAGCCAAGCCTAACCCTGAAGAAGGTGTTGAGACATCTGCCCATATGGCTGACTACTCAAAGAAATCTACAGCCGTGTCTTAGGAGCAGAGTAACCCCATCGTTGTTCACTCAGCTGGTACGCCAGCTGAGGGGAAAACTCTCTCCACCACAGCAGGATCGGAGGATATTGTGGGAGACAAAACATTGAAGTTTGGAGGTGAAGGAGAGCAAGTCACAGAGAAGGAGAGTGAAATTAACGACGCTCAGATAGTTGAGTCTGTCTCAGCTGAGATTTCCTTTGATGTGCAGGCTGATGAAGCTGCTGCTACAGCTATGGCAAAGGATGGAGAGGCCCTGGGAGTTGAGACTCTAGGCCATGAAAGTGCAATCCAAGGAGTTGAGACTCCGAAGGATGCCAATGACGAAGACCCTAAGACAGTTGAGTCTATCAAAGGGATTGTAGAAGGCCCCATAGCGGTTGAGACTGCTGGGGGTAATGAAGGCCTAAGAGAGGTTGAGACTTCCCTAGGTAAGGTACCGGAGCAACATAACATTCCTCAAATCGAAGGAGCTATTGTAGAAGAGGAGATCAACGCCCTTCGTGATTCCCAAGAACACATCGACACATCATTTATGGGATCCGAGGATGAAGCTGAGTCCAACGCCATGAAGATTCAACGATGGACAAGGCTGAAGATGTTCCCAAATGTCAGAGCAATGTCAGTGATAAGACAACTCCCATGAGATTCAATTTTGATGACGAGCCATCTCCTAGGGCCACATCAAATTCCGATGACGCTGATGAGATAGATGGGGACCAGGTAACTTAAATGGAACAACCTACTGAGACCGAAGAAGCTGTTAAGACAGCTGAGGCTCAGTCAGCTGAGCAAATCCTTACAACTGCCCTAGTTGAAACAGAGTCAGCTGCGCAAGCTACCACAACTGTAGCAGTAAAGACTCCAACAGCTCTCTCGCAGGCTCACACAGCTGCGATATCGGTCGATGACAAGGAAGGGCTCCACAACATGCCCCGTCGGAGATTCCATTTGTTCGCGATGATGTTTTTGAATATGTTTCATGTTAATGCTGAACTGACAGACATAGGAGCAGAGTCTGCCAGAGAATTGGAGAAGTATACCGTGCAGGAAGAGCCCATCATTCCCACAAATTTGATTGTGCCAATGGATTTTGACTTTGATACAGTGTGGCAAGAAACTAAGTCAAATCCGACAACCGAGTTCCTTGAAACCTTCAAGACAATTTGTGAAGAGATTGAGAAGATGGAACATCACCAGGCATCTCTGGATCTTAGATTGGACAATCGGGATGCAACCCTCACTGCTGATTTGAGAGGGATTATTGTTCGGTTACGGGAATGGGCTTCACATCAGACTGCCATGCGCTCAGAGCAGGTCCGCTACTTTAAAGCCCTATTTGCAAAATTGTTATTGTGAAGTGCGGATACATCAATATTTCAGCAGAGAATGAAGGAGTACATGGTCAGAATGGAAACATCAGACAAGTCGGATATGGAGCTGCTCAAGCATCACCACCAGGCCAAAATTACTCACCTAGAAGACAACATAAATCAGAAGGTCAATCTTCTCATGGCAGAGATGAAATTGGTGAAAGCTGAGTCGAAGGATACTCGATCAGAGTTTCGAAAAGCCCACTCCACAGCAAATTCAAAGAAAAATTCAACACTCAGCCGACTTGATTTTCTTCTAAGTGGTTTATTCCCTGGGTTAACCCTTTCATTTGGTGATGATGCCAAAAAGGGGAAGATGGGGCCCTAAAGGGATTGAAGGAAGAGAAGAGGAGTGATAAGGAGACGAAGAAAAATGACACAACTGAGGGGGAAGGAAGTTCGAAAAACCTTCCTTTGAAACTCATGTTTGCTGAAACCCCACAGCAAGGTGATGTCACTGCTTCTATTCTTCGAAAGCTACCAAGTAAACTGTCCATTGAGAAGAAAACTGAGATGGCTATGAAAGAATCAAAGAAGGCCATTGAAGCTGCATTTGAGAAGGTAGATGAGAGGCAATCTGCGCGCGTTCAAGAGATTAGAAAATAGTATGGTGGTCCTCCAGCCGAAAAGGACTATGCTGTAATAAAGCCCCCGGAGTGAATTTGCTATACCTGATGCAGGATCTGAGCCCAGATCACTAGAGGAGTTTCAAACTCTAGAAGCAGAAGGTTATTTTCAAGGGATGACTCTTCCTCTAACCTGAGATTTGTATTGGGAGAAGGGATTGGAATTGTGCAATTCAGCTGATTAGCAGCAGACTTCCAGCAGTCACTCAACTGGGAAGTCAAAGGCTCCAATACAGTATACTCCCAGAGGAAGGGGAGCTAAGTCAGGAAGAGGAAGACATGGTGGCAGTTGTTAGATAAATGTTTTTATCATGATTTTGATGATTTTGTTTTTACACCAAAACAATGGTTCTAAATATTGTCCAAATACTCCAAAATGATTTAAAATATTTTTACTAATTTTTGGAGTATTTCTTAGAGTTTATTATTCGATAAAATTGGATAACACTTTTGATAATTTTGTGTTAATGAGTTTTTATACCAAAACAATGTTGTCCAAATACTCTTAAATGATTTAAAATATTTTTACTAATTTTTGGAGTATTTCTTAGAGTTAATTATTCGATAAAAATGGACAACACTTTTTGATGGTTTAGTTTAAATAAGTTTACAATGTTTATAAATGTTGTCCAAATACTCCCAATTGATTTAGAATGTTTTTACTAATTTTTTGGAGTATTTCTTGAAGTTTATTTTTGATAAACATCGGACAACATTTAAAATTGGAGGTCGACCGGTCTCCCAAAAGGTCGACCGGTACCTGAAGGGTGCACGAATTGAAACAGAAAGTTACAGACTTGAAAAACTGAAGAGGGGGACCGGTCCAGGGTAGGGTCGAGCGGTCTCACCATAGGGCAACCGGTCGCACCCCCCTGTCGACCGGTCGACCCCCCCTTCGACCGTACCTAGATCGCACTATTTTTTTCAAAACGTTCGAAATCTTATACAGGGCAACCGGTCACCCTATGATATTTTTGACAGCAAAAATTCCAACCGTTGCAATCCTTATCAGCAAGATTTACTTTTCATTTTTGTACAATATTTCTACATCTTGTGATCCTCTTTTTGTAGACAAAAGTGAAGAAGAAGGAGCCTATGTTGGGAGCCTATGTTGGTGAAGACTCTCCTATAAATATAGGATGAATTGAAGACACAAAAAATAACAACACAAGCAAATACACAACAAGAAATCTGCAAATTTCCAAGCTTTCATATTCAACATTCTTGTTGTATTTATAGCCTAAGTATTTCACTTTCACATCTTGAGGTCTAGGCTTTATTTCTTGATTACACTTGCACTCAAATTGTAATATTCATTATTGAGTTGTAATCTTGATTTTTGTCATCATTCAACACAAGACATCCTTGTGAGTATTCTTGTGGAAAGAATACACTTGGGTGATCTAGGTGATAGGTGTTTCAAGAGTGTGGTGCTCTTGAGGTATTGAAGAATTTGGTATTCTTCAAGGTTGAAGATTGTGGTAATCTTCACAAGGTGCCGTTGGAGATTGTGGTAATCTTCAAGAGAGATTGTGGTAATCTCAAAGGTGGTGTTGTAGAAGAGTGTGGTGTTCTTCAAGGTGATGTTGTAATGTGTTGTATTAATTTTGGAAATTAATAAAATCTTTTTTTCTTTTTGAAATCCATCCCGGAGATACTGGGGTGGTAGAGGATTAGGCCCTAGGTGGGTTGAACCTCTATAAATCGATGCATGTTGTTTACATTCCGCACCTTTATTATTGTCTTGGCGTAATTGATTCGAAAAAGAGGTCATAATCGAAAAGATGGAGATAATCTATTCACCCCCTCTAGATTATCGTAGCCGCTTGGACTTACAAGTGGTATCAGAGCCAAACTCTTTGGCAAGATCGTTCCACATCGCGAGTAAAGAGGAACGATCACCGGCTACGAATGAAGTCTACCTCACCGGCGCCTCCACCACCAAGCCACCACTATTCGATTCCAAAAATTTTACATTTTGGAAAGAAATAATGGAATACTATCTACAAGGTTGCGGGTTCAATATTTGGAACTCGGTCGTAAATGAAAAATCCATTCCAAAGATGGACACACCACACAAAGGCCTCAAAGAGCTCAATGATGAAGAAAAGAAAATCATCTCATTAAATGGTAAAGCTCTTAATATTTTGTATTGTTCACTTACCATTTTGGAATATAATCATATTGTAGGAATTAAATCGGCACATAAAGTATGGAGAAAATTAGAAGAAGTATATGCAAATGAAAGGAGCCACTCAAAAGCATCTACTTCTCAAATGGACACAAACCCAACATCGGATGAGCTTTCTACAACTTCCGACGTCGATGAAAACGAACGATGTCTTATGGGCTTCGAAGAAGAAAACGAGGTAAGTTTAAAACCCTCCACTTCTTATGATAATGAATTACAAAATGATTATAGTGATTTGCAAAATGATTTTGATGAGCTTCAAAATGAATTCCAAAGCTTACTTGTTAAATACAAAAATTTGAAAAAGGAATTCAATATTTTGAAAATTGATAATGATAATTTATTTTCCTCTTATGAATCACTTTCATGTGATCACACCACCACACTTGACAAGGTTAGAAACCTTGAAAAAGATAATAGTACTCTTGTTGATGATATTAATTGCATGAAAAATGATTTATCAAAATCCAACTTGAGTACCGATAAAATGACCGATATTATTGATGTTCATAGTTGTGATAAATTGAAACAAGGACTTGATCATAAGCCTAGTGTTGTTAATTATGTGAAAAGAAATCAAGTCCCTATGCATGTTGGTCATTATGCTCCCAAAATTACTACTTGTTTTTTATTGTGATAAAACGGGTCACACGGTTAATACTTGTCGGGCTAGAAATAGCTCTAATTATTATTGGAGACCTAAAAATCTCAAAGCTAATTCCAAAGGACCCAAACACTTGAGGGTACCACAAAATAATGTCATATTAGGTACCCGACGGAATAATAATCGAGGAAAATACATACCGCCAAGAAGACATCAAATGACCATTTCATTTGATCAAAGGAGAAGACAACATCAAAATACATTTCCAAGAGAAAGACACTATCAACAATGGGAAGAACACAATCCTTGGAAATGGAGCAATTGGAGAAGTTATCATCAACAAGATGATATTCAAAGGGGAAGATATCATCAACAATGGGAATGACACAACCCATGGAAATGACGTAATTGGTAAACTATATCTCCTCATTTAAATATGCATTTTATTTTGTTATGTATGTTTTTATTTGTGCCTTAATTGTAAAATGAGTTCTCAAATATTTCTAAATATTAAGGTCTTCAATATATATTTGTGTTTTTAAATATTTTGAAAAGGAGATCTTGTATATTTTGTTCTCAACTCTTGTGCATTTACATAGACTAAGGTGCTTTTATTATCTCTTATTGCTTAGCCTACACTTGAATTATTATGTTTGTGCAAAACGTGTTTAAGAATTGTGTAGGACATATATATTTTCATCAATGGTTATTTTCTCAAGAGAGGACCATAAACTATCGAGGTACGCTCATCATTGGTATTCATCCTATAGACTCGATATATCTTTGTCATTCATGCTTGTTTTTCAAAGTATTTTATACAAGTGCTATTAAGAGGATTTTTTTATTTTTAAAAGGCATTATTTGACATAGCTTGTTTTATCCAAGATTTGTAAAGGATTATATTTTGTTTTTGATAAAACATTTGATTTTTTAAGTTATGCATTTTATTGCACATATAAAATTATTCTTGGTTGCTTTGTCAAAGCTCTTGTTCATATGCTTCTTGTAAATGAGGTCTCAACTATATGCTCTTGAATTTTTCAAATTTCAAAAGAGACCTTATATAGCTTCTTATAAGCTTATTTGAACTTACATGTTTTATGAAACTCTTGATGATTTGTTTGAAAGCATAGTATGTGTTACTTGTTATTATGTCTCTATTTTTCGATATTACTATGCTCTTGTGCAAGATATCTTGATTAAGATTTTGCAGAAAAATTTTGAATTTTGGAACAAGCTTGTTGACCAAGGCAAGGTTAGTAGCTCGAAAGGTATCGTCAAGGTATTGATTTTGATGTAACATTTGCACCCGTAGCCAGTGTTCTAAAAATCGCTAGGCGCTAGTCGGGCGGTAGCAGATCGGGCGCCTAGCGCCAGCGAGGTCAAGGGGTTAGGCGGGACCTGAGCGGGATTAGGCGGGGCCTAATTGGAAAAATAGCGTAGGCGGGCAAGGAGGGCCTAGCGCCTAGGCGGGGACTAATCGGAGTTAGGCGGGGTCTTTTAGAACAGTGCCCGTAGCACATTTAAAAGCTATTTGCATTTTACTTGCCCATTCTTGTTTTAAGATAATTTCAAGCCTTACCATTTTTATTTGCATTTCAACCCTCCAATTTTCTAAAATGGTTTTTTTTTCAAAACGTTCGAAATCTTATACGAAATCGCCCTATGATATTTTTGACCGCCAAAATTCCAACCGTTGCAATCCTTATTAGCAAGATTTACTTTTCATTTTTGTACAATATTTCTACATCTTGTGATCCTCTTTTTGTAGACAAAAGTGAAGAAGAAGGAGCCTATGTTGGGAGCCTATGTTGGTGAAGACTCTCCTATAAATAGAAGATGAATTGAAGACACAAGACACAACAACACAAGCAAATACACAACAAGTAATCTGCAAATTTCCAAGTTTTATTCAACACTCTTGTTGTATTTATAAAAGTATTTCAGTTTCACATCTTGAGGTCTAGGCTTTATTTCTTGATTACACTTGCACTCAAATGGTAATATTCATTATTGAGTTGTAATCTTGATTTTTGTCATCATTCAACACAAGATTGTGAGTATTCTTGTGGAAAGAATTACTTGGGTGATCTATTTTTGATAAATGATTTTACAAGATTGTGGCAATCTTCAAAGTTTATACTAATCTTTTCAAAAAAAATTGTGGTAATGTCAAAGGTGGTGTTGTAAAGATTGGTGCTTTCAAGGTTTATTTGTATTAATTTTGGAAATTAATAAAATCTTTTTTTTTGAAATCCATCCCTGAGATTTAGAGGATTAGGCCCTACTTGAAACTTTATAAATCGACGCTGTTGTTTACATTCCGCACCTTTATTATTGTCTTCGTAATTGATTTGAAAAAAGGGCATAATCGAAAATATAGAATAATCTATTCAAGATTATCGTATGACTTATAGCAGCTAAAGGTTCTCAACCACGACCAAGACAAAGGATGTGCGTATGGTTATCCACATTCACATATTATAACCATCTTGCTAACCTCGAGCCAAGAATGCCAAAGCAATTAGAAGGCAATCAAAGAACTACTCGTGAATGGGAGGAGAGGCAAAAGGGATGACCCTGCTGCTTGAAGATTATGAGAAGAAGAAGCGAGATGAAGAGGAGAAGAAGATGAGAAGAGCAGAAGATGACAGGAAGAGAGCTGAGGATGAAGAGAGAAGAAGGAAGCATCATCTCAACCTCTATGGCTACCAATGTAAAGTTTGACAAAGGTTGAGGAAGGCATATTGATTGACAAATATATTCGAGGTATGTTCACTAACTTTTCGTATTCCATTAGACTTGACATTTTCTATGCCATATGTCTATATGCTCGACTTTTAAAACCATCCCAACGAATCTCATTAAAGTGCCGTTAAAAGAAATTTTCAAATATTTGAAAGGCACTTTTTCTTATGACCTGTATATCCAAAGTTTAAAACGTTCACATTTTTCGGGATAACAAGTCCGGTGATAATAATTTTTCAAAATATGGTTCATTATAATCGAACTATATATATTTGAGATTCGATATATTTTTAAGGAATTGTGTTTCTTAAACAAAAAATTTGAGATGTGCTTAATTCCGTCTCAAAGATAACTCGCGGACATTTGTTTTTTTAACCGCCGAGTATTTTTTACCTCATTTCGAGCTTGATTATGACATAATGCATATTGAATGAGGTCTATGATTGCATTTTGCACGTTTTTAAAACTTAGGGGCGAAAAATCGGATTTTTGGTTCAAACCTCGGATTTTGGAAAACATAATGAAAATTGGTCTGACTGGGGCAAGGTCGACCGGTCGCCCATGACGTCGACCGGTCGCCCATGCCCCCAACCGGTCGACCATAGAGAAAATTTGCTTAAAATCATTTCTGTTCTCAGCATTTGTCATTTTGGTCTTTTGTGTTCATTTTTCGCCCCCTTTGCAAATTTCACACACAATTCACTTCAAATGTGTTTTGTTGCATAAATTACATATTTTGGGGATTATCTAGCTCGATTATCATCATCATTGCTCATCTTTACCGATTAAATGGTAAGAATTTCTCCTTTTAATCTCAATTGGGTTGAACCCTTGAGAATGTGCTTGTATCTTACTATTTTGATGAAATTCTTGTATTAGTATGTTGTATATGATGATTGTTGATGGATGTATGTTGTTGTATTGCAATTGGTGATGAAATTTTTTGGCTTAACGAATCACAAAGGCGTTATACTTCTCTTGTTTTATTCGACGCACGCCAAGTGTTCGACAAAATGTTTCAGTGAAAAATTCATCACTTACATGATTCTCTTGATTTGAAAAATGTTATAAGTTTATAGAGATCATTTTTATCAATCAAATGAGCTTTTACAAATCAAATGAGCAATTTTTTCCCTTTTATTCGGAATTTAAGCTTAAATGCTCAATATGTTCGATAAATCTATAAAATTGCGCACTTTGATATAATTGTATGATGTTTTTATTGTGCTAACATTATTTTTGATTATTCCAAAGGGGGAAAAACAAGAAAAATGCTCATAAGCTCAAAGAAGCGTAAATAAGCTTGCAAGAAAAGCTATAAGCTAGGGCTCTTTAAAGCCAAAAGTTGTGAACAATACTTAGTCCATGTGATGTATTATGGACTTTTATGCTTGACTAATGATGTTTTATGACAGGGGGAGCTTTTAAGCTCATTAAATTCAAGCTGTTAGCTTGTAGTTGTTTGCTTCTACTTAATTGTGTTATGCATGTTGATAGGGGAAGCTTGTGCAAAAATGATTTTGAAAAATCTTTGCTCCTATCCTTGTGTGTTTGTACTTATGATAAATCTTGCTTGTAATGGTTTGATGTTTTAGACCGGAAAATTGGTTTTGTTTTAAAATCGACTTCCTAAAATTGTTTTGGTTTGTAATCATCAAAAAGGGGGAGTTTGTTAGATAAATGATTTTATCATGATTTTGATGATTTTGTTTTTACACCAAAACAATGATTTTAAATGTTGTCCAAATACTCCTAAATGATTTAAAATGTTTTTACTAATTTTTGGAGTATTTCTTAGAGTTTATTATTCAATAAAATTGGACAACACTTTTGATGATTTTGTGTTAATGAGTTTTTATACCAAAAAAATGTTGTCCAAATACTCCTAAATGATTTAAAATGTTCTTACTAATTTTTGGAGTATTTCTTAGAGTTAATTATTCGATAAAAATGGACAACACTTTTTGATGGTTTAGTTTAAATAAGTTTACAATGTTTATAAATGTTGTCCAAATACTCCCAATTGATTTAGAATGTTTTTACTAATTTTTTGGAGTATTTTTTTGAAGTTTATTTTTGATAAACATCGGACAACATTTAAAATTGGGGGTCAACCGGTCTCCCAAAAGGTCGACCGGTACCTGAAGGGTGCACGAATTGAAACAGAAAGTTACAGACTTGAAAAACTGAAGAGGGGGACCGGTCCAGGGCAGGGCCGACCGGTCGCACCTGCCGCACCCTAGGGCGACCGATCGCACCCCCCTGTCGACCGATCGACCCCCCCTTCGACCCGTACCTGGATCGCACTATTTTTTTCAAAACGTTCGAAATCTTATAAAGGGCTACTGGTCGCCCTATGATATTTTTGACCGCCAAAATTCCAACCGTTGCAATCCTTATTAGCAAGATTTACTTTTCATTTTTGTACAATATTTCTACATCTTGTGATCCTCTTTTTGTAGACAAAAGTGAAGAAGAAGGAGCCTATGTTGGGAGCCTATGTTGGTGAAGACTCTCCTATAAATAGAAGATGAATTGAAGACACAAGACACAACAACACAAGCAAATACACAACAAGTAATCTGCAAATTTCCAAGCTTTCATATTCAACACTCTTGTTGTATTTATAGCCTAAGTATTTCAGTTTCACATCTTGAGGTCTAGGCTTTATTTCTTGATTACACTTGCACTCAAATGGTAATATTCATTATTGAGTTGTAATCTTGATTTTTGTCATCATTCAACACAAGACATCCTTGTGAGTATTCTTGTGGAAAGAATACACTTGGGTGATCTAGGTGATAGGTGTTTCAAGAGTGTGGTGCTCTTGAGGTATTGAAGAATTTGGTATTCTTCAAGGTTGAAGATTGTGGCAATCTTCACAAGGTGCCGTTGGAGATTGTGGTAATCTTCAAGAGAGATTGTGGTAATGTCAAAGGTGGTGTTGTAGAAGAGTGTGGTGCTCTTCAAGGTGATGTTGTAAGGTGTTGTATTAATTTTGGAAATTAATAAAATCTTTTTTTTTTGAAATCCATCCCGGAGATACTGGGGTAGTAGAGGATTAGGCCCTAGGTGGGTTGAAACTTTATAAATCGACGCGTGTTGTTTACATTCCGCACCTTTATTATTGTCTTGGCGTAATTGATTTGAAAAAAGGGCATAATCGAAAATATAGAGATAATCTATTCACCCCCCTCTAGATTATCGTAGCTGCTTGGACTTACAGCAGTTGAAGAGGTTCTCAACCACGACCAAGACCAAAGGATGTTGCGTATGGTTATCCACAGAAGAAAAGGATCACATATTGGGCTGGATATGACCATCTTGCTAACCTTGAGGTTGCACGCAAGAATGCCAAAGCAATTAGAAGGCAAGAAGCTAAGAACGAAAGAACTACTCGTGAATGGGAGGAGAGGCAGCGAAGGGATGACCCTGCTGCTAGGCGAGATTATGAGAAGAAGAAGCGAGATGAAGAGGAGAAGAAGATGAGAAGAGCAGAAGATGACAGGAAGAGAGCTGAGGATGAAGAGAGAAGAAGGAAGCATCATCTCAACCTCTATGGCTACCAATGTAAAGTTTGACAAAGGTTGAGGAAGGCATATTGATTGACAAATATATTCGAGGTATGTTCACTAACTTTTCGTATTCCATTAGACTTGACATTTTCTATGCCTTATGTCTATATGCTATTTTAAAACCATCCCATCTCATTAAAGTGCCGTTAAAAGAAATTTTCAAATATTTGAAAGGCACTTTTTCTTATGACCTGTATATCCAAAGTTTAAAACGTTCACATTTTTCGGGATAACAAGTCCGGTGATAATAATTTTTCAAAATATGGTTCATTATAATCGAACTATATATATTTGAGATTCGATATATTTTTAAGGAATTGTGTTTCTTAAACAAAAAATTTGAGATGTGCTTAATTCCGTCTCAAAGATAACTCGCGGACATTTGTTTTTTTAACCGAATATTTTTACCTCATTTCGAGCTTGATTATGACATAATGCATATTGAATGAGGTCTATGATTGCATTTTGTTTTTAAAACTTAGGCGAAAAATCGGATTTTTGGTTCAAACCTCGATTTTGGAAAACATAATGAAAAATTTTCTTTGTGAAGGTCGAGGACGTCGATAATGTTAACCGATCAACCATAAAAATTTGCTTAAAATCATTTCTGTTCTCAAAAGCATTTGTCATTTTGGTCTTTTGTGTTCATTTTTCGCCTCCTTTGCAAATTTCACACACAATTCACTTCAAATGTGTTTTGTTGCATAAATTACATATTTTGGGGATTATCTAGCTCGATTATCATCATCATTGCTCATCTTTACCGTTAAATGGTAAGAATTTCTCCTTTTAATCTCAATTGGGTTGAACCCTTGAGAATGTGCTTGTATCTTACTATTTTGATGAAATTTTGTATTAGTTTTGTATATGATGATTGTTGATGGATGTATGTTGTTGTATTGCAATTGGTGATGAAATTTTTTGGCTTAACGAATCACAAAGGCGTTATACTTCTCTTGTTTTATTCGATGCACGCCAAGTGTTCGACAAAATGTTTCAGTGAAAAATTCATCACTTACATGATTCTCTTGATTTGAAAAATGTTATAAGTTTATAGAGATCATTTTTATCAATCAAATGAGCTTTTACAAATCAAATGAGCAATTGTTTCCCTTTTATTCGGAATTTAAGCTTAAATGCTCAATATGTTCGATAAATCTATAAAATTGCGCACTTTGATATAATTGTATGATGTTTTTATTGTGCTAACATTATTTTTGATGATTCCAAAGGGGGAAAAACAAGAAAAATGCTCATAAGCTCAAAGAAGCGTAAATAAGCTTGCAAGAAAAGCTATAAGCTAGGGCTCTTTAAAGCCAAAAGTCATGGAACAATACTTAGTCCATGTGATGTATTATGGACTTTTATGCTTGACTAATGATGTTTTATGACAGGGGGAGCTTTTAAGCTCATGAAATTCAAGCTGTTAGCTTGTAGTTGTTTGCTTCTACTTAATTGTGTTATGCATGTTGATAGGGGAAGCTTGTGCAAAAATGATTTTGAAAAATCTTTGCTCCTATCCTTGTGTGTTTGTACTTATGATAAATCTTGCTTGTAATGGTTTGATGTTTTAGACCGAAAATTGGTTTTGTTTTAAAATCTTCCTAAAATTGTTTTGAATCATCAAAAAGGGGGAGTTTGTTAGATAAATGTTTTTATCATGATTTTGATGATTTTGTTTTTACACCAAAACAATGGTTTTAAATGTTGTCCAAATACTCCTAAATGATTTAAAATGTTTTTACTAATTTTTGGAGTATTTCTTAGAGTTTATTATTCAATAAAATTGGACAACACTTTTGATGATTTTGTGTTAATGAGTTTTTATACCAAAAAAATGTTGTCTAAATACTCCTAAATGATTTAAAATGTTCTTACTAATTTTTGGAGTATTTCTTAGAGTTAATTATTCGATAAAAATGGACAACACTTTTTGATGGTTTAGTTTAAATAAGTTTACAATGTTTATAAATGTTGTTCAAATACTCCCAATTGATTTAGAATGTTTTTACTAATTTTTTGGAGTATTTTTTTGAAGTTTATTTTTGATAAACATCGGACAACATTTAAAATTGAACAACCGGTCTCCCAAAAGGTCGACCCGCACAAGGGTGCAAATTAAATAAAAATTTAATAAGAGGGGGAAGGTCAACATCACAAGACCGGTCGCACCCTAGGGCGACCGAGAAAAGACACCCCTTCGACCGAATCGCACTATTTTTTTCAAAACGTGACATTCCAAACTGCAATCCTTATTAGCAAGATTTACTTTTCATTTTTGTAAATATTTCTACATCTTGTGATCCTCTTTTTGTAGACAAAAGTGAAGAAGAAGGAGCCTATGTTGGGAGCCTATGTTGGTGAAGACTCTCCTATAAATAGAAGATGAATTGAAGACACAAGACACAACAACACAAGCAAATACACAACAAGTAATTAAATTTCCAAGCTTTCATATTCAACACTCTTGTTGTATTTATAGCAAAGTATTTCGGGCCACATCTTGAGGTCAAGATTTATTTCTTGATTACACTTGCACTCAAATGGTAATATTCATTATTGAAACATTCAACACAAGACATCCTTGTGAGTATTCTTGTGGAAAGAATACACTTCATCTAGGTGATAGGTGTTTCAAGAGTGTGGTGCTCTTGAGGGTATTGAAGAATTTGGTATTCTTCAAGGTTGAAGATCAATCTTCACAAGGTGCCGTTGGAGATTGTGGTAATCTTGAAGAGAGATTGTGGTAATGTCAAAGGTGGTGTTGTAGAAGAGTGTGGTGCTCTTCAAGGTGATGTTGTAAGGTGTTGTATTAATTTTGGAAATTAATAAAATCTTTTTTTTTGAAATCCATCCCTGAGATACTTCAAGGTAGTAGAGGATTAGGCCCTCAGGTGGGTTGAAACTTTATAAATCGACGCGTGTTGTTTACATTCCGCACCTTTATTATTGTCTTGGCGTAATTGATTTGAAAAAAGGGCATAATCGAAAATATAGAGATAATCTATTCACCCCCTCTAGATTATCGTAGATTGCTTGACTTACAAAGCTTGAAGAGGTTCTCAACCACGACCAAGACCAAAGGATGTTGCGTATGGTTATCCACAGAAGAAAAGGATCACATATTGGGCTGGATATGACCATCTTGCTAACCTTGAGGTTGCACGCAAGAATGCCAAAGCAATTAGAAGGCAAGAAGCTAAGAACGAAAGAACTACTCGTGAATGGGAGGAGAGGCAAAGGGATGACCTGTCGCTAAAAGCGAGATTATGAGAAGAAGAAGCGAGATGAAGAGGAGAAGAAGATGAGAAGAGCAGAAGATGACAGGAAGAGAGCTGAGGATGAAGAGAGAAGAAGGAAGCAGTAAAGGCGTTGAAGTGTGTTGCAAACCCCTTCATATATTTTATTTCGTTGTAAATACATAGATGTAAGTCTTCTGCAATAGCTCTGTGTATTTCCCTGTAATTTTCATTCTTCTTTGTAACTTAGCTGAGATACATGTTGAATAGTTGTATTTATGTATAGCTATGTTACTTGATTTAAACAGCTTTGTGAAGGACAATAATGTTATGATCAATAAAATGATTATTCAAAAGCATTCATTTTTTGTTACTACACTTCTTGTATTTTGATGCTTACTTATTTCATATGTTTTAAGTTTTGGCATCATCAAAAAGGGGGAAATTGTTAGGAAATTTATTTTTTAAATTTTGATGATATCGTGTAAAACTTAGACTAGGAAGTTGGCACCCCATTTTCCTTATAATTCTGTATTGTAATAGATAGGACTCGAAGAGCTGAGTTAAGTCACCTAAGTCAAGATTACAAGAAGGCAATCAAATCGATTGGAAAGAAGACTATCAACCGTGTCACCGAGTAAGGCCAGGAAGGAAGTCAAGGACTCGACTGAAGGAGAGTCAACTGAGGAACAGCTGTGAGAAGTGTCAGTCAAGTCAACTTAAAGAGCCAAGTCTATCAGTTGAAGTGATAGTTGAGTCAATCTTATGATTAGAGAAGACTCAAGTCACCTGGGGTAAAGGCAGCAGTCAAGTCAAGACAACTGACTTAGATCCATTGGAATAAAGTCAAGAATATTACTCGATATAGTAATATGTCAAGCTGCCAGGTCTTAAAGCGTTTGACCTAGAAATATGCAAAAGGAATGAGCCAATGGGAAGCACTGCAACTTGTGTCAGAACCTGCAAAGCTGCAAAGTAAATTAATAAGAGGAAAGGTCAACATCACAAGAACTGCAAGCCAAGAAAAGACAAGCCAACGAACACAAAGTGACATTTGAAACTAGCCTATCTCTTCAACGGAAAAATTTCAAATGTGCACTATAAAAGGCTGAGGAAGCATTTGAGAAAGGGTTACCTGAACCTAGCAAGAGCAAACATTATTCAAGCTATTAAAACTGCAATATTATCAAAGCATTTCAAGATATTCCTCAAGCCTAAATTCGAAGAAACTAGATCCAACACAAGCTATGAAGGAGAGACAACTTCAATCAGTTGAAGAGAAAACATGAAGATCAAAAAGGGGTCTATTTTCCAAGTTGAAGGATTGTAGAAAGGTTCAAGGTCGAACCAAGTTTCAAGTTTGTTGGAGGGCTTCGTGATCAAATCCAAGGACTTGAAAGTGAATGTATTTAGCCTCGCGAAGGAGCCGAGTCGTTTTTAAGCCAACTGTGTGATCAAGGCTATCTCTAGACTGTTCACTGCTTTGTAACTTGATCTTTTATTTAGTGGATTCCTCCAGGAGTTGGAGAAGAGTGGATTGGAAGAATTACCCCATCTTCGAACCACTATAAAACTACTAAAATAATTTACATTCCTGCATATTTATTTTATATCTACTGTTAGTTAAATCTGCTATCCAACTGATAAATAACTAAGTGCTAAAACAAGCTTTAAATCAATCAAAGGGTGTTAAGTCTTCCGTTGTTAAAAAAACCAAATCAACTAAGTTAAGTATTTGGCTTAAGCAGCCGAGTTATACTATCAACCGCCTCTGACTGGGTAACTTAGCTGAATAAACTTAGCTGTCCCCCAATGACACAATTGATTTGAGTCAACTCTGTTGAACAATCTTAAAAGGACTAAATTAAAAAATTTAGTAAAGTTTATTCAACCCCCCCTTCTAAACCTTACATCACACCCCTTGGGACCTACAGAGGCACTTGGACAAGATTAACTAACCTCATGTCTTCACCATTTAGACTAAAAAAATAATATGCTTTTTTTAAATATACAGGTTTCAAACCGCCGATTTTTTAACAAGAGCTTTCAAAACCGATTCCATACATGTGTCATAAAGAATTTGTATAAAAACGCTTTATTTAGAAAACCGCCACTAATTTAAATTTCGCAGCAGCTTTAAAACCACCACAAAAATAAAATAATTTTTAAATTGTTAGCAAAAGTTCAAACTATAAAAATTATTTTTACAAAAATCTTTTTCGTTTTTTGGCAAAGGTTCAAAACCGCCACTAATTTAAACTTCTTTAAAAACCGCCATCAATAAAATAATTTTTAAATTGTTTTTTAGTGGCGATTATAACCGCTTTGAAAATAATATATGCTTTAATAACATTTCTACATTTTTTAACAAGAGCTAAATTTATGTCATAAATTTTATATTTTTGTGACACTTTAATATCGCGTAATATCATTCAACTATAGAAAAGTCAAACTATTCAACATCATAAAGTTTTCTTAAAATCATTACAAACCTTCGAATGCGCTTATCAAAACCATCTACAAAAGTATATGTTCTTAATACAATAGCAATAGATGCAACATGACGAATGAGAATCCTCATTTACATCATGACTATAGGATGAATATTGTCTTGTGTTCCTCCGTAAATATGAAATGAATGGATCTTTAATCATTTACATGGAAATCAGAATAAAAAGACAATTGTCAAGAACACAGTGAAATCAAAAGTAAACATAGAACTGTTACATCTACCATAGCATCACATTATTTTCTGTAATAACTCAACCGTAAATATGAAATGAATGGATCTTTAATCAACTAGCATAAGAGTAACTACAACTACCATAGCATCTGTAATAGCAATGGAATTTTCCAACCAAAAAAAAGGAAAATAAAGATCAACTGATCAACATACAGGTTTTGCATGCAAATTGATTTGTCCTTATCCTTCTTTTTCCTACTAGGTTCAATAGAACTCGTGTTTACAAGCTGGAAATTTGATCAGAACCTACATCAGACCACATAGTGGAGCTTTCATGATGGAATGCAAATGACTCGGTTAACTTTACAGCATCTTGTACTCTCAATCGAGTTCCTTGTTGACCAACAACTACCCATGAAAAGAATATATATCTTTTGTGTAATACAGAAAAATAAATTTAATATGCATAAGAACATACCACTTCATGTGTTCGGTTTGCATTCCAAAATGTGCAATTTGTAAAAAATAACATGATCCCCCTGAATGTCTTTGCCTGCAAGGACTTCCAAAGAAAGCAAATATGGATAGGCATTAACTACTACTGGTCAAGAGGTATGAAAAACAAGCATCATGGACCATCTATGTTCATATTTAAGCCACGACATGTCTTTGAATGTGGTCAAATGGCTTATGAACTCACTTTTATTCCACACCCACTTCCATATGACCAAGAACTTCAGTTATCTGGTCTTATAGTAGCATTAACAATCATCACATCTCATATCATAACCAAATGCACGTTCTACGACAGCATATCACTAAATAGTTTCCCAGTCAAAGGAAAATCAGTAACTTTTCAAATACAAACCAATCCTTAATGGTATCCCCCTGTGATAAAAGTTGTGGTAACTACCAAAAGATTGCATAAGAATATTAATATCGATAAGTAACAATAAATTTACTCATCTTTCTTCCTAAAACTCGTTGTTGATGCATCACCTGCCTAAATGAGTATCTTCTACCAGGAGGAATTTAATCATTGAATGATTTATCTAAAGGAACTTTTGAAGGTATCAAACACCCTATTTCCTGTCCAAATGCAGGGCAGCCTAACCAGCCTGCGATGTGACAAACAACAATTGCATGATGAACGAGCCAATAATAAGTAACACTTGTTGAAGGTTCATTTCCGAATCAGAGAGAAAAACATGCATATATAAAATCCTGAGAACATCAAACATCACAAAAACAATCGCCACAGCCAGATATTATGTGAAAAGGCAGAATAACAACCTCTATAAAGAATCAACGGCTAGGAACTAAGTTACCCTTTCAGTTTCTTTCTCTGTAGCCCTCTCACATAAAATTATTGGCATAAAATTGTGTCAAGAAAACAGAGTCAAAATATAATCCAACCAAAATTTTTGCAATTGGCAAACATAATAAAACTTACAAGATTAGCACTTAAAAATTGCTTGTTCTCATCACTCCTCTTAATCCATGCCTCATACCATGTAACCTGCAAAATGAACAACAGAACACAATAAGGAAAAAAAAAAAAAAATAAAAATTCACATGTCTAGGTTTTTTTGTAATTAACCCAAACCTCAGGGGTGTTTTTGATCTATTAATACTCACCATCAGAATCCAGGCAACAAACTCATCATCGTAGTATTGGTACATAGGAAATAGAAAAACAGAAATACTAAAATCCAAGAGAAAAATAAGAAAAGTACTGGCAATTCAATGGGCACTACAGAGTTCAAAAACATCTCTCATGACTCTCAGCTTACAGCTTGTCCTCGAAACTCTGGATAAAGCTCATCGGAAATAGTTATAATCAGATGTCTTAGTTACTTAACAGGAGATTCAATAAGCCAACAAATTAGAACTCTGGCTAGCTCTCTTGATTTTGTACCATATGAGCAAAATAAACAAAAATAATGCCGGTTCAAGTCTAACAAACAACTCAACATCAGCAGATATAATCTCAATCGATCAAAAAGAACCAACAACTTACCATCTATAATAAGTATGAAACAAAAAATGAGAACTCTTGTTTCTACTTAAATTGAAACGAAAGGAACAATGCCAAAGAGCAACATCACAATTAAATTCGAATCAGCTATCGAATACGTTTCTCCAATAAATCCGACAAACATTTTCTACTTTAAGCGTTTCGAAACATCAATATGCAAACCGACAACCGAAAATTAGAAGCTCGAGATCATAACTCCACACAAAATTAAAGCTCAAACATCCAGTCCAACTTCAGAATCAAAAAATAGAACTCAAATTTCACAAACAAAATGAGAAACAAAAGAAACTGTACCAATGGTAGGGGCAAGATCGTCAAATACGTTAGAAATGAAAGTGACGAGTAGGCTGCTCTTGCGATTGAGTCGCCGGCGGAGGCAGTCGGGCGCGATTGAGTCGCCGGCGGAGGCAGGCGGGTGGTGACCTGAGGGCGGAGGTAGGCGGGGGTTGTGCGAGAGAAGGAAGAGCAACGATTGTAAACCCTTTTTTTAAGGTTTAAAACCATTTTTTAATTCCACACTGAAATTAGAAAAAACCTTTTCTAAGAATAACTAATAATTAATAAGTGTAATTTTATATGAATTTCCCTGCGGTTTTACTGAAACCGCCGCGCAATTAAGTCGCTATAAATTTATTCGCTTAATCCGCAGCGGTTTTCCCTAACCGCTGTTATACAATTAGGTAGCGGCGGTTTTAGTGAACCGCCACTAAATACGTGTCGCTAAATTACTATTTTTTTGTAGTGAGGTACATATGCATGAATGTTACACACACACCAGTGGGTGTGTGTGTTTCGTGCGACATTAACTTTTGGAATTGTTTTTTATATGTTAATGGTGTTAAAATTTTGTGGGGTGAATCTTTTCAGACGTGTGTGTTTCATGTAATTTTGTTAATGGTGTTAAAAATTTGTGGGGTGAATCTTTTCAGACATGTATGTGTTTCATGTAATTTTCATGGAACAAACAGATGTTGGGTTCGCTTTATTGCGGGGCTAAACGCAGCGGAAAATTAAAATTTAAATCATGCATACAATTATACATAAAAATAAAGCCCCGATTATCGTAGCGATTTAACGATCGCGCGTTTATACAAGTTGTAAAATAAGATTTAGGATCTTACCTAAAATGCTTCCTTTTGAAGATGATGTAGAAGGAATCCAAATTCCTCACAGTAGGGTAAATCCTCAAAACTCGCCAATAGAGATTCAAGCGCCTCCCCTCTAATTGAGTCCACCTCTTGGTTGTGACACCGAGATAAATTCTTCGCTAGTAGAATTTACCACGTTTTCGAAATTGAAAAATGGAATAGAATTTAATTCCAACAATCAACTATTGTTAAAATTTTGTAGATGAATAATTATTGATTAATTATTCTCTACATAAATTTTGAAGAGAAGAATGTATTTTGAGTAAGAGATTGAGAGAGAGAGATGATTTAGTACACTTGTGATAGAGAGCATTGAGATCAATTTCCCATCTTCATTTTTCCAAGAAAAACTGTCTGCTCTCTTTTCTCACTCGCACCAAATTGAAGACACATGCTTTTAATCACAATCAAAAACATAATCATTCTAACAACTCAACCTTTTATTAAAAATAAAAAGTTAAAGCCACCCTTTTAATTAAAAACATTTGTTTGTGTGGCTTAAATAAAAGTAAAGAAAAAAATACCACAAACCCACATGGTCACATGCATGTATGAGTAATGTGATTTTTCTTTTTTTTTTTTTATTTTTTTTTTAAATCATATATATATATCCTAATATATATATATATATAAATAAATCTTATTTATTTTATTTCTCTTCAATTATCTAATGGGCTTCTACAATTAGGCCTACTAGATTAGGGTATGGGATTGACTTTAAAGTCCAATTAATTAATTCTACTAATTAATTAATTAAATCCCAATTAATCAATTCAAATATTGATTAATTCATTCTATTCCAATTATTTGATTCTCTAATCAAATTATATTTAATTAAATAATCAAATTATATAATTAAATATTTAATTCCACAATTGAATTAAATTAAAAACCCAACTAATTAATCTATATCAATTAATTGCATCCAACCATTGGATCTTTCAATCTCAAAATGTCAACATCCAAAATTATGTGTGACCCTTTTAGGTTCACGACTAACACTAGTAGTAGGCTTACAACTTTTGTAACTTTCGAATAATAATAACTTATTTTATTTATTAATCCAATTAATAAATATACTTGAAGTTAACTCTTTAATTTCAAGAAACTACAAATCATGGTAACACCTAGCAAGTAGCATGATTACCTAGTATTAGGTGAAATAGCGAGTAAACCTATTTCAATTGCAATTGCATACATGTACGATCCTTTCGACAACTAATTTCCCGATTAAATCTTGGGCATAGATTTATAAGTCGAACCCAATTGATTTAATAATTGTGATTCCATTTCAAGTACTTGTGATTCTCTTATGAATCAAATTCATCGTGCCTTGGCCAAGGTCTTTGAACCACAAACTATGAAAACACAGAAATTCCCTTATTAAATGACAAGTGTCGAATTCTATGTTGGCCACACACAAAACCTCCATGTATATCACTACAATACCCAAAATACCTCTTTGTGATTGTCAAGCAATCAAAAGGTAAATCAAAGTATTGTAGGATATACACAAGGTATAGTTGTGCCTCAAGTACGAGGATTAATCATGTACTATTGCAATATGAAAATTCTTATTCGACAATCAAAACTTCTATCTAAGAATTTTCATTGGGTCATGTTCGAACTTGTTCGCTAACAAGCACCCACATATGTGCATTTGTGTCTCAACACCGATGTTAATGGAATGCAACATCCTCGTCTCTCATGAGCATGCACCATATGTACAAGTCTTACGGGGTTGTTTAATGTCCTATCTTGAAAAACCCATCGACTTGGAACAAATTTAAGATCAAAGCCTTAGAGACATATTCCATGATCGCCAAAGAAATGCGCGACCATGCGTCATAGCTAAAATTGATCTAAGGACTTTATCATATGTGCAAATATGTGATAAATGCAAAAGAACATAAGATAAAGAAATGCCTTTATATTATTATAATTTCCAATAAAATTATTTTACAAGTAGAATAAAATCCAATCTAATTGGAACGCTGGGCATTCTACTCTAACAATCTCCCACTTGCCCTAGTTCCAATTGCCCATGTATCTTAGGCCCATCTTTTCGAGATGTCCGTCAAATACTTTTTGTGATAAGGGCTTAGTTAGCGGGTCTGCTACATTTTCGGCTGAAGCAACTCGATCCACAACAACATCACCTCTACCAATGATCTCTCTGATCAGGTGGTATCGCCTCATTATATGCTTGGATTTTTGATGAGATCTTGGCTCTTTTGCTTGCGCTTATAGCACCGTTGTTGTCACAATAAATCATTATTGGATCAACAATGATGGAACTACACCCAACCCTTGGATGTAGTTTCGTATCCAAACAAATCTTTTTCTTTCGATTCGATGCGGCAATATATTCAAACTTCAGTGGTGGAGTCTCGAGCTGTTTCTTGTTTGGAACTTTTCCAACTAATCGCTTCCTCCATTCAAGATGAATATATATCCGCATGGACTTAGAGTCGCTTTTATCGATCGAAACTAGAATCGTGACTCCTTCTAGTTTTAGCTCTCCACCGCCATATATCAAAAACATATCCTTAGTTCTTCTCAAGTACTTAAGGATCATCTTAACGCCTTCCGTGTTCATCACCTGGATTGGGTGATATCTGCCAGACACTCAAAGCATGTGCGACATCGGGTCTAGTACATAACATTGCGTACATTATGCTTCCAATAGCGGATGCATAAGGTATGCGAGACATTCTTTCTCTTTCTTCAAAGTGTCTTAGGAGACATAGCTTTAGAAAGTGAAACACCATGACTCATAGGTAGGTATCCTCGTTTGGATTCCTCCATACTAAACCTTTTTAGTACTTTGTCTATGTACATTGACGGATAATCCGACCATCTTTCGTGATCTATCTCTATAGATCTTTATCCCTAGGATAAAAGATGTTTCTCCCAAGTCCTTCATGGAGAACTCATTAGACAACCAAGTCCTAGTTGATTGTAACATACCTACATCATTTCCAATGAGTAGAATGTCATCAACATAGAGCACAACAAATGCAAATCGCACTCCCACTAACCTTCTTATACACACATGGTTCATCCGGATTTTTATGAAAATCAAATGTTTTGATCGTTTCATCAAATCGAATGTTCCAACTCCTAGAAGCCTGTTTGAGTCCATAAATGGATCTCTCGGAGTTTACAAACTTTTTGCTCGCTTCCATTGGATATGAATCCCTCCTCGTTGCTTCATATAGATCTCTTCTTTAATGTTTCCATTAAGAAAAGCAATACATCCATTTGCCATATCTCATAGTCATAATATGCTGATATGGCTAGCAAGATCCGAATGGATTTAAGCATCGCATCGTGAAAAGGTCTCATCATAATCAACTCCTTGCTTTTGAGTATAACCTTTTGCAACCAAACGTGCTTTAAAAGTCGCCACCTCTCCATCTACCCCAAGCTTTCGTTTATAGACCCATTTGCAACCAATGGGAACAATTCCATGTGGTGGGTCCACCAAGTCCATACCTTGTTGGAGTACATGGAGTCAATTTCGGATTGCATTGCTTCTTGCCATTTATTTGAGTCGATATCGACATCGCTTCTTCATAGCTTCTTGGATCATTATCCAATAGGAGCCCCTCTTCTTTGTTCTCTAATAAAAGGTTTAGCCTCTCGCGCCTTTTGAAACCCTTATGGATTTTCGAAGAGGTTGTGCTTTAGATGGTCCACTTGGTTTGGTGCATTATCTCATGCGGCAACATTTGGGAAATTTTGTTGTTCTTGAATTTCTTCAAGTTCTACTACTTCACTCCTCTTCCGAAAAAAATTCTTCTTCAAGGAAAGAAGCATTCCTTGAAACAAAACCTTTTGTTCCGAAGGATCATAGAAATAGTATCCTATAGACTCTCTTGGATACCCCACTTAATTTACATAAGATGGATCGCATATCCAACTTATCTCCCACTTGTTGTTTCACATAGGCAAAGACACCCCCATACTTTGAGGTATTTGTAGGAGGGTGTCTTACCACACCACATTTCATATGGTGTGTTAGGAACAGACCTTAGATGGCACCCTATTCAATAAGTATGTCATTGCCTCTAAGGCATAACCCTGCAAATGAAAGAGGTAAAGTAGTGAAACTCATCATCGATCGAACCATGTCTAACAAAGTTCGATTTCTACGCTCCGAAACTCCATTGAGTTGTGGAGTAGCGGGGAGGAGTCCACCGTGAGAGAATACCATTCTCTTTTAGATAATCAAGAAACTCAGTGGTCAAGTATTCGCCTCCTCGATCCGATCAAAGAGTCTTAATACTACGACCAGTTTGTTTCTCCTCCTCACATCTAAATTCTTTGAACTTTTCAAAAGCTTCAGATTTGAACCTCATAAGGTATACGTAACCATACCTAGAATAGTCATCGGTAAAAGTTATGAAATAGTGATAGTTCCCTCGCAAGCACTAACACTTAGTGGACCACAAATATCCGTATGGATCAAATCCAACAGATCTTTGGCTCGTTCCACTTGTCCAACAAATGGTGATTTGGTCATTTTTCCTTTAAGACATGATTCACATGTTGGCAACTTTTGCTCTCCCATAAGGTTGAGTTTTTGTCCCAACTTGTGTATTCTTTTTCGAAATATGACCTAATCTAGCATGCCAAAGAGTGACAGAACTATGATTATCTAATTTTCTTTTATTTTGTTGAATTGTGAGAATGGGATTATGGGGAGTAACTGTGTATAAACAATTTGTCAAATAACCGGAATATATAAGTGAATAATCTTTGAAAATGGAACAAGTTCCATTCTCAATTACAAATTTAAAACACTCTCTATCCAAAACTGGAACAGAGATAATATTTCTAATAATATCCTAACATAAAGACAATTGTTCAAACACAAATTAAAACCATTCTCCAAAGATAGATAAACAAATCCTATAGCTAATGCGACAACTCTTGCTCCATTTCCCATCCGAAGGACCATCTCCTTTCTATCAAGCTTCCTCGCTTACTTACCATTATCTCGCAAATCATTGCAAATATGTGAGCCACAACCGTATCCAATACCCAAGAAGCATCATTAACTGATAAGTTAACTTCAACAAAATATATACCTGAACGTTTCCAACTCGCAAGGTACTCCTTGCAATTCCTCTTCCAATGCCCCATTTTGCCGCAGTAATGGCATTTGTCATTGGCTTGAGAATTAACCTTTTTCTTACCATTGTCCTTTGCCTTCTTGTTGGGCTTAGAGAACCCTTTCCTTTCCACTTCCTTTTCTTAGACTTTGCAGCCTTTGATCCGAAGTGGATCCAACAAGCATGACTGGCTTATCCTTTTTGATAGTAGATTCAGCCGTCTTTAACATGTTCACCAATTCAGGGAGACTAGTCTCCATGGAGTGCATGTTAAAGTTGACAACAAATGTGTCAAATGAGGGAGGCAGTGATTGCAACATAAGGTCCACATAGAGTTCATTGTCCATAATAACTCCAAGGACGTAAGCCTTTCAATGAGTGCTATCATCTTTAGCCCATGGTCTTGGACTGAAGAGCCCTCAGTCATACGACATCTGAAAAGCTCTTTTGATATCTGATATCTTATTTGTCGCGTTCTCTCACCGTACAACTCTTGTAGATGGAAAAGAATCTCACTAGCATTATCTAGACCTTCATTCTGCCTTTGCAGCTCATTTGACATTGATGCCAACATATAACACCGAGCACGAGATTGTCATCAACATGACAAAGGTATTCTCCATAGCTTCGATGTAATATCCTCGGAGGTGGAGGAGGTGCTTGGTCAAGTACATAAGCCCTCTTCTCGGGAGGCAAGGACAATTTTTAGGTTTAAGCCAATCGACAAAATTTGGGCCAGTTAATTTGTTTTGCTCAAGTATGGATCCTAGTGGATTCTTAGCCATTTTTTAGTAGAGTTATCTACAAAAATAAATGAAGCAGAAAATCAGTAAACTTATGGAAAATATATTCATTCAATATAAGGTCTTTAATATTAAATGTCTCCCACTATTTTATTCAAATTTTATTAACCCCAAATAAAATTGAAAATCTAATTTTCTTAATGAGCTTGAAGCCCAACAAAAATATTTCATACCCCAATTTTATGAGCCCATGAGATATTTCTATTGGTAGTCAACTCTTTAACAATTGTATCATTTATACAACCCTCAAGATTATTTTGCCTCACGTTTTCTCATATACCCCAATTTTATGAGCCTATATGGTACTAAGCGTCAAACATAACCCACCAAACCTTCGTAGATGAAACATCAAGATGTTCCACGACTCGTACCAACATGATGACGAGTCCATCCCACGAGTATCTCTATGCTTGGTAGATATCACAAATTTCTAACACAAAATCACTCCACGACTCGTGGCCGAAATCAAGTGTAGTAGCATCGTCATGTTGTCTACCTTTGATGGAAGGCATGGAACGATGAGTCCTACCTATCTTGTCCATTTTGCTTGATATGGAATTAACTAAAATTAAATTCCTTTTTAAGTTTCAAAAACTTGGGGTTTTAAACTTTTCAAAAATCTCATCAACTTAATTATTAGATTGGTTTTCATTTAACGCAATTCATCATATGAGCGCAAGCAAAAAGCATTAAATAAACCTAGCATACATCTATGCAAAAAGCAGTGGGATGATCATGGCCAACCTATGCGACCCATTTGAGCCAAAAATGGGTCTGTGGTCAATCTAAGGGTCAAAATAAATAGAACTACTTCTATTACATTTCATTAATATACCCATACATGCATGGGCCTTGATTCTTCTATTCTATTACATTTGTAAAAATATACCCACACAAGCGTGGGCCTTTCGCATCGAACGTCCTCCAATTACAATAAATGGAAAACCTCACCACCTAGTTTACTCTCAATGCGAAAATTTAAATAATTTACAAATAATTGAATAAGAGGCTCGCAGGCCCCAAAAACCCAAAGAAATTAAATACATCCAATCACATTGGTCATAGGCTCATGATCATCCCTAAATAAATCATACCAAAACATCCATCACATGAATTTAAAGCATTTAAATTTACCAAGTTTTATGTGCCGATTTAATTTGGGATAAAACTTATTTTGATTATTCATAAAACACCATTTTTATTAATTTTGAAATTAAACAATTTAATTCCAAAAACAGAATAAATCAAAAACATGAATATTTGCCAGAAATATATGAATCACTGTAAGTTAAGATATGACCCACGAGATCAAGGTAATGATGAATCTACCAATCTTTGTCTGCATATGTTATTTTAACATTGATAGAAAGACTAAATCTTAAACTTTGTTTTAAAACAAATCAAAAACGATTTTTTTTTTTTTTTTTTTGTTTGCAGAATTAGTCTATTGAATATGCAGAGACATTTCATATCTTAATCAAAACAGTTTTTGGAGATTTGCATAATCACGCCGGATTAGAAATTCTCCGAGACAGTGATTTTTTTAAGTAAAAATAAATCTAATTTAATATTATCCCAAATATAAATCATATGAAACAATTACATCCCACATAAAACACTCTATTAAACACATCTTAACCATTAAAACATGCTTAACGAAATAGAAACATAACTTGTATAAACGCGAAACCGTGGCTCTGATACCACTATTGGGTTCGCTTTATTGCGGGGCTAAACGCAGCGGAAAATTAAAATTTAAATCATGCATACAATTATACATAAAAATAAAGCCCCGATTATCGTAGCGATTTAACGATCGCGCGTTTATACAAGTTGTAAAATAAGATTTAGGATCTTACCTAAAATGCTTCCTTTTGAAGATGATGTAGAAGGAATCCAAATTCCTCACAGCAGGGTAAATCCTCGCAAACTCGCCAATAGAGATTCAAGCGCCTCCCCTCTAATTGAGTCCACCTCTTGGTTGTGACACCGAGATAAATTCTTCGCTAGTAGAATTTACCACGTTTTCGAAATTGAAAAATGGAATAGAATTTAATTCCAACAATCAACTATTGTTAAAATTTTGTAGATGAATAATTATTGATTAATTATTCTCTACATAAATTTTGAAGAGAAGAATGTATTTTGAGTAAGAGATTGAGAGAGAGAGATGATTTAGTACACTTGTGATAAAGAGCATTGAGATCAATTTCCCATCTTCATTTTTCCAAGAAAAACCGTCTGCTCTCTTTTCTCACTCGCACCAAATTGAAGACACATGCTTTTAATCACAATCAAAAACATAATCATTCTAACAACTCAACCTTTTATTAAAAAATAAAAAGTTAAAGCCACCCTTTTTAATTAAAAACATTTGTTTGTGTGGCTTAAATAAAAGTAAAGAAAAAAATACCACAAACCCACATGGTCACATGCATGTATGAGTAATGTGATTTTTCTTTTTTTTTTTTTTTTTTAAATCATATATATATATATCCTAATATATATATATATATAAATAAATCTTATTTATTTTATTTCTCTTCAATTATCTAATGGGCTTCTACAATTAGGCCTACTAGATTAGGGTATGGGATTGGACTTTAAAGTCCAATTAATTAATTCTACTAATTAATTAATTAAATCCCAATTAATCAATTCAAATATTGATTAATTCATTCTATTCCAATTATTTGATTCTCTAATCAAATTAGATTTAATTAAATAATTAAATTATATAATTAAATATTTAATTCCACAATTGAATTAAATTAAAAACCCAATTAATTAATCTATATCAATTAATTGCATCCAACCATTGATCTTTCAATCTCAAAATGTCAACATCCAAAATTATGTGTGACCCTTTTAGGTTCACGACTAACACTAGTAGTAGGCTTACAACTTTTGTAACTTTCGAATAATAATAACTTATTTTATTTATTAATCCAATTAATAAATATACTTGAAGTTAACTCTTTAATTTCAAGAAACTACAAATCATGGTAACACCTAGCAAGTAGCATGATTACCTAGTATTAGGTGAAATAGCGAGTAAACCTATTTCAATTGCAATTGCATACATGTACGATCCTTTCGACAACTAATTTCCCGATTAAATCTTGGGCATAGATTTATAAGTCGAACCCAATTGATTTAATAACTGTGATTCCATTTAAAGTACTTGTGATTCTCTTATGAATCAAATTCATCGTGTCTTGGCCAAGGTCTTTGAACCACAAACTATGAAAACACAGAAATTCCCTTATTAAATGACAAGTGTCGAATTTATGTTGGCCACACACAAACCTCCATGTATATCACTACAATACCCAAAATACCTCTTTGTGATTGTCAAGCAATCAAAAGGTAAATCAAAGTATTGTAGGATATACACAAGGTATAGTTGTGCCTCAAGTACGAGGATTAATCATGTACTATTGCAATATGAAAATTCTTATTCGACAATCAAAACTTCTATCTAAGAATTTTCATTGGGTCATGTTCATGAACTTGTTCGCTAACAAGCACCCACATATGTGCATTTGTGTCTCAACACCGATGTTAATGGAATGCAACATCCTCGTCTCATGAGCATGCACCATATGTACAAGTCTTACGGGGTTGTTTAATGTCCTATCTTGAAAAATCCATCGACTTGGAACAAATTTAAGATCAAAGCCTTAGAGACATATTCCATGATCGCCATCAAATGCGCGACCATGCGTCATAGCTAAAATTGATCTAAGGACTTTATCATATGTGCAAATATGTGATAAATGCAAAAGAACATAAGATAAAGAAATGCCTTTATATTATTATAATTTCCAATAAAATTGTTTTACAAGTAGAATAAAATCCAATCTAATTGGAACGCTGGGCATTCTACTCTAACAACAGAAACGAACAATCAAGTGTTGGCGGCACTGCCGCCACCGAAATTGTTGCACATAAGAGAGGAATGGTTCTGCCTTTTAGGCCTGTAGCCATATCTTTCGACAATGTGAACTACTTTGTGGATATGGCCCAGGTAAGAACTAATATCTCTGTCATATGTTCTCATAATGGATATTTAGGAAGTGTTTGCGAACACTTAAAAAAAGTGATTGCCAGTTTGGCTGAAATAAAAGGAGTTTTTAGTATTTTCACATGCTAACTTATGCTTCTAGTTCTGCATAATTTAATTAGAATCTAAGGGAGTGTTTGCAAACTCTAAAAAAATGTGATTTTCAGCTTTTAGGTGGAAAACATAAAATTTTTCCACCTAAAAGCTGAATATCACTTTTTTTAGAGTTTGCAAGCACTCTTCTAAGATACTCTAGTCTTTGTATGTATTGTTGTTCTACATTCTCTGCTTCTTTCCAATGAAAGCTTGGGGAAATGTATATAGACCAAGTGTAATACTTTGTGTCATTGATTAAGCTCAGGTAGTCACTGATCTTGATGGTAACTTCATAATGCAAATTGGAAGCACAGGAGAAGAGGGTTTTCGTGATGGTAATTTTGATGATGCCAGATTCAATCGCCCAAAGGTAATTATTTTAATTACTCTTTTTGATGCCACAACAATTCTTTTAGAAATAGTTTCTGCTTGTATTTTTCGCATTTGGCCCAGTTTAATAATTCTTTCTTTTACTTGCTTGACATAATTGATGTAACATTTTCTTTTGTAGGGACTGACTTATAATGCGAAGAAAACCTCCTATACATAGCTGACACTGAAAATCATGCTCTAAGGTAGCAGGTGGTCCAGTACTAGTGATTAGATTTTGTTTTGCATATTCCGATTGTCTTTCTTGCTTTTGCTTATAATGTTGAAACAACTTGGTGATCCGCAATTTCCTGCTTTGATGTTTGGTTCATTCTAGCACCTTACCATCAAGAGTATGAAAATTAGTTTTTTCTTTATCAATTTCACTCTTTTGGAACTTTTATATTTATGATTAAATGTTGATTCTAAGTAAGCTCTTATGTTTAAGACTGGTTTTGAACAGAATTCTTCTGAAAATGAAGCTAATCTTGAAATCTTGAAGGGTTCTTAGAAAAAAAGCGGAGTTTAAGTGCAGAATGTGTGACAAACTGGCTACATATGTCTCTAATTAATTTAATGAAGTGGTTAAAAGCCTCTTGTATTTTATTGAGTGTTTTAACATTAACTGTTTCAAGAAATATGCACAATTTTGCATTTCATGGTGCTTTAGTATATTTATTTGGCTGCAATTATACTTGAAGCGGTTTTCAAGTCTTGATTTCATTTTTCTTTGTTTGTTGTTCCAAGCTGATGAATGATCGGCAGGAGATGAAATTTCCCACTTTTCAATTTTGGAGCTAATGAGCTGAAGCTTTTTTCTTGTCTTTCCTCAAGTTTTGAATTAAATCTTGAAAAACATGCGATTACAGCTTGGATTGTGATTATACAATTGGTTTTGTTTTCAATTTTGTCCATTTACTGATTAAACCTTATGGACTAAAAAATGTCACTAATTTTTGGGTTGGATTTTTTATTTGTGGTCTGAATTTTGATTGAGCTAATAGTTTATGTGCATGGAGGTCGGAAATTGATAAAAAATATTGTATTTAAAAAAATAACAATAAGCGTCGGTTGATGTTATAAACTGATGCCCAAACTAACATTATGCGTCGATTGTTTGTGGATAACCGATGCCTTTCGTGAACATTATGCATCGATTTTCGCTTAACAACCGATGCCGCCGTTAGAACCGATGCTTAAAGTCGTTTACAACCGATGCAAATGGTCAATTTTGTACTAGTGGTTTTCCCTAATTAATTGAATGTAGGGTTTCCTTTAGCTAATTGGATATATGGTTTTCCCTTAGCTAATTGGATATAAGGTTTGCCTTTAACTACTTAGATATAGGGTTTTCCCTAATTAATTGAATATAGGGTTTTCCCCGAACCAACTGAATGCAGGGCTTTCCCCTAAATAGTTTTGAATCATTGAATGTAGGGTTTCCCGTAATTAATTGAATATAGGGGTTTTTCCTTAATTAATTGTAGTTTTTATTCTTAAATTGTTCAGGTTAATGTGATTTAATGATTATGCTATGCGTTTATGTTATTCTTGCATTCAATGAAAAGTTGCATCACTTTCATGCAACATGTTAAATGTACGTTCATAGCATTTCACGAGCATACAAAGATTAAGTCAAGTCAAGTTTAAATGTTTAGAATTAATAATGTTTTTCAAAAATTAAATGGGTGCACATTGTCCTGTGATGCTGGAGTGAGTGGGAAATGTGGGAAAAAAGGCCTGGGCGCGGGGACCGACAAGATGTTAATCGGGTTCCAAATAGCAATGTGCCGCTTATGTGAGCTAATATTAATGTTAAAGAAAAAAGATAAAGGCCTTTGATTTTAAGGAAAAGGCAGTTTAACTAAGTTGATTCAAATGAAAGGATGAGATTAAAATACTGCTCCTTTAAGCTCATTCCACGAATAATTTTTTTTTCGGGAATAATGAGGAGGAGGAACCCAACCCATGTCCTTCAGTTATCTTATGATTTTGGAGTTTGACTTATTAATATATTTAATGTTGAACGTTGTTTTATTTTTTCGTATGATTGTTTTGGGCTAATAGTATTATTTATTTCCACTGCAAGGTTATCAAACTAAGTAGGATTTTTATTATCCCGTATTTTTAAAGATTTCTTTAGAGTATTTTTTTATTATTATTTTTCGTGTCAAAATTTAAATAAGATAGAAAAGAGTGCTAAATTTAGTGGTATTGGAGCACATGTTTTTAAATCGATTCTGGTCACTTTAAAGTGAGTTGAATTACGATAAAATTAAAAGTCAACAAGTCATGGGTTCCAAGTCGCGCTTCTAGCATCTCCCTCCGCAATGTGGTAAGATTTACGTTTATTGAGATTATGACTACGTATGTGCCTCTATGAAATGTGTGCCTTGTGTGAATTTTAATTGTTAGCTTGCTCTTAATAAGTGATGATTGAATTTCATGTATAGTTAAAGATACACTATTCTAAGATTTTAGAACAGAAAAATAACGTGAATTCAAAGCCTATAAGATGATGTTTCATACTATAATGTATTATATTATGCTTCAATAGATCAATACCGGAATAGAATTTATTTTACTATTTTAATTAGTTAACAAACCTTATGAACCTATAACAACTAACCAATCATGAGTCGCAATACTCGCGCTACACACAATGATAGCAATGGTACCAACAACAACAACAATGCTCAAGGGACCCCTCTGACTGTTAAGGCCCTTGTTCAAGCATTGGCTACCTATGGTCAGAATGTTCAGCCCAGACGAGCTGAGTCTCTGGAAAGGAACCATCTATTGGACTTCCTTAGGTTATCCCCGTCGTCCTTTGCAGGCACCAAAAATCCTATTGAAGCTGAAGGGTGGCTTACGGAGATACGGAAGCTATTTTTCGTTATTGGTTGCACTGACGAGGAACAAGTTAACTATGCAACATTCGTACTGCGAGGTGATGCACATGACTGGTGGAGGATGGTACAATGTCAGATTGAGGGTGACACACGTCCTTTTACTTGGGAGAGGTTTACGGAAGTCTTTAATGATAAGTATTTTCCCGAATGTCCGCCAAAAAAGAAAGGGAGTTCATATGGCTAGAACAATGGCTCGAGGGAGGCTGAGCCCAACAATGGCTCAACGAGGGCCGGAGGAGGAAGATCGCTGAATTTGCTTGTTATCCAAGTTTGCTCGGGATTAAAAAGGTAAGGATTCATCAAGGAAGACCAAATTTCTAAACACAAAAGTGAACGGAGGGCCACAAGATGCTCCACAAGATTTGAGGAAGGATGTTTTCAAGGGGAGCCATTTGAGCTTACTACATACCGTGAAGTCATCCACAAGGCAATGTTGGTGGAGAGGGCTCAGCTTCTATCTTATCCTAAAAAATTCCATGTCAAGGATTCATAGGACCTTTGAATGTTTGTGGTATATCTGCTTTTGTCCTTATTGATTCTGGAGCTTCGCACTCCTTCATGAACTACAAATTTGCTAAGAACCTGTCTAATTATAAATCTTCATCGGACACACACTTCAACGTATCCACCCCCTCAGGGGATATCATGAACTCAACCCTTGTGTACACTAATTGTCCGATTACTATTGATGGGAAGGAGTTATCTGTTGATCTTATTAGATTGGATATTCATGACTTGGATGTCATTTTGGGAATGGACTGGTTGTCCAAGCACCATGCAATTATCGACTGTCGAGCTCGAAGGGTCGTCTACAATCATCTTCAGGACTCCCAACTGTTCTTCCAAGGAGTTTCACCCAAACCTATTATCCCTATCATCACAGCCGTGAAAGCTCGAAAACTCGTGAACAAAGGTTGCGAGGCATACTTGGCCTTAATAACTGAGGTACCTAAGGAACACCCATCGATTGACCAAATACCTATTGTTTGTGAATACCCCAACATTTTTCTAGAAGATATTAATGGCGTTCCGCCAGAGAGAGAGGTGGAATTTGTTATAGAATTAGTGCCTGGGACAACTCCAATATCCAAGGCACCATATCGGATGGCCCCTGCAGAATTGAAAGAACTCAAGGAGCAGCTACAAGATTTACTAGATAGGGATTCATTAGGACGAGTTTCTCACTGTGAGGTGCACCGGTTCTTTTTGTTAAAAAGAAGGATGGATTGATGAGATTGTGCATTGACTACCGTGAACTCAATAAGGTAACCATCAATAACAAGTACCATCTCCCTAGAATTGAGGAGTTATTCGACCAGCTTCATGGTGCTTGGTATTTCTCCAAGATCGATCTGAGGTCTGGTTACCCTCAATTGTACATTCGAGAGGAAGACATTCCAAAAACTGTGTTTTGTTCTCGGTATGGTCATTACAAATTCCTAATCCTGCCTTTTGGTTTAACTAATGCCCCAGCCGCATTCATGGATCTGATGAATCGAGTCTTCTCGAATTACCTCAATCATTTTGTTATCTTTTTTATTGATGATATTCTTATCTATTCTCGATCAAAAGACGAACATGAATGACACTTACGTCTAGTTTTGCAGAGGCTCCGGGAGAAGAAGTTATTCGTGAAGTTTAGTAAGTGTGAGTTCTGGTTGGACAATTTTCCTTTCTTGGGCCACATTGTTTATAGAGATGGTATTTCTGTAGACCTTAGTAAGGTTGAGGTGGTCCAACACTGGCCAACACCAGCGAACGTAGCGGAAGTTTGTAACTATAGAAAATTCATCGAAGGCTTTTCAAGGATCTCCGCACCACTAACTCAGCTAATAAGAAAGAATGTTAAGTTTTAGTGGGACGATAAGTGTGAAAGGAGCTTCACAGAGTTGAAAGAGAGGTTGACGATGGCTCATGTCCTTATGCTGCCGAAAGGGGTCGACGGGTTCGCTATCTACAGTGATGCCTCATTGAAGGGTTTAGGTTGTGTTCTAATGAAACAAGGGAAGGTAATTGCGTATGCTTCTAAACAACTAAAGGATTACGAGAAAAATTATCCAACTCATGATCTAGAGTTAGCAGTCGTGGTTTTTTATTGAAAGATATGGCGACATTACTTATACGGGGCTAGATGTGAAATTTACACTAATCATAAAAGCCTCAAATACTTCTTCACTCAAAAGGAGCTTAACATGAGGCAACGCAGATGGCTTGAATTAGTAAAGGACTACGATTATGTTATCCATTACCATCGGGGATTACAGATGATTCAAAAGCTACTACTAAAAGACATGCAGAGCTTTGAGTTGGAAATTCTATCTCAAGAGAAGTCGAGTTATTTGGCTACCCTGACCTTAAAACCGTCAATTCTAGAAAGAATAAAAGTTGCACAACTGAATGATCCAAAGTTGGTAAAGATTCGTTCAGAGGTCGTTGAAGGAAAACGTGATGACTATGTGATAACGGAAGATGGGGCATTACATTTGGGTACTAAGATGGCTGTTCTGATCAACGAAGAATTGAAATTAGAGATTTTGAAGGAATCTCATAACGCCCTTTACTCCATTCACCCCGGGAGCACAAAAATGAAGCATGACCTCAACAAGTATTTCTCATGGGTCGGCATGAAGAAAGATGTGGCAGCATATGTTCAAAGATGTCTTACTTGTCAGCAAGTTAACGCAAAACACCGGAGGCCTTCTAGTGTATTGCCGCCACTGATGATTCCCCATTGGAAGTAGGAGCGTGTCGGCATGGATTTTGTAGTGGGGCTACCAAAACCAAAGGTGGGATTCAACTCTATTTGGGTTATAGTTGACCGTCTCACTAAGTCTCCACATTTTCTACCAGTAAAGAAGACGTACAACATGAAGGAATATGCAGAGTTGTACATATCCGAGATAGTTCGATTGCATGGAGTGTCGTTATCCATTGTGTCGGATAGAGACCCTAAGTTCACCTCCACGTTCTAGAAAAGCCTACACCGAGACATGGGTACTCAGTTGAGTTTCAGTACAAATTTCCATCCACAAACCAATGGCGAATTGGAGAGAACGATTCAGACACTCGAAGATATGCTCCAAGCTTGTGTAATAGATTTTAAGGGTACTTGGGACAAGTTCTTGCCATTAGTGGAATTTTCATACAATAATAGTTATCAGGCCTCCATGAGAATGGCTCCCTATGAAGCATTGTACGGGAGAAAATGCCGATCACCAGTGCACTGGGATGAGGTTGGTGAAAGGAAATTGATGAAACAAACAACCGAAGTAGTTGAGAAGATTTGGCAAAGAATGAAAACTGCTCAAAGTCGACAGAGTTATGCTGATAAGAGAAGAAAGCCACTAGAATTTGCAGTAGGAGATGCAATTTTTCTTATGGTAGCACAAATGAAAGGAGTCATGGGGTTTGGAAAGAAGGGAAAGTTAAGCCCTCGCTACGTTGGGCAATTTGAAATCTTAGAAAGATAGGCGATTTAGCATATCGAATCGCCCTACCCCAGCATTGTTAGGTGTTCACAATGTTATCCATGTTTCAATGCTGAAAAAGTATATTCCGGACCAATCACACATCTTAAGATACAAGACGACTGATCTTCGTGAGGATTTGACATATGAAGAGAGGCCAATGAGAATATTGGATAGAGTCGAGAAAGAGCTTAGAAGGACAAAGGTCACATTAGTCAAAGTCTTATGGAGGAATCACGCCATGGAAGAAGCCACGTGGGAGCGTGAAGATGAGATGCGCGTTATATACCCCCAACTTTTTGGTAAGGATTAAGCTTTTCTTCCGAGATTTATCTTCATCCTTTTATATTTCAGTTAATTCTACTTGAGAAGTTTCAAGGACGAAACTTTTATAAGAGGGGGAGAATGTAACGACCCGAATTTATTTAATTGCGTAATGATAATATTTAATTATTTTATTAGATTATTCTAGATTTTATAATGACTTTATTTTATTTGGGTTTTATAAAACACTTTGGGCTCTTTTTGACCTAGAGTTTTAACTAGGCCCATATTGTTAGTAAGTTAATAATAAGCACATGTACCAAAAACCTAGTCCAATTAGGAATAGGTTAAAAACACGGATATAAGACACATAAAACACACACATTGGGAACACAGTAGGAGTCGCCTAGAGAGAGAGAGAGAGAGCAGGAATCGGCCAAGAGAAAAAAATAGGAGAAAAAAGAAGAAAGAAAGGTAACTTTCCCAACGCGTAAGTGGATAATTTCGTAGGATTGATCTTTTAAGTTTGATAATTTATTACTTTTATCTAACCCTAGTACACGATCTTATGTTTAGGATTGATTCTAAAGAGACCTGGAAAAGATTTTTCTACCCCTGAATTGAACAAGCAAGTAATCTTGCTAATTCATGTAATTTTAGAATTTTTGTGTTGTATTAATGATTTTATATGTGGGTATGTCGAAAGGAGGTTCCAGTTTGTTTACTTGGATTTGGGATACCCAAAACGTTAACTGAAGAAATTGTCTACCTATTTATTAACTAATTTACATGTATTGGAACTCTTACGCGTTACATACTGAAACTTGGAATAAATTTATTTTCTTTCAATTTAATGGCGAAGATTTTCAACTAAATTATTGTATACAAGCATGTGGAAAAATTCATTCCTACAGATTCTACAAACATGCGGTCAAACCTTTTGTTTTGTTATTAAACCTTTTTGTGGTTCGGTTTTACTACATGAATTATCTTATCCAATATATGAAGCCAACTATTCTGGTTCCATCATAGTTTAGGAACTAGAATTGGATAGTTTGGGTTTAATTTATTACAGGGGAGTTCGATCGATTCATAAACAGAATAAGTTATTTAACTAGTTGTGGTTTCATTGATTGAAAAATGTTACATTAGTCGAGGGTTTTCCCTAATTAGTTGAACATATAATCTTTTCCTAATTAATTGAACGTAGGATTTTCCTTAGCTAATTGGATATATGGTTTTCCCTTAACTAATTCAATATATGGTTTTCCCTTAACTATTTGGATATATGGTTTTTCCTAATTAATTGAACGTGGGGTTTCCTTTAGCTAATTGGATATGTGGTTTTCCCTTATCTAATTAGATATAGGGTTTTCCCTTAACTACTTGGATATATGGTTTTCCCTAATTAATTCAATATAATGTTTTCCCCTAACCAACTGGATGCAGGGCTTTCCCCTAAATAGTTTTGAATCATTGAATGTAGGGCTTCCCCTAATTAATTGAATATAGGGTTTTTCCTTAATTAATTGAATATAGGATTTTCCTTTAATTAATTGAATGTAGGATTTTCCCCTACCTAATTGAATATAGGGTTTTCCCTTAATTAATAGAATGTAGGGTTTTCCCCTAGCTAATTGAATATAGGGTTTTCCCTTAATTAATACAATGTAGGGATTTCCCCTAGCTAATTGAATATAAGGTTTTCCGCTAACTAATTGATTATAGGGTTTTCCCCTAATTAGTTGAACTTAGAGTTTTTCCTGATCAGTTAATTGTAGTGTTTTATTCTTAAATTGTTCAAGTTAATGTGATTTAATTATTATGCTATGCGTTTATGTTATTCTTGTATTCAATGAAAAGTTGCATCACTTTCATGCATCATGTTAAATGTACGTTCATATCATTTCACGAGCATACAAAGATTATGTCAAGTCAAGTTTAAATGTTTAGAATTAACAATATTTTTCAAAAATAAAATGGGTGCACATTGTTCTATGATGCTGGAGTGAGTGGGAAATGGGCGTGGGGGACCGATGTTCAGACAATGTGCCGCTTGCGGCTAATATTAATGTTAAAGGAAAAGGGCCTTCGGGCGAAATGAAAAAAAAATAGCCTTCGGGCAAAATGTTAATCGGGTTCCAAATAACAAGCCGACACGGTAGCTAAAAAGCGGGGCCTCGTTAAATCCTACCAAGGTAGTACCCACCCTTGTGGAAATAACCCTTGGTAGGAAAAATTGTACCCCCGAAGAAAAAAAACGAATGAATAAAATCCACCCGAGAGGCAAGATGAAGACTGGCCATGAGATCAACACACGCATGAGCCGTGCAGATAAGCACGCCCTACACGTGCGTGAGGTCGAAGAAACAACATCCCAAGAAAAGTGCGTATGGGTCGTGCGATAAGGCACGGACATCCCGTGCTCGAAGTCAAAAGTTACAAGGATCCACGCACGACCCATGCCATAGAGCATGACCCACCCGTGCGTGATGGCAAAGTGAATACTCCCAATGAAAGATGAGGCACGGGTCATGCCCTTCCGCATGGACGACCCATGCGTTATGCCGCAATGAAGAATCCCAACTCCATATTTACTTAATGCGAGAGAAAACTTTACCCACTGCATCATCATGAATATTTGAACGAATTTCTTCTGGCATCACGTGCGTCTAGTCCAAGTTGCAATCCATCTTAGATAGTTTATCCACTACGTGATTCCCTTCCCTAAAAATATGTAATACCACGAAATCCATCATGGAAACATAATATATTAGAGACCTTTAACGACCTCAAGGTTAATAGATCAGAGACGTAAGTCAGTCAGATTCAAGCCACAACTTGTGCCACCCTCTTCTATTGCAGCCATTAGTTCCGCTTGGAAAGCAAACCCGACGCCAATATTTTGGATAAAGCATCCCGTAAAGAGACCTCTGTAGTTGCGATACAGACCCACAGCCACACATCTACCCGGGGCTCCATACACACAACCATCAGTATTAATTTTCATCCATTCTGGAAGCGGGGGATGCCATCTCACATCTAGCATCCTTGGATTCGGCCAAATATTCCCCTTAACCTGCAATTTACGGTGACATATTAAATCAAAAATAGAATTGGACCTAGCACCCAACACCAAACCTGATATCTCAATTATGAATGCCCGAAGGAGAATAATAGCAGAAGCAACTTTCGGTCTCACACCCTCAAAAATCCAACAATTGCGAAAGTGTCAAATAATCCAAATTACAGTTAAATAAGCCCCTTTCCATAGCGCCGCAATTTGTGGACTAAACTGTAGATGCATGGGAAAATGCAAAGATTATTAAATCACCCGTCTAAAGGTAACGCCACTTGAAAAGTGTATTGAATCTAACCCCAAACTTCCGCTGCAAAACAACACGAGGTAAATATATGGTCCACGGAATCTAGTGCCTCATATAATCTCAACAATCATTTTTTATTCTCTAATAATATTTTTTTTTCTCTGGTTCTTTGATATAAAGTATCTTAAAATTAAAAGCATAAGCAATCAGAATGTATGTATATTATCTCCTCTCTCATATCTCACATTTTTTCTAATTTGATTCCTTTCTAGTCAGGCGAGCTATTTTCTCACGCCATAGTATCCGCCTATAATTCCTACTTTGACACACTTAACCATTGTGGTAATTGCATGTATAAATTCTTACTTGAAAATATTCTGAAGATACCATGTAAGTAGGGTAGGGACATTTGCGCGTATATATAAATACACTAAATTATCCAAATTTTACCAATTTTTTTACTTTATCCTCTAAACTTTAATTTGTTACACTATGCCCCTAAAGTATGAAAATCATTACACTTTACCTTACATGGACAACTTTGCTCCATAGTTTTATTCTTATATAACAATAGTTCCAGTTATCCCTCTAAACTCCAATTTGTGGTATATTATTACATAATTATAATTTCATTGCATTATTGAATAAACATAAACTTAAGCTCCATAAACAATTTGTTTTCCGAATTTTCGAGAAATGAGAACACTCATTTTCTGACATTTTTTTTTGTTCGTGGCATTGTTACGCCTATTTATATCCAGTCTCCATTCGGAGGTTTAAATGGATCATGTCAGGTTTTTAACCTATAAACACAACAACACATACTTCTTCAAAGGTCTCACTCCCAAGTATATATCTGTTTACAAATTGGGCCTGTAGATTGAAAATGAAAATAGTCCATTACGATCATATCAGACCCAACATGCTTCCATAAAATTAAAATATCCCTTAAAATTCGTATATTTCTTTGACCGAAACTGCATCAGGTAAGATGGTTTGCAAAGCCACCAGTCGATAAATTATTGCCCCTAGACCGTTTGACAGACGTCTCCATCCAATCTCACCAATAGGGAAGATGGTCTAAATGTTAATCGACTCCTTCAGCAACAACTCAACATAACCTTGGTTCGTTTCCTAGTACTCCAGGCGTATAAGATAATTCTTCATAGAGATAATTCAATAATACATTATGAACACATGTTGGAGCAAGAAGCTTTCTTTTACTAAGAACTGGATGAAATATTTATTACTTCAGTAATCTCCTTTTGGGAGGAGAATACTTGTTTCGCCTCTCATTAATGAGGCTTGCACTCATAAATACATAGACTTAAAAACTAAAACACTCAGATAATACAAATTTTTACTCAGAATCTATTATAAGAAAACTAAGGAAAATGTTCGATGTCCCCAGCTTCCTTCAACTCTCGTTATTTATAGAATTGAATCCGGACTTGGAAGGCGGATTCCAAAGCTTGTTGAATTTTTAAACGTCACTACTTATGTCTTCATCTTGAATTATTTCCTCTCCAGCTGCCTTTCTTTTTCTTCTGTATGACTCAACCCATGTTAGGTTTCTCGGGGAATCTTTTGAAAAGTTGGTTTGCGTGGTCCCCGAAGATAACACGTCTTGTGAACTGAGCCCTTATTCTTTTCAGCGGTATGGTCTTGTCGGTCGGGTTTGGGTCAGAATCCTTTCCCAAACTCGGGTTATTTCGGGGCATGCTAGATAGGTCCGATCGATACAATGGCCAACGTGCGCCATGTTATAGACTTTACCGGACGGAATCTTGTTCTCCCAAAGAATTCTTCTCTTTGTCTTGAAAAGTTCCTCTGCAAATCCAGTTGTTGATCATGTCATTGAATTTAGAAGGAAAGATCCATTTACTGAATTCTGGAAACACTTGAATGGATACTTGACTTTGAATGGATACTTGACTTTGTCCATTTCAATTAGACAAACCCAAAGTCCCCATGCTCGCCTTGTAGAAGCTTCATTTTCTAATATTGCTCCTACTAGTAATGGTGCCTCTTGTGGTGAAGCTGCTTTAATATATTTCAAAGCATTTCCATTCGGTCTTCTAAGCTTGGTGAAATGAAAAGCTTCGATAAACCTTTCTTTGTTGGTTCTGGAGCTTCACTCATGAAATACAGTTCTAAAATATCTTCGCTGGCCAAATGTGGATTATTGGCTCAAGTCTCATAAACTGCTTCCCCAATCCATTTTGGTAACTTTGAAATTCTGGGAATCCTGGTGACACGGTATATATTGAAGTTAAAGCTCCAAATGTATACCATTCTTGTACTTTATATGGATGACTTCCTGGTTTCATCCAAACTCTTGGGTATTTGCCTGAGATATCCACCATTGTTTTCTCTGAGTTAATACCTTTTCTTGTAATCAATTTCTCCCATTGTCGTTGATAAATCTACATTGGAGAAATCTTAATCTCCTTAGTTTGAACCTTAGATTTGGCTGTCTATGACCTAAGATTCAACTCTCCCTCTTTAACCCAGATGTACTGGGCTGACTTGAAGACTCGGGTTGTGACACTGGAGCTTCAACATTCATTACAGTTTGTACATCTTCGGAGGATGCATCACCTGCAACACTTGTGATTATGGTATTTGAATCAATAATCTCCGGGTTAGAGCCCCATTCTCCACTTGCCCCTTTCTGTATCGTAAGAGATGCGGCCTGGAGGAGAGGCCCTTGCAGTGCTAAGAACAATTGTCCTTGAGCAAACTAGCATGCTCGTATTTGACTAGAAATGGATTACTGGTCAGTCTATTGGAGTCGTCCATCGACTTCTGCATTGAGACATAACATGTAACACCCTTAACTTTTAACACACACACACACATATATATATATATATATATATATATTATAAAAATATAGTTCATAGACATCACAACTGCATTGCGCATAAGATTAGTATGTTAATCATCAGCTGTAAACTTTTCTGCACAAGCGGAAACATTTACTCAAAACGATTTAGCAATACTTATTCACACATGTTCATTTATCCGTATTACATAACATTAACGACTATGCCCTTTTATATACAGATCAAAATAAAACTCCCTATATGATATGTAAATGATGAGTTGAGGGAGAAGGATGGGAATCCAGCCGGCCGACCTTTGATCCATACTTTAAACTTCTGTCACACCTCACGGATCAGCTTTTATCTACAGCAACTAAAAATTTTCACATTGCATTTGGTGAGTTGCAAGCTCAGCAAGTATAATCCAATAACAAGCTATTTAACATCACATAAGCACATCATGAGTAACCATTTCACACCCTTTGTTCATATCATTCATAAACACATAAATGCACATGTTTGATCATATTCATTTACTGTTATGGGCCAGCTAATACCAAGAAATCGTGATCATGAAGATGGCCATGACACTCTGTAATTTATAATTCACGTAGAGTTCAGTGAACTCGAGGTGGCCGTACGGTACTCTGTAATCCAGAATTTCAAGATGTCTGTAATTCCATAACACATGATTCAAGGTCATTAGCGGCCATAACAGAATCCATTGATCTTTGATGAATGCATTTTCTGAAATCACATATTTCAGTCCATGTCAATAACATCAATAGAGATCGCATATCGCATTTCCATATCGATAACATCATTGGAGATCACATATCTCAATTCCATTTCAATGTCATCACATAGAGATCATATATCTCGCTTTCATCAAAAATACCACTAAAGAGAATCATACAATTCACATTAGAGCGCAACAAACTTTTAATCACTATAACCAAACTAGTAAATAACTGATTCGAACATATCAATTATATAGTCACACAAGTCAAATAACAAGCTAAAAGATTATACTTACAAGTGGTTTTCTTTTTCCGGTGTTCACCTAGTTGGCTTTATGTGCTCCTCTTTCGAGATTTTATCCTAATAATATATCAAAATTTGTATAACCACATTCAAGATTATATATTTAACTCGAACGATATCATGTGTATGCTCTGTAATCTTTTCATATAATAAATCTTAATTATTATGATGCTTAACTCAATTAATTACATATCATAATTAATTTGATTATTTCGTTAAAACTTATATGACATAATACAAGTATTATTGTTTCTTATGTATTAATATTTTTTATCCGGATTCCCTAATCAGCAAGTATAAGAAAAGGAAGGTAAAATAAATTTGATTAGTATAGAACCTTTACCAATATACCTTCTTTGTGTGCTAATCTTCCTCCTTTCTTTGCTTCCTTTTCTTATTTGGTTCTGTCGTCCCTTCACTCCACAGCTCCTTTCTATTTCTTGTGTTCTTAATTACCGCGAGTATATGTTTGTGTCAGGAAGTAATTTACATACAATAATCTTTTCCCATATTGAATAAGTCAAACTCTTTTTTGACCTACAAGATAAAAAACCATTTTTTCTACCCACTTTAGGTGTTCTTTTACCAATTTACCTTTAAAAGTAGTTTCACTTCATTAAAAATAGATCTAACTTTATCTTCTCTCTCTTTCTTCTTCCACTCTCCCCATTTTATTCTCTCTCTAGTTCTTTTCTTCCTCACCATATCTTCTTCCACCCACCCGTAACCAGACAAAGACAACAAAAAAGAGGTAATTCAAAGGGGTCGATGGTAGTTAGTTGGAATCGGTGTTGCATGCCTCGGACTAAAGGGGGGTTGGGCATTCGATCGATTGTTGCGGCAAATACAACTTTATTGATGAAAATGGGCTGGAAGGTCATGAACTCAGACTCGATGATCTTCAGCACCCTTAGGCGGCGCTATTTGACGGCGGATGGGGCGGTCTGGAGGTCATTTATTCTTCTTCTATCTGGACTGGGATTAGACCTTACATTTTGGCTTGCTTGGATGACTCTTGTTGGATCCAAAGGGCTAATTCCGAGGTATTATTTTGGATTGATAACTGGCTGGGTTATTCTATAGCAGACAAAATTGGTATCCCAGAGGAATATAGATACTTATTTCATCATCGCATTTCGGACTACTTTTATGATCGGTCCTGGCACTTCACCTTCTCGTTTGTGGAGGCTTATTTGGATCTTGTCCGGGCTATCGTACGCGTCCCTATTGCCCCTAATTAAGGGATACACGTGTATGGTTGAATTCCGAGGATAGTTTGGTTACCTCAAAGGCAGCATATGATCATGTGCGTCCCCATTATCCGGCGGTCAAATGGGGTTCTTGGATTTGGTCGCAACACATCCTGGAAAGGCGATCGGTGGTGGCGTGGCGGGCTATCCACAATTGATTGGCTCTTTTGGATCTATTATGGGCCAGGGGGAGTTTTACTGGCCCCTCAGTTTGTGCTCTTTGTACTGGCCCCTCGGTTTGTGCTCTTTGTCGTGACTCTGCTGAATCGGTTGACCATTTATTTGTCTCTTGTGTCTTTGCAGGGGCTCTCTGGCGATGGATTCTCGATCCATTCAACGTTCACCCTTTTGAGGCTAATAGCTTTAATGAATACCTGGTGCGGCTAATGAACTTTCATTTCATTGAGCAGGTTACTTTTCTCTGGCGTGTGGCTATCCTTTCCTGCATATGGCTCATTTGGCATATCCCGAATAAGCTGGTTTTTCACAAAAAAATCTGGACAGTGGATGCGGCGACTCTCCATCTTCGGGTACTCATAGTAGAATCATCGCCATTGGATCGGGAATGCATGCACAACGACCAATAGGACCTTCTCATCCTGCATAGGCTGCGAGTTCCTGGGTGGGCTAGAGAAGCACTGAAGATTGTGGAAGTTAACTGGCAAAAACCCTCCGGGTTGGACCAAGGTAAATACGTACGATAGTTCTTTGGGGGCATCGGGCAATCTCACTGCTTTCGGGGTTTTCCGAAATTGTAGAGGTTTCTTTCGGTGGTGTTTACGTAAATCATTGTGGTTTGGGCTATGCGTTCGAAGCTGAATTGGTTGCAGCAATGTGGGCGATCCAATATGCTTTTGTCAAAAGTTGGACACAACTTTGGCTAGAGTCGGATTCGATGTATATGGTGAACTTGCTGGAGAAGAGATCGGCGGAGGTCCCGTGGCACCACCTTAGCAATTGGCGCTACACTTTGCATCTTCTCGCTCATATGGATTTTGTGGTCTCACATATTTTTTGGGAAGGCAATCGGGTGGCAGATATGTTGAGCAAGAAGACGGAGTACGGTACATGGTGGGGCGTCCCACCTGCGAGCTCGTCACTTATCTCACTGATGACTATGTTGGCCAATCCAACTATATGTTTGTTACTTAGTGTGTCCTGGCTTCAGGTTTCTTTTCCCATTTTTGGACGCTTTCTTCATTCATGGGAGGTACTCTTTTTCCTACCAAAGGTTTTCCCCACAAGGGTGGGTTTTATCTTGGGAGGTTTTAACAAGGCCCCAACCATTCAACCATTTGGTCGGTTTGTGACCATTTCTTTATAATTTATGACATTGTTTCCAGGCTTATTTTTGGTTACTTGATCAGCCTGTGATCATGACAACTCTCTTTATTATTTTTATATATAATTTCGAATTTATTCAAAAGAACATTCATCACCATATATTCATGTTGTTATTTATGTAGATAAAAGTTTTAGATTTAAGATTTCTTTTCTTCTCAGTTTGTGAAAATTTCCACTTTTAGGTTTTAGATTTCTTCAGACTTAGAAGCATGATTCTCGAGTCACGTTATATGATATATAACGTGTTATGTATAACACGTTATATAGTATATAACATGTTATATGCTATATAACGTGATATACATAACAAGTTATACTATATAACCTGATGTTTATAACACGTTATATGCTATATAACGTGTTATACATAACACATTATACTATATAACGTGATGTTTAAAACACGTTATATAGCATATAATGTGTTATATAGATCACATTATATAGTTTATACCGTGATATGTATAACACGTTATATGTTATAGTATATAACGTGTTATATATAACGTTATATGCTATAAAACGTGATCTTTATAACACGTTATATAACGTGATATATAGTATAATGTTATATATCTATATGTATATAACGTGATATAATAAAAAATGTCTTATAACCTTAAATTTTAATTTATATAACGTGATATTTTCCACAGATGAATTCTGGATATATTCTTGTTCGATTTGGGGGACATTGGGATGGTTCGGAATATAAAAATGGTGAAGAGGAGGCTATATGTGTTGAACCAGGTAAAATTAATTATGTTTGTTTATTGGACGAGATCTATGGAGTTGTTGAAGCTGATAGGACCATATACGACTGTATAATGTACTCTTTTGTGGATATTCCTGGAAATAAGATTACAAAGTGAAAGCTGAAAAACGATCGTGACAATGATTGTGCTTTTGCAAACAACAATTTACCCGTTGTTTTCGTTACAGTAAAAAGAAAAAACATTGAGACAACCTCGCACGATGTGGTGGGTAGTCAATATGGGCGTAATCAATTTGGGAATGAGCAAGGTGCGGGGGGAGATTTTATGCAGCCAATGACTTCACCAAATATCATGTGTGGCCAAATGTTCCCAGTTGGAACTTCCAACAATATACAATACTCAATCCCTGTCATGCCAGATCACATTGGGTTCCAACCCTATTGTGGCCCTTCAACGCATACACCGAATGTTGACCAACCCAGCCCAAGCGCTCCAGAACATAATATTGATCAATCCATAGAGAACGTAGTCCCCAATGGTATAAAGGATTGTTATCCTGATTTCGGTTGTGATTGGGGTGAAGATAGATCAAGATTTATAGAAACAGATCAGAAGGGTGATAATAATGATACTACTGATGATGAATGTAACAATCATCTTGCAGATGATGATGTCGCCACTGATGGTGATGGTGGTGATGATAATGAGGGTAATAATCATTTTGAAGATGACCACCAACGTGCTGATTTTGAAGAATTTTGTGAGTGGAGACATAGACGAAGAGAAATATTTGCAAAGACTCCAATTGAAGAAAGAGTTATTCAAAATAACACCGTATCAACAGAGAATCAAAGTCAAATTCCAAATATCCGCACAAATGTCCGGGTTGAGGATACTGAATGGGATTACAATAGGGGAAATAAGAGCAGTTCGTGCATCACAAGGTTGGGTAATCCCAATTGCACCATCACACGTCTCACCCCAACGTGATGAACCTGGAAGGTTGGAAGCATCAGGTGGTACATTACGTCAATGTGCAACATACATCAGCAAAGCTGATTTGGAGATGGTTGTTGGCATGTATCACCTTGAAAATCAAGTTGAGTACCGAGTTGAATGCTCGGATAGGTCCCGTTTTAATGTGATTTGTAGATATGAGCGTTGTCCTTTTAGAATGCGTGGACATGGAAAGAATGATATGTGGAGAATAGGAAAATTTGACACGCACATGGGATGTGGGATGAATGTGAATGAAATGCATCTAGATAGGTGCATTCTAAAGTAATCGGTCATTATTTTGCATCTAGATTGCTAGTGGAGCATTCTAGTCTCGTTCCAAGAGATATGATGGCAGAACTAGAATCTCGACATGGACTAAAAGTGAGTTATAATGGTGCATTAAGTGCAAAACATCATGCTTTTGGAATGATATTTGGAGATAACGACAAATCATGCAAAATGTTTCCATCTTACACACACATGTTGGCTTTGACAAATCCTGGATCTATAGCAAAGTGGAAAGTAGATCATGCTTATAGATTTCAGTATGTGTTTTTTGCTCTGCATGCATCGATTATTGGATTCCTAAACCATGGCAGGCCTGTTTTTGTTATTGATTGAACATACCTTAAAGGCAAGTACCGAGGAATATTGTTCGTTGCCGTAACAAAAGATGGTAATGAACAAATATTCCCCCTCGCAGTTGGGATTGGTGACGTTGAGAATGACGAGTCGTGGACATAGTTTTTTAACCAATTGCGAGAAGCTTAAGCTTGCCCCCGTGATCTTTTGATTGTCTCTGATCAACATAAGAGCATCGGTAATGCAATAAAAACAACAGTATCGAGGAAGCGCATGGTCTTTGCACTTATCATTTGCAAAAGAATTTGGCTCAAGATGCACGTCGGATGTAGTAGCAATGTTCAGAAATGCAGAATATTCTTACCGCCAGGAAGACTATGAAAAATATCTTGCAAACATCAAAATTGCTAGTGAGAATGGTGCGTTTAAAAAATTAGAACCTGCAGAGAAGGAAAGATGGTCTTGATGTAAGTGTCGTGTCCGGCGATATGGGTTCATGACATCCAACTCGGCTGAGAGCTTTAATAGTCGATTATTATGGGCCAGAAAGTTGCCAGTTTGTTCTGTGCTTGAGTGTGCACGTACTATAATGGAAAAATGGTTTTTCGAGTGACGCACTGCTAATGAACGGGCTGAAGAGTTAACACAAGAAGGAACCAAAAGAATATGTATTGCAGTTGAGGCAGGTCGTAGGATGGATGTCCAATGTCTTAGCAGTGTCAAGTACAAGGTGAAAGATGGAACGAAGAATTATTTGGTCAACTTGTCTCTAAGAACGTGCAGTTGTAGAGAGTTTGAATATGAGTTGATGCCTTGCTCTCATTCATCTGCAGCAATTAGGAAGGCGAACCTCAATATTTATTCATTCGTTGCACTTTATTATAAAACCGAAAACCTTAAACAAATGTGGGCGGGTGAAGTGCTACCAGTTCCTGATCCAGGTGAGTGGGTTGTTCCTGAAGATGTGATAGAATCAAAATTCAATCCCCCAAATGATCCTAGACAAGTCGGACGACCAAGACAAAATAGAGTACAATCCGTTGTTGAGTCATCGAGCAACCGTTCAAATAAGAGTCAAGTATGCTCAAGATGTGGGGTTGCTGGCCACAATTCTGTTAAATGTAATATGTCGATTCCGCTCGAACACGGTAGCGCCTAAGTAACACAATTGGGTACTTCCAGAAAGGTGCGTAGTAAAAAAATGCGAAATATGTCGATCTACTGATCACACTCGTAGAAAATGTCCCAGACGCCCGAATGACGAAAATTAGAAGAGATGTTAAGATGTTAGTCTTAGTTGTATGTCTTATTAGAACGTGTTGTAATTTCTCTTTGGTTGCGCATTATCTTGTTGTGTATTAAACTTTTTAGAATGAGGTAATCCATAACACGAAAAATTCATAACACATTATATACATAACGTGTTATGCCTTATCACGTTATATATATAACGTGTTAAGTAGGCATAACACGTTACACGTTATATATATAACGTGTTAATATTAACACGTTATATATATAACGTGTTATGCCAACTTAACACGTTATGATTGTCAAAATTATATCCAAATTTACTCCTGACTGCCTTACAACTTTGCAAAAATATATACAAATGTACTACTCCTCTACTGTAATTATACTACTATCCGTACTATACTTAAATATCGAAAAGGCAATCCTTTGCCGAATCTTGGCAATCGTCTTATGAACAGTTGCCTTGTTCATTTTCCGGACGATGAGGGACTCAATCTGCACAAGGGCCAATGGCCTGCAACTGACGCTATCTAGCTGCTCAAAACAATCCTTTATCGCGGGCTCGACAATCTCCAACTCGGGATGAATAGTCTGACCATGACTAAAGAAGCTTGTGTACTGCAGCAATGCAGGAGGATGCGACGTAGTGGATGTGTCTCTTTGATCCTCGAGGCCCTAATCTCAGGGGTATACCTATGACGTACAGCGTCGTGTAGATGTATCGCCCCTGCACGAGGATCCAACTGACAAGCAACAAAATGTCTCTTAAAATTGCACACCATCAAAACCTGGAAAAAAATATTGCAAATCAGTAAATGAACAAGGCATATATGGACCAAAAATTGAAAAAGTAATCAAAAATTTATTTTCATTACCTCATTAACATTTTTCTAGTCTGTCGGATTCCCCCAACCCCGAGGACCCTTTTGACAATATGGACCATTTTGTCTAATTCTTCGGGTGGGACAATCTCCATCTTCAAAGGGTCATATATGGTGCCCTCGGGGTCTTTGCCATTCAGCTTGTCCCAAATGATGTCACAATAATCCTACAAAACAAAAAAAATTGATTATTTAGACAAAAAACTACACAAAAAATTAAATCTAAGATTTTTTTTAAAATTAATTTTACTCACCAAGAGAAACGTATCAATAATCATATATTTTCCCACCACTTGAGCATGAGGAAAAAACCCAAGAAATTTGGGATCCGACCGGAGAATAGCCAAGTATGCATTGATATGTTATTTCAGAAAATTACAGAAAAGTACATGTTAAACATCCATTTTTAATGCCAACAAACCCAACATAACACGTTATATTAAGGCATAACACGTTATATATATATAACGTGTTAATGTATAACACGTTATATATATTACGTGTTATGCTTTAACACGTTATATATATAACATGACAACATATAACACGTTATATATATAACGTGTTAATATATAACTAGTACATTATTAACACGTTATATATAACGTGTTATATGTTGTCATGTTATTATATAACGTGTTAATGTATAACACGTTATATATATAACGTGACAACATATAACACGTAATATATAGCGTGTTAATGTATAACGTGTTGTGCATTAACACATTATATATATAACGTGTTAATTAGTAACACGTTATATATATAACGTGTTATGCATTAGCACGTTATATATATAACGTGATAAAGAACGTATTAAATTATAAAATACTTACATCATTTTTCATCTCCTTAGTAACATCCTCAAGCTCCCGAAACCAACCCGGCCCAACAGTATACATCAATACCACATTCCTTCTGTGATGCAATTCAAATTGTATTTGGTTAATTAACAGGAAAGAAAATAAATAAAATGTTGGAAATTGACTTATTTGAACATGTTACTCACTCCTCTGTGGACGCCAAGAAACGACGATACTCATCCGTTGCCGTAGCATCTCTAATACGCACATTTATGGGCCTGAATGGGCTGATAAGAAAATGGGATGGTTGTCTATCTCGAATAGGCTGCTGCTGAATAGTCGCAGCGGGGGGAGGAGGAGGAGGAATGATAGTCGTAGCGGGGTAGGAGGGGGAGGAGGGGGAGGAGTGATAGTCGCAGCGGGGGGATGAGGCAGAATATGAGTGGTCTGGCTGGCGGTGGCATGACTGGCGTGCATGAACTCCTCGTACTAAGCCATGAATGGGAACTGGCGGCTAATATCAGACCAAATAAGCTACAGTACCGCACCAAGCTCCTCGGTCACACGATCACCCAACTGGGTGAGGTGCTACTCAGCCTCGTCAAATCACCGCCTAACGAGCTCGTCCATATCGTCAAATTGCCGCCCCAGTCCACCAACGTGCTCATCAATGCGGGCAGCTTCCAAACATGTAATGCGGTCACCAGACCATGTCAGACGTTGTTCCAAGCGAGTCAAGTGATCATCAACACGCTTCCCTATCCCAGCAATCCGCTCCTCTATCAATGTCCTCAAAGAGGCCCTGATATCATCATCCTCACCCGCCTGCAGCCCAGTATCATACTGCTCCTCATAATGATCGACTGGGATATCCTCTAAGAAATGATCGGAGTGACTGTCTGGTTGTCGGATACTAGGATCATCATCCTGGCGAGCTGGCGGATCTGTCTTAAGCCTCTTCTGAGGCCTTTGAATGGATGTGCCGGCTACATCCTCTATACGTCTGCCCTGACTCGCACCTCGTGTGCCCCTACTCGCACCCCGTGTGCCCCTACTCTCACCCCAAGTGCCCCGACTCGCACCCCAGGGTATGCCCCGACTAGCACCTCAGGATGTCCAACTACCCCGAGCACCCCTACTCCCCGAGCATCCCCCCTGAACCTGTTCTCTCTCGGGGTATATCGAGGAGGACCTGAGAGGATATCGTCAACGATGTCTGTTGAATACAGCTGACACTCCTCCTTCTCACTCGGCGCCAATGTCTTGTGGCACAAAAAAGATCCCTGAATGGCACAACGATTTATAAATAAACATTTATACAAGTTATACAAACAAAACAAAGAATTATACAAGTTATATACCTCCTCAAACAAAAAATCTGCCTCGTCTATCATCCTCTTTTTGAACCTCCAACGAAGGCATCTAGGTACCCGGACAGACGAGACTCTCGTACCATAGGCCTCACCCAAAGAAGGTATAGCCTCGAATGCCCATGTCTGTCAGAAAATATTTAACCAATTTAATTAGCAAATTAACAAGAGTGTCATGAATATATAAAAATACAGAAATTAGTCATAAAACGAGTATGTACCAACAACGCAAATGTTGGCCCATAGAAGTGATACGAAGGTAACCGATTCTCATCACTAGGAGTCGACAATGTACGAGGCAAACTCCGTATATAGTGCATCAAGATTGTATAAGTATACTTCCCCCACGAGAAGCTCTCCCAATGCAAGGTGTCCTCAACTAGGACCCAAACCCACTGATCCACTGTTATCGTCTGCTGATCTAGACCGACAAGCAGATAATACAGAACCAAGATTTTCGCCACCTTGAGCGTATTAGCCGGTGACTCATGGAATCTACCCTCGACAAAAAGATCATACAGGCGAGAGGCAGTGATGCGCTGCTCACGAATCAAATATGTCTGATACACCCCCCTCTGGTATGTCATGCTCTGCAGTAATATCAAACGGCATCGGGGCAAACCGTAGACCAGTACAGAGAGCATACTCGCGATGAGAGAACCTGATGTCGTGTTCTCCTATATGAAACCAACACTCATCATCCGAGGCCTCCGGTCTACGTATCTCGTGGCATAAAAGTGCATGGACGGGAGCATTACAGTTGTATCTCACGTCAAACTCAAGAAAGTGACTGAAACAGGAGTTTTTGAACTTCGTATGTACGTCATAGTCTCCCGAGCGCCTCCTTAACTCCGCGTCGATTCCAGTGAGGACTTTGGGATTGATGTGTCCGGAAATATTAGCTCGGGAATCACGGTAAGACTCCCTCCTCCACGAAGGTCCAAACTAATTAATTTGAAAAAAACATCGAGAAATATAAGATATTTTTACCAAGTTATAAGCTAAAATATGACATGAAAACTGTCCAAAACATATCACGGTATATATATACACATTATCATGTTATATATAACATGATATAGCTTATTACGTTATATATATATAACATTATATATAAGATAACTCACATTATATATATAACGTGATAAGATAACTCACGTTATATATATAGCGTGATAACTGTTCTTCTTCCCCAAGTCCTTTCGTCTTATATATAACGTGAACTGCTATTATAATGTTATATAATATAACGTTATATAAAGTGTTATAGCTTATCACGTTATATATTTAACGTGATATATCTTATCACGTTATATATATAACGTGATAATGTTTCTTCTTCCCCAAATCCCTTCGTCTTCCCCAATCGCCCCCGGCACAATACCAGTCACCCCTAAAACCCTAAAATCGAAATATAATTTAACCTAAATCAAACTCGTATCATCCCTAAAAATCAACATAAAAACCGTAAATCAAAACTCGTATCATCCCCTAAATCAACTATGTATTCTTCAAACCCTTTACCTAAATCAAAAATTAACACAAAGCCAATAAAAATAAAATATAACCTCAAGAGCGGCATCGATGGTGGCGGAGGCGGAGGCGGCGACATTGTCACGGTGGGGAGAACTTGGGGGATCTTCGACGGAGGGGTTGTCTTCGATAGGTGGTCGGTCTTCGACACCGGCAGGTACGGCGGCGGCGGCAGAGGGTGCATTTTCACTATCCATCACACGCTTTGGCTTCTCACGATATGTGTTTGTCTTTTTTGCTATTTTTTTGGGATTTTTTTGCAAATGAAAGTGAAAAAATTGGCTTTTACTTTTGTTACTGTTTTTCACTGATCTTGAATTTTTGTGGGTGTTTTGGTCAATTTTGGTAGAAAAGTAGGTCTTTTAAATGGGTGGGTAAAAAAGAGGCTTCCCTATCATATGTGGCTACTTAAATTTTTTTCCTTATATATATATATATAGGGAGAGGGTTATATGAGACCACCTCATAGGGTAAGTCCATAGGGACCAATCCTAGCCACATATCTATATTTTTCAATGGTTGTGATTTTAGAGCTAAAATTCAGATTAAATGTTGGTAATTAGAGAAAGGGGTAAATTAGTCATCCTACAAAATTACCCAATATTCATGGGATTCTGTTCACATTATGATTACACAATATATCCAAATCTCACATAAAATTCAACGTGAACAAATCTCATCTTCCTTAATCATCCTCCTTCTTCTTCAACTCACTACTGTGAGAAATCATTCATCCTTCTTCTTCAACGCACTATTGTGTGAAAAAAATTGCAGACAATTTGCCATAGTTGCTAGAGCTTGGCTTCAGTTCGAAGTTTTCTTATGAAGATGTAATTTGTTGCTTGTGTAGATGTGTCATTGTGTTTTTATATACCATTAACTACATAAACATGTTATAAGCAACAAATACATACTACATAAGCAACAATCCTATACTAAATAAGCAACAAATATACACTACGTATGCACCACGAATACATTAGCTACATAAGCAAGTCATAACAACAAACCATACTACATAAGCAACAAGCCTATACTACATAAGCAACAAATATACACTACGTATGCACCACAGATACATTAACTACATAAGCAAGTCATAAGAAACAGACTCATACTACATAAGCAACAAGTCTATATTAGATAAGCAACAAATATACACTACGTATGCACCACGAATACATTAACTACATAAGCAAGTCATAAGCAACAAACTCATACTACATAAGCGATAAACATATACTATATAAGCAACGAATATACACTACACATGCATCACAGATATATTAACTACATAAGCAAGTCATAAGCAACAACCCTATACTACATAAGCAACAGAGAAATTTTTTTGAAACTGAAACGCTAGAGAGAGAGTATGCGTGAAGAGTGGGTGAAATCATGTGAAAGAGGGAATGAAATCTTAGTAACTGATTCTAAAGTGCCAAATTACCACCCTCCCATTTTTAATTGCTGAAACAAAAAAATAAAAATAAAAATGCCCTAAAAATCTGGACCACCCAAAATTGTTGATCTATGGTTAGGATGTGTCCCCATGAACTCACCCCAAATAGGAGGACCTATTTGACCCATATCCTACATATATATACATACAACTATGGAGAGAATTCTAAATGGATTGACCTATCTAATGGCCAATTAAAGTGAATCCTTAATGCTAAAGAAATAGAATGCAAAATTGCAACGCTAACTTTCACTGTACGTGTATACCCAAAAGACCTCTTGACATGCACACACATATATACATATATATTTTAATATAGGAGATCAATCCATTTATATGTGTCGTGTGTGATGTTCTGTTTATACATTTTATATCTTATATATTTTTATAGGTCCCTCAATTAGTTTCTAATTATAATTTAACACTTCTTATCTAATGTACCAAATATATTTCAAGGGTCTACATGCAATATTTATATATGTTTATTTTGATATCTGCACATTATCACATAATTATATGAAAACAATTTATATATTAGTAAATATCTAATAAATATAATTAGCAATTCCACATAATATGTTCGCTAGCTACATGCACCGATGACATCCTTCACCTCTAAATTTATTATCGATATTAAAACTATTTGTAGCTAACGTGATTATGCTAAAAATAAAAAGAACATGATTTTACATGCATTCTAATGTGAATATGAGATGTCAAAATGCGTGTAATTATGCTTACGAATAATTAACTCTACGAATTAAAATGCAAAAGTTCTGGGTAATGACATAACATCCTAAAATCCCTTCCTTCAATAGCTGATAAATCTTCTCCAATTTCTTAAGGAAAAACCTTCGGCTTTGCAGTACATATTTCGACATCCGAATCAATATAAGCGGCGAAATACTCGGCCTCGCATTACAACATAAATGACATTAGGTAACACTCAAAAAATGTTACCTAATGGCCATAAAATGTTACTACAGACAATAGGTAGCACTTTTATGGCGCTGCACTTGCTCGTGCTACCTATTGTCTAAGGTATCACTTTTATTAGCTTTTAGTAATACTTTTTCTAAGTGTTACATTATGTTTTCAATTGGTAACACTTTGAAGCATTGTTTCTAAAGTGTTACATATGAATCTTATGTAACACTTTTTTGTAACACTTTTTTTTATTTGTAACACTATAAAAAAATACTTCTAAAGTGTTACATATGTATCTTATGTAACACTTGTTTTGTAGCACTTCGTAGAAATACTATTTTTTGCCACCAAGTAGATTCGAACCCACGACCTGTTATGTATGGAAGTAACAATTTGCCACCAAGCTAAGTTGATTCTTATTTCAACTTTTGCTTTGTTTTATATATACACATACACGCACACATATATGTATATATAATATATTTTATATAATAAAGATTATATTTTATAATATATGTATTACATTATATTATGCACTGTATATATCAAATTTTATATTGTATAGTATATAGTTTGAAATCATATTATCTTATATATTAAAGGACACAACAAATTAAAAATATCAAAAATATATAAAATAAATTTACCGACTGATAAATATTCAATCGGTAAAAATAAAAAATATATACAAATATAAAATTAATTTACCGGCAGATAAAAAAGTTCTAACAGTAAAAAAATTAAAGAATAAAGAAAATAACGAAAAAATAATTTACCGACAGAAAAAATTCCTAAGTAATTACGGACAACATCATTTTTCAATGGCAATTTTTTTTAAAAAAGTAAAAAAAATAAAAAAAAATATTTTAACGATGAAATTGGTCTCCGTTAGTAAAAATTAAAAAATAAATAAATAATAATAATAAAATATATACATTCGCATTTTCCGTCGGTATTAAGACGGAATTAATTGCCTTCGTAAAAAATAAAAAAATAAAAGCAAAACTAAAATACTTTGTAGAAAGAAAACAAAAATTCAGTTAAAAAAACAGAGTACATGATGTCTACAATTTTTAGATTTGGTGACATCAATTAATTAAATAAATCTTTGACATGATTTAATGATAGTTATATAATTTTGTGTTACTAAAATATAGCTTAAAAAGTGTTACAATCAATAAAATATAGTGTTGCCAAAAGTGCTTCTTAAATAAAGTGATACCTATTTGCGTTACAAAAGAAATAACAAAAACAAAGTGATACTTAAAAAGTGTTACTTATATAAAAGTGTTAAATATAAGCGTTACATATTGATAAAAGTGTTACCTATTTGCGTTACAAAAGAAATAACAAAAAAAGTGATACTTAAAAAGTGTTACTTATATAAAAGTGTTACATATAAGTGTTACATATTGATAAAGTGCTACAAAAGTGTTACATAAATATTGTAATGTAAAAAGTGTTACATATGTAACTTATGTAAAAAGTGCTACAAATTTTGTGTTACCTAATGTCATTTATGTTTTAGTGTCGTATACATCATATAAACATTCCGATAGATTAATGAATACAGTGGTCATCTGATTCTGTATCTTTTATCAGCCACTATGAACTCCATCTCATTTTGTAATCTTTCCCAAATTTTATGATCTTCATGAAATACAATACCCAATATTAATTCCGATAGAGTAATGAATACATTACTCTTGTCTTCTAGGATGATGTCTATGAATCTTGTGACTCTTCCATTGAGTTCTTTAGTTTGAGCTAACTGCAACGCAACAACTTTGCCAATAATATCTGAGAAACAAATACAAGTTAAATTATTGTTTTACGTAGAAAGTAATAAAATTATCATTTTAATGTGAAGACATGTTAAATGGGTTTATTCGCATCAAACAAAATGGTTTCATCAACTTGCTCTATATCAGTCTGTTCACAAATTATTTTTATGTTATACGTGAATCTTGGGAAAACTGTTGGATAGAATATATCTGGAATGTTTCTGTTTAGAAGAAAATGGCTAAGTGTTTAGGATTAGTCGAGGCCTGATTTAGAATCAGTCTCCGCAAGACGGAAACGCCCCGTATACAAGTGCTAACGGTTCCGGCGCATGTCCCTAAGATACAACGACTATTTACATCTCGAGTTTACAACACTTGCAAACTCGAAACACAGCGAACAAATGAAGTGTTTTGACTTTCAAGCTATTGAAGGAATGGGAGAATCAATATGCTTTGTAATTCAAATGACCGATTTTAATCTGATAATTTCGTGTCAAAAATCATCTGCAGGGGCTTCAATACTATAGGCAATGAAGTGCTCGTACGGAAAATCGTGTCTGTAGGCTCGAACAGGCACCTTTGCACTGAACAGACGCACCTGCGCAGGGAAGCACGACCAGACGCATGAATCCTTTCAAGTGGCTGCAATTATCGATAAGTTGCCACCATTGTGGAAGGATTTCAAAAACTACCTCAAGCACAAGCGCAAAGAGATGGGGCTTGAGGATCTGATTGTTCGGCTAAAGTCGAAGTACCTAAGCCAAAACAAGTTAGAATCGGTCCGAAGACGATCGATTGTGCTTTCATTTGATATGCTGACAATAGTATTGCATATCGCTTTTTAGTGCACAAGTCGGCTATTCCTGATATAAATGAAGGTATGATCATTGAATCAAGGAATGTTCTATTTTTCTAGAATATCTTTCCGAACAAAGAACGGAAAAAGAAAGTTCGAGTAAACGGACTTATGAAACTACAATGTTACCTCAATGTGATGATGAAGAGGAACCAAGACGCGTAAAAGGACGAAAATAGCTAAGTCTTTTGGTCCTGATTTTCTAACTTATATGTTAGAAAACGAACCCCGAACTATTCAAGAAGCATTGTCTAGTCCAGAAGCTCCTCTCTGGAAAGAAGCTATCAATAATGAGATAGATTCCATCTTGCAAAATCACACTTGGGAGTTGGTTGATCTCCCACCGGGTTGCAAACCTTTGGGATGCAAGTGGATCCTTAAAAAGAAGTATAAAGCAGATGGATCTATCGACAAGTATAAAGCCCGATTGGTAGCTAAAGGGTTTAGAAAAAAGGAGGGATATGACTTATTTGATACATATTCTCCTGTCATGAGGATTACGTCCATTCGTGTTCTCATTGCTATTGCAGCTTTGCATAACCTTGAGATACATCAAATGGACATTAAGACTGCCTTCTTGAATGGTGAGCTTGAAGAGGAGATTTATATTGAACAACCCGAGGGGTACGTTGCACCCGGTCAAGAGCAAAAGGTGTGTAAACTTGTTAAATCACTTTATGGACTAAAACAAGCACCTAAGCAATGGCATGAAAAGTTTGACTCGACATGAAGTCTAACGGTTTCAAGATCAACGAATGTGATAAGTGTGTCTACATTAAAGGTACCACAAATGATTACGTCATAGTATGCCTTTATGTAGATGATATGTTGATTATGGGTAGTAATCATGATTTAATCATGAATACTAAGAACATGTTGAAGAAGAACTTTGACATGAAGGATATGGGATTATCTGATATTATTTTAGGGATTAAAATCTCTAGAACTTCAGATGGAATTGTCTTGTCACAATCCCATTACGTCGAAAGCATACTCAGAAGGTTTAATGCTTTTGATAGTCCTCCGGCTAAGACACCTGTAGATCTAAGTCTACACTTGGCCAAGAATATAGGCGAACCAGTTTCTCAGCTGGAATATGCAAGGGTAATTGGCAGTCTGATGTACTTAATGAATTGTACACGACCAGACATTGCATATTCAGTAAGTAAAGTGAGTAGGTTCACGAGTAACCCGAGTACGTATCACTGGAAAGCCGTGACAAGGGTACTTAGATATTTAAAGTATACCATGAACTATGGAATACTTTATAGGAGATATCCAGCAGTATTAGAAGGATACTGTGATGCCAATTGGATATCAGACACAAAAGACTCCAAGTCCACAAGTGGATTTTTTTTCACAATAGGTGGTGGAGCGGTGTCGTAGAAGTCTTCTAAGCAGACGTGCATAGCTCGATCCACTATGGAATCCGAGTTCATTGCTTTGGATAAAGCTGGAGAAGAAGCTAAATGGCTTAGAAACTTCTTATAGGATATTCCGTGTTGGAATAAGCCAGTGCCTGCTGTTATGATACACTGTGATAGTCAATCAACAATCGGAAGAGCACAAAGCAGTATGTATAATGGTAAGTCTAGACATATACGCCGTAGACACAATACCATTAGACAGTTGATTTCGAATGGGGTTATTTCGGTTGACTACGTGAAGTCAAAGGAAAACCTTGCGGATCTGCTTACGAAAGGCATAAATCGAGATCAACTGTATAAGTTGTTAAGGGGAATGGGTTTAAAATCCACAACTTAAAGAATGTTCATAGCGGTAACCCAACCTTGTGAATTGGAAATCCCAAGACCTTGGTTCAATGGGACAACTAAGTTATGAATGTTCAGCTGAACAATTGGAAAATGTGTTAGCTCATTCTCTATACATCCAAGTGAATGTAAACCTGCTGAATGTGGTGAGGTTAAGTTTAAGACTTTTAATGATTCCTATACCGAAAGGTGGAGTATTGCAGGATACTCTTCAATAGGAGATCACCTATATAAGTGAGAAGTAATGGCCGCTTCAAAAGAAACACTTATGAACCTAGGATATGGTCCAGGGCCGAAATGGACATAACGTGAGAACAACAAGTGTTAGAGTTGTTATTGTGTAAGTACTGTTATCTCGATTTACACAAACGGCTGAGTAGTTCAAGACATCGCGTCACTTAGCAGCCAGTAAATCCGATAGTATTTTACTAAGGAAGGTTCAAAGCCACAAGCTACCTATCCTGATTCAATAACGATTCGCCGAGACTTTCAAGCGAATCTGCATACACGCATGCATTAATTTCAATCCTCTTGATTTTCGATTCTTGAATCTGATTTGTAGTGAAATGAGGTGAAGTTTGTAAAGGAAAATTTCAATTTATAGAGTTGAATTCTGGAATTTATGATTGAGAATTAAGTTCTTACATTAAAAATTTATAACCATTCACCTTTCATATTCCTTTCATTAAGTTTGAGCCCTTTTAAATTCATAACTGAATTTTATTAAAAAGTGTCTTTTCATCTAATATCATTTAAGCTAGGAATTTTTAAAATCCATAACTGAAATTTCATTAAAATGGCTAATTAAAATTATATTTTTCTTATTAATAAAATTATAATTCATATAATAATAATTGAAAAATACGGGATATTACATAGATATTTTCTTTTCGAGAATGATAAGACAGAGTGAAAATTGGATATTTGTTGTTGCAGTTTCCAATCTACAAATTTACAATGCATCGATTATTAGATATTTATAGAGTTTAAGGTATTACTGTGTAAGAAAGTAAATCATATCATATATCGAATTTTATTTCTGTACTCGCATAGCTTATATTCAGTATGTTCTTATAATTACTAGTTATGCATAAATTATATTTATTAGGCTGATTTTTTTATTTCAACAATAATAGATTGCGTAATATAAATAAATCAAGATTTGCTGAGATCATTTATTTAACGATTTTTGACACAAAGATTCTAAAAATTTCGATAATTTTATTTGACTAATTAAGGTAAGATTATTGTCATAGCGTTTATTTCACAATTTTTATAGAAATAATAATATCCAAACTAAGTTAAATGAATATAAAAATTTTGATTTCGTTGACTGATAATTTGTATCATTATGTTGGACAATAAAATGGTCAAATGAATGGAATTTACAGGCACAACTATATTGACTAATTTAAATTGATTTTATTCCAAACGAAATTTACTGGCATATATTCTTTGAATAATCTAAATCAATTATATTCCAAACCAGGAGCAAACAATTAAAGAGCGACGTTTATATTTGGTGATTATTCTTTTACAAATTAATATGTCAATCATGCATTTATTTATTTTATGAATAAATAATTCTTGACTAATTTACATCGGTTATCATGTATGTTAATTTACAGCTGCATATATCAGTATTTGTCAATATCCAATAATTCTACAATAAAAATATTAATAAATTAAATAAAACTATTTTACGTTTTTGGCAACCCTTTTAGGCGGGAAGACAATTTAAGAAATATGTTGCTTATTATAGTACGTCAAGTAATGGCTATAGTCATAACGTGGAGGCATGAAAAGAGTTTGAGAAGAGTTGATAATAGTATGTTTGTAAACCTTAGTACAATTTGAACAGGTCTAACGGTTCTTGAAGCGGGGCTGGTCTTAAGTTTTACTTTTTCTTGAACGGACAGGTCTTAGATTTGGACAAGCCCATCCCACACTCGCCTTATTGTCATCCATATACATGTTACTTCAATTTTTGAAGAAGTAGACATAAATCTCAACAAAATAGTTTGAAGTTGTTTCCATAATTCATAAAATATTTTAAGAAAATAATTGCACATGTATAAAAGTTATTTCCATATATCGCATGGATGATTGCTAATTAGCAATTTTGGCATGATTAATCATATTTGGAAAGTGCAAGACGAAATATTGTATTCGAGTGATGCAACATTGTTGGGCTTTGGTCCAACATCCTACTTGCAATTGTCTTTAAAGAGGCGCGAGGCGTGGCTCGCGATTCGAACTCGCGAGCGCTGGCTTGCACAGCTAAAGGACAGCTTAAAGGATTTGATATGGACTACTTATACCAACATAATTCATCTTATTTTCTGGTGCCCATTATATATAAACTCTAAGGTTATGCATGTTTGGCATGTAGTAGACATGAGATGGGTGACCCCCTGGGAATCAATTTCCAGGGACACGTGAGTTAAGACAAAGCATGCTAGAAAAGATTTGTGTTGGTTTGTGGGGACAATCGTCAATCTGGTAAAGCGTTTGAGGTCCAACAACTGATATCAGAGTAGGTCAGGGTTCGAATCCCATGGAAGCACACAATAGTGGAGGTTGCCAAGAGCAATGGAACTGAGATGCTGGCGCAACAAAGGTAAACAGACCAGAATTGAAGGTAAGTTGCTAGGTGGCCAGAGCTGAGGTAAATGGACTTGAGCTGAAAGTTGTTGGGTGGCCGGAACAGAGAGCCTGGCACGACGCGATGCTTGAATTGAAGATATTGGCACTAGAACTGAGGAAGTTTGGCGGGCAGCAGAGGTTGCCAAACGCTGGAGTTGATATGTTGGCATGTGCTGGGAGGGGGATTGTTGGGCTTTGGTCCAGCATCCTTCCTGCAATGGGCTTTAAAAAAGGCACGAAATGCGGCTAGCGTTTCGAACTCTTGAGTGCTGGATTGCACAGTTGAGAGCTTATAGAATTTTATATGGACTACTTATACTAATAGATGCATCTTATTTTTTGGTGCCCATTACATTGAAACTCTGAGGTTAAGTTTGCTTGGTCTGGTGTAGACATGAGATAGGTGACCCCCTAAAAGCAATTTTCAAGGAGCGCGTGAGTGAGGACAAAGCGCTAAAAAAACGTGTGTTGGTTTGTAGGTACAATCATCAATCTGGTAAAGTGCTTGAAGTCCAACAAACATTAATCATACAGTATATGTACATGATCTTGTAACAGATTTGTAGTTGTTTTATTTGGCAGGTTTCTAAATATTGCATGCAGGTTGCTAGAATTTGAATCAATTAGTTTAATTGATCACTTAACTGATGTTGTCATAAATGTTAGAGTAGAGTGCCCGACGCTCCAATTAGATTGAGTTTATTCTACTTGTAAAGACAATTTTATTGAGAATTATATTAATAAAGGCATTTCTTTATCATTTGTTTTGCATTTAATATTATTAATTGTGAGTTCGATAAAGTCCTTAGATCATACTAAGCTATGGGACATGGTCGCGCATTTGATGGCGATCATGGAACATGTTTCTAAGGCTTTGATCTTAAATTAGTTCCAAGTCAATGGGCTTTTCAAGATAGGACATTGAACAACCCCGTAAGACTTGTGCATATGATGAATGCTCATATGACGAGGATGTTGCATTCCATTAACATTAGCGTCGTGACGCAAATGCATATATGCGGGTGCTTGTTAGAGAACAAGTACACTGAACATGACCCAATGGAAATTCTTAACTGGAATATTTATTGTCGAATTAATAATTTCCACATTGCGATAGTACATGATTAGTCCTTAGACTTGAGGCACGATAGTAGTAGCCTTATGTACATCCTGTAATATTTTAATTTATCTTCTGATTGCTTGACAATCATAATGGGGATATTTTGGATCTTGCACTGGTGTATATGGAGGTTAATCAGTGGTCAACATAGAATTCGACACTTGTTTATTGACAAGCGAATCTCCTGTGTTTTCGTAGTTTGTGATTTAAAGACCTTGGCCAAGGCATGATGAATATTGATTCATAAAGAAATCACTAGACTTGAAATGGAATCACAGTTACTAAATCAAATGGGTTTCGACTTATAATCCATGCCCAAGATTTAATCGGGAGATTAGATGTTGAAAGGACCGTACATGTATGCAACCACAATTGAAATAGGTTTACTCGCTATTTCACCTATTGCTGGACGATCATGCTACTTGCTAGATGTTCCCATGATTTGTAGGTTTTTGGAATTAAAGAGTTAATTTCAAAACTTATTAATTAATTGGATTAATTAATTGAATAGTTATTATTCGTAAGTTACAAAAGTTGTAAGCCTACTGCTAGCATTAGTTGTGAACCTAAAGGGTCACACACAAAATGGTTGGTGTCATTTCTTCAATCGAAAATTAGTCCAAAAGGTTGGATACAATTAATTGTGGCTTGATTTTAATTTAATGATTGAATTAAATATTTAATTAAATAATCTAATTATTTAATTAGACCTAATTAGATTAGGAAGTCTTTAGAGTGAAAAATAATTTAATTGATAAGATCAATTCATTTTACGAAAAGACTATATTTAATAGTTAAATATAGCCAAATAAATAATTGGATTATTTATTTGGGTTAGATGGAATTGATTTGATCAAATTAATTAAATATGGGCTGGATCAATTAATTGAAATTAATTGATGGACCTTTTTAATTAAATTAAGCCCATAAGGATAGGCCCATCTGGCTAATTTGAAAGAAAGAAAAAGATGGAGGGATTTTTTTGTGAATATCCGGATAAGGGTTATCCGGATATGGCAAGATATCGTAGGATCAATTGAGATTATCATATAATATTCTCCTACTGATTTTAGGTTTTGAACCGACACTTTTATGAACATAGGATGAATCATATAAGTATCTTTAACAATCAGTAGAAGAATAAGAGATACAAAACAGATAAAAACAAGTAGGCAGACGTCTTCTCTCTTAAAAAAAAAACGCCTAACCCCTCTTACTCTCTAAGTCTTTCTTCTTCTTTCATCTTCGTAGGAAAAATCAAGAACCCTTCTTGGTTTAACTACATAACAATAATTCTTAATTTCACCGGTTGAATTAAGGATTGGTGTTCACTCCAAATTTGAGATTGAACATAGAAACGGGTTATAATTTACTAGCGAAATTTATAATCCGGGTGCTACCATCCATCGTATAGACTGGCTTTAGAGGAGGGACATTTGGACCTCTGTGAGTTCGTGATTCGAGGATTTACCCTACTGCGAGGAATTTGGATTCCTTCTACATCTTCTTCAAAAGGAAGCTCTTTAGGTAAAATCCTTATAATTGGTTTTTACCGCTTGTATAATTCGCGCGATCGTTAAATCGCTACGTGAACCCGGGGCTTTTATTATGTATAACTTGTATGCATGTTTTAAATATTTTTAATTTCCGCTGCGTTAAGCCCCGCGGTATAGCGAACCCAACAATAAATTCCATGATTATTTTCTTTATATGGTTGACCTTTTGATATGTAGTAATTATATCTCCTAGATTTGGTGGGATTGGCGTTATCATAGCCCATCATCGTAAATTGTCAATTCTCTCACAAAAGAAATTTCGAAAGCAGATAACATATCTTGTATTTCTTGAGCATAATACATTTTTCGGTGGAGGAGGAGTTGATTTACGAGGCGTGTGAACTTAGACATTCCAAGACATTTGAAATTGGAGGATTGCCCAACATTGTTGAGTTCTTTAGGAGAAAAATATCTAAAAATATTAGTTGAATACAAGAAGTGGTCTTTGTTTAAGGATAGATCTTTATATTCGGTAAAACCATAATATGTAATAACTATGTTCTAATTAGTGTATTATTTTCTGTCTGTCACGCCCCAAATGGACTATATTGTGATCAATAACTTAAATCGGTTATTAAACCACACCAACAAAGGATTTGCACATCATTAATACCTAAATAGTCAACCATTCAATAAAACATTCCAAATCGGAGTCTAACGTAGCAGCGGAGATTCTTAAGTTCCAGCCTGAATAAAATTCAACATTCATTAACCCAAAATAAATTATCCAACAACAACAATAAGTAGAAAATTATCATTATGCTGGACAACTAGGGCCTGTGTCACTCCGTCTCTTGATTGTCATCATTCACGTCCTCAACGTGTGGTTCACTATCTGGTCGTTGAAAAGGCAGAGATGAGACAAAAATTCTCAGTGGATGGGTGTTCGTGTGTATGTGTGGCTTATATCAATGCAAGAAATCATTTATATGAAAGAATGCATGGTTCATGATGCGTGCATCCCACACGATTCAGTAGCAACGTGATGATCCAAAATAATATAGTAGTATATAACTTGCAAATAGTTCATGAACATTCAAGCACCATGAATGGTATTCGAGCAATTCAAGTAGTGGTTGCATACAAAATGTAACACCAACCCAAACAATTCAAGTAGTGGTTGCGTACAAAATGTAACGCCAACTCAAGCAAGTAAACGGGTCCGAGTAACTCTAGAATCGTGTGAATCAGACATCGATTCATTCATTCTTCCTTGTAACTCCCCGAGCAAGATGACACGAGGTCCAATTTACCTTATCACTCCTAGGTACAGCACATCCACGATGGGGCTAGCTAAGCCCATATTATCATAATCATGATTATACCTCATCGTGGATTAGGAGAGTTGTGGGCAGTCCATATTGTAACTGTGGTGGGATTAGGACGATGGGGCCGGTAATGGAATAACAACCGAGCTGCCCGGTTCCAATACGGAACTAGTCCAGTCTGACTGTGAGCTTGGCACACCAAGTTGACTCAAGTGAGTAGGTTCACAGAGTTATAACATATCAACAAGACAGTCGAATACATCATATGATTCATACAAGAGCAATACAAGATGTAAATAAGTTAATTTTTTTTACGCGAGTGTGCGGAATCATTGGCGGTGTAAATATGTTAAATAAAGCTAATTATCGGAAGGATAATCCATGCTTTTAATGATTTGGTGGACTTGGTATATTATGCGTGAGGTTTCAACCCCGTTGAAAGTTCAAATTGTTATAAGGCGAGGAAGTCGCCATACGTAATGCGTAAGATTCGGGTAAGGAGTTCGTTAAGGTCCAGAAATTTTAAGAAAACTAATAATATAGAATTAAATATAATTAATTAAATTCCAAGGTTGTAACAAGGAAAATAATTTATTTGGGGCCCTTGAAAAAAAAAAGAAAATTTTCATAAGTAGCTCCGTTTTGAAAACACTAGTATTTATCGGGTTTGAAATCGAATAAGTTTTGGTCTCGACATCGAAAACATGTAAGGTCAGTTTATAAATTTTTCAAATTGTCTACAGAATCAGTTTTTTAAAGGGTTGGGGTTCGAGTTTTAAGGAAATTTCATTTTGGTTCGCTTTTTGTCAAAATTATCATTTTTGGACTCGAACTTAAAATTTTGGATCTCACAAACCGGAAGGGATTTTGATATAATTCCAACTTTAAAATATTACTTAGGACAAGGAAATATTAGGACAAAAGTAGTTTTGAAAAAGTCTCAGTTTACTTCCCTAACTTTTGAAAATTCTATTTCAGGTCCAATTATGATTTTGTCCTTTAGGGCTTATTTGAGGTCCGTTTGTTATGAAACATGAACCATGGTTTCAAAATGTGAAAAAATTAAGATTAAGTGATTTTTCAGGTACATGGGCTTTACCATTTCTGGCAATTTCATTTTAGTCCTTGAGTGTTGGAATTTTTTTCACTTTAGTCCTCAAAGTTTCGAAAATTGGTTTTCTTTACTCAAACACTTTGACTTTTGTTATTTACTCAGAATATAAGTTTTTCAGTTAAAACAATTTAATTTTTTTGATTTTTACAAAAAGGTCCTTGAACAGTTTTAAAAATTCCATTTTGGTCCTTAAACTTTTAAAATTGCTCATTTGAGTCCTTAAACTCTCAAGGGTTGGTTTTCTTAACTCGAACCTTTAAACTTTTGTTATTATCTTATAATATAAAAAAATTACTTGAGTAGAGTTCTAATTTTTGATATTTATAGAGGTCCCTTTTCACAGTTTTTAAAATTGCACTTTAGTCCTCCATCTTTACAAAATTTGCATTTCAATTAGCTCAATTTTTAATGTATTTTCAAGTTTTCCAGAATATAAAGCAAATATAAAATAAAATTCCAAATACATAAACATGTATTAACATATCATTCAAGCTTCCAACATCAAGACCCAACGCCTTAGGTCAGTCCCTAGATGGTTCAAAATCCATATTTTAAGGGCATGAACTTGAGATTTCAAGCTTAGAAAAGAAAGTGTACTAAAGTCAAAATGGATCTCTACTTATCTTGACTTGTAGGTAGTTGAAGCTTCTAAAATACCACTTAAAGCCAAGTTAGGAAAGCGAGAGATGTGTTTAAAGTTAGAAATATGAAGGGTAGAAGTAAAATATTTCTTACCTATTTTTCTTGGAAGTTTTCGGCCCTCTAGCTCTAGAAATAAATTGTTCTTTCTTTTTGCTTGTTGTTTAGAGAAAATTACCAAGTGTGAAAGGGTAGAGAGACAAAAAAAATTGAGGGGCCTAATTGTTTCTTTCTTTCTTTCTAGTGGTGCCGAATTGTATGAACAATATGCACACTTGTACTCCTTTTTTTTGTCTTGTTTGTTTGTGGTCCTCTTTGTATTGGGAGACAAGTTTGTGTGGGGAGTAAGAATAAGAAATCAAGAAGAATATGTTGTGTTTTGTGAGTGATGTTTGAATGAATTAAAGAAATATGAAAGTGGGGAAATGAGGATAAGAGTTGTAATATTTTATGTGGAAGAATGTTGAATATGAGGATTTAAAGTTGGTCTTGCTTTTGATCTCCCTTGGTCGACCACATCATCCATTATTCCTCCAATTTTCCTTTTTATTTGTCTGAAATGGTGATTATTGGTACTAATTATCAAGTCCAGAAAAAATCATTTATTAATCCCACAATCACTTATCGATTCCGTAATCACTTATTCCAAATCAAGCTCCTTATTCATAAGTTATATGTCACTTATATAATAAGTCATCTAGTTTATAAGGTGTATAATAATTCCCAAGTAGTATCATCACTTATCATCTAAGGTACTAAATAAAATTAGAACCAATAATGCACGAGTCAATAATACCAATCAAGCAATTAATTAAATTATAAAATTATCTTGAAATATTTAATATCAATTTCGAAAATTATAAAATATATAAATGAATATTTTACTACAAAAAAATCAATAGCTAGTCGCTCAAGAAAGAAATTGGATTGGTCATGATGTCGCATTGAAAGTTAATAGACATAGGCAAATTATCTTTGTTAAGATATTAAAAATTCATAGATCATAAAAATGAAATAGTTTGTTCATAAGCATAAAATCGCATTTATGCAAAATAGTTTTAAGAACTACTATATATTATTCTAAGAATTTTAAAATTTTATAATACAATATTTATAAACCAAGATAATAGATTTTGAGTAAAGATATTGAGTTATCGTATAGAATATTTTCAATTGTATTTTTAATTCAAAATCTGAAAAATTGAGAAGTAGTTATTCAAATTAAATATAATAGTTTTACACAATATTACTAACTGTATCAAAATAGAAATCATTTTTGAACTATTGTGCAATGGTAGCTTAATGAAAAATAAATAAATATAAGTATCGTCATCGTAAAAAAACGACAAGATTTTTATTTTTCAAATTCTAGAGAATGAATTTTGAATAATACTTTTTCTAAACCAAGATGAAAATTGATAATAGTCATTGAATTATAAGAATTAAGTAACAAACATAAATCAAATAGTAATATCATGTCGTTAGGTAATAAATAATCGATGTTAAATCCATTAACATAATATGTTATGCAAAATAAATAGTGAATATAAGAATAACTAATGGAATACTAAAATATTATATCAGATAAATATTCTCGAGAGTGTCGTCTACAGTACAAACAATCTGGGGCCTCACACTCTCTGGGTGTGGCCTCGTGTATTAAGGTTGAGGAATCTAAGCACTCTAAAAAACGTGGAGTTATTTTTAATTTTCACTATATGATTTCTAATCTGGTTTGTTGATTGATTAGGTGTCATCATACTACTCAAGTTTTAACATTGTAGGTCCCAAAGATGTCAAGGTAAAGCCTAGAAGGGAGGTTGAATAGACTTTATAATTTCTACAATTTTCAAACTAGAGTACGGAAATGTGTTAAGTTGAAACTCAGCATGAGAATTAACCACTAGATAGAACTCTTCGCAGAGCTGCTGATGGAGTAACTTAGCTGAAAAGTTGTAACTTTTACAAAATTAAGTTTTAAATTATGTACAACGGAAGACTTGCACCTTTAAGTTTTAGCAATCAACACAGTGAGTTCTAATGAGTTATTTTGATGAGCAGAATATCAATAATAAATCAGCAGGATTCTAATTGCAGAAAGTAATAAGACACAAAATTTTACAGTGGTTCGATGGTGGGGTAATCTCCCTACTCCAATTTTCTCCTTATATAAAATGAGTACACTACGTATCATGTTACTTTTGATACAATGTACAATCAATTCGAGCAGCTTAGTTTAATACAATCCATTTCCTAGATCACAACTCTTCACTAGATTTGCGCACACAACCTCTAGCTACTTTGCTCAATAAAACTCACATGATTTGTTCACCCAACCCTCATGCAGTCTTGTTCCAAATTTTTCACAGAATCACCCCAATTTTATTCTTCAAAACTTTTGCTCTTCAACTGATTTAGCAACCTTTATCTTTCACACACACTAGATTCAAGTGTCTTAATGAAGCTTAAGGATTTGAGCTTTAACTTGAGAAAGATTTTCGAATAGTTTTTATTTCTCAGATTGTGTCTTAAATATATCTCTTATGTCTTCTCTTTCTCTTTGAACCATTTCCTCAGCTTATACGCTTGTGATTGAATTTTGCCTATTGAAGAGAATGACATATTTCAAATTACATTATTGGACAGTTGGCATGTCCTTTCTTCTAGCTTCATGTTGACCTTTCATGTTGTTTTGCCTTATATTTGCGGCATTCTGAGACTGGCACACTTACAGGGAGTTCCAATTAGTTACCTCCCTTTAGACTTCGTCAAATGCTCAACACTATTTAGGTCAAACATGGTACTTTTAATTTCATCCAATGAAAATCCTCCTCATACGCAGTGCAACGGATATAAGCCCAGTTCACTTGAGTTGTGCAGCTGCTTTACCCCTCACTTGACTGATCTTGATAGACTTCTGATGACAAGTCTTCTGATAGTCTTCCGACTTTAACTCATCTGGTTTTCCAATAGTCTTATGTACTACATTAACTTGGTTGATAGTCTTCTCACAACATTACTACCCAGCTAAAAGTCTACTAATCCTTGAGTGGCTTAGTTAGATATCTTTTGAACTTTTTCAACATGTCATCTGAGACTCTTCTGAACTTTTACTTAGTTGATTTGAGCAGCTAATATCATATCCATTACAAAAACACCATTTAAAGAATTTCGGGGTGCCAACTTTCTAATGTCAGTTTTCTAAGAATTATCAAAATCTTTACACATAAATTTCCTAAGAATTTCCTCCTTGTTGATGATGCCAAGACTATTTACAACAACTGTGCTCTGAAATATAAAATTGAAAAAAACTATTTTATTGAGTTTCTCCATGCACTTTGGCACATGTACACATGTTACATTACAAGAAATATATTAACATCCGAAATGCACAAAAACAAAACTGCCATTTCCTCTATCTTCTAGGTCTGGTTCTCCTTCTTTTTTGATCATCATCATCATGTCTTAACAATACAGAAGGATCCTTACTACATATCTAATATCTGGCAAATCTTCTTAGGGGACCTGGAGTGACATAAGAACCACTACCACTGCCTCTGCCTCTTGGAGTCTTTGGATTGCTTCTTCCTCTTTGAATATCCCTAACATTCCCACTGCTTTGACATTCATCGAGATGCCAATGGATTATTAGGATAAATTAATGGATTTTGAAAACCATTAAGCTCTAGAATCAACAAAGAGAAGCCTTTGAGAAATTGAATGACAAACTGCTCCTCAGGAGAATGATCAATGTTGCATTTCAACAACATCAGATGGACAACTTTGCAATGATGAATAACAACAAAGAAACATATTTGATGCTGCTAAAAATAAAAATTGATACATTTTTGTACATATGGAGGTTGAGTTCAATCTCATGTTGGAAGGCCGAAGGCATTCGAAAACAGCTGACTGAATTAAGTGCAAACCATTCAGCTACAGACTGCATGATGAATATGAACCTGGACTTTCTAATTTAAAACTTCCATGTCTCTCTTGATGCTTCCAAAAAGGGGGAAGGGATGCCCTCAACATCTGTTGTCGTATCACCTGCATCCGCATCTGCCAATACTCCTAGACCTCATTCACTGATAGAGAATACTCGAGTTGAGATGACTGAGTTGGAAAAGTCTCAGAAATACAGGATTGAAAGCCTAAGGCTTTGTATGGTGGACTGCATGTAAGCTCAGCTGCTCAAGACAGAAGCAATGAGTAGTTTGAAACACCTATGTATGAAGGCCTTCACAAGATTTCACTAGAAAAGCAACTTAGAACTTATACTGGAATTAGGGTCTGCAAGACATTCAGCTGCCTGAGGAACAACAGAGTTCTGGTCATCAAAACAGAGATGGAGAAAAATGCAAAACAAACATTAATTATCAAGCTTTATAATATGAAGACTTGAAATGCACAACCTATTAAATGGATGTGAAAAGTGTTCCTGAATGTATTATTGGAGGAAGAAGTTTATGTTGAGCAGAAGACTGTAGGGGATAAAGTGTACAAGCTTAAAAAGGCAATTCATGGTCTGAAGTAGGCTCCTAGAGCTTAGTATGATACATTGTGTCAATTTCTTATAGACAAATTCACAAAAAGAAAGGTTGACAGAACCTTATTTAGTATCCAAGATGGAGAAAGTATTCTGCTTGTGCAAATCTATGTGGATGTCATCTTTGTATCCAGTTATGTGACAAATCCTCAAAGCTCATGCAAAAAATGTTTGAGATGAGTGTAGATCCAAAGTTTATATCATCCACATTGATTTGCACAAGCAAAATGCTTTCTCCATCTTGAATTCTGAATACGGTTTTGTCAACCTTTTCATTGGTAAATCCATTTTTAGTGAGAAATTGTGAAAGTGTTTCATACCATGCCCTGGGAGCCTACTTCAACACATATAAAGCTTTGTTCAACTTGTACGCTTTGTCTGAAATAGATTTCTGCTCAACACTTGGAGGTTGCTCCACATAGACTTCTTGTTCTAATAAACCATTTAAAAAATCACTCTTCACATCTATTTGGTAGAAATGAAGTTCTTAAGAGCTGCAAATGCTAGAATATTTTTGAAAGCTTCTAATCTAGCAGTTAGTGCAGAAGTTTAATCAAAATATATGCCCTCTTCTTGGCAATACCCTTTGGCTACAAATCTCGCTTTGTTTCTGACAATAATGCCATCCTCATTCATCTTATTCCTGAATAATCATTTTGTTCCAATAACATATTTTATGGGATGGCCTTTGAACAAGTTCTCATATTTTGTTCCTTTCAAATTGATTTAGCTCTTCTTGCATAGTATAATTCAGTGTGTGTCTTCAAGGGCATTCGACACATCTTCGGGTACTATTTCAGATATAAAGCAAGCAAATGTTGTTTCATGTTGGACTCTTGATCTTGTTCCTACTCCTTCTCTAATATCTCCAATAATAAGCTCAGGTGGATAGTCTCTGAGCCATCCCACATTAGGTTGGAGTAAGTGAGAAGGGTTTATTTGATGATGAGTTAAATATTCTTGATGAGTCTCTCCTTCATCACCTGTGTCCATCTGTGTCTCTTCTAGTTCCTTTTAGGATTTAGTTGTCCCATTTTCTTCTACATAGAGCCTTTTGGAGGTTATCTCGATGTAGGGTTGCTTCTGAATAGTCAGCTGATTTTTCTTGTAAGTTATATCATCAATGTCTCTTGGATAGATATTTGGTTATCAAAAACCACATGGATTGATTCTTCCGTGACCATAGTTCTCTAGTTTAGAATTATGAATGCTTTGCTTTTAGATGAGTACCCATGAATATTATCTCATCTACTTTAGCATCAAAGGCTTTCAACTGATCCTTTTCATTATTATGAATAAATCATTTGCTTCCAAAAATATGAAAGTATCCAACATTTTGGGTCCAATTTTCTGTTGATCATGCATATATTTTGAGAATAGCAGGCTATGTCGATAGATTCAACCCAAAACATTTTTGGTAAACCAGCTTCAGCCAACATGGTCCTCGCAGCCTCCTTGAGAGTTGTGTTCCTTCTTTCAGCTACTCCATTCAGCTATGGAGTTCTTGCAACTGAGAGTTCATGAGAAGTTTAATTTTCATTATAATTCTAAGTGATTGTCCCATTGACAAATTCAGTTTGTCTATCTGGTCTTATCTTGATGATGGTTTGACTTTTCTCATTTTGAACTTTCTTCATAAGTACGTGGCACCTTTTGCAATGTTTCCTTTTTCTAACACATGAATAGGGTCCATGTATACCTGGAGTAATCATCCATTACTACTAGAGTGTACTTTTCCCACTGATACTTGCAGGATCATCAAGTCCGAATAGATTGATTTTTTTTTTGAAAGATGACTTGATCTAATTTACTTTCTGGCAAGCATCACATATGTTCTTCTTTTTGTACATTAAGTTTGGAGGACCTTCTACCACATGACTTTTTGCAAGCTTGCTGATGTCTTAAAATTTAAATGACTTAGTTTCTTTGTGCCATAACCAAGTAGCTTATGTACTACTCTGGCAATCAGACAAGTACTTGGAGTTACAGTAGCCCAATCTACAATATACATATTCTTTTTTCTTATGCCTGATAGGGTAATTTCATTGGTTTTTGTATCCTTGATTTGTCATCTTCCCATATTGAGTCCAATTGTGTATCCCTTGCCATATGATTGACTTATGCTCAACAAATTAAAGTTGAGTCCTTCTTTATAGAACTAATTTTTTATTTCTAGACCATTTTTCAGACCAGTTGAGTCCTTCATATCTTTTATTTCCAGACCATTTTTCTTAATCGAACCAATTCCTTTTATTTCTCTCGGAGCTTCATTTCCTTCAAATTTGACTTTTCCTGCTCTTTCCTCTTTGAAGCCTGATAGATGACTCTAATTGCTAATCATTTATCTTGAATAACCATTGTCCATGTACAAGTTCATTGGCACTCAGCTGTTCTATGAACCTGCATAAAAGAGTTTAAACTTTACATACCCATATCTATTTCGGTCCTAAGGAGTTAGAAATATAAAATGACCCTACTGACCTATAGTCAAATGATTTGACTCTAAGTGGTTTCCACCTTTCTGTGCAATAATCATAATGAACGCTAGCAAATTTCTTAGGTGTTTGTTCCATATAGAGTTGTCCTTTTGCTTTGTAAACATTATGTGCATGTAAGTTTCACATTGGTGTATTGATATTGTCTTATGTGTCTAGGTGCTTGAGTGTGATGGTTCACATATCTAGGATAATATCTAGAATAATTGTTTAGGTTTTGCCTTTAAAATATGCTTCTTTTTAGAATCAAAAATGTTTTTTGTTTGAGGATTTCAATCAGCATCAATGGGATAATTTCTAGCTCCCAATCATTAGATTTTTTCTTATAATGACTTTGGAAACCTTGGTATTTCTATTTTGTTTTTATGGAATACTTTATGTTTGGAGTTTGTTGGTAGACTCTTTTGAATTGGGTTCAGAGATCCCACCATTGAACTCAATTAGTTTCTCTCTTCTATCTTTATAGCCTAAACTAGCATGTGCATAGTTTTTGTGATGTGTGGGTACAACATATGGTGTCTTAGTTTGTTTGCTTCCTTTATTTCTTAAGGATCCAGTTTCTAAGACCACTCTTGGTTTTTATGAGTTTACAAATGAATTAAAGCCACATCCAGTTTTATCCCCTATTTTTTTACGAATCATCATCATTTCATCCAATGTTTTAGATTTCTTGCTGAGTTATGCAATGACACTTTTCAATTACACCTAAGCTCTTTAGCAGAGGATTCAACTTTCACAAGCTCATTTTTGGCTTTTAGTTTTTTAACTTCTATAGCTTTGTCAGTTAGAACTTTTAGTTCTTCTGTTAGTTGTGAGTCTTCACTTTAAGGTTGGTTGTTTTCCTCTATTAAGAGTGTGTAAGAGGTTTTCATGTGCTTAAATTCTTTCATCATTTTTGCCAATGACTAAAAAAGACCAGTAGGTGTGGAAATGTTAGTGTCACTGTCATTACTATTATCACTTTTAGATAGATTTGGAGTTACCTCATCATCTTGTTCTTTGGCCATAAGAGAAATGAGTAGTGCCAGATGAGTAGTCAGCTTCACTAGTTCCTCACTCATTTACTTCTTTTTTCTTTTGAGGCTTCTACTTCGACAAACATTTCCTTTCTTCTCTCTTTTCTTCTTTCTCTAGAAACTTTCCTCTCTTCATTATTTTTATACTTTGTTGATAGGTTGATATAGGCAGTCAATTGAAAACTGTCTAGGTTGCCTGGAGTTCGACCAAAGATCTTCTATCTTCTTGATTGGCTTATTTTCCTTTATCTTGGTTGGTGCTAAGTGTGTCCTGCAGGTTTCACCTTTCTTTTTCTAAATGTTATCTTTCATAGAAGTTGTTGAGTCTTTTGATCATAAGGGCTTGTTCTTCCTTGTCAACTTATTTCTTTGACTTAGTTGACTACGAGTCTCCTACAACTGAGGTAGTTATCTTCGTAACAACTTTCTCATATTATTCATTATTTTTCAGCTCAAACTCATATGCCTTGAGATATGAGAATAGCTCACGTCTTGACAGCTTGATGAGATACATGAAGTGTGTCATTGCAATACCTTCCTTTCCCATTCTGAGGGTAATGCTCTTAGAATTTTCATGCACATTTTTTTGGTGTATACTCTTTTCCAAGCACAGATAATTCATTTTTTATCTCAGTGAATCTGTCATCCTACTGGCGAGCGACTCGTCTACTTATGTTTTGAATTTCTCATATTTTTGAATAGAAATAATGAGCTTGTGTTCCTTTGTCTGCTCGGTTCCTTCATAGAACTTCGTGAGCTTGTCCAATATTTCATTGGTTGTATTGCATAACTTGACTTTGTTGAACATCACCATGTCTAGGGTCTTATATAAGATTCTCTAGCTACATTATGCAATTGATCTCATTCGGCCTTCTCCATTACATTCAAAAAGAGGTTTTTAAACCTTTACTTCACCGCCAACAACAATGTTGACCTTTTTGATCTTGAGTAGTTCATCATCAATGACAATCCATATCTCATCATGCAATGCAGAAAGATGTGCTTATATGCGAATTTTCCAGTCATAAAAAGTTTCAATAGTAAAAATGAGAGTACGATATAGATTTGCTTCCATGGTAGAAATAACTTTTTTAAAACAAAAGTGTTCAAAGAATAGTTCATAGAACCAACTGCTCTGACACCAATTGTAGGTCCCAAATGTGTCGAGGTAAAGTTTAGAGGGGGAGTTCAATAGACTTTATATTTTATTGCGAATTCGAATTCAGAGTACGATGACAATTAAACTTCTGAAAGAATAGATGAGTTAGTGCTCAACATGAGAGTTAACCACTTAATAGATCACTCGAAAGTGCTTTTATTAGAATAACTCAGTTGGCAAGCTGAAACATTTAGCAAATTTTGTTTTCTGATAACATCGGATGTTCGGAAATTTATTGCTATAGATTTTGATGATGCATAGAAAACTTAGATTAGAATGTTGGGACCCCATTTTCTGTTTGAAGTTCCACTATGTAATAGATAGTAGATAAGTTGAGTCAAGAAACAACAAAGTTAGGTCGCAGAAGTTGACTGATGGAATGCAGTGAAGATTCAGCTGAGTCGTAGCTGAGTATCAAAGAAGAGTTTCAGTCAAATGAAGAAGCTGCGTCTTTCAGTTGCTATGCACAAACCGATGCATAATGTTCACCAAATGCATATGTTTTCCACAAACAACCGACGCATAAAGTTAGTATGGGCATCAGTTCATAACAACAACCGATGCCTATTGAATCTCTGGCTCCTCTTCTTCAGGCTCTTCAAGGTGAAGGCTTGTGTTTCAATATCACTCTTCTTCAACGCAGCTACCTTGCGAGACTTGGCACTGCGTCTCCTCTTCACGATTGGAGAAGGAAGTAGGGGTTCCTCCTCAGTCTCGGCTGCGGGGGCAGGGGCATCGACTAAAGAAAGCTCAATAAAGGGGTAAAGCAGCTTAAGGACTCAAAGAAAGCTGAAGAAGTCCGTAGAAAAGAAAAGTCAAAGACTTTCCCAAAAGGTAAGGGGACATACCTACAACCTTAAAACTGTCTTGCTGAAAGAGTGCAAGTGCTGGGAACCAATGAGATGTTTCATGTAACCTGCAGAGCATTAATTTAAGGAAGGGTCAACATCAAAAGCTGCACAATAAAACAAGCCAACAATAAAGAAGTGAAGTTGAAAAATGTCTATCTCTTCAACAGACACTTTTCAAACTGTCACTATTAGAGGCTGAGGAAAAATATGAGAGAAGCACGAATGACACAAAAGAAAATCTGAGAAAATCAAGCAACTGCAAAAATAATCTCAAGCTATTCATTCAAATCCTCAAGCCTCATGTCAAAGTGATTCTAACTAACACATTTAGTGAAGGAAGGAAAAAAGCTTCAACCAATTGAAGAGGAAATTGTTTTTCTAAAAACAAGGGGTTTGTACTTTCACAAGGTGAATGACGTGAGGCAGCTGAAGTAGTGATCAAGTCCGAAGGGTTGAAGGAGTTGAAGTAGTGAGGCATTTGTATTACGAAGATGATGAGTCCCACGAGTAGATTTTGATGATGCATACAAAACTTAGATTAGAAAGTTGGCACCCCATTTTCTGTTGTATTTCAACTGTGTAATAGATAGGAAATATAAGTTGAGTTAAGAAATATCCAAGTTGAGGATCACAGAAGTTGACTGAAGGAATGCAATGAATACTCAGCTGTGTTGCATGTAACAATATCGAAGAAGATGTTCAGTCAAGTAAAAAAGTTGTGTCTGTTAGCAGACTAACATCTAAGTCAACCCAAATTCATGGAGAAGATCAATAAAGAGGTAAACCAACATAAGGACTTGAAAAAAGCTGAAGAAGTCCGTTGGAAAGAAAATTCAAAAACTTACCCAAAATTGTAAGGGGACAGACCTGCAACTTTAAAGTTGTCTTGCTGAAAGAGTGCAAGAAGCTGAGAACCAATGAGAAGTTCACAGGAAATCTACAGTGATTCAGGCAGCCTGCAGATCATTAATTTAAGGAAGGGTTAACATCAAAAATTGCATAACAAGACAAGCCAACAATCAAGAAGTGATGTTTGAAAAATATCTATCACTTCAATGGACACTTTTTCAAAGTGTTACTATAAAAGGTTGAGGAATAATTGTGAGAGTGGTACGGAATACACAAGCAATCTGAACAAAGCAAGCAACCGCAAAACACTCTCAAGCTATTCATTCTAATCCACAAGCCTACTTTCGAAGTGAATCTGTCCAACACACTAAGTGAAGGAAGAAAAACTTCAACTAGTTGAAGAGAAAAATTATTTTCAAGAACAAGGTTCTTGCACATCCACGATGTGAAGGAAGTGCAGTGAGGTTTAACTCAGAACCTGCTTTGAATCCATCGGAGGGCTACGTGATCAAGTCCGAAGGGTTTGAAGGAGCTGAAGTAGTGAGGCAATTGCCTTATGAAGAAGCTGAGTCCCAGGTGTAGAGCTAGCTCTGTGATCAATGCTTAGTTGGACTGTTGTATCCATTTTTAACAGTTGTTGCATTAGTAGATTACCTCCAGGAGTTGGAAAATAGTGAAGTAGAGAAATTACCGTATCATCGAGCCACTATAAAATTCCCTTGTGTCTTTTACATTCTACATTTATATTCTACATATCTTTAGTACTATTGATATACATTTGCTCAACTAAATTGATAATAACTTAAGCTAAAAACAAGTGTTGTAAAACTATTTACAAAAAGGGTGTAAGACTTCCGCTGTAAAAACCAAGTAAGATGTATTTTTAAAGAGCTCATTTCACTTAGTTTGAGTCTATTGAGTGGTTAACTCTCCTATTGAGGTTGATTCTAGCTGTATTAAGATGAGTAAGCTGTTTACTTGTGTAAAACTCTAATTTAAGATTAAATTTGAAACATTGGTTAAGTCTATTTAACCGCCCTTCTAGATTTAACTTAACACCCCATGGGGCCTAAACTTGGATTGTTGTATCCATTTTGTAACAGCTATTGCATTACTGGATTATCTCCAGGAGTTGGAGAAGAGTGGATCAGAGGAATTGCACCATCCTTGAATTACTATAAAACAAATTGATAGTTGTTGTACATAATTTTGAGAACTTCAAAATGCTACCTGGTGAAACACTAAGATCACAAATAAGCTTTCAGCTTTGGGTAAAGAATATACACATAAGGAAATGTGTATGAAAATTCTTAGGTCACTCCCAGCTGAGTGGGAAATGAAGTTGATGGCCTTTAGGCATTCTATGGGATTAACAAGGATATCCAACCATGAGCTATTCTCAGACTTAAAAGCTTATGAATTTGAGCTCAGAAGAAAGAAGCAAGATGATATAGCTGTACCCAAGACAGCTGCTCTGGTCACTGGAGAATCAAAAAGCACAAAATCCAAGGACATCATACACATAGAGGAAATATCCCTAATGGTCAAAATATTCAACAAGTTCTTTAATAAGAACTATAAAAGAAAAAAAGGTGAATCCTCCAAAACACACCCAGCACCTTCCAAAAGCAAGGAATAAAGAACTCCAAAAAGAGCTGACACCATTAAAGTTGAAAACATGTGCTGCAACTGTAGAAAGCTAGGACATTTTGCACTTGACTGCCCTTATCCACCAGCCAACAAATACATAAATGAAGAGGATAGGAAAGTCTTCAAGGAAAGAAAGTAGGAAAGAAAGAAAACCTTGGTGGATGCTGAACCGGATACATCCAAGTGCCAGGAGACCGATGTGTCCAACAAAAGCGACGCAAATTACTCCTCTTACACAGATGAAGAGTCATTAATTTGTCTCATGGCTAATGAACATGAAGATGAGGTTCAGGGAACAACTGAGTACCAAGGAGGCTTGTACATGGATAGTGGTTGTTTCAGACATATGACTGGGTATAGAAGGAATCTATCAAACTTCAAGTAGTCAAGAGGAGCAAAAGTCATATTTGGAGGGAATGAAGCTCTAGGTGAAATCAAAGGTATTGGATCCATAAAGAAAAATGGACTGGAAATGACAGATGTACCTTATGTTGAAGGGATGAATCTGTTGAATATCAGCCAACTCTGTGATTAAGGCTACAAAATAAGATTCAATATGGGTTTATGCCAAATCAAAGATGCTAAGATGAGTGATGTTGTGACATCTGGAACAAGAAAGAAAAATACGTATGTAGTGGATTGGTCTACTGCTACACCACGCACATCTCTGCTAGCAAAGAGCACAATCGAGTTAAGCTGGTTGTGGCACAAGAAGCTGTGTCACCTGAATTTCAAGACAATCAACAAGCTAGCAAGGAGTCATCTAGTTGAAGGATTGTCAGACTTAGTGTACAAGAAAAAGAGCATTTGTGATGTGTGCCAGAAGGGAAAGCAAATCAAGTCTTCATTCAAGGATAAACAAAGTCCTTCTTCAACAAGGATCTTACATCTATTGCATATGGATTTATTTGGACCTATTGAACCAACAAACTTAAGTAGAAAAAATACACCAAAGTGGTGGTGGATGTTTATTCAAGATATGCATGGACCATCTTTATGTGTAAAATAAGGAAATTTTGCAAAAGCTTCCACAGCGTATGAAGAGAGTTAAAAATGAGAAGAGCCAAACCATTATTAAGATAAGGTCTGATAGAGGAGCTGAGTTTGTCAATGGGATTATAATATAGTATTGCACAGAGAATGCTATTGATCATGAGTTATTAGCTGCAAGAACTCTATAACATAATGGAATATCTGAAAAAAATGATCAGATCCCTCAAGGAAGCTGCAAGGACCATGTTAGCTAAAGCTGGTTTGCCTAAGAGATTTTGGGCTGAAGCCATTAACACTGCTTGTTACACTCAGAATAGGTGTATGATAAATAGGCAGCTGCCCACAACTCCGTATGAAATTTTGACAAGAAGAAAGCCTAATGTGGGATATTTTCATATCTTTGGAAGAAAGTGTTTTATTCATAATAATGGCAAGGAAACTTGAAAGCTTTTAATGCTAAAGCTGATGAAGGTATTTTCTTAGGATACTCAGCTGAGAGTAAAGCTTTTAGAGTGCTGAATAAGAGGACTATAGTCACGTAAGAGTCTATCCATGTGGTTTTTGATGAACCTCGTGTAAATGGAGAAGGCATCGACGAGTTAACCGAAAAGATGAAACAACCAACTATTTAGAAGAGTCCCTATGCTGAACCCAGTGTCACAGAAATTGACCCTGATGAGGGTGGGATAGTTGAATCTTAGAGACAGTTAGAAGGCTTGCAGCTGAATGATGAAGATCTAGAAGAAGTTGTTTAAGACTACTTAGCTGCAAGAAGACTCAACCCAACATACTTACTCCAACCAGATATGACATGAATGAGAGATTATCCACCTGTGCATACAAACAAAAGAGATAGATATATGTTCCCAAAGCTCCCAAGCAATTTGCTAAAATTCATTATGATTATGGAACTGATAGGTGACATCCTCTTAGAATCAGATGATTTGGCTATAGGCTGGTTGGATCACCTTATAGTGCTAACCCCTCAGGACCCACACATGTTTGGTTACCTAAAACTTGATTTCTTTGATTGCAGGTTCTTGGAAGAAAAGTGTGCCAAGGAACCTGGTACATGGACAGTAGCTTTTCTAGACACATAACAGGAAATAAAAAGAATCTATCTAACTTCAAGGAGTCAAGAGGAGCAAAAGTCATATTTGGAGGGAATGAAGCTCCAGGAGAAATCAGAGGCATTGGATCCATAAAGAAGAATGGACTAGAAATCACAAATGTAGCTTATGTTGAAGGGCTGAATTTCAATCTGCCGAGTATCATTCAACTATGTGATAAAGGTTAAAATGTAGAATTCAACATGGGAGTATGTCAAATCAAAGATGTTGAGACAAGTGAAGTTGTGCTATCTAGAACAAGAAAGAAAAATATGTATTTAGTGGATTGGTCTATTGCTACACCAAGCACATGTATGTTAGCAAAAAGCACAGCCGAGTCAAGCTGAGTGTGGCACAAGAAGCTGAGTCACTTGAATTTCAAGAGAATCAACAATATGGCAAGGAGTCATCTAGTTGAAGGAGTGCCAAACTCAGTGTACAAGAAAGAGAGCATCTATGATGCATGCCAGAAGGGAAATCTAACCATGTCTTCATTTAAGGACAAGTAAATTCCTTCTTCAATAAAGATCTTGCATTTATTGCATACAGATTTATTTGGACCTGTTGAACTAGCAAGCTTAAGTGGAAAGAAGTACACCTTAGTGGTGGTGGATGATTATTCATGGTACACATGGACCATCTTTATGTGTAAAAAGAAGGAAACTTTGCAGAAGCTTCCACAACTAATGAAGAGAAATGAGAAGTGCCAAACCATTATTAAAATAAGGTTTGGTTGAGTAACTGAGTTTTTGAATGGGATTATATCTCAGTATTGCATAGAGAATGGTATTGCTCATGAGTTATCAACTACAATAACTCCACAGCAGAATGGAGTAGCTGAAAGAAGGTACCGAACCCTCAAGGAAGCTGCAAGGACCATGTTAGCTGAAGTTGGATTGCCTAAGAGATTTTGGGCTGAAGCCATTAATATTGTTTGTTACACTCAGAATAGGTGTATGATAAATTCTCAGTTGTCTATAACCCCTTATATACTTTAGACAGAAAAAAATCTTAATGTGGGAAATTTGCATATCTTTTGAAGCAAGTGTTTCATTCACAATAATCACAAAGACAATTTGAAATCTTTTGATGCTAAAGACGATGAAGGTATATATCTTCTTAGGATCTCAGCTGAAAGTAAAGCATTCAGAGTGCTGAACAAAAGGGCAATGGTCACAGAAGAGTCTATACATGTGGTTTGTGATTAACCTATTGTAATGGATCATACATTGATGAGTTAGCTGAGAAGATGAATAGACCAACTATCTCAGTTGGAAGGCTTGCAGCTAAGTGATGAAGATCAAGAAGAAGTTGTTCAAGACAACTTAGCTGCAAGAAGACTCAACCTAGCAGACTTACTCCAACCTGATGTGAGATGGCTGAGAGACCATCCACCTGAGCTAGCCACTGGAGATGTTAGAGAAGGAGTAAAAACCAGATCTAGGACTCAACATGAAGCCATGTTTACTTGTTTCGTTTCTCAAATTGAGCCAAAGGATGTGTCACAAGCATTGGATGACACTCATTGGATTCTAGCTATGCAGGAAGAGCTGAATCAGTTTAAAAGGAATAATGTTTGGGAATTGGTTCAAAGACCTACCCACCAAAATGTTATTGGTACAAAGTGGGTATTCAGAAACAAGATGAATGAGGAAGGATATGTTGTGAGAAATAAAGCAAGATTGGTACCAAAAGGTATTGTCATGAAGAAAGAATAGATTTTGATGAAACTTTTGATCTGTTGCAAGATTAGAAGCAATAAGGATCTTTCTTGCTTATGATGCACACAATAACTTCACAGTTTATCAAATGAATGTGAAGACTGCATTTTTGAATGGACTTTTAGAAGAAGAAGTCTATGTGGGACAATCTCCAGGTTTTGAGCAGAAAACTATTAGAGACAAGGTGTACAAGCTCAAGAAAGCATTGTACGGTTTGAAACAAGCACCAAGGGCATGGTATGATACATTGTCTCAGTTTTTTATAAAGAATGGATTCACCAAAGGCAAAGTTGACAGAACACTCTTCCGAATTCAAGATGGAGAGAGTATACTGCTTGTTCAAATATATACGGATTATATCATCTTTGTATCCACAAATAAAGAGCTGTGTGACAAATTCTCAAACCTTATGCAAGGGAAGTTCGAGATGAGTATGATGGGAGAGCTGACTTTCTTCCTAGGTCTTCAAGTCAAGCAAATGAAGGATGGAACCTTAATAAGTCAAAACAAATATACCAGAAATTTAATGAAGAAATTTGGTATGGAAGAGAAGTCCTCTATCAAGATTCCCATGAATACTTATGTCAAGATGGATCTGGATGTGGAAAGCCAGTTTATCAGACAAGATATAGAACACTTATTGGATCATTGGTCTACTTGATTACAAGCAGACCAGACATAACCTTTGCAGTAGGTGTATGTGCCAGATTTCAGTCTGCTCCTAAAGAATGTCATATGACTACAACTAAGATAATTCTGAGATTTTTGAAAGGTAGCCAATAAGTTGGCTTATGGTATCCAAAAGAAGGTGGACTCAAGCTGATTGGATACCCAGACTTAGACAATGTTGGATGTGGAGTTGACATGAAAAGTACATCTGCTACTTGTCTAATGCTTGGAAACAAATTAGTTTCTTGGTTCAGCAAGAAACTAAATTCAATAGCTATATCTACAACTGAGGCTAAATATATTGCTACATGCAGTTGTTGTGCCCAAGTTTTATGGATGACGTAGCACCTGAGAGATTATGACATTGAAGAAAAAGAAATTCCAATTATGTGTGGTAACACAAGTGCCTTTGCAATCACTCAAATTCATGTGTTTCACTCAAGAACAAAGAACATTGATGTCAGGTATCATTTCATAAGAGATCATATTGAGAAGAAAGACATCACATTGGAATCATATCAACTGAGAAGCAGTTAGCTGATATATTCAGGAAGCCCTTATGTGAATCAAGATTTGAAGAACTTAAGAATGAGTTTGGTTTGATTGAGCTAAGTTAATATGCTTAGAAGACTCATTCAACAGATTAATAGATGAGATAATTACATTCCAGAAGAGTTTCACTCATTTGAACAACTGAGTCTTATTCAGTCAAAAAAAAGGAAGAGAGAAGTAGAGTCAAGTCATAAATGAAGAAAAGTGACTCATTTATGAGCTAAGTAACAAAACGAGGTTGTTTGTAATTATGTGGGAATGTTGACACATGACGTCAGAAAAATTATATGCAGCGCAGTAGAAGCTGCCACAGTAACTCATGATTGGATATTAATGCAGACACATTAATTACAATGGGATTAAAGCTTTTTGCCCTATTTAATCTTAATCATTGATCAACTTTCGAATAGTTGAGATTTCAAAAATGTCCTTTCACATCTCATATATATATATATATATATATATATATCCAAAATTGGTTCCTCTCTCCTCACTTTCACACTCAAACTTTCCAAATTCTCAAGTATTCTCCGCATCCAAAAACCCTTTATAGTCCTTCCAAAAATTCTCAAGAAATCTCAAATGGCTCCCAAGCAATCTGTCAAGCAGTCTCATGATAATGAGTTAGCCCAGAAGATAGCCACACACCTTGAAAAGTCTGGGCTTAAGAAGTTTCTCTCTCTGGAGATGACACAAACCTTCCAGGAGGTGGTTGCAATGTTCTACGTGAACGATGTTGTTAATGATGATGGCATTCACTCTTTGTTGAATGGCAAGGAGATCAAGTTGGTGGAAGCCGACTTGACAAAGTACCTGGATCTTCTGAACTGCGGACTCAAGGATTTGAGTAGTCATGAGTTCGATCTCATGAAGACATGGAAAGAGATAGCCAAGAAGGAGGTGGCTGGAGCGCTGGATCACTCAGCCACGAAGAAGGCTATCAAGGAAGAGTACCACAAATTGATGGATGTGGTGGCCAAGTCTATGGATATGAAGTTTGGGTCATACAATCAGTTGTCCCAAGCTAAGATGACTTTTATGAATGCTATTATGGAGTAGGTGGAGGTGGAGATGAACTAGAGTTAGTTCATCTTCGAGAAACTATGCCAGAATGTTCACAATGTGAAGCTGGCAGAAGGGATGTTCATTCATTCTCTGGGTTATGGGCTACCCTGGGTTATATCTGTTGGAGAAGAAGGGTGTGCCCCTTCGCAAAGGGAAGCCCTTCCATGCGAACAAGAGGATGTTTAAAGTGAACCTTTCAGCTGCCTAAAAGAAGGCCTATGCAAGGAAGACTGATGCTTCTGAGTGGGAATTAGCTGAGCATGTTTCCGAGGACACAGCTGCCTCGGTCCCCTCCCCGAAACCTACTGTTGTTGCTCCCAAAGTAACAAAGAAATGGAGGACAGCTACACCAAGGAAGGCTACTACATAGAAAGAGAAGACTCGGGCCACTACTGGTCTGAGAGATGAAGAAGAGTTAGTTGTCAAAGTTGTTAAAGACCCTGCAGCTGAATATACTACAACAGAGTCAACCTTCCAAGTCCTGCCTGAAAAATCCCATATGGAGGAGGTAGAAGCCCCCTTGGAGTGGAGCTCCAAGAGATGGCTTGTGAAGAAGTATGATGCAGTAGAGGTTGTTGAAACAGCTACAACAATCACAGCTGAAGCAAATACAACATACGTTATTGTCCACCCTACAACAAAGGAAAATGATTGGACGAAAATGGGTGAACAGAAAACTGATGCTGAAGAAGCTCAAAATAGCTCAGCTGCTGGCCAAAGCCCTCAGAGAAAAATGGTTGATAATGAGGAAATGATGGGACAAAGAAGGCTTATCAAAATACTTATGTTGAAGAGCCTATCCCAGACCCTATAGCCCATGAAGAACTAGGATCCCTAGCATATCCTGACATTGAAGAAAGGCTACGTGCATGGAGTCTATGGAAGCTGAGTGCCAGCCGAGTCCAATTTACGAGGCAATATATGATCGAGGAGGAAGAATACGCTGTGGCATTGACTCACTCTACTGCACAACAATTTTGTTCGAGAAGAATGAGGCTGCAGAAGAAAAGGCGCTGGAGAAGGCTAAGGCACTTGAGCCACATGTTTGCCCATTCTCAGATCCTAATATTCGAGAAGAGGCTCTCGAAAGTGGCAGCAGCAGTGACGTCGAGCTCATTGAAGGAGCTGACTATGTTGAGAAGGATCAGTTGAGACAGGTGATGCAAGATTCCCGTGAGCTTCACAAGCAATCTATGCTCAAGGGTGTTGGAGAATCTTCTATCTATATCTCTCCAACCCCTGCAATTATCGAAGTGGTAAGGGATCTTGATGCAACTACCTCACCAGCTCACTCAGAGGGATAAGAGAATAGGGAGAATGATGATGATGTTGGGAAAGAAGTAGCTGAAGAGGGTAACCCAATGGAAGTTGTGAAGACAACTGCTACATTGGTTGAACATTCAAGTGAAATAGCCAAGTCTCCGGTGATAGCTGACCCCGTTGCTAAAGAATCAATTGGTTCAATATAACTGTTGAGGTTGGCTGCTTTTTATTAGCTAACGAGATAAGAAACCAGCTCTGGAGGTCCTCTTTATTGGAAAAAGACATTTTGAGAATAACTCTTGTGGAAGACGATTTCCATTCGAGTATCGGTGAATGCGCTAGGAGATTTTTTGGTAGAATCATTGGTTGAAAAAAATAAAACTTATCAAGGTTGAAGCGGCGATGATTAGCATTTGGCTGATTTAAAGGGTCTTTCTCGCTTAAAGAAATAAGGCATAATATTTTTCAGTTAATTTTCCAATCAGTGGAAGATAAGAAACATGTGTTGAATGATAGAATTTGGTATTTTCAAAACCAACACATTATTCATAAGGAATGGGTTGCGGATTTAGAGATTCCCTTCGAGACGTATAAACATATCGAGCTATGGATCAAAATATGAATCCTCTAAAAACAAATCTCAAAATCAGAAAAAATATTTCACCAAGTGAATGATGTTGTTGTTCCAGATTCAAGTTGTGATAATGGCATACATATTGACTTAGATTAGCCTCTTATGGGAAACTGTTTTATCATTCAGAGATAAAAATGTATTTGTGTATTTCTGCTATGAAAATGTGCTTAAACTTTTATTTCTACTGGGAGAAGTGGGGCACATTCAAAGAACATGTGACATTCGTAGAGAGTATGTGATTAAGAATACTCTTACTAATGGGCAATATGGATAATAGATTAAAATAACGGGACACAAATGTGTTCGCTAGTTAGGGTACAAAGCGTTTGAGTGGATGAGATTATGGAGTAAGTGAAAATCCCCGTTACTGAAATCCATGATAGACATTCTCTCTATGATAATCAATGATTTCATCTTATATGTTAAAAGTGGAAAATAAATATGACTTCCCATAATATTTGTAAGAACATCTGTATGGGAGATAATCATCCTACTGAGGCTAGTGGGAGAAGAAGAGTCTTACAACTAGGGGATGAAAATGAAAACAAAAGTTTGAGAACTTTGTAATCGGTAAATGTTAATATATTGATCAAAAAAATACACATACACCAGGCGCACCCAAGTTATGTAGAGAGAAATTGGAGCCTTAGAAATGGCTCCTCAATCATATGTTCAAATTACAAAACCAAAAAGGAACACAAGATAAAAAAATAGTGCCCGTTAAGTGCATGTCTCCCAAACTGACTCAAAATATAGGGGTATAAAACAAAGATTGTTTTATATAGATGTGTTCTGATCTTTAAGACAATCATGTCAACTTGCGGAGTTTCGCACTCAAAAATCACCCGGTTCCTGGCATTCCTAACTTGGTAGACCGTGGATGCCAGTGCCGTCTTCTTGCTCTTTGGTTGCCATCCTGTCATGTTTGCTTTCTTTTTAAGCCATTTGAGTGCACTCCTGAGGGTGATCATTTGTCTTTAGATGCCAATCCAATGCCGGATAGTGCCCTAAACCTGTTTGCAAAAGGTACATTCAAAATAAAGGTGATTAATTGATTCTTGTTATTCACCACAGTACACACAAGAATAATTTTTGATGTCCATAAAGCCAAGACATTTCTTGGTTTTAAGTCTCCCAAGTATGCAGAGCCACACAATGAAGGAGTCTTTAGGGGAATGGAAGGACCCCATATAACACTTTTCCAACAAACAGTATCGCCTTTTGTGCGAAATGTTTCGTAGGCGTCCCGAGTGCACTAATGGGTTGTTCGGTACACCAATATTCAATCTTCTGCTCAGCTAATGGTTCAAAGTCACATGTATCTATTAGTCGATCTCAGATGCACAATATATTCTTTATAAGAGAAGAGTCTAACTGATTTATAGTCCAATCCCATATTGTTCTGCCCCGCAAATAGAAGTGGTGTATCCATCAAAACCAGAGAGTTTGCTTGTTGGCATGAATGTTTCGTAAAGTCTTGGTCAAAAGAGTTTGGCACCCATGTATTCATATCACGGAGTCCCAAGCCACCTTCATGCTTTGGCAAACATCAGATCTTTAAGCTTTCTTACCACCCTAAAGAAAGTTTCTACACAATTGAATTATGTTTTTCTGGACTTGATCAGGGAGAGGGAAAATAGAGATTCAAAGGCTTGCCACTCCTTCAAGGACCGAGGGAACAAGCTTTGTTCTGCCAGCAAAAGATAATGTTGTGCCACTCCAACCATTAATATAAGAACGTATTTTATCCATGAGTGTCTCAAAGTAAACAACTTTTAAACGTTCAGCAGCAAGTGGGACACCAAGGTATCGAAAAAGGCATTGTTCATCGAACAAGCTGGGAGAAATCCAATATGTCTTTAGCATTGTGTTCATCGATCCTAACTATATAGATGTTTGATTTAAGCACATTCATGTGCAGCCACGATTTCAGCCAAAAGTCTTCCAAACAATCCATAAGGATTTGGATTGAAATATTGTCCACTCATGGAAAAAGCATCAAATCATCTGTGAAGGCGAGATGATAGATGCTCAACGGACCACATTTTGGATGAAAGTTGAAGTCTGTATTGATGGTTTTCTTGTTGATGAGCTGCAACAAATATTCGAGGCATGTGACAAAGAGATAGGGGGGAAGAATGTCTCCTTGCCTCAATCATCTTTGTCTTTTGAAAAGCCCATGGGTACCACCATTGATGGATAAGGAATATGATGTGGTAGACACACATTCCATGATCCAAGACATGAAGATTTCAGGAAATACCAGACCGATAAGAAGCTCACATAAGTAATCCCATGAGATTTAATCAAAAGCCTTACGCAGATCGATTTTAATAGTGCATCGTGGGGAGACCCATTTATGGTTATATTGTCTAAGAAGTTCCTGCATAAGGTGGATATGTTCCACCATGTTGCGCCCTTTAACAACAGCAGCTTGAGCACCATCAATAATGGGGTCAAGAACAGTCGACATTCGAGTTACAAGTATCTTGGAAATGAGTTTCTAAATTACTTTTTAGCAAAAAATAGGTGTGAATTCACCGACCTTAGACGAATGGTCTGATTTTGGGATCAGGGCAAGAATAGTGTGGTTCAATCGCTTAAGCAAACGCCCAGATGTGAAGAATTCCCGAACAACATCAGAAACTTGTTCGCCACCAATAAACCAACTCTTCTTAAAGAAAGCGGATGAAAAGCCATCTGATCCTGGAGAGCGATCGTCCCCAATGTCCCGAAGGGCATCAAGTATCTCAGAGTTGGAGTTGGACTTAATGAGGTCTGCAGATTGCATTTCATCAATCAGTGGACCATTCCAAATAATATCTGGATCAGACGATTGAGTATGTTGCTTTGTACCAAGAAGGTGTTTGTAGAAATCAATGAATTCCAATGCAACTTGGTCCTGAGAGACCGTTGGACTGCCATCCTCACAAATATTAGATGCAATCAAGTTTTTCTTGGCGTTCTTCTTGACAATGGAGTGAAAATATCTGGTGCATTTATCACTTTGAATCAGATAGTTGCATTTTTCCTTTTGTTGGTAGAATAGCTTCTCCGCTTTGCTGAGAAAAAGAGAGCTTTTTCTCAACACCAACAATTGAGATCTAATCTCAAGATCATGCGGGAAATCATGAAATAATTTCTGAGTTTTCTTCAATTTTTCCTTGGCATTCTTAGCACTAGAGGTAATATGGGAGAACTGCCTTTCGTTGAGTGCCTTAAGCTGAGTTAAGTCAGCTATGCCCAAACATGCAAGAAGACAACTGGAGACTAGTAGGAAGACTCATTGCGAGACAAATGAGTTTGGCAAAAGAAGAGAAGACGGAACTCGATCAAGGTGCAACAGATGCTGTGAGTAAAGCATCATCAAGTCAACTCAAGATAGTCAAGTCTCTAGTTGAAGTGACGAAGAGTCATTTAATGATTGGAAGTCGACTCTAAGTCACCTGGGAAAGCAAGGAAATGCGATCAAGTCGAGATAATCGAAAGACATCCGTTGCCGTAAATCAAGAGAATTACTTAAACAAGTAATATCCCCATGCTACCTTTCTCGGAGTGCTCAGTCATAGAAGCGTGCAAGGGGAATAAACCAATGGGAAGCACTACACCGTGTCAGCGCTCTGAAAAGCTGAAGAATAATTCATACGAGGAAGCGGCAATTCCAAGGACTGCAACAAGACAAGCCAACGACCACAAGTGACTTTCAAAAATAAACATATCTCTTCAACGGGCAAATTTTTGAAAGATCACTATAAAAGGCTGAGGGATGACTCTGAAGAATTAAAATTGATTACCTGAACCAAAAACATTCAAGCCAATATCTGAACTGTAATCAAAATATTCTCAAAATCATTCAAGTTTAATCCTCAAGCCTACACTACGAAGAAAATCAATCCAACACTCACCTGTGAAGGAAAGATAGCTTCAATCGGTTGAAGAGGAAACTTTAGAAGAAAAGGGGTCTACATTCCACGAAGGATTGTAGGAAGGTTCAAGGTCGAACCAGTCTCGAGTTTTTGGAGGGCTTCGTGATTAAATCCTAAGAGCTTGAGCAAGTGAGTCAGTAGTAGCAAGGCAAATGCCCTGTGAAGAAGCCGAGTCGGACGAGAAGCCAACCGAATGACCAAGGCATCTCCGGATCGAGTCCCAAAGGATCAAGTCGGTTGTGTGATCAAGACTTGTATCCGGACTTACCACTCGTATCTTGATCAATACTTAGTGGATTCCTCCGGAGTTGGAGAAGAGAGGAGTAGAAGAATTACCCCATCTTCGAACCTCTATAAAAATTTATCGTGTCATTTACATTTCAAAGACTTTAATTCCCTGCATCTTATTTGTTTAATTCTCGATATATTTGTTATCCAACCGATAATCTCTAAGTACTAAAACCCAAGTATTAAATCATTACTAAATCAAACTTAAGGGTGTTAAGTCTTCCAATAAAACAAACCATAGTTGAGCTAATTGATCTTAACAAATGAGTTATTCTACCAACACTAAGTCGAGTCATTGAGTGACTAACTCTCTTGATTAACTAAATTGGTCATGTCCACCCAGACACAAACACGTGTATAGTATCAACTCGAATTTTAAAAAAGGACCAAAAGTGAAAAGTTGGTAAGGTTTATTCAACCCCCTTCTAAACCTTACACTCACACCCCTTGGGACCTACAAGTGGTATCGGAGCGGTTGGTTCATTGAGCCTTCCGCACCGTTCTTGAACTAGATCTCCAAACTTTTCAAAGTCCTGTTTTAGTACTTAAGTTTTCAAAACTCCTTTTATCATTAAAAGTTATTATCATGGAAGCAAATTTGACACGCATCCCATGTTCACAATTGAAGAATTTGATGATTGGAAAATTCGTATGCGAGCTCATCTATCGGATTACATGATGAGATGTGGATAGTGATAGAGGATGGGCCACTTTGCAAATCTTAAAAGTGAACACATTTGTAAGAAGAGCTACAAATGAAGGTGAAGAGGATGTTGCCCTAGACCACTATGGTTGAAAAACCAAGAACTGAATGGACAAATGATGACAAAAAAGATACAACCTGGACAATGTAGCCAAGGACATCCTTTACAAAACCTTGGACAAAGCCATGTTCAATAAAGTCAAATCATGCAAAACGGCTAAAGAAATGGGGACAAGCTAACATTAATTTGTGAAGGCTCGGAGCAAATCAAGGAAAATAAATTATCGGTGGCGATACAAAAATTTGAGAATTTCAAAATGATCGCAGGAGAGAACCTGGATCAACTGGATGCTCGTTCATCAAATCACCAACAAGCTATCTGCACTTGGAAAGGAATATACACGAGGAAATGTGTATGAAGATCCTAAAAAGTCTCCCAAATGAATGGGAAATGAAGGTCATGGCACGAGACATTCCATGGACCTATCGAAGACCTCCAACCATGAACTATTCTCGGATCTCAAAGCCTACAAATTTCAAATGAGAAGAAAAGATCGGGAAGAGACATTGTACCCAAAACAATTGCTCTAATTGTTAAGGATGGAAAGAGAGGCGAGGTCAAAGAAGTCATTGATCCGGAAGAAATAGCCCGATGGTTAAAAGGTTCAACAAGTTCTTCAATAAGAACTACAAGAGAGGCAAGGGTGAATCTTCCGGAAGACACTCGGCTCCCCTCCAAGTCAAGGGAAGATAGGCCAACCAAGAGAACAGATCATCAAAAAGTTGAATATCAAAGGGTGAGAATCCAAGAATGGAAAGAGTTCGATCAAAAGGTTGAATATCTATCTTTGAACCGTAGGCAACCAGGTCACTATGCCATTGATTGTCCATATCCTATAGTCAACAAATACAGGAATGAAGAAGAAAGAAAGGTCCTCGAGAGAAAGAAGACAAGAAAAGAAAAAAAAAGGCAATCTTGGGTCTGCAGAGATCAGGCGAGACAAATCAAGTCAAAAGAGACAAATGATTGAAGCGGAAGGCGACAACTCAAGTGACTCGAAGAAGAAGCCCTGATGTTTTGATGGCCAAGGAACAAGATCAACTCGACCAAGAAGATGAGGTACACTCTAACTCATCAAACTCGGTTCTAGTGATAGTGATCGTGACACACACACTTCATCACCCACTCGATCTTTATGATTCATTAGGCAAAATGATGAAAGATTTTGAACACATTAAATCCTCACACACACTACTAAATGAGGAAAACAGCCTACTCAAGAGCAAAACTCAAATGACTAAGGAGCCGAGTACTCTAAGTCAAATAGGCGATGAGAATAAAAGTTTAAAGGTGAAAATGCCATGCTAATAGCGAGAAATAGCTGCCATAGAAAATAGGAAGAATGACCTCAAAAATGTGATTGCCTCATTCACTAAGGCATCTAAATCATTGGATGATCTTATTATGAGTCAAAGAGAATGTGGAGACAAGACAGGCTTAGGATTTAATCCCTCTGTGCTATGTCAAACTCCAAAAGTAATTTTGGAAAAAGGATCTTCAAGCAATGAAGTGTCTCAAAAATCCAAAACACCAAATGGTGCACACACATTCACTCCAAAGCACAATTACAAGCAAACCGGCCTTGGTTATAAAGGAAAAGGAAAATACCCGATTGGTGCGTTAAGAGGGCAGTGAGAAGAAATTTAGCCAAGTTCCTCAAAGAAACTCCAAACAGAATTACTCTAAAGAAGAAATAGAGCTACCAAAAACCCAAAAGTTCTATAAAAGAAACACATATGATGGGAATGGTAGAAAATATCCAAGCCAAGTGATTGGAACGATGTGAACTATCGGCATAGACTCATGGAATATAAGCCCAAATGGCAAAGGCCTAGAACTCAAAGAAAGGCCATTCCAAAAGTATAAGAGCTTTCATCAAAGACACATATGCACCTAGGCACTACACTCGGAGACACCACAATTACCCAAAGAAGGCAATTGCTAAAACACATATACATGCATACGAGACAAAAGAGACAAATTGTATGAACCTAGAATCCCCAAGAAATTTGCCAAAATTAATTATGATTATGGCACTCGATAGATGGCAACCCCTTAGAGCCAGATCATTTGGCTATAGGCTGGTTGGATCATCTTACAATACTAACCCCTCAGGACCCAGACAAGTATGGGTACCTAAAACTTAATTTCCTTGATTGCAGGTTCAAGGAACAGCTGAGTGCCAAGGAACCTGGTACATGGATAGTGGTTGTTCCAGACATATGACAGGAAACAAGAAAAATCTGTCAAAATTCAAGGAAGTTAAAGGAGCAAAAGTCATATTTGGAGGAAATGAAGCTCCAGGAGAAATAAGAGGCATTGGATCCATCAAGAAGAATGGATTAGAAATCACAGATGTTGCATATGTTGAAGGACTCAACTTCAACTTGCTAAGCATCAGCCAACTCTGTGACAAGGGTTATAATGTTAGATTTAACATGGGTATATGCCAAATCAAGGATATTGAATCAAATGAAGTTGTGTTGCAAGGATGCAGACAAAAGAACATGTATGTAGTAAATTGGTCAACCGCAACACCCAAAGACTGTCTATTAGCAAAGAGCACAAATTTGAATCAAGTTGGTCAGTGGCACAAAAAGTCGAGTCACCTGAATTTCAAAACACTTAACAAGCTTGCCGAAGTAATCTTGTGGAAGGTCTTCCGGACTCGATATACAAGAAGGAGAGTATATGTGACGCATGCGAAAGGGAAAACAGATCAAATCACCATTCAAAGAAAAGATATGCCCATCTTCAACAAGGATATTGTACCGCTACATATGGATCTATTTGGTCCAAATTGAACCAAATAGCATAAGTGGGAAGAAATATACCTTTGGTGGTAGTAGATGACTACTCAAGATATACATGGACAATATTCATGTGTAAGAAGAAAGAAACTCTACGAAACTACCACAAAATGATGAAGAGGATTCAAAATGAGAAGAGCCAAACCATTATCAAAATAAGATCGGGACATTGAGGAACCGAGTTTGTCAATGGTATAATAACTCAATATTGTATTGAAAATGGCATTGGTCATGAATTATCTCATAGACAAGGACTCCACAAAGAGAATGGAGTTGCGAAAGAAGGAATAGAACACTCAAAGAAGCGGAAGGACCATGTTAGTCAAGCGGGGTTACCAAAGAGATTTTGGGCAAGCAATCAACACAAAATGCTACACTCAAAACAAATGTATGATAAAATGACAAATTGACAAAGACTCCTATGAGATTTGGACAGGGGAGAAAACCAAATGTTGCATATTTTAGAATATTTGGATGTAAATGCTTCATCCATAATAATGGCAAAGACAATCTAAAGGCTTTCGATGCTAAAGTCGATGAAGGTATCTTCTTGGGATATTCAAATGAAAGCAAAGCCTACAGAGTACTCAACAAAAGGACTATGGTTGCGGAGGAATCCATTCTTGTGGTATTCGATGAGCCAAATGTAAATGGAGAAGACATTGAAGAGTCACCGATAATCAATCATCCAACCATACGAAAAAGTCCCTATCTTTGAAGTCAAGCCGGAATTATAAACTCGGATGAAGATGAGATAGCCGAGTCTCATAAAATCTTTGGAAAATTTGCAGCTAAGTGATTGCGAGAGAGCTGATCAAAGCAACACAAATGCTAGACGATCAATCCAATAACTTACTTCAACCTTGATGTAAGATGGCCGAAAGACCATCCACGAGAACTTGTCATTGGAAATATAAGAGAAGGTGTCAAAACAAGATCCGAACTCAACAAGAAGCTATGTTCACATGCTTTATCTCACAAATAGAGCCTAAAGATGTGTTACAAGCATTGGATGACACACATTGGATTCAAGCTATGCAAGAAGAGTCAATCGCTTTTGAAAGAAATAAAGTATGGGAATTAGTTCAAAGACCCACCCATCAAAATGTTATTGGTACTAAATGGGTGTTCGAAACAAGATGAACGAGGAGGGTTACGTGGTAAGAAACAAAGCAAGACTAGTAGCCAAAGGATATTGCGAAGAAGAAGGAATAGATTTTGATGAAACATTTGCTCCTGTAGCAAGATTGGAAGCTATAAGGATGTTGCTTGCCTATACATCTCACAAGAATTTTATTGTATATCGATGGATGTCAAAAGTGCATTCCTAAATGGTTTATTGGAAGAAGAAGTGTATGTTGAACAACCTCCAGGATTTGAGCGTAAGACTCTTGGAGATAAGGTATACAAACTCAAGAAAGCTCTGTATGGATTGAAACAGGCACCCGTGAGCATGGTATGATACTTTGTCACAATTCCTAACTTAGAATGGATTCACAAAAGGAAAAGTAGATAAAACACTTTTCGTAATTCAAGACAAGAAGAGCATACTTTGCTTGTTCAAATATATGTGGATGACATCATTTTTGGATCCTCAAGCAAAGAGTTATGTGAAAAATTTTCAAACCTCATGCAAAGCAAATTTGAAATGAGCATGATGGGAGAGCTAACATTCTTCCTTGGACTCCAAGTAAAACAAAGTGAAGGATGGAACCTTCATAAGTCAAACAAAATACACCAGAGATTTAATGAAGAAATTTGGTATGGAGGAGAAGTCTTCTCGTGAAAATACCAATGAATACATCGACAAAATGGACATGGATGCAGATGGCAAGCCTCGTAGATCAAACAAGATCTGAGCACTTATTGGATCATTGTTTATCTCACAAAGAAGCGGCCGGACATCACCTTTCTTTGTAGGTGTATGTGCGAGATTTCAATTTGTTCCAAAAGAGAGCCATATGACTGCAGCTAAGAGGATTTTGAGATATTTGAAAGGAAGCCAAGAAGTTGGCTTATGGTATCCAAAGGAAGGTGGATTCAAGCTAATTGGCTATTCGGACTGACTATCTTTGATGCAGAGTTGACAGAAGAGCACTTCGGCACATGTCAAATGCTTGGAAATAGGCTAATTTCCCCTGGTTTAGCAAAAAGCAAAATTCAATAGCCACCTCTACAAATGAAGCGAATACATAGTCAGGGCAAATTGTTTGTGCCCAAATCCTATTGATGAGGCAACAAATGAGACTATGAAGTTGAAGAAAAGGAAATTCCAATCATGTGTGATAACACAAGTGCAATTGCAATCACTCGAAATCTCGTGTTGCACTCAAGAACAAAGCATATCGATGTCGATATCACTTCATAAGAGATCATGTTGAAAAGAAGGACATCATCTTGGAATATATTTCAACCGATAAACAATTGGTGACATATTCACAAAACCATTATGTGAGTCAAGATTTGAAGAACTCAAGCATGAGTTAGGGTTAAATTCGAAACATTAAACGCTAATCGGCGTGCAAAATCTAAGCCGTTGATTTCGATCACATTTCAAAAACCACCCGCACGCCCTTTCGTAAACCATACTTAAACCATTTTCGTCTGTTTTCTCTCACATATTACCAAAACGGTTCATTTCTATCTCAGAAGCAAAGGCAAAACTCTCTCAAAACCCTATCAATATTCAAATCAACTTCTAAGTTTCTTTTCGTGAAATACCAAAAATGGCATCAACTTATGATTTCGTAAAGCTAGGGAAGCAAATCCACACTCGGGTCTCTTGTGGATTTCGAGGAATGGTCAAACAGGGTCCGATGACGCCCTCATAAAGAAAATCGCTGAAAAGCTCGAAACGTCCGGCCGAAACCATTTCTCGACGATGGAGTTCTCGATGACCTATGTGGAAGAGGTCGCACGTTCTACGTGAATGCCGAGATTCACGATGAGGGGATTAAATCCTCCTGTTCACGGGAAGGAGTTCATCATCTCCGCCAAGGATCTGCGAACACCGCTCACTACCGCGGAAGGAGCACCGAAATCAATGAAGCCGACGCGTGAGACTTGGTCTGCCGCTTGGAAGGAAGTAGCCAAGACCGACTATGTTGAAAAGATAGTCTACACACCAAAAAGGGGCTGCCAAGGAGGACTACCACAAATCTGTTGGACATAGTTGCCAAATGCATAGACATCAAATTTGGCAGCTTTGACCAACTATCTAAAGCAAAACCGATCGTAATGGCTGCGATCATTGAAGAAAAGCAAGTAAACCTGGGCGAGTTTGTCTACTCAGCAGACTACGCGCTGAATGTAGGAACAAATCCTTCAAAGAGAATGGTGCATTTGGAGGATCCCCGGGATATGGCCTGGTGATTGGCCTACTGATGGAGGTGAAAGGAGTCCCTCTTCGACATGGAAGGCGTTCCATGTAAACAAGAGGATGTTCAGATCAAACCTCTCTGGGCGCACAAAAAGAGAGCCCACGCCAAGAGAGCGATACAAGTGAGGGGGAATCACCGACCTCAAGATACAAATTGTTTCCTCTCCACCAAAGAAGAAAGTCGCCCTGCAAATGCTAAGAGAATCTGATGCCCCTGCAGCTAAGAAAAACAAATCTACTCATGCCCCTGCAGCCGAGTCGCCGCCCCTCAGCAGCCGTGTCTCCCCCCTAGCAGCAAAGCAGCCGAGAAGGAATCTCAACCTTCTTCTGTCGTCAAAAAGAGGAGAACTGATAAGCCAAGACGGCCCGCTCCTCGAAGAAAACACACACGACGCCCCGCCGCCTGGACTCGAAGACACTCTCTCCGAACTAAAATCCCTCGTACGAACTAAGAGACGAAGAAGAATCATCAAGCAATCCGAACTTGAAAAAACAGTCTGAATTAGCCACTCACCAAACAGATACTGGAGATCACCGAGAAGTAGAGTCTCCGGATATTATTGATGAAACAACCAAGTCTCTTGAAGGCGTCAACAGAGAGCAAATCAAGACCAAATGTAGTTCGAACAACTAGACACAAGAAGTAGCCGAGAAATCTAACTCGCTTTGTCAAGGACGTAAATCGTATCTCCTCCCCGCAATGCACGCAATTGGACGAATCAAAGACCAAAGCTTGCTACCTTCTATCCCCGAGAATGAGGGACAAGAAGAAGAAGTCGAAAGAGATGATGATGTGATGATCCTATCCCCACTTTATCCGGACATCCAAAATCGTCATGCGAGAGTGGAGGAAGTGGAAATTGAGTCAATCCAGGAACAGTTCCAACGGCCGAGTTTATCGAAGAAGAAGATGAACCGATGAACTTTCTTGGAGTGACCACCGTGGTCCAAGCATTGGATGAAGAAAAACGCACGAATATCTTGCGAGATCTTCAAGGACAAGGAAAAGGAGAGACAAACTGAGAAGCCGAGGCACGTGAGAAGGCCAAAGATCTCCGCCCTATTACCGCACCACGTAACACACACATCATCTCCTCGACGCCTTATCGATAGTGATGAGGATATGGACCTGCCGCCGCCACGAAGAGTTGCAAATGCAGCAAGCAATGCACGAATCCACTTATTCATGAGAAAAGAATGATGGAGGGACCAGGAGAGTCCTCCAAAACACAAATGAGTTGGACCCAATGGAAGTGGTGCAAGATATCCACGATTGTTCTTGCCACCACTTCCCAGTCACTCGGAAGAAGGAATTAAGGGAATTGGCGATGAAATCCGGTTAGTGGGGACCCCAATCGAGCCAACCCCTAATGAAGGTGTCTTACCACCGCCCCAATGGCTGAACACTCGGTAGGAACAGTCGGGCGTTTGGAGACGAGTGACCCCATTCCAAGTCACTCACCAAAAGCGCCAAATGGGGGAAACTCCATCCACCGCAGCGAAGGTCGGAGGATGTTGCGAGATGACTCCACAACGAATCTAGGAGGCGAAGTGGAGAAAGTACAAACACAAAATACACAAAAGTTGCCATCAACGGCTTCTCGGACGATTGAGACTCTCGGTGACCGAGGTGCCAACTCGAAGGCTAATGACGCCGCTGCGATGCAACAATGAGGCACGAGAAGGAACAACCCCGGAGTTAACACTGGGCGATGAAAGTGCAATCCATGGGGTTGAGACTCCAATGGATGCCACCACGAAAGACCCTAAGACATTGACACCCGAAAGGGAGGTCCAGGCCTCGCCGCATTGAGACTGCGGGAGGTAATGAAGGCCAACGGGAGGTTGAGACTTCCCGGGTAAAGAAGCTAAAGTAGAGAACATCCCTCCCGCTATCATTGATCCATCCGAAAAGGAGATTAGCGCACTTCACGACTCCCATGATAATCCCGATGTAACCTTTCTCGGGATCGGAAGAAGACGATGAAGTCGAGTCATCCCCCCGTGATCGATCCAAAAGACTCACCGAGGATGTTCCAACCACGAGCAAGTCGACCTCAAGACTACTCGTCAAACTTTCAACTTTGATGATGAGCCATCCATGGAAATCTCATCATCGTCCGATGATGCTTCGATAAGGCCAAGGACCAGATCAACTCAATTGAAGAAACCAAATGAGACCGACGAAGGTTGAGACACCGAGGCTCGGCAAAGTCGGGTCAACTTCACAACAAACCCCACCGCAACAGAGTCCATCGCGCAGCTCCCAAGCCGCAACAGTTCGACTCCACAGGAACTTCACGCGCACCTCTTATCATTGAACAAATCCCGATTGCCGTGATGATTCCTTTGTAGAATCATTTCCCTTCTCTCCGAGGTACCCGACCTCCCGAAGAGTCGAAAACGATCTCACGCACTTCCACAGACACTGATCTTATCATTCCATCGTATACCATCGTTCCATTGACTATGATTTTGACGCTTGCCATCATCACCGCAATAGAGGAACAACAAGTTCGGGAGGTGTTCAAAGCATTATTTGCGAAATTGAACGGATGGAGAGGCACCAGTGCCTCGATGGACATGAGACTGGATAATGAGAGATGCCAACCTTATCTGCCGACTTGAGAGGCATAATAGTCGAATCGGGGAGTGGTGGCAACAAAGAAGAAACAATGCGCGTGGAACAAGCTAGATATTTCGAACATTGTTCAACAAGTCATTGATCCGGAGAGCCGAGAACGCCGATGCAAAGACGAAATTGAGAGAACACATTGAGCACATGCATGAATCTCACACTTTCTTGAGATAAAGTCATTGCGTGAGCAAAATAAGAATGAGCTCCTGCGTATGGAAGAAAACATGGATAGAAAATTCAGCCTTCTTATGGCCGAGATGAAGTTGCTTAAAGTCAATCCAACGCTACTCGCTTCGAGTTTCGTGCAAAGATACACCACAACACCCACAGCAGACTCGCGAGCGAACTCCCGGCTATCGCCACTCGACTTCCCGCTTGCTAGTATGTTTCCAGGGGTTCCTCTCTACTTTGATGATGCCAAAAAGGGGAAGAGGAATACCTTAAAGCGCTAAAGAGATCCTCGGCGGGAAAAGGAGGAGAGCGATTGTGAAGGAAAGACAAATTGAGGAAGTTACAAGGGAAAAGAAAGGAAAGTCTGTTGAGGGGAAGGATCGAGAGATGTGACCTTAATGATTGCACAAACCCCCCAACAAGGTCTTGTCACAAATGATATTATCGGCAAACTCCCAAATGACTCGCCACTCCAACACTCTGCATCTATGGTCGAAAAGAGAAAGACAGATTGAAGCGGATGGATGGAGGAAGTGGAAGGAAGGTTGAATGCCCGAGTTATGGACATCTTGAAACAACATGGAGGCATTCCAAAGAGATGATACACTTATGCTATCTCGGATGTCGGGACCGAGCCAAGATCGCTTGATGAATTTAAAACGCCGCATCCAAGGATACTTCGCAAACATGTCTATGGCTCAAGCCTGGGACTTGATCGGGAAAAGGGTCTCGCGTTATGTGAAGAAGGCCGACAGCAAGAGACTTCCTAGATCACTCTGCTTTGGTCACTCCGCCGGTCACTCACCGGAAAGAAGAAGACCCCAAGTACAATACACGCCCGCAGGTAGAGGAAGAAGCGATGGTGGAGGAAGAGGTTTCATACCTAGGCCTCTGCCCAAAAACATTGAGTACATAGATCCGGAAAGAAATGAGGGATCTACTCAATTTGGTCTTGACCAAGTAGCCAATCTGCAAGTGGCTAAAAACAATGCTTTGAGTATGTGAAAATAATCGAAGAAGAAAATAAAAGACAAACTCAATATGGAGGAGAGACAAGAGAGATTAAGAAGAGATGAAGTCGCCAGAAAGCATATGAAAAGAAGAAGAAGAAGCGGTGAAGATGAGAAAAAGAGAAGAAGACCAAGATGACAAAACTCAAGAAGATGAAAGAAGGAGGCGTGAAGGAGATGAAGTGTTGTTGCCACCCCTTCATGTATTTTACTATGTAAATACATACTATGTAAGTCTTCTCGTAATAAATCAGAAATTCTCTATTTTTTGCGTAGACATAAATGTTTGCTTTGATACACCTTGTAAACAGATTGTGTAAAAGAACAAGAATGTTATGATCAATAAAAGGATTGATTCTACGCATACATTCTCTCGTGAATGCACTATCTCAGTATGTATCTTTACTATTTACATTTTGAATGTTTTAAGTTTTGACATCATCAAAAAGGGGGAAATTGTTGGGAAATTTATTGTTTAGATTTTGATGAATGCCATGTAAAACTTAGAATAGGAAGTTGGCACCCCATTTTTTGTTGTAAACGCATTGTAATAAATAGGGCTGGTCAAGCCGAGTTAAGTCACTATGCCCAAACATGCAAGAAGACAACTGGAGACTAGTAGGAAGACTCATTGCGAGACACCGAGTTTGGCAAAAGAAGAGAAGACGGAACTCGATCAAGGTGCAAATTGAGATGCAACAGTAAAGCATCGACCAAGTCAACTCAAGATAGTCATGTCTCTAGTTGAAGTGACAAGAGTCATTTAATGATTGGAAGTTGACTCTAAGTCACCTGGGAAAGCAAGGAAATGCAATCAAGTCGAGATAATCGAAAGACATCCGTTGCCGAGTAAATCAAGAGAATTACTTAAACAAGTAATATCTCCATGCTACCTTTCTCGAGTGCTCGATCCGTGAAGCGTGCAAGGGAATAAACCAATGGGAAGCACTACACCGTGTCGGCTAAAAAGTCAAGAATAATTCATACGAGGAAGTGGCAATTCCAAGGACTGCAACAAGACAAGCCAACGACCACAAGTGACTTTCAAAAATAAGCCTATCTCTTCAACGGGCAAATTTTTGAAAGATCACTATAAAAGGCTGAGGGATGACTCTGAAGAATTAAAATTGATTACCTGAACCAAAAACATTCAAGCCAATATCTGAATTGTAATCAAAATATTCTCAAAATCATTCAAGTTTAATCCTCAAGCCTACACTACGAAGAAAATCAATCCAACACTCACCTGTGAAGGAAAGATAGCTTCAATCGAGTTGAAGAGGAAACTTTAGAAGAAAAGGGGTCTACATTCCACGAAGGATTGTAGGAAGGTTCAAGGTCGAACCAGCCTCGAGTTTTTGGAGGGCTTCGTGATCAAATCCTAAGAGCTTGAGCAAGTGAGTCAGTAGCAAGGCACCGCCTGTGAAGAATCTGAGTCGAACGAGAAGCCATCCGAGTGACCAAGGCATCTCCGATCGAGTCCCAAAGGATCAAGTCACCAGTGTGATCAAGACTTGTATCCGGACCGTTACCACTCAGATATCTTGATCAATACTTAGTGAATTCCTCCAGAGTTGGAGAAGAGAGGAGTAGAAGAATTACCCATCTTCGAACCTCTATAAAAATTTATCGTGTCATTTACATTTCAAAGACTTTAATTCCTGCATCTTATTTGTTTAATTCTCACGACATATTTGCTATCCAACTGATAATCTCTAAGTACTAAAACCCAGATTAAATCATTACTAAATCAAACTTAAGGGTGTTAAGTCTTCCAATAAAAACAAACCACAATTGAGCTAATTCTTAACTTTAACAAATTGTTATTCTATCAACAAAGTCGTAGTCTCATTGAGTGACTAACTCTACCGATTAACTAAATTGGTCATCCACCAAGGACACACCAGTATAGTATCAACTCAAATTTTAAAAAGGACCAAAAGTGAAAAGTTGGTAAGGTTTATTCAACCCCCCTTCTAAACCTTACACTCACACCCCTTGGGACCTACAAATTGATATCATAAGATTGAGCCAAACTAGGGTTGTTGAATCCAGGAATGGGGATAACATCTAGAACACCACGAGGAGGAGGATGGACCCAGGGGCCATCACCTCCCTGGGAGGGGCACAAGGCATTGGGAGCGGCCCTCCATATGGAGGCGTATGGGAGTTTTCCCCCCAAATGACCTAAGTCATTAGCCCCTCATCAAAGTTTTTCATGGGGTTCTCTCATCCATGTGCGGCAACCATGGGGGCAAAGGTGCACAATGAAGTAGGGGGCTGGGGGTCATTGGCTCCCCCATGAAGAGTAACAGAATGCTGGACATGGAACTTGGCGTTCCCCCTCCTCCCATTGGAAAAACCAGAGATAGGTGGTGTGGGAGTAGGTGGCTGAAGATATGAAGCATCCGTGACCAATCCCATCAACACCCGTAACCTCTCATCATTGGACCTCTTCTTGTACATCAGAAAAAAGTTTGCCGGTTAGTCAAAAGAAGGACGAAATCAGGAAGAAGACGAACGAAAGTCGGTCCCAAATTTATCTAGGGTTTGATCCAAAACCCTTGAACTCGAGAAATTACCAGATGAGGTAACATATGACGGAAGACCCGTAGAGCAAGCAATCATCGATGAAGAACCAGGTAACGCTGATGTAGCAGCGTTGGATAACACCATGCAAGACGAACATGATGATGGAAGAGACAGTTCGGGAAGCCTGTGTTTTGGAACATGAGGATCAATATTTGATGTTAATCCGTGAAAAGGCAACTCCATCATGGAGCCACTGAAAACTTGACCGGAAAATCTCAAACCAGGTTCGGCAGTGCTGGACGATGGAGAGAGAGAGAAGAGAGCATAACCTAGAGAGCGATTTTTTTATACAATGTTGGATTCAAGATGGTTGTTTTCAAGATCAAAGCTGAAACAGATGAAATTGTGCTATTAGGAATCAGAAAGAAAATTATGTATGTAGTAGATTGATCTACTGTAATAGCAAACACATGCTTATTGGCGAAAAGCACAGCTGAATAAGCAAGTTGGTTGTGGCACAAGAAGTTGAGTCATCTGAATTTCAAGACTATCAACAAGTTTGCAAGGATCATTTGGTTGAAGGATTGCCAGACTAGGTATACAAGAAGGAAAGTATATGTGATGCATGCCAAGAAGGAAAGCAAATCAAATCATCTTTCAATGAAAAGTAAAGTCTTTCATCAACAAAGATTTTGCATCTGTTGCATATAGAGATGTCAATAAGGGTCGACTCATCCTGGCCCTACCCTAGCCCTAAAAGGCCCTAGCCCTTAAGGACTAGGGCTAAAAAGCCCTGAAGTCATAAGGGCTTAAAAATCTAGGCCCAGTCCTAGCCCTACAGGTCCAGGGCCGGGCTAGGGTTGGCCCTATAATTCTTTTTCTCTTTTTTATTCTTTTTATTATGTCATATCCTTCTAAATTTAATATTTCTAATCATATAATATAATCTACTAAATATTAAGTAACAATCAATGAGATTTTTTCTAAATAATTTTATGAATTAATAAAATAACATGTTCCTTCATGAGTTGTAATTTGCCAAGATTAAAAAATAATTGATAGACGAGATCAAAATTTAGATTTGATAGTATTATAAGTATAAATTTAAATATAAATCTATAAAATACCAAAAATTTATTGGGAAAAAAGCCCTAAGGCCCGGGTCGGCCCTATGGCCAATTAGGCCGGGCAAAAAAAACCCTCATGTTATAAGGGCCTATGAAATATAGGCCCAACCCTTAAATGTTTAGGGTCGGGCTAGGGTCGGCCCTCAGTGCTTGGCCCTTATTGACATCTCTAGTTGCATATGGATTTGTTTGGACCAGTGGAACCAGCTAGTATTAGTGGAAAGAAATACACCCCTATGGTGGTGGATGATTTCTCATGATACACATGGACCATCTTTATGTGTAAAAATAAGGAAACTTTGCAAAAGCTTTCTCAGCTGATGAAAAAAGTTCAAAATGATAAGAGTCAATCCATTATCAAGATAAGATTTTACAGAGGAACTAGTTTGTCAATGGGATTCTAGCTCAGTATTGATGGATTTGCTTATGAGTTGTCTGCTGCAAGAACTCCTCAGTAGAATGGAGTAGCTGAAAGAAAGAATAGAACAATTAAAGAAGCCTCAAGGACCAGTTAGCTGAAGCTGGATTGCCAAAGAGATTTTGGGGTGAAGCAATCAACACAACCTATTATACTCAACATAGATGTATGATCAACAAGCAATTGTCCAAAACTCCTTATGATATTTGGATAGGAAGAAAGCCAAATGTGGGATATTTTCATACTTTTGGAAGTAAATGCTTCATTCACAATAATGGAAAAGATAATCTGAAGGCATTTGATACTAAAGCTGATGAAGGAATCTTTCTTCGATATTTAGTTGAAAGCAAAGCTTTTAGAGTGCGGAATAAAAGGACTATAGTAACAGAAGAGTCAATTCATGTGGTATTAGATGAACTAAATGTCAATACATAAGACATTGATGAATTAGCTAAAAAGATGAATCAACCAACTATTCTGAAGATTCCTTACACTGAGACCGCTCCCAGAAGACTCAATCCTGATGAGGATGAGTTAGTTGAACCTCAAAGAGAGCTGGAAAGATTGTAGTTTAATGAAGATGATTAAGAAGAAGTTGTTCAAGACAACTTAGCTACAAGGAGGATCAACCCAACTGACTTACTCCAACCCGATGTGAGATGGCTGAGAGACCATTCATCTAAGTTAGTGATTGGAAATGTAAAAAAAGGAGTAAGAACAAGGTCAAGAACTCAACAAGAAGCAATGTTCACTTGTTTTATATCTTAGATTGAACCAAAAGATGTGTCAGAAGCATTGGATGACAGGCTATGGATCCTAGTTATGCAAGAAAAGCTAAATCAGTTTTAAAGAAACAAAGCTGGGAATTGGTACAAAGGCCTACTCACCAAAAGACTATTAGAGATAAATTATATAAGCCCAAGAAAGTAGTTTATGGATTGGAACTAGCACCAAAAGCCTGTTATGATACATTACCTCAATTCCATATAGACCATTGATTTACCAAAGGAAAGGATGACAAAACCCTGTTCACAATTCAAGATGGAGATATCATCTTGCTTGTTCAAATCTATGTGGGTGACATTATTTTTAGATCCACAAATAAAGAGTTGTGTGATAATTTTTCAAAATTGATGCAAGTTTGAAATGAGCATGATGGGAGAGGTAAATTTCTTCCTATGACTTCAAGTGAAGAAAATGAAGTATGGAACCTTCATAAGCTAAACCAAGTATACCAGAGATTTGATGAAGAAGTTTGGCATGGAAAAAAAGTCATTTGTTAAATTCCAATGAATACCTCAATCAAAATTGACATGGATGCAGAAGGATAACATGTAGTTCAAAGAGGATATAGAGCACTCATTGGATCATTGCTCTATTTGACTGCCATCACACCTGACATTACATGTGATGTTGGTGTAAGTGCAAGGTTTCAATCTGCATCAAAAGAAAGTCATATGACAACTTTAAAGAAGATATTGAGATATTTGAAAGGAAGCCAAGAAGTTAGATTGTGGTATCCTAAAGAAGGAGGCTTCAAATTAATTGGATATTCAGATTCAGAGTATGATGGATGTGGAGTTGAGAGGAATAGTACATCTTGTACATGTCAATTGCTTGGAAATAGATTGGCTTCTTGGTTCAGCAAGAAACAAAATTCAATAGCTATATCAACAGTTGAAGTTGAGTACATTATTGCAGGCAGTTGTTGTGCCCAAGTCTTATGGATGAGACGACAGCTAAGTGACTATGACATTAAAGCAAAGAAAATTCCAATTATGTGTGATAACACAAGTGCAGTTTCCATAACTCAGAATCCAATATTGCACTCAAGGACAGAGCATATTGATATCAGATATCATTTCATTAGATATCATGTTGCAAAGAAAGACATCACATTGAAATATATCTCAACTGAGAAGCAGTTAGCTGATAACAAAACCCTTATGTGAATAAAGGTTGGAAGAGTTAAAGAATGAGCTTAGATTGATTGAGCTATGTTAATAAGCTCAGAATACTCATTCAACAGAGTGAGAAGTAAATGAATTGTATTTCAGAAGAGTTTTACTCTTACAACAGAGTTAAAATAGCAAAATTGGATGTTCAGCAGAGTGAAGTCAACTAAACAGCTAAGTTTGATGAGCAGGTTGAAGAGAGAAGCAGGGCCAAGTAAGCCAAAATGAACCAACAGACACATTTATTGGCTATGGGACAAAACGTGGTCGTTTTGATTAAAGAGGGAATATTTTAAGATGAGGTCAGCATTATTTAATGCGACGCAATAAAAGCTACTACAGAAAAAATATGATTGGCCATAAATACTGCAGGCATTTAATGCAAAGAAATATAGGCACTTTTTCGGATCAATCTCAACCGTTGATTAAATTCAAAATTGTGTTATCCCAAAAATGTCTCCTCGTGTTTCATATATATCGAAACAATCCTTTCCCTTTCTTCACATTGCATTCAAACATTTTCAGAAATTCTTAAATTCTCTCGACAAAGAAAACCTAAGTTCAAAACTTCAAACTCTCGAAGAATCACCATGGCACCAAAGAAGACATCAAGCTCTGCACTAGATTTCGCAAAATTATCCAAAAATGTGTACTATGGTACAGTAATCGATGTTGAAGGGATGGGTAAGCAATCAGTAGACCAAGGAAGGGCTGAGAGGATAGTCAAAAACCTTGAAAATCAAGACTTTTGAAGTTCCTCACTCTACAGATGCCACAGACCTATCTTGAAAAGGTGGCAATGTTCAATGTGAACGCCTATGTTCACAATGATGGAATCCATTCTTCTGTGAATGGTAAAGAGGTCAAGATAACTGCAAAAGACTTGACTGAGCTGTTTCGTCTTCCTAATAGCAGACTCAAAGAGTTGAAGGATCATGAGTTTGATCTCCAGAAGATTTGGGAGGATGATGTTGTGGAGAAAGCCGCTACTAAGTACAATGCATCAGCCATAATGGTTGTTATCAAAGAAGAAAACCACAATCTGATGGATGCGGTTGCTAAGTATGTGGACATCAAATTTGGCTCTAACAATCAGTTGTCCCTTGTAAAGCTGACTGTAATGGCAGCCATCATGGAGGAGCTAGAAATCAACTGGAGGGAGAACATCTTTGATAGTTTGTGTCAAAATGTACAAAATATAGAGGTAGCTGAAGGAAAAATTCAAGAACGCCTAGGACTATGGAATAGTCATAGGATATTTGCTTAATAAGAAAGGATTATCTCCGAGGAAGAGGAAGCCATTTCACGTGAACTAGACATTATTTAAAGACAACTTGTCAGCTGCTTAGAAGAAGGCCCATGCTAGGAAGAAGGGTACTTTGGAGGGGGAAACATCTGAATTTGTTCCCCGCGCCATAGCGCACTCCAGCCCAAAGAAATTCCAAAGAAACGAAGAACATCTGCACCCCGCAAGCTAGCTGTTAAGAAATAGAAGACTCAGCCGAAGAGATGGTTGAGAGATGAACTAGAAGAATCTATAGTCAGAGTTGAGGTTGAAGATCCTGAAGAAACTGAATTCGTGTAAATTCCCTTAGAGAGGCACTCCAAGAGAAATCAGGACAAGCAAATAGTTGCAGTTGCTCCTATTGTCGTAAGAGCTACAGTCAAATCAACTGCTATGGAAATAGCTGCAGTTCAACCAGAAGAATTGAGTGTCGAGGACACAGTTGTAATTGTTATTGAAAAGGCAGTAGAGACCACTAATGAACTTGTTATAGAGGTAAGCCCCCAAGAAGGTTAGTTGTAAGGGATGAAGCTGTCTGAAGAACCTGGATGCCTTATCTATTCTGATATAGAGGTTAGGTTGTACATTTGTAGGATGTGGAAATTGAGTTTGAGCCATCATCAATTTCAGAGGCCCGAAATGATCGAGGAGTAAGAGTGGCATCTTGAATTTATAAAGAATGCATTCGTTTCGTAGGCATTACACTAGGAAAGTACTTCTTGAAAAGAAACATGAAGAGAGGGAGAAAGTACTAGAGAACGACAGAAGTTCTAAACCGCATAAGTGTCCTTTCACTGACTCAAATATTCCAAACATTTATAGCAATGATGAAGAAGAAGATGAAGGAATTGATGCAGTAGAGGCTGCACAACTAAGGTAGGCATTCAAACAATCCCGTGAGATGGTTGAACGAGCACAGATGTATGAGGTTGGGGAAACATCATCCCCCACCCAAATTATCGAAGGAGTGGTGAGAGACACGTCTTCTCTCTCATCACCAACTCACTCCTACTCTCATGAGGATCAGAGAATCGGTAATGAAGCAGAGATAAAAGTTGTTAATTTAGTTGTGTGCCAACCAGGAACCTAGTTGAGCCACACCCAAAGATTACTATTGAGACATCAGATACAGAATAGATGGGACATCAAGAAAACCAACTAAGTCCCCTATGACAGTTGACCCCTGTACAATTAAAGATCAATCAGCTGATGAGCCAGCTTAGGAGGAAACTAAGCACAATACAACCAAGGTCCCTTTTGAAAATCCTGAAAGGGTTGTAGGGGAAGAAGAAAATCTGCAGTTAGAAGGTGAAGGAGAAGTTGTAGAAGAAGAAGGAAGTTCGTTGAAGGCTAGTGATATTACCGTGATTGAGACTATTGTAACTGAGGCACGGGTTGGAAGAGATGCTGAAACCACAATGGTTAAGACTGTTGTTGGAACTAAAAGTGCAATCCCAATGGTTGAGACTACTGAGGATGCCACCATTGTAGAAGACCCATCAACTATTGAGACTGCTGCAGGGAATTCCCAAGACCCATTAGCGATTGGGAATTCTAGGGGGAATGAAGAAGTAATTAGGGAAGGTCAGGTAGAGGATCAAAATCAACAATCAGAGTCAGTTCAGCCTATTGATGAGCTGATGCTATTAGATACACAAGCTGAGATAGAGATTGAGAACCCTTTGAATCCAGTTGAATCAAAAAGGCTAGAATCAGAGGCAACAAACTCATATTCAGATGATATGATGTTCAGTGAATCAGCTGAATCTGATCAGGAAACACATGATCCAGTGGGAGGTTTAAACTTTTCAAAAATGGGTTTTGTTCTAGTAGACTCCCCAACCAGCTAGATCTCTTTTAAATAAGGTTGATAAGACAGTTGATGCACCGATTACTGAATTAGAAGTACATATTGTTGCTAGTGAAGCTGTTAAGACATTTGAGGCATAGTCAGCTTCGTAGGCTAACACAATTGCAGTTGCCGATGAAGTTACCTGAGGTACAAAGAGCTCTTCGTTGGGGAAAAGAGGCAAGGATTCCTGAAGAAGAGTGGGACCTTCCTCAGATCCTATTGACACATTGAGAATGCTTAACTTTGAATGTATAGAAGAAATCCCCTTGGAAGAGTCTGACGATGAAGACACGTTTCACATTCATGTTGAAGCTGAAGACCTCAATATTCCTGAGGAAATAAGGATCGTTCGGTATGGGTATGAGTATGAATTTGTTCCAAAGGATACTAGTGAACAAGCTACACAATTTTTCAAGGCTTTTCGCTATATGTTTGGAGATATGGCAAAATTGGAATGAGGCTTCGGGGACTTGTGCAGAAGGATTTACAATCATGATGCAACTATCACAACTGATACACGTGGCACAATTTTGATGATTAGAGATTGGACCTCTAAGACTAAGGCTCTTCGAAGAGAGTAAGTGGGATATTTTTGCCAATTATATAATAAGATTCTGGTATGGGGTGCTGATCAATTGGAATTTCAAAAATGCCACCGAGATCATATGAGTCAGATGGAAACGTAGTGATGTGGAGCGCTTAAGACTCAAATGGAGAAGAAAATTAAAACGTATGGAAGCAATGGTCAGAGATCAGTTCGCTTTCAGTGCAAACATGGTTGACCAAACTCAGCTCTAATGACATAGATGTCGATTCAATGGCTCAGATGAAACTGGACTTCATATTGTAAAACATTTAGCCATATTTCCGTATTGATGCCAAAAAGAGGGAATGCGTAGTAGTCCCCCTACGACATCTAAAAAAGGCAAATGCACCAGCTCATCAATTCTATCACAAATTTCTTGTTCTCTGTCAGCTGATGAAAAAGCTGAAATGGCACTACAAAAGTCTAAGTAAGCAATTGCCTTAGAGAAATCAAATGAGGAGATAGCTAAGATTGATAAAATATAATAAGGTGGAATTGAGAAGCTGTGACAGCAATATGGTGGACCTCCAGTAGGGTCACTTCCCCAGGAAGAACACACGAATGTAAGGTTTGATACTCTACCACCAGAACGATATTATTTGGGGATGGAGATCATTGATGCTTGGGACTTGTACTAGGCGAAAGGATTGAAAGATTTAGAGCAGACTTGGAAGCAGCCAACTCAAGGTAAGAAAACCAAGAGTCAACAGACACCCAACAGCGAAGTATCCAGAGGAGGCAGCCATGTCAGGGGAACGAGTGATGAAAGGGGAAGAAGTTCATAAAGAGAAAGAAGTAGAGGAAAAGGATGCAGAATTGCATCTTACAATCCTCTGCATAGAGATGTGCCATATTGGCTAGGTCTACAAGAAGCTCAACGAATAGAAGATGAGCGAAGAGCCAATGAAATGGCGAGAAAGTTTGAGCTAGAAGAAGCAAAGAAAAGAAGAAAGTTTGAGGAAGATAGAAGAAGGCAGCAGAAAAGATAAGAGAAAGTTGTCAAGAAATTTTGTATTTTTACAATGTATATGTAATATACACAATAATGTAAGTGCCTGAATATACATGAATAAAATTGCTATGTTCATTTTCAATTCTTTATTTTTGGCACATATGTGGTAATAAGTTTGGGCATCGTCAAAAATGGGAAAATTGTTTGGAAATTTATTTTATTGATTTGATGATGCTTAGAAAATTTTGTATTAGAAAGTTGGCATAGCCCATTTCTGTATGTAAATTCTACTTTGTAATAGATAGATTATTAGCTGAGTCAAATAGCAGCTAAGTAGAATATGCATAAGGCTTGCTGAAGAATGCATAGAAGAATCAGTTGAGTTGTAGCTGAGTGAATCAGAAGTGATGAGAATCCATCGACGAAAGACCCAGTAATAGTGCTAGTTGGTCAGGTGACGATGGCTCGAGCAAGAAAGTTCCAGGAAGCATTCAATGGGTTGATTCATGTCATTCAAAAGGAGACCGAGAGTGCGTTGCCGATGGAGGAAGATGTCCAGTTGATTCACATCATCGACGTTCAAGAGTCCACCTCAGAATGAGCAAGTGAAGGATGCCATGGAATACAAGTCATTTTGCATCTTGAAGACTTTGTAATCAAGTTCTCAATAGTGTCTTGTATTCGTTTATCGTAGTTAGTCATAGTTTGATTTGTTTTGAGTCATTTGGAGTTTTGAAGGCAAAATAAACTTTTAGAGCTGCATTTTAAGTTGATATTTTGAGTTTGGGACGAGAAGGAACAAAATCAAAGACAAAGTCGAAGATATAGGAGCCATGAGAAACACGGGTGGGTCGTGTTTATTTACACGGTCGTGTTTGGCCATGTCGTGAGAAGCATGGGTGGGCCATGCTTATTTACATGGCCGTGTTCAGATGTGACATGACGAACACAGCCTGGCATGTCAGCAGTACGGCCGTTCTTACAGCCGCTTTTTTGACTCATGTCCAGTTTTTTATTTCCTTTTCGATTTTTTTGTTATTTACTAGTAGGGTTAGGGTTTGGGATCCCATATAACGGTGAGCACTTGTTCTTTTTCATTATTTATTCAATTGAATTCATATTTACTCTCGAATTGAGTGTTTTTCCAAGTGTTTCAAGATCCAAGCTTCTTGTTGCAATTATCGACTTATCAGGCAATAATCCATAATTGCTTGTGGCGTCTTCGCATACCGAGGTTCTTGATTTGCTAAGCAACGGGTCAAGGTTTCCACCTTTTAACCAAACTAGTATGGATCTTGGGATAACAACGTATCATTGTTGGGTTGTATGCACAATTGTTGCTACGGTTTACATCAATTGGTATCAGAGCCATCTAGCAAGGTTAAATTTATCCTTGTTACTCTAATCCTTGTTATTTTCCAGAATTTCTTATAAATCCTAGTTATTCAAGGGTACAAAAAAAGAGAAATTTAAAATTTGCACAGAAAAATCAGCGGGTAAAGAATCATAATCCGCATGGAAAAAAAATTCAAAAATTCTAGAAATCGGGATTTATAAACCCTAGTCTTCAATTTCATCTTATTGAGATCCGTTATTAGCTTGGTAATTGTCTTGGTTTGTTGGCGCGTGCTTACCATTGACTGATTGGTTTATAATCGTAACAAAAGCGGGTACTTGGAAATTATGTGTTACGTAATACACGAGCGTATACACAAAAGAGAGTGAATCAACCATGTCCAAAGAAAACCAACAATCGTTGAATTTAGGTAATAAATTGCATATGGAGGCACTTGCAAGTCTCATGAAAAAAGTAATAATCGAGACGTACAGGGATCCTAGTGAGGCGCCAAAAATAGAGGAGCCCTACTACTAGGGCACGAAGGCCTAGGAGGTTCGAACTGGAGGAATGGGCGGATGAGATGGATGATTTTGATTCCAAAAGGGAGCAAAGTTACAATCCGAGTAGAGGTCGGCATGGGAATAGAGGTCATAGGAGACGTGAGGATGGCAATTTGAGTAGCATCAAAATGCAAATTCCAACATTCCAGGGAAAGAGTGATTCGGACGCCTATCTGGATTGGGAGAGAAAAATCGAGAATGTGTTTGAATGCCTGAATTCCTCCGAATTGAAAAAGGTGGAATTGGCATCAACTAAATTCTTGGACTACACAAGTGTTTGGTGGGATCAATTAATGGTCTCGAGAAGAGAAGCGGCAAGCGGAACATGGGAGGAGATGAGGAGTTTGATGCGACGTCATTTTGTACCTAATCATTATTACCGAGGTGTCTATCAAAGGTTGCATAGGTTGACACATGGGTCTAAAAGAATAGAATATTACCAAAAGGAGATGGAGATGTTGATGGCGAGGTCTAATATAGAGGAGGATCAGGAGTTGATGAAGGAGAGTTTTATCGCGAGCTTGAATACCCCTATAGCAGATGTCGTCAACTTATATCATTGTGTCGACCTTGAGGAGATGGTGCACATTGCGGTGAAAGTTGAGCAGCAGCTCAAGAGGAGGGGTTTCAACCAACAGGCCCCGAGTTCTAACTCCAATGCATGGAAGTCGAACACCAACAAAAAGGAGGAGCAGAGCTTGAAATCAACAGAGCAAAGGGGGAGGGCGACGAACCTAAACCCGCAGGTAAATTCGAAACCCTCTACTACTCGAATGAGGGACACTAAATGCTTTAAGTGTCATGTCTTTGGGCATATTGCTAGTCAATGTCCAAATAAAATAGTGTTGGTGTTGCGTGATAATGGGGTATTGGAGTCAGAAAGTAAGGGAGAGTCGAATTATAGTGATATGCCGGAGTTGGAGGATATTATAGAAGTAGTAGAACCGGCGAGAGGGGATGCATTGTCTTTAGTGTCCCGGAGGGTATTAACTATTCAGCCTAAGTCAGATGAGGGAGTCCAGAGAGAAAACATCTTTCACACAAGGTGTTTTGTCAATGGAAAGTGTGTAGTGTTATTATAGACGGTGGTAATTGCACTAATGTAGCTAGAACGAAGTTGGTAGAGAAATTGGGGATTCCAACGATGAAACACCCACAATTGTATAAGTTTTAGTGGTTGAGTGATTGTAGGGAGATGCGAATCACTAAGCAGACGAAAGTAGCGTTCCAAATAGGGGGATATAAGGATGAGGTGTTGTGTGATGTTGTGTCAATACAGGCAGGGCACATCTTGTTGGGTAGACTGTGGCAGTTTGATAGGAGAGTATAGCATGATGGTTACACCAACCAGTATACTCTTGTTCATAACCAAAAATGTTTTGTACTTGTGCCTTTGACACCGAAAGAAATTTATAAGGATCAAATAAATCGAGAGCAGGAGATGCAAAAGAAAAAGAGAGTTTGGCTAGTGAGAAGAAAAATCAAAATAAAGCCGAGAAAAAGGAGAGCTTGAGGGAAAATAAGGGTGAGGGTGTGGCTAAGGGTAGAAGTGAGGCACGAGAGATAGCCAGGAAAAAGGAGAGTAACAATAATGAGAGGGCCGAAAAATAAAAGAAGGGGACGAATGGCCTTGAGGTAAGAAACGAGGGAAAAATAAATTTAATGGCAAAAATGAGTGATCTTAGGAAAGCCACAACTAGTGGTTGTTTGATGATACTCTTGGTTTACAAGGGCACTTATTTATCTACAGACAGTCTTAACCCCGATTTTCCTAGTTCTGTGTTGTCTTTGTTTCAGGAATTCAAGAATGTATTTCCAGACTTGATGTCGGATGGATTACCACCTATTTGGGGGATTGAGCACCAGATTGACTTCATTCTGGAGGTGTCTTTACCGAACTGATCGGCGTACAGGTCCAACCCGGAGAAGACCAAGGAATTGCAGTGGCAAGTTGATGAATTGCTTAGTAAGAAACTCATTTGGGAAACTATGAGTCTATGTGTAGTTCTGGTGTTACTAGATCCAAAGAAAGATGGGTCATGGAGGATGTGTGTGGATTAACACTACTATTAAGTACCAACATCCCATACCCTTCTTGGATGATATGTTGGATGAGCTTCATGGTTCTAGCATCTTCTCCAAAATAGATTTAAGGAGCGGATACCATCAGATTCGGATGCGGGAAGGAAATGAGTGGAAAGCGGCTTTTAAAACCAAGCATGATTTGTATGAGTGGTTAGTTATGCAGTTTGGGCTAACTAATGCACCGAGCACATTTATGAGATTGATGAACCTTGTTTTTAGTGCCTTTATTTGAAAGTTCATCGTGGTCTACTTTGATGATATCCTCATCTATAGTAAATCATAGTACGAACACTTAGACCACTTGCGGGCCGTATTTGAAGTGTTGAGGAAAGAACAACCATATGCAAATATCAAGTGCATATTTTGTTCCGAGCAATTGATATTCTTGGGATTTGTAGTGATCTCAAGGGGAATCACTGTGGACGAGGAGAAAATTGAGGCTATTCAGGATTGGTCTAAGCCAACGTCGGCCAGTCAAGTCCGAAGCTTCCATGGGCTTGCGAGTTTTTATCAGAGGTTTGTACTAGATTTTAGCACTATAGTAGGGCCGTTGATGGATACCATTAAAAAAGTGTTGCTTTTCAGTGGGGTGAAGCCCAAGATAAGGCATTTGAGTTTCTTAAAGAAAGATTAACACATGCACCTTTGCTATCATTGTTGGATTTCACCAAGGTTTTGAGATTGAGTGTGATGCGTTGGGAGTTTGGATTGGAGCCGTATTAATGCAAGAGGGGCAACCGAACGCATTCTTTAGCGAGAAATTGAGCGGGGTGGCCTTGAACTATCCGACGTATGACAAGGAGTCGTACGCATTAGGTAGGGCATTGAAAACATGGCAGCATTATTTATGGACGAAGGAATTCATCATTCACACTGATCACGAGTCATTAAAGTATCTCAAGGTGCAACAAAAGTTGAACAAGCGACACGCGCACTGGCTTGAGTTCATTGAGACGTTTCCTTACGTCATCCGGTACAAGCAAGGTAAGGCTAATGTTGTAGTAGACGCACTATTTCGGAGGTACACTTTTATCTCTATTTTAGATGCTAAAATTCTTGGGTTTGAACATATTAAAGAGTTGTACTTGCATGATCTTGATTTTGCTCAGTCGTTTGTTGCATGCAAAAAAGGGGCGGTGGATAAATTTTATCAACATGATGGTTTTCTATTTAGAGAAGATAAATTGTGCATTCATGAATGTTCATTGAGGGACTTACTAGTGAGGGAATCACATAGTGGGGGTCTTATGGGACATTTTGGGATAGCAAAAACCTTAGCAGTCTTGCAAGAGCATTTCTATTGGCCACATATGAAGCGTGATGTTGAACGTGTTTGTATTATATGCGTTACTTGTAGACAAGCCAAATCTTGAGTTCAAAATCAGGGTCTTTACACGCCCTTGCCCATACCGATGACACGTTGGGTTGATATTTCTATGGACTTTATTTTAGGACTTCCGAGATCTAAACACGGGTCCGATTCTATATTTGTTGTCGTAGATCATTTTTCAAAGATGGCACATTTTATTCCTTATCATAAAACTGATAATGCATCTTTGATTGCTGATTTGTTCTTTCGATAAGTTGTGAGATTGCATGGTATGCCTAGGACCATTGTTTTGGATAGGGATGCTATGTTCTTAAGTTACTTTTGGAAGACCTTGTGGGAAAAACTGGGAACTAAATTGTTATTTTCTACTACTTGTCATCCCCAAACGGACGGTCAAACTAAAGTAGTAAATAGAACTTTGTCCATGTTGTTAAGGTTCGTCAATAAAAAGAATATTAAAATGTGGAAAGAGTGTTTACCGCATGTTGAGTTTGCGTATAATCGAGTTGTTCATTCTGCATCGAAGTTTTCACCATTTGGACTTGTTTATGGTTTTAATACGCTAACCCCATTGGATTTATCACCTTTACCTATTTCTGAGCATGTTAACTTAGATGGGCAGAAGAAAGTTGACTTTGTGAAACAGTTACATGAGAAAACAAGGCTCAATATTGAATGGCAAACAGCGCAGTACAAAGCACAGGCTAACAAGCATCGTAAGAAGATGGTGTTTGAGTATGGTGATTGGGTTTGGGTACATATGCATCCCGAACAATTCCCGGCCCAGCGAAAGTCTAAATCAATGATAATGCGTACAAGATTGACTTATCGGGCGAGTATGGGATTAGTGCTTCTTTTAATGTTGCTGATCTTAGTCCATTTGATGCAAGTTCAGATTTGAGGACAAATCCTTCTCAAGAGGAGGGGAATGATGAGAATCCATGGACGAAAAACCCAGTAATAGTGGAAGTTGGTCCGGCGACGACGGCTCGAGCAAGAAAGTTCAAGGAAGTACTCAATGGGTTGATTCATGTCATTCAAAAGGAGACCGAGAGTGTGTTGCCGATGGAGGAAGATGTTCGGGTGGTCCAGTTAATTCACATCAACGATGTTCAAGATTCCACCTCAGACTGAGCAAGTGAAGGATGCCATGGAATACAAGTCATTTTGTGTCTTGAAGACTGAATCAAGTTCTCAATAGTGTCTTGTATTCGTTTATCATAGTTCGTCGTAGTTTGATTTATTTTGAGTCATTTTGGTGTTTTGGAGCCCAACTAAACCTTTAGGACCGCGTCTTAAGTTGATATTTTGAGTTTGGACGAGAAGAGAACAAAGTCAAAGACAAAGTTAAAGGGCGGGAGCTGTGAGAAACATGGGTGGGCCGTGTTTATTTACACGGCCGTGTTTGGCCATGTCGTGAAACACACAGGTGGGCCGTGCTTATTTACATGGCCATGTTTGGAGGCAATGTGATGAACACAGCCTGGTCGTGTTTAGCAACATGGTCGTGCTTACGGCCGTGTTGTACAGACTTCTCATCGGCCTTACCTATTTTTGTAATGGTGGCAAACTTGCAACCTTAAAGCATTCATGCTGAAAGAGTGCCAGAAGCTTGAGCCAATGAGAAGTCTGTAGAACACTAATCTTTTTCGTGCCTTCAAGCACGCTTTAACAAGATTGGGTCAACATCAAAGCTACAGAAACAAGACAAGCCAACGAATACTAAGTGAGAGTTTGAATTTTGTCTCTCTCTTCAATGGACAAAATTTGAACTCCTACTATGAAAGGCTGAAGAATTTTCATAGAGAAGAAAAGGACATTAATATGAAGCAAGACACAAAACTGAGAAGCATTCAAGTAGGAACTGCAATATACTCTCCCTAAAGCTATATTCAAAAATCCTCAAGCCTGAACCAAAGACACTTCATCCAAAACTCTCATGTGGAAAGATAGAAGTTATTCATCAAGTTGAAGAGGAAAACATTTGTGAAAGCAAATGGGGTTTGTTCGTTCAAATAATGAAGGAAGTTCAGTAAGGTTCAAGGTCAAACCTGATTCAAATCCAATGGAGGGTTGTGTGATCAATCCCCAGATATTTGAAGAACTGAAGTAGTGAGGCAGCTGCCTTGCGAAGAGTTGAGTCCCAGAAGATTGGCTGGCTGTGAGATTAAAGCAATCTTGGACTGTATTTTTGTAACAAAGTTACCGTTGCATTAGTGAATTCCTCCGGGAGTAGGAGACGAGTGGAGTAGAGGAATTACCCTATCCTTGAACCACTATAAATTCTATGTTCTTTATATTCTGCACTTTAATTTCTGCATTTTATTTACTTGCTTCATTTGCTATCCAACTTGATAATAACCAATGAAAAGTATAAGTGTTGATAAACCAAGTTTTAAAAGGGTGTAAGACTTCCACTGTAAATCAAGAAAACTGATTTTCTAAAATTAACTTCATTCAGCAGAGTTACTCTATCAATAGCTCACTCAGAGTCTGTTACATGGTTCACTATTCTGCTGAAGCTTAACACAACTATCTTTCAAAAGACTTAATTGTTTTCTTGAAAAAACTACGACTTTAAAATAATCAAAAAATTAGGTTAAGTTCATTCAACCCCTATTTCTAGATTTTACTGTGCATCCCTTGGGACCTACAAAAATCGATATAGGTCATTCCCTAGGTATAAAAATCAGAACACTTATGCACCAAGACACTATGAACACAATGCACAACAATTCCCATATTATCACAAGAGTGCAAATGTACACATGCATACACAAACATACAGACAAAAGAGACAATTGTATGTAGCAAAAGCACCCAATCAAGTTGTCAAAAGTCATTATAATTATGGTACTGAAAGGTGGCAGTCCCTTAGAGCCAGACCATTGGGCGATAAGTTCGTTGGAACACCATATAGTTCTAACCCCTCCCGACCCACATAGGTATGGCTACCTAAACTTTTATTTCCTTGATTGCAGGTTCATAAACAGTTGAGTGTCAAGGAACATGGTCGTGGATAGTGGTTGTTCCAAACATATGATAGAAAATAAAGGAAATTTAACTAATTTCAAGGAAGTAAAAGGAGAAAAAAATCATATTTGTAGAAAATTAAGCTCCAGGGAAAATCAAAAGCACTGGTTCAGTCAAAACGTTGCTTATAAATCACATATGTAGCCTATGTTGAAGGCTTAAACTTCAATCTCCTATGTATCAGTTAACTTTGTGATGTTGGATTCAATATGGGAGTATGCTAGCAAAGATGCTGAAACAAATGAAATTGTGCTATCTGGGATCAGAAAGAATAATATGTATATGGTAGATTGGTCAATTGCCACACACCAAACACGTGTCTATTGGCAAAAAGTACAGCTGAGACAAGTTCGTTGTGGCACAAGAAGTTGAGTCATTTGAATTTCAAGACTATCAATAAGCTTGCATGTAGTCATCTGGTTGAAGGATTACCATATTCAGTATACAAAAAGGAAAGTATTTATGATGCTTGTCAAAAAGGAATGCAAATTAAATCATCATTCAAGGAAAAGACAAATCCTTCATCAACAAGGATTGCACATGGATCTATTCGGAAAGGTTACAAGAAAAATCTCCAAGAAACAATATACGAGCAATTAAACACAAGAGCATTCAAGCAAGAAATACTCTCTCGAGCTTAACTGCATATCCTCAAGCTCATTCAAAGACACTTCATCCAACACACACTGTGAAAGATTGAAGTTGTTAACCAGTTGAAGAGAAAACACTTGTGAAAACAAACAAGGGGTCTACAAAGCAAGATCGGGGAAGTGTGGTAAGGTTCAATGTCGAGCAAGATTCTCAATCCAAATGAGGGTTATGTGAACAATTTCTGAAGATTGAGAGAGCGGAAAGAATTAGCCAGCTCCCTGGCGAAGAGCTGAGTTCCAAAAATAGCTAGTTGTATGGTTAAGGTTATTTAGACTATACTTTTGTAACTAAAGTCGCCTGTTACAGTAGTGAATTCCTCCTAGAGTAGGATAAAAGTAGAGTAAAAGAATTACCCCATCCTCGAACCACTATAAATTGATATATCTTTACTTTATTGCTCTTATATTTCTGATCTTTATGTTATGCTTTATATTTGCTATTCAAGCAACAACTAACTCTCTAAAACACTAAGTGCTGATAACTAACTTTTATGGGTGAGTCTTCCGCTGACTTAAAAGAAGACTAGATTTGTAAAACAATTGACTATCTTCAGCTGAGTTACTCTATCAATAACTTTCTCAAAAAAAACTATTAAGTGGTTAACTCTCCTACTAATCTTCAACCCAATTGTCTGAAAGGACTGTGTTGTTTTCTTACTCTAATTTAAAGAATTAAAAAAAATTATAAAGTTTATTCAACATCTCCATTTTCTAGACATTACCCATCACCCTTTCGGACCTACAAAATCCCTTTGTATCTAAAAGGTATGTGAGTCATTGACTCCGGATTTGTAATCTTGTTGAGTTTTATAAAATTTCTATCATTTTGAAAAAGAAGAGTAATAGAATCTTTCTTTACAAGCCAAGCCTAAACTGGATATTTTATTGGATCAATTTTCTGGAATCTAAAAATAATATAGGTTTTTGAAGTGGTGTTCAATTTTCAACTCTTAGTTGAAGCAAAGACTTTCAAAAATATTCTTTATCACGATGGTTGATTTATCATCTTAATACTAATTCAGGGGGCACGTGCCCCTTAATATTTTTCTATTTTTTTCTTTTTTTATTTATTATTTGTTATCAAAACTATTAATTAATTAATTAGAAAAAATAAAGTGTGACCCCTTAAGTTTTTTGTTGCACTTTATAAATGTGCTTATTTTATTTTTTCATGTATATTTATATGGAAAATAATAAAATTACCTTACATTATTGGAAAAAACATGTTTTTACGCTCACACGTTTTTCTGTGGACTTTTTTTGTGAAGTTACTTCGTACATATTTCTGCTAATAAAATTTCACTGAAATAAAATTTATGTTACATTTAAAAAATTAATCTTATACTCGAAACCCCATAAACAACCAAGAAGCACAATCTGAAATAACACATATTGAAACACAATATATTTAAACAATATAGAAACAACACAAAAACCAAAATAGAAACAACACAATCCAGTTTTTAATCCAATACAGTGAAACATCGAAACAATACTGAAACAACATAGAAACAACCAAAAAAATAATCGAAACAACACAAAAACAACATAAAATAATTAAGAAACAACATAAACAACATAGAGACTAGAAATAACATATAAATAGGTAAAAACATATAAATGTCCAAAAACTTAACTCTAGGCATATAAAAGTAAAACAAAACATACACGAATGTCCAATTAGCATAAAAAAGTATTATTTTTTTCCAAAAAAATATGGGTATTTTTTGCAGCATCTATTTTATAATTGTACTTTTGTGCCCTCGTTGTAAAAGGTTTCTGGATTTGTCCCTACTTATGAAGGTCATCATATTTGTATATTAATTTTACCACTTGTCGGCTATTTTAGATAAGACTTTGGCACAAGACCCGAATTGAGTGAGAGGCGAACACAATAATATTATCAAGGGTGGTCTATTCCATGCCACCAACTTGAGTAGCTACCCAAGTGGGTTCATCATCATTGAATCAACAAATACACACATACATTCACATGAGTGTGTGTTGATCCAATGGTGATTAATACACTTGAGTGGCCACCAAGTTGGGTGGCATGGAATTTACCATTATCAAGTACCACAATCTCCGTCACGTGTTGCATAAACTCTACATTAGTCACCTTTGAGGAGATAGTAAAACATGTGCTCTATTTATTTTTTTAATTCAAAAAAAAAAGGAATTGAGGCTTAGAATATATGTGTAAATTGTTCTAGTTAGAGACTTTAAGATAGATTTCATACTAATATATTTTTAGTTTTGATCGAATTAGTTATTATTTAGATTCTTATAGTGTTAATTAATTGTTGATAATTAACTATTTGTGACAATTGCAACCGATCGAGCAGAGTTGCCCTGTAATCATTGTGGTAGTGGGAGAAAATTGCAATATTAGTCCTACAAAATTTGGGACATTGCGATTTTAGTCCTATAGTTGCATTTTTGGTCCCAAAGTTCTATTTTTACACAAATATAATTTTATAAGAATCTGAAATTGCATTTTTGGTATCATGGCCTTTAAAAAACTAATAGAGAGCATCAATGCGCCGTTAAGTTGTAGACGAATTTTACAGTAATGGTCCCATAAGAATTAGATATTGCGATTTTAGTCTCAGTATTTGCAACGATGGCCCCAAAGTTTCTTTTAATGCGAAATATTCCCATATAATCTAAAATTATTTTTATAGTTCTCCACCAAAGATTTCACATTTGGATGTAGTAAATGCACAATTTTATAAAACAAATATTATATATTAATTATAAACTATATTACTATATTTTTCATTTAGCTTAATATCTAAAAAAATAAGATAATAGACCCACAATATTAATAGAGAGCGTTGTTAGAAGATGTTGATTTTGATGCTTACTCAAATAGAGATTTGATCCGCTAATATTATAAAAGACCTAGACCCGCCCCTACTCATACTTGTATCTGGCAGATATGACCAATTAGACTCACCCACTTCATATATTTGACCTTATTTGGTGTGCTTCATAGATAAATTAAAAAGATTTTCACAAAATAGATAATATGCAAAATTTTGTAAAAAAAAAAAGGATGGTCGTAGAAAGGTCATGCAAAGTAAAATAGTCCCGTAACTGTATAAAAAACACTAAGTTCCTAATTTCACCATAAATAAGAACTTTGGCATAAATTAGAAATATCTCGTGATTTCAATCACATGAGCGACACGTGTAATTCTGCAAAATTATGACGATATTTAGTTTTTTATATGGTTACAGAAGTAATTTGCAAATCGTACATTTTGCGAAATATTTTTGCAATCACATATTAATTACATGACTAATTTTATATTTTTCTCAATTAATAAGAAAAATAGTTATTTTAATTCAATAAGATTTTATCTTAATTATTAAAGATTTTTTTACTAAATGATGGTTTTAAAGTTAAATAAAAATTCAAATGACAACAAAGAAGAGATATTAGTTTAGATTTATCTATTTTAATATTTTTATTTTGGATAATTGTATTTTTGGTCCCATAGAATAGGGATATTTGCGCTTTAGTCCCAACCGCAAAAATAACTATGGGACCAAAATTGCAAAAGAAATTGACGGAAAAACTAACGGTGAGACTAATTTTGAAACAAACCCATTCTAGTGGGACTATTTTGAATTCATAGGACCAAAATTGCCATCACAGAAATCTTGTGGGACTAATATTACAATTTTCTTGTGGAAGTAGCCTTTTCTATAGCACTTGTATGACAGTATGAGTAAATAAAATCTTAAGTTTATTAAAATATATGCATAATATATGAGGTTTGTTTAATATATTTTTGATGTATTTAATGGATGATATGGTTAAATGTAGTTTGGTTTTGGGTTGATAATATTAGTGTTTTTCCAGTTTTGCAATGCTTTGAAATATAGAGTATGACTATTTCAGAAAAAAAAAAAGAAATATAGAGTATGACTTTTATATAATGATATTTGTTAATTTAAATTTTTGAAATGTTTATATAAGGTATGTATGTTTAATTTATTGTTCTTGTATTTGGTAAATTTTACGGTTGATGTATTTTGATTTTGGGGTGATAATATTATAGCGATGGTTTAAAATCATATCTAAATTGAAATAGACAATCTTGATGTCAATTTGTATTGACATATTGATTTATGATCCAAATGGAGGCCAAGAGAATGCTATCGTGACTGCAAATATATTAAAAGAGTTTTGATAGGTTGATTAGTTGAGGTTGCCGAGGAGTATAAGCTTTTATCAAATGCATGTATTTCACAGTGTTCCATGTAAATATAGACCTTATTAATGCAACCAAATGCTATTTACCTATATGTTCTTTTTTACATCCAAACTACACAATTCAATTGTTATCTACATAAATGCAATTTGATCAGAATATATGCATGCAATAAATATGAAAAACAAAAAGAACAGCTAAACACCAGAGATTAGAGAGCCAATGCGAAAAAGTATAAACACCAACTAATAAGCACAATCACCAGAATTAATCCTAAGAATAGTCTTGCAGCTGCAGCACTAAATAAAAACATAAAACAAAATAATAGACATCTCTGTTCTATTAAAATTAAAGCTCTAATAAGATCAACAATCACCACTTCATCCAAGGCCAAACTGCAATTATACCCAACATGATGACTCTAAGAAGCAGGGCCATAGACTTTGATGCCCTGCTCAATATCGGCCTGACAGTACGGACAATGTGTTTCCACTGCTGCTTCATAGCAATTCTTACACAACACTTGATGGGTGTTGTTAACGTGCGTTTTGGTCAACAAGCAGAAATATGTAAAAGATTTAACACGTGGGAATGTAAACGTGCATAACGTGTGTTTATTTCCGGCTAATTCTGCCTTTTCTGCATAATGCCGAGCCGAACTATTGGGGTCGGTCTTTTTTTACAATCGTACTCCTTTTTCTCTTTTCTCTCTTTTTTTTTCTCAGTCCCCTCTTCAATCTCTCTCTATCAGACTTTTTATACCCCTTGAGTCAGTGGGTTTACAATAGTCATCTTTGCACTAACTATTCATTAATTAGTAAAATAATTAAAGAAAGACACATGTCCCTCTCTAACTGTGCATGTCAGTCAAAACTTGCCACTTGTCGACTTCTCTTTATAATTCTCTGACATGTGGCAGGATTCTGATACCAATAAAGCGTTAAGCATGGGCGTGTGATTATTTTTATGAGTCCTGTCGCGCATGTGTTTCCGTCGAAATTTGGGCTCGGGGCTCGGGGCTCGGCACTGGCCGTGTTGCGGTTGGGCTCGGTGAGCGGGCGAGCCTAATTCGTGACGTGTCGCCACAAGACCGTGCGCGACGCCACCCGCAGTCGCCTACTCGGACGTGTCTTTGGATCGATGACGTGGATTAATTTCTTCCGGCTCTGCTCGGTGTCATCAAAGGCCCCCAAGTTTAATTCCGAGAGAAGAATTTCTGAAGTCGGAGTTAAACTTTAATGCTAATGATGAACATTTAATGGGGAAACGGATTTCTCAAAGGTTTTGTTCATTCCTGACATCTGTCGCGTAGTGATTAATGCCTGAAACGGCGCATTAATCAAGTTGCCATAATGAGCGATACACGTGGCATCTTGTGGTTGGACCAATCTTGCGCAGGAACCGAAAAGGTACGCGATTACTGGCACGGGCATGGGGACGCGACATTCTCTGACATGTTTGACGACTTTTGAGTTTTTAAAAAGTGCGTCTTTTCGAATAAACGTTTCGTTTATCGAGGAACTCCATCTATAAATACCTCTGTTTCCCTCCATCATTCACTTTCGCAACCATTAACCTTTGAGCTAAAGTAACTAAAACCGAGCAGAAATTTCGGATCGGCTTCCAAAGTTCAGAGACTTCGAACTTAGGTATTTTTTTGAAATACTCTCATTTTACCTATAAAATGTCTTCTTTTGAGGATAGTAGGAGTCGTAGTTATAGTGTAGAGGTTGAAATCGAAGATCCTCCTCTCGAACCTTCTTTTATTTCTCACCAAAGACGGCGATCTCCGTCTCACGGCCGAGCATTATTCGATATCTTCTCCCGATTCTTCACGAGGTGGAACGTCTTTGGAGCGAACGCATACTATCTTTGATCCGACGCCAGTGACCGTTTTTAGAGAAGGCACGGTGTATCGGCCGGACCGCACAAGAGAGTTCCTGAAGAATCGCCAAGTGTTGATTTTAGACAAGATCACCGAAGAAGAAAACATGGACCCATCGGAGCCGAGCGTGATAACGTGGAGCGGGTAGATGAACCTCCCCGTGATTCGAGGCGGAGAGGCCACTAGGGCCCATGGGCCACCGTAATGGCGGCGCCGGCAAGGAGGAGGCCCTCGTCTCCGTGTCGAGCCTCGGTGGACGCCGAGTGATATAAACGATATCCCGAGCATGTTGATGATTCGGAGGTGGAAGAGTTCGGCGGAGGTAACATATTCCAAGTGGTATCAATTTTTGGGTACCGGACGGCACGGAAGTTCCCAAGTACCCACCAAATGGGTTGTTGTATGGCTGTTTTGCCGCCACCTTCTATACGGTTTGAGATTTCCACCGCCGCTTTCCTTACGCGGTGGTTTTGCAAGTGGGGCATGCATCCGACCCAGTGCACCCTATTTCTTGGGGCGGATCATCGGCCTCCCGGTGATGTTTCACCCGGAAAAATATCCTCGCCCCAAATTTAAGGAGATGAACGAGCTCTTTGTATGGCGGCGACTCCTTCATCTCGGGGCCACCCGTCCGGGTGGTATTATGTACTGACCCGATCGGGGTATCCTGGACGGCTTGGTGGAAGGTCTCCCTTCGTCTTTGAAGGAGTGGAAGGATAAGTGGCTCGGGTGAGCGGCGAGTGGCAGCTCGCGTGGGAGATGGAGAAAGGGAGACCGTTCTTCATCCCCATCAAATTTTGTTTTTGATTCTGATAGTAAGTCTTATCTTTTTCCTTTCTCTCGCTTTTTGTTTCATTCGTTTCCTTTTGTGATTGTCTTTTCTTTTCACCTTTATAGAGAACCGGGCATCAAAGGGACCTCTGCCACCTTTATTCAAGCGCCGGAAAACATCCAGGCTCGGGCGTCATGGACGGCGGATTGAGAGGTTGGCTACAATGAGGCTAACTTGGCCGCACGCTTGAGCTGCTGCCGCCCCGCCGACCCCGAGGTCGAGGGGCGCTCGGGGCGAGGTGGTCGAGCGGGAGGTGGAGGTTGAGAGAGAGCCTCAGCAGAACCCTCCCGTGTGAATGAAGAAGACGGCCCCATTCTCCGGGGAGCGGCCCGCGAGAGGCAGCGAGCGCGCTGCCGTCTCCTGCGCGACGTTAGTCCTGTGGGCGAGATCATCCGCACCCGTTGGGCAACGCAGACTCGAGCGCCGAGTGCGGCCGCCGAGGTAAACATTGTATTTTTTACACTTCCTTTTGAAATGTTATTTCGTTTTCTTTTGACCTATTAACGGTGGTTGTTTTTGTAGGGCGCGGCTTGGATTTGCGTGCACGCCTTCGCAGCGTGAGGAACACAGCCGCTCGGCGAACTCGGGCGACTGCCGGTCACCCTGTAGATGTGGAGGCGGCTCGGAGAGCTGATATTCGGGTCGGTAAACGTCCCGCTGATGGAGTGCCGGAGGCCGTGGAGCCTCCTCTTCAAAGGAGAAGAGGAGGAATTGTGATAGAGGAGCCCGGTCAGACTGAAGGGGTTGGTCAAACGGCGCCGGAACATCCTGAACAGCCCCCAGAAGAGGGAGGTCCGCGAACTTTCTCGGATGACCTCGGCAGGGAAGGTCACTTCATCCCTCCAAGTCAAGTGAGGGATGAATATTGCGAGGGAATGATTGGACTACGCCCTCGATGGTTTGTGGAATTCGTTCGATGTGCCACGCCGACGGAGGAGCAATCGAGAGTTTTACCGGAGGCGGGTCGGGCCGCGATGAGTGTCCCAGCTCGTGCCTGGACAAAAGGCATCGAGCAATTCTGCTCGGAGACTGGCTTCGAAGAACAAATTCAGTATGCCATGGCAATGTTTGGGCGGATGATTGGGCTTTTATGGCATGCGATTGGGGGTACTCGCGAGCTAGAGAAAAAATATGCCGATCTGGAAAGGCGGCACGGGGACCTGCAGGAGGCCTATGCTACCCTTCAAGGGGTACAAGAATCGTTAAAGACCCAAGCTGATGAGGCTTCGGGCCGGGCCAACTCTGAGAGAGAAACTGCAGTGAGGGCCGAGGCGGAGCGAGATCAGGCCCGCAGGGTTGAAGAGGAGCTTAGGGCTAAGGTTGCCGAGTTGGAACGTGTTGCCGCTGCCCGGGCCGAGGAAATGGAGAGGCGTCTAGCCGATGTGCGCAGAGAGGCCGAAGAGACTACTCATCGGCAAATTGAGGCGGCTCGCACACAGGCCGTTGAAGCTTACAAGGACTCCGAGGAGTATGCATTTATGTTAACCTGCGGCCACGCGACCAGCCTCAGAGAAATTCTCGATTTGGTTAAGGGCGGGCGTACTGTTGCTCAGCTTGAGGAAGATCTAGCCCTCCTGGAGGCTGATCTCGATGCTCTTCGGCCGAACTTTGCCGAGGCTCCTAATGCTCAGGGCTCTCCTCCTCCGGACGTGGAAGAAGTCGCCTCCGGCGTGCCGTCGAAAAATTCCGCCCCCCGGCCGCTTGACTTTTGTCTCTTTTTATTTTCATGCTTTCATATGTACTCATAGGTAGGTAATTTGGCTTCGTGCCTCAAGATGTAATGGGCTCCGGCCTCCCTTATGTAAATACTTTTGAAGTAGAAATGAATTGTTATTTTCCTCACCTGTGTATGTGTTTCAAGCTTTTTGTATATGCTTGGCTCTTCTCCTTTTTGTAAGATTGTTGCCTGTCTTTTTCTTCCTTTTATATTCCCAAGTATGGGGCTCTTGCCTCCCAATGCTTCGTATAAGGGGCTTTACTTGCTTTAATTGATTCTCGTACTCGGTATATGAACCCGATCTTTATTTTGTTTTTGGTACTTGGTGTATAAACCAAATCCGCATTTTGCGCCAAAGTGTACATCGAGTCTTTGATTTGTGCTCGCCTTCGTAACCAAGTCTTTGATTTGTGCTCGGCATAACCAAGTCTTTGATTTGTGCTCGGCGCGAACCAAGTCTTTGATTTGTGCTCGGTTCAGAACCAAGTCTTTGATTTGTGCTCGATGACGTAACCAAGTCTTTGATTTGTGCTCGATGCGTAACCAAGTCTTTGATTTGTGCTCGGTTCAGAACTGGTCTTTGATTTGTGCTCGGTGCGTAACCAAGTCTTTGATTTGTGCTCGGGCGTAACCAAGTCTTTGATTTGTGCTCGGTGCGTAACCAAGTCTTTGATTTGTGCTCGGCGCGTAACCAAGTCTTTAATTTGTGCTTCGGTCGTAACCAAGTCTTGGTATTGTAAAGATAGATCCACCTTGTGGGCGTGTTGCCCTTTTTCATCGTGCAAAGGATGTACCGAGATGACTTTTCGCCTTCACTTAAGCCGAGGCGATTTTTACTATCCTCGATATAGCCGAGCCGAGTAAAAACTTCGTTTCCCTTTAGAGAGCTCACGAAATATCGATGAAAGGATAATTTCGGATCATAAACCGAGATCTTTATTGATAATATCGTTTCGTATGCAACATTCCATGGATGCATAAATTTTTCTCCATTCAAATATTCTAGCCGGTACGCCCACCGTATAAGACGTGGTCGACCGAAATGGGCCCTCCTGTTGGCTTCAATGGGTCAATAACGCCTTATCTTTTTCAACACAAGATCGCCGACCAAATCTTCTTTCCTTTACTTTCGAATTGTAGTACCTTTCACTCCTTTGTTTATACACGTTTTTCATCTCGGACTACACCTTTTTCTTCGAAAGCAGTCTAGCTCGGCTCGGCCTGAGCGGCCTCATTGCGCCTCTTGAAAAAATTTGCACTTCAAGGTTGGGGCTCCAATCTCAACAGAATCACCGCCTCGGCTCCATAAGCCAAAGAAAAGGTGTTTCTCCGGTGGCCGCCGATGCATCGCTCGTATGACCATAGTACACCGGGGGTAGTTCCTCCGCCAATTACCTTTATACTCCTCCAATCTCGCCTTCAAGGTATACTTGAGTATTTTATTAACGGCCTCAACTTGTCCGTTCATTGCGGATGGTATGGAGTTGAGAAATAGTTTTTGATGCGGAAACCTTCACAAAATTTTGAAACCTTCGGTTATCGAATTGTTTCCCATTATCCGTAACAATCGAATGTGGTATCCCGAATCTACGGATAATGGATTTCCATACAAAGCTCACAATCTTTTCCTCATCTATTTTTGCCGAGGCTCCGCCCGCCCATTTGTGAAATAATCCACCGCCACAATGGCATACTTGACGCCCCTGCCGCTGCCAGGGAGTGGTCCGATGAGGTCCATTCCCCATTTGGCAAACGGGCATGGGCTAAATACGGAGGTAAGTTGTTCGGATGATATCCGACTGCGGTGCAAATCTTTGCACCTCTCGCATCTTTTGACGAGGTCGGTTGCATCCTTTCTTAGGGATGGCCGTGAGTATCCTTGCCGTATTAATTTATAGGCCAACGCCTGGCCCCAGCCATGGTTCCCGTGATATTCCCTCATGAACCTCTCGAGTGCATAATCTGCATCTGTCTCGGAAAGGCACCGTAGGAGTGGGACGGAGTATCCTCGTTTGTATAGGATGCCATCTACTAGTGTAAACCGAGCCGCTTGGGTTCGTAGTGTTCAAGCGCTTGACTTTGTTTTCAGTTGAACTCCTTCTCTAAATACATCGAACGATTGGGGTCATCCAGTGTGCTCGGCGGTTTCGATTGTATATATCTTCTTTGCGCCAACGGGGCAGACGGGACCAGTGTGACATTGACATCCGCGATGGCATCCGTCCCTGGGCTGGAACCGAGCCGAGCTAAGGCATCTGCTTGCATGTTCTCGGCTCGGGGCACATGTAAGACTTTTGTCTTAAAGTGTGATAATCTCTTCTTGACCAAGTCCAAATATTGTGCAATTTTTTGCTCTTTTTGCTCGTACTTTCGCCGTTGATTTGATGAACGACCAGCCGAGAATCACGGTGTACCAATAGTTGTTTTAGGCCCATAGAAGCCGCCATCTCTAAGCCCCGCCGTGCCTCGTATTCGGCTTCGTTGTTCGTTGCGGGAACTCGAAATCGTGCGGCCGAGTAGTAGCACTTTTCATTTGGATCGATTATCACGATTCTCGCCCCGCTCGACTGCTGCGGTGGAAGAGCCACAACGAACAATTTCCATTCTTGGTCTTCCATAACTTCCAATCGTATGGAAGGTGTGAATTCGGCCACAAAGTCGGCTTAAGCCTGTCCTTTTATTGCGGTGCGTGGTTCGTATATAATATCAAACCGACCGAGTTCGACGGCCCATTTGATCATCCGACCAGAAGTATCGGGTCGGTGTAGTACTTGCTTCAATGGGTAGTTCGTCAAGACTATGACCCTGTGCTTTAGAAAATATGGACGGAGTTTCCGCCATGCATGACTAGCGAATAAGCCAATTTTTTTCATTGGTGGATAGCGAGCTCGGCGTCATGTAACGCTTGGTGGTGTAATAGACCGGATGTTGAATAGAACCATCTAACCCGATTAACACCGAGCCGATAGCGTATTCGGACACCGCCAGTACAAATACAAGTCCTCCTCTTGGGTAGGTTTTGCAATATAGAATTGAAGAAAGATGTTGTTTGAGGGATTCAAAGGCGTCTGTGCTCGCTCACCCACTCAAAACTTTTGCTCTTTTTATAATTTCAAAGAATGGTTTGCACTTGTCCGTGGATCGCGAAACAAATCGGTTAAGGGCGGCCAATCGGCCTATTAGGCTTTGTACCCTTTTTACGAGTTCGGGGTTCTAGATCAATGATGGCTTTTATTTTGTCCGGGTTGGCTTGATTCCCCTTTGGCTGACCATATAGCCCAAAAATTTACCCGAGCCGACCCCAAACGTACACTTTCTCGGGTTTAACATCATCTTGTACTCTCTCAAAACAATGAACATTTTATTAAGATCGTTCGGATGATCGGATATGTCTGATGATTTTACCAACATGTCATCTACATAGACTTCCATAGTTTGACCTATCATTTTTTCAAACATTTTATTTACTAACCTTTGGTAGGTCGCACCAAAGATTCTTCAACCCGGGGGCATCATCTTGTAATAAAATTCCACGAGCGAGAGAAGAATGATGTATTTTCTTCGTCTTTTTGGGTGCATTCGTATTTGATTGTAACCCGAGTATGCATCCGAGGAAGCTCATCGATTCGTGTCTCCGTGGCATCCACCATATAATCAATATTTGGCAATGGATAACCGCCCTTAGGGCATGCCTTATTCGTCGGTAAAATCCACGCACAGTGCCATCGCCATTGCTCTTCTTTACTAAAACAGATTGGCAACCCATCGGGATAGAGGGCTTCCCGAATGAATTGATTGTCTATCAACTTGTTAACCTCGGCCTCGAGTCTTTGCTTGTCTGTCGGGGCCGAGCTTACGTCTTTTCGGATAATTGGGCGGAATGTTAGATCAATATTGAGGCGGTGGCATGCATACTTAGGGTCGATTCCGGCATGTCTGCATGAGTCCATGCGAAGACGCGTCAAGATTATTTTCCAAAACTCAATCAGCTCGGTTCGATATGGTTCGGGAGATCATGACCAATACGCACTTGGCGCCCGCTGGCCTTCCAACGTTGATTGTATCAACCCATTCCATCGTTCCGCCCGTTTTCTTTTCTTGCTCGCCCTCTCTTTGATCCGTAGGGCAATTCATCTTCAGGGCCTACTCATTCTCGATCGCCGCTCGCCTTCTTCCATCATCGGCTCCTTCCCGTGCCGGCGACCGGGTTATCCTCCCGAACGATCACCACTTTCCGCCGGACTCCTCCTTGGGTAGGGGATCGCCTTGTGTGGTTCCACCGGTTTGTCCTCGTTCGCCACGTTAATCTCTACCGGCCGGAGTTTGAGAGAGCATTCTCGTGACTCCTTTGATTCCCTTTATGTATAGCCTCGCCATCGATGTTGGGAATTTTATACAAAAATGATATATTGAAACGGCCGCTTTTATATGATAAAGCAATGGCCTCCCAATGATAGCATTGTACTCCGAATCGGCATTGATTATTTTGAATGTTGTCATGACGGTCCGTTTATGCAACCCTTGTCCCATTTGGATGGGCAAATCAACTTCCCGAGCGGGACTATCCTTCCTCCTCCAAACCCCGAGAATGTTATCGTTGCATGGACGGATATAGCTATCGTCCACGCTCAATCTTCGAAAAGCTTCCGGACATAAATGACTCGAGAATAGCTTCCGTGAGTCGATCAAAATTCTCGTGGGCCCGGAATACCCAAAATCGGTGCGAGAATGACCGGGGGTCGAATGAGGATGGACCACCTGGTCGGCATCCGCATCCGAGAACACAAAGTGGCCGATGGGTTGGCCTTCCTTGATTTCCGCCACCCGAACTTGTCTTTCGGCGTTGGCTACCTGTCTAACATCAGCTTTCCTTTTTCTATTGGAGCGGCTATCCTCGGTTGTGTTAGTATTGATTCGATTGACACTCGACATCATGAGGATCTCCCTCCCCTGATTTTCGGCAGGGGGTGGCGGCAGGAGAGATGGATTGGTTACGCACTCCGGATTGACACCTTGAGCTAGCGCCGGTGGGGGTGGTAGTTCATGAACGTATCTTTTAAGATCGCCTTGCCGAACAATCCGCATAATTTCTCTGATTAGATCTCGGCACTCATCGGTATCGTGACCTATGGATTTATGATAGGCACAATATCGACGTGAATCTAATTTTGTCGGCTCGATCTTCAAAGGCCGAGCCGAGGTAACAAATTTAGACCTTGTACTTCATTCCATATGGGCCGATGGAGTGTGGGTCAAAGTACTCCTCGGTCGCGGGCAACTTGGCTCGCGCTTCCCGGCGAGCCCTAAATCCGGTCGGGTTTTCCGAGAACGGTCTAAATCCCGACCCCACCCCAACCGCCGGTTCTTTCCTTCCGCCCTTTCTCACGCCGGCCTGCTCGGGCGGTTACTTGCCATGGCTTCTTCCGTAAAATATGGCATTCCGCGCGGACCGAAATTCTTGACGCGAGGTCGCCCCGATTCATGGATGGAGTAGTTAAACCAAGTCTCGGGGCGATCCAGCCATGGCTGCGGTCAAAATGGCATCATCCGACACCGGTTCCATCTCTCGAACTTGTTTGTTGAACCGAGAAATATAACTTTTCAGGGGCTCGTCCTTCCCTTGTTTGATGTTCACGAGGGAGTCCTTAGGTGCGGCTCGGACTTTGGACGTCAAGAAATGCGTCGTAAAGCCGGAGTCCTCATTTTCTCGCGGTCGCCTTCTGTCACGACGGACACGTTGTTCATTACCTGAACTGGCTTCTTGGGCTTCGTCATGAGGAAGCCCGGGAATTTGAGGATTAATATTAACATTTAGTTGTGGGTTGAGTGGGTTAGTATTTGCAAGGAGTGGAGGAGGTGCTTGAGAATTTGTGGTAGCGAGAGTTTGTGATATGAGTTGGTTCATTTGCTGTACAAAGGTTGGGTTGGCAATTAGCTGAGCGAAAGGAAATAAAGTAGTGCTCCCTGCCTCTGTTTGGAGCATATTTTGGCCATTAGTAGTCTGGCCAGTTTGGTTGTTCAAATGTTGCTCTTCAGTCAAACGAGCATTTCTCGACTGTTGACTCATTTTGTCTGTTATGAAAAGGTTAAACGTTAAACTTTACCTGGTTTTCACTTAACTTGCTTTTGCTTGGAATTCTGACTGGACCAATACGGGCCCTCCTTCTAGCGCCAATTTGTTGACGTGCGTTTTGGTCAACAAGCAAAAATATGTAAAAGATTTAACACGTGGAAATGTAAACGTGCATAACGTGTGTTTTATTTCCTCTAATTCTCGCTTTTCTCGCATAATGCCGAGCCGAACTATTGGGGTCGGTCTTTTTTTACAATCGTACTCCTTTTTCTCTTTTCTCTCTTTTTTTTTTTCTCAGTCCCCTCTTCAATCTCTCTCGATCAGACTTTTTATACCCCTTGAGTCAGTGGGTTTACAATAGTCATCTTTGCACTAACTATTCATTAATTAGTAAAATAATTAAAGAAAGACACATGTCCCTCTAATCACAAGTGCATGTCAACCAAAACTTGCCCCTTGTCGACTTTTCTTTATAATTCTCTCGACATGTGGCGCTTTCGATACCAATAAAGCGTTAAGCATGGGCGTGTGATTATTTTTATGAGTCCTGTCGCGCATGCGTTTCCGTCGAAATTTGGGCTCGGGGCTCGGGGCTCGGCAGCCGTGTTGCGGTTGGGCTCGGAACGGCGAGCCTAATTCGTGACGTGTCGCCACAAGACCGCGTTGCCGACGCCACCCGCAGTCACCTACTCGGACGTGTCCGGATCGATGACGTGGATTAATTTCTTCCAGCTCGGCTCGGTGTCATCAGTGCACGGCAAAAAAACAACACACTTGATTGTGAGTGCATATCATGCGCTTCCAATGAGTAGATGAAGAAGATTCACCGGAACATTTGACTCTAAAGATGTTATTTCAATGTCATCGTATAAGAAATTATCATCCTCCAGTGGTACACCGGACATCCGACGAGGCATGCGACGAGACAACTCATCTTCAAGTCTCTCGATGTTCATCCCTTGCTAGTGACTCTCTATCTCAAGCTTTTGGCGCAATATTAATAGCTTTGATCTCGAATTGGCTTTTCGTATCTCTCGCAATCCGAGTTTCTTCACCAAGAGGGCAAACCTTTTCTCTTTCTCTTTAATTTCTTGCCTCCATCTCCTCTGCAGCTTACAAACCACAAACCGAAAGGAAAAAAGGTTGAGATTTTCTCCAAACATACATAGGAATCCATTTAACATTGCGATAGATATATATCAGGTTCCATATTCAAGTACAAGTTAGTATCAAATCAAATATTTAATGAAACTGATTTGGCTGAGTCCAACACAAATAGAAGGTTCCCCATTGGTTATTGTACACATATCTTGGTAACTTGGTCACGTGGCGAGCAAATACTAATCACTTGTGTCTCAGAGCAGTGTGAAGCTTGATCTAAGACTCTTACCCTTGAAGGAATGTGATTGAGAAAATGCTTTAAAAATTAAGATTATCAACTCAAGTACCTTTGAATTGTGATAATCAAGCAATGTTAGGAAATTTATTGTTTAGATTTTGATGAATGCCATGTAAAACTTAGAATAGGAGTTGGCACCCCAATTTTTATTGTAAAATGCATTGTAATAAATAGAGTGGCTGCCGAGTTAAGTCACCTACGCCCTAACATGCAAGAAGACAATCAAGACTAGAAGGAAGACTCCGCCGCGAGACAATGAGTATGGCAAAGAAGAGTAGACGAGAACTCTACTAAAGAAGCAAAACAGAGATGCGGTGAGTGGAGTATCAGTCAAGTCAACTCGAGAAAAGCCAAGTCTCAAGTTGAAGTGACAAGAGTCATCCAATGATTGGAAGTTGACTCTAAGTCACCTGGGAAAGCAAAGAAATGCGGTCAAGTCGAGATAATCAGAAAAGATCCGTTGCACGAAATCAAGAGAATTACTTAAACAAGTAATATCTTCATACCACCTTTCGGAGTGCTCGGTCCCCGAGGAAGCGTGCAAAAGGAATGAACCAATGGGAAGCACTACACCGTGTCGAACTCGAAAGGTGAAAGGACAATTCATACGAGGAAATGGCAATTCCAAGGACTGCAACAAGACAAGCCAACGACTGCAAGTGACTTTCAAAAATAAGCATATCTCTTCAACGGGCAAATTTTTGAAAGATCACTATAAAAGGCTGAGGAGTTTATTTGAGGAGGATGATATGAGAGTGACACAAGTTACAGACCTGAACCAAACAACGTTCAAGCAATTATTAGAAAATCTAAAACATTCTCAATCCTCAAGCCTACACTACGAAGAACATCAATCCAACACTCACCGTGAAGGAAAGATAACTTCAATCGCCAAGAGGAAAACACCGAAAAATCAAGGGGGTCTACATTCCACAAAGGATTGTAGGAAGGTTCAAGGTCGAACCAAGTCTTAAGCTTTTGGAGGGCTTCGTGATCAAATCCAAAGAGCTTGAGCAAGTGAGTCAGAGTAGCAAGGCAAATGCCACTGTGAAGAAGCCGAGTCGTCGAGAAGCCACCGAGTGATCAAGGCGTCTCCTCCGACGAGTCCCAAAGAATCAAGTCACCGGTGTGTGATCGAGACTTGTATCTAGATGCTACCACTTTGTATAATCGATCATTACCTAGTGGATTCCTCCGGGAGTTGGAGAAGAGAGGAGTAGAAGAATTACCCCATCTTCGAACCTCTATAAAAATTTCATTGTGTCATTTACATTTCAAAGACTTTAATTTCTCGCATCTTAATTGTTTAATTCTCACGACATATCTCGCTATCCACTTGATAATCTATAAGTACTAAATCAAGCACTAAATCCTTGCTTAATCAAACTTAAGGGTGTTAAGTCTTCCAATGAAAAACAAAACCACAAACAGTTAATTTAGACTCAACAATTTGAGTTAATCCATCAACAAATCGATTGAGTCTCGTTGAGAGACTAACTCTACTTGATTGACTAACTTGGCATCCATCAAGGACACAAACTTGTGTAGTATTAACTCAATATTTAAAAGGACTAAAACGAAAATTTGGTAAGGTTTATTCAACCCCCCTTCTAAACCTTACACTTACACCCCTTGGGACCTACAAGTGGTATCGAGCGGTTGGTTCATTGAACCCTCCGCACCGGTTCTTGAACTAGATCTCCAAACTTTTCAAAGTCCGCTTTAGTACTTAAACTCTCAAAACTCTTTTTCATTAAAAGTTATTATCATGGAAGCAAATTTGACACACATCCTTATATTCACAATTGAAGAATTTGATGATTGGAAAATTCGTATGCGAGCTCATCTATCAAAGATTACATGATGAGATGTGGATAGTGATAGAAGATGGGCCACCGCAAATCTTAAAGGTGAACACAAATTGTAAGAAGAGTTGCAATGAAGGAGAAGAGGATGTTGCTCCCGGACATCATGGTTGAAAAACCAAGAACCGAGTGGACAAATAATGACAGAAAAGATACAACCTGGACAATGTAGCCAAGGACATCCTTTACAAAACCTTGACAAAGCCATGTTAAATAAAGTCAAATCATGCAAAACGGCTAAAGAAATCGGGACAAGCCGACATTGATTTGTGAAGGCTCGAGTAAATCAAAGAAAACAAATTATCGGTGGGTCAGTACAAATTTGAGAACTTCAAAATGATCTCGGGAGAAAACCTGGATCAACTGGATGCTCGGTTCACGTAAATCACCAACGAAAGTTATCTCTGCTTGGAAAGAAATATACACGAAGGAAATGTGTATGAAGATCCTAAAAAGTCTTCCAACTAAATGGGAAATGAAGGTCATGGCACCGAGACATTCCATGGACCTATCAAAGACATCCAACCATGAATTATTCTCGGACCTCAAAGCCTACGAGTTTGAGCCGAGAAGAAAGGAAGGTCTTCGAGAAAAGAAGACAGAAAAGAAAAGGGCAATGATGGCTCGCAGAGATCTGAAACAAACAAGTCAAGAGAGACAAATTGATTCGAGAGAGCAAGAAGCCGACTACTCAAGTGACTCAAGAAGAAGCTCGATCGCTTGATGGCCAAGGAACAAGATCAACCCGACCAAGAAGATGAGGTACACTCTAACTCATCAAACTCGGACTCTAGTGATAGTGATCAGACACACACACTTCATCACCTACTTGATCTTTATGATTCATTAGGAAAAATGATGAAAGATTTTGAATACATTAAATCCTCACACACACTATTAAATGAGGAAAACAAATTACTCAAGAGTCAAAACTCAAAGTGACTAAGGAGCCGAGTACTCTAAGTCAAATAGTCGATGAGAATGAAAGATTAAAGGCTGAAAATGCTAAATTAATAACAGAAATTGCCGCTATAGAGAAGAGGGAGAATGACCTCAAAAATGTTATTACCTCATTCACTAAGGCATCTAAATCATTGGATGATCTTATTATGAGTCAAAGAGAATGTGGAGACAAGACAGCTTAGGATTTAATTCCTCTCGTGCTATGTCAAACCTCAAAAGTAATTTTGGAAAAAGGATCTTCAAGCCATGAAGAATCAAAAATCCAAAACTCTAAAATGTTGCACACACATTCAATCCAAAGCACCATAACAAGCAAACTGGCCTTGGTTATAAAGGAAAAGGAAAACGACCCGATTGAGTGCGCTGAAAGGACAAATGAGAAGAGATTCAAACCGAGTTCCTCAAAACTCCAAACAAAAATACTACTGTAAAGAAGAAGAAGAGCTACCAAAAACCCTTAAAATCCATAAAAGAAATACATATGATGGAAATGGTAGAAAATATCCAAGCCAAGTTGATTGGAATAATGTAAACTATCAAGATAGACTTATGGAATATAAGCCCAAATGGCAAAGGCCTAGAACTCAAGAAAGGCCATTCCAAAAGTATAAGAGCTTTCATCAAAGACACATATGCACCTAGGCACTACACTCGAGACACCACAATTACCCAAAGAAGGCGATTGCTAAAAATTATACACAGGCATACGAGACAAAAGAGACAATCGTATGAACCTAGAATCCCCAAGCAATTTGCCAGGATTAATTATGATTATGGCACGATAGATGGCAACCCCTTAGAGTCAAATCATTTGGCTATAAGTTGGTTGGATCATCTTACAATTCTAACCCCTCGGACCCGCATAAGTATGGGTACCTAAAACTTAATTTCCTTGATTGCGGAGTTCAAGGAATGTACTGAGTGCCAAGGAACCTGGTACATGGATAGTGGTCGTTTCCGGACACATGACAGAAACAAGAAATCTGTCAAAATTCAAGGAAGTAAAAGGAGCAAAAGTCATATTTGGAGGAAATGAAGCTCCTGGTGAAATAAGAGGCATTGGATCCATCAAGAGGAATGGATTAGAAATCACAGACGTTGCATATGTTGAAGGACTCAACTTCAACTGCTAAGCATCACCAACTCGCGACAAGGGTTACAATGTTGGATTTAACATGGGTATATGCCAAATCAAGGATATTGAATCAAATGAAGTTGTCTTTGCAAGGATGTAGACAGAAGAATATGTATGTCGTGGATTGGTCAATCGCAACACCCAAAGACTGCCTACTAGCAAAGAGCACGCTTAATCAAGTTGGTCGTGGCACAAAAAGCCGAGTCACCTAAATTTCAAAACGATTAACAAGCTTGCAAGAAGTAATCTTGTGGAAGGACTTCCGTTCAAGATACAAGAAGGAGAGTATATGTGATGCATGTCGAAGGAAAACAAATCAAATCTTCATTCAAAGAAAAGACATGTTCATCTTCAACAAGAATATTGATCGCTACATATGGATCTATTTGGCCCAAACCGGAACCAAATAAAGTGGAAAGAAATACACCTTGGTGGTAGTAGATGACTAGTCAAGATATACATGGACAATATTCATGTGTAAGAAGAAAGAAACTCTACAAAACTACCACAAATGATGAAGAGGATTCAAAACGAGAAGAGCCAAACCATTATCAAAATAAGATCGACATGGAACCGAGTTTGTCAATGGAATAATAACTCAAGATTGTATTGAAAATGGTATTGGTCATGAACTATCACAGCAAGGACTCCACAAACAGAATGGAGTTGCGAAAGAAGAATGCAAACCCTCAAAGAAGCAAAGAAGGACCATGTTAGTCAAGCAGGGTTACCAAAAAGATTTTGGGTCAAGCAATCAACACACTTGCTACACTCAAAACAGATGTATGATAAAATGATAAACCGACAAAGACTCCTATGAGATTTGGTCGAAGAAAACCAAATGTTGCATATTTCAAAATATTTGGATGTAAATGCTTCATCCACAATAATGGAAAAGACAATCTAAAAGCTTTTGATGCTAAAGTCGATGAAGGTATCCTCTTAGGATACTCAACAAAGCAAAGCCTACAGAGTACTCAACAAAAGAACTATGGTTGCGAGAAGAATCCATTCATGTGGTATTCGATGAGCCAAATGTAAATGGAGAAGACATTGAAGAGTCACCGATAAGCCGAGTCATCCAACCATGCGTAAGAGTCCCTATCTTTGAAGTCAAGCCGAACTATAAACTCGTAAGATGATGATAGTTGAATCTCAAAAACAATGGAAAATTTGCACTAAGTGATCACGAGAGAGTCGACCACAAAGAACAGAGCCGCAAGACAATCAATCCACTAACTTACTCCAACCTCGATGTAAGATGGCCGAGAGACCATCCACGAACTTGTCATTGGATACATAAGAGAAGGTGTAAAAACAAGATCCGAACTCAACAAGAAGCTATGTTCACATGCTTCATCTCGCAAATAGAGCCCAAAGATGTGTTACAAGCATTGACGACGCACATTGATTCAAGCTATGCAAGAAGAGTCAATCGCTTTGAAAGAAATAAAGTATGGGAATTAGTGCAAAGACCCATACATCAAAATGTTATCGGCACCAAATGGGTGTTCGGAAATAAGATGAACGAGGAAGGTTCTATGGTAAGAAACAAAGCAAGATTAGTAGCCAAAGGATATTGCCAAGAAGAAGGAATAGATTTTGATGAAACATTTGCTCTCGTAGCAAGACCGAAGCTATAAGAATGTTTATTGCCTATGCGACTCACAAGAATTTCACTCGTATATCGATGGATGTAAAAAGTGCATTTCTAAATGGTTTATTGGAAGAAGAAGTGTATGTTGAACAACCTCTAGGATTTGAGCGAAAGACTCTTGGAGATAAAGTATACAAACTCAAGAAAGCTCTATATGGATTGAAACAGCACCCGTGAGCTTGGTATGATACCTTGTCACAATTCCTAACCGAAAATGGATTCACAAAAGGAAAAGTAGATAGAACACTTTTCGAATTCAAGACAAAAAGAGTATACTTTGCTTGTTCAAATATATGTGGATGACATCATTTTTGGATCTACAAACAAAGAGTCAGTGGTGAAAAATTTTCAAACCTCATGCAAAGTAAATTTGAAATGAGCATGATGGGAGAGCGACATTCTTCCTTGGACTCCAAGTGAAACAAATTAAGGATGGAACCTTCGTAAGTCAAACAAAATACACCGAGAGATTTAATGAAGAAGTTTGGTATGGAGGAGAAGTCTTCTCAGAAAATACCAATGAATACATCGACCAAAATGGACATGGATGCGGATGGCAAGCCTCAGAGATCAAACAAGATACAGAGCACTTATTGGATCATTGCTCTATCTCACAAAGAAGCGGGCGGACATCACCTTTGTTGTGGTGTATGTGCAAGATTTCAATCATCCCAAAGATAGCCATATGACAAAGACTAAGAAAATATTGAAATACTTGAAAGGAAGCCAAGAAGTTGGCTTATGGTATCCAAAGGAAGGTGGATTCAAGCTAATCGGCTATTCGCACTGACTATCTTTGGATGCGAGTTGGAAAAAAGCACTTCAGCACATGTCAAATGCTAGAAACAGTGATTTCCTGGTTTAGCAAGAAGCAAAATTCAATAGCCACCTCTACAAATGAAGCGAGAATACATAGTGCAAGGGCAAAACTGTTGTGCCAAGTCCTATGGATGAGACAAAGAAATGAGAGACTATGAAGTTGAGGAAAAAGAAATTCCAATCATGTGTGATAACACAAGTGCAATTGCCATTACTCAAAATCTTGTGGCCGCACTCAAGAACAAAGCATATCGATGTGAGATATCACTTCATAAGAGATCATGTTGAAAAGAAGGACATCATCGTGGAATATATCTCAACCGATAAACAATTGGTGACATCTTCACAAAACCATTATGTGAGTCAAGATATGAAGAACTCAAACATGAGTTGGGGTTAATTGAATTGAGCCGACACTCGGAAGAATCAAAGAAAAGAAATGGAACATAAAAAAAAGAAAAGAGCCGAACTCACAAATCAATAAGTAAATTAGTCAGTATTGGAAAGACAAATATACCAAGTCACCAGTTAGCCGAGTCACTAAGAGAACTTGTGAGAAGAAGAGTTAAATCGGCTAAAGGATAAGTTGAGTCACTTATGAGCAAAGTGACAAAAACGCAATCGTTTTGACTAAGCCGAATGTTTTTAAGGAATACGTCGAAGATAATGATGATGTGTACGGACATAAAGCCGCACACCAAGCTTATGATTGGATATAAATGTCTTTGTCGCATTAAATACGAGACATTAAATGCTAAATAAAGCGTGCAAAATCTAAGCCGTTGATTTCGATCACATTTCAAAAAACCACCCGCACGCCCTTTCATAAACCATACTTAAACCATTTCCGTCTGTTTCTCTCCCACACTACCAAAACCTGTTCATTTTTCTTCTCTCAAAAGCAAAGGCAAAAATTCTCTCGAAACCCTATCTATCTCAGAATCAATCTCTAAGTTTTTCTTTGATAAAATCCTGAAAAATGGCACCAACCTATGATTTTACCAAATTAGGGAAGCAAATCCACACCGGGTCTCTTTGTGGATTTCGACGGATGGTGAAACAGGGTCCGACGACACCCTAGTGAAGAAAATTGCCGAGAAATTAGAAACGACCAAGCCGAAACCGTTTCGACGCGTTAGAACATCCGATGACCTATGTGGAGGAGGTCGCACAATTCTACGTGAATGCCGAGATTCACGATGAAGGAATAAAGTCATCTCTTCACGGAAAGCAAAATGACTATCTCTCGCCAAGATTTGGGTGAACATCGCTCACTACCAATCAAGGAGCCTCGAAAATTAACGGCCGATGTAAACTTGGGCGATGCTTGGAAAGAAATAGCCAAGCCCGACTTTGCTTTGATAAAATAGTGTACACAAAGAAACAAGAGATCGCTAAAAGAGGATTATCACAAGCTATTGGACATAGTTGCCAAATGTATTGACATCAAATTTGGCGACTTTGACCAATCACAAAAGCAAAACGATTGTAATGGCCGCAATCATCGCAGAAAATAAAATAAATCAAGCCGAGTTTGTCTCAAAGAGATTCTCCCGAACGTAGGAACAAATCCTTCAAGGAAGATGGCACATTTGGAGGTTCCTAGGATATGGCCTAGTAATTGGCCTACCGATGGAGGTGAAAGGAGTCCCTCTTAGACATGGGAAGGCATTCCATGCTAACAAGAGGATGTTTAGAGCAAACCTCTCTCGGCGCACGAAGAGAGCCTACGCCAAGAGAGCCGACACGAGTGAGGGGAATCACCGACCAAGATACAAATGTTTCCTCTCCACCCAAGAAGAAAAGCGCCCCTGCAGCCGCAAAGAAGATCACGCCCCTGCAAAGAAAGAAAGTCAAACTTGCTCCCGCCCGCAACAGAGTCACCGCCCCTGCAGCTCGTGTCTCCCTGCCCAGCCAGGAAGAATGTCGAGAAGGACACTCAAATACCTTCTCCGATCGTCAAAAAGAGGAGAACCGACAAGCCAAGACGGCCGCTCCTCGTAAAAGACACCAAAGACACCCGCCCCCGCCGCCCAAGACTCGAGAAAACCGTCTCTCGAACCGAAATCCCTCCGGTACAAACTAGAGACGAAGAAGAATTGTCAAGCACTCCGAGCTTGAGAAACCGGGCTGAGTCGGCCACTCACCGAGCAGACACGGAGACTCGCCGGAGAAGTAGAGTCTCCAAATGTAATTGATTAAACAACCAAGTCTCGTCAAGGCGATCACAGAGGCAAATCAAGAAATAGTTTGTAGTCCGAGCAAACAGACACAAGAAGAAGTCGGTAAAGTCGATAGTGATGTGATGATTCTATCCCCACCTTACCTGCATCCAAAATCGTCTGAGAGTGGAGGAAATGGAAATTGAGTCGATCCAGGGAACAGTTCCAACGGCCTGAGTTTATAGAAGAAGAAGAGGAATCTGAGCTTCCTCGATCGACCATCGTATCTCCAAGATCGATGAAGACAATCGCACGGATATCCTGCAGATCTTCAAGGATAAGGAAAAGGAGAAACAGCGCAGAGGAAGGCCGAGGCACGTGAGAAGGCCAAGATATGCCCTATCTCCTCCGGCACCACGTAACACACACATCCTCTCCTTGATGTCTTCTCCGACAGTGATGAGGACCCGAGAATGCCGCCGCCGCGAGAAGAGTTGCAAATGCAAAGCATTGCACGAATCCATAATCCTTCACGAGCAAAGATTGATGGAGGGACCAGGAGAGTCCTCCGAACACACCGAAATTGATCCAATGGGAGTGGTTCAAAGAAATCGCCACCATTTGTTGCTGCTACCACTTCCCACTCACTCGGAAGAAGGCAATAAGGGAACTGGCGATGAAACCGGGATAGTGGGGACCCCAAGCCAACCCCTATTGAAGGTGTCTTACCACCGCCCCAAAGGCTGAACACTCAATAGAAACAGAGTCCGAGACGAGTGACCCCATTACAAGTCACTCACCGGTGCGCCACCGAGGGGGGAAACTCCTCCATCGCTGCGGCAAGGTCGGAGAATGTTGCGGATGACTCAACAACGAATCCAGGAGGCGAAGTAGAGAAAATACAAACACAAAAAGAACAAAGAAGTTGCCATCAACGAAGCTCGCATTTAGATCGCCTCGGTGAGGTGCCAACCGCTCTGAGAAGGCTAATGACGCTGGCGATGCGGTCGAGGCACGAGAAGGAATAGCCCGGGAGTTAACACTGCACGGGCGATGAAAGTGCAATCCATGGGGTTGAGACTCCAATGGATGCCACCACGAAAAGACCCTAAGACAAGATTGACACCGTCGAAAGGAGGTCCAGCCTCGCTGCGCTTGAGATCGGGAGGTAATGAAGGCCCACGGGAGGTTGAGACTTCCCTTGGGTAAAGAAGTCAAGTAGAGAACATCCCTCCTGCTATCATCGACCCATCCAAAAGGAGATAAGCGCACTTCATGATTCCCAGGATAATCTGATGTCACCTTTCTCGGGATCGGAAGGCGAAGAAGAAGCCGAGTCATCCCCGATGACAGATCCAAAAGACTCACCAAGGATGTTCCAAGCACGAGCAAAGTCGATCCCAAGACTACTCGTCAAACCTTTAATTTTGATGATGAGCCACCAATGGAAATCTCATCATCGTCCGATGACGCTCGATAAAGGCCGAGGACCGCTACTCAATTGAGAAATCACCGAGACCAACGAAGCTATTGAGACAAGTGAGGCTCGGCAAAAGTCGGGTCCACTTCACAACAAACCCCAACAACCAGTCCACCGCGCAGCTCCTCAAGCCGCAGCAGGTCGATTCCAAAAAGAACTTCACGCGCACCACTCATCATCGAACAAATCCCGGTTGGCGGTGATGAATCCTTTATAGAATCTTTTCATTTTTCTCTGGAGGTACCCGACCTCCATGAAGAGTCGAAAAAATGAATGCGCACGCTACTACTGCACCAGCTCCCATTTTTCAATCGTGCACCATTGTTCCGGTGATTATGATTTTGACGCCGCATGGCCATCACCGCAACTAAGAATCACCAAGTCCGCGAAGTGTTCAAGGCATTATTCACGAGATTGAACGGATGGAGAGGCATCGAGCCTCTATGGATATGCGATCGACAACAGAGATGCAAATCTCATCACGATTTAAGAGACATAACAATCGAGATCAAGGAATGGTGGCAACAAAGAAGAAACAATGCGTGTGGAACAAGTTAGATACTTCAGGACATTGTTCAACAAGTCTGCTTTGGTATGGAGAGTGAAAATGTTGATGCAAAAACGGCCGAGAGAACATATTGAGCACATGCATGAAGCTCACATTGCCGAGATAAAGTGATGCGTGAGCAAAACAAGAGTGATCTACAAATATTTGGAAGAAACCATGAATACAAAATTCAAATTCTCATGGCCGAGATGAAGCGATTTCAAAGAGAGTCCAACGCTACTCGATCCAATTTCGTGATGCATACTCTGCAGCGGACTGAGACAGAACTCTACCATTAGCAGGCTCGACTTCCCGCTTTTGCCAAGATATGTTTCCAGTGTCCCTCTCTTTTTGATGATGCCAAAAAGGGAAGAGGAATACCTTAAAGCACGAAAAGATCTCAAAAAGAGGATGCACTGTGAAGGGAAAGACAGTTGAGGAAGTCCTGAAACAAAAGAAAGGAAAATCTGCTGAGGGGAAGGATCGAAAGATGTGACCTTGATGATTGCACAAACCCCCAACAGGGTCCTGTCACAGTGACATTATCGCAGAAGAAACTCCTCAGACTCTGCCACTCCAACACTCGCTATATCTATGGTCGAAAAGAGAAAAATAATTGAAGCAGGGATGAAGGAAGTGGAAGGAAGAATGGATGCCCGAGTTATGAACATCTTGAAAGAACATGGAGGCATTCCAAAGAGACAGAGACACATATGCCATCTCGGATGCCGGAGACGAGCCACGATCGCCTGATGAATTTAAAACGCCGCATCTCCGAAGGATACTTTGCAAATATGTATATGGCTCAAGCTTGGGACTTGTACTAGGAAAAGGGTCTCACGTTATGTGAAGAAGAAGCCGACAGCAAAGCAGACTACCTATCGCTCTGGCTTTGTCACTCCGCTGGTCACTCACCGGAAAGAAGAAGACCCCAAGACAAGACACGCCCAGGTAGAGGAAGAAGCAGTGGTGGAGGAAGAAGCTTCAGACCTAGGCCTCTGCCCAAAAACATTGAATATGTAGATCCAGGCAAGAAAGGAGGGATCTACTGGGCTGGCCTTGACCAAGTAGCAAATTTGCAAGTGGCTAAAAGTAACGCTGAGTATGCAAAAAGAATAGAAGAAGAAAACAAGAGACAAACTCAGCTATGGGAGGAAAGACAGGAAAGATTAAGAAGAGATGAAGCTGCCAGGAAGGCATATGAAAAGAAAAAAAGGCAAAAAAATTGACGATGAGAAAAAGAGAAGAAGAGAAGAAGATGTCAACAAGATGAAAGAAGGAGACAACGAAGGAGATGAAGTGTAGTTGTCCACCCCTTCGTGTATTTTATTATGTAAATACATACAATGTAAGTCTTCTGAAATAAAGCTATAAATTCTCTTTTTTTTTTTTGTGTAGACAAATATGTGCTCTGATACACCTTGTAAACAGTTGTGTAAAAGAACAAGAATGTTATGATCAATAAAAGGATTGATTATGCGCATACATTCTATGTCAATACACTATCTGTATGTATCTTTGCTATTTGCATTTATGAATGGTTTAAGTTTTGGCATCATCAAAAAGGGGAAATTGTTAGGAAATTTATTGTTTAGATTTTGATGAATGCCATGTAAAACTTAGAATAGGGAGTTGGCACCCCAATTTTTATTGTAAAATGCATTGTAATAAATAGAGTGGCCAAGGAGTTAAGTCGCCTACGCCCTAACATGCAAGAAGACAATCAAGACTAGAAGGAAGACTCATTGCGAGACAAATGAGTATGGCAAAGAAGAGTAGACGGTAACTCTACTAAAGAAGCAACTGAGATGCACTGAGTGGAGTATCGATCAAGTCAACTCGAGAAAAGCCAAGTCTCAAGTTGAAGTGACAAGAGTCATCCATGATTGGAAGTCGACTCTAAGTCACCTGGGAAAGCAAAGAAATGCAATCAAGTCGAGATAATCAGAAAAGATCCGTTGCACGGAATCAAGAGAATTACTTAAACAAGTAATATCTTCATACCACCTTTCTCGAGTGCTCGATCCCGAGCGTGCAAAAGGAATGAACCAATGGGAAGCACTACACCGTGTCGAACTCGAAAAGGTGAAAGGACAATTCATACGAGAAAATGGCAATTCCAAGGATCGCAACAAGACAAGCCAACGACGCAAGTGACTTTCAAAAATAAGCCTATCTCTTCAACGGGCAAATTTTTGAAAGATCACTATAAAAGGCCGAGGAGTTTATTTGAGGAGGATGATATGAGAGTGACACAAGTTCTGACAACCAAACAACGCTTCAAGCAATTATTAGAAAATCAAACATTCTCAATCCTCAAGCCTACACTACGAAGAACATCAATCCAACACTCACCGTGAAGGAAAGATAACTTCAATCGCTTGAAGAGAAAACACGAAAAATCAAGGGGTCTACATTCCACAAAGGATTGTAGGAATGTTCAAGGTCGAACCAAGTCTTAAGCTTTTGGAGGGCTTCGTGATCAAATCCAAAGAGCTTGAGCAAGTGAGTCAGAGTAGCAGCGCAAGCCACGCCTGTGAAGAAGCCGAGTCGTACGAGAAGCCACCGAGTGATCAAGGCGTCTCCGTGATCGAGTCCCAAAGAATCAAGTCACCGTGATCGAGACTTGTATCCGGATCTGTTACCACTTTGTATACCGATCATTACCTAGTGGATTCCTCCAGGAGTTGGAGAAGAGAGGAGTAAAGAATTACCCCATCTTCGAACCTCTATAAAAATTTCATTGTGTCATTTACATTTCAAAGACTTTAATTTCTCGCATCTTAATTGTTTAATTCTCACGACATATCTGCTATCCACTTGATAATCTATAAGTACTAAATCAAGCACTAAATCCTTGCTTAATCAAACTTAAGGGTGTTAAGTCTTCCGAAAAAACAAAACCACAACAGTTAATTTAGACTAACAAATTGAGTTAATCCATCAACAAACGAGTTGAGTCTCGCTGAGAGACTAACTCTACTAATTGACTAACTTGGTTGTCCATCAAGGACACAGCTGTGTAGTATTAACTCTGAATATTTAAAAGGACTAAAACGAAAATTTGGTAAGGTTTATTCAACCCCCCCTTCTAAACCTTACACTTACACCCCTTGGGACCTACAAGCAACCATTCACATTGCTATAGATCTTGTTCATCATGACATTATCATCAAACTAAACATATCGATATAGATTGCCACTTAAAGATTAAGGCTAACATCACCTTTTTTACATGCATACCAAGAATCGGATTGATGATATCCACATAATGGCTTTTCCTAGAGCTAATTTTGAAGATGTGGATACCAATGGGTTGAGATCTCCTATTCCACTTTCCCTATTCCACTCTCTATTTCATATGTTGGATGATTGACACATGGACAATTGTGACATCATTTGACATCATCTTATACACGTGTATTTCATCCAATACAATGGAATAGGAGTGAAATAGAGAAAGTGGAATAGGAGATCCCATCCCGATACGAATAGTTTGAGGGGGAGTGCAGAATTGCAGCTAATTTAGGAACGACTCACAAGAATGAAGAATCGATTTACTTATTTAGTATTAGGATTTGGATACCAAGTTGAGTATGATTAAAATCTATTACCCAGCTTGAGGGGGAGTGCAGATTTACAACTAATTTAGGAACGATTCACAAGAACCTATTTCCTACTCTAGTATTAGGCAGAATATTTATAGGGCTTGATTATATGATTCAATGTGTTAGTTTTTTGTTCATCCAAATGGCTTTTACTCGGAGATTATTTGCTTACTTAAAGTTTCTTTATATTGTTATGCATACTGGCTTTCACAATTAAGAGAATTATCACAAAGACATTTATGATTTCCCCTACAAGTTCTATGTGGGGGCTAGTGTTCTCCTCAAGCTTAGCATCCATTTGAGCTGTCATATTCTTTCACAAAATCTCACATTAGTTTATTGGGTTTCAATATCTTTATATATAATAAAATCAGACGAATTCTTGTTCTTAGGTATATTCATCTAATTTTGGCCAAAGGTTGAACTTAAATGTTTTTTACTTGAATGCAATATGTTAAATTATGCTAGAGTGGTAAGATCGATATATCTCTTATTTATTCCTTCTATAGTAATTTATCTCACATGGTCTTTCCAACAAATTTTTTAAACTCTTAGCTCATTATTCGATTCTAAATGTAATTTACGATTTTAAAGGTAGCGAATTCTTTTGTTAAATTACTTTTAAATCCTAGAACACCAACATAAGCGGGGCATACACCCCACTCCTTGGTGATTATGCCCTGGCCCAAGACATGTGGAGTGCCTCGCCCATTCTGTTGCCTTTTAGAAACAGTGTTATGTTCTGAGAGAAAACATGAAGAAGAAGCCCATGAAGGGTTGAAGTCTGAAGAGGAAGCAAATAAAGACAAGACAAAGATCCAAGCATGGGATGATGGAAGGAAGATGCTTCTTTAGCATTAATTTTCTATTTGCCAGCAATTATTATAAATTGAATGAAGTACTTTAGGGATCAAGTTGCCTTTTCTGTTCCTGTTAACAGACTTAGTTTCTGGGTTTCATAAGACTATTCCTAGCCAGCTTATGTTAACTATCTTTATTTTTGCTACTTTCTCATTTTATTTCTGAATATATATATATATATATATATATATATATATATATATATATGTGACTATCAAACCTACTCTTGCTAATCTGCTCATTAAAAGAATGGTACACGAATAGAAGCAAAGCTTTTTATATAAATGGATGCAGGAAGTCATTTTGGAATCAGAGCATCACTTGGGCCGTCAAAATTAGAATATTCTTGATAATAAAGTTGAGAAACTTTATCAATCAAAAGTAACTGAGGTCTAATTTAAGATATTATCTAAAAATGAGGTGGAACCTAAAGTAGATAAGGTGAAAAAGATCAGATCTACATTTGCATTTTAGGAAAATTAAGGACATATTTAGATATTTGGAGAGAGGAAGCATAGTTTTACCTTTTTTTTAAGACTCTTAAGGTTCATTTTAGAAGTGCTCTAAATTTTTACTATTTAGAAAGATGAAATTTACACTCTAACGACAAAGACACTGCAATTTTACTTAAAAACATTATAGCGACGCCTACAATCCATCATTAAATAGCGTAACATTCAAAATATAGCGACCGATTTATCTATCGCTAAATGATTACCGACGAAAGGGCAATTCTTGCGATTTCCAACATTTAGTACGGCGTTATGCCGTTAATATTTGTTAAGATAATTTTTTTAAATTATTTGGAAGTGACTCCGACGTTAATTCGTCGTTGATCTGTTGCTAGATAGTTAAAATCCATCGCTAGTCCGCTGTTTTCTTGTAGTGAATTTCCGTAATGGTTACGGAGACTTCTAGGACATAAGGAGCTTATTGAAAGTATGTTACAGGAAGAAAATGAAAAATATCTTGGATTCACGAAGCATCCAACCACAAAAACTTATTGATTTTGAAATTTGAAATTTATCACTATACCATTCTCAACTACTGTGAGATCTTGAGTAACTTATTTTCCTCATGCGAAAATAGAGATATGTCATTGAATAAATATATATATATAATATTTGGATAAATAAAAATAGATAGTAGGATAATTAATATTCAGTTTTCAACCTCTAATATTGTTAATCCATATTGTAAGTATGATGTAGAGATTCGTCTCATTATGCTATTGTAATGAAGTTTTGAATTTCCAAAAATGTTGCATTTTATAGACGTGAATTTTGACCAAAATTGTTGGATGCTAGAGAACATAGGAATTTCGACTATATTAGGTAGCTTATTACGAAAATGAGCATTATATCCTTAATCCAGAAGATGGTTCGACCACAAGAAAATTCAATTACCATTATTTGGAACACATCTCTTAAGTGGCTAACATAAAATAACATTCGTGGTTCAAGAATCTATAACATGTGCAAAGGGCCTAATCAAAAGCTTTGAAGAAAATAATATCAGGATCATAGTTATTAAAGCCTCGCCTATGCCATACTTTATCGCCTCGGTGCCGCCTAGCCGTCCCCTTTTGAGAGGCTACAGGCGACAACTTTCTTTGATCGGCAATTAAGTTGGTCTTTAGTTTTTTCTAATTTCTAATTTTAAGAAGGATTTTTTCGTAATAAAATTTAAAAAGTTTAACTTAAAACCATAAGGAAAGACCGAACACCAAAATCATTCTCGTTCAGTCATCGTCCCAACTCACAGCGCCTTAGTCCTTCCACCACTGCTCCACTCGCTTTCTTCAACTGACTCGGACATAGATAAAGGATTGCATGTGGATGATAATGATGGGGTTGAAATGATTGATCTTGAAAGTGTGAAGGAGTAGTGTAGCTTTCTTAAGAAAACTTTAATTGTCTAGGGATTTAATTGTGATGGGGTGACTTGTTGACATTATTAATTATTTGACTTGTGCTTTTGTTGCTTGATGATTGATAATTTGATATTGGTGTTTGATATAGTTTATTATTGTTTGATATGATTTATTAAGTTTTGTAGTTGACTTTTAGAAGAATATAAATATGTAACGTGGTTCCCAGTTGTTATCACCCTGCATGGCTAGTCCATCGCCTTTTGTCCCATTGGCGCTGTGGTGTTGCCTATTGCATTAATAACTATGACCAATTGGATGAGGAGAGCTTTGTCCTCCGTTATAGATGAAATGAATCATTTATCCAATTGCTATGAGAGGCTAAAAAAACAAGGGATTTGAAGAAACAACTACATAGATGCTATTTGGGCCTGATCTGGTCTGTACCAAGATTATGTTGGGCTTCGTTTGATAACAGAAGTGCTCATGTAGAAAATCAATCATGTGGGGCGTATATCTAGGTTTCTAGTAGAGGTGTCAAAACGGGCGGCGGGCGGGGCGGGCTGGGCTGGCTTATGAAAACCCGCCACTTGGCGGGCGGGGGCGGGGCGGGCCGCCCGGCGGGGCGAGAAAGCTCAACCAACCCAACCCGCCTGCGGGTTGGGCATGGCCGCCCGCCAAAAATTAAAAAAATAAAAATTAAAAAAATATTTTTTTATTTATATTATTAATTTTAATGAATTAAATATACTAATGGATAACAAGTAAATATTTTATAAAAATATTATATATATTTTTATAAGAGATAAAAATAAAAAAATTAATTATCCTATTTTTTTGTTTTGTCTATTTTATCTAATTTTTCATTTTTCTTTTTTTTTTATTTTAAGCGGGCTAGCCCGCCAACCCAACCCGCCAAGCCGCGGCCCGGGCGGGCTAGCTCAGTTTAGGCCCGCCCTTTGGCGGGCTACTAAATACTTAACCCACCCCCTACCCCTAGGCGGGGCGGGCGGGCGCCCGACCCGACGGGCTGGCCGTTTTGACAGCTCTAGTTTCTAGTAGTAGATATTAGATTATCGGAAAAAGAAGAACCTGGCGAAAATTGAACACACAATATGACATAACATGTCCTTGAAAGAGAATACGAATATCACATTGGCGCAGATGCACCGCAGGCATATTATTGGATAAAATATGGGGGACAGGGGGGGGATTTACAAATAAGGAATTTAAGTCCACATACATTCTCAAATGAGTAAGACCTATGTGTCAGTCAGAATAGATTTGTAGCAGATAAAGTCTGGAAAATAGGGAAAGATGAAAATGCACAAAGGAAGAAAAGTTAACTTCTGGATGTAAAATAAGTTTCTTAAGAATATAATTAGCATATGAACTAAATAATTACTAGGTCCAATTCAAGAGAATTACGCACCTCAGCTTCCACAGATTCCTTCTCGGCTTGAAACACCTCTGATTGCAGCTGCATCAGCCTCTGTTCCTCTTCATTGCACTGTGCTCTCAAATTGCTAGTGTGCTTTTCAGTCTTGGCAAGTTTCTTCATGCATCTTCGGTCTCTTTTCAGTATTTCATTCAAATCACTATTGGACTCAGATGCAATCAAGCTTAAGTGCTTCAATGTCTGCCTTAATTTGTGCATTGCCAATCTCCAGCCTCCTGACAGCTTCGGTAATGAAGCTTGCTTCACAATTCGCATTTCTCAGACATTGTTCAACTTCCATGAGCTTCAATCTGCACGATGTTTCAACATACATTTTCTCGTTTGTTCTGATTTTCACATCCACCTTTTCCATCCTTAGAATATTAAGTTCCAGCAAATGTTTGCTCAATTTTTTCGCTGAATCTATCACTTTCTGTTGAGCCCAGACCTTTTGCTCATTCACCTTTTCCTGTAAGTCTTTGATACTTTTCACCAAATCAATTATTAATGGAATTTTTGGATTATCAGGATCGCTCGCCAGCCAATTCTCTATGCATGCTTCCGTTATGGAAGTTAGAAAATCAGATCCCATAATATCAAAATCTTCTCTTTGCTCGCCACCGGCTCTTTGAAAAGCCTGTTGCTCAAAAACCGGATCCCCAATTTCCCTCTGTACAATGGCGGCAAGAATAGGGATATTTTGTTTTAAACGAGATAATAACACAGGTGTAAGATTGATCCTCTCCAAAGTCCCAACATTCTTCGATGATGATTCAACATCCAATTCCGATAGAACTTTATTTGTAGTAGAAGATGAATCAGGGGCACTAGCGTCTTCATTTTTATTGTAACTACTACTCCCGTAAGACCCATGAACCACACTGCTATTTGCATTCTGATCCCCATACTGCAGATGAGAAACTGTGTTGATAGCTTCAAAACCCCAGTTACTGAGTAAAAGATGACACATGGCATCAAACCTCTGCATGTTCGGCCATGTTTGCTTCATGGATTCAACCAGAGTTTCTTGCATGGTTTTATACAACTCGTTCATATCCTTGAAAGCTTCTCTTTTTGCCTCAACTTTTTGCTCAATGAAAGCAGTCAAATTTATCGTAACATTATTCAGAAGATCCAGTGGACCATGAACATACCCATTGTTTAAGATTGCTCTTTCTACATCTGCCATACCATATCCTGATTCTAACATATATTCTCTGGCTTTAGAATACAACCTTTCAAACTTCACATAAAGAAATTCCTCCAGTTCTTTTTCTGTGTATTTTGGCCTGCTTGAGGTCATTGGAGAATTCATATTTGGCTGAGGGTTCTTGCCTTTGTAATCCTTTGGTCCATGGGGATTGTTGTTCAATATTTGTGCCAAATCAAGTTTAGAATTGATTACTTCAGGCTTCTTGTTGATTGTATCAGACTTCTTTGACTTGGATTTTCCTTTGCTCTTTGGGTGTTTACCTCCTTTAGAACCAGCCATGGCTACAGAGCTGAAATGAAAACAATTGAAAATTCAAATCATAATAGCTTCCAAGGTAGAGGAAAAACCATTATAGACATACATTCTTCTGCGTCCAAACTTTAAATGTGGAAAAGTGATTAATGCATAAAGATCTAATGCATATAAAACCATCCAATTTTTTGTCAAGATATAAAGATTTCTAAACTAGGCATCGGCTTGACGTGCATATGTAATTATAGATATGAAAATTGATAGAATATTTTTATGATAAATCCACTGCAGAATCTTGAAATAGAAAACGCCATTTTAGAATGGTAGAACAAATATGAAATCAAAGCTAACACTAATCAGAAGTCCAAGTAGGCTTCAATACTAGGAATCTTTGCTTGTGTAAAAGCTATAAACAAAACAATCAAGAGTTCTTAATTATCTGCTTTGAATTTTTAATTCCTTGAAAAGCCTAATCACCAACATCGAACAATAGGGAACCAGTTTGATCTCCTACTGCCCTTATGAATTTGAATGTTCCAGCTGCACAAACTTCCTTAGGACCAAACTTCTCCTAAATAAAGAATTATATAGGCCACAGGCTAGTAAATGCGAAGAGGATGTAAAAGCTAATAAATGCGAAGAAGATTTACATGCATCCACGCTAGTTTTCTTTACCCAAAATTTAAAAACAAATCTAGCATGTCTTTCTTCGTTAGATTCCTAAGTGACAAGTGCATCTTTGTTTGCTTTTGGTTTAAGAAAAGGTTACTTTCCTGGGAACTTTAATGCCCCGAATCACTTTCCAAGTGGAGAATTTTTCCTCGAACTCGGCCAGCTGAAAGAAAAAAGATATAGTTGTGGAAACAATACCATTTCACCACAATATTTAAAGTTATAAAAGTTTAAATATCATTAAATATCCACTCTTACAAAGCCATATGAGAATAAACATTCAACAGCTCATTAAAAGAAATCATTTATGCTACATAAGCCAATTTATTTACATCGACATTACTGAATTGTTGATATTTGAAACGATATGACTGGCTAATTCGCAATCAGTCAATCTATTGTAACCTTGGAGATTAATCTTACAATGAATCTAACTAACAAAGTGACAAGTAACCGGAAATGATGAAATAATAACTAAATCGTGAGCCCTCAGTGCTGAAACATAACCCACAAATCCTTTATAATAAAAACAAACAAAGTGATTAGCGGAAATCGAGTATAAATTCGTTGAAGTATTTTTGACACAAAAAGGCGCAATTATAAAAATAATTTAACATTTTTTACAACTACAAGAAATAATAATCCCATCACAACATTATTCGCCTTTCAATCAAAAAAGATTAGAAAATTTTAAGGAAGTCTATTCCAAAAAAATAAAAATAAATAAAAACTTTGTTGTATGTAAAGGGAAAAAACACAACATTAATTTCTGACAAGGAACATATAAACCAACCCTACATGAGTTCTAATTATACTAATGAGTAATGTGGAATAAGAAAAAACACTGCATCAGGGAAAATAAAATTTGAAAAATAAAATATTAGAATATCCTACTTAATAAATAAAGCTTCCCCGAGGCAAGTCTCCACAGCAAAGTTGCACCCACTGCTTCCACAGAGAGAAAGGAGAAATAGTGATTGCTAGGGTTTATAAGCCTCCCTCTCTTAAACTTTTTCAAAAACTGATGAGGCAAAAGGGAATTGTGAAGCCACCAAGATGATTGAGATGAAATTTATTTTCTAGTCAATGGGATGAGATTGTTTAAATCTACTATAATAGAAGCTGGATATATAGATGAGGTCACATTAAATACACACCGTAATGTGATTGCATATATCAAGAATCATTATATTGCAAAATCCAGGTCATAACAGTTCAATTGTGGGCACACACCTGGCATCCATGCATGGTATTAACCTTAAAAGGGCCTCCGATAACGATAAGGGGTGATTTCTAGTGTGTAATGTAAACTATATATAATTATTGAGAGAACAAATTCGATTTTATCATCTATTTTAAAGGCCCGAAGAAAGAAAAGGAAAACTAAAAGTATAGCAAAATATCTTCACTGGTATTTGGACCCATGCCAAAAAGAGAACACTAATATACGGGATAATTAGAATATTGATAACAATCAAAACCAAAAATCATAATACTTACTATGTATAATTCAATGCATGGAGAATAGTAAGATAAGGTCTATAGATAATATGTTTTAACTACTTACCTAGCAAGTGATACAGAGAACCATAAGGAAATTAAAGAAAATCCCAAAAAACCTTTGCAAAACTTGGATAAATACTATTAAATGACTTTACTCAAATTCCTTTTTAGTTCCGATGTTTAGTCCACTAAGATATTATGCCTATATTGACTAACTTTGACACCTCTCATTCCTAATGACATTGACTAGAAAATTTAATATATTTCTGTATCAAATAAGTATTAGGAACAATATGAACCCAATCCTTAACATTATGCCCACTGAAAGCAAACTCATACAATTAATTTTTCTCTTTTGTAGTAGTAGTATCCATAAGAAATTACATCTCTAGTCTCCAACCTCATGTGAAATGACAATGTTGTAGTCTCTAATATAATAAGCAGTGATACCTCAAACTTTCCAGAGCTCCAGCAGGATTCCACTGTTTGCTTTGATTTTGTTCCATTTAGTTGAGGACTTAGAGCTCAAAGTCCTTCAGCTGAGAAATGTTACTGTTTTGGGATGAAGGCAAGAGGATGATTGATCTTTCTCAATTACAGCTCATTATGGTAAAATTGCAGAGCTTAAATGCGGGGAATGCATTTAACTAACCAGTATTATGAATTACCTTCATTTTCGCATTCTGTCAATATTGGTGTAGCATTAACGTGATGCGATACCTTTAAATTCTGCCATCATCCCTAAAAAAACTAATTATTGGTTATATATACACAAAACAGGAGAGAATCAGCATTTTGGAGTTGCATCTGTCGTTATCATGAGACCCCGGCCGTGTGGGATAATGAGGCAATTGAGACAATTGCCGCAGGCCCCGATTCTTTTGGGGCCCCTAATTTCATGCACATAACATATATATATATATATATATATATATATATATATATATATAAAGTTAAGTTAATTTTGTTTCCAAATTTTAAAGATTATGTGCATAATTAATGAGACTTAAAGATTATGGACAAAGTAACGTGCAACTTGGAAATTGTCGAGATAATTGGTTTCTTTAACTACTTTGTAAATTGGAAAAAAAATGTAAGGTTGCACTTTTGGTTTATTGGATAAATAAAGGCTTAAAAAGTAGGAACTACTTGGTGTTTAATAAGTGTGGAAACGTTCTATTGGATTTTGTTCAATTGGATTTTATATAAATCTACAAGCCTAAAATTATATCATAAACAATCTATACAATTCTTATTCTTGACAACATCTCTACAACCTATTTGGTAGCATATCTACTATGTATTCAAAAACTTATATAATAAAACTATATTCATTTGCCACGGAAAGAAAATACACAAATTGGATTTTCTCTAGGTTTTATCTTTCCATCTCGTTAATGTATGAATTTGAATATATTTGGCTATATTAAGAATGTTAAAAAGAAACTTTGAACATATGACTCTAATTTAGGTACTAATTACTTGGATAAAAATGAATTAATTCTTTTTCAAATACATATATTGCTTATAGAACATTGTTAACCATACTTGTGATGATTTGCGAAAAAACTTTTCAAAATTAAAATTATTAAAATCATATTTAAGATCAACTATGTCCGAAGTTAGATTAAATAAATTAAGTATATTATCTATTAAAAGTAATATGTTAGAACATCTTGAGTATAAAACTTTAATAAGTGATTTTGTATTTGAAAAAGCAAAAAAGATAAATAAATTTATCTAAATATTCTTTAATAATATTTTTCTTATTTACGCATTTTTTAAGATGTTGCCTCAGGCCCCGTATTTCCTTGATACGGCCCTGCATGAGACGGTTATGGGTGCTTAACATTTCATAGTACAAAATAATGTCCTTTCAACTAGAATGGTAGGTAGAGTACTATGTCAGCATAACATACATTCCGTTTAATGGTGGGTGTAATAAGAGGGTGTTGAAGTGAAGATAATTTGTGAGATTTCTTGATTTGACATACATACCCTTCAAACACATACTTGTGTGCCTATGTTGCACATGCATAGCCTCTTGCGGACAAGAACCTGTTATTGCAGCTGCACAAAAAAAAAAAAAAAAAAGTTTAGTTCGACCACTTAGCATTTGCCATGATAAGCAAGGTGATACTAACTCATTCCTGCTTGGTCATAAGTGGTTTTTTGAATTGGTCATAAATGGTGATAGAAATCCAAAATCAGTTACCACCTATTCTATAAGTCTATATTCAATAGAGGCTGTACAATTTTCATGTTATAGCAAAGAAATAGTAAGGCATCAGTACAATGAGTGAACCTCATGCCTTTTGAAAAACAAATAGTAAATGCAACATTATATAGTACCTGTTCTGGTAGGAAAATCATGGCTGAAAACCTTCAGCATACATGAAAATAAATCAGCACAACCAACTAAAGTACTATACTGAAAATTAAGATCACACTTTAACACTTAACCATAACATAAAAAAAGGTTGCAATGCCACTAGGTGCGAATATATTTTATTTTGGACGAAAACAAACTCCATATAAATGCAATAGAAGGTTAATACAAAATAAGAAGAGAATAAAACTGACATTTATTTTACCGTGGTTCACCCAGAGGAGCAGTTTGCCTCACCAGTATGGTTCTGACCTTTCTCATTTCCCAAGCCTCCATGGCTCCCCCACATCCTCTCCCTTCTAAATATTATTTCGAAACTCGATGAACACACTTAAAATTTTTATATGCAGAGCAGTCATTTACAGTCTGCGCTAACTGTTCAAAGCAAATTCAGGGTCTTCCAAATTAGGCTCTTTTGGTAATGCACTGTTTGAGAAAGATCAAGGAATGTATGTGTTCTATGGGTTCACCATACATGACCATAAAGAAGGCTGCAACCTCAATCGAAATTCTCTTTGAACAATCTTTGTTCTCTTTGCAACAAAATGCAGGATAACCATGCTTACAATAAAAAAAATAACACTCCATACACATTGTTTTCACTGCTTCACTGGCTGAATTGTACAATGCTGCAACTTTTAATTTTGAAGATCCAGTATCGATTTAAATACCTTCGAATATGCTGCCCAAGATCAGATTTTTTAAAAAGGAGGACGTCAGTCTTGGAGAAAATATCAGGATCTCATTCAACTTCCTCCCAAAGCTATATCAGCTATGCTACAACTTCACTATTGAGATGAGCTGGTGAAATGCTAAATTCAAGGTCACGCGCACTAATCAAGACAGTTACTAGCCACTTTCACTAAAATTTCCATTCTGATGCAGAATTTGGTTTCTCAACACCCTAAACCAGCCACCCAAAGTTTAGCATTTCCCCAATCCTATAACAATTAGGTGTTCTAAGATATCGAGTAGAACATTCAAGAAAAATAAGTTTCTAACATAACAACTACTATGAATAACTTAAATTTCTAGGACCCATTAAAACAGTATTCAATCAGGTCATAAATATACCTTTGAAATCCTAGGCAATAAAAATTAAGGAAAGAACAAAATGAAAAAACAAGTTAAAAAAAAAAATAATTTACTAACGAAAAATGATTATAACAAAAGCTATCAGAATACATCCTAATAATTGTATTAACATGAAAAAGCAAAAAGAAAAAAAAAGAATCTGATCTGGACCATAGGAATAAATTAGTTAACATGGTTTTTACCATATCCATAAACACAGAGAAAAGACAACGGCTTATAATTGCGACCCATTAAGCACAATACTCCTCAAGCCAAAAAACTTCGCTACTCGGATTACATGCATAAAAAATAACAAAAACACACTCACATCATAGCATTACACACACAAAATATAACAAGCGAATAGCATATTTGCAATCCAGGATAAAAGCAGGACGCCATTGAAACTGCGAATAATAATCAAATGGAATAAAGAAGCGATGGAGGCCAAAAGGGTTTGTTATTGTCCGGTGAAAAGACAGAAGTTTGATTGAAAACCTCATCGATGACAAATCGAATTCGATCAAACTCGTCATAGTGATGGAAAATCTAGCGGAAGTTAATGTGTGAGAGAGGAATCGGGTGTTTAACTGCGAAAGAAAGCATGGTGGAAAGAATTTGAGGAAAATCGTAGGGGGAATTTTTTAAGTACCCATTATGGATAATACTCATAGACATAATAAAATTCTTTTCTACCCAATTTGACAAAAATGTATCTCCTTTAATTTAAAGATTTTGAAGTTTGAAACTGATTCAATTAATGTTTTCCTTTAAAATCGTGTACACTTTTCCCCAAATACACACACCTATGTATAAAATCGTATACCCATATCGTGCCCATATCGTGTCAACCCCATGTACATATACATAAAAAAGACACGATATGTCGTGCCTAATTTTAACTGAGGCACGATATATCATGCCTAATTTTAACCGAGGCACGATATATCGTGCCTTATTTAAAATTGGGCACAAATATTGGGCACGTTATCGTGCCTAATTTTAACTGAGGCACGATATATCGTGTCTTTTTTAAAATTGGGCACGAATATTGGGCACGATATCGTGCCTAATTTTTACTGAGGCACGATATATCGTGCCTAATTTAAAATTGGGCACGATATCGTGCCCATGTCGTGCACTATCATGCCACATTATGACATTGGATTTCGTGGTTAATTAATTGAGTTTTGTGTACATTGGAATCAAGGTGTTGCTTTTCATGATTTATTATGCTAAAAAGTGAACTATTTGTTGCTTTTCATGATATATACAAAGTCCAAGACTATTGTCTTGCGTATTGTCGTGGAAATGAACCATATCGTGCCAATTTATAACATATTGTGACATATCTATACATACATACATATAGTTATATATTATATGACACAAAGCACGTACAATATCGTGTCAATTTAATATATATATGTTATATAACATATTCATACATATATATATATATATATATCGTGCCAATTGAATCATATCGTGTTATATTCATATATATACATATACATATATTATATAACCATATCGTGCCAATTTAAAAACACAAAATTATTTTCAAAAAGTGGTTTTTTATACTAAACGATTTTTTAAAAAACTGATTTTTTTTTTAAACTAAAACTTGTGTTAAAAATCTGAAAATAAAGAAAGTATATTTATGTGAGAGAGAAATATGACCCCATCTACTTTTTGTTTTTGTATTCAAGTATCAAGGGTATTTGGGTAAAAACACCACAAAAGTAGGTAGAAAACTTAGTTTTTTATCTCACATGTCAGAAAATTTTTTGTCTTATCCCAAGTGGGTATTTCCTACCATTTGCTCAAAATTGTATGCATACTCTATCATGAGTGGAAATAGAGTAATTTATGTTCGCTTCTAAGTAGAGTTCAAGTTAAATAAATTGGGAAATTTGGATAAATAATTTTTTAAAAGAAATACCACTCAACCCCAATCATTATAATTATACCACCCACACCCTTGGGAAAAAACCTGCTTATACTATGAAAATGACCCAAAACCAATTTTCTCGTCTCATTCCTCACAAGTCACACCCATGACAAAAAAATAGGTTTCCTCTCTAGTAATCCATCTGACTCCATGATCCATTCTTTTCTAGTTTTCTGGCAACCCTCCATGATGGCCACCAGCCCTACTCCACTGAAGAAGGTGACCATTTCTTGCCAGGGGTTTTGGTTACTGAAGACGACAAACATTCCCTCCACGAAGTCCCCTTTTTCCGAAGGTTATTGTTACGCTACCGATCATACTTTCGACAGAGACTAGAGCATCCTTCCTTTTTCGGTGTATATTTGGCTACTTTATTTTCAGTAAATCGGATTCTTCCTTAGTTGTTTTGTAATTCAAGGGTTTTGGTGTTTTTTCCTTCAAATTTTCAAAAAATGTGTTGATAAATGTCTTATCATCTCCATATTTTGTTTGTGCATGCATCGAATTGTGTTTTTGCTCATATTTTTGGACATTGATGGGTTTGGTCATTGATGAGTATTGGTCCAGTTATATTTTTTTAAAAAAAAATTTGAGAATGTTTTGATAATTATCCTCAAGTCTCCAACTTTTGTTTGAGTATGCATCGAATTACATTTTCGGTCAGGTTTTTGGACATTGATGGGTTTGTGTATTGATGGATTTTGGTCAGATTTAGATCTTTTTTCATAAATATAATGTAAAGTATGTGTATTTGTTTGGGTAGTTTTGATATTCTTCTATTTTAGCTCCGAATGTATCATTATTTTTTTTTTTTTGTTTTCTTGTGATGTTTTGTTTGGCTTTGTTGGTTTTGGTTGTATTTGTTAGTCCAAGTGGCTACAAAAATCTAAAGGGGTGGTGAAAAGATTTTCCCAAATTTCTGATTTACGCCTTCTTTTTCGAATATGAAGATAATGACCAAAATAAAAGTACGGAAATATAAACAACACTCGATGATTTATAGAGGTTCAACCTACCTAGGGCCTGATCCTCTACCACCCCGGTATGTCCGGAATGGATTTCAAATAAAAGGAAAAAGTTTATTAATAGATACCAAACTATTACAACATTTACCTTGAAGATCACCAAACTCTTCTTACCACAATACCTATGAAGATCACCACAATTTTCCCAACCCGAAGAGCACCAAACTATTCTTTACCTCGAAGAGCACCAAACTCTTCTTCACCTCGAAGAGAACCAAACTCTTCCAACTCGAAGAGCACCAAATTCTTCAACACCTCGAAGAGCACCAAACTCTTCAACACGAAAAGCACCAAACTTTTCAATCAAATCAACCAAACGTATTCTTGCTAAAAGATCACTAACAAGGATTTCTTGTGTTTGGATGATGTTACAAATATAACTAAGATTACACTTTTAAGGAAATATTACAACTCAAAAGTGCAAGTGTAATCGAGAAGGAAAGAAGCAAGATGTGAAAGTGATAAGCTTAGGCTAATAGAACAAGAATGTTAAAAATAAAGACTTAGACAAATTTGCAGATTTTCTTGTAGTGTTGTATTGTGTTGTCTTGTTGTGTTGCTTCAAGCCTTCATCTATAAGAGAGCTATTGGATTTGAATCCCAGCAATAGGCACCTCATTGGAGATTGAAATCTGAAAAAAAATTGCACATTAAATGGGTAATATAGCTGTTAGAAATCAATCTCATAATTTCATGAAATGTTGTCTGTTGTGCAACGTATAGTTTCTTGATAAAACCTTAGGTCGACCCGACCACGATTACCTCTAATATGAAAAAACGTTTAAAATTGAAAATCATAGGTTAAACAGGGGTCGACTCTCCGGGGGTGGGGTGGACCGTCGACCAAAGGGTTCGACCGGCCGCCCAAGCCCTGGACCGCTCACCCTCCACAAAATGTGAGTCAGAAACATTTTTGTACAATTTCTCACATTTGACACCTATTCGACCTCTAGGGCGACCGGTGACATCAACAGAGGAGTTGTCCAATTTTGTCAAAAATAAAGTTCAAGTAATACTTCAAACTCTTGGTAAAACTCATTGAAAATGTTTTGAAGTATTAGGATAATATTTGGGGACCTTATTTTGGTATAAAACTCAATTATATGAAATCATCAAAATTACGATAAAAACCTTTATCTAACAAACTCCCCCTTTCTAATGATTACGAACCAAAACAATTTTAGGAGGTCGATTTTAAAAACGAAATAAGTTTTTCCGGTCAAAAATAACTATCCATTGTGGGCGACACTTTTCATGATTAAGAATCATAAGGATAGGAGCAAAGATTTTTCAAAATATTTTATAAAAGCTCCCCCTATCAACATGCAATTCAAGAGAAGACATAAAAGCAAACAACTAAAAGTTAAAAGTTTAGCTTTTACAATGTGAGCTTGAATTTCAAGAGCTTAAAAGCTCCCCCTGTCAAAAAGAAATCATTAGTCATATGTAAAAGTCCATTATCCATCCATTGGACTAAGTTTCATCCTCAACTTTTGGCTTTTTCATCAACATCTTATAGCTTTTTTCACGAGCTTTTTCTGGCTTCTTTGATCTAGACATAAGATTATGAGCTTATTTCATTTTTCTCCCCTTTTGGAATCATCAAAAAGACTATTAGCACGATAAATACATATCAAAGTGCGCATTGAATCGAATTACCATGCTTTTGAACATAAAGCTTAAAATTCCAACTGGGAAGGGAAATTTTGAGAAGAAAGTTTGTAGAAGCTCATTTGATTGATAAAACATGATCTCTATAAACATGTAAGTCATTTGAAATCAAGAGATTCATGTAAAAGATGAAATTTTCACTGAGACAATTTATCGAACACTTGGCGTGCGTAGAATAAAATCGAAGTTGTATATAACATCTGTAAATGTAATCATGCCCAAAAAATCAACACCAATTACAATTCTATAATCACAATTCATCAACATTCATAATTCACATCACAATCATACAAGAATTTCATCAATTCATCAAGTAAAAGCACATTCTCAAGGGTTCAACCCAATTGAGATTAAAGAGGGAATTAAACTTAACAATTGAGTGGAGAAGATGAATAATATGGAAGATATACTCATAGGGCCCGTTTGGTTGGGGTTTATATGCTTTGATATCACCCACTTTTATAATAATTCCATTGTATTATTTCGTTTGGTTCACTTTGTGATAGCCCATGAAAAAGACTTGGCCCTGTTCACTATCAAGCCCACTCCTTGATACCACATCCCACCTCCTAGGTGGGATCGTTTTCCAGCTCATTCCCTTGGGGGTTGCTTTTACGATAATGCCCTTGAATTAAAGAGTCTATCACAAACAACCAAAAATTGTTGTGCATTTGGCTACTGGTGGGAATAGTCGAACATATTACACACCATAGAACTGTGGAAGCTCGCAGCTCTCGACCTTCTTGAAGGTGGTCGTGAATCCGGCCCCGTAATAAAAGACGACTACTCCTACAAAAAAACATTCGCTAGGATTTCAGGCCAGGATCGGGCGCCGTTTGATTTTCCCTTTTGTTTTAAAATTTTCAAAAACCTAGATTCGGTGTGCATCTTCTAATTTTTTTTGACAAAAATTGCAGGTTTCTCGCAATGTTTTCAGCTACGATTTGCTCTTTTAAGGTATTGGTTGGTTTTCTGGATCTTAGAATTAGTTGTGAATCAAATTTCTCTTAAGTTGGGCTCTTTTGTTTTCACTTTTGAATTTACTGTATAGGAAAGATAATTTTTTTTGGATATTGGAATTTTACTGTATAAGAAAGATAATTTTTTTTTGGATATTGGAATTTTACAGTATTCAGTTCCAAAAATTATAGTCTGTTAATAATTTTTCGAGAAATATACCCATTTTTTGGTGTTTCCCTTGTTAATAACTCTTAAACACACTTTAAAAACTCTGTCATGTAACCACTGTTTGTTGGTAGTAGTAATCAATTGCAAGTGTTTATCATTTCTTTCATTTGATAATTAATGATTTTTGTTTGTTCAGTTTTTCTGTTTGCTCCTTTTTAAGTAGTATTTTTTATCTATTTGTCTTAAACAGTTTCATTAACATGATACAGACCATTACACTTGGTTTTTATGTTTTAATCTACTTTTGCAGTATTGAGTAGAAAGATGGCAAAAATTTCAAGGAGAAGAGCAGAAATATTCTTAATTATAGAAGAGATAATGCTAGAAAGTTTTTTCCTTCTAAATGTTTTAATAAGGAGAAATCGCAACAGATCTCGCCATCAACTAGTACGTCGTAGCCAAGGAATTAGATATGTTATGGCAAATAGGATACCAAAACAAGTAAAACATTTGAATGGCTTCACTAGCCGGACGAAGCAAAGGCCGAATTTGCCTAGATGAAATTATCAGGAGCTTATAAATGGCTTCACTAGCATTTTTGTACTCAAAAATGGGTATTTTTGGTGTGTTGATTAAAATACTATCTATCAAACACATGATTTCAGTTCTATGGTATGAACTAGTATTATTCATGTTTTGAACGCTCCTGTATGAAGAGATTTTCCATGTAATGGTTGGAGATATATGATTATGGTGATATATGATTTGGTGATATATGATTTGGAGATATATGATTCTGGTGATATATGATTCTGGTGATATATGATTTGGTGTGTTGATTAAAATACTATGGCTCTGCTTCTTGAAAGGAATTTACTGTCTTTTGTAAATGAAATTTCTGTTGGTTAGTGATATTTGTCTTTAGGAAACATTTGCTCTGCTTTCCATTAAGATAAGCTCAAAGCTCATCTGCCAGAGGGTGATCACTCATGATAAGTAATTTTGTGTTTTGGCTTTAAGTGTAATGCTGGTAGTGACTGCATATATTTCTACATATTTATTTTATCTTCAAGTTTTACAGACTTAATGATGCTCTATATTTCATCTGTGTTTTCTCTAGTATGGCATCTCCTGTAAAATTAAAATTCTACTAGGATTTTACTGGGAATCTTTTTATGCTTTAAAATCGCCAGTATTTTCTCAGACTCTCCGCTTGCTGGTTTAAGAAAACTTCTGTGCAAGTTTGAGCAGTGAGTACGCGCACTCAAGTGCCAAATTGCAAGCCCCGGAGCGCCCATTGGGGGCTGAGTTATGTAACTTGAGACAATTTTGTCCGAGTCGGATCTCAATTCAGAAACCAAAGAAAATTCCACGTTCTTTACAACAAAACTTGTCATTATATTACACGAACAAATGCAAAAAATTCCACGTTCTTTACACCTTACAATAATGCAAAACCCAGAAATTATAATCATAAAGCTTCAATTTTAGCCCCAAACAGATGAATATACGAGACAATGTATGCTCATTCTTTTTTCTTGTTAGAAACTCATTTTCCACATGCTTAGTCCAAACATGATGACTACTGGCAAAATGCATGTGTTAGGGGAAATAATCCATTAGAAACAATCAAACAAGTTAAAAACCAAAGAAAACACCTTACGATTTAACACATCAAATAGGATAATATGATATTACTCTTTGAGGGGTAAAGTTGGAATATGAATATAAAATAGAGGACACATTGGTAAAAGAGCATTTTTTGCAGGCAACTAAACAAGTTATTATATATTGGGCTTGATATCAAACAACACAATTACAAAACCAAATAGTTTAATAGTCTTGATTATTTACCATGGATAAGGCAAGAAAATGCCAAGGGAATTAATCCATCCCTATCACAAAAGGCAACCAAACGTGCCCATAATACAAGTCCAATAACATAAAATTTGCAAGAAAAATCATTTTGAGTGAATTGTGTGTGAAAATGGCGAAGGGGTGCGAAAATAGACGAAAAGGAACTAAATAGACTGAGATTGAGACAGAACTGATTTAAACCAAACTAAAGCCAAGGTCGACCGGTTGAAGGGGGCCTGACCAGTCCAAGGCTTAGTCGACCAGTCAACCCCTCTGTCATCCAGTCCCTGAAAGCTTAGTTTTGGTTATGTCCGAATTTTGAGATAAAAATCCGATTTTTCACCCCTAAGTTTTAAAAACGCACAAAGTGCAATTATAGATCTTATTCGATATGATTATGCCTAAACGAGCTCGAATTGACGCAAAAGACTCGGTGGCTAAAGGTTTTGTGAAAATATCCGCGAGTTGATCTTGAGATGAAACAAAGCACATCTCAATTTTTCGTTTGGAAACACAGTCCCTTAGAAAATAGTGTCGAACCTCAATATGTTTTGTTCAGTTATGATGAACTGGATTTAGAGCAATATTTATAACGGACGTATTGTCACAAAAAATAGAAACATTTTCGAAAGAACATTTGTAATCCGCTAAGGTTTGTTTCATCCAAAGAAGTTGAGTACAACAAAAGGTCCAGGAAATATATTCGACTTCGGCCGTTGAAAAAGATACACAATTTTATTTCATAAAAAATCAAGATACTAGGCAATCACCTAAAAATTTACATGATTCGGAAGTACTTTACGATCATTAATATTTTTCGCATAATCCGAATCACTATATCCTTTAGAAAAAAAAAATTCATTTAATTTGGTATAAAATAAACCATATGAAATAGTGCCTTTCAAATATCGAAAAAGTTCTTTTAACAACACTCATATGAGATTCTTCGGGATTGCTTTGAAATCGAGCACATAAGCATACGGCATGACGAATATCGTGTCTATGAGAGTAATAAAAGTTGATGAACATACATCGACTGTGTTTTCGTCAACCAATTCAAACTTTATCAGTTTGATGTAGATAACCATTGATATCTCTACGATCATCTGTCCTTTAATACCCACGTATCTCCTACAAAATCTTAAGAAAAAAGTTCTTGCACAAGAGTTTAGTAGTACCGGGTAATATAAACCAATATAGAGATTAGACAAGTAGCACATACTAAGCTTTTGTATTAATCCACAAGAGTTTGACAAAACATATAAGTTCTAATTATGGATGGCAACGGGGCGGGTCTGGGACGGGTCTGGCCAAACTCGGGACCCGTCCTGCGAAGGAAAACATAAACCCAGGACCCGTTCCGCCCCGTATTGGACTCGGGACCCGGTGGGTTGAACCCACCGGACCCGCATTAGAATTTACCCAACTGCCCAGCGTTTTTAAATTTAAATTGAAATGTCTGCACTCTTGTATTGAATTGAATTATTGTTATTCAGTTTCTTTAATTCAAATTTTCTCACTCTTTTTCTAAAATTTATTTTAATTTATAATATTAAAAATATTATAATTAATTTTCAATATGTCAAAAAATTGACATTGAAACCCACTCAAACCTGATTTAGAGGGGCGCCTAGGGATGGCAATGGGGCGGGTCTAAACCCGTCCCGCATCAAACCCGCCCTGTTAGGGGCAGGTCTAAACCCGGTCAAATGGGTCCCGAGGTGGGTCTCGAGTCCACTCTCTCAAAACCCACCGGGTCTAGGGGCGGGTCCCGGGTCCAATTGGACCCGTCCCGGACCCGCCCCATATAGTACATTTATTTAACTTTTATTTTTATTTAAAATAAAATATTATAATAAGGACTCGTGTCAACTATGGCTTTGAATGTGATAACCTTGTTTTTTTTTTTTGAATAAATGCGAGAATATATATATATATATATATATATATATATATATAAAATGAAAAAGAGTAGTCCTGATCACAGGCTGATCAGGTAACCAAAGTAGTAAACCTGGGAACAAAGTCAAAGAAAATAACGAAATGGTCTTATGCCTACCAGATGGCTGAATGGTTAGGGCCTCATTAAAACCTTCCAAGGTAAAACCTACCCTCGTGGAAAAAACCCTTGAAAGGAAAAAGAGTAACCCCCATGAGAATGCGTCCGAAACAGAAGAAACCAGAAGACGAGACGCCCTAGGTAACAAAGCTATAGTTGGATTGGCCAACATAATCCTGAGTGAGGGATGAGATGATGGCCGCTGGGGGCATCCCCCACCACGTAGCCTCGTGCGATGTCTTGCTAAGAATATCCGTTGCCCGGTTGCCTTCCCTTAAGATGTGCGAAACCACCAAGTTCATCTAAGAAAGGAGATGCAGAGTGTATCGCCACATGCTCAGATGGCGCCAAGGAACCTCTGTGGATCTCTCCGCAACAGTTCCACCCAGTGTTGTAAAAATCGGCCTAGGCGGCCGCCTAGGCGCTAGACGCCCCTAGGCCGATCTGATTTTCCCAAAATCGGCCAAAAAAATCGGTCCGGGCAAAAATCGGCCTAGGCGCCCTAGGCGGGCGCCTAGGCAGCCAAAAAAATCGGCAAAAATTGGGAAAAAAATCGGCCTAGGCTGTCTAGTCGGAATAAATCGGCCTAGTCCGATTCCATCCATAGTTGATTCCAGCCCCTCGCAGAAGCGTAATGAATGGCCCGCATGGCCGCCATCAACTCCGCCTCAAAAGCAAAACCCAAACCACATTTTTCCACAAAGCACCCTCGAAAGAACCCTCTGCGATTTGCGAAAAACTCCGAAGTGAGCCGAGACGCCCGTTCGACCCATTGCGCCGCGTCGGTGTTAACTTTAATCCAGCCCGGCAAGGGTTTCTGCCAAGTAACCTGCACATTCTTCGGGGCCTGTCGTGGGCGCCCAGGAACCCGAAGCCGACGGAGAATGAAAAGGTCCCTTTGATCATTATGCATGCAACCTCGGTCCAAGAAAGATGACTCAAGAATTAGAACACAAAGGTGTAGGATGGCTGCCTCTAATGTCCAGATCTTGTCATGGAAGGTCAGATTATTTCTGATTTGCCAGATGAGCCAAATACCGGATAACACTGCAACCCACCAAATAAAGGTAACCTGCTCACTGAAATGAAAACTCATTAAACGCACCAGGAATTCATTGAAGCTATAAGCCCTAAAGTAGTGGATATCAAAGGTGTCAAAAATCCACTTCCATAGGGCCCCTGCAAAAACACATGAGACAAATAAATGATCAACAGATTCCGCGTCAGCACAACAAAGAACACAAACCGAGGGGCCTGTGAAGGAACCCCGTGGTCGCAGAACATCCAATAACGCCAGTTGATTATGAATGGCGCGCCATGTCACAATTGAATGTCTTTCCGGATGTGAGGTGACCAAATCCAGGAATCCCATTGACCACAGGGGAGTGAGGGCGCAGATAGGAGTAAGCCGCCTTTGAGGTAACGATCCGATCATCAAAGTGTAGCCATGCCCGCGTGTCCGACGAATTCGGGGCGATGGGAACTCTAACAATATCTCGAACCATATCCAAATATGCCTCTACGAATGATAGAGTTTTAAATCTTGTTAAATCTTTACAAATTACAATTGCTAATGAATCTTGCAATGAGACGTTTTTTATTGCTCTTTTCCGTAAAGTTGCTGTATACTTATTAAAGCTTTAAAATTTCTCAATGAACATGTACTACACTGAACCTTATGATAAAACATTCCTGCAATCTAGTTTCACATTTTCGCCGATTTATTATTTCACCACCATTTTAGATTATGTTTTGAGTGATCGATTTGTGGGGGCATGAAACTAATTCAGCCAGCAACTAGAGTCCAGTGAAATTTACAAGTCATTACTTTTCTATTTAGACGGGTCAAGCGGGTTGGACCCGGCGGGTCCCGGGTCTAAGGCGGGGCGGGGCGGGTCCTGTGTCCAAAATTTTCTTCGCGGGGAGAGTCCCGGGTTTAGCCAAACCCACCCCAGACTCGCCCCGTTACCAACCCTAGGGGCGCCCCTCTGACTGAATTAATTGATCAAGTTTTGAATTCAAGCTTTTTTCATATCCTGCAAAGAATTTTAATAATCACATGCTAGAGCATCAAACTTATTACTTCTGCTAACAATTTTTAATAATCACAAAGCTAAGCATCAAACTTATTACTTATGCTGCTTCATAATTTAGAAAAATCAAAAAACAAGGATCAAAAAAAAATGGCCCGGACCCATTTCCATTGAGTGAGAGAGTGACAGAGTGAGGCGCTGGGAAAATGAGAATCCTAAGAGAGTAAATGCGCATCGAAAAAAATTTTAATTACAGAAGTGCAAATATTTATGGGCTTGTAAGTTGTAACACGTTGATTAAATAAAATCTGACTTTATTAATTGTATATATGGGGCGGGTCCATATGGACCCTTACCTGCCCCGGACCCGGTGGGTTTTTTGACCGGCCCCGCAACCCGCCCCAGAACCCGTTTGACCGAGTTTGAACCCTCCCTGAATGGGCTGGTTTAATGCGGAGACGGGTTTTGACCCGCCCCATTGCCATCCTTAGTTCTAATGTGCTTATAGAAAAGCTATACAAGATCTGTATTTGAATTTTGAAAACCGAGAGTATATAGTTGAGACCTCATTTTTAAGAAATATTTTGAAAAAGAATAATGACAATCAAGACAAGAATAAAGACATGAATATGTGCAATAATTAAATAAAATGCATAATTCAAGAAGAGAATAAGAGTTACCAATTTCTCCATTGCCAAGGGTTGTGTCTTTCCCATTGTTGATTATACCGTCTTCTTGAAAAATGATTTTGTTGATAATGTCTTTTCCTTTGATCAAATGGCGCGAACATTTGTTGTCTATTTGACGATTTAAATTTCCTTTGACTTTTATTATGCCGAGCACCTAACAAATATTATCTTGTGGTACCCTCAAGTGTTTGGGTCCATTGAGATTAGCTTTGAGACTTTTAGGTCTCCAATAATAATTTGAGCTATTTCTAGCCCGACAAGTATTTACCGTATGACCACTTTTACCACAATAAAAACATGTGATAATTCTAGAAGCATGAAGATTGGTATAAACAAAGATAGGTGCTTAATTCTTTTTCATATCATTGATAGCATTTGACTTATAACCAAATCCTAGTTTCAAATGATCACAACGTTGAAGATCAAGAATTTTGGTCATTTTATCGTTACTCAAGTTAAACTTCATCATATCCTTTTTCATGCAATTTGTAGCGCCCTTTCTAGCTTATTTGAATTTTAATGTGAAAATAGCAATTAAAATAAAATAAATACATTAATAGAATGCTTAAAAATACGGAATATTAAAAATCTTACTTAGTTCAAAATTTTGCACCAGAATAAAATGCTAATAACTTGTCCAAAAATGTTCACAGTGAAAATAAAACGACATTCGACATTTAATAAACTAAACAGTCAAAACATTGAAATTAATAAAAATTGAAGGACATAGGTTCCCCGAGTCACTACGCCCAGCCATCTCCTTCCTCTCCTGCATTCTCATCTGAAAAATATTTAACATTCGTGGAATGAGCTAAAGGAGCTCAACAAGTAATCACATGCATGAATGCATGCCTAATGCAATATATTAACTTTTAACTTAAAAAGACTTTATGTTTACCTTGCTTAAAATTTTTCTTTCGCATAAAACTTTGTCTTTCGTTATCTTGAAACACTTTAGGACGCGAGCTCACTTGGTAACGCATTATTCTAATCAGGGTCGCCGTGGGCCTTGTTATTTGAAACCCGTGAACATTTTGTGCGAAGGCCCATTTCCATTCGTTTTGCCCGAAGGTCCTTTCTCTTGAACATTAACATTATTCGCAAGCAACACATGGTCGGAACGCTGGTCCCCCACGCCCATTTCCCACTCACTCCAACATCATAGAACAATGTGCACCCATTTCTTTTGAAAAATATTATACTTTATGACTTGACTTTACTTAATGTTGCGATGCTCGTGAAATGCTATGAAAATACATTAACATGATGCATGAACTTAAATGATGCAACATATCAGTAAATATGAGAATAAACATAAGCGCATGTTATAAAAATTAAATCACATTAGCCGAGATAATTTGAGAACAAAACCACACATTCAATGAATTAGGGAAAAACCTACGTTCAATAAACCTTCGACTTTCTTGGATTGAAGACCTGACCCGAAATATCAGCGTATCGAGTGGGAATCTGGAGAAGAGTACGAGCATTAGCCGAAGAGGCACCACACATAATAACAATATCATCCGTGTAGAGAATCAAAGATGGGAAAATAAAATTTCTAGATATAATGAACGGCCAAAGCTGATTATGGTTCACTACTGCCCCAATAAGTTTGCTTAGAACCTCCTACGCAATGCAAAAAAGAAGAGGAGATAAGGGATCACCCTGCCTAACCCCACGAAAGCAAGGAAAGTAACCGACTGGCGAACCATTGAGCGAAATCGAAATCCTAGCTGACCGAAGAATAACCTCAATCCAGTGAACAAAAGTCGCTGAGAAACGAAACCTATTCAGAACATGTATCAGGAAGCCCTAGTCTAAAGTATCAAAAGCCTTTCGGATATCAATTTTAAAGATCATACTATCATCAAGCCGACCATGCAGTACATTGAAGCCTTCTGAAACCATAGCAATACAGTCGTGAATCTGTCTGCCCGGAATAAATCCAATTGTGTAGGAGACAAATACGGAGAAATAATAGCCCCCAGCCGAGTAGCCAAAATCTTAGTAATAACATTCGATGAGGATAATTCTGACATCGACATGTGGCATTGTGAGAACATGACACGTGGCATCATGAGGACGCAACACGTGTACCACTAAGAAGACAACTATTTGGAGATAAGACCTATCTTAATTGACCGAGGACTATCTGGAGATAAGACCTATCTTAACTGACCGAGGACTATCTGGAGATAAGACCTATCTTAACTGACTAAGGAGTCCAACCCCGGAAGAATAACTAAGGAGTTTAACCTTGGGAGGAGTCCTTGGCCAGGTAGGTAACCAAGTCTATAAAAGAATATCTGGGCTCTAGGTTAGGGGGATACGAAAAACTCACTACTCACAATCTCTACGAGCAAACACTAACTTAAGCATCGGAGTATCTACCCCTGGGGACCACCCCGGGGTTCTGTTTTGCAGGTTTACGCCGACGTCCGGTCAACCTCGGATCTTGGGATCAATCGTTCAAACTTTGACTTCGGATTTCCTCCTTGGCGTCGTAAGTCCTCAGATTAGTCCTTGATTTTTATACCTCATCAACCTTGAAGAGGAAATTACTCATAATAATAGGACGAAAATTGTCGATAGTGTTCGCATCCTTAGTCTTCGGAATGAGAGCCATAAAGCTAGCATTTAACCCTAAAGGCAGGATCGAGCCACTAAAGAACGAATGGACTCCGCCAATAACCTCCGTCGAGATGATGTCCCAACAGTGACGAAAGAAGACCCCATTGAAACCATCCGGACCAGGAGAACCTCAATCCAGTGAAAAAAAGTCGCTGAGAAACCAAACCTATACAGAACATGTATCACGAAGCTCTAGTCTAAAGTATCAAAAGCCATTCGGATATTAATTTCAAGATCATATTATCATCAAGCCGACCATGCAGTACATTGAAGCCTTCTGAAACCATAGCAATACAGTCGTGAATCTGTCTGCCCGGAATAAATCTAAATTGTGTAGGAGACAAATACGGAGAAATGATAGCCCCCAGCCGAGTAGCCAAAATCTTAGTAATAACCTTGAAGAGGAAATTACTCATAATAATAGGACAAAAATTGTCGATGGTGTTCGCGTCCTTAGTATTCAGAATGAGAGCCATAAAGCTAGCATTTAACCTTGAAGGCAGGATCAACCCACTAAAGAACGAACGGACTCCGGCAATAACCTCCGTCGAGATGATGTCCCAACAAAGGACGAAAGAAGACCACATTGAAACCATCCGGACCAGAGAACCTCAATCCGGAACAAAAGTCGCTGAGAAACCAAACCTATTCAGAACATGTATCAGGAAGCCCTAGTCTAAAGTATCAAAAGCCTTTCAGATATCAATTTTCAAGATCATATTATCATCAAGCCGACCATGCAGTACATTGAAGCCTTCTGAAAACATAGCAATATAGTTGTGAATCTGTCTGCCCGGAATAAATCCAAATTGTGTAGGAGACAAATACGGAGAAATGATAGCCCCCAGTCGAGTAGCCAAAACCTTAGTAATAACCTTGAAGAGGAAATTACTCATAATAATAGGACAAAAATTGTCGATAGTGTTCGCGTCCTTAGTCTTCAGAATGAGGCCATAAAGCTAGCATTTAACCCTGAAGGCAGGATCAAGCCACTAAAGAACGAACGGACTCCGGCAATAACCTCCGTCGAGATGATGTCCCAACAGTGACGAAAGAAGACTCCATTGAAACCATCCGGACCAGGAGAACTATCCGAGCCCAGCTCAAAAATGGCATCCCTGATCTCTGAATCCATAGGGATGGCCGTTAAAAGAGCATTATCTGTCGCCCCCACCATAAGAGAAATCACCTGATCAACCATAGTATAATCCGAAATGGTATTCCCTGTACCCGCGAAGAGCTCCTTATAGAAGGATATAATATGGTTTCTAAGAACAACTGGATCATCCGAATAACTACCATCGATCATCAGACCCTAGATCCCCGAGCGTCCACTACGAATCTGACACCGACGATGAAAAAATGTTGTATTACGATCCCCATCCTTAAGCCAGGCCGAGAGAGCTTTCTGCTTCAGGAATTCAGATTGTAATAACAACGTATGAGACAAAGTGTTAAGGGCTTCTAGTTCCATGTGACTACGAGCAACAGTAAAGCCCGAGGTCTCAATATCTGCCTGAATCTGCCGAACTCTCTCCATCTGACTCTCCACCTTACGATTAACATCCCCAAAGACGTCTTTATTCCAGACCTTAATAGTCTAGCTCAACCATTTAAGCTTCCACATGACGCACATCAATAGATTGGGCGATGCGCACGGAAGGGCCCAAGAAGAAGTTACAAGATCCCGAAACGAATCATGATAAACCCACATACGCTGGAAATGAAACAAAACTGGACCCCTGCTGACAGATGATGAGCAAGAAACCAAAATGGGATAATGATCCGAGCTAATGCGAGGAAGAACCAAACCCTTAACAACTTGCCAAAGAGAGAAAAATCAACACGTTGCTAGGGCTCGATCCAATTTAGCTTGGAGAAGGGCTAGGGGCATACGGGGGGAGCACCAAGTGAACGAGTTCCCCGTAGTCTGCACCGAAAATAAACCAGCATCCGCCAAAAAGTCCCTGAAATCCTGACAAGAGGCCTGGGATAAAATACCACTGCCTGAACGCTCATGATGACACAAAACAACATTAAAATCCCCAATAAGCAATAAATCATCATGACCCAAATTTCACAAATCCAGCCAAAGCGTGCGCCGAGCAATATGATCACATAAACCGTGAGCAAAGCCAATGTGGAAAATAATTGAACCTAACTGAACCTGCAGAACAATACACTGAGAGGAAGACCAAACCTGTTGCAAAACGGAAATACCAGGATCACAGAAAACACAAATATCAGCCCAACCGTTAGCATGAAAGTTTCGAGACACAAAACTCAAACCAAGACTACTCCAATAGGAAGCCAATATCGAAGAAATGTCCACCTTAGGCTCACAGATGGCCAAAATAGAAGGTTTATCCTTCTGACATAAAGCCTTAAGAACATTACGTGAAGCAATATTCCCAATCCCCCGAATATTCCAGAAGATGCAATTCATTGAGACGGATGGGGAGAGGGGCTGCCCATGTCGTGCACACGGTAAAAACTGGAGTGTGGTGTGTCGTAGAATCCGATTATTGAGCATTGGCGACTTCATCAGCATAATCCGTGTGAAGCTCTCGATTTTTACTCGAGCGTGTATTTATTTCACTTATCGTCTATGTACTATTTTGACTATTTTACCGCGTCACTTTGACGGGTAAATATTAATACTAAATATATTTTACATTTAATTTCATTTTTATTTATTACTTGTGATCATAATCATTTATTAATTTTATTTCACATTAATGATCACTTGATTGATCATTTCTTACAATTTGTGTATTTATTAGTCACCTTAGAATTTTAAGAGACTTATACCTTATAGAATTAAGAATTTGATTTAGAATAAGTGATCATGAGACTTATAAGTGATCGAGGAAATCACTATTTATTTTGGAGATTGATATTATTCATCTATTATTGTCACGCCCCAAACGGGACACGACGACGATCCACAACTTAAGTACAAATAAACCAACAGTCTAGACGAATAACAATGAAAACCCAAAGAAACAGAGTCAAATAGCAGCGGAAATAAAATAACATAGGTACAAATTACAACTTACAGTCCCACAATTATCCGAATTACATCCCCGAAAATCACCAACAGATAACAACTTAATAGTCAAAGGGTCTTACACCCTTCAGTTACAGACTGGAATGAAAAGAAAATAAAATAGTCCAACAATAATAACAAGAAACGAGTCCATCAACAACAACAACAGGTAGTAAGTCCAACAGACGGGGTACAAGGGCTCAATCCGTAGTCGGTTCAGCATCTTCGACGAAGTCCTCATCTAAAGGTTAGAAAACAGGTGGGGATGAGACAGAAATCTCAGTGGATGGGGCGATCGTGTGCAAGTGTGGCACAATATATAGTTTAAGCGAGAAAATAGTTATATGAAAACGCGTGATATATGATGCATGAATTCACACACAGTCCACAAGCATCGTGATAAAATATTTAAGTAATATACTTATACAGTTTAAGAAAACAGTTCGTGGTCACACAAGCACTATGTGATTCAGGCAAGACATGTAGGATTGAGTACGGAATGTAACGCCAATCCTATGCAAGACAAATAATGGTTGCATATGGATTTGTAGCGCCAACCAATGCAATATAAGTAGCGGTTGCATACGGATTTGTAGCGCCAACCAAACGGATCCGATTAACTCCGGAATCGTGTGGATCAGACAGTGATTCCTTCGTTCTTCCTTGTAACTCCCCGAGCAAGATGGTCCAAGACCTGTCACCTTATCGCTCCATAGGCAAAACCAAAATCCACACTGGAGCTAGTAAGGCTCGGATTTGTCATAATCATGATTATACCTCAAGTACTACGACCCGCTTCCCTTGGACACTCCGTCCCTCAGTTGCGGGATTAGGACGATGGGGCCGGAATAGTGGAATAGCAAATGAGAGTCGGTTCCATCATCCCCGACGTATCCATTCCGACTGTGAGCTCGACACACCAAGTTGACTCAGGCAAGAAAGTAAATACAAGTTCAGGTAGTCAACCAGGCAGTCGAGTATTATTGATTCAGGGAAGCAGTTCAGGAAAGTTTTTCGAAAAACAAAACGCGAGTGGCAATTATGGCGTTGGTGGAGTTATTGGATGAAGACGATTATCGGAAGGATAAGCAATCTTCGATATCTTGAAAGACTAGGTGGAACATAAGTCCCGTTATAGATTCAAAATCGCAAGGCAAGGAAGTCGCTCTGCGATCGGGTATTAATCGGTCAAGACGATCCGATAAGTCAAGGGGTTTTTGAGAAAATAAAATATTTTAATTAATAATTAAAACCAGAGGGTCCAAGGCTGTTTTAGTAAAAGGAAAATAATTTGAATTAGGTCCTTGATAAAAAGAAAATTTACAATTAAAAAGGGGTGTTAAAATTTGACAAAAATTTAGGAAGAAGAAGAAAAATACACTAGAGTTCATTATCTTACCTTATAGTCTAAATCTTCAAAATTTCCTTCAAGTCTTGAAATCTTCTTCAAGGTGATGTCAAGCTCTAGTCTTCAAAGTCTTCTAAATGTACCTCCAAAATTAAAATTTGAGCTTAAGTTAAGAGGTGAAAAGAGGTAGCTAGAGGTTATCAAGATGAATTGGAAAACAACATTTCTTACCTTGTAGTAGGAGGGTGGTTCGAATTTTTGGAGTATAAGGAGGAAAATCTTGAATTTTTTTTCTAAGTGTTGAAGATGAAAGTAAGAAAAAGAGTAGAGAGAGGTAGGGGGTTTAGAGAGAAGGAGGAGGATTTTGTATAGAAGATGAATGTGTTGGTGTGAAATGAAATGAATTTTTGGCACAAAAATGGCCTAATGGCCGTCCAAGTGAGAGAGAGGGAGAGGAATTTTTGTTCAAATTTGTGTCTTGCATTTTGCCTCTTGCATGGGGAACATTTTGGAGGTCAAAGGTATGGGCATGAAGTGGTTTGAATGGAATGTTGGAAGACTTCCAACATGTTTGCAAAAATAATATTAAAGAAGTAATGTAAGAGATGATGTGTATAATGTTTGAATTAACGGTATAATTATACACAAGATGACTAATATAAGGTGTAGGTGTACAAGAGTTGGATGCTATTTTTACTCCAAAAGTATCATCATGGCCGTCCATGCTAAGGGTATTATGGTAATTCCATATATTTTTTTTGTCCCAAATTTGATGATAATAGATGAAATATATCAATCTCCAAAATAATTAGTGATTTCCTTGATCACTTATAAGTCTCATGATCACTTATACTAAATCAAATTCTTAATTCTATAAGGTAAAAGTCTCTAAAATAAATAGTCTCTTAAAATTCTAAGGTGACTAATAAATACAAAAATAGTAATAATGATCAATCAAGTGATCATAAATGAAAAATAGAATTAATAAAGATCATGATCACAAGCAATTAAATAAAATGAAATAAAATACAAAATATATATATATTAATGATAATTACCCGTCAAAGTGACGTGGTAAAATAATCGATCAAATACATAGATGACAATAAGAGTCAATTATAAGCTCGGAAAAAATCGGGGCTTCACAACAAGTCGAGCATAATTGATTAAATTTCAATTTTTAGACTTAAAATGCAAAAATAGAAAGTTGGTGGACTTAATTGCAAGAAAATAAAACTTAAGGGACCCCTATGTAATTTTCGAATTTTGGGACTGTACTAAGGTTCAAAAATGATGTTTGGAAATTTTAATAAAGTTTTAAGAGTTTTAAGATAAATAAAATCAACCTTTAAAAGCCCAAGGACTAGATTGTAAAATTTTAAAAGTTTAAGAGCTACATTGCAAATTTCGAAACTGTACCATATCCTATTTTTAAAATTTGAAATTTTAAATCTTAAGGGACTGTAAATAACATATTTTAAGTGTATTCCAAAAATCCAAGTGTTTAGAGCTTGGAAAGTAATTTTATAAAAATTGAGGGACCAAATTATAAAAGATTAAACTTGAGGACCCAAATGAAATTTCCAGAATTTATACAGTCCATGTACCTGGAAATACTAATTTAACTATAACTTAATGATATTTTGGACCCAAGGTTCAAATTTCATAATAATTGGACCCCTAAAAGCCTTAAAGGCAATTATTTCAAAAAAGGGACAAAATGAGATTTTCAAAAATTGAGGGACCTATACTTATTTCTTTTTAAAACTGTTTTTGTCCCAATATCTCAATGACATTAGTGAAATTTTACAACTGGAATCACATCAAAAGCCTTTCCGGTTTGTGAGTTCCAATATTTTTAAGCTTAAGGCCCGAAATGACAATTTTAACAAATTTGGGGCCAATGTGAGAATTTTATAAAAACTTGACCTCAAAACTTTAAAAACCTGAATCTCTGAAAAATAACTGACCTCATAATTTTTCAAGGTCGGGAAATTTAATTATTCAATTTTTAACCACAAAAGTATTGGTTTTTACAAAACGGGGCTAATTGTAAATTTTCTTTTTAACAAGGACCTAACTCAAATTATTTTTCTTTTAATGAAACAGCCATGGACCCTCTGACTTTAATAATTAATTAAAATATTTTATTTTCTCAAAAATCCCTTGACTTTTGGATCATCTTGACCGATTAATACCCGATCGCGGAGCGACTTCCTCGTCTTGCAATTTCGAATCTATAACGAGACTTATGGTCCACCTAATCTTTCAAGATATCGAAGATTGCTTATCCTCCCGATAATTATCTTTATCCAAATAACTCCACCAACGCCATAATTGCCACTCGCATTTTTCGAAAATTTTCCTAAACTGCTTCCCTGAATCAATAATACTCGACTGCCTGGTTGACTACCTGAACTTGTATTTACTTTCCTACCTGAGTCAACTTGGTGTGTCGAGCTCACAGTCGGAATGGATACGTCGGGGATGGAACCGGGTAGCTCGGCTGCTATTTCACTCTCCGGCCCCATCGTTCTAATCCCGCAATTGAGGGATGGAGTTTGTCCAAGAGAAGCGGGTCATAGTACTTGAGGTATAATCATGATTATGACAATCCGGGCCTAGCTAGCTCTACTGTGGATTTGTCTTTGCCTATGGAGCGATAAGGTGACAGGTCTTGGACCATCTTGCTTGGGGAGTTACAAGGAAGAACGAAGGAATCACTGTCTGATCCACATAATTCTAGAGTTAATCGGACCCGTTTGGTTGGCGCTACAAATCCGTACGCAACCGCTACTTGTATTGCATTGGTTGGCACTACAAATCCATACGCAACCATTACTTGTCTTGCATAGGATTGACGCTACAAATCCGTACGCAATCCTACCGTCTTGCTGTCGAATTACATAGTGCTGTGTGACCACGAATCAAGTTTAAATCGTATTAGTATACTACTTAAATATATTTATCACGACGCTTGTGGACTGTGTGTGGAATCATGCATCATATCTCACGCGTTTTCATACAACTAATTTTCTTGCATTAACTATATATATCGCCACACTTGCACACGATCACCCCATCCACTAAGATTTCTGTCTCATCCCCTCCTGTTTTCTAACCTTTAGATGGGGACTGTGTTGAAGATGTCGATCCGGCAGCAGATTGATGACCCTCGCCCTGCTTGTCGATCTTGCACCTTTTTACTGATGATTGTTCTTATTTCATGTACTTTTACTGATGTTGGACTCCCGTTTATCCTGCTACTCCTTTCTCTCTTTGACTGTAATTTAAGGGCGTAGGACCCTTTGACGTTTAAGATTTGGACATTGTACCTTACCTTATGTTTTAGTTTTAGCCTGTAAACTTATTCAGGTTATTATGTCGGATGTATTTGGATCTTGTTAGACTTTAAGCTGTAATCCGTACTTATGTTTATTTTATTTCCGCTGCTTTAGACTCTGTTTCACTTGGGATTGTTGTATCATTTGTCTAGAATGTTAGGTTTATTTCCGTTTAAGTGGTTGATCGTCATCGTGTCCCGTCTGGGGCGTGACAATCCGCCCATCATTTTGAGGCCGCAAAATCTAATTCCTTGGGCCCTGGGGAGTCCGACTCAATCGTGAGGTCATGAATGGCCGAAGAGGGGCCCTGGGCAACATTCTGAAGTAATCTGGATTTGGCCGCATCAAGGGAGCTATCCTGGAAAGCTCGACTAAGAGCCCGGATGAGCTTCTCCAATGGATGCTGAATAGTAAGAGACAGACTCGCAGAAAGAGAGCTAGTGGAGGAGACCGGGGCCTTGGGAACCTGCTGACGATTGGGGAGTATCGAAGGAGAATATGTGGAATTCTGTTCTGGGGTGTCGTCCGTAGCAAGAGCCTCAAAAGCATTCCCGAGATGAATATCGTTAGGGCAAGTGACTATGGCGCAGGAAGAGGAACCTGGTCACATAGTCGAAGCCGCATTTCCCATTGAGTTATCAACAGCCTTGCCCTTGTCTGTAGGATGTTGCACTGGGCGGTAAATTTTACGAACTCTGGAACGACCCCATGGTGCTAAGGTATGGTGTCCATCCGGTGCCTTGGAACGCCTTGGAGTGGGGCTAGTTCGTCTTTTCGGAGCCGGAGTCCCCGTGTGCAAGAAACGGCGGGAGGCGTCGAATGTCCTATAACATGGCATTTTGAGCAGAACTCAGGGAGTTTCTCGTAGCTTACTGACACAAAAAAACACTGGCCCACATGTTCCACCATAATGTGATCCTCCAGCAGTTTTACAAGGTCTATGTCAACCAGCACACGAATGAAATGTCCCAGAGACCCGTCTAGAGATCGCTGGTCGATTTGAAGGTTACCGATAGCACTGGCGATCCCCAAAATAGTATTAGGATCCCAGTATTTAAAACCAAGCTCAAAAATACGAACCCAAATACTGGCTACCGAAGTGTGAACCTTGTAGGGGTTGAAGTCCGGAACCCATGGAGAAAGCCGAATAGTACCCGAATTAAGTGCCCAATTGATACGTAACTGAGCACGTGATCGGTCCTGCGCATTAAAAAATTTAACACAAAAGAATACTTTGCCCAAGGGAATTAATTTCCAATCATTTTTAATGCCCCACAGTTCGGATAGCCGTTTATGCAGCATCATCGTTGGCCAGTGCTTGTTACCCTTGCCCAGGATAACTCGCCCAATCAAAGAATAAGAAAATTCAATAAGACGCTGCTGATAGACATTCTCATCAATAGTCACAGAGTAGTAATCCCCCTTCCTAACAGGTTTAGGGATAGAATTAATCTTGCCCGAAATGACATGAGAAAAGGAAGAAAAATTACCTGGGGCCTGGGGAAGAACAGAATCCATGGGTTGGGGAATACCTGAATGACTTTAGCGAAAGTGTTACCCAAATAATTATGAGCATTAGCATTATGAGCCAAAAATTGAGGGTTCAATTCATGGTGGCTGACCACTGTGGATGAACTTCCAGTAAATGGAACATCATTCTTGGGATGACATGAAGGAGGGATACCTTGAGGATGGCAGGCAGCGGCCCAGAGGTCATCACCCCCCTGGGAAGGGGCTTCCTTGGAGGTAGATGTGGCCGCCAGCCCCCCAAAATGGCACACAAGGGGGCTGCCCCCCATGGTTAGCGACAAACATGGGGAGAGGGCCTCCAAGTGCAGCGACGTTCATAGAGGAGGGGGTAACCGCCCCCATAATTTCGTCCACGCTCTTGGGCTGCAGGTACACCTCCGGCGGGACCAAGCCAAAGTGCGTGTGCATGGATGAAGACGGGCTTGGAGCAGATTTCAAAGGCAACCCATAGCATTACAGCGGAGATGATGCAACGCCATGAGGAACCGGAGTCGAGGCAGCTGGGTGCGGGGGACGTCGACCGGGCAGCATAGAAGTATTCTCCAGCGTGGAAGTAATCTGAGAGGGAAGGGACGGCGGAGGACGATCGTGATGATATAGAAAATTTGATGTTAACCCGTAGAAAGAATCCGTCAAAAGCCATGAAGATGACAAAATGAAAGGCACCAAAGCCATTAAGCAAACTCGTAGGACGTTAGAGAGGAGAGAGAAGAGAGCATTATGATTTTCTATAATTTTCTTTATATTTGGAATTCACGTTTAAAATAACTTTAGTCGTCTAAAACTACTATAGTCATTTTCAACGGCTGTAGTCGTTCAGTCATTTAAAAACTGGTCCTGGAAACTGTAGTCACTTTACATTACTAATTCATTATTTCTAAATATCTAAAATATTATTGTTTTAAATATAGATATGGACTCAACAACATGGATTGCTTTATTTTATTTTTGAACTTTTATTAATGATGACGAATGTATACGAATATGGAAATGAAGTAGATGTGAGGAAATGGTGGACGAAATTCCAATACTTCATATATTTCTTATCATGATTTATATCATGAAGTGTTAAATATTTGCAAAGTTGATTAATCTTCACATGAAATCGAGATGAGATTTCTTCTTTTCTTATGAAGTGGACAATATTCAGTCCCGATTAAAATTACATTAGAGAAACAAAGCACAATGATTGGTATCTCTCAACAAAAGAAAATCATTGTCCAATTTGCGCACCCCTTGTGAGAAAAATCCAGTTGAGCATCCACAAAAATAAGAAAATGATCCATTTCATTAAGTGAAAGATGATGAATTACATTGTAAATTGCAAAATGAAAACATCAATATTCATTGTCAAATGCAAGCAAGCGATGACAATGAAGTAGATTGAACTGAGAATATTAATTGGGATGAGTTGGAGATGGATTACAAAAAATGATAATACTATTGTTTTCTTTAGACATCAATCATCGATGCTTCAAACCAATAGAGAAGAAAATATTTTTACTAATGAGCACCTTGTAACTCCAACTCTTTCATCATGCGTGATGATGTAGATTTATAAGATCGCCAAGTTTTTAACAGGATAAAAAATCTTATGATGGAAGTCCACATGCTTGCAATGAAGTACAACTTCAAATTTAGAGTGAAGAAATCGAATAAGGAAGTCTATACAATTGTTTGCAGAGATGAAAATCGCAAATGGGGTTTGCGAGCAACTAAATTCAAAAATTGTGATTACTCTCAAATTCACATATGCACGTGAACATACTGGCACTCATGAAATGATCATAAACAAGCAAGAGTTGAAACATATATAATGTTTAAGTTTCATAATCTCAACACTACATATAAATCTGCAAAAAATACTAATGACATAAGTTTGGAGTTCGTGGTATACATGAGTTATCAGAGGTAGAAAAAGTCATGAGAATGTGCCTTACGGCATGATTGGTATGATAAAATGGAATTAGATAGGAGTGAAATGGAATTAGGAATGGAATAAGAAAGGGAATGAAATGCTAACCTTGTAGGTGAAGAGGAGATAACGAAGGCCCCAGATTCGAAAGACATACAAAAGAAGGAAGAGGGGAGTAAATGATCTATCTTGCACAAAACCAAAAATTCTTACAGACCTCTGATTCCTTTCCCAAGTCGCCTTCAGAACGAAAAAATAGGATAAGCAGTTCTTGGATTTCTATAACATGTTATCTAAGGTTAATGTTAATTTACCTTTGCTAGATGTTATTAGAAATGTGCCAGCATATGTCAAATTCTTTAAATTACTCGCATCCAACAAGAGGAAGTTCCGTGACAATGAGAATGTAATAGTTTCAGAAGTAGCGAGTGCGATTTTTCAGCACCAATTGCCTCCTAAACAAAGAGATCCAGATAGTTGTGTTATTAAAATTGCAATGGGAAATGGTAAACAAACATCTGGGATGCTCGATTTGGGGGCCGAAATTAATCTGATGCTTTACTCTATTTTTAAACAACTTGATTTAGGGAATTTGAAGCCCACCAGAATGTGTTTTCAACTTGATGATAGGTCCACTAGGTATCCTAAAGGTACTGTTGAAGATATTTTGGTAAAAGTGGATGGTCTCACTGTCCCTGTTGACTTTGTTATATTAGAAGTAGGGGAAGTGCAAAATCAAGGTAATGAGCACACACTTCTATTGGGCCGCCCATTTATGGCCACCACGCACACATTTATTGATGTTAAAAATGGACGTATGACTATGACTGTGCTTGGTGAAATTGTGACTTTCTCTATTTCTAACAATAACCCCATTCCCTTGCATGTGTCACTTGAAAATTGCTCTTTCGTTGATTTCATTTATGAAGCGGTCGAAAATACATTTTTGCATGACTAGTAAGGTGAACGTGCGTTGCACGTGATTCAAATAATTTTAGTAATTTAATTAAAAATATAATATTAATTAGTTGCAATTATTATTGAATAAATTATTTTGAATTTATTGTGAATGTTGTTCATGTATTTTTGATCTTAACATAAAACCTACAAGATTAAAATTGAACTTATATATTGCATGAACTATATCTTAAAAGGTATTATAATTGAACTAAATACAATGTGCATTAAAAAAACTTAAAAGAAATATAACTAAAAAAAGCTATTCTATGAAATAATTTTGTTTAACTATGAGATTATTGAAATATAATATAACTTAATAATTTTACTGAAATAATAGATGATCTTGTAAATAATTAGATATGGTTGTACTTAAACTAATATGAATTAAAATATGTTGAAAACTCCTGATATTTGAAAATATTTTATGATAGTTAAATATATATAGATATGAATGATTAAATAAGTTCAAAAGAACCAGATTAAATAAAAAATTAAAACTTGTTTTTGAGACAAAATATAAAATTTAAAAATTTTAGGATAAAATAATTAAAATGTTCTATATGAACTTATAACTGCACTAATCATCTATTTCTTTGATTTTGATGGATTAAAAAATATTTTTAGTTGATTTAAGAGATTTGTTTGCATTAGATGCATTTTACAAACAATTACGCACTCATAAATTTATTAACCATGTAGAATTACAAAATCAAAATTATTCCTTATATATAAATATTTATCCATAAGGCTTATATTGTTTAAATTTGAAAGTTGATCAAAATTCAATAATTTTATTCATAATATTATATTAAACAATAAAAATCAAAATTCATATAGTATTTTGATCTTTAAATAAGTTTTTGACCAAAAATATAATCAAATAAGACGACGTGGTCAACAAATATTTGAATTTTTTGTTTTATTTAATCAATATAGTATCATTTTGATTATTATTGCTAACTTTATATTATCGTAATTATTATTTTTATTTAAACGAAAGACTATAATATGAAAAATTAAAGAAATTATCACTTAAATGTAAATTTGGACGTGAAAGGTTATATGCATATCTATTTTCATATGAATTTTGTTTACTAATATTAATGACCAATACTTTGGTTATTATATTAACTATTATTACAACTAATTATTTTGGAGTTTGCGTAAGATCACTTAAGATTAACTATTTTATTTGTATTTATTTTTTTCTGTTTTAAAATCACCTTGTTTTTTCTCTCGATTTACTATAGATTTATATCAATAAGGAAAATAAATATGAAAAATAAAACTATAGGCTCATATTGCATAATACTTACTTTTAAACGACAGAATTTATCTAATGCAGAGTTCTCTATATATGTTGATAATATATAATTAGACTGCTTATCTCCAAACCTACTTTTAATTTAGAATCAAATCTTTTTTAATTAAATTTTTAGTACTATCTCTTTTTTCGTAAATTCACTCATTTTTTCCCTTGAAGTCTAATAATAATATTTTTTATTACTCAAAAAATATATTACATTAATATGGTTATGCATGTTGCTTAATTTCGAAAAGATCATAGTGTATAAATTTCTTATATAAAAATTTGAGATATATATGTTTGAAAAGTCTTTGAGGTCTAATTTAATATAAATCGATCAATCTTGTTTGAAATTTCAAAGCATTCAAATAGTTACGATATGTAAAATAAAGACTGTCAATTCTTTAAAAGAATTTGGGATATAGAAGGTCATTCGAATTTATATTCAAGTGATATATAAATAATAATTAAATAAAGTTAAATTATACCTTTCCTTTTTAACTTTTTAGAACCTAAGTGGAAAATCAAAATAAGTTCAAATATATAAGGAAAATAATTAATCAACTTTTATATGTTCGAAATACGTACAACTTTAAAAACACTAAGAGTAGTCATCTTTAAAATGAACTATAACTATGAAGAGAAGAAATATTAGACCAAGATCAAAATAATTAGGTTTAATATTATATAGAATATAATTTATTATTTATTTCTTAAAAAATACATATGAATATAAAAATTTGGCAATTATAAGTTTATGAACCATGTACGATTTAAAAATCCGAATTTCTCCTTATGTGTGTGTGTGTGTGTATATATATATATATCACATGAAAAACAAAATTAACCTCAATCTTGTTTAAACATGAGATTTTCTTCTAGTTAATACAAAATATGCCAAGAAAATACTCTAAAAAAAATTACTTTCACATTAAAAATTAATTTTTAATCTAATTTCATCAAATAAAAAAAAAATAAATCTTCCATATATTTTATTTTAAATTTTAATTTTTTATATGATATAAGCATCTATATACCTTTTAATTTGATTGTTATTATAAGAGTTTATATTGTCATATTTATTGTTTATTTAAGTAACATAGTATATTAGAAAAATAATAAATCTGATTCCTGGATCTAATTTAGGATGTAAAAGGTCAAAGAATTAATGCAAAATTTAGAATTTTATCGTATAAATTCTATATATATGCTTATGAGGTATGTTTGGAAAGCTATTGAAACATATTTTAATATGAATTTAATTTAATTTAAATATTCTTATCACACAAAAACTTATATATGACATAAAAAATAGACTTCTAGTATTTGAAAAAGAATTGGGTATATGAATGGACATTTGAAAATATATTATAAAAGACAAGTTCAATTATACCCTCTCCTCACACTATTAAATACATACTAATTAGGGTTATAATATGTACATCAAAAGTTTCAAGAAACCTTTTAAGTGATTCACACTTTTATAAGAAGTATAGATTATAGTCTTGATACTTTATTTCTTATGCAGGATGATATTTTTGACGTCATGGAAGACGTATGGGAAAGCCTTAAATGAGGGGGGTGATGGAAATATTTGTGTTATAAGACGTGGATAGTTAACCCCAATAAAAACTTGAATTGACAGAACTCCCTAAGCATTTAAAATATGTGTTTTTAGAAGTGGGTGAGCAGAAGCCAGTGATTATTTCAGCTTACTGTGTAAAGAAGAAGAGAGAGAATTGTTGGTGGTACTTGGAAAATTTAAAAATGCGATTGGTTGGGGGTTGAGTGATATCAAAGGGATTAGTCATGCTATGTGCATGCATAAAATTATTTTAGAAGAGGGGGCTAAGCCTAGTAGAGAAGCTCAAAGGAGATTGAACCACATTATGATGGAAGTAGTGAAAAAAGAGGTATTGATACTCCTAGCTCAAGGGGTGATATACCCAATTACGGATAGTGAATGGGTGAGTCCGGTGCATGTTGTACCCAAGAAGAGTGGGATTACAATTATACAAAATGAAAAAGGTGAAACTATTCCCACTAGGACCACGACTAGGTGGAGGATGTTCATAGATTATAGGAATTTGAATGCTGCTACTAAGAAATATCATTTTCCCCTCCCCTTTATTGATCAAATGATTGACAAAACTTACAGACATAGTTTGTTTTGCTTTTTGGATGGTTTGTCGTTTATTATCAATCGCCCATCACACCGATGATCAAGCCAAAACTACTTTCACATGTCTGGTTGGGACTTTTGCATTTTGGCGAATTCCGTTTGGACTTTGCAATGCCGACGACTTTTTTTCCAAGGTGCATATTTTCAATTTTCTCTGACGTGGTTGAGGACTTCATTGAGGTAGTTATGAATGATTTTTCTGTATTTGGGTCCTCTTATTCTGATTGTCTTAATAAATTGGCTAAGGTTCTTGAACGATGTATTGAATGCAACTTAACGTTAAGTTGGAAAAAACCATTTTATGGTGACAAGCGGAATTGTTTCAGGTCATGTGGTTTCAAAGCACGGAATTGAGGTTGACAAGGCTAAAATTGATGTTATTGAAAAATTACCTCCCCCTATTAATGTTAAGGGCATTAGGAGTTTTCTGGGGCATGCTGGTTTTTATAGAAGGTTTATTAAGGAGTTTTCCAAAATTAGCCAACCCCTTTGTAAATTACTTGCTCAATATACCCCTTTTGATTTTGATTAAAAATGTTTAAATGCTTTTAACACATTGAAAGAGAAGTTGATAACTGCTCCTATTGTTGTTGCTCTTGATTGGCCATTGCTTTTAGAAATTATATGTGATGAGTCTAATCATGCTGTGGGGGCCGGTTTAAGCCAAAGAATTGATAAACTGCTCCATGTGAGGGTCGGTTTAAGCCAAAGAATTGATAAACTGCTCCATGTGATTTACTATGCTAACTTGGCTCTTAATGATGTACAAGTAAATTACACAACCACTGAAATAGAACTTTTAGCTATTGTTCTTGCCTTGGATAAATTTAAATCTTAAATTGTTGGGTCTAACGTAATTATTCATAGTGATGATGCCGCTATTTGTTGAGTAAACCACAAGCTAAATCTATGCTAATTTGGTGGAATTTGATGTTGCAAGAATTTAATGTTGAAATAAAAGATAGAAAAGGGTGCGAGAATGTAGTGGCGGATCTCTTGTCTCGTCTTACTCTTACTGATGACACTCTTGCATCTCATAAACATGAGCACATAATTGATTCTTTCCCCCATGAACAGTTATTTGAGGTTACTTCAATTCCTTGGTATGCCGACATTGTGAACTATCTTACATGTGGAATTGTAAGAACTAACATTTCATTTCGGAGAGAAGAACAAATTTGTATCTACTTGTAGGTTCTACTTTTTGGATGATCCAGACTTGTTTAAAATTCGCAAGGATGAAGTTATTTGGAGATGCATTCCTGAAGACGAACATAATGATATCTTGGCCTTCTGTCGTAAAATGCACTGTGGTGGGCACTTTGGAGGCCGTAAAACAACCTTTAAGGTTCCCAATCAGGATTCTATTTGCCATCATTGTTCAAAGACGCACATAATTTTGGGCTTACATACCATAGATGCCAAAGGACTGGAAATATTAGTAGGAGGAATGAGATGCCTCGAATAATAACTTGGTAGTTGAAATATTTGATGTGTGGGGTATTGATTTTATGGGCCCATTCCCTAAGTCTTTTGGTTATGAATATATACTTGTTGATGTTGATTACGTGTCTCGGTAGGTTGAGGCAATCCCCACGAGGACTTGTGATGCTTACACCGTCATCACATTTGTGCGAAAAATATCTTAAGCGATTTGGATTCCTAGAGCTATCATTAGCGATGGAAAAATATTTTTGCCATAACTATTCGAGAAACCGATGAAAAAGAATGGTATCACATAGAAGGTAGCTAAACCTTGTCATCCTTAAACTTACGAAAAAGTGGAGACAACCAACAAGCAGATAAAAGGGATTTTTGGAGAAGATAGTAAATCCTACGAGGAAAGATGGGGCTACCAAGTTAAATGATGCGCTCTGGGCATATAGAACAACTTATTAAATGGTTTTGGGAATGAGCCCCTATAGATTAGTTTCTGGGAAAGCGTGTCATATACCAGTTGAAGTGGAGCACAAGGCATATTGGGCCATCAAAGCAACAAATTTTGATTTGGATAAAGCAGGAGCTGAAAGGAAGTTGCAACTGTCCGAACTTGACGAGCTTCGCAATGACGCATTTGAAAATACGTGAATATACAAGGATAAAGGCAAACAGTTGAATGCATGTCCTTTTATTTAACTCATGGTTGCGGTTATTCCCAGGGAAATTAAAATCGAGATGGAGCGGGCCGTTTGAGATTGAAGAGGTATACCCTTATGGCACGGTGAAATTACTTAATCCAAGGACGCATGAATCTTTCAAGATGAATGACCAACGGGTTAAGCCATACTTTGAAGGGGTATCTCAGGATGAAGGAGTCGAGAGCATGAAGCTCAAAGAGGTTATTTAATTACCATGCTCAGGTATCGTCAAGCTAAGACGTTAAATATGCGCTTTTTGGGAGGCAACCCGAGTTTTTTCCTTTTTATTTTTCTTTTCTTTTTATATTTTTTTATTTTCTCGACTAACCGTATCTAATGGTTTGATTGAGTTTTTTGTTTTCTATAAATATATAATACTTATTAAATAATATATATATATATATATATATATATATATAGAGAACAGTGCGCGTCAGAACCAAGAAATTATCATGCGCGCAGGAATGTGCTGCGCGAATGGCACTTTGACAGCAAAAGAGTATTTCAGTCGCGATTAGTGCCAAAATCTCCACAATTTCTCCCCCAAATTCTCCGAATATCCGAAATCCTTTACTCCCAAACTCCAAAATCCACCTTCAAACTTCAAGTGCACTCCGATTACGCGATTCTCCCTCATCTATGGAACCCCCACAAGGAAGAAACAAGGTGAATCATCTAGGACTCAAGAAGACATCCCGATACAACCAGTTGATTTGGCCGAGCAATTCAACGCACCCTTCCTGATTTACTCCGAGGAGGAGGGGCAACGGTATACAAGCATAAGTTCACGCGAGGTACCCATCACTTATCCTCTCTTTTTACCAAATTTAGAAGAATTAGGTTTAAAAGATGAATTTATAGGATTTGTGGGTGCTTTGGGTTGGAAAAAACTAATTAAGAGTGTGTGTAGGGTGTATTCTGAGCTAGTAGTCAAATTTTACACCACTCTATGTTTTTGGATGCACATCTGACGGATTTTACATGCCGGTTGGTCGGGGTGGAATATAAGGTAGATTACGAGATGTTGAAATCAATATTTGGCTTATCTACTCGCGGGTTGTGTTCAATCCCGAAGTCTTTTAGGTCGAGAGAATTTTGGTTAGAATTGACAGGATTCAATAATTTTTTGACAAAAGAGACGCCTAGTGGGTTTATTCGGGAGCCTACGACTTACCTTTTCCACGAATATTTAGCCCATCAGATATTTGGCAAGGATGAGAGCAATAAGGTGACGAAGGTGTACATCAATAAGGCTAATTTGACCGGTACATAATTTTTGACTAAGGAAGGTGAATTTCGGGATCCCACCACTAGGAAAATGCTTTTGTAGTCATATTTGGAACCCGGTCACTGTCCCTCCACCCCCGCCTATTGCCATGGGGGCGGCAGTGATGAAGATGATGATACCAAGACGGATGACCCATATGATGCACAACCTGCTGATCTTCTACGCCCTTCCTCAGTCCCGAGCCAGGGCCCCACCACTGGTTGGGAGGCTGTTATGTCGCTCTTAGATTCTATGCAGGCAACATTGTCTATTTTCAACATCAAATGACCGATATGCAAAAACAGATGAACTGCCTCCACAAACTTAAGCGTAATATGAGTGTCCAGATTAACTCTATGGAAAATTGGATGCAGAACATTGAACATAACTGGGTCAACATGTCTTTCTCGCCCTTCCCGCTTCCGGCACCGCCGATAGATGATCAGTGACATTGCCCCATGAAGTTTGTTGTTTCTGTTTCTCTTTTCTTTCTTTTGTGTGTGTTGAATTCGAGTGCGTATGTTTATATTTTTTTTTCTTTTTTCTATTTTTCATTACTCTCGTTTTTCTATTTTGGTTTTGTGTTTTCTTCTCCATATGGCTTTTGCAAAATTGTAGGCGGATGTGATTATGGCACCATTTATCAATCTTCGCATTTTTCAGGGACTTTTTTTTCCTTCTCTTTTATTTTTACGCATTGAGGTCATTGCGTGATTTAAGTGTGGGGGAGGGGGGCAATTAGTCATTGATAATGTATGTTTATTGCTTGTGATTATATTTTTTACTTTGCCTAATGATTATCCCAAGTTTAATAATAGTGTTGTTTAGTTAACTTGGAATAGATGCATTAATTTGAGCCTCAATTAAGAAATGACATTGTGAACTTTATGCTTAGGATTTGACTAAATCGTGAATTAACCGTTGTGATAAATGAATTAGGTGATGGTTAAACAATAATCCAGGTTGTGGGGTATGAATTACGAGATTTCATTGATGTGAATTGTTAGAGAATTTTCTAACCGCAAGTCTACGGTGTCAAGTTTTAATATAGAGAAGTAAGGTTGTCGAATCCACAGGGAATAATTATCGAATTATCGCTAAGTACTATAATATAGTAGTCTAACATTATTTAGAAATTCAATATATGATGGAGTTAATTATACTAAAAATACCAAAAATAAATCAAGAATATGAAAATATCGATGAGTTTATCCAAATGATTAAATAAATTCTAGAGGTGTGATGAATCTAGTTATCCCTTATGTTATCAATATGGTTTATCAATCATCAATTATCAATTTATAAGTCAAGATTTCTACAATAATCATTTCCTCTCTCGAGTGCCAAATGATTTTAGATCTCAATGGGGAAATCAATATCTCTATAAAAATCACCAATTGAAATCTCAATAAAAGCTATGAATCTTGATAAATGACTTCAAAGGATTCACAAATCTCTCAATTCTATGAAATCCCAGGTTATGCTATTTCTAGGTCATGTATTCAATTACCTCTCTCAAGTGTCAAATCAAATACACTAAAACAATCTAAATTATTGATCAAGTAATTTAGAAGCAATAGATCCAAATAGCACAAATAAATTGATAGATCTAGATTGACAAACAACAATCTCAAAACAAAAGTTCAAATATAGATTACATCATCCCTCTAGAATTATAGAGTTTAGCTCACGATTAAAGAAAATGAATCCATAAAAATACAATAATACATCTTACAAAATATGGAGAAAGTAACAAAATAAGAACAAGAGTTGAGGGATCTTCTCTATTTCTAGATGATAAGAGCCTTCAATCTTCTTCTCCAAGCTTGTCCCAAGATGTTTCTATTCTTCTCCCTTGCCTTCTTGTTGTTTTGTTGTCTTCCAAATGGTCCAAGATGCCTGAATTTTCACCCATATGTCTCTATTTATAACCCCCTCCAGATCTAAGAAAAAGGTAGGCAAACATAGGAAATTCCGCCCCGGGCGCTGCGGTGCCCATCATCTTAAAAGCAAAATAGCCGCCCGGGTGCTGCAGCGCCGGGCGTTGGGCGCTGGCGCCCGCCCATGTCCTACGCCCACTATACAACTTTTCCGCCCGGGCGCTGCAGCGCCCCATTTGCTTCATGCGTCTGCCAGCCCTGTCATGGGCTCATGGCTAAGGGCAAGGGGCGGCTTGCAGCAGCCGCCTGTCTTTAGGGGCCAAAATGCGATTTTTCTTCTTCAAACACGATTTCTTCCTTCTTCGTACCGTTTTTCATCATTTTCTTCATTTTTCGGCTACCAAATCTGTATTGACTCTTCAACGACAATAAATGAAATAATTTGGACTCTAATGACTCTAAAATCCTAATCTAAAAAACTCGATTAGTTGGTAAAATACCAACCTAACAAATACCCCCAAACTTAAGCTATTGTTTGTCCTCAAACAATTATAACTCCAAAATGAAAAACATACAAGACAACAACGACACAAACAACTGCAAAACTCCACAACCAATAACATTTGTCTCAATACTCATTTCACTATCACTCAAGCATGCATTTTGACTTTGTTATCAAAAGTGTTGAATATTCATGACAATTCCGTTTCCATTATTCAAATTGATTCACGCAATCGAATGTTATCAAGATGATCCACTTCTAGATATCAAAAGATAATGACTACCGGATTCCATAAGCTTGTCCTTCACACTAATCTCCACTAATGTAGGCTAATATAACATAAGGATCAATAGGGCTTTCAAAGCTTGTAATGTGGCTTAGGGTCAGGTATGAAAATTTAGGATTAAGTGGCTCAACTCACCCAAACACACAATTATCTCTTCAAATCACCAATTGCCAAACAAAATGGTTGGTTACCTACACTTTTGTTGAATTCTCAATTATTCTCCCATTCCGAGCCTCTATTTTCATTTTCTTTATGTTTTTTTTTTTCGAAACCCCTGCTCTAGCTCATTCAAAGATGGCCTAAATCATTTCCTTAATGTTATTTCACCTAGGATTTCGCCTTAATTAGTGATCGAACAAGTTCTAGAATCCGGTGGGATCATACAAGCAACACTCAACTTCATTAATCATTTTCAAATAAGTTAACAGAATTATGCATGAATATGAAATTCAATGAAGCAAAATATAGATCACCACTTAAAAGCATACTCTTATGACAGTTCAACTCGTAATCAACAAATCTACTTAGTCATGTTGTTCTACAGTTTAGCAAACTACCCGACTCGACTCAACTCGATTTTTTTTTGACACGACTCAAAAGACACAAAAAGAGATTACACCCCCCAAACTTAAATTGAACATTGTCCTCAATGGAGCGTGAGAAAAACTTTCCTGGTAGCCGGAGTGCCTAGGACTCCTCATCAGAGTCATGTGGTGAAAATTGAGCAATAGGACCCGGTGGTGGTGGTGTCAGGAATTGGAATTGTGGGTGCATCTGGCTATATATCTGGGCAAGAACTTGGTTGTGCTCATTCACATATTCCTCCCGTGCAGCTCTGTGGCGTTGCTCAGCTACAAAAGCCCTTCGCAATTCTCGTACTTCATGAACTAATGCGTCTGAAGGGTTGTTATCGTGATGTGAGCGTCTGGAACGAGAATGTATTGCCGCTGAACCGGATGGAGCATCGATATTCTGTGACTGGGCGTGAGTATCAGGCTCAATAGATGGAAGGGCAAATTCGGGATCAAGGATATATCCCGCACCCCTTCGGATTAGGCACAACATCTGCCCATTCGTCATAGGAAGCAATAATAGCCAAATCTATAGGTCCTTTAGGCCTTTCCAACGGCTCGGAGCTATCCCACGTAATACCCCTTTTTTACATAACCCACAAATTAAACTCGGTAAGACTAGTCCCCCGGATTTGGGGTGTAGAATTTTGTAACGAAGGGACCTTGCAATAATTACAACTGGGTCGAATTGTATGTCAGTAACTAATGCATATAGAAGATGGGCTCGTTCCTTAGTGACATCACTGACATGCTTGGTTGGTATCAAATTGTTGCATATGAAGTGATACCAAGCTCGCCCATACAGACTAAGACTCGTGTGGGGAAAAGCAGAAGCACCTCCCACAACTTTAATATGACATACCTCAGTTCCAGGCCGACATAAGGTATTACAAATCATCTCCATACTCGGTGGTTGCGAGACAAATTCAACATACGGTGAGTGATCCACCTCCGGTAGTCCATAATATCTTCTTATCATTTCTTTATCAATGTATACTTTTTGTACTCCACGTATGAAAACCTCCGTGTGATAGCCAGTTGGGGACTTCGCATTCGCATAAAATTCTCAGACAATATTCGGTGCGAATGGTCCAGGTTGGGCACAAAGTTTTTTCCATTGCTTCTGATGTATCATTTTTGCAAGTTCACCATCATTCGGCCCCGGTTGCAATCCCCGTTCCGCCATTATACTCTTCGAGCATAATGTGTCATAATACAAAATCAAGTTGTTGTCTTCCAAGTTAATAAAACGGTCTTCAACATTTTCCTCGGAAGTACTTGCCATGCTTTTGCCCTTGCTTGTGTTCTTTGTTCTTGGCATTTTAATTACTCGAGAAATTACCTGGCAAATAACACAAGCAAAATAACACATAGAACACACAATACGAGTTAGGGGTTAGGAATTTTCGCCATTACTCAAGAATTATGCAACCTTGTCATCAATTCATGATAAAATAACCTTTAGTACACAATGATGACAAGAATCAAATGCCTAAGTGTAATAATTTTCATTGAGACATTTTCACAAACACCTTGTAGGCATATATGCAAAGAAGAGGTCAACACCAAATTTGAAATTCAATTTATGCCCAATTTTCAACACCAACCAATTCAAGCACATAATAGTCATATATCATCACAATTTATCAAGAATTTATCAAGAATTTCGAAATTATAATGATAATGAAAATTTCCACATTTTTAACCTAAGCTTGAACATTTTGCAAAAGATGATGTACAATGAAGCTCACTTACCCAATTGATGAAGAGGATGAATTTGATGATCAACTTGCTCAATTGCCCACTTGAATGATGTAAAATTGGAAACTATGTGGGATTTTTGTAGAAGAAGAGAATATGGGCGTGAGGGTGTGTGTGTGTTGTGTTTTAAAAACATAAGGTCGAATCAGCCTTAAAATACATCCTTAGCGCTGTAGCGCCCACGCATGCCCCTTTTTTTTTTTTTCGCTTTTCTGTCATGGGCGCACAGCAGTCAGGTCCTGCTTGCAGTCGCCGCCGATCTTTGATGCCATTTTTAATTTTTTTTATATATAAAATTTAAAATCACAATCAAACTCAAAATTTAAAATCACACACGAATTAATTCACACAAAAATCACACCAAAATTTAAATAAAAACACGTCAAAATAAAAGAAAATAAAATCACACTAAAAAAACGATCACACAAAAATCACTTGGGTTGCCTCCCAAGAAGCGCTAAATTTAAAGTCGTTAGCCGGACTTAACTACTCGGGCTCAAGAAATTTCATCACCAAGTGGAAGATTTAAAACCTTCCTTGCTTCATTCCCGAAATAATGTTTCAATCGTTGTCCGTTCACTTGGAACGAATTCCCATCGTTTCCTCTTAACTCGACGGCACGATAGGGAAACACACGTTCAACCACAAATGGCCCGGACCATCGCGATTTGAGTTTACCTGGAAAGAGTTTCAATCTAGAATTGAACAATAACACCTGTTGGCCGGGTAAGAATTCACGTCGCAAAATCATTTGATCATGCCATTTTTTCGTTTTTTCTTTATATATTTTGGCATTTTCATATGATTCGTGACGAAATTCTTCCATTTCGTTTAATTGAAGTAATCGGTTTTCACCGGCCTCTTTTAAGTTAAAATTCAATTTCTTAATTGCCCAATAAGCTCGATGCTCAAGTTCAACCGGCAAATGGCACGCTTTACCAAACACCAATCGATATGGTGACATACCAATGGGTGTTTTGTAAGCCGTGCGATAAGCCCATAAAGCATCATCAAGCTTTTGTGCCCAATCCTTTTGATTAAAACTCACAGTTTTCTCAAGAATTTGTTTCACTTCACGATTGGAAATTTCAGCTTGACCATTAGATTGTGGATGGTAACCAAGCGCAATCTTATGACGCACACCAAATTTAGCAAGAAGGTTATTAAATAATTTATTGCAAAAATGCGGATCTTCATCACTTACAGTAGCTAGAGGAGTACCAAACCGGGTGAAAATATGCTTGTGCAAAATTTTTATTACTACCTTAGCATCATTCGTTGGTGTAGCAATCGCCTCTACCCACTTGGAGACGTAATCAACCGCAAGCAAAATGTACAAATTTCCATAGGACGCAGGAAATGGCCCCATAAAGTCAATACCCCATACATCAAACAACTCCACCTCCATTACATTTGTCAAGGGAAGCTCATGACGCCGTGAAATATTACCAACCCTTTGGCATCGATCACAAGTCTTCACAAAAGCATAACAATCCTTGAATAATGTTGGCCAATAAAAACCATATTGTAATACTTTTGCAGCTGTCCGGGTTGGCCCAAAATGTTCCCCGTAAGATGAGGAATGACAATGCTGAAGAATCTCTCCAATTTCTTCCTTAGGAACACAATGCGAATGATATAATCAGCGCATCTTTTGAACAGTAACAGATCATCCCACAAATAAGACTTAACATCATGTAGGAATTTTTTCTTTTGGTGTGAAGTCAAGTCCGGTGGAAGAACTCCTCCCGCGAGGTAATTAACAAAATCCGCGTACCAAGGTAATGATGTCTCGACACGCATAATTTGTTAATCAGGAAATGATTCTTTTATTGGGTTTTCAATCACCTCGTGAGGTTGCTCAAGGTGGGATAGATGGTCGGCAACCACATTTTTGCTTCCTTTTTTATCTCGAATCTCAATATCAAATTCTTGCAAGAGCAAAATCCATTGAATTAACCGAGGTTTTGCATCCTTTTTTGAGAAAAGATATCGGATTGCCGCATGATCCGTATAAACAATCACTTTTGTACCCACCAAGTATGCTCAGAATTTATCAAATGCAAAAAATACCGCCAACATCTCTTTTTCTGTGGTGGTGTATTTTTGTTGGGCATTGTCCATGGTCCTGCTCGCATAGTAAATTGCTTTAAAAATTCTATCTCGCCTCTGACCAAGAACGGCGCCCACTGCATAATCACTTGCATCGCACATAAGCTCAAATGGTTGGGTCCAATCCGGCACTATCATAATAGGAGCTGAGATAAGTGCCTTTTTTACCTGTTCAAATGCCTGCAAACAAGACTCATCAAAGCAAAAGACATCATCTTTTTCAAGGAGATTACAAAGTGGTTTAACAATTTTTGAAAAATCTTTTATAAATCTCCTGTAAAATCCTGCATGCCCTAAAAAGCTTCTTATGCCTTTCACATTTGAAGGTGGGGGTAGCTTTTCAATAGCCACAACTTTCACCCCAACAACTTCCAAACCTCGTACAAAGAAATACGATGCCCAAGTACAATCCCTTCTTTGACCATAAAGTGACATTTTTCCCAATTAAGTACAAGATTAGTTTCCTCACAACGTTGCAAAACAAGAGATAAGTTATGCAAATAATGGTCAAACGAAGTACCAAAAATAGAAAAATCATCCATAAAAATCTCCATGATTTCCTCAACCATACCATGAAAAATCGCCATCATACACCTCAAAAAAAGTAGCGGTGCATTACATAATCCAAATGGCATCCTGCAAAATGCAAAAGTACCATATGGACATGTAAAAGTGGTCTTTTCTTGATCCTCGGGGCAATGGCGATTTGATTGTACTGCGAATAGCCATCAAGAAAACAATAGTATTCGGACCACCTAACTTTGTCAACATTTGATCAATAAAAGGGAGGGGAAATGATCCTTACGAGTAGCTTTATTCGATTTCACTGTAATCAATACATACTCGCCATCCTGTGACAGTTCGTGTAGAAATTAATTCATTGTTATCATTTTTCACAACTGTCATACCTCCCTTTTAGGAACAACCTGTACCGGACTCACCCATGAACTATCAGAAATGGCATAAATGATACATGCCTTTAGCCACTTTAAAACCTCATTTCTCACAACTTCTTTCATTGCGGGATTAAGTCGTCTTTGGTGCTCAATAGATGGTTTATAAGACTCTTCCATTAAAATTTTGTGCATTACAATGGAAGGACTTATACCTTTCAAATCAAAAATATACCAACCCAAAGCCGACTTATGCTCACGAAGCACACGCAACAACTTATCCAATTCGGGTGAAGATAATGAAGCAGAAACAATTACCGGGTAAATTTTATCTTTTCCCAAAAATGCATATTGAAGATGTTCCGGAAGTTCCTTTAGTTCTAAAGTATCTTTCGGAATATTTTCAATATTGGCATTTTCTAATTCTTCCTTTTGTTTTTCTTTTACAATTTCTTTAGCCTCAAGGGAAAAAATAAACTCAAGCAAATCAATATCATCACTAACTTCCTCATCGCATTTCATTATTGAATTAATCAAACAATGTTCTAACAGATCTTTGAAATCTTGTTTTATAACCTCCGTTTGATCACATTGTTCGATCATATCAATAAAATGACATGTTTGAGGTTTTTCTTGAAATTTCATTGCTTTATAAATATTAAACAATACCTCATCATCGTTTACCCGTAATGTTAACTCTCCTCGTTGCACATCAATTAGAGCTCGTCCTGTTGCTAGAAAAGGTCTTCTAAGAATCAATGGCATTTCATGATCTTCCTCCATATCCAACACCACAAAGTCCGCCGGAAATATGAATTTATCCACTTTGATCAACACATCTTCAATCACTCCTCTTGGGTAGGTGAGTGATCTATCGGCTAATTGCAATGTGATGGTGGACGGCTTTACCTCTCCAAGGCCAAGTTTCCTGAAAATAGATAACGGCATAAGATTAATGCTAGCACCCAAATCACAAAGAGCCTTATTAAAATAAGAATCACCAATAGTGCAAGGGATAGTGAAACTCCCCGGATCTCTTCATTTTTGTGGTAGCTTTCTTTGAAAAAAGGCGCTACACTCTTCTGTGAGATTGACCGTTTCGTATGCCTCCAACCTTCTCTTTCTCGACATCACATCCTTCATGAATTTTGCATAATTTGGCATTTGCTCAAGTGCATCAGCAAAAGGAATGTTGATGTGAATTTTCTTGAATATTTCCAAGAACTTGGAAAATTGAGCATCCAACTTTTTCTTCTGAAACCTCTGGGGAAAAGGAAGAGAATTTGGTAATACATTATCAGAATTGGAAATTGGTTTTACCTCAGTTTTTGCACTTTCTGATTGCTTATCAATGCCCTCTTCATTGTGGAGTGTTTCAGAGCTTGCTTCTGGTTCATTGGTGGCATGAGTAGGCATCTTTGGTTCATCATATTCCGTTCCACTTCTCAACTTAATGGCCTTGCAATGCTCACGTGGGTTCACCTCGGTGTTACTTGGAAATGTATCAACTTTTTTGTGAATTAATAGCAGTGGCCAATTGACCCACATGTGTCCCCAAAGATTTGAGATGACTTTCAATTGTTATTACCCTTGAGCCCAAATTTTCTATGTTAGAATCATCCTTGTTCATCCTTGCTCGCGTTTCTACAAGGAATGAACTCAGTAATTCTTCCAAAGACGGCTTTTGTTCTCCCACGTGTGTACTCGTACTTGCTTTCCCGGAGGTGGTTGTAACACATTTCTCGTATTGCTATACGAGAAATTTTCATGATTGTGAAGTCCTGGATGATAATGCGTCGGCAATTGATTCCCTCTATTGTTGAAACCCCGATTGTTCACATAATTGGCTTGCTCCAAATCGGGATTCACCACTTCTTGACTTACCTCCATAACAGCCTCTGTTTGTTGTTTTCCACCCGAATTTAGAGTGGCAATTTGCTTTGACAAGGTGGAAATTTGAGAGGCCAATGCGAACATAGTATCAAGTTCAAGAACACCGACAACTTTTCTTGGCGTAGATCTCTCAGAAGGCCATTGATAACTATTGGTAGCCATTTCTTCTAGTAAAAGCATGGCTTCACTTGGAGTTTTAGCCATCAATGCACCTCCCGCTGCAGCATCTATAATAGTTCTCGAATGCCCATTCATACCATTGTAAAAATACTGAACTTTTTGCTAATCTGCGTACCCGTGTTGTGGACACCTCCGCAATAATTCTTTGAATCGCTCCCAAGCTTCGTAGAGTGGCTCAAAGTCGAGTTGATGAAATTGAGCAATCTCACTTTTCAGTTGAAGTGTCTTGCTAGGTGGAAATAATTTTGCCATGAATTTTTCAGTGAGATCGTCCCAACTAGTGATGCTTCCGGGTGGGAAGGTTTGAAGCCATTGTCTAGCTTTATCAAAAAGTGAAAATGGAAATAACCTCAACCAAATAGCTTCATCGGGAACCCCATTCATTTTTATTGTGTCACATATCTTGAGAAAAATGGCCAAATGAGCGTTAGGGTCGTCCACAACACTACCCCCAAACTGCTTTTGCTGTACCATGTTGATCAAGGCCGATTTCAATTCAAAATTGTTCGCGTTGATTGGTTGGCGAACAATGCCTGAATAATTTTGGTTGGTGGTTGGTCGGAAATAGTCACGAATGGATCTCTTCGGTGGTGCAATAATAGGTATGCGTTCTTCCTCTTCACCATTTCCTGCCATTTTTGTGAATTCGATTCTTCGTGCGGCTCTAATATTTCGAAGTGTTCTTTCAATTTTTGGATCAAATAAGATTAAATTAGCACTTTTATTTTTTCACATCAACAAGAAAACACAAAAATGACAATGGCCCTATTGTAACAAAAACCAATCTAAATTAAAGTAAAACTACTAAGTAATAATATTAGCGCAAATAAGATGAATTATTCCCAGGCAACAACGCCAAAAACTTGTTAGAGAATTTTCTAACCGCAAGTCTACGGTGTCAAGTTTTAATATAGAGAAGTAAGGTTGTCAAATCCACAGGGAATAATTATCGAATTATCGCTATGTACTACAATATAGTAGTCTAACTTTATTTAGAAATTCAATATATGATGGAGTTAATTATACTAAAAATACCAAAAATAAATCAAGAATATGAAAATATCAATGAGTTTATCCAAATGATTAAATGAATTCTAGAGGTGTGATGAATCTAGTTATCTCTTATGTTATCAATATGGTTTATCAATCATCAATTATCAATTTATAAGTCAAGATTTCTACAATAATCATTTCCTCTCTCGAGTGCCAAATGATTTTAGATCTCAATTGGGAAATCAATATCTCTATAAAAATCACCAATTGAAATATCAATAAAAGCTATGAATCTTGATAAATGACTTCAAAGGATTCACAAATCTCTCAATTCTATGAAATCCCAGGTTATGCTATTTCTAGGTCATGTATTCAATTACCTCTCTCAAGTGTCAAATCAAATACACTAAAACAATCTAAATTATTGATCAAGTAATTTAGAAGCAATAGATCCAAATAGCACAAATAAATTGATAGATCTAGATTGACAAACAACAATCTCAAAACAAAAGTTCAAACATAGATTACATCATCCCTCTAGAATTATAGAGTTTAGCTCACGATTAAAGAAAATGAATCCATAAAAATACAACAATACATCTTAAAAAATATGGAGAAAGTAACAAAATAAGAACAAGAGTTGAGGGATCTTCTCTATTTCTAGATGATAAGAGCCTTCAATCTTCTTCTCCAAGCTTGTCCCAAGATGTTTCTATTCTTCTCTCTTGTCTTCTTGTTGTTTTGTTGTCTTCCAAATGGTCCAAGATGCCTGAATTTTCGCCCATATGTCTCTATTTATAACCCCCTCCAGATCCAAGAAAAAGGTAGGCAAACATAGGAAATTTCGCCCCGGGCACTGCGGTGCCTAGCATCTTAAAAGCAAAATAGCCGCCCGGGCGCTGCAGCGCGCCCGCCCATGTCCTGCGCCCACTATACAACTTTTCCGCCCGGGCGCTGCAGCGCCGGGCATTGGGCGCTGCAGTGCCCCATTTGCTCCATGCGTCTGCCAACCCTGTCATGGGCGCTGCGGCGCCACGGGCCGGGCGCCGCAGCGCCCGCCCGTCCTTAGGGGCCAAAATGCGATTTTTCTTCTTCAAACACGATTTCTTCCTTCCTCGTACCATTTTTTGTCATTTTCTTCATTTTTAGGCTACCAAATCTGTATTGACTCTTCAACGACACTAAATGATATAATTTGGACTCTAATGACTCTAAAAACACCCAAAAAATATAAAATCATAATCTAAAAAACTCGATTAGTTGGTAAAATACCAACTTAACATGAATTAAGTTAAAACCCTATTTTTGATTTGTGTGTATACAAAATTGCTAGCCTTGCGGAAAAAAATGCATATAGAGCTATATAAAAAAATGGAACAATCGAGATTATACTCCGCTGGTTGAGCTGCTTAGTAACTAGGAACATTCATGAGCTCCATGTTTGACTTTTACGTAAGACGACGGCCCAAGCATGTTTATGGGAAACCACCTTAGGAGCCTTTGGAAAACATCTGAAGTTTATGCCTTGTGGAAGAATATCTCAGGAGTTCTAGCAAAGAAAAAGAAAAAAAAATCATGGCTAGTAATTGCGCGATTGGTTGTGTGAGTAAAAAGGGTTGCAACTTTTGACACAAACTTGAAATTTAGTGAGGAAGGCCAAACACTTTGATTAATGTTTAACTTTAGCAGAATGAGTCTATTGCGAAGGTTGGGGATCAATAAGGAATAATCTAAGGTAGATGGAATATGATGTTATGAAGTAAATTGATTCTCAAAATAAGCATAATATTTCTTGTTGAGTTTATGGGCATTATTATTTTTTGCTTGCGGACAAGCAAAAAGCTAAGTGTGGGGTAGTTGTTTTCATGTTTTTGTGTGTGATTTTTGTGCGATTTCTATTTTTCTTGTGTGTGATTGTGTATATTTGTGTTTTTACGTTCCATTTTATGGTGTCGTGTGTTACGTAGGGTATTTTTGTCATTTTATAGGTTTTTGTAAAAAGAAGTCTTGAAAACGGGCTAAAATGGGTAAAACGGGCATCACGGCTAGATGACGGTTAGGACGGACGCACAAGTTCGCAGGCGCGCAAAGTTGTGCGGCGTGCACAAGGGACAATAAAGGAAATTAAATGCGCGTGCACTTGCACATGGTGCGCATCGTCAACTTTGGCGAGAATGTGCATGCCACGCACGAGTGCACGGGCGCGCACGTTCAAGGCATAGGTAGTTCAAGGCGCATGCGCGCGTGGCACGCAATGAAGATGCACGAGACCACTGCGCAGGCGCACACCCGAATACCCTTCTAGAATTTTCTTTGATTTTCTTCTTCTTTTAGGATTCTTCCACCATGTATAGGGTTTTAGGCTTATAAATAGCACTTGGGGGATCCATAATTTTGAACACTTTCATTACTTAGCACTTTTAAACTTTATTTTTCACTTTCATTCATCATTGGGATTACTTGGGTTCTTTCCATTGAAGTTATTTTTGCGGTTAATCAAAGCGTAAAATTTCTTCGTCTCTTTGGTCTGATTTCAATTGTTGGATGATTATTATTGTTGCATGATGATGTTTATGATTGTTTTCTTTCTTTCAATTGAGATTATGATCCCACCCCCAAGCATGAACTAATTTTCTTGTTCTAAGATTAGGATGATTTGATTCAAACAAACAAGCATGAGTATTAACTAATTGATTTGCTTTCGTGAATAAATTGTTTTACTTGTTGATTAATTGTTTGACCAACTTTTGATTGTTTTGAGGGAATGATTGAGATTTGAGAGAAGATATTATTCATGGACTAAATTTATTCAAGGGGTTAGATATGAATTAGAGATGTAATATCTAACTTGGCTTAATGAAAATAACAAATTATGTAGGGATAACCCTAATATGTGAATACGCGAGTTATCATATCTAGGCTAGTTTTTACCTGTTTGTTATATTTGTTAATCGCATGATCAATTAGTTGATATCCTTCTTGAAAGTTTGATGAGATGATTTCGAAATCCTAGACATTCCTCCATATCGTTTTTCTTCGGTTTTAATTGTTTTGAGTTTTACTTGGTCTTTTTACTTGGTTTTTTTTAGTTTATTAAATTCACAAATATTGTTTGAGTGTTTAGGATTTATTTTCTGTTATTTGTGTTGCATAATAATTATTTTTCGGCTAAGTCTTCCGCGAGGGACGACTTTGGTCAACTTGCTACCCTACGATTGATCTCGTGCTTTTGCGAGCATCGCTAGATTTATTTTAGGTGTTTAGCGGTTGATCAATCATGAAGCTCCTTGGACTCTCTTAAGGCTTGCTTCACTTCAGCCTTCTTAACATGTTCAGCAGCGTCTAAGTCTTCAACATCGTTGTCACTACTTCTGCTTGAACTTTGCAATGCACTTTCAGGAATATTAGTGAAGGGACAAGAGTGAGGTTTCTTGGACTCCTCAATCGCCCTGGCCTTCTCAATTGCCTTCATCTTCTCCTCATCCTTCTTATGATAAAGGATGGTAGTGTAGAAATCTGGATCCAAAGCAGACCGGATGACAATATTTCCCAAAAAGCTTAAGAGTTCTTCCTCCTCCTCATACTCCGGGCCTTGGAACTAAGACCTGGTTGTGCTCAGCTTCCAGGCTCTCCAGATTTGTAGCCTCTCCTGAACGTCGGGGTAACCAGGAGATAGTACTTGAAGATCATCATTGCATTCAGCATCCTGCTGCAAAGGCTCTTCAGCAGCCTTGCCTTCCTCAGCAATAATGGCATTGGTCTGAGGGGGTTGTATAGCTAACTCTTCATTGCCTTTGTCTGCTGTGCTTAGTTTAGATTCCTCAACTGTTTTCCGAACAACTATCTCTTTTTGAGACTGAGCAGCAACAATTGATTCCTACTCAGTGATCATCACATCACCATCTTTTGGACTCTACAGTTCACCAACAGTAGCTACTTCCTCAACTACTGCATATGTGCCGTACTCAGCTGGCTTGACAGCTAAGTCGGACTGTTTTACCAGTCTTCTCCTTGTTTTGCTTTTCAGTGGAAATTCAACTTCTAGTTCCTCTTCTCCTTCAACAATGGCAGCTGACTCTGCTAATTTTAACTTCTTTGCTTCAGCTGACTTTCAGGGCGCAGCTGATCATTTCTTCCTCACAACGGGTGAGGGAGTTGGGGCATGGGCCTTCTTGGCTGTGGGGGCATGTGCTTTCTTGGCTGCGGGGGCATGTGCAGGCTTAGGTGAGGGGGCCTTGGCCGAAGCAGTTGTGTCTACGGGGACATTCTCAACTGATTTTCCCTCACTGGTTGCAGATCTCTTCGCGTGAGCCTGCTTTTGGGCACCAGAAAGGTTCGCCCTGAACATCGTCTTGTTCGCAGGAAAGGTCTTCCCATTGCGAAGAGGGACACCTTTTTTCTCCATCAAGTGGCCTAAGATCAGGCCATAACACAGTGAACTTCCAAATCTTCCATCATCACCTACAAACATGTTCATTACATTCTGGCACAGCTTGCCAAAAATGAACTTGGCCAGTTGACTTGCTTCTCCTCTATGATCGCCGCCATGACAATAAGCTTGGTCTGGGACAACTGATTGAACGATCCAAACTTCATAACTACACACTTCGCGACCAAATCCATCAATTTGTGGTAGTCTGTTCGCCAAAAATATTTGGATCTTACAACTGCAAGTGTACAGTGTAGTTTATAGGATAATGGTAAGGAAGGTTGTATTCCTCAGGGATTGACTATGAAATACTTAGGCTATAATAGCATCGTATTCCAATTTTATTGAAGCAACCGAATATCACAAATTTTAGTAAAAATTGAAAATAAACGAAAAATAAATAAATTGGCGAACACCACAAGTCTTTTCAACAACCACGGAAGCAGCCTTAGGCAATAATCTCAACATTTTTCTTCAATATTAAATCCAATTAAAGTTTCAAAAACCAATTCATGCGTTTCTATGGGTTCAATTCCTAAAATAGTTTACTCCCCCTCCCGGGTGGCGTATAAATTGTAGATTAATAATAATTGAGTTCTCCCAATCCATCACAACTATTATTAACTCCCAAAAGATCTTTGAATTGAAATACTCCTCACAAACAGAAGTAGTCCTGATATATTACCCTGTTAATGTCTGAATTAAATTTTTGTCTCTTTAGAACTCACCTCCCGGATCATGGACTAAGAAGTATGACATATTATTGGCCAAATAATCAACAATTATAAATAAGTACTCGAATTCATAAAATAGAACACATGAATCAATTAAGAAAGCAATTAATCAAGATTTAACATGAATCCAAAGTTTTGATTATGCCCTAAGATCCGAACGATTATTCAAATATTGATAACAAATTCATAGACAAACTTGAAATCAACATTATGATATCGTTTAAGCACAGACAAGAGATCTAAACTAAGAAAGGAAACCCCTTCGTGTCAGGATGGATTCTCCTTCCAAGCCTTCGAAGCTCTTGTGCTTCCATAGATGCGAAAGGCCTTATGGTGTCGCGACCTAGCCCTCCTCTCTCAGAAGACCTTGGATCTTGTGTTCCTGTGAAATTTTGTGTGTTGTATGGTGTAATGATGGATGAATTTTTGTGCAGCCCTTGGATCCCTTATATAGGTTCTTGGAGAGATCATTTGTAGAGTAAGAATGGGAAAAGGAGATCAATTCAGCCCCAGTCACGTCGCATGACCGTGTCAACCCACACGGTTGGGTCGTGTGATAAGCATTTGCTCCTAGGGTATTCACAAACGTTGTAACCCTTTCGCTTAGCTTTCCATAGACAATTGAATTACCTTAATATCCATTTTGTAGAGAAAGTTATGGCCAAAATACTAAACCCTGCCACTGCTGAAAATTGTTAGCGCGTTTGGACGTTTTTTGAAGGAAATTCCCTTTTGTTCGACCATCCATGCTTCTTTCCTTCACATTTTTGATCGTACCTTGTCTTTTGACATATCATTTGAATGTGATATCACATTTTGTCCAATTTAGCTCCATTTTCTACAAAATTCACAAGAATACGCAATATCACACCCAACAAAGGAAACCAAGTAAAATACACCAAATATGCGTACAAATGCATCAATTATATATCAAAAGAAGCCCTTAAATGCACGTATATTTTACACGTATCATAGTCCTTCTTAATCAGCTTCTTCAAAGCTGAGAAGTTTTGTTTGCCAGCATCCTCGGGCTTGGCAATCTCCTTCCAGGCTGCAGAGAGGTTGACGTCCTTCCCAGTTATCGCCTTTAGCCCACTGGTTGGGAGATAGCAGTGTTCAGCTATGTCAGCAACAGTCAGCTTAAATTCCTTGTTGTTGACTGATGAGCGGATCTCATCATCATGAACCTTAGCGTTCATGTAGTACATACGACCTCCTCGAGGTAAGTGTGAGAGAACTCCATGGATAGAAATTGTTTGAGACCAATTTTCTCAAGATTTTCAGTGATCTTCTTAGCCAACACCTTGTCTATGCCATGCTTGATAAGGCTTCAAAGTCCATTGTTGCATCAGTGTGGATATTTTCAGCGGCTTAGTATAGTTATACGATGGTGCCATTTCTGTCTTGATATTGAGATTCGAACGAAGATAAGAACTAGGGTTTGAACTTTGTTTCGTAGAGAGAAAAAACTTGAGTATTCTTCGAGAGCAAGAGTGTAAGTGAGGAGAGAGAAAATTGAATTTATCTTTATATGGGACATGAGAGGACAGTTTTAAGAATTCAAAAAGATAAAAAACTGATAATGGTTGAGATAACGTTTTGAAAACTGCATTAATTTCCCCGCATTTAATGTAACAATATTTATATCCAATCATGGGTAAACTGGTGCAGGAATTTTACTGACATCAATAATTACCACTGACGTCAAGCCTAAAAACATTCATGCTCACAAAAAACGACTGTGTTTTATCACTTAGCTCATAAATAACTCAGCTATCTTTATTTATGACTTGACATTGCTTCTCTCTTAACTGAATAACCACTTGGTGTGCAGCTAACTAGATACAGTTGAATAGCCATCTTAGCTGTTTCACTTAGCTGTTAAGTGAAACTCTTCTGAATTCCAATTCTCCCTTCTTTAACCCTGCTAAATGAGTTTTCTGAGCTTTATAACTCAACTCAATCAATCCAAGCTCATTCTTAAGCTCTTCAAACCTTGAATCACATAAATGCTTTGTGAATATATCAGCTAGCTGCTTATTAGTTGATATTTATTCCAATGTGATGTCTTTCTTTTCAACATGATCTCTTATAAAATGATATTTGACATCAATGTGTTTGGTTCTTGAGTGCAATACTGGATTCTAAGTGATTGCAATGGCACTTGTGTTATCACACATTATTGGAATCTCTCTTTCTTCTATATCATAATCTCTCAGCGGTTTCCTCATCCATAAGACTTGGGCACAACAAACTCCTGCAAATGTATGTACTCTTCCGGTTTGTGATGTAGCTATTGAATTTTGTTTCTTGCTGAACCAAGAAACCAACCTATTTCCAAGCATTTGACACGTACCTGAAGTATTTTTCCTGTAAACTCTACATCCAGCATTGTCTGAGTCTGAGTAACCAACTAACTTGAATCCTCCTTCCTTTGGATACAATAAGCCAACTTCACGGCATCCCTTCAAATACCTTAAGATTCTTTTGGTTGCAGTCATGTGACTTTCTTTTGGAGAAGATTCAAATCTAGCACATATACCTACATCAAAGATGATGTCTGACCTACTTGCTATTAAATAGATCAAAGATCCAATGAGAGCACTATATCTTGTTTGATCAATAGCTTTGCCTTATGCATCCATATCTATCTTGACTGAAGTATTCATGGGAATCTTCACTAATGACTTCTCTTTCATCCCAAATTTCGTCATTAAATCTCTAGTATATTTGGTTTGACTTATGAAGGTTCCATCCTTCATTTTCTTAACTTGAAGACCTAGGAAGAAAGTCAGCTCTCCCATCATGCTCATCTCAAATTTCTCTTGCCTGAGATTTGAGAATATGTCACGAAGCTCTTTGTTTTCGATCCAAATATGATGTCATCCACATATATTGAACAAGAAATATACTCTCTCTATCTTGAATTCTGAAGAGTATCCTATCAACCTTGCCTTTGATGAATCCATTGTCTATAAAAAATTGAGACAATGTGTCATACCTTGCTTCAAACCATATAATGCCTTATTGAGCTTGTAGACTTTATCTCCAATAGTTTTATGCTCAAAACCTAGAAATTGCTCCACATAGACTTCTTCTTCTAAAAGTTCATTAAAAAATGCACGCTTCACATCCATTTGATAGACAGTGAAGTTCTTATATGCAGCATAAGCAAGAAACATCCTTATTGCTTCCAATCTTGCAACAAGTGCAAAGGTTTCATCAAAATCAATGCCATCTTCTTGGCTATACCCTTTGGCTACCAATTTTGCTTTGTTTCTCACTACAGATCCCTCTTCATTCATCTTGTTTCTAAATACCCACTTAGTAGCAATAACATTTTGGCCGGTAGGCCTTTGAGCTAATTGTCAAACTTTGTTTCTCTCAAATTAATTCAGCTCCTCCTGCATAGCTACAATCCAATATGTGTCATCCAATACTTGTGACACATCTTTAGGCTCAATCTAGGAAATGAAACAAGTGAACATGGCTTCATGTTGAGTTCTGGATCTGTTTCTTACTCCTTCTCTAACACCTCCAATGGTAAGCTCTGGAGGATGGTCTCTCAGCCATCTCACGTCTGGTTGGAGTAAGTATATTGGATTCAATATTCTTGTAGGTAAGTTGTCTTGAACAACTTTTTCATCATTCAACTGCAAATCTTCCAGCTGTCTTTGAGATTCATCTATCTCATCTTCATATGGGTTAAGTCTTCCATTAACATTATCCCCCTCAACATAGGGATTGTTCATGCGATACATGTTGATTATTGGCTAATCATCTTTTATACACATCTAGTTCTAACTCATCAATGTCTTCTCCATTAACATTACTTGTTGGATTATTAGTGCTAGTAATACATGTGGTAGCTATTCCTCTCACTACTCACTTGATGTCAATATAGTTTAATAATATTAACATGATATACATTATTTGAGATTATGTTGATTATGTTAAATATTTGCATAATCTAATTATTTTATTTAGGTGTAAATACAAAGAAATATATAATCACTTAACAAATTCTATAATTTTGGAACTCGCTTATTGTAATTGGTTGTTAGATTACTAATTTAAGTAGTTGGAAAAGAAAAGTATTTACTTGTTGGATTATTAGATGCTAGCTATTAAGTTACATGTGGTAGCTATTCAAAGAGTTACAAGGTCACACGTGGTAAAATTAGAGGTGAAAGGTGGCATTGATGTGTTTATCCGGATGGGGTATAATATATGAATATTAATAATATTAACATGATATACATTATTTGAGATTAATAATTTTATTTAAAAAAATATTAAATAATAATATGAGAAAGTGGGTTAAAATCATAATTTGAATAGTTGATGGGACTTTAGGTGTAAATGCCAAAGAAATATATAATCATGCATTAACAAATACATATATATATATATACATAATCAATATATATAGGTGATATGAGTGTGCTGCTATATATATATATATATATATGTATGTATGTAAGTGGAACATGATTATATTTAATTAACATACCCAATTGACTTAACAAACAAAAGACAAAAGTTACAGATTTAGATTAAAAGAAAATGAAAACAAAAAGCTACGTACGCCCCACCTACCGTCTTAAACCATTTTAGGATAAATATATGTATACATCTACTCTACCAACATAAAAAGCATACACAACATATAAGAAAAGAAAAAGGGAAACAGAGCCTAAGATCGGACCGGAATTGGTAAAGTCTTCAAATCTATCTTTTACTTCTCTTAAATTCATAGCGAAGATAATATGAGGATTGCTTTAATTTATATACAGACTTCAGTTTGTGTATATATATATATGTATGTATTGGTATAATGAGTAAAATCCTATTTTTATGTATTTATTTGTAATGAAATAAAAAAAAGGAATTACATATGTATTATATTATATATATATATATATTTGTGTTATAAGTTACAGAAAAGAGAAAAGAAAGTAGATTAAGTCTTATTTTAGAAATTTTATTTGAGGAAATGGCTTGGTTGATTGAATTAATATGTCAGGTTTATAAAATTGACTAAGAAGTTCTTATTTTGCTTGAACATATAAAGATTAAAAAAAAGAAAGAGAGAATGGATAAATATATAAAGTTGTTACATTTATAATTGATTATATATATAATGATTAGCAAACTGGATATTATGATTGAGGGATATTTTTTAGTTGTATATCACATATAAATTTAAAAGATAACAATTTGAATGTTGTTTGAAATTGAGGGATTTAAAGCAAGTGTTATCATTCACAAATTGAGTTTTGAAATGAAATTGTACTTTTCGGTGGTTTTGATTGGGTATTAATTGATGTATCATTTTGTATTAATACTTAATTAATCTCAGTATCTAAGGTCCTAAATTTAGGATAACAGACTTGATATTTTAAGAATAGAAATCCATATCTTACATTGTAACGTACATGTTATCTTATGACTAAGGAAGAAAGACAATTATCTAACTTTGAGAACGATATCCGAGGGTTAAAAGATAAGTGAAAATTCATCTGCAACTACAATGCATGAACATAATATATCTTGTCTTATTGATACTAAATGCGATTCTTGTATCTTGATGGATGCATTATGGAAACCTTGATGTTCATATGTTGCTTGGTGGATATTGGAGTGTGATGATTATTATTTCATTGAGCATGTCATTCATTGACATTTTGCACGTGCATGCAAACATGTGAGCATTGTTGAGATGAGGCATGCACGACACGATAACTTTCTTTGAAAAGAAAAGATTTTGGTTGGCCACTGCTAGTGCACCGAGGCATGCGAGGCGTGCTTTTATGATATATTTTAGGGTGCAGTGGGTGTTACTCCTCGGAGGATCATAGGGGTTGACATGGGGTGTGCCTCTGATGGTCACGAGGGGGCGGACCACTTGACTGTATCCTTATTGACACGTCAAGGAGGAGACTCCTGGGGATCATTGGGGAAGACAGGGGGTGGACCTCAGGTGGTCCCGGGAGATGGCCCTAGGCGGTGTCAATATGATTATGACCATGTGATTATTGATACTGTGTTGAGCTCTTTTCGGTGCATAGCAGGTGGGTCAAAGGACCTATGTAAAGAAATGATTATAAAATATATTTCAATTCATTCTGTGCACTTCTGGTAAAATATCTTAGAATGCATTTGCATTTTTATTACATTGTTCATTAAACATGCATGGTTTTCGCTTACTGGGCATTAGCTCATGTAGTTCATGCATTGTAGGTGAGTTTGGTGATGTTGGATTTCATGAGCTTACTAGGCAGGCTGCTGGAGCTCCTACAGGTTACTGAGGACAGTGTACATGGATGACGACCTGTTGGACTATGTTGATGGGTCACCTTTCTTTTTGGTCTTGTATTATATTTTGGTTTAGTGTTGTACCCTCTTTTGAAAACTCTGATGTAAATATGTACATGTAAATAGTTGGGTGATGTGGGTTATGCGTTTGGTCATATGGATGTCTGTTGTATTTAATAACAGGGTTTGTTACCTCTTTTGCTTGTGGATAAGTGTTGTCATTTTCTTAAAAGTAAAGTGATCTTGCTTGTTCGTTGTTAAAATGCCACAGGAAAAACAAAATGTGTACATGTATATAGGGTAAGTTGTCAAATTTCACTTTTCATATTGCTTAGTAATGTAGTAATAGGGGTGGGCGTCACAATTAGGTTCATCAAAAACCACATGGATAGACTCTTCTGTGACCATAGTCCTCTTGTTCAGCACTCTGAAAGCTCTACTCTCAGCTGAGTATCCCAAAAAGATCATTCATCAGCTTTAACATCAAAAGCTTTTAAGTTGTCCTTGCTATTATTGTGAAAGAAGCACTTACATCCAAAGATATGAAAATATCCAACATTTGGTTTCCTCCCTGTCCAAACTTCATAAGGGGTTTTGGACAGCTGCCTATTGATCATACACCTATTCTGAGTGTAGCACGCAATATTGATGGCTTCAGCCCAAAATCTCTTAGGCAATCCAACTTTAGCCCTGACTTTGTGCGGACGGTTCTTGGGAACGAGGCAGTTCAAAGCCCAAGCTTTCTCAAAACCATTTTTTATGATTTTGGGGCCAGGGAGTTGGTTTTTTGATGAAGGAATCAAACTGCTAGATCTAATAAACACATCTCAATAAGCTGTCAGTAGGTTTTTTTATCGCGGCATTCTCCTTCTATCTAGTTGTAAATGGAATTATGGAACTCTCTCCCATAGCTGCAGAACTAACCTCCGGTATCCCAAGTGGGAGGAATAAGCGCAATAGCCATCGAGTCCCCAACCCTGATCAAAGACTTGGTTGGATGCGGATCTACTCCACGAGCCTGAAGATGAACAGCACTTGGCCGATTTAAGGAAAACTTTCGAACGAATGCGACAACATGCTTTGAAAATGAAAATCCATTCAATTGGAGTAAAGGCTGAGAATTTTTTAGGATTTCTTGTGCACCACCGAGGTATTGAGATATACAAGAACTAGTCTTCTTATATTTAATAAATGAGAAAGGAAAAGAAAGCAGATCCAAGCCCGACAGATCTCCTCGAATGAGGAGGCCAAAGACTCCGATTTAAAGAAGGCAGGCACACGCAGGTAGAAGCCAGAAGCAATGGCGCCGAAGAAGGGTCTTGGAAGGGAGAGTCTTCTCCTGATGACCCATTTTGCACTTTCAAGTGAGCTTGAGTTTGACCGATCGTCTGTAGGATTGGCCTCCCCTCGTCACCTACTAGTGAGCCGAAAAGCTTAGGGACGCCTCTCGTTCCTCTTCCCCCATTTGACAACCAACCGTATCCCAGAATGTTCGGATGATTCTCTGGCACTAATATATGCTTCAATACTAAAGAAAGGTCTCTTTTTGGGCGACGCTTTCTGCTTACTCTTAGAGTGACCCTTCTCCAGAAGCAAGTAGCCAGCTTCTTTTGAGCCTAAATCGAATATTCAGACCCGGGAGATTTCAAATTTTTTGTTGATGTTGATTAGGCGACACCCGGATTTGAACTGGGAAAAAGGACCCCTCCCCCTATCGATATAACATCTTTTCCCCATAAAAACTTTATTCATTAATAGATCTTATCCCGATTACGGTCCATAGGGTCTATTTCTTAGTTCAAGATCCCTCTTACTAACTGGAATCAAAGAATTAGTAGATCTGTTTCGACCCTTGCAGCTTACTTGAGAATTATGTTCCTCCTTTCAGCTACTCCATTTTTCTGTGGAGTTCTTGCAGCTGACAACTCATGGGCAATACCATTTTCTATACAATACTGAGTTATAATCCCATTGACAAATTCAGTTCCTCAATCATACCTTATCTTGATAATGGTTTGACCCTTCTCATATTGAACTCTTCTCATCAACTGAGGAAGCTTTTGCAAAGTTTCCTTCTTTTTACACATAAAAGTGGTTTATATGTATCTTGAATAATCATTTACCACCACTAAGGTGTATTTGCTTCCACTAATGCTGGCTGGTTCATAGGACCAAATAAATCCATATGCAATAAGTGCAGTATCATGGTTGATGGACTTGGCTTGTCCTTGAATGAAGACTTCATTTGCTTTCCCATATCGCATGCATCACAAATGCTTTTGTTCTTGTATACTGAATCTAGCAATTCTTCCACAAGATGACTCCTTGCAAGCTTATTGATTGTCTTGAAATTGAGGTGACTCCGCTTTTTGTGCCACAACCAACTTGATTCAGCTGTACTTTTGGCTAACAGACATGTGCTTGGGGTAGCAGTTGACCAATCCACTACATACATGTTTTTCGGTCTTGAACCTGATAGCACAACTTCATTGGATTCAACATCCTTGATCTGGAAAACTCCCATGTTGATCCTACAATGTAGCCCTTATCACAGAGTTGGCTGATGCTCAGCAGATTGAAATTTAGCCCTTCAACATAAAGCATCACATTTATTTCTAGTCCATTTTTCCTTATGGGTCTTGTGCCTTTGATCTCTTCTGGAGCTTCATTTCCTCCAAATATGACTTTGGCTCTTTTTGCTTCCTTGAAGTTTGATAAATTCTTTTTATTTCCTATCATATGTCTAGAACAATCACTATCCATGTACTAGGTTTCTTGGCACTCAACTATTCCTTGAACCTGCATCAAGGAAATTAGTTTTTAGGTACCCAAACCTGTTTGGGTCCTGAGGGGTTAGCACTATAAGTTGATCCAACCAACATATAGCCAAATGTTCTAACTCTAAGAGGTTGCCACCTATCGGTTCCATAATCATAATGAACATTTGCAAATTGCTTAGGAGCTTTAGGCTCATAGAATTGTCTCTTTTGTCTGTACGCCTGTCTGTTAGCTTGTGCATTTGCTTTCTTAGGATAGTAATTAAACTTTTGTGCATATTAGGCATTGTGCTTGGGTGCATATATGTGTTGATAATGTTCCTTTGCCTTGGTAATGACTTTTTTTGAGTTTGAGGTCTTTGCCACTTAGACTTGTATCCCTTAAGACTTGGCTGATATCTCATTTGATTGTTCCAATCAGCTTGGCTAGGATAACTTCTACCATTCCCATCATATGGCTTTCTTTGTTGAAACCTCTAGGGCTTTTTGTAGTTCTGTTTTGATTTCACATAATATTTTCTATTTGGAGTCTTCTGATGGACTCTTCTGAATTTAGTTTCAGTTGTCATTTCAGCATGCACTGCTGCCTTTTTGCCCTTGCCTTTATTATATCCTAGGACAACCTGGTTGTGATTGTGTTTGTGAGTTGGTGTGGGTGCAACATATGGTGCATTGGATTTTCGGACTCCCTTATTACTTGAGGATCCTTTTTCTGTAACCACTCTTTGAGTTTGGGCATGCACAAAGGAATTAAATCCTATACCTGTTTTATCTCCATTTTCCTTTTGTATCATTATCAAGTCATCCAATGATTTAGATGCCTTGGTAAATGATGCAATCAAAATTTTCAAATCTTTTTCCCTCTTTTCTATTTCAGCTAAGTCAGCTTGGATCTTAGCTATCTCAGCGTTCAGCTCAGTGTTCTCAGCAGCTATGTGACTTAGAGTACTCATCTCCTTAGTCAGCTGTGAGTTTTGGCTTTTGAGCTGGCTGTTTTTCTCATCTAAAAGTGTGTGCGAGGTTTTTACGTGCTCAAAATATGTCATCATTTTGCCTAATGAATCATAAAGATCAGTGGGTGATGAGGTGTTTGTGTCACTATCACTATCATCAGAATTAGAATGAGATGAGTTAGAGTGTACCTCATCTTCCTATTTTTTGTCCATGAGGCATATCAAAGCCTCTTCTTCCGTGCCTGAGGAGTAATCAGCCTCACTGCTGTCCGACTCATTTGGTTCTTTGCTCTTTACTGTGTCAGCTTCAGCAGCTAACATGACTTTCTTATTTTCTTGTCTTCTCTCTCTGAAGACTTTTCTTTCCTCCTCATTTTTATATTTATTGACTGGTGGATAAGGGCAGTCAACAACAATGTCCTGGCTGTCTGCAGTTCCAGCACAGGTTTTCAACTTTCTAGAAGTCAGCTCTGTCAGCTCTCTGATTACCAGCTCTCTGGTATTCAGTCCTCTGATGGTCAGGTCTCTTGGGTGGTCTATCTTCCTTTGATTTGGAAGGTGTTGACTATCTCCTAGATGATTTACCCTGTTCCTTTTATCGTTCTTGTTGAAGAACTTGTTGAATCTCTTCACCATATGGGCAATCTCCTCCTGGTCAATGGCTTCCTTGGATTCAGCTCTTTTAGTTTCTCCAGCCATGAGTGCAGCTATCTTGGGTACAACTGTATCTTCTTGCCCTTTTCTTCTGAGCTCGAATTCATAAGCCTCCAAATCTGAGAATAGCTTATGGTTGGATGTTCTCTTTAAGTCTATTGAATGTAGGCCATCCCTTCATTTCCCACTCAGCTGGGAGCGCGACATGAGTATCTTCATACACATTTTCTTCTATGTATATTCTTTGCATAGAGCTGAGAGCCTATTGGTGATCCTGTGAATCCTGCATTGAGCTGATCTACACTTTCACCTGCAAGCATTTTGAAATTTTCAAACTTTTGTATAGCAACAGTTAATTTGTTTTCTTTAATTTAATCTGATCTGCACAAATTAAAGTAAGTTTTTCCCAAATTTCTTTAGCCGTTCTACAAGATTTCACTTTGTTAAACATGGTTTTATCGAGGGTTTTATACAAAATGTTCTTGGCAACATTAATAAGTTGTATCTTTTTCTGTCCTTGTTTGTCCACTCACATTGCGGCTTCTCAACCATGGCTGGTCTTGGTGCATGCAGGTATAACATCTTCTTCTTCAGCAGGAGCATCATCTCTTACAGGTCTATTAACTTTCAATATTTGTAGTGGCCCATCCTCAATGACGAGCCATATCTCATTGTGTAGGCTAAAAGATGTGCCGACATGGATATTTTCCAATCATCAAATTCCTCAACAGTAAACTTAGGAATGCGAGTTAGATTTGCTTCCATGATAATAACTTGTTTCGCAAGAAAAAATTAAAACAACAAGTGTTGTATCCTTTGAAAAAAATGAGATCTAGTTCAGTAACTAGTGTGGAAGGCTCAATGAACCAACTGCTCTGATACCACTTGTAGGTCCCAAGGGGTGACAAAGTAAAGTCTAGTGGGAGGGTTAAATAGACTTTACCAACTTTTTGATTTAGTCCTTTTAAAGTTAGAGGTTTTACCACAAGTCAGCTGGGTCCTTGGTGAACAACTTAGTTTACTTGCACAACAGAGTTATCCACTCAACAGCCTCAACTGAGCTGTTGATAAGATAACTCAGCTGATTCAGTTAACTTTTTAAATATTCAGTAGACTTGGTTGTTACAGCGGAAGAATTTCACCTTTGCTTGAAATATGTTTTTCAACACTTGTTTTAAGCATAGTTATTATCAGTTGACTTAGCAAATTAAACAAACAATATTATAGATATGTTATAGTAAAAGTGTGTGGAATATAAATGACACAAGTAATTTTATAGTGATTCGATGATGGGGAAATTCCTCTAATCCCCTCCTATCCAACCCCTGGAGGAATCCACTAATGTAACTGTAACTTTGTTACAAAATGGTGATAATCCAAACTAGGCCTTGATCACACAACTGGGTTTGCTTCAGGGACTCAGATTCTTCCCAAACAGCTATCTTGCTACTTCAGCTCCTTCAAACTCTTGGATTTGTTCACACAACTCTCCAACAATTCCAAAGCTTCTGGTTCGAGCTTGAACCTCACCACACCTCATTCAACCTTGGAGTGTAGACCTCTTATTCTTTTAAACAAGTTTCCCTCTTCACAGTTTGAAGTCGCCTTTCCTTCACTGAGTGTGTTGGATTGATTTTCTTCGAGTTTAGGCTTGAGGATTTGTATAGAATGCTTGAGAGATATTTGCTCTTGCTTTGCAGGTTAGTTTCTATTGCTTTGCTTGCATTCGTGACCTCTTCTTAGAGTATTCCTCAGCCTTTTATAGTGCATGTATGAAAAATATATCCGTTGAAGAGATAGATGTATTTTTCAAACTACACTTTGAGGTTGTTGGCTTGTCTTGTCTTGCAGCTTTGATGTAGACTGATCATTGAATTTAATGCTCTGCAATCTTTCCTTAAACTATAAAGGTTTTCCGGTACATCTCATTGGTTCCTTATTTTTTTGCATTCTTTCAGCAAAATAACTTTAAGACTGGCAGTCTGACACATGCCTACTTTCAGCAAACAATTAACTTTTCTTAGACAACGAATCTCTTCATCTTTCTTTTATCATTTCTGCTGCATAACCCCTTTGACAATCAACTCCACTAATCTTGGAGTGACTCAACTGTAAGTCTACTGACTGAGACAACTTTTCTGTCACTTGACTAAGACTTGTCTTCAATTCACTTAGCTGCCACACAGCTGATTCTTCATCTTGATCTTCAGTCGAGTCCTGTATTCTTCAACTTGGCTGCTTCCACTTAGCTTATAGACTATATCTATTACAAGTTGATTTACAGTAGAATGGGGTGCCAACTTCCTAATATAGGTTTTACATAGTATCATCCAAATCTATTACATAAATTTCCCAACAAGAGTCAAACTAGCATAGTAAATCACATGGAGCAGTTTATCAATTCTTTGGTCTAAAACAGCCCCCACAGAATGATTAGACAATCACACATAATTTCAAAAGGCAATGACCAATCAGGAGCAACAACAACATGAGTAGTAATCAACTTCTATTGCAATGTGTTAAAAGCATTTAAACATTTTTCATCAAAATCAAAAGGGGCATCTTGTGCAAGTAATTTGCAAAGGGGTTGACTTATTTTGGAAAACTACTTATAGAAACCATCATGCCAAAAGAAAACTCCTAATTCCCTTAACATTAATGGGGGGAGGTAATTTTTCGATAACATTAATTTCAACTTTATCAACCTCAATTTCCCTTTTCGAAACCACATGGCCTAAAACAATTCCGCTTGTCACCATAAAGTGGTTTTTTTTTCCGAAATTAAGGTTAAGTTGCACTCAAAAAAACGTTCTATAACCTTAGCCAGTTTATTGAGACAATCAGAATAAGACGACCCAAACACAGAAAAGTCATCCATAAATACCTCAACGAAGTCCTCCACCATGTCAAAAAAAACTGAAAAATACACCTTTGAAAAGTTGTTGGTGCGTTGTAAATCCCAAACGGCATCCGTTGGAATGCGAAAGTCCCAATCGTTCAAGTGAAAGTAGTTTTGGCTTGATGCTCCGGTGCGATAGCCACTTGATAATATCCTGACAAACCATCCAAAACGTAATATAACTATGTATGTCCTATAAGTTTGTCAATCATTTCACCAATAAAAGGGAGGGGGAGTGATCTTTCTTAGTAGTAACATTCAATTTTCTATAATTTATGTAAATCCTCCACCCAGTCGTGGTCCTGGTGGGAATAATTCATCTTTCTCATTTTATATATCTGTATCCAACTCTTTTTCGGTACAACGTGCACCGGAATCACCCATTCACTATCAGTAATTGGGTATATCACCCTTTCAGCTAGGAGTTTTCATACCTCTTTTTTCACTACTTCCATCATAATGGGGTTCAATATCCTTTGAGCTTCTCTACTAGGCTTAGCCCCCTCTTTTAAAATGATTCTATGCATGCACATCGAAGGACTAATCCCCTTGATATAACTCAACCCCCAACCTATCGCATTCTTAAATTTTCTAAGTACCACCAACAATTTTCCCTCTTCTTCTTTAGAAAGCACGTCAGAGATAATCATTGGCTTCGGCTCACCTTTTTTTAAAAACACGTTTTTCAGATGGTTAGGGGGTTCTTTTAACTCGAATTTTCGTTGGGGTTTACTATCTATGTCTTCTAGCGGCAAAAATCTTCATCACCGCCTCGTTCAAGGCTAGCCCATATGTCTTCCATGACGTCAAAAATATCATTCTGCTCAAGAAATAAAGTATCAACAATATAATCATGCAAAAATGTATTTTCGACCGCTTTATCAATTAAATCAACGAAAGATCAATTTTCAAGTGACACATGCGAGAGGATGTGGTTAGTATCAGAGATACGAAAAGTTACAGTTGCACCAAGCATAATCATAGTCATGCGTCCATTTTTAACGTTAATAAGTGTGTGCGTGGTGGCCATAAATGGGCGGTCCAATAAAAGTGTGTGCTCATTACCATGATTCTGCACTTTCCTTACTTCTAATACAATAAAATTAATAGGAACAATGAGACCACCCTCTTTTATCGAAATATCTTCCACAATACCTTTTGGACACCTAATTGACCGATCAGCAAGTTGAAGACAGATTCTAGTGGGCTTTAATTCCCCTAGATCAAGTTGTTTAAAAATTGAGTAAGGCATCAGATTAATACTGGCCCCCAAATCGAGCATCCCAGATGTCTCTTTACCATTTTCCATTGCAATTTTAATAACCAAACTACATGGATCTCGCTGTTTGGGGGGGAATTGATGGTGAAGACTTGCACTCGCAACTTTTGAAACTATTACCTATTCGTGTCGCCATATTTCCTCTTGTTGCAAGCGAGTTCTTTAAAGAATTTTACATATGCTTGCACGTTTCTAATAACATCTAGAAGAGGTAAATTAACATTAACCTTAGATAACATGTTATAGAAATCTAAGAAATGCTTATCATGTTTTTCGTTCAGAAGGTGACTCGGGAAGGAAATCGTATGTTTGTGAGGATTGCCGGTTTTGTACAAGATGTATCCTCCCCTCTTCCACTTTTTGATTGTCTTTTGAATTCAGAGCCTTCGGTATCTCTTCATCGCCTGCATGGTTAGTCAAAGTAGTAGGAAATGGAATTTTAACTTTATTATCAATAACCTTACCACTTCGCAACACGGTGACAACTTGGTCTTATTCTGGTTGGCTAGGTAGCTTCTCTTTATTGACCACATGTTGAGCGATTTCACCAACTAGAGTGGCCAATTTAACAACTTGAGTCTCAATACGCTTAAATGAGGCTTCTATAGATTCAAACCGCTGATTATTGGCCTCTTGAGTTTTCTTGCTAACTTGGATGAATGAACTCAAGCTTTCTTCAATAGACAGAGGTCGTGATTGGTTTGATGGATGACCTTGGGGTTTCGATGGCCTCAGATAAATTTGAGATGGATTTTGTGAATTGCCCCAACTAAAGTTCGGATGATTCCGCAACCTGGATTGTAGGTCTGAGGGAAAGGATCATTTCGAGGCATGTGTTGATAGCCCTGGATAGCGTTAATGTCCTCAGCCTATTGTTCAAACATAACATTACAAACATTGTCCTCGTGACCAAATTCGCAGAAAATCCCACATGGCTCGGCACAGGGATGGGAGGCTGGTGGATGCCCCCTTGTAGCCAACAATTTCACTTGCTTAGTCAATTCAGCCAGTTGTTTTATCACATCGTAGCTCGGGGCTACTTCATTTACGGAAGTCCATTTTCTTCTGGCACTCTTTTGTTGTGAATTAGTGCTCATCATCTCCAAAAGATCGTAAATTTCTTATGTCGTGTGTTCACCCATGTCACCCCCAGTGGCATTGTCAACCATATATTGATAATTATGTGGTAACCCATCATAGAAAAATTGGTTCAACAATTTCATTGGGTAGTGATGATGTGGGCATTTAGTCTGTAAATCCTTAAAGCCAATCCAAACCTTATGAGAAGGCTCGCCATCCATTTGACTAAAAATAGCTATTTTAGCTCGTAGATGAAGTTTTCTGATGTGAATAGTACCTACCCATGAACTTACTGTACACCGTCTCTCAATTAGTAAGAGAGTTGGGAAGTAGAGACATAAGCTAAGTATTTTCCTAGTCCTTCAGAGTGTATAGAAAACAGTGCATCCGAAACGGATCCCCATCCAAATCTTGTAGAGGAAAAATTTGGATGACAAAATATAATTCTCAAATGAAGTTGAGAGGATCTTCATTGGGCATCCCATAGAATGGCGGCAACTGATTCAAGTGTATAGTTTTTAGCTCATAGTTTCGTGCTGCTTGTCCCAAAGTTATGCAAGAGGTCGCAGTACCATTCACAGGGCATGCAAACTCATGCATTGAAGGCTGGCGTGCCTCCACGTTGTTTCTATTTCAATTATCACCCATCTCTAGTTCGTAGCCTGTTTGTTCTTCCTTTGAAACGTGATCGTGAGAATTCTTGCTACTATCCGTAGAATCGCCTCCTTGTTTCCTTGTACATCTCGCAACTCGATGGATGTCGTCCATGAAAGGCACAAGGTCCCGGTTGGGATTTCTACGTCCTTGCATAAACAACACTAGAAAAACAGATCAAACACGCATGTGGAATAGAGTAATCAAAAGGAAAACAAAAAGAATCATAAACAAAAAATAAACAAAAAGAATCTTAATCTAGAAACAAGCGAAATAAACACAATAATTATTACACCTAAAGCCTTCCCCGACAACGGCGCTAAATTTTTTGTTTGATCCCTAAACACCTATAAAAGACTAACAATCCTCGCAAGAGAACGAGATCAATTGTAGGTAGTAAGTTAACCACAAGTTATTTCTCAAGAAAAACTTAGCTGGCAAATACTTATTATGCATCACAATAAACAAAAAATAAATCATAGACTCTCTAACCAGATTTGTTTGATTTTAATTACCTAAGGAAAAACAAATAAGAAACCTATTAAAACTAAACACAAATAAACCCGATGAAAACAATATTGATAAAACGTCTAGGATTTCGTAATCATCTCATCAAACTTGCAAGCAGAATATCAACTAATTGATCATGCGATTAATAATTACAGAAAATAGATATAAACTAGGCCTAGATCTGATAACTCAGGTATTCACAGATTAAGTCTATCCATAACCAATTTGCTATTTTCATTAACCAAGTTAGATATTACATCTCTGATTCATATCTAACCCCCAAAATAAATTTAGTCTAGGAACAATATATTCTCTCGATCTCAATTATTCCCTCAAAATTCAAAAGTTGATCAGATAATCATTTATCAAATAAAGCAATTCATTCGGAAAAGCAAATCAATTAGTCATATTCATGCTTGTTTGAATCAAATCATCCAAATTCTAGAACAAAAAAGTTATTTCATGTGTGGGGATGGGATCATAATTTCAAATAAAGAAAAGAAAACAATCATAAACTTCATCATGTAACAATAATAATCACCAAACAATTGAAATCAGATAAAGAAGATGAAGAAATATTACGCTTTGATTAGGCGGCAAAATAACTTCGATGGGGCGAACCCAAGCAATCCCAATGTTAAATGGAAGAGAAAATAACAAAAACCTAAGGTTTAAATAAGTAAAGGTGTTCGAAAGTAAGGGCTCCCCAAATCCTATTTATAAGCCTAGAGTTCTAAAAAATATAGAAGAGCCAAATATTGGAAGTAAAATCGAAAATTTTGTGGTCAGCAAGTCAATGAACACGCCCACGCGCGCCATCGCGCGCCCGCTCGCCACGCTGTGTCGGTCTCATCTGTGCACTCGTGCGAGGCCTCATGCCCATCTTCAGCCGATGTGCTTCGCACGCCCGTGCGCCTGCTTGTCTCTCCACACCCCGTCGCCCACTACGTGACTAAGCGCCTGTCAACCAGCGTACCTCTTTAGTGCCCGTTTTTTCCATTTTCACCCGCTTTCAACCTCTTTTGACCATGATCTATATAAAAATGACACAAATACCCAATATAATACTCGACACGATAAACAATATGTAAAGCTAAGGAAATATGCATAATCACACACAAAAGAAAATAAAAAATCACACAAAAATCATACTAAAAAGCATGCAAAATAGCAACCAAGCAAATAAGTCCATAAGAATGATTATTCTAGTTTTAATATTGGTTCAAGAGCCAACCTTAAGTCTGGTCTATTTGAATGATTATTCTAGTTTTATATATTGGTTCAAGAGCCAACCTTAAGTCTGGTCTATTTGAATGATTATTCTAGTTTTATATATTGGTTCAAGAGCCAACCTTAAGTCTGGTCTATTTAGATTCATTTTATCTTGCTCCATTTTAATGATCAGTTATTGTATCACTCGTTATACAAAATTGTGTTTGTCTAAATGCAATATTAATGGTGAATATCTTGTTCGTGAATTTTGATGATTATACGAGAGATGTATAGTGAAATGCTACAACATTGTACCGCTTTATTATTCACAAAGTTAACAGTATCACACTTATTTCCATCAATTTTTTGGTAGTCTAATTGAAACATGCATATTATGTAACAATATGCATTTTGAACAACCACGTCAAAGAAAGATGAAAATCAGTAAATTTGCAAGAATATCGTATCATTATAGAGAAGTCCACAGACCTTCGATTTCACCATAAATACGCCCAAGACATATATAAGGCCCTGAAACATGGCCACGCCTTATTTGATTGTTAGTTAGGATCAAAAGTTTTTTATAATCTCTAATTTGATTATTGAACAACTGATTGCTGACATTGACCAGGAACATCCATTTTGAATTTTAAAAGAAAGGTTTGAAAAATATTTATGCGGACTCTGATGGAGAGATGCATTGGAGCACTGATGTGTATGCTTGTCTGTAAAAGTATGGTCAATAAAAAGCTAGCAAGGAAGAATGTGTGGTGCTAACCTTAAGTCTAAGAATATATATTCTCTTTCATTTCTTATCGGGATTCAATGGTGCGTGGTGGACCACTCCATCATTATATAGAACTCTCACGGGCTTTTCTCGACAATCCTTAGAGAAGGAAGAGAGAGGTCTAGCTACAACTTGATACAGAGTCTTATAGGAAATGAATGAACAATCTCCATACTCTTTCTGCTCTAAAGGTTGTTGAGAAAAACTTATTACGCAACACACAAGTTCGTGCCACTTTATGTTTAGGAAATTCTCCAAAATAACCATAGTACACAGGAGAAAAAGAAAAAGGTATATTCATTGATTAGTCAATTGGAAGGAAGCATGCCACAGGCAACTCAAATAAGAAAAGGTGGCCATCGATGCTATGATATCCAACAATCTTAAATCATAATCATAATCTATCTATACTTATCATAAAAGTGTAAATGTTTCTTAAAAATTTTGATTAGACAAACATATCCTTTTGACCTAGTAAATTTCAAGAATAACTAAGTAATTTGATATTTATTTAGCTTTTACTTTTTTAATTATAAGACAAGTGACTTTTTATATTCTACACTTCAAAAGTATTGATGATGGTCAATATAAAGCTAGCAAGGAAGAATGTATGGTGCTAACCTTAAGTCTAAGACTATATATTATCTTTCATTTTTTATCGGGATTCAATGGTGCGTGGTGGGCCACTCCATCATTATATAGAACTCTCATGGGCTTTTCTCGACAACCCTTAGAGAAGGAAGAGAGAGGTCTAGCTACAACTAGATACAGAGTCTTATACGAAAGGAATGAACAATCACCATACTCTTTCTTCTCTAAAGGTTGTTGAGAAAAGCTTATTACGCAACACGCAAGTTCGTGCCATTTATGTTTAGGAAATCCTCCAAAATAACCATAGTACACAGGAGAAAAAGAAAAAAGGTATTTTCACTGATTAGTCAATTGGAAGGAAGCATGCCACAGAGGCAACTCAAATCAGAAAAGGTGGCCACCGATACTATGATATCCAAAAATTTTAAATCATAGTCATAATCTATCTATCTATATCTATACTTATCTTAAAAGTGTAAATATTTCTTAAAACATTTGATTAGACAAACATATCCTTTTGACCTAGTAAATTTCAAGGGTAACTAAGAAATTTAATATTTATTTAGCTTTTACTTTTTCAATTATAAGACAAGTGACTTTTTATATTCTACACTTCAAAAGTATTGATTCTTTTACTTATAACTCTTAAAATATTTTGAAATTTTAAATAATATTTGTTTCGTATTAAACTACATTTTGAGAGCTTTCTAACAATATGTGATAAGCATACGTATGAACTTCACATAAGAAATTTTTTACCATTTGAAGTTCAACACTATGTAAAAAAATAAGAATTTATGTTTGTTTGATAGTTGATTATATAAAAAGGGACAGAAAAAAGAAAGATCATTTAAAAGTAAAAATATAAAAAGAAAATAATTTTAAAAATTTTGGTGTTTTGATGCGAATTGCACGTAAGAATACATAGTCCCCTTTATTTTATATATGGTATTAAATACCCAACCCTTGCTAGAAGCATACTGGATTGCCCACATTGCTGCGATCAGTTCAGCCTCAAACGCATATCCCGAACCACAATGATGTACGAAACATCCTCGAAAAAAGCCTCTAAAATTTCAGAAGACCCCCAAAATTTTAAATCATAGTCCCGGAGGAACTCTATCTATCTATATCTATACCTTATCCAGTGTAAATATTTTTAAAACCTCCACAATCTTAGACTTGTCTCATATCCTTTTGAACTCGCAAATTTCAAGGGTAATAAGAAATTTGTTGGTTTATTTACAACCCCGATCCAATGATGATGATTCTTACTCTCAATTATTGTCGCGGTGACGATTTCACTTCAAAAGTATTTTTGTTGTGAAATATATCTCATTCCGAAATGCCAAATGAGCCATATTTGTTTCGTAGGATAGCCACACGCATTTTGAGAAAGTAACATGCTCATAAGCATGAATTGAAGATTCATTAAGAAATTCATTAGCCATTTCATTAAAGTCTATGTAAAAAAATAAGAATTTAATGGGTTGTTTGATAGTTATTCAAAAATCCATCACCGAAAAGCCCCCAAAGACACATGAGACAAATAAATGATCATTGATTAAAATTCAAAATAAAAAAGAAAATAATTTTAAAACTTTTGGCTCGTGTAAATCCAAGATGCGATTGTGGATAGCCCACATAGTCACCATTTTATTCCGGGATGGTATTAAATACCAAGAACCCTTTGACCACCGGATACTTGGGATTGCCATGATCATATGCGGCCTTAGAGAAACCAAACCATCCTCTGAATTCAGCCAAAAACGTGTATCCATAGAGTTAACCAATAGGGGACGCGTACAAACATCCTCGAAAATAAGTCTCCACAAATGCGAAGGTGAAATGCCATGTCCCGTTATAAAAGTAGTCACCCGCGATGTCGGAATAGATATATGTATTCTTCTCGGGATACCAATTTTTGCTGCTTAGAATAAATCTTCAACCAATTATCAATCCAAAATAATACCTCGGAACTAGCCCATGCGGGATCCAGGAATCCTCCAAGCAAGACGCGAAATGAAAGGTCAATCCCCGATCCAATGATAGAAGATTCTAATAAAGTACCTCCATGGATTGTCGCGGCGTCGAAATCATCGCCTTTGAGTGGTGAAAATCATCATTCCGAATTCCAAATGACCTTCCAGAAAGGATAGCCATCAAGAAAGTTGTAACATGCCAACAATCAATCGAACGAAGATTCATTCAATCCGAGTCGTATTCACCGGTTCAACTAAACGTCATACCAACCAAACTTTGAATTCACATTCTCTCCAAATGAAGTTATGCATTGCCCTTTCCATTTGCTTGAGCAACGTGCGGGGCCATTTGTAAATCATCATTGTGTGGACAAATGAGCTAGTAATCACTGAATTAACCAGGCAAACTCGACCAGCAAGGGAAAGAGACGAACCTTTCCATCGTCTGAATTTGAGGATGATCTTATCAAAGACGGGCTGAAGATCCGCAACCTTAGGAGCCCACTTGAAGATTGGGGCACCTAGATAAACTGCGGGGAACGTCCCAGGTTGTATCCCCATGATTGTCTGCACCCTTCCACGAATATAAGATGAGACCCGGGTTCCAAAATAAACTTTGGATTTGCGAGGATTGAATGCTTGGCCCGAAATATCTGCATAAAGGTTGATAATCTGGAGAAGGATACGGGCGTTGGCTGAAGAAGCTCCACACATAATAACAATATCATCGGCGTATATGATAGATGATGGAAAGTTGATACGTCTGGGCGCGACAAACGGAGCAAGCCGATTACGCTCAACCATAACTTCAATAAATTTACTAAGTAACTCTTATGCGATGCAAAACAGTAACGGGGATAAAGGATCACCTTGTCTAACTCCTCAAAAACAAGGGAAGTACCCCACATGCATCCCATTCAGAAGAACTAAAATTCTGGACGACCGAAGAATAACATCCACCCATTGAATAAAGATCTCAGAGAAACCAAAGCGCCGCAAAACGTGAAGTAAGAAATCCCATTTCAAAGTATCAAATGCCTTACGGATATCAATCTTCAAGATCATATTCATATCCAATCTACCTTGCAAGACATTGAATCCTTCAGAGACTATTGCAATACAGTCAAGAATCTGCCATCCTGGGACAACCCCGAACTGAGTAGGTGATAAATATGTAGTAATAATCGAACCCAAACGCGTAGCCAAAATCTTAGTAATAATCTTGAAAAAAAAATTACTCATGCCGATCGAACGGAAGTTCTCAATAACATTAGCATCCTTGGTCTTTGGGATTAGCGCCATAAAACTAGCATTCAAACCTAGAGGTAGGGACGAACTAATGAAGAAAAACCTGACCGCGGCGATCACCTCGACGGAAATAACATCCCAGAAGTGACGGTAGAAAATCCCACTGAAACCGTCTGGCCCTGGCGAGCTATCCGAATCCACATCAAATATTGCTTCCTTAACCTCATGCTAGCATTATCAGCCGCCCCCACCCTGGGAGAAATCACCTGATCAATACAGGAGTAATCCAGAATGATACTCCCATTATCCGCAAAGAGCTCCTTATAAAACGAAATAATATGATTCCCAAGAATCGCTGTATCCTCAGTATAACTGCCATCCACCATTAGACCCTGAATCCCCAAGCGCCCACTGTGAATCTAGCTTTGACGATGATAAAATGTCGTATTACGATCCCCATCCTTAATCCAGGCTGAGCGAGACCTTTGCTTAAGGAATTCAGATGTAATAGAAATGTCTGAGAAAGCAGCTTCTGGGCGTCCAGCTCCTGATCTCGACGAGCAGCTGTATAACCCAAGCTCTCAATATCTGCCTGAATCTGACGAACCTGCTTCATCTGATACTCTACCCTACGATTCACATCTCCAAAAACATCCATGTTCCAAACCTTAATATCTTGCCTCAACCTCTTTAGCTTCCACATAACGCACAACGGAAGGTTGGCGCTGTGGAAGGCGCAGACCAAGAGGTAGTAACCAAATCCCGAAACGTGTCATGATGGACCCACATACGCTGAAACCGAAATGACACCGGACCCCTGCAAATGGAAGATGAGCAAGAAACCAAAATAGGGTGGTGATCAGATCCAATGCGTGGAAGCACCAAGCCCTTGACAACTTGCCAAAAAGAGAAAAATTGACAAGTTGCTAGGGCTCGATCCAGCTTAGCCTGGAGGAGAGATAGAGGCCTTCGGGGGGAGCACCAAGTAAATGATTTTCCCATAGTCGGCACTGCAAACAAACCAACATCCTCCAAGAAATCCCTAAAATCTTGACAAGAGGCTTGGGATAAAGTATCACTGCCAGAGCGCTCATGATGTCCCAATACCACATTGAAATCCCCAATAAGAAGCAGATCAGTAAGACCCAAATTCCTCAAATCCAACCAGAGCGCGCGCCGAGCAGTATGATCACACAAACCATGAGTAAAACCAACATGAAAAACCATGGAACCAAATTGAACTTGAAGAACAATACATTGAGTTGAAGACCAAACCTGATGAAGGACAGAGATGCCAGCATCACAGAAGACCCAAATGTCAGGACGTCCATTAGCCTGGAAGCTTTGCGCCACGAACCTCAATCCCAAATTATTCCAATAAGAGTCCGAGATCGATGAAATGTCCACTTTAGGCTCACAAACAGCTAAAATGGAAGGTTTGTGTTTATGACATAACGCCTTTAGAACATTACGAGAGGCAATATTCCCAATCCCCCGGATCTTCCAGAAGATGCAATTAATTGGGATGGTGGGAAGGGTGGCGCCCGTGTCGATCGCACGGTAAAAATAGGCGTGTGGTGCATTGCAGAGTCTGACGATTGAGAATAACCCACTTCATCTGCATAATCTACCCATCTCTTGGAAGCTGCAAAGTTCATCTCGTGTGGTTTTGTGCGCTCCGTTTCAATAGTAATGTCATGAACTGGTGGCGACGGGCCCGACGTAACATCCTGGAGAATTCTAGCTTTAGCCGAGTCCAAGGAGTTGTCCCGGAAAGCACGGATAAGAGCTCGAATAGGCTTCCCCAAAGGATACTGAACCATAATAGGCATAGTGGTGGAGACCGTGCCGGTGTTGGAAGTATTAGCCTTGGGAGATGACTCCCTAGCTGGATAATCGGCTTGGAAATTTGCGGATTGCTGATCCTGGGAGTCGACTGAACCAACGGCCTCAAAGGTGTTACCAAGGTGGATGTTTGTAGAGCAAGTGACTATTGCGTGGGGAGGAGATCTTGCACGCATAGCCGAACCGGTATTTCCCACTTAGTCATGAACGGCCTTGCCCTTGTCCTGCTTGTAACGCCCCGAAATTTTAAACTATAAAATGTGTGCAAATATTCATTTTACCATATATTATTTTTTTTTCCATAAGAAACATGAGAAAGACAACTCGTTATAGCGAACTATTTAATTTTCAAAAGAACAAGAATTACAGTGGAAACAATCGCATAAAATAATTTGAATAAAAATTGACATCTACATATAATTCTAACAAACCATTTTGACAGTGAAAGACTTTGAAAAATATCGCGTACATATTTTTATTTATAAGAGAAAATAGGCCTGTAAATATATTTCATTAAAAATTCAATAACGACAGCGGAAGCAAATTATAAAGTGTAGAAAATTCATATATTCATTTATTTCTAAGAAATTCGCTCATTTACTAATTTATAATATAATGAAGAAATATCCATTTTTGTCTATTTACATAAATAAGCTTAGAAAATCATAGTAATTCAATCATTTATTATTATTACTCGAAAATTCCCTAGAAAATGGATGTTTGTTCTCAACACCAATCAATTATCACACATAATCTAGCATCATAGGTAAATACTTAAAAATGATAATTTGTTTAACAATTTCTCATTCATTTGAAAATTAATATTTAGAAAAAGACATCACTCTAGCAGTTGTATAGGAAAATCATAATTCACTCAATAATTTCTTGTTTAATTAAAATCACCATTTAAAAATAAAAAGAACATTACTCCAATAGTTTCATAGGCCACCCATTATCCACCGCCAATAACCATCGCCGACTCCTTAACCTACAAAATTTGTTATATGTGGGGTGAGCAACAGAGCTCAGTGGAGTATAAATTGTCCAAGCTAAATACACAGATATCTCACAAAGATATGCAAATATAATCCAATATGACATAGTATAGATCTTTTGAAAAACCGTAGACATAGACATGGGTAGCACTGCAGGGGTTCCACCTGAGAGATACATCAACCCCGGACCTCTTGAGTCCCTGGCTCATGGGGCCTAAGCAACTGTACTACATATTCATGCAAAATAATCTAAGCATTTAACAAGGACAATAAAGTTTAGAAAAACAAACCCCACCTTGAAACGTAGCTTGAAAATAAGTAGAACTTAAAAGTGTTGGATGCAAGCACGTCTAATCCTCGTTCGATAAATCGCCTAACAATAGAAAAATAATACTAGTCAAGACCTCGAATATTCTAAACTTAAAACTTAAAAATAATAATCTAAAAATCCTAATTTAGGGGCTCGTTAGAAAATAACACTTTATAGGGTTTGAATGAAGAGTTGGAAATTTTAGGGGTCAAACCTGGAAATATACTGAATTTGAGCTGTGGATTGAAATTTGGTAAAAATTATGGTTGGTGAAAAGGGTCACTTTGGTCAAAATTCCCAAATGAGAAATCAATCTGCAACTCCTTCTTCTCCTCTTCTTCCCTATTTTTTTTCTTCTTCTAATCATCCCAACTTTCTTCTTCGTCACCAACACATCATCATCTTCCTTTATTTTACTTTTTCTTTTTCCTTCTCTGTTTCCCAGCAACAATGTCCTCCAAATCCCCTTTTCTTTCATTTCTTATTCATATTTCTTCTTCCCATCCCCGTCGCCCCGCCTCTGTTTCTCCTCTCACCTTCTTCTTCTTCTTTTTTTCTCTTCTTACTATCTAGTCTACCAGAATACAACGACAAAGAGGGGACACTACGTGGCGGCGCGACGAGCAATTTCCGACGGCTTTTGGGCAGAAAGGGATTGGTTTTGGGCTTAACGGGTTTGATTCGGGTTTGTTCTTTGACGGTGGTTTTTGGGATTTCCGACAAAAATCAAGATTGGTTGGTATCTCACGACAGTGATTCGGTTTTAGCTAGGTTTATTCGGGGATTTTCGGCAGGTGTTCGTGCGTTTCAAATTTTAGGTCTGAGAATTGATTTTCTGGTTTGGGTAGTAGAAAGTTATTGTGAGGGATGATGAAGATGATGGTGATAAGATTGCGGTAGTTTGGTTTGTAACAGATGGTGGAATTGAAAACAAAGAGATTGTACCCTTTTTCTTTTTTTTTTTTGAAGTATGATTTTGTTACCAGGAATGAAAATAAGAGAAGAATAGCAGAATGCTTGATCGTGTGTATGAATAGTGTAATTAGGTCAACTTACCTAAAACTCATATGTCACTCGTGCCTCATAAATCTGATCTCTAAGTACAAGTCGTTTAACCAATATTTCAGTAATTGATTCAATCTCAAGAGGATGTGACAACCTCGATTATCAACTTAGCAAACTCTTTCACCAGTTATTCTTGTTCTGTGGGTAACCTAGTCAACTCTCCTCTATGTTATTAAAATCTTCATCATATTACTCCGTCCTCTGAAACGTCTCACATTTTCTTGTCAATCTGGTCATTTGTTATGTCATCTCCAAATAAAAACTCTTTTCATACCTTATGTAGTACCCAAAGGGGTCTAGAAACCTTGAAATTCATTCACAACCGTAATTGCACTTCATTTCTTAGCAACTTGACTTTATTCAGGTCGACTTATATTCCTCATGCGATCAACTTGACCAATAAATATTACATAGTTTAATCACAACTTAAACTTGTTAAAACTCAGTGGGTGATATTGAGACCTCAAATAGATCCTAAATAAGACACTACTAGATCCTTTAAGTAATCAAATGAATCATTCATCATTAGCACTGGGTACTTGTTTTGTAATCCAATAAAATCTCCATATAATCAATATACTCCATAGATCCATCTTATCTTAACAAACATGATTGGCTCTCCTCAGGATGATACTCTAGGTCGGATATGTCCTTTAACCAATAATTTTTGTAATTGCACATTCGATTCTTATAATTCCTTCAACGCCATCCTATGAGTGATTTTGATATCGTGTCGTCCCAAGTAAAAAGTCAATGGTAGATTCTACTTATCTATCCAGTGGAATCCCAAATGAAAGTTTCTAAAAATATGTTACATAGTTTCGAATAACTAATCATATTGACCATTCCAAATTAAAATATTCGTAGCTTAATGCACTCCGAGTACCTCCACCAATTTCTTTTTTTTAAAACTTTCTATTGTCTCTTTTTCCTGACATAAGTCGGGGTACAATATTATCCCTTGTTTTATAGAAAATAAACTCACGCATTGAAATATTATCTCCTTATGTACTTATCGACTCTTACGAAGTTAGTCCATGCCTAAGATCATATCAAAATCTCTCATTCCTATAACATATATATCCACTTCTAAATCCTTTCCATTAACCTTGAGTTTCATGACTTTAGACATCCGAATATGAATTTGTGTCTTTTCCAATTGCTATACTAACATCATAACCATCCCAAAGTATCATCATTAACTCTTAAAGAAAATGAACATGACGTAAACCATAAATATTGATCAACTTGAAAGCCATTAAAGTCTATCCAATATCTATGTTGTTAGCATTCTACTCATAGTCAATCCTAACCTTCTAGATCGCCTATAAATCCGTAATGAACCTCAAGTATTCTATCACAATTGGTCATCATCCGGTCCCTCTAGAGTTTGTATATTGTTCTCTATATCTCTCTATAGAATTCATCAATATCTCGCAATATTTCAATAGTCATATTCTAACGTATGTGCTATGCATCCATGAAATATAATTTGATCATCCTTTTTTTTTTTGCAATAGAAATCATGTAATTTTCGGTAAAGAGAGAAATAGCAATAGCGATGCAGCGATACTTGATAATGGCGTAAAAAAGAAATAGCAATAGAACTTTTGAAAATTTAACTTCATACCTTGGCTTCGGAGTTGGCGTGGCATAGCGGTGGTGGATACATAGACTCTTTTCTTTTATTTTAAAAAAAAACTTTTGCTTATACATTTATCAGAGTACACACACACACACTTAGGAAACTACAAGTAGATTTTTTTTTTTTGCAAGTCTACAGGAAGGTAGACCCGCTCTGATACCACCTGTAACGCCCCAAAATTTTAAACTATAAAATGTGTGCAAATATTCATTTTACCGTACATTATTTTTTTTTCCATAAGAAACATGAGAAAGACAACTCGTTATAGCGAACCATTTAATTTTCAAAAGAACAAGAATTATAGCGGAAACAATTGCATAAAATAATTTGAATAAAATTTGACATCTACATATAATTCTAACAAACCATTTGACAGTGAAAGACTTTGAAAAATATCACGTACATACTTTTATTTATAAGAGAAAATAGGCCTGTAAATATATTTCATTTAAAATTCAATAACGACAGCGGAAGCAAATTATAAAGTGTAGAAAATTCATATATTCATTTATTTCTAAGAAATTCGCTCATTTACTATTTTATAATTTAATGAAGAAATATCCATTTTTGTCTATTTACATATATAAGCTTAGGAAATCATAGTAATTCGTCATTTATTATTATTACTCGAAAATTCCCTAGAAACTGGACGTTTGTTCTCAACACCAATCAATTATCACACAGAGTCTAGCATCATAGGTAAATACTTAGAAAATGATAATTTGTTTAACAATTTCTCATTCATTTGAAAATTAACATTTAGAAAAAGACATCACTCTAGCAGTTGTATAGGAAAATCATAATTAACTCAATAATTTCTTGTTTAATTAAAATCTCCATTTAAAAATAAAAAGAACATTACTCCAATAGTTTCATAGGCCACCCATTATCCACCGCCAATAACCATCGCCGACTCCTTAACCTGAAAAATTTGTTATATGTGGGGTGAGCGACACAGCTCAGTGGAGTATAAATTGTCCAAGCTAAATACACAGATATCTCACATAGATATGCAAATACAATCCAATATGACATAGCATAGATCTTTTGAAAAATCATAGACATAGACATGGGTAGCATCTGCAGGATTCCACGCGGGGATACATCGACCGGACCTCTTGAGTCCCCGGCTCATGGGGCCTAAGCAACTGTACTACATATTCATGCAAAATAATCTAAGCATTTAACAAGGACAATAAAGTTTAGAAAAACAAACCCCACCTTGAAACGTAGCTTGAAAATAAGTAGAACTTAAAAGTGATGGATGCAAGCACGTCTAATCCCCGTTCAATAAATCGCGTACAATAGAAAAATATACTAGTCAAGACCTCGAATATTCTAAACTTAAAACTTAAAAATAATAATCTAAAAATCCTAATTTAGAGGCTCATTAGAAAATAACACTTTATAGGGTTTGAATGAAGAGTTGGAAATATTAGAGGTCAAACCTGGAAATATACTGAATTTGAGCTGTGGATTGAAATTTGGTAAAAATTATGGCTGGTCAAAAGGGTCACTTTGGTCAAAATTCCCAAATGAGAAATCAATCTGCAACTCCTTCTTGTCCTCTTCTTCCCTATTTTTTTTTTCTTCTTCTAATCATCCCAACTTCCTTCTTCGTCACCAGCACGTCATCATCTTCCTTTATTTTACTTTTTCTTTTTCCTTCTCTGTTTCCCAGCAACAATGTCCTCCAAATCCTCTTTTCTTTCTTTTCTTATTCATATATCTTCTTCTTTCCATCCCCGTCGCCCCGCCTCTGTTTCTCCTCTCACTTTCTTCTTCTTCTTTTTTTTTTCTTCTTACTATCTAGTCTACCAGAATACAACGGCAAAGAGAGGACACGACGCAGCGGCGCGACGAGCAATTTCCGCCGGCTTTTGGGCAGAAAGGGATTGGTTTCGGGCTTAATGGGTTTGATTCAGGTTTGTTCTTTGATGGTGGTTTTTGGGATTTCTGACGAAAATCAAGATTGGTTGGTATCTCACGACAGTGATTCGGTTTTAGCTGGGTTTATTCGGGGATTTTCGACAGGTGTTCGTGCGTTTCAAATTTTAGGTCTGAGAATTGATTTTCTGGTTTGGGCAGTAGAAAGTTATTGTGAGGGATGATGAAGATGATGGTGATAAGATTGCGGTAGTTTGGTTTGTAACAGATGGTGGAATTGAAAACAAAGAGATTGTACCCTTTTTTTTTTGAAGTATAATTTTGTTGCCAGGAATGAAAATAACAGAAGAATAGCAGAATGCTTGATCGTGTGTATGAATAGTGTAATTAGGGTTGTGGGTTTGTATTTATGGGTTTAATTAGGGTTAAGTGTTTTTAATCTCACAGTACTCCAAACATATGCTAAAAGATACAAAAAGATTCGATTTATATGGAAATTTGGTATCTCGATATTCTAGAATACTACTAGAATTGGACTTGAAAGATTGGGCTTGAATAAAAAAAAAGAGGAAATACCACAAAATACCCTGATTTTTAGAAAAAAGACAAAAATACCCACCCATCACAAAAATACCCCACCCACTCCATCCCATGACAAAAATACCCTACTTTTGGTTTCAAATCCATCAGTCGCTCCTCAACTTTCACCCCAAATGAAACTCTCATCCTCTATCATCATCGTCCTCCTGTGATATATCGAGTCTCTATTTCCATGGCTTGAAATATGGGAAAAGCCATCTGAGACACAGTCCACAATTTCTTAAGGTATGAATTTTTTTAGTTGCCTTAACCTATGGGTGTACTGTGTGTTTTATATGTGTGTACGAGTAAAGCTTGAACATCGAATGTGGTTTTTTCTAATTTGATTCGATTATGTCATTTTTTTGTGGTATTGCTGCAATTCTGTGTACTTTCAGTTTTTTATTGATTTTTTTAGGGTTTCTTCATCCTCTTTTTTCCTTTTAGCATACCCCCCAGCCCCCCAAAAAAACAATTAATTCATTTCTTAACGATAAATAGGTACTGTGAATTTGATATGTTGCCATTGCCTACCTATCAAGTGCAATTTACTTTAACACGAAAGTGGGAAGCATGAACTGCTAGATAACTTCCAGTGCATATGTTTGTTATCAAAGCCATTTTAACCAAAACAGTCCCCTGAACACGGTGAAGCAATGCCAGTTGCAGATAATTCTCATTCTCCGAGCACAACCCTACTTTTGAATTATATTTTGCTCACTTGTTTAAGCAGTCTAAAGTCTTGCTTACCGAGTGCTTGTTAATATGTTTTGAAATTTGAGAGTCTGTGGAGAAAAGGGGAATTATTCTCTTTTCAAGAAATTATGACCACTCTCAAGTTGTGCACTGTGTCATTCACTCGCCATAGTAATTTGCGATTATTTACAAAAGGCAAAATTGGAAAAATGTCATATTTAGAGCAAAAGATTATAAAAATAGCACTCTCAAGCTGTTGCTGATGCATGATTTTTCTATGCTTTTTTATTATTTTGTGATTTGAAGTTTTTCGTTTGTTTCGATGTTGTTTCAAAGTTGTTTCTTTTATGTTTCTTTTGTTCTTTTATGTATTTTCCATTTATTTTATTATTTTCCATTTTTTTTAATTTGTTGCATTATCTATCTGACTGTGTGTCTTTTTTTTTACTTTTTTTGTAGTGAATGTGGGATTTTTTGTTGCTTGTTATGCCAAGCATTTTATTGTTGGCAAGGCTATAGACGTCGAAACGTTCGAGATAGAGAATGAACAAGCAAGGCTCAGTCATCTGCTTCACAATCATGCTAAGTTGAAGCTGCAAAATGGTGATGACGATGACAATGACATTGAGTTTCTACCTCCACTTCCTAATGATTTTAGAGAATTGTTGATATGTAACTCTTAATGATGGTGCAATCAGTTGAAACATGTAAGAAACATGTAAGAAACAATTGTGAAACAGGGGATCATGTGATAAATGTTTCTAGTAAACTAGCACAGTCTAATGAGTCGTGTGTTTTGGAGTGAGCTTGTATGCATTCGAAACTCGGAAATGTTCAAACTTTTAAGAAATCATATTTAAACTCAATCCAATCTTAGACTCAGTCCTAGAACCATTAATTCCATTAATTAACTTATTTTATAACTTTTGAAAAACATTATTAAAAAGAAACACTATTAGAAACATATTTTTCATTAACAAAAATATATCTTATATCATAGAATCTGAGGGAGTAATTGTCAACCCAATGATGAGTAAATGATGAAAGCAAAACCTGATTTACATGGGTTTTTTTAGTTTTCACGTGTAGAAACTCAACATGTTGATGAAATTAAAGAAAATAGTGAGATGTAGTGACCATAAGCACAATTGAGCAAAGTATAAGCAGGGTTACAAATGATAACAAACTAGTGTATCTGAAAAATTAAATCAATCTGTATTGTACATCCATCTCCTGGGAAGATACTTTACTTATTTGATTAGAGACTCAAAACGTTTGCAGATAGCATAAATCTTTATCCCAAAGCTAAAGTAAACGGAAATATTCACCAACTCCCTAGAACAAAGTTGGTATACTCTCTATTTTCTCCCCATTGTCCATTGTGGCATATCACAACTGAGATTTTCACCATGCAACTGTGGAATATAATGAAAAGTTGTCTAATTGAAACATATAAGAAACATAAATGAAACAGGTATGAAACAACAAAGAAACAACAAATATGTTTGAAACAACAAAGAAACAAAAAAGAAACCAACGCAAAAAAATAAGCGGAAAATGGGTATTTTTGTCCAAATTCAGCGGAAAATGGTATTTTTGTCCAAAATCAGCGGAAAATGGACATTGTGCAGGGATTGGGTATGGAAAATGGGGTATTTATGTCCTTTTCCCAAAAAAAATATAATTAGCCCCTAAATAAAAACTAACTAAAAATCAAAACAATTCACAAACTTAATAAAAGCCCAAAATATAAATTTCGAGCATTACACTACTGCACAGGACGATAAAATTTACAAACCCTAGAACGCCCTCGCTGCACTGAATTAGGGCAAGTAGCTGGCGCCCATGAACGTCCATGGGCAGGTGATGCACGCCTTTCCGTAGTCGGATTGCCCGCATTATAAAGACGGTAAGAAGCTGTCGAATGTCCCATAATGCCACACCTTAAACAAAACTCGGGGAGTTTCTCATAAGTGACTGACATAAAATAGCATTGGCCAGTGCGTTCCACCATGATGTGGTCCTCCAATGGTTTTGAAAGATCAATGCCCACCAATACACGAACGAAATGTCCCAAAGAACCATCAAGTGAACGCTGATCAATTTGTAGGGGATTTTCGATAGGCTGGGTATCCCGAAGATTCGTACCCAAACGCTGGCCACAGAGGTTTGCGCCTTGTACGGGTTGAAATCTGGCACCCATGGAGATAGACGAATAGTCCTTGGGTTGAGCATCTAGTTGGTACGTTGCTGAGCTCGAGAACGATCCTGCGCATTAAACAACTTGACACAAAAAAATCCCTTGCCCAAGGGAATTAATTTCCAATCGTTTTTAATACCCCATAAATCTGATAGGCGTTTATGCAAAAGCATAGTCGCCCATGGCTTGTTACCTTTTCCCAAGATGACCCTTCCAATTAAAGAATAAGAAAATTCCGCAAGGCGTTGTTTATAAACGTTTTCATCTATCGTAACGGGGTAGTAATCTCCCTTTCTAACCGGTTTAGGGATAGAATGGGATTTACCAGAAACCATTTGGAAAAATGGGGTGAAATTACCTGGGGCCTGAGAAGTAGAATCCATATGATGGGTACCTGTAACAATTTTAGCAAAAGTGTTTCCAAAATTGGATTTAACATAGGGAATATGAACCGAATGTCAAAGGTTCGTTTCATAATCGGATGTCATTGATGGCGAGATTCCAGGAATCTGAGGTGCGTTCCTGGGATCCGAAATAGGATGTGGGCCCGTGGACTGGGATCCATGCGGATGGCAGACAGCAGCCCAGGGGTCATCACTCCCCTGGGGGGGCAGCCTTGGAGGGAGAGGTGGACACCGGCCCCCCATAGGCACTCTGTGTAAATTATTCTAAATTTACAGAATGAAGTATTATGAAAAAACTAAACAAGAATAAGAAATGGAAAGTCACTATGTGTACATGAAATTGATAATAAATAAACAACAAAAACTTATTTAATATGAATAATTTGATATTTATGTACATGTTTAATATTTCTTAAATTACATATTAATTCATATACTAATATAATAATCAATATACTATTTATATACTAAATTTACTGTGTTAAACCATATACAATAATAAAGTGCAGAGAAATGGTCATGTTTGGTGCCAAGTAATATGAATTATCTCGGGCACAAGGAGACATAAGAATATAGTTACGTTTTTTTTTAAAACTTGATATCTACATCTTTCGTAACTATATTTTATTATTTCATAAAAAATTTCAATGAAAAATATAAATAAAGATTAAAGTAGTACACAACTTTTTTTCAGTAGAGGCATTGCAAATGAATTGATAATTATATTTCATAATAAATAATATGATTTGTAAATGAGATTAAATGAAATCATTTTTATATTTAATGTCTCTTAAAAAAATAAATTTAAATCAGTTTTAGTATATTAAGAATACTTAGAATTTTTATAACTATACGGCTAAAAAAAAATTACAACTATGTAAATTTTAATATGAACTAAAATAGTCAAATTTACTTTCAAGTATCATCTCTAATAATATCATGTATCTTTCTAAAACTTTATGCAATTAAAAAAAACTAAATTAGTTTTATTTTATTATAAAAAAATTAAAAACTTAAGTTTTTGCAAAATAATATTCAAACATAAATATTAATTAGTATTGTATTTAATTATTGAAGATTGGCACATGAAAATTGGTAATTTATTGTTCTTTCATAAGACTAGCTTTGGTTTTTGTTATTTATTATGTGAAGATATTTTGTGGGCTATTGAATAGAGTTTCAAAATTGATATTTTGACTTATCATTTTTTCATAGTTTTATTTAATATCTGAGTCTCTATGAGATAATGAATTAAATTTTTTTATATATTTGGTTAAGGTTTATTAGTTTTAAGACACTGGAAATAGGAGGATTGCAAATTTTAAGTTTAAATGTTATGATAAAATATTGATTTTGTTATTATAATTAAAATAATATATGAAATTGTTTTTACATATAATTTTATATTGTAATTTTTGTTTTTAACATTTCTTTAATTGAAAACTTTGAGACGATAAAGAAGTAAGCACAAGATGTATAAGAATTTGATTAACCTATATTTATTTATTTTTGAATTAAATAAAAATAATAAATAAAATGATGACATTATGTTGGATTTTGGTATAAAACTTATTTATTTAATTTTTTAATTAATGTTATAACATGTGATTTATTAATCATTAACTTATGAATTATAAGCAAAATTGGTTGTCTGACTATGTAAAATGCATCCAATGCTAAAAGAGTTCAAAAGTCAATTAAAGAAAAAACACTTTTCTAGCCATGAAATGAAAATAAAAAAAACACAGTTATAAATGTGATCTCAAGCTAATATAAGAACTTATTTTTTTAATAAAAATTTTAGATTTTTTTCTGGGATTCAGTTCTTAAATAATTTCATACTATATCGATCTATATTACATTAGCGTAAAAATATATATATATATATATATTATAATACTTTGAAATATTTAATTTAGATAAATTTGAGCATTTCGCTGATATTTATTTCTTTGTAAATCACTTTTTAATATTTTAATATTTAATTAATAAAACTAGTAAATAATATAAGTATAGTAGTAAAGTCATGTGGACCACGTGCGACACACGTGTTTCTGGCTAGTCTACTAAAAGGCAAGTAGCTTGATTAGTTCAAATTTAATTCGTGAGAGGGCTCTAGAAAGGCCTGATTTCTGTGGGATGCTCTAGAGAAAGAAAGATGGAAACAATAGCCTTTTTCATTGCTTTCCAAATGAAACTCTTTTCTTTTTCTTACCTTTCTACTTTGTCCACTTAACTTTGATTTGTTCTACTTTACCCTCTCAACCTTGCAAATTATTGCATTGAACTTATAATTTCAATTTTACCCCACCGTTAGTGGATTATCTGTAGTTATTACATCATGAATAATTATTCAGATCCATTTTCTATCAAAATATCCTCATTGTTAGTCAATATACATATAGTATTAAATAATCATATATTTCATCAATTAATATGGGCTATGATACGATGTTCAAATATTACAAAATAAAATAATCACAATGGTTGAGGAGTAAATTTGGAAATTATGGGCTAAATGCAACAATTTGCAAAGTTCAGGTGGTAAAGTAGAATAATTCAAAATTAAGTGGCGAAGTAGAAAAACTCATATACTTTGGGGGAGAATAAAACTACCTCAATTTTTATTAGATAAAGTGGTGATGGGATGCAATAATTTTTTAAGGTAAGTTTTTTGTAATTGTTTTTCTTTATATTAACTTGTTTTGGACTCGTGCGATGCACGAAATGTGAATTTGTATTTTATCTTTGTACGGTGTTCCCATAAAGCTGCACAAAGCGGAGTTTTATAATCCACTGTGTTTTGGTCATGTTTAAGTCTTTAATTAGGATCAACATGGGAGCCATTTTCTTTTTCTTGAGTTTGAAAGCTAATTGCTCGTAATCTGGTTCGTGGATGAATATGAGCTATGTCAGCACATTCATATATCACAACCATAGGTAATATTTATGGAATAGTTTTATAGAGCAGTAAAATGCTTATAATGTTTTTTTATTTTGTTTGATATATTTCTATATTTTTGAATAATTGTATTTTTATTGTTGTATCAGTTTTAATTTAACCACGATTTTTGTAGATTCTATATTTTAATATTCAGATTTTTTGTATTTAATCATGATTATCATTGTATCAGTTTTTATATTAATTAATTATTATTCGTTATTAAGTTATATTTAATCAAAAAGCTTAGAATGTTTATACATTATTGTTCTTAAAACCTTCTAATATTAGAACGCAAATTGAATACAATCGTGCATATTTTTGATACCTTTCGACATTAGAATGAACATCTTATTGTTTGAATATTTAGATTCCACAATCACTATCTATATGACACCCAAGTTTAATTTTGTTGGTCAAGTAGTTGTGAATGTAATTTCCTATAAACCAGTAATAGATAAGTTAAATGAGGAAAGTATTTCAATATTTGAATAATTGTATTTTGATATTGTATCAGTTTTAATTTAAACACAATTTTAAACATTGTTTGTGCATTTTAATATCCTAATTTTTATTAGCAACGATTATTGTGGATCAACTATTTAATATATGAGTATTAGATTATTTTAAATAGGCAAGTATAAAACACACAATATAAAAAATTATAATGCAAAACTAATAAGGTTTTAGTAGCAAACAAAAGTAATTTCAAAAGATTCCAATATTAAAAGGAAATCTTGTTTTATGAATATATAGATCTTCTATTATTATTTATATACGATTTACTAAAAAATATACAAAAAAATGGTAAGTAATAGTTATTTTAATTTCCTAGGAACCAACAATATATAATTTAAATTACGAAAGTATGAAAAACACAAAAAATAAATTGCAGAAATTAAGAGTGATTATGGGATCTCTAATATTGACTATTAAAACATATCATTTAAAAATTGATCAACATTTATTTGTTTTATAAATTCTTTGAATATATAAATAATTTTGGCAAGTAATGATTAATGTAATTTACTGTAAATCAGCAATGTCTAATTTAAATTATGAATGTATGAAAACACATAATGTCACGCCCCAGACGGGGACGCGACGATGATCCACAACTTAAATACAAATAAACCAACAGTCTAGACGAATATCAATGAAAACCCAAGGAAACATAGTCAAATAGCAGTGGAAATAAAATAACATAGGTACAAATTACAACTTACAATCCCACAATTATCTGAATTACATCCTCGAAAATCAACTAAAGATAACAACTTAATAGTCAAAGGGTCCTACGCCCTTCAGTTACAGACCGGAATGAAAATAAAATAAAAAAGTCCATCAACAATAACAAGAAACAAGTCCATCAACAACAACAACATGTAGTGAGTCCAACAGGTGAGGTACTTGAAGATATGAAGAACTTATGTTTGAAGATTTAAAGATGTGAAGAGTTGGTGTTTGAAGATTTGAAGATGTGAATGATTTTTAGAGAGAGGTTAGAGAGAAGGAGGAGAATTAGTTAGAGGATTAAAATGTGTTGGATGAAATGAACAAAATTTGTTCAATTTTGCCATAATGGCCGTCCAACATGGGGAGAGAGGGAGAGATTTTTTTGTTTAATTTTGTGTCTTGAATTTTGCTTCTTTCATGGGAGACATTTTGGTGGTCAAAGGTATGGGCATGGAATGGGTTTGAATGGAATGTTGGGAAGACTCCAATATGTTGGGAAATTTAATAATAAAGAATTTATGTATAAGATGATGTGTATAATGTTTGAATTAATGGTATAATTATACACAAGATGACTAATATAAGGTGTAAGTGTACAAGAGTTGAATGATATTTCTACTCCAAAAATATCATTATGGCCGTCCACTATAGGGGCAATTTGGTAATTCCATATTTTTTTTGTCCCAAATTTGATGATAATAGTTGAAATATATCAATCTCCAAAATAATTAGTGATTTGCTTGATCACTTATAAGTCTCATGATCACTTATACTAAATCAAATTCTTAATTCTATAAGGTAAAAGTCTCTAAAGTAAGTAGTCCCTTAAAATTCTAAGGTGACTAATAAATACAAAAATAGTAATAATGATCAATCAAGTGATCATAAATGCAAAATAGAACTAATAATGATCATGATCACAAGTAATAAATAAAATGAAATAAGATACAAAATATATATTATTAATAATTACCCGTCAAAGTGACGCGGTAAAATAGTCGATCCATACATAGACGACAAAAGGATCAATCATAGTTCGGAAAAATCGGGGGCTTCACATCCTCCCCTCCTTAAAAGAATTTGGTCCCCAAATTCTCTTCAGAATAGTTCTGGATATTGATTCCTCATGTCTTCTTCCATCTCCCACGTTGCGTCTTCGTCTCGGTTGTGGTTCTGCCACACTACTTTAACCATCGAAATTTCTCTTTACGCAATCGACGTGTCTGGCGATCAATGATCCGATCGGCCTCTCTGTGGATAAATTTTCCATTAGAGGAGGAGTATCTCGAGTGATGATATGTTCGGGATCTGGTTGATACTTCTTCAATCTCGATACGTGGAATACATCGTGCATTCCTGCATATGGTGTTAGTAACTCGAGTCGGTAGGCTAACTTCCCGATCCTCTGTAAAATTTTGTAAGGTCCAACATATCTCGGACTCAACTTGCCTCCTTTCTTTGGATTGATCAATCCTTTCCGTGGTGAGAGTCTGAGAAATACTTCATCTCCGACTTCAAATTCCAAATCCTTTCTTCTCTTGTCCGCGTAACTCTTTTGGCGGCTCGAGCCGTGCAAATCCGCTCCTTGATCAGCTTGACCTTCTCCATGGCCTCTCCGAACTAAGTCAACCTTTGGAATCGAGGCGACTTTCGTTTCTCTTTTCAAGTCCATTGGTCATCAATTTCCCAAAGTGTAGTGGGGATCTACATTTTCGCCCATCCCAATCGTGGCCATCCCAATCGTGGCACGATAGGCAAGTTATTGTAGGCGAACTCGGCTAATGGTAAGTGCGAATCCAAACTTCCTTGGAAATCCAATGTGCATGCTCGCAACATATCTTCCAGGGTTTGAATCATTCGCTCGATCGTCCCATCGCTTTGTGGATGTCTTTGTTGTCTTTGAAACTTAGCGAGGTACCCAATTCCTCATGCAAGCACTTCCAGAATCTAGAGACAAACCTCGGGTCTCTGTCTGATACTAAGTCGATTGGTACTCCATGCAGTCGAATGATCTCTCGAATATAAATCTGCGCAAGTTTCTGCAAGCTATCAGTTTTCTTGATGGGTAAGAAGTGTGCAAATTTCGTGAGTCGGTCTACAACTACCCAAATAGCATCATGGCCTCCTCTGGTCCTTGGTAGATCCGTCACGAAGTCCATCGTTATGTGTTCCCATTTCCACTCGGGAATTCTCAATGATTGTAGTAAACCAGATGGTCGTTGGTGTTCTGCTTTTACTCGTTGACAAGTCAAACATCTCGCAACGAATTCCGCTTCCTAGTTCTTCATGTTTACCCACCAATAACTCCGTTTCAAATCCTTATACATCTTGTTTCCTCCAGGATGTATAGTGTATTTCGAACAGTGTGCCTCTGCTAGGATTCTATTCCTAATCTGTTCATCACTCGGTACACAAACTCGATTTCTAAATCTGATAACTCCATCTTCAGGTACCGAGAATTCTGATCTTTCTCCTTTAAGTATCTTCTCCTTCAATTTCTGAAGATGTGCATCTTTCTCTTGTGCTTCTTTGATCTCATTCAGCAGATCGGGTTTAACCGAAATATTAGCACATGAAATCTGAGTATTGGTCCTTGTCAGATTCCAATTGCTCAGCTCTTCTAATGATTCCCACTCTCGAATCATAAGTCTGGCTAAGCTCGCCTTTCTGCTCAAGGCGTCAGCTACTACGTTGGGTTTCCCGGGATGGTATTGAATATCAAAGTGATAGTCCTCAATCAACTCCATCCATCTTCGTTGCCTCAGATTGAGATCTTTCTGGGAGAATAGATACTTCAACCTTGTTTCCCAGTTTGCTCCGTAGAGATAGTGTCTCCATTTCTTCAACGCAAACACTATCGCTGCCAATTCCAAGTGATGCGTTGGATAATTGGCTTCATACGGCTTGAGCTTTCGTGATGCATAAGCGATAACTTTTCCTTCCTGCATGAGCACTGCTCCTAGTCCTTCCTTTGATGCATCACTGTAGACGACAAAGTTTTATGTTCCCTTTGGAAGGGCTAAGACTGGAGCTGTAGTAAGTCATTTCTTCAGCTATTGGAAACTCGCCTCACATTTGTCATTCCACTCAAACTTGACTTGCTTCTGAGTTAGTCGAGTGAGCAGTCCGGCTATCTTGGAGAAGTCCTGGATAAATCTTCGATAATATCCAGCTAGTCCTAAAAAACTCCTGATCTCCGTTACAGACTTGGGTTGTTTCCATTCAACCACTGTCATCAATGAATATCGCTACGAATTGATCCAAATAAGGTTGAAAGACTCGATGCATCAGGTCCATAAATGCTTTTGCGCCAAAGTGCATTATTCGCCGACCGAAGGCATCACTACAAACTCGTAGTGTCCATATCGGGTTTGAAATGCAGTTTTGGAAATATCTCCTTCGCGGATCTTCAGTTGGTAATATCCTTGTTGTAAATCAAACTTCGAGTACACTGTCGCTCCTTGGAGTTGATCAAATAGTTCGTCTATCCTCGGGAGGGGATATTTGTTCTTGATGGTCACGCTATTAAGACCACAATAATCTATACACAGTCTTAATGTGCCATCTTTCTTTTTGACAAACAGCACAGGTGCTCCACACGGAGACGTACTCGGTCGGATAAATCCCACATCCATCAGTTTCTGTAATTGTGTCTTCAACTCTTGTAACTCAAGATGAGCCATTCTATACGGTGTTCTGGCAATCGGGGCAGTCCCTGGTAACACCTCGATGGTGAACTCGACTTCCCTATCTGGAGGGACAGTGGTGAGTTCTTGTGGAAATACATCCGTGTATTCTGATACTATAGGTACTTGGTTAATTTGTGTCTCAACCGTGGGTTTGTTAATTACAAACGCCAAGTACCCTTGATCCCCTCTAGTGATCGCCTTCCTCGCTTTCATTGCTGAAATGATCGGGGCAATCTTAACTCGTGCCCTTCCCGAAATTTCCACTTCGGGTTTTCCGGGTTCACATAGCTTAATGGACTTGTTATGTTAGTCCATTTGTGCATGGTGTGCAGATAACCAGTTCATTCCCAATATCACGTCATATTCGGATATAGGTAATAGGATTAAATCGGCAGGAAAGTTTATCTCATCAATCTTAACTTCGCATGCATTATAGATAATATTTGTTATGTGACTTGTACGCATAGGAGTTGACACTTCTAGACATATAGGCATATGTTCCATGCAAGCATGCAGTTTGTGTACAAAATGCGGTGCGATAAATGAATGCGTTGATCCAGGGTCGAATAGTATTTTAGCGTAGTGGTTAGATACTAGAAGCGTACCTTCCACCACGTCTGTTGCCTCCAGAGCCTCATGTCCGGCGAGTGCAAATGCTCGAGCAGGCATCCTTGCCCTATTACCCTGGCCATTGCCCGACTTCTGCGGCTGCACCTGTTTGGTTTGGTCCTCGTACTTCGGGCAATCTTTCACCGGTGTTGATTGATCGCCACAAAGTGCAAACACTTTCCTTATTTATGCCAACAATCATTGGCGATGTCCCTTTACGCAATGTGCACACACTTGACCCTACTTTCCTTATCTTGGTCCCTTCCCTTTACTTGTCTTACCAACTGGTCCCTTCTGAAACTTAGCAGGCTGTTTAGAATTTAGATGGCTGTCCCTTAGTTGTTCTCTTGAGACTGTTTGATGGCCTACTCTGCTGAATCTATCTAATATGGTTCAGTCCCGACTCGATGCGGAGAGCTGCCTTTATCGCGGCTGAGTAGGTTGTCAGTTCAACAATCAACAGTTGTTTTTGAAGTTCCAGCTTCAATCCTCGAGTGAACTTGTAAAGTTTATCCTCATCGGTACTGATTGTCCCCAGAGCATACTTGGATAATCGATGAAATTCAGACTCATACTGAGCTACAGACATGTTCCCCTTCCTCAATCTATGGAATTCATCCCGGCACGCCTCTTTCACAACCTGTGGAATGTACTGTTCATTGAACTCGGCCAAGAAATTTCCCCATGTTTTGGCTATCCGGTCCTGTTCCCACTTTCTCTCAACTGCCCTCCACCAGTCTCTAGCAGCCGATTCCAGATGAAATACGGCGAGTGTGACTTTCTGCTCATCTGAATATTGGAGAGCATTGAAGATATTCTCCTATTTCTCTATCCAATCTTTTGCTTTTAAATCATCTGGCTCTCCTAAGAAAACCGGTGGGTCGAACCGTAGAAATCGCTCCAACGTGTGATCGTTCACCTCTCTGGCGGGTTCGGGGGCACGGTGTTGAGGCTCTGCTTGTTGCCTCATGAAAACCAGTATTTGTTGTAGGGCATGCGCAGTCAAGTTGTCTCCTGCAGCAGGTGGAGGAGGCGGTGGTAATTCAGGGGAGGGTACCCGGTCCCTAGGTACGTCGTCATTCCCTCGGGGAACGCGGCGAGGTCTCCCACGTCCACGATGTTCGGCCATTATGTATCTTGAAGTGTTAGTTACGATCCACGAGTAAATGAATAAAATAATTATTCGCGTAAAGCAAGTTATATCGTAGGGAAAGTAACAACAAACACAAGACACTGAATAAATAGCAAAAGGCATATCCATTAATGTAAAACTTGAATACACCCATAGTACAACAATAGTAACACTGAGTCAAAGATACATCTGAACCAAAATACCACTGAATCTAATACAACAGAAAGTAAGGTACAACACTGGAATAAGCGTCTACAACAACAAAAGTACAACTGACAATCAAGCTAACTAATCAGTAAGATCGCCATTATCGTCACTCGCAGCTATGTCCATAATCGGGGCCTGGTCGGGCTAAGGTGGCGCCTTGACTTCAGGCCAATCAACGAAATCCAACCACTGCTCGAATCCCTGTGCATCATCAAGTGGAGCAGCCTCAAGTGCCTCAGGCTCTCCGACCTCGACTGGATCCTCCTCAGGATCCTCCTCGGGGTCCTCCTCAGGGTCCTCCTCAATGTCGGGTACGGGCTCCACCTTGGGTGGTGGCAATGGTTGTGCATTAGCTGCCAAAGCAGCCTCCAGAGCAGCGTCTCTGCGGGCTGAGCACTCGTGTAAGGTCCTCTATCATCACTTTGTCATCCGCTTGATGAGGTCTCCCAAGCGCTCAACGGTGTCGCGAGATAAAGCGGCGTCAATCTCCCATTTCTCGGCCGTCACTTGCTCTCTTCATTTTCTCTCGCACATTATCCAGGCGCTCCTGGATATTCTCAGATATCGATCCTCCCGCTCCGTATGGTGTTGTCGCGGTCCTTAATGATAGTGGTCAACTCGCTCTTTTCATCTTGGCTCCTTGCCAAGCCGTGTCGAGTCCCTCATTCATACCGGGCGCTCCTGATAGCTCGAGGTCGCCGAACACTCTCCCCGGTGCCGGTGAATCATAAGTGCCCGGTAGTACTCCCAAAGACGGGCATGAAAAACGTCCCACCAAGAAGGTGGCGCCGCTCCATCCTCGATCAAACAAAACTAAGGCGAATCACAAAAGGTAAAGGAAAGATAAGAAGAGAATAAGGAAAGAATGAACAAAGAAAGCCAGTCAAGAATCAACTAAGTCAAGACAAGTATGACTATGGAATCTCCAAACATGCGTTCTAACTTAGTTCAAACATCAATAAGACGGTTCTATGCCAATTTGAAATCGATTTCACACTTAATGAGTCATGTCGCGGTACTACCCAACACAGACCAAGGGTCCTATCCTGAGTTAGCTCGGTGTAAGTTTCCATCTTACTAGCCGAGCTCTGATACTACTCTAACTGTCACGCCCCAAATGGGACGCGACGATGATCCACAACTTAAATACAAATAAACCAACAGTCTAGACGAATATCAATGAAACCCAAAGAAACAGAGTCAAATAGCAGCGGAAATAAAATAACATAGCTACGAATTACAACTTACAATCCCACAATTATCCGAATTACATCCCCGAAATCAACTACAGATAACAACTTAATAGTCAAAGGGTCATACGCCCTTCAATTACAGACCGGAATGAAAAGAAAATAAAATAGTCCAACAACAATAACAAGAAATGAGTCCATCAACAACAACAACAGGTAGTGAGTCCAACAGACGGGGTACAAGGGCTCAATCCGTAGTCTGTTCCGCATCTTCAACGAAGTCCTCATCTAAAGGTTAGAAAACATGTGGGGATGAGACAGAAATCTCAGTGGATGGGGTGATCGTGTGCAAGTGTGGCGCAATATATAGTTAAACGAGAAAATAGTTATATTAAAACGCGTGATATATGATGCATGAATTCACACACGGTCCACAAGCGTCGAGATAAAATATTTAAGTAATATACTTATACAGTTTAAGAAAACAGTTCGTGGTCACACAAGCACTATGTGGTTCAGGCAAGACAGGTAGGATTGCGTACGGAATGTAATGCCAATCCTATGCAAGACAAATAATGGTTGCATACGGATTTGTAGCGCCAACCGATGCAATACAAGTAGCGGTTGCGTACGGATTTGTAGTGCCAACCAAACGGGTCCGATTAACTCTGGGATCGTGTGGATCAGACAGCGATTCCTTCGTTCTTCCTTGTAACTCCCCGAGCAAGATGGTCCAAGACCTGTCACCTTATCGCTCCATAGGCAAAGACAAAATCCACATTGGAGCTAGCAAGGCTCGGATTTGTCATAATCATGATTATACCTCAAGTACTACGACCCGCTTCCCTTGGACAAACTCCGTCCCTCAGTTGCGAGATTAGGACGATGGGGCCGGAAGAGTGGAATAACAACCGAGCTGCCCGGTTCCATCCCCGACGTATCCATTCCGACTGTGAGCTCGACACACCAAGTTGACTAAGGCAGGAAAGTAAAACAAGTTCAGGTAGTCAACCAGGCGGCCGAGTATTATTAATTCAGGGAAACAGTTTAGGAAAGTTTTCGAAAAACGCGAGTGGCAATTATGGCGTTGGTGGAGTTATTGGATGAAGACGACTATTGAAAGGATAAGCAATCTTCGATATCTTGAAAGATTAGGTGGAACATAAGTCCCGTTATAGATTCAAAATCACAAGACGAGGAAGTCGTTCCGCGATCGGTATTAATCGGTCAAGACGATCCGATAAGTCAAGGGTTTTTGAGAAAATAAAATATTTTAATTAATAATAAAATCAGAGGGTCCAGGGCTGTTTTAGTAAAATGAAAATAATTTGAATTAGGTCCTTGATAAAAAGAAAATTTACAATTAGCCCCATTTTGTAAAAACCAATACTTTTGGGTTAAAATTTGAATAATTAAATATCCCGACCTTGAAAAATTATGAGGTCAGTTCCTAAATTCTCCAAATTGTTCATAGATTCAGGTTTTTAAGGTTTTGAGGTCGAGTTTTTATAAAATTCTCACATTTGCCCCAAATTTGTTAAAATTATCATTTTGGGCCTTAAGTTAAAAATAATCGGAACTCACAAACCGGAAGGTCTTTTGATGTGATTCCAGTTGGAAAATGTCACTAAGGTTAGTAGTATATTGGGACAAAAGTAGTTTTTAAAAGAAATAAGTGTAGGTCCTTTAACTTTTGAAAATCTCATTTTTGTCCCATTTTGAAATAATTGCCTTTAAGGCTTTTAGGGGTCCAATTGTTATGAAATTTGAACCTTGGGTCCAAAATATAATTATGTTATAGTTAAATTAGGATTTTTAGGTACATGGGCTGCATAAGTCCTGGAAATTTCATTTGGGTCCTCAAGTTTAGTCTTTTACACTTTAGTCCCTCAATTTTAGTAAAATTATTTTCCAAGCTCTAAACACTTGGATTTTTGGAATACATTTAAAATATGTCATTTCCAGTCCCTTAAGAGTGAAAATTTCAAAATTTGAAAGTAAGGTCTGGTACAGTTTCAAAAATTGCAAAGTAGTCCTCAAACTTCTAAAATTTTACAATCTAGTCCTTGGGCTTTTAAAGGTTGATATTATTTATCTTAAAACTCTTAAAACTTTATTAAAATGTCCAAAAGTCATTTTTGAACCTGAGTGCAGTCCCAAAATTCGAAATTTGCAGAGGGGCCCTTTAAATTTTATTTTCTTGCAATTTAGTCCACCAACTTTCCATTTTTGCATTTTTAAGTCCAAAATTGAAATTTAATCAATTATGCTCGACTTGTCCAGGTTATAAGTCATCCAAAACATGGATTTCAAAGATCATACACATGCATGTCCAAATCATACAAGAATTCATCAAATAGAACATTAAATTGTACATGCATGCACCTAAAGTTCAATAATTAGCAATTTTGAGCAACACTTGAGAAATTTCATGACTTGATACATAAAATTGACATGCATTACATAAATTATATATCTCAAGGGCTCATGATCAAAATTCTACATGCATTTTAACAAAAGCACCTAGAAGTTGAAAGAGTTTTTCCACCCACCTTAAAATTGGAAAATTGTGAAATAAAAGAATAAATTTCACAACTTTGGATGAGGTCACTTAGGTCAGCCCCTAAGTCAAGAAATATCAAAAATTTGGAGTTAGAAAAATGAGAGAAAAATTAAGGAGAAAAAGAAGAAGATAAGAAAATTGGAAAGACTACACTTTACCTTGTGTAGTAGGTGATTTGAAACTAGTTGAAGCTTCAAATTTGGAAATTTTGGTTCAACTCCAAAATCACCTAAGGTCAGCCCCTATTTCTCAAAAATGAAAAGGGGTGTTAAAAATTGAAAAAAATAGGAAGAAGAAGAAATAAGGGTTCTAGTGTCCAATTCTTACCTTGTAGTCCAATTTTCTCTACTAATTATTCTTCAAGTCTTCAAATTTCACCACCATGCATGCATGTCTCCAAGTGGTCTTCTAAGTACCTCAAAATCCAAAATATGAACTTAAATTAAAAGGAGAAGGTGATGAGTAGTAAGATTTTAAGTTGAATTGAAGAGTGAAATTTCTTACCTTGGGATAGGGGGTGTTCGAAATTTTTGTTTTTAAGTAGGAAGATAGTTTGTTTTGATTTAGATGTTTGAAGAAAGAAAGTGTGTTTGATGTTAGGAAGAAAATGTTCTTGAAGGTATGAAGGTAGGCTTGAAGATGTGAAGAACTTGTGTTTGAATTTTTGAAGATGTGAAGAAGTGGTACTTGAAAATATGGAGAACTTATGTTTGAAGGTTTGAAGATGTGAAGAGTTGGTGTTTGAAGATTTGAAGATGTGAATGATTTTAGAGAGAGGTTAGAGAGAAGGAGGAGAATTTGCTTGAGAATTAAAATGTGTTGTATGAAAAATGAAATTTTTTTTGTTAAAAATGCCATATTGGCCGTCCAAATGGGGAGAGAGGGAGAGGAATTTTTTGTTTAATTTGTGTCTTGAATTTTGCTTCTTGTATGGGAGACAAAATGCAAGTCAAAGGTATGGGCATGAGATGGGTTTGAATGGAATGTTGGGAAGACTCCAACATGTTGGGAAATTTAATAATAAAGAATTTATATATGAGATGATGTGTATAATGTTCGAATTAATGGTATAATTATACACAAGATGACTAATATAAGGTGTAAGTGTACAAGAGTTGGATGATATTTCTACTCCAAAAATATCATTATGGCCGTCCACTATAGCGGCAATTTGGTAATTCCATATTTTTTTTTTGTCCCAAGTTTGATGATAATAGTTGAAATATATCAATCTCCAAAATAATTAGTGATTTCCTTGATCACTTATAAGTCTCATGATCACTTATACTAAATCAAATTCTTAATTCTATAAGGTAAAAGTCTCTAAAGTAAATAGTCCCTTAAAATTCTAAGGTGACTAATAAATACAAAAATAGTAATAATGATCAATCAAGTGATCATAAATGCAAAATAGAACTAATAAAGATCATGATCACAAGTAATAAATAAAATAAAATAAGATACAAAATATATATATTATTAATAATTACCCGTCAAAGTGACGCGGTAAAATAGTCGATCAATACATAGACGACAAAAGGATCAATCATAGTTCGGAAAAATCGGGGGCTTCACAAGGGGTCTCTGTGTAAGACAGTGTGGACTAATCCTGACTATTTATTGTCAAAATCAATGGATGAGATTATTTTGAATTTTAAATATTTAAGTATATATTTGCCTTCATTAAGGGTATTTAGAACTTTCATTATTTGATAGTTTTTTTAGAAATGTGACTCTTCACTTCCTTGATTTGAGGGATTGGATATCTGATATGAGATCCCTCGTTATTCAGTTATTTTACAAATGCATCATGTTGATTCTAAATATGCAATATATTTCCTTTACGTGTGCACCAAATAGAACATAATTATGCAGTAAATTTTCAAATATAAGCAATACATTTATCTAAATATGCAATTTATTCAAACCACATATGCATTATATCGAGCATCATTCAATAACTAACTATGCATTGTATTGCGGTTATATATGCATCAAACAACAAATAATTACGCATCAAACAATAATTAACTACGAATTGTCTCATAATTATATATGCATCAAATAACAACTAACTATGTGTTGCCTTATAACTATATATGCATCAAACAACAATTAACTTAACATTATTTCATTACTATCTATGCACCAAATAAATTGTAAATATGTATGTTTGATAAATGGTTTTATCATGATTTTGATGATTTTGTTTTTACACCAAAACAATGATTTTAAAGGTTGTCCAAATACTCCTAAATGATTTAAAATGGATTTAATATTTTCCGGAGTATTTCTTCAAGTTTGTTTTCGACTAAAATGGACAACACTTTTAATGATTTTATGTCAAAATGTTTTTACATCAAAACTATGTCCCTGAATGTTGTCCTAATACTCCCGATCGGTCTAAAATGTTTTTACTATCTTTCGGAGTATTTCTTGGAGTTTATTTTCGATATAAAATTGGACAACACTTATGTTCCAGGCTCGATCGGTCGCCCTATAGGGCAACCCGTACCTGTGTTGAGTTTTGGAATAGAAAAAGGGACGGAGACAAAAATGAGGGGGGCGACCGGTCGACCCTAGGGTGACCGGTGCCTGGGCGCCCCCTCGAAGAACAGATCAATCTGTTTCTTATTTTTGGTCTCCTCGACCGGTCCAACATAGGGGCGACCGGTCGGACCCCCCCTCGACCGATCCCCCTGTGTAAATTTCGCAGAGAATTCAATTTCAACTTATCTCTGCGCGACCGGTCGCCCTATGTTTTGACAGCAAAATTCTAATCATTGTCAGCAGTGGATGACTTTTCCTTAAATTGTGGAATTGATTTCTAACAGCTATAATCTTGATTTTAATTGCAATTTTTTTGTAGAAATCAGATTCCAAGAGGAGCCTATCAAGTATCAATCATCTCCTATAAATAGAGGAAGATTTGAAGCACAACAATAAGAGAGAAAACTACAACACAACAAGATACACTCAAGAATAAACTTGTTCTTACATTGTCTTATTTCTTGTTGTAATTTGCCTAGCTATTCACTTTCACATCCTTGAGGTCTAGGCTATTCTTGATTGCACTTGCACTCAATTGTATTATTCATTATCGAGTTGTAATCTTGAATTTGGGTAATCATTCAACACAAGATATCCTTGTGAGTGTTCTTGTGGTAAGAACACAGTTGGGTGATCTAGGTGTTAGGTGTAAGAAGATTGTGGTAATCTTCTTGTTGAGGTGTTGAAGAATTTGTATTCTTCAAGAATTTGGTATTTCTTGTTGAGGTGTTGAAGAATTTGGTATTCTTCAAGGTTGAAGATTGTGGTAATCTTCACAAGGTGTCGTTGGAGATTGTGGTAATCTTCAAAGGGAGATTGTGGTAATCTCCAAAGGTGTTGTTGAAGAAGAGTGTGGTGCTCTTCAAGGTGTTGTTGTAAGTTGGTGTTGTATTAATTTGTGGTAAATTAATAAAATCTTTTTCTTTTTGAAATCCATCCCTGGATATCTTTGGGGTGGTAGAGGATTAGGCCCTAGGTGGGTTGAACCTCTTTAAATCGACGTGTTGTTTACATTCCGCACCTTTATTATTGTGTTTGAGCATTTGGTTTGAAAAAGAGGCGAAATCAAAAGATGGAGATAATCTATTCACCCCCCCTCTAGATTATCGTAGCCGCTTGGACTTACAAGTGGTATCAGAGCCAAACTCTTTGGCAAGCTCGTTTCACATTGCGAGTGAAGAGAAACGATCGTCGGCTACGAACGAAGCTCATCTTTCCGGCACCTCCACCACCAAGCCACCTCGGTTTGATTCAAAAAATTTTATTTTTTGGAAAGAAAGAATGGAATGCTATTTACAAGGTTGCGGGTTCGACATTTGGAACACCGTCATTAATGGAGAATCTATTCCGATGAAAGATACACCACACACCTCAAAAGGCTTCAAAAAGCTCAATGATGAAGAGAAGAAAATCATCTCCTTAAATGGTAAAGCTCTTAATATTTTACATTGTTCACTTACCACTTTGGAATTTGATCATGTTGTAGGTATTCGATCGGCACATGAAGTATGGCAAAAATTAGAAGCCATCTATGAAGTATATGCAAATGAAAGGAGCAACTCAAAAGCATCTAATTCACAAACGGATACAACATCAAATCCAACAACATGGGATAAGCCTTCTACAACCTCCCATGATGAACAAGTTGAACAATGCCTCATGGGCATCGAAGAAGAAAACGAGGTAAGTTCTAAACCCTCTACTTCTTATGACAATGAATTGCAAAATGAATATAGTGATTTGCAAAATGATTATGATGAGCTACAAGATGAATTCCAAAACATACTTGTTAAATACAAAAATTTGAAAAAGGAATTCATTATTTTGAAAAATGATAAGGATAGTTTATTTACTTCCTATGAATCACTATCATGTGCTCACACAACCACTCTTGATAAGGTTAGAAACCTTGAGAAAGATAATAGTACTCTTGTTGATGATATAATTTGCTTGAAAAATGATTTATCTAAATCCAACTTGAGTACCTATAAGATGACCGATATTGTTGATTGTTGTGATAAATCGAAACTAGAACTTGATCATAAGCCTAAAGGTGTCAATCACATGAAAAAGAATCAAGTCTCTAAGCACATTGGTCATTATGCTCCTAGAATTATTCCATGCTTTTATTGTGGTAAAAAGGGTCATACGGTAAATACTTGTCGGGCTAGAAATAGCTCTAATTATTGTTGGAGACCTAAAAGTCTCAAGACTAATCCTAAAGGACCCAAGCACTTGAGGGTACCACAAAATAATGTTGTATTAGGTACCCGTGCGAATAATAATCGAAGAAAATTATTACCGCTAAGAAAACATCAAATGACCATTTCATTTGATCAAAGAAGGAGAAACTATTCTCAACAAAGCAAATTTCCAAGAAGAGGATACAAATGGGAATAACATAATCCTTGGAAACGGCAAAGACATCATCAACAAGATGATTGTCAAGGAAGAAGAGACCATCAACAATGGGAAGGTAACAAACCTTGGAAATGGAGTGATCAAAGAAACCATCATCAACGAAGTGACTTCTCATGGGGAAGATATCATCAACAATGGGAACGACACAACCCATGGAAACGGCATAATTGGTAAACCGTATCTCCCCATTTAAAATATGCATTTTATCTAGTTAGTATGCATGTTTTTATCTGTGCCTATATTGCAAATGAGTTTTCAAGTATTTTTTTTTTAATTAAGGTCTTCAATATATATTTGTGCTTTTAAAATATTTTTGAAAAAGAAGACCTTATATGATGTTTTTAAAACTCTTGTGCATTTTTTGTAGACTAGAGTGTGTTATCATCTCCTATGGATTTTTATGGCATGAGCTTACTTGCGATATCTCTTAGCCTACACTTTTATCATTATGATTTGTGCTAGATTTGTTTTAAGTATTGTGTAGGATTTACATATTTTCACAAATGGCCATTTACATCATTATTTGTCAAGAAAGGCATAAATTATCGAGGTACGTTTACTTGTGTTACTTTTACTCTTATAGACTCGATATATGTATTGCCATATGCCTATGTGCTTGTTTTTTTATAGTATCTCATACAAGTGCCATTAAGAGGATTTTTAGATTTTTTGAAAGGCACTATTCGATATTTGATTGCACATATTTGCTTTGTCATCTTTTGTTCAAATACTTCTTTTAAATGAGGTCTCAATTATATGCTATCGGATTTTCAAATTTCAAAGAGACCTTTTATAGCTTTCTTAAGCTTATTTGAACTTGCATGATTTATTAGACTCTTGATGATATTCTAAATGCATAGTAAGTGTTCCTTGATTCATGGTCTATATATGTAGTGTCTATTTCTACTATGCTCTTTTGCAAGATAATTTGTTATTGATGATTGAGACATGTTTTTACACTTGGGCTATTTTTATTCTTGATTATATAAGCGATGCCGTTAATGAGTTTGTTAAGTTGTGTAGATGAGAAATGAAGTACTCCAAATATGGCTACCTCAAAATATTTGGATGTATATGTTCTATTGTGAACACCTTAGACAAATTGGATGCCCTATGATGATAGTAATGAAGTAGACAAAAAGGGTATTCCGGAACAAACTCGATGACCAAGGCAACATTGGTCGAACTAAGGCAAGGTTAGTAGCTCGAAGGTATTTTCTAAAAGAAGGTAATTGATTTTGATGTAACATTTGCACTCATAGCACATTTAGTAGCTATTTGCATTTTACTTGCCCATTCTTGTTTTAAGAAAATTTCAAGCTTTACAAAATGGATGTTTAATCCAATTTTCTCAAAGGTTTTATTCTAGAAGAAGTCTATGTAAAACAACCTCCGGGGTTTAAAATTTTTTTTAGGCCAAATGATCTTTATAAAAGGCCTTGTATGGTTTCAAACAAGTACCCCATGTATGGTATGATAGAGTTAGCTAGTTTTGTTAAATGATTTTACAAGAGGTAAAGTTGATACTACTCTCTTTGTTTTTGAAAAAGGGCAAGATTGTTTACTTGTGCATATTTATGAGAATATTTTTGGTACTACTAATGAATATTTGTGCAAGATATTTCTCCAAGTTGATGCAAGGTGTACTTGAAATGAGCATGATGGGGGAGCTCAATTTCTTGCTTGACTTCAAATTATTCAATGCCAAGTAGATGGTTATATTTCAAAAGAACTCTTGAAGGAGTTAGGCATTGAAGAAGGAAGAATCATCTCAACCTCTATGACTACCAATGAAAAGATTGACAAAGGTTGAGAAAGGCATGTCGGTTGACAAATAAACTCGAGGTATGTTTTCTTGTATTATTTCTATAGACTCGACATTCCATATGCCTTATGTCTATATGCTATTAAAGTGCCGTTAAAAGAAATTTTCAAATATTTGAAAGGCACTTCTTCTTATGACTTGTATATCCAAAGTATTAAAACGTTATTATTTTTCCGGGATAACAAGTTCGGTGTTTACAATTTATGAAAATATGGTTCGTCATAATCGAACTAAACATATTGATATTCAAAATTTTTTCTAAGGGATTGCGCTTCTAAAACGAAAAATTGAGATGTGTTTAATTCCGTCTCAAGGATAACTCGCGGATTTTTTTTCGTTAACCGCAGAGTATTTTACCTCATTTCGAGCTTGATTATGACATAATGTATATTGAATGAGGTCTACGTTTGTATTTTGCACGTTTTTAAAACTTAGGGGCAAAAAAATCGGATTTTTGGATCAAAATTCGGATTTTGAAAAACCTGGCAAGACAGTGGGCTGATGGGGTTGAGGGCAACCGGTCGCCCTCAACGTCGACCGGTCGCCCTAAGCCATTTTCAGGATAAAATGTGTTCTGTCCTCAGCATTCTTATTTTCACAAGTTTTCTTCTATATTTCGTCCCCTTTGCAAATTTCACACACATTTTACTTCAAATGTGTTTTGTTTCATAAAATTCATATTGTGGGGATTATATAGCTCGATTATCATCATCATTGCTCGTCTTTACCGATTGAATGGTAAGAATTTCACTCTCTTTAGCTCAATTGGGTTGAACCCTTGAGAACTTGGTTTAAATGTCTATTTCTTGTTGCAAATTATATATATTTGTGATGAGCTTATTGATTCTTGATGAATGATATTTGTTAAATTGAATTTGGTGATGAAAAACTTGGCTTGATTTCATTTACAAGGGCTATATATATCTTTTTCAATTTTTGACGCCCGCCAAGTGTTCGATAAAATGTTTCAATGAAAAATTCATCACCTACATGATTCTCTCGATTTCAAAAGTCTTATATATTTATAGAGATCATGTTTTGCTTATCAAATGAGTTTTCATAAGCTTCTTCAAGTCGTATGATTCGACTTTTCCCTCCTATTTGGTTTATAAGCTTCAATGTTCAAATAGCTCGGTACATCGGTTTAGTTGCACACTTTGATATGAATATATGATGTATTTATCGTGCTAACATTCTTTTTGATGATTCCAAAGGGGGAGAAACAGGTTATGAGCTCTTTAGCTCTTTAGCTCAAAGAAGCTAAGATAAGCTCAAACGAAAAGAAGCTATAAGCTATGGCTTCCTAAAGCCATAAGTTGTGTATGACTCTTGGTCCATTGGTTGTAGTATGGACTTATATACGTTTCTAATGATGTCTCTTTGACAGGGGGAGCTTTTAAGTTCTGATACTTAAGCTCAATATCGAAAAAGCTAAGGTTTTAGCTTTTGGTTAAGTTGCTTCTATATTACTCTTGTTGTGCATGTTGATAGGTGGAGCATTTGCTATATGTGTTTGAATATCTCTACTCCCATCCTTGTGTTTATATTGCGTGGAATGTTGTCGCTCTCAACGGATATTTATTTTTGACCGGAAAACTTGTTTTGTTTTCAAAATCGCCTCTCAAAATTGTTTTGTTTTCATAATCGGCCTTGTTGAATTGTTTTGATTTGTAATCATCAAAAAGGGGGAGATTGTTTGATAAATGATTTTATCATGATTTTGATGATTTTGATTTTACACCAAAACAATGATTTTAAAGGTTGTCCAAATACTCCTAAATGATTTAAAATGGTTTTAATATTTTCCTGAGTATTTCTTCAAGTTTGTTTTTCGACTAAAATGGACAACACTTTTAATGATTTTATGTCAAAATGTTTTTACATCAAAACTATGTCCCTGAATGTTGTCCTAATACTCCCGATCGGTCTAAAATGTTTTTACTATTTTTCGGAGTATTTCTTGGAGTTTATTTTCGATATAAAATTGGACAACACTTATGTTCCAGGCTCGACCGGTCGCCCTATAGGGCAACCCGTACCTGTGTTGAGTTTTGGAACAGAAAAAGGGACGGAGACAAAAATGAGGGGGGCGACCGGTCGACCCGGAGGTCGACCCTAGGGCGACCGGTCGACCCTAGGGCGACCGGTGCCTGGGCGCCCCCTCGAAGAACAAATCAATATGTTTCTTATTTTTGGTCTCCTCGACCGGTCCAACATAGGGGACCGGTTGGACCCCGTCGACCGGTCCCCCTGTAAATTTCGAGAGAATTCAATTTCAACTTATCTCTGTGACCGTCGCTCTATGCTTTGACAAAGAAAATTCTAACCATTGTGCAAAGTGAGACAACTTTTCCTTAAATTGTGGAATTGATTTCTAACAGCTATAATCTTGATTTTAATTGCAATTGTTTTGTAGAAATCAGATTCCAAGAGGAGCCTATCAAGTATCAATCATCTCCTATAAATAGAGGAAGATTTGAAGCACAACAATAAGAGAGAAAACTACAACACAACAAGATACACTCAAGAATAAACTTGTTCTTACATTGTCTTATTTCTTGTTGTAATTTGCCTAGCTATTCACTTTCACATCTTTGAGGTCTAGGCTATTCTTGATTGCACTTGCACTCAATTGTATTATTCATTATCGAGTTGTAATCTTGAATTTGGGTAATCATTCAACACAAGATATCCTTGTGAGTGTTCTTGTGGTAAGAACACACTTGGGTGATCTAGGTGTTAGGTGTAAGAAGATTGTGGTAATCTTCTTGTTGAGGTGTTGAAGAATTTGGTATTCTTCAAGGTTGAAGATTGTGGTAATCTTCACAAGGTGCCGTTGGAGATTGTGGTAATCTTCAAAGGGAGATTGTGGTAATCTCCAAAGGTGTTGTTGAAGAAGAGTGTGGTGCTCTTCAAGGTGTTGTTGTAAGTTGGTGTTGTATTAATTTGTGGTAAATTAATAAAATCTTTTTTCTTTTTGAAATCCATCCCGGATATACTGGGGTGGTAGAGGATTAGGCCCTAGGTGGGTTGAACCTCTTTAATCGACGTGTGTTGTTTACATTCCGTACCTTTATTATTGTGTTTGAGCATTTGGTTCAAAAAAGAGGGCGAAATCGAAAAGATGGAGATAATCTATTCACCCCCCCTCTAGATTATCGTAGCCGCTTGGACTTACAATGTAGTATATTATAATCATGTATGTATTCAACAACAATTAACTATGCAGTGTCTGATAACTATCTATGCATTATATTTATTCTAAATATGCATTAGAGTCACAATAATTATGTTATGCGTTAATGGTGGATCTATGAGAGAGTGAGAGAGAGAGAGAGATTTGATTATGGGATTTGATGGCAATTTCTGTGGGATTGATATATGTATGGAACGTAACTCATTATTTGATTTTATTTCCATTTTTATCTACCCGTATTTATTGGTTAGGATATTTTTTTTAATAAGTTGGGAGTACTGGTTGGAGGGGAGGGGATAAATTTCAAAGAAACTGAAAGATACCGGATTTGAACCCTGGTCAACACCCTTTTAAAGGATGAACGATACCACTTGTGCTACAAGCTCGTGGTAATGGTAAGGATATTATATTTTATTGTGATTTTATAGTGTTACCCTTTTTGTGATTAAATTAAATATTTAATCTAGCTTTATTCATTGTAATCTCAGCCATCAATTATTTAATTAGAGCAGTTGTGATTATTCCTTACGGTCTCACGGTAAGGGGTTGTCTCACGAGATCCTATCCCTATATATATGTATATATATATACATATATATATATGTATGTGTCTGTGTGTGTGTGCGCGCGCGCGCGTGTGTTTATATGTTGTTATAAGCAACATAAGCTACAAACATATATATTTTATTGCTTCAATTCTTGCAACTGGAGCAAATGTTTCATCAAAATTTATATCTTCTTCTTGCAATACCTTTTGTCTACCAATCTTGTTTTGTTTCTCACAACAGTGCTATCTTCATTCATCTTGTTTCTAAATACAGATTTTGTCCCAATGACATTTTGGTGAACATATCTTTGAACCAATTCCCATACATTGTTTCTTTTGCTCTTCTTGGATGGACAAAATCCAGTGTCTCTCTTCTAAGGCTTCTGACACATCTTTTAGTTCAATTTGAGATATGAAGCAAGTAAACATGGCTTCATTTTGAGTTCTTCATTTTGTTATCACTCTATCTCTTACATTTCCAATGATTAACTCAGGTGGATGGTCTCTTAGCCATCTCACATCAGGTTGGAGTAAGTATGCTGGATTGACTTGGTTTCCTACTATGTTTTCTTGAACAACTACTCATTGCTCATTAGTATTCAGCTGTAACTTTTCCAGCTCTCTCTGAGATTCAGCTAACTCATCCTTTTTCAGGGTTGAGTCTTTTGGGAGCTGTCTCAATATAAGGACTCTTCTGAATAGTTGGATGATTTATCTTTTCAGCTAACTCATCAATGTCTTCTGCATTAACATCGGGTTCACCAAATAACACATGTATTGACTCTTATGTTACCATTGTTCTTTTATTCAACACTCTATAAGCTTTACTTTCAGATAAGTAACAAAGAAATAATTCCTCATCAGCTTTAGCATCAAAATCTATCAAATTATCCTTGCCATTATTGTGAATAAAACACTTACTTTTAAAGATGTGGAAGTATCCAACATTTGGCTTCCTTCTTGTCCAAATTTCATAAGGGATTTTGGGCAGTTGCCTGATGATCTTGCATCTGTTTTGAGTATAACATGATGTATTTATGGCTTCAATCCAAAATCTCTTAGGCAACCCATCTTCTGCTAACATGGTTCTTGCAGTTTCCTTAAGGATTTTGTTTCTTCTTTCAGCTACTCCATTTTGTTGTGAAGTTCTTGCAGCTGACAGTTCTAGAGCAATTCCATTCTCTACACAATACTGAGCTATAATCTCATTGACAAACTCAATTTGATTGACTCTTTTCATTTTAAGGTAACATTTGCAAGGTTTCCTTCTTTCTACACATAAAGTTGGTCCAAATGTACCTCAAATAATCATCCACCACCGCTAAGATGTATTTGTTTCCACTTATAATCGCTTGCTCAACTGGCCCAAACAAGTCCATATGCAGCAAATGCAATATCCTTGTGGATGAAGGATTTGTCTTTTCTTTGAATGACGACTTATTTGCTTTCCTTTCTGACAAGCATCACAACTACTTTCTTTCTTGTACACAATGTCTGGTAATCCATCAACTAGATGACTTCTAGCAAGCTTGTTGATTGTCTTGAAATTCAGATGACTCAACTTCTTATACCACCGCCAACTTGCTTCAGCTAGGCTCTTGGCTAATAACCATGTGCTTGGAGTGGCAGTTGACCAATCTACCACATACATATTCTTCTTCCTGATCTTAGATAACATAATTTCATTGGTTCTACATCCTTGATTTGACATATACCCATATTGAAACCAACATTATAGCATTTATCACAGAGTTGGTTGATACTCAGCATATCGAAGTTTAAGCCTTCAACATAAGCAATATCCCTGATTTCCAAGCCATTTTTTCTGGATTGACCCAGTGCCTTTAATTTCCATGGAGCTTCATTTCCTCCAAATATAATTTTAGTCAATTTTTCTTGTTTGAAGTATGACATGTTGCTTTTGTTTCATTCATACGCATAGAACAACCGTTATCCATGTAACAGGTTCATTGGCACTTGGATGTCTTGTGAACCCACATCAAAGAAATCAAGCTTTAAGTACCCATACATGTATGGGTGATGAGTGTAAGATATAAGTGTATTTGAGGGTTTAAAATGATATATATTTGATGCATTTGCACGCATATTTAGTGTGTTTTACTTGGTTTCCCTTGTAGGGCGTGATACTGCGTACTCTTGTAAATTTTGCAGAAAATAGAGCTAAATGTGACAAAAGATGATAGCATGTTTCAAATGATATGTAAAAAGACAAGGTACGAGCAAAGATATGAAGGAAAGAAGCATGGACAGTCAAACAAAAGGGAATTTCCTTCAAAAACGTCAAAATGCGCTAACAGTTTCCAGCACTGGTAGGGTTTAGTATTTTGGCCATAATTTCCTCTACAAATATTGAGATGATTCAAGTGGCCATTGAAAGTTAAGAGAAAGATCTACAACTTTCATGAAGACCCCGAGATCCAATTCCGATCGCACGACCCGGTGTGGGGATGACACGGGCGTGCGACGTAACTGGGGATGAATTGGTCTCTTTTCCTACTCAAACTCTACAAGTGATCTCTCCAAGCATCTATAAAAAGGACCCAAGGATATGCACGAATATATACAACTTGATACAACAAAAACACATCAAATAACACAGGAACAAACAAATCGAGGAGCTTCTAAGAGCAAAAGCTAGGTCGCAAAGAACACCACAAGGCTTTCGCATCTAGGGAGCACAAGAGCTTCGAGGCTTTGGTAGGGGAATCCATCCTGACAAAAGGGGTTTTCTTTCTATGTCTAAGAACTCTTGTCTGTGCTTATATGATGTCATAATATTGATTCAGATTTGTCTATGAGTTTGTAATCAATGTTTGGCATATTTTTCGGATCTTAGGGGCATAATCGAAACTGTGGATTTGTATTAATATGATTACTTGTTTTATTAATTAATTCATGCGTTCTATTTTATGAATTCGAGTGCTTAATTATAGTTGCTTTTTATCTGATCAATAAATTGCATGTCATATTTGATATTGCAAAATTTCGGATGATGAGTTCTAACAAAGACGGAAATTGAATTCAGACATGAAACATGTGCGACAGACATGTTTGTGGGGAGTCATTCATTTCACAAATCTTTTTGGAGTTAATAAGAATTGTAACGATCTGACCAGACTACAATTGTTATTAATCAACTGTTTACGCACTACCTGACCAGGGGAGTAAATGAATTTAGGAATTTGAACCCATAGAATTGCATGAATTGGTTTTTAAAACATTATTCGCATTTAATATTGATGAAGCATGTTGAGATTATATGCCTAAGGTTGCTCATAAAGATGTTGAAAAAACTTGTGGGGTTCACAAATTTATTTTAATTATTTTCTTAGAATAAAATACTTGATTTTCGGTCGCTTCAATAAATTGGAATACGATGTTATTATAGCCTAAGTGTTTCGAGATTCAATCCCTGAGAAGTACGACCTTACTTGCCATTATTCTATAAACTACACTGTACACTTGCAGTTGTATGAACCAAAATATTTTTGGCGAACAAGTTTTTGGCGCCGTTGCGGGGGATTGATTAGATTCTACTTAGATATAGTAATAAGTAGTCCAATCTTAATTGAAGTATTTTTTGTAAATATTTTATCTTTTTTTCGATTTTTTTATTTTATTTTTTTTCCTCTTCATTTCTAACATCGTTTTTGTTGAGTGCGAACCGAATCTTTAGAGACACAGGTAGCCCAAATCGTAACTGCAGTGGGAGGCCAATATCTAAAGGACAAATTTCCAAGCGATACTTAATCCGAGAAAACAGTGCAAAGCCATTCGTCTGATGGATGGTACATAATATGAGGGCTCAAAGATTTCAACTAACACGGTTCAACGACAATGATGTTAGAAATCTGAAGTCTGGCTGAAGACGTAAAACTTAGTGTGGGAGGCAACCCAAGAGACGCCGCGACAAACCCCGGGGGTGTAACAAAAACGTAAAAAAAAGGAAAAAAATAGTTGCGCACGGACGTGTGGATGCATATGACCGGACCGTGCGATCTGCTCCTCCAGTTTCAAATTTGACGGACGAGTTCCCGGATTCACCGGAACGATCCAGGTAAGTACTCTTTATGCATTCCTCTTTCTTTTGATAATTTCCTCATATGTTCGGGACGAAGCATATTTTAAGTTTGGGGGGATTGTCAAGAATGCGAAATTTAGTATTTTCTTGCATATTGCATTACATTTAGGACTGCATGTAGAAACACTTTGCATGATATTTTTCGGGAATTTTTTTCGATTTTTAGTTATATTTTTTTTTTGTTTTGTGTTTTGTGTTTTGTTTTTAGCACGTTTACCACATTAGCACATTTAATTGCTTTTGTGTGTGGTTTTTTTTTTCAGTTCGTATGCCCAACTCCCTATGATTTTACTATGAATATTTTATGGCATGGGATAACATACTTGTGGGAATAATGTGATAAATTCTTAGGAGAAAAGTTATTTATTTGCTTGGCATGTGTTAAGAAAATTGGGTATTTGAACATGTTGCGAAAAATAAATCTATGAGCTTTTGTGCCTTAAACTGCTTTATATTATGCAGACTTATTTTTTCTTGAGTGTGTCATTCATGATTGCTAGAATTCTAGAATTTGCTCTGGTATCTTCATTGAAGCTATGTGTGTGTGCAATTTTTGAAAATGATCTAAGGCCATCTTTGTTTAGCCTACTTAGCCTAAAAAGCCTACCTATGAACTCGTGATTCCCTAGTTAGCCAATTTTGAGCCAAAACTATTATTCTGAGCCACATTGATTTTAAAATTTAAACATGTTTTTATCCCTGAAGTTTCTTGAACTTATAGAAAATGAATAAGTTTGGGGGAGAAGTGGCGAAAATTTATGGGAAAAGAGGAAGTTGGCAAGAGAATGGGGATGAGCAGTATCTGAGTAAAAGAATAGAAAAATGAAGCTCGAAAAAGAAAATATCTCTGACAAAGAAGAAAAAAACGAGCAAAGCAAAAGAAAATTATGAAAATTATGAAAAACGAAAAGAGAGCTTGAGGCTAAAGAAAAAAATGTAAAATGAAAAAGAAGAAATAACGGTGGAATTGAGTTGAAAAAGAAAAACTGATATTATGTTGAAATTGGGTTAGTGAATTGCAAGTCTGTATGCTTAAATTCTATTTGCTCAAGTCAAGTTACTTTTCAAATTTCCCTACCCTTACCAAAGAGCCTACATTACAACCAAATAAAAAGTCCTTTTTGATTCTTAGATTGTGCACACAAAAGTGGTAGAAATGTTAGACGATTTGCAAGCCTATGGTAGTTGTGTTTTCATTGAATTAAATTTGAGCGTAAACACTTACCATACAATTCTGAGGGTAGAGTGATACACTATTTACTTGTGAGTCGCGATGTCAAGTACTCGAAAGAGTATTAATAATGCCAAGTTTATAAATGACGATTTCTTGATAATGAGTTACATGGTTTCCTTGAGTATGGAGTCGAGTGCTAATTAATGTATAGTGTTCTTGGGTGTTCTTTCGTTTTTACCCCTTATATTAATTTTTCTAAATTTGCTCGAGGACGAGAAATGCTTTAAGTTTGGGGGATTTTGATGAGTGTAAAATATACGTGTATTTGAGGGTTAAAATGATATATATTTGATGCATTTGCACGCATATTTAGTGTGTTTTACTTGGTTTCCCTTATTGGGTGTGATACTGCGTACTCTTGTGAATTATGCAGAAAATGGAGCTAAATTGGACAAAAGATGATAGCATGATTCAAATGATATGTAAAAACACAAGGTATGCGCAAAGATTTGAAGGAAAAAAGCATGGACGGTCAAACAAAAGGGAATTTCCTTCAAAAGGTCAAAACGCGCTAACAGTTTCCAGCACGGGTAGGGTTTAGTATTTTGCCCATACCTTCCTCTAAAAAATTGCTATTGTGGTGATTCAAGTGGCCATGGAAAGCTAGGAAAAAGATCTACAACTTTGATGAAGACCCGAGAGGAAATTCTGATCGCCCGACCCAGCCGTGTGGGATGACACGTGCATGCGACGTAACTGGGGCTGAATTGGTCTCCTTTTCCTACTCAAACTCTGCAAGTGATCTCTCCAAGCATCTATAAAAGGGACCCAAGGCAATGCATGAAAATATACAACTTGATACAGCAAAAACACATCAAATAACACAGGAACGAAAAAATCGAGGAGCTTCTAAGAGCAAAAGGCTAGGTCGCGAAGAACACCACAAGGCTTTCGCATCTAGGGAGCACAAGAGCTTCGAGGGCTTGGAAGGGAAATTCATCCTGACAAGAAGGGGTTTTGTTTCTATGTCTAAGAACTCTTGTCTGTGCTTATATGATGTCATAATATTGATTCAGATTTTTCTATGAGTTTGTAATCAATGTTTGACATATTTTTTGGATCTTAGGGGCATAATCGAAACTGTAAATTTGTATTAATATGATTACTTGTTTTATCAATTAATTCATGTGTTCTATTTTATGAATTCGAGTGCTTAGTTATAATTGCTTTTTATCTGATCAATAAATTCCATGTCATGTTTGTTATTGCAAAATTTTGGATGATGAGTTCTAACAAAGACAAAAATCAAATTCAGACATGAAATATGTGTGACAGACGTGTTTGTGGGGAGTCATTCAATTCACAAATCCTTTTGGAGTTAATAAGAATTTTAACGATCTGACCAGACTACAATTGTTATTAATCAACTGTTTACGCACCACCTGACCAGGGGAGTAAATGAATTTAGGAATTTGAAACCACAAAATTGCATGAATGGATTTTAAAACTTTATTCGCATTTAATATTGAAGAAGCATGTTGAGATTGTGTGCCTAAGGTTGCTCCTAAAGATGTTGAAAATACTTGTGGGGTTCACAAATTTATTTTATTTATTTTCTTTATTTTCAATTTTTTTTCTTAGAATAAAATACTTGATTTTCGGTTGCTTCAATAAAATGTTATTAAAGTCTAAGTGTTTCGAGATTCAATCCTTGAGGAATACGACATTGCTTGCCATTAGTATGAACCAAAATATTTTTGGCGAACAAGTTTTTGGCGTCGTTGCCGGGGATTGATTAAATTCTACTTAGATATAGTAATAAGTAGTTCAATCTTAATTGAACCTTTTTTTGTAAATATTTTTTGCTTTTTTTGATTTTTTTATTTTATTTTTCTTCCTCTTCGTTTCTAACATCGTTTTTTGTTGATTGCGAGACTGAAATCTTTGGAGACACAAGTAGCCCAAATCGCAATTGCAGCGGGAGGCCAACATCTAAAGGGCAAATTTTCAAGCGATACTTAACCCAAGAAAACAGTGCAAAGCCATTCGTCTGATGGACGGTACATAATATGAGGGCTCAAGCATTTCAACTGACACGGTTCAACGACAATGATGTTAGAAATCTAAAGTCTGGCTGAAGTCATAAAACTTGGCACTTTGTGGGAGGTAACCCAAGAGACGTCGCGACAAACCCCGGGGGTGTAAAACAAACGTAAAAAAAATAGATGTGCATGGGCGTGTGGATGCACACGACTGGAACGTGCGATCTGCTCCTCCAGTTTCAAATTTGACGGACGAGTTCCCGGATTCACCGGAACGATCCAGGTAAGTACTATTTATGCATTCCTCTTTCTTTTGATAATTTCCTCATATGTTCGGGACGAAGCATATTTTAAGTTTGGGGGGATTGTCAAGATTGCATAATTTAGTATTTTCTTGCATATTGCATTACATTTAGGACTGCATGTAGAAGCACTTTGCATGATAATTATCGGGAATAAAAAATTTTGATTTTTAGTTATATTTTTTTTTTTTTTTTTTCTGTATTTTTTTAGCACGTTTACCTCTTTAGCACGCTTAATTGCTTTTGTGTGTGGTGTTTTTTTAGTTCGTATGCCCAGCTCCCTATGATTTTACTATGAATATTTTATGGCATGATATAACATACTTGTGGGAATAATGTGATAAATTCTTAGGAGAAAAGTTATTTATTTACTTGGCATGTGTTAGGAAAATTGGGTATTTGAACATGTTGCGAAAAATAAATCTGTGAGCTTTTGTGCCTTAAACTGCTTTATATTATGCAGACTTTTTTTTTTAAGAGTATCATTCATGATTGCTAGAATTATAGAACTTGCTCTGGTATCTTCATTGAAGCTATGTGTGTGTGCAATTTTTGAAAATGATCTAAGGCCACCATTGTTTAGCCTACTTAGCCTAAAAAGCCTACCTATGAACTCGTGATTCCCAGTTAGCCAATTTTGAGCCAAAACTATTATTCTGAGCCACATTGGTCTTTAAAATTTAAACATGTTTTTATCTCTGAAATTTCTTAAACTTATAGAAAATGAATAAGTTTGGGGGAGAAGTGGCGAAAATTTATGGAAAAAAAGAGAGGAAGTTGGCAAGTGAGTAAATGAATAAAAAAATAAAGCTCGAAAAAGAAAATAACTCTGACAAAGAAGAAAAAAACGAGCAAAGCGAAAGAAAATTCTGAAAATTATGAAAAAAAAGAGAGCTTGAGGCTAAAGAACAAAAAAGCCTAAGAATGAAAAAGAAGAAATAAATATGGAATTGAGTTGAAAAAGAAAAACTGATATTATGTTGAAATTGGGTTAGTGAATTGCAAGTCTGTATGCTTAAATTCTATTTGCTCAAGTCAAGTTACTTAATTCAAATTTCACTACCCTTACCAAAGAGCCTACATTAGAACCAAATAAAAAGTCCTTTTTGATTCTTAGATTGTGCACACAAAAGTGGTAGAGATGTTAGACGATTTGCAAGCCTATGGTAGTTGTACTTTCATTGAATTGAATTTGAACGTAAACACTTACCATACACTTCTGAGGGTAGAGTGATACACTATTTACCCCTGAGTCGCGATGTAAAGTACCCAAAAGAGTATTAATAATGCCGAGTTTATAAATGATGACTTCTTGATAATGAGTTACATGGTTTCCTTGAGTATGGAGTCGAGTGCTATTTAATGTTTATAGTGTTCTTGGGTGTTCTTTCGTTTTTACCCCTTATATTATTTTTTCTAAATTTGCTTGAGGACGAGCAATGCTTTACGTTTGGGGTATTTTGATGAGTGTAAAATATATGTGTATTTGAGGGTTTAAAATAATATATATTTGATGTATTTGCACGCATATTTAATGTTTCCCTTGTTGGGCGTGATACTGCGTACTCTTGTGAATTATGCAGAAAATGGAGCTAAATTGGACAAACGATGATAGCATGTTTCAAATGATATGTAAAACAACAAGGTATGAGCAAAGATATGAAGGAAAGAAGCATGGACGGTCAAACAAAAGGGAATTTCCTTCAAAAACGTCAAAACGCGCTAACAGTTTCCAGCACACTGGTAGGGTTTAGTATTTTGGCCATAACTTCCTCTAAACAATTGATATTGAGGTGATTCAAGTGGCCATGGAAAGCTAGGAGAAAGATCTACAACTTTAACGAAGAACCCAAGATGAAATTCTGATCGCACGACCCGGCCGTGTGGGATGACACGGGCGTGCGACGTAACTGGGGCTGAATTGGTATCCTTTTCCTACTCAAACTCTGCAAGTGATCTCTCCAACTATCTATAAAAGGGACCCAAGGCTATGCACGAAAATATACAACTTGATACAACAAAAACACATCAAATAACACAGGAACGAAAAAATCGAGGAGCTTCTGAGAGCAAAAGGCTAGGTCGCAAAGAACACCACAAGGCTTTCGCATCGAGAGAGCACAAGAGCTTCAAGGCTTGGAAGGGAAATCCATCCTGACAAGAAGGGGTTTTGTTTCTTTGTCTAAGAACTCTTGTATGTGCTTATATGATGTCATAATATGGATTCAGATTTTTCTATGAGTTTGTAATCAATGTTTGATATATTTTTTGGATCTTAGGGGCATAATCGAAACTATGGATTTGTATTAATACGATTACTTATTTTATTAATTAATTCATGTGTTCTATTTTATGAATTTGAGTGCTTAGTTATAATTGCTTTTTATCTGATCAATAAATTGCATGTCATATTTGTTATCGCAAAATTTCGGATGATGAGTTCTAACAAAGATGGAAATCGAATTCAGACATGAAACATGTGTGACAGACGTGTTTGTGGGGAGTCATTCAATTCACAAATTTTTTTGGAGTTAATAAGAATTGTAACGATCTGATCAGACTGCAATTGTTATTAATCAACTGTTTACGCACCACCTGACCAGGGGAATAAATGAATTTAGGAATTTGAACCCATAGAATTGCATGAATTGGTTTTTAAAATTTTATTCGCATTTAATATTAAAGAAGCATGTTGAGGTTATATGCCTAAGGTTGCTCCTAAAGATGTTGAAAATACTTGTGGGGTTCACAAATTTATTTTATTTATTTTCTTTATTTTCAATTTTTTTTCTTAGAATAAAAACTTGATTTTTGGTCGCTTCAATAAAATTAGAATACGATGTTATTATAGCATAAGTGATTCGAGATTCAATCCTTGAGGAATACGACATGCTTGCCATTATTCTATAAACTACACTGTACACTGTACACACATGCTTGAGGAGTACTAAATTTTTCTTTTTGATTATTTTATTTTATTTTTCTTCCTCTTCGTTTCTAACATCGTTTTGTTGAGTGCGAGACTGAAATCTTTGGAGGCACAAGTAGCCCAAATCGCAACCGCAGTGGGAGGCCAACATCTAAAGGGCAAATTTCCAAATAATACTTAATCCGAGAAAATAGTGCAAAGCCATTTGTCTAATGGATGGTACATAATATGAGGGCTCAAGGATTTCAACTGACACGGTTCAACAACAATGATGTTAGAAATCTGAAGTCTGGCTGAAGACATAAAACTTAGGGCTTTGTGGGAGGCAACCCAAGAGACGCCGCGACAAACCCTAGGGGTGTAAAAAAAACATAAAAAAAAGAAAAAAAACAGTTGCGCACGGGCGTGTGGATGCACACGACCGGACCGTGCGATCTACTCCTCCGGTTTCAAATTTGACGGACAAGTTCCCGGATTCACCGGAATGATCCAAGTAAGTACTCTTTACGTATTCCTCTTTCTTTTGATAATTTTCTCATATGTTCGGGACGAAATATATTTTATGTTTGGGAAGGTTGTAAAGAATGCATAATTTAGTATTTTCTTGCATATTTAATTGCACGTTTACCACTTTAGCATATTTAATTGCTTTTGTGTGTGGTTTTTTTTCAGTTGGTATGCCCAGCTCCCTATGATTTTACTATGAATATTTTATGGCATGGGATAACATACTTGTGGGAATAATGTGATAAATTCTTAGGAGAAAAATTATTTATTTGCTTGGCATGTGTTAAGAAAATTGGGTATTTGAACATGTTGCGAAAAATAAGCCTGTGAGCTTTTGTGCCTTAAACTGCTTTATATTATGCAGACTTATTTTTTCTTGAGTGTGTTATTCATGATTGATAGAATTCTAGAACTTGCTCTGGTATCTTCAATGAAGCTATGTGTGTGTGCAATTTTTGAAAATGATCTAAGGCCATCTTTGTTTAGCCTAAAAAGCCTACCTATGAACTCGTGATTCCCTAGTTAGCCAATTTTGAGCCAAAACTATTATTCTGAGCCATATTAATCTTTAAAATTTAAACATGTTTTTATCCCTGAAATTTCTTGAACTTAAAGAAAATGAATAAGTTTGGGGTAGAAGTGGCGAAAATTTCTTGAACTTAAAGAAAAGAGAGGAAGTTGGCAAGAGAATGAGGGATGAGCAGTATCTGAGTAAATGAATAAAAAAATGAAGCTCAAAAAAGAAAATATCTCTGACAAAGAAGAAAAAAACGAGCAAAGCAAAAGAAAATTAAGAAAATTATGAAAAAAAATGAGATTTTGAGGCTAAAGAAAATAAAACCTAAGAATGAAAAAGAAGAAATAAAGGTGGAATTGAGTTGAAAAAGAAAAATTGATATTATCTTGAAATTGGGTTAGTGAATTGCAAGTATGTAAGCTTAAATTCTATTTGCTCAAGTCAAGTCACTTAATTCAAATTTCCCTACCCTTACCAAATAGCCTACATTACAACCAAATACAAAGTCCTTTTTTGATTCTTAGATTGTGCACACAAAAGTGGTAGAGATGTTAGACGATTTGCAAGCCTATGGTAGTTATACTTTCATTGAATTGAATTTGAGCGTAAACACTTACCATACACTTCTGAAAGTAGAGTGATACACTATTTACTTGTTAGTCGCGATGCAAGTACTCAAAAGAGTATTAATAATGTTGAGTTTATAAATGACGACTTCTTGATAATGAGTTACATGGTTTCCTTGATTATGGAGTCGAGTGCTATTTAATGTTTATAGTGTTCTTGGGTGTTCTTTCGTTTTTACCCCTTATATTATTTTTTCTAAATTTGCTCGAGGACGAGCAATGCTTTAAGTTTGCGGAATTTTGATTAGTGTAAAATATACGTGTATTTGAGAGTTTAAAATGATATATATTTGATGCATTTGCACGCATATTCAGTGTTTCCCTTGTTGGGCGTGATACTGCGTAGTCTTGTGAATTTTGCAGAAAATGGAGCTAAATTGGACAAAGGATGATAACATTTTCAAATGATATGTAAAAAGACAATGTACGAGCAAAGATATGAAGGAGAGAAGCATGGACGGTCAAACAAAAGGGAATTTCCTTAAAAAAACGTCAAAACGCGCTAATAGTTTCCAGCACTGGTAGGGTTTATTATTTTGGCCATAAATTACTCTACGAAATTGATATTGAGGTGCTTCAAGTGGCCATGGAAAGCTAAGAAAAGGATCTACAACTTTCATGAAGACCCCGAGATGAAATTCAGATCGTACAACCCGGCCGTGTGGGATGACACGGGCGTGCGACGTAACTGGGGCTGAATTGGTCTCCTTTTCCTACTCAAACTCTGCAAGTGGTCTCTCCAAGCATCTATGAAAGGGACCCAAGGATATGCACGAAAATATACAACTCGATACAGAAAGAACACATCAAATAACACAGGAACGAAGAAATCGAGGAGCTTCTGAGAGCAAAAGGCTAGGTCGCAAGGTACACCACAAGGCTTTCGCATCTAGGGAGCACAAGAGCTTCGAGAGCTTGGAAAGGGAACCCATCCTGACAAGAAGGGGTTTTCTTTCTGTCCAAGAACTCTTGTCTGTGCTTATATGATTTCATAATATTGATTCAAATTTGTCTATGAGTTTGTTATCAATGTTTGGCATATTTTTCGGATCATAGGGGCATAATTGAAACTGTGGATTTGTATTAAATATGATTACTTGTTTTCTTAATTAATTCATGCGTTCTATTTTATGAATTCGAGTCCTTATTTATAAGTGCTTTTTATCTGATCAATAATTTGCATGTCATATTTGTTATTGCAAAATTTCGGACGATGAGTTCTAACAAAGACAAAAATATATTGAATTCAGGCATGAAACATGTGTGACAGATGTGTTTGTGTGGAGTCATTCAATTCACAATTTTTTTTGGAGTTTATAAGAATTGTAACTATCTGACCAGACTACAATTGTTATTAATCAACTGTTTACGCACCACCTGACCAGGGGAGTAAATGAATCTAAGAATTTGAACCCATAGAATTGCATGAATTGGTTTTTAAAACATTATTCGCATTTAATATTGAAAAAGCATGTTTTAAATTATGTGCCTACGGTTGATCCTAAAGATGTTGAAAATACTTGTGGGGTTCACAAATTTATTTAATTTATTTTCTTTAATTTCGATTTTTTTCTTAGAATAAAATACTTGATTTTCGGTCGTTTCAATAAAATTAGAATACGATGTTATTATAGCCTAAGTGTTTCGAGATTCAATCCCTGAGGAATACGACATTGCTTGCCATTATTCTATAAACTACACTGGACACTTGCAGTTGTATGAACCAAAATATTTTGGCGAACAATGGGTCCTAAGGGATTATGACTATATGGTTATCCAACCAACATATAATTTGGCTCTTAGAGGTTGTCACATTTCAGTTCCTTAATAATAATGAATCTTAGAAAATTGCTACATACAACTGTTTCTTTTGTCTATATGTTTGTATGTGCATGTGAGAATTTTCATTCTTGTGATAGTGTTGAAAATGTTGTGCCTTGTGTGCATAATTTCTAGGTGCATGAGTGTGTTGATATGCATGCCTAGGGAATGACCCAAATAGGTCTTTAGGTCATTGCCATTGTGGCATGTTTCCCTTAGGAGTCTCCTGATATTTCATGGGTTGGTTCCAATCAGCTTGTGTAGGGTACTTTCTACCATTCCGAGCATTTGCTTTCTTTCTTTAAAAGTTTTGGGGCTTTTGGTAGTTCTATTTTGACTTAACAGATTACTTTTTGTTTGGAGTCTGGTGATTGACTCTTCTGGATTTAGTTTCAGCAGTCTTATCAGTGAACTCAATTGGATTCTTTCCTTTTTCCTTTATAACCAAGGCCATCATGTGTGTATTTGATGATATAATATGTGCAACATATGGTGTCTTAGATTTAATGCTACCCATATTACTTGAGGAGCCCTTATCTAAGATCACTCTAAGAGTTTGTGCACTCACAAAGGAGTCGAAGCCTAATCCAGCTTTGTCTCCTATCTGTTTTTGTAGCACCATCAATTCATCAATGTTTTAGATGATTTGCTAAGTGATGGAATAACACTTTTGAGTTCTTGTTCTTTTTTCTCTTTAGTAGAACACTCTGCTTTGACTTTCTCAATCTCAGCCTCCAAGTTTTTATTCTCATCAGCTACATGACTTAAAACACTCACCTCTCAGTCATATGTGAGTTTTTGCTTTTGAGTCGGGTGTTTTCCTCATTTAAGAGTGTGTCTAGGGATTTAATGTGATCAAAGTCTTTCATCATTTTGCCTAATGAATCATAATGATCTGTCGGTGATGAAGTGTATGTGTGTGTCATGATCACTATCATCACTATATGAATCAGATGAGTTGAAATTACCTCATTTTCTTGTTCCTTTGCCATGAGACAAATTAGAGCATCTTTCATAGATGTCTGACACTTCTGCATCTTTCCCTTTGGTAGTTTCTGTTTCATCCACCATGGTTTTCTTTCTCTCCTTTCTTCTGTCTATGAAGATTTTATTTTCTTCTTCATTTCTATATTTGTAGACTTGTGGATAGAGGTAGTCAACTGCAAAGTGACCAGGCTGTTGGGGTGTAAATGATCCGAGTCGACCTGAGCTTTAGACTGTTTGTCAATTATTCATTTAATTTTATATGAGCTTGAGCTCGAGCCGAACTCCCTTCAGGTTTATTGTGTTTGTTTGATAAAATTTTATAGTGTTTGAATTAGTTCATGAACATGTTCGTGAACGCGTTTGTATTCGAGTTCTTGTTCATTGCATGGACACTGAATAATTTTGTTCGTGAACAATAAACAAACAAACAAAATTACCTTTGATGAGTTTGTGTTCATTACATGTTCGTGAACAAATTCAACCTTAATTTATATATTAATGATAAATTATAAATATCGTAATTTTAAATCTTTTCTGTAATATATAGAATTCTAGATTATATTATAAGATTTATAAATGTGTAACTTTTCAATATTTATATTTAACTTATAGGGATAATTTTAATTTTAAAATTAAGCTACATGAGCTTGTTTAAGAATATTTGTTAACAAAATCTAAACGAGCTTGTTCACGAGCTATTATGAATGAGCATAGAATAGTTCTAGCTCTGTTCGTTTATTAGATGAGCCCTAAAATTTTTTCATTATATATTCGTTAACTAAATAAACGAACATAAATGAATGCTATTTGAGCTTTTTCACGAGTTGATTATCAAATGCTCTATTCATTTAGAATCCTACTAGGCTGACTGCAATCCCAACACAAGTCTTCTGCTTTCTTGTCAGCTCTTTTAAGTGTTCTTTCCTCTTTTCCTTTTGAGGGAGCTGAATGTCTCCTTGAAGATTCTCATTTTCTCCTCTGATAGTTCTTTTTGAAAAACTTGTTGAATCTTTTGACCATCAATGCAATCTCTTTCTTATCAATGATGTATTTTGAGTCCGTTGTTTTAGACTCATCTACTTTTAATGCAGTTATCTTAGGCACAACAGTCTCATCCAACTGTTTCCTTTTGAGCTCAAACTCATATGCCTTTAGATCTGAGAAAATTTCATGGTTTGATATTTTTGTGAGGCCCATTGAGTGTCTCATTTCCATTACCTTCATCTTCCAATCAACTGGTCATGCTCTAGGTATTTTCATACACATTTTCTTCTGTGTATATTCATTCCCTACGGCTGATAATTCATTGGTAATATTTGTGAATCTTACATCCAACAGATCTGATGATCTTCTATCATCATTTTGAAGTTTTCAAAATTATGCACTACTACTGTAAGCTTATTTTCTTTAATCTGCTCCGTTCCTTCACAGATTAGAGTCAGCTTATCCCATAATTCTTTAGTTGTTCTGCATAATTTGACATTCTTGAACATTGCTTTGTCTAAGGTCTTGTATATTATATTCTTTGCAACATTATCCACGTTATGTCTTATTCTATCCTCATTCGCCCATTCAATCATGGGTTTATCAATTTCAATTGCACCAACAACTTCATCTCCTGCATCTACCGTTCTTGTAATAGTTGTATTCACTTTTGTGATTCTAATGAGGCCATCTTCAATGATGAACCACATTTCACCATGTAGTGCAGAGAGATGTGCCTACATACGGATTTTCTAGTCATCAAATTCTTCAATAGTAAACATAGAAATGCAAGTTAGATTTTCTTTCATTTTAATAACTCTTTAAAACTATGAAACTAATTGTGTTGATGGTTTTTTAAAATGAAGATCCAGTTCAGTAACCAATGCGGAAGGTTCTTTGAACTAATCGATCTAATACAACTTGTAGGTCCCAAGGGGTGATAGCTAAAGTCTACAATGGGGGTTGAACAGACTTTAGAATTTTTTGATTTTACAATTAGAGTTTTAAAGAAAACAGCTTAGTCCGTACTGATAGTTAAGTCAATTTTCAGCAGGGGAGTTAACCACTCAACAGATCTCTTGACAGAGTTGTTGATAGAGTAACTCAGTTGAAAAATAGCATAATCTAGAAAATTAGTATTCTTTTAACAACAACGGATGTGTTTCACCTTTTTGATTTTTGTCAATCGACACTTTGTGTTTTATAGAGTTATTAAGCAATCTGGATATCAACAAGAATTACTGGTTGTAAAGTGCACAAATATAAAAGACACAATATTTATAGTGGTTCAAGGATGGGTAATTCCTCTATGTCCATTCTTCTCCTACTTCATAAGGAATCCACTAAGGAACAAATAACTTTTGTTACAAAGTACAACAGTCCTAGTAGTCTTGATCACACAACCAACTACTAATGGGACTCAACTCTTCACTAGAATTTTTCTAGCTACTTCAGCTCACTGAAAATGCAGGATTTGAGCGTGAAGCCCTCCTACGATAAAATCTTCTGGTTCATCAAGAACCTTAGTACACCCATTCACTACAAGGCGATGTAGAACCCAATTGTTTACAAAACAATTCCTCGCCATTTGATTAAACAACTTCAATCTTCCACTTGAGTGTTGGATGATGTGTTCTTGATGAAGCTTAAGGTTATGAAGTTTAAGCTTGAGGGAGAGTTCTCTATTATTCAGATTTTTGCTTGGTTTCTTGTATCTCGTAGATTCTATGTGACTTGTGTGTTCTCTCTAAAATCAATCATCAGCCTTCATACTGTGGATATAGATTTTGTCCGTTGAAGAGATAAATAAATTTGAATCCCACCATTGGACACTTAGCATATCATTTCTTGTAGCCTTGATGTTAACCTTTCCTTGTATTCTTTTGTCTTCGACAGGTTTCTGAAATATGGCAGTTTGCAGGTGTTCTTCCATTGGTTGAACCTCTTTTGCCTCCATAAATACCTTGCACTATTATGGTCAAACTTCGTACTTCGATGATATTAATGAAGATCCTTCTTGGACTTAGTGCAATTGATCCTTTCCAATTGAATTAATCATTGAGTTGTTTTACCCCTTTTTGACTGATACTTGAGTCTTTCGAGATGAGAGTCTTCTGAGTAAGTCTTTTGTCTCAACTTTGTTGTCAATCTTCTGCTTTGACTTGGTTGGCACTACTATGCTGAGAGTCTTCCATCAAGGTACTCAAATGAGAGTTTGCTAAATTTTCTCCATTCATCTGTCAGTCTTTTGATACTCCTTCAGCAAGTTCTCTAGGATTATACTTAGCTGATTTTGAGTCAGCCTAAGTCCTATCTATTACAAATGCGTAAATTACATTGAAATTGGGGTGTCAACATTCTAATACATAGTTTTCTAATCATCATCGAAATCTATACAATAAAGTTTCTAACAATATTGAGAAGAACCGGTGGAAATGATTCATTATGTTAGTATTATGAATTTTGTCTAAAAATAAAGCAAAAATTAAAAAGAGAATTATAAGTTATAAATATATGCACTATCCCCAGGATCGGCGGATAATTGCTACTCTTTTACACTGGGTTTGCAAAAATACGCCTTTTCATCCTTGTTAAGTTAATTTAAAATTTATTTAAATTAAATAATTAATACTTTATTTTATGTTGAACTGAAATGACAAATCATTTTTTTCATGTGTTAAAATTTTTTTTGCATGTCTTATACTCATTTATTATTTATTTTTTATTGTTGAATTATTTAAGGAATAAATATCATTTTCTAGAAAAAAATGTTATAATTTAAAATAATTTTATAATTATAAAGAACTTAAAATTAAATTTGACGTATTAGTATTCCAAAAATATACTAAAATCTTTAAAAACTCATTTAAGTAGTGCAATTTATAACCAAACATTGAATTTAAATTAGGTTAAAGGGCTAAATGCTATAATAGTCAGTTTAAGAGGGTGTATGAGGCCTAAGGTCAAGTTCTTAGAGTGTGGTTGTATTTTACCCAATAAAACGCGAATATGTGCGAGAATATATAAGACATATTTCATATAAAATAAATAGATCTAGTAAGCCTATTTGTAGTGGAATTATCGAACCAGGTATTCTGGATCAAGCTCGTCTACAAGCCATTTTATGATTGAACCATGGACAATGAACGAATCGTGAATGCTCTTTTAGTTGAATCATGAGTAACTCACGAACAATCTTTCTCAATGTATTTGAATAATTACTAGAGTATTCACTTGATTGTGCACACCTTAAATCCTTGGGAATCTTTGATGTTACTTCAACAAATGAACGTAAATATAATTATTTTAGGAGGCATAATATTTTCTATTCTTGCGTAGGAGACATATGATATCTCAAGTCTCCACTAGATATAACATAGGAAAGATATCAAAGGATATATGGATGCAACTCAAATTACACAAATACTAACAACCCTTTTGTGATTACCTAATTATGCAATTTCTTGTACTTAATTCAAAAAGGTCACATACAGTTTTACATGTTTATGCACTCTGTTGAGTTTCGCGAATTACATGATTTAGCAACACAATGGAAATAAAGTAATTAAAACGAGTATAACTATTTTGCATCTTCGGATTCCATACGAATTATTGTATGACGTTTTGACTTCCCATATACAAAAGAAAAGATGAAAAATTATACCTCTCGAAAGATTCTAATTGGAAAACGTTTGGCTTTCCAAGTAGAAAAAAGAAAGGGGTCTTTCTCTCGTCTGGGAGTGGTTTTTCTCTCGTCTAGGGAGTGTCTAGGGTTCCGTCTGGTCAGTGGTTGATAAATCTCTTGGGTGTTGTCTTAACTACTTAGTAATATTAGTAGATCCAAATATAATAAATACTCTACTGATTCGCTGTTTGTTTAAAATTCCATTAGGGCTTCTCATTTATGAAGGGTAGCTTAAATGGGTTCTTTTGGGTTCTGAGCTCTTCGCTCTTAAGCTTGCTGGATCTTGGAAATATCCTTATAACTTACATTTCTTCTTTAATTTTTTTCTTTTTTTGTGACCTTTTCGATTACAGCTTTTGCGTTTGGCTTTGGAGTGAGGCTGTGGGATTCCTGTAATGGATAGAGAGATGTCTAAAATGTTTCAGAGCTTATCTCTCATAGAGCCGGAACAGTTCGGTATTGAGTTAGAGGAAAAATATGTGGAGGATAGTGAGGAAGAATGTTTGCGCAGTCTGTTTTGGGAAGGTTTTGTGGAGTAAAAAAATGAATTTTACGGGGCTCAAGAAAACTATGAATGGGGTCTGGCCTATTGATGAGCCTTTTTTCTTATGGAGATTGGATTCAATATGTTCCAGTCAATCCCAAGTTAATCAAAAAATGTTATTCAAGGAATTGTGGTCCGTTGACTGTCAATTTCTTGTGTGATGAGGGAATGGAAAAAAGGTGTGGATATGAAAAAGGAAAACTTCTCATACTTAGATATGTGGATTCAAATGTGGGATTTACCTGCTCATTGGATTAGTTTAGAGGTGGGGATTAAAATTGGAAGGATATTTTTAGCAGTTAAGGATGTGATTATCCCTGAAACATGAAGTGTGAAGGGCAGATATTTGAAAATCAATGCAATAGTGGAGATTGAAAATCATTATTTAGAGTAAACACTGACATTAAAGGGTGAATCACAATGGGTTAGTTTCAAATAGAAAACCTGATTGGTTGTTGCTACTATTGTGGGTGGATATGACATCATGAAAGAGTCGGTGAAGAGAGAAAGATTGACATTCTTAACAATAATCTGAGAGAATGGAGATTTGGGGAGTGGTTGAAGCGGAAGATCTTAGTGGGGGATTCAGATTTTGGAGACCTAAAGCTCAGATGTCCCCTTCATATTCAATAGCTAGTAGTACCAGGTGTGAGAGTAAAAAAGATTCAGAGCACAAGTGTAATATCCACAAAAATTAGGGATACAATTACAATTAGGGTTCACAATTAGATTCAATTGGTGATTCAAATACCTAATTTCATAATTTGGGTAAAATTATGATTAAGGGTTTCTAAACCTTAAATCTTATCTAATCAGTTTTTAATTTAAAAATCAAAATATATATAATTCTTAATTAGCTCTTTTTAATGAAGATTTACAGTTCTGGATTTAAAAAGTTTTAATCTTAATTATAGTAGATGAGAGGGTGTCAGATTATAAGTTGTCAACATAAAAGAAATTATTTTGATCATTAACTCCAGAATTCATTCCTATAAATTGAAATTTTTCCCTTACAAATTTCACACCATTTCTCTACAAATCTGATTCAGGCAAAAATTCTATTTTGTTTTCTTTTCCCATCTGTTTCTTTTTACAAACTTTGGCAGAAACCTTAATCATCTCAAATCCACCGTAAACCACGCCAACCTAGCCATTCGAGCCCAAATTTCGGTTGCACTCTGACAATTTCAGAATGAAAAGAAAAAAAAAGAAGAAGAAAGAAGAAAACGGTAGACAACAACACCCCTATACTGCAGCGAGCCATCGCGCCGTCATTGCCGTTCCACCGCCGCAAGTCTTCGCCGGTATGGGTATGTGGTCGTTGGGTTTTATATCTTTGAGTGTGTAGAATGAAGTGAAGGGGGAAGTTGTTTGTGAGATTTTCTTAATGATGGCGTCTGATGGTGGAGATGAAGGATTTTCATAAAAAGGGAGATGAATCAGAGAGAAAAAGAATGAAGGAAAAAGAAAAGTGGGAGAAGAGATGGGAGGGAGAGGTGTTAGAGAGAGAGAGAGAGAAAAAAAAATTGATAAACATAGAAGAGAAATAACATAAATGGGAAAAGAGAAGACGAAGACAGAGGGAAAGAGAGTTGGGGGCGTGGGGTTTGGGGTAGGGTATTATTTTTGGGTGTTCGATATTTTTAAGGAAAATAAGTATTTTTAAAAAAGGCTAATTGGAAAAATCAATTTGAGGGATTGACTTTCAATTGAGGATTTTGACCATGCCTTATTGTTAGTTTTTCAAGCCTTAAATTCAAATTCCCTAATTCTTTTTCAATATTTCAATTTTTTTTACAAGCATCCAAATTTATTAAATAATTTTATAAATTACAATTTTATAATTTATGTAGGAATCTGGAATCAAGAGGATTAGAATAATCATTTTTATTTTCTACGAGGATTAACTGAAAACAGTTGAGGTAGGGATTTTAATTATTGTCTTTATATATTTTCTATGTGAGTATTTTCAATTATATATGATATGCAAGAGAAAATATAATTTATTAGCCAGGGACTGTAAATAGGTCCGGGATCGAAGTTGATCTTCGGGTTAAGCCCGCTCTGCTAAAATTTATTAACTAGCCAGTCAGAGGAAAAATTATAGAGAAAATTACATGTTTTATTATACATGATTATGCTTGTGTGATTTATTGTATATTGACAAAAGTTGGTGCCTACTGAGCAAGTGAAAACTCACGCCTTTATTTTCATAATTTTCAGATTAAGGAGTCGGGTTGGAGATACGTCAGTGATGAATGAAGATCAAATTAAACTTTGGATTTTGAATAATTTTATTTTATGTCATGGAATATTTTGATAATATTTCATTAGTAACGTAAATGGTATTTATCTATATTTAAATGTCTAGTTTTATTAAATTATTTTGTTAAAAATCTTATTTTTATAATAACGTTTTTCATAAAAGTCGGAATATTTTTATTTTGTAAAATTGGGGCGTTACAATATTGGTATTAGAGCAGGTCTATGATTCTGTAGACTTGAAAAATAAATATATTTTTATAAGACAAAATAATTTAGAGTCATCCATCACCATCATATCTCAGCCGATTTCCTCAAGGTATGTGACAAATTTATTATGTCATTTTATTTCATGCCATTTGATTTTTTTATATGCAGATGTAATACATGTTTTCATATGTAAATCAGACAATTTTATGCCATTCATTAGATAATAATCTATGTGCCTTGTAAAAAAAATGATATTTTAACTAATATGACTATAAATATAGATGTCACCACCAAGAATCACTACTAGAAAAAGGGTTCGCAATTGGAGTATTAACAATATCTCGAATGAGCTAACTAAATACCTTAACTACAAAATCGAAGATGGCGATAACATAGGAACTTACGTAGTAAAAATGCATCAGGGATGGTATAATGTGCATTATCTGAGTGGTGCTCCAAATCAGTATGGTGCTACACGCAGGGTGGTTGATTCACTGCCATCCAAATGGAAGATTAAGGTTGAAAGTTGTGTGGGATGCTGGTGGAGTATGACGAACAAGACAACAAACCCAAGATTGACTATGGGACATTCACTTCTATGTTGTTTGCAAAATCGATTGACCGTATAACTGAGGCTATGGAAAGAGATGAAGAGGAGGATCCGAAAGAGGATGGAAATGAGGGAGAGGGCTAGGACTTTTGAGTTGTTTAATCAAATTCTGGTTTATTTTCGTACTATCCAAATAAATCCTTGTTAAAGGGTTAAAATATTATTATGAATAAAAAATTAATATTCTATTATTATTTGTCTACGATTACTTTTCTTATGCTTATGTTTGCAGTGAGACTCAATATTCGATTATTACATTAGTTAAGAGTTATATATACTTGTAGGATTAAAGCTCCCCGTAATAGAACAGGAAACCATACGAATGAGAGTAACTCCTCAAACGATGGCAATCAAGCCAACAATAAAAATCAAGCCAATGTTAGAAACCAAGCCAATGCTCCTGTCGGTGATGTACTTGCCGAATTCCTCAGGGTAGTGCAAAACAATAACAACAATAACAACACAAGGACAGTGGAACAATTCCTCCATTATTTGTCCATGTACATTCAATGAAAGTGATGGTCCAGTTGCTGTGGAGGAATGGTTCCAATCTTTAGATAGAATTTTCCGATTCATTGGATGTACTAAAGAGCAAAGAGTCACATGTGCCAACTTTCAACTAATTGAAGATGTTGATCATTCGTGGAAAGGATATTGGAGAACTAGAACCAAAGAGGAATGAGATGCATTGACTTGGAATGGGTTCAAAGAGGTTGCAATGGGCAAGTTTTTCCCGCGATCGTATCGTGATCAGAAAGAGACATAAGTTCTGGACTTCAAACAAAGAAACAATATTGTGACTGAGTATGAAAGAGAATTTAACCATCTGAGTCGGTTTGTACCGCATTTGATTGATACTGATATAAAGAAGATTGTCTAGTATATTATCTGTCAAGGAGATTTAGAATACTCTAAGATGGTGATAAGAACATAAGAAAGAGAGGCAAGCCTGGTTGATGATGACGACGGTCAGAAATCGGTCATGGTATCTGAAAAGCGAAAGTGGGATGGGACAAAACAAAATAACAATGGAAATCAGAACAAGCAGGCAAAGACTGATGGGAACATCCACCAAAATATTCAAAACAATAAGCCGTTATATCTTAATTGCAAGAAAAATCATTATGTCAAATGTCTGGCTGGGCAGGGAAAATGCTTCAAATGTAAGAAGCCAGGACATGTGACTGCTAATTGTCCTGTTTTAAAGGATGTTGGGAACAGAAATGGTCAGACTGGTAGAGGAAGAGCTCGGATGTATGCTTTGACCCAATAGGAAGCGGTCAAAACCCGTGTGATGACATATATGTTAACAATGATCGGGAATGCTTTAGCACTTTTTGACATCAAAAGGTCACACTCGTTCATATCTGCTAAATTTCATGCCATAATTTGATATAAGAATGCTAAAGTAGATGAATTTCTTGTAGTTTGCCTTCTGGGAGTTCAATAACTATTGATTTAATGGATAAAGGTGTAGATTTGGATATATGGGGAAAACATTTAGAGGCTGATCTATATGTCATTGGGATGAAGGATTTTTTATTTAATTTTAGGCATAGATTGTCTTACCAAGTACAACACTGACATTAAGTGTCAGGAGAAGGAAATAACACCTTCTAAAAAATCCGGCATGGCCCAAGAAGCTCCGAATGGCTTTTTCATTTGTAGGAGGTGGTAATTTCTCGATTGCTACAATCTTTACCCGATCGACTTCCAAGCCTGCAGATGAGACTCGATGACCAAGTACAATACCATCGCGTACCATAAAATGGCACTTTTCCCAATTGAGTACAAGATTGGTCTCTTCACATCGTTGTAAGACTAAGGAAAGATTGTGAAGACAACTATCAAAAGAATCACCAAACACAGAGAAATCATCCATAAACACCTCCATAACCTTTTCAATTAGATCGTGAAATATAGCCATCATACAACGTTGGAAAGTGGCAGGCGCATTACATAAACCAAATGGCATGCGACGAAATGCAGATGTGCCATAAGGACATGTAAATGTTGTTTTTTCCTGGTCTTCCGGCGCAATCATGATTTGATTGTACCCGGAATAACCATCTAAAAAGCAATAATAATCATAACCTGCAGGACGATCCAACATCATATCGATAAAGGGGAGGGGGAAGTGATCTTTTCGAGTGGCATCATTAAGTTATCTATAATCAATGCATATTCGCCACCCGGTAACAATTTTGGTAGCAATTTGTTCCTCAGGGTAGTGCAAAACAATAACAACAATAACAACACAAGGACAGTGGAACAATTCCTCCATTATTTATCCATGTACATTCAATGAAAGTGATGGTCCAGTTGCTGTGGAGGAATGGTTCCAATCTTTAGATAGAATTTTCCGATTCATTGGATGTACTAAAGAGCAAAGAGTCACATGTGCCAACTTTCAACTAATTGAAGATGTTGATCATTCGTGGAAAGGATATTGGAGAACTAGAACCGAAGAGGAATGAGATGCATTGACTTGGAATGGGTTCAAAGAGGTTGCAATGGGCAAGTTTTTCCCGCGATCGTATCGTGATCAGAAAGAGACAGATGTTCTGGACTTCAAACAAAGAAACAATATTGTGACTGAGTATGAAAGAGAATTTAACCATCTGAGTCGGTTTGTACCGCATTTGATTGATACTGATATAAAGAAGATTGTCTAGTATATTATCTGTCAAGGAGATTTAGAATACTCTGAGATGGTGATAAGAACATAAGAAAGAGAGGCAAGCCTGGTTGATGATGACGACGGTCAGAAATCGGTCATGGTATCTGAAAAGCGAAAGTGGGATGGGACAAAACAAAATAACAATGGAAATCAGAACAAGCAGGCAAAGACTGATGGGAACATCCACCAAAATATTCAAAACAATAAGCCGTTATATCTTAATTGCAAGAAAAATCATTATGGCAAATGTCTGGCTGGGCAGGGAAAATGCTTCAAATGTAAGAATCCAGGACATGTGACTGCTAATTGTCCTGTTTTAAAGGATGTTGGGAACAGAAATGGTCAGACTGGTAGAGGAAGAGCTCGGATGTATGCTTTGACCCAATAGGAAGCAGATCAAAACCCAGGTGTGATGACATATATGTTAACAGTATCAGGAATACATGCTTTAGCACTTTTTGACACTGGTGCGTCACACTCGTTCATATCTGCTAAATTTCATGCCATAATTTGATATAAGAATGCTAAAGTAGATGAATTTCTTGTAGTTTGCCTTCTGGGAGTTCAATAACTATTGATTTAATGGATAAATGTGTAGATTTGGATATATGGGGAAAACATTTAGAGACTGATCTATATGTCATTGGGATGAAGGATTTTTTATTTAATTTTAGGCATAGATTGTCTTACCAAGTACAACACTGACATTAAGTGTCAGGAGAAGGAAATAACACCTTCTAAAAAATCCGGCATGGCCCAAGAAGCTCCGAATGGCTTTTTCATTTGTAGGAGGTGGTAATTTCTCGATTGCTACAATCTTTACCCGATCGACTTCCAAGCCTGCAGACGAGTCTCGATGACCAAGTACAATACAATCGCGTACCATAAAATGGCACTTTTCCCAATTTAGTACAAGATTGGTCTCTTCACATCGCTGTAAGACTAAGGAAAGATTGTGAAGACAACTATCAAAAGAATCACCAAACACAGAGAAATCGTCCATAAACACCTCCATAACCTTTTCAATTAGATCGTGAAATATAGCCATCATACAACGTTGGAAAGTGGCAGGCGCATTACATAAACCAAATGGCATGCGACGAAATGCAAATGTGCCATAAGGACATGTAAATGTTGTTTTTTCCTGGTCTTCCGGCGCAATCATGATTTGATTGTACCCGGAATAACCATCTAAAAAGCAATAATAATCATAACCTGCAGGACGATCCAACATCATATCGATAAAGGGAAGGGGGAAGTGATCTTTTCGAGTGGCATCATTAAGTTATCTATAATCAATGCATATTCGCCACCCGGTAACAATTTTGGTAGCAATTTGTTCCTCATTCTCATTTTTCACTACCGTTACCCCCCTTTTTTTGGCACCACTTGTACCGGACTTACCCATGAACTATCAGATATAGCATAAATGATCCCAGCATCTAACCATTTCAACACTTCCTTTCTAACCACATCTTGCATGATAGGGTTTAGTCGTCTTTGGTTTTGCACTGATGGTTTATAAACATCTTCCATCCGAATTTTATGCATTACAATGGATGGACTTATGCCTTTTAAATCAGTTATAGACCATCCGAGTGTCGACTTATGTTTTCATAAAACCCTGAACAATTTATCAAGTTGAGTAGCAGTGAGAAGAGATGAAACGATTACCGGATTTGCATTATTTGCCCCAAAGAATGCATATTTGAGGTGTTTGGGTAATTGCTTGAGTTTCGGAGTCGATGTTCCTATTTCAGAGTCACGCACGGGTTGCCCGTGCTCAGGCACATGGGTCGTGCGTGATCCCCTGTCCTCAATTTTCACTTCGGCAACACGCACGGGTTGCTCGTGCGAGGACGCACGGGTCGTGCGCCCTTCAGGGTTCTCAACTTTTGCTTTGGCATCACGCACGGGTTGCCCGTGCGTTTCTGTAGGTTCTGCTCCCATATTTCTGACTTTACGTTCTCATCTCTTGCACTCCTAGGTAGTTCCTGCATATGATCTAAGGCACAAACATAGTCGTACAAATCTTTATTATCAAAATCAAGCACAACGCTCGACATTGAGCACGAGTGGGTTAGACCAAATTCTAAATCATCTGTAGACAATGTATGATCAACATAATCCTCAATGCATGAACTAACTATATCTAAAAAATGGCAATGCTCCACCGTATCATGAAATTTCATCGCCTTATATATAGAAAATAAAACGTGCTCATCATTAACACGTAAAGTGAGCTCTCCTTTTTGTTCATCTATTAAGGCTTTACCGGTAGCTAGAAATGGACGTCCAAGTATCAGTGGAATGTCACGATCTTCTTCCATGTCAAGAACCAAGAAATCCACAGGGAATATAAATTTATCAACTTTTACCAGCACGTCTTCTATAATTCCCTTTGGATAAGTAAGTGATCGGTCCACAAGTTGCAATGTCACCGTGGTTGGCTTCACTTCGCCCAGTCCAAGCTTCCTGAAAATGGACAAAGGCATCAAATTAATACTTGCCCCCAAATCACACAACGCGTTATTAAAGAAGTTACCACCAATGGCTATCACGCCCCAAACGGGACACGACGACGGTCCACAACTTAAATACAAATGAACCAACAGTCCAGACAAATATCAATGAGAATCTAATAAGACAGAGTCTAAATAGCAGCGGAAATAAATAATAGATACAAGTTACCACTTAAAGTCTACAATCCGTCATCCAAATTACAACCCGAAAATCAACAAAGTAGCAACTTAAAGTCAAAGGGTCATACGCCCCTCAATTACAAACCGAATGGAATGAAATACAAAAGTCCGACAACAACATAAGAAAAGAGTCCAATCAACAACAAGAAGCAGTAAATCCAACAAGCGTAGTACAAGGTCTCAATCCAGAGCTTGTTCAAAGATCTCCACCGAAATCCTCATCTAAGGTTAGCAAACAAAGTGGGGATGAGACAAAAATCTCAGTGGATGGGGTGATCGTAAAGCGAGTGTGGCGCAATATAGTTAATGTGAGAAAACAAATTATATGAAAACGCGTGAGTATGATGCATGATTTCACACACGATTCTAAGCGTCGTGATAAACTAATACAATAGTATATTTATACAGTTCAAGAAAACAGTTCATGGTCACACAAGCACTATGTGAATCAGTCAAGACAGGTAGGATTGCGTACGGAAGTGTAACGCCAATCCTATGCAAGGCAAATAATGGTTGCGTCACGGATTTGTAGCGCCAACCAATGCAAAACAGGTAAGCGGTTGCGTGCGGAAATGTAACGCCAACCAAAACGGGGCGATAACTCCGGAATCATGTGGATCGACAAATGATTCCTTCGTTTCTTCCTTGTAACTCCCGGTCAAGATGGTCCAAGACCGCACCTTATTGCTTCGTAGGCAAAGACAAAATCACAAAGTGAGTCGGGCGAGGCTCGAATCTGTCATAATCATGATTATACCTGAGTACTACGACCCGCTTCCCTCGACAAACTCCGTCCCTCGCCATGGGGATTAGGGCGATGGGGCCTAAGAGTGGAATAGCAGCCGAGCTGCCCGGTTCCATCCCCGACGTATCCATTCCGACTGTGAGCTCGACACACCAAGTTGACTCAGGCAGGAAAGTAATTACAATTACAGGCAGTCGAGTATTATTGATTCAGGGAAGCAGTTTAGGAAATTTTTTTGAAAAACGCGAGTGGCAATTATGGCGTTGGTGGAGTATTTGGATGAAGATGATTATCGGAAGGATAAGCAAACTTCGATATCTTGAAAGATTGGGTGGGACATAAGTCCCGTTATAGATTCAATTCGCAAGGCGAGGAAGTCGCTCCGCGATCGGGTATTAATCGGTCAAATTGATCCGATAAGTCAGGGGTTTTTTGGGAAAGTAAAATACTTAAATTAAATCTCCAAGTCAGAGAGTCCAGGGCTGTTTTAGTAAAAGAGAAAATAATTTGAGTTAGGTCCTTTATAAAAGGAAAATTGTAATTTAGCCCCGTTTTGTAAAAACTAACACTTTTGGGGTTAAAAATTGAATAATTAAATATCCCGACCTTGAAAAATTATGAGGTCAGTTCCTAAATTCTCCAAATTTTCCAGAAATTCAGGTTTTTAAAGTTTTGAGGTCGAGTCTTTATAAAAATCTCACATTGGCCCAAATTTGTAAAAATTGTCAATTCGGACCTTAAGTTTTAAAAATTCGGAACTCACAAACCGGAAGGTCTTTTAATGTGATTCCAGTTGGAAAATGTCACTAAGGTTAGTAGGTTATTGGGGCAAAAGCAGTTTTTAAAAGCAATATGTGTAGGTCCTTCAACGTTTGAAAATATCATTTTTGTCCCATTTTAAAATAATTGCCTTTAAGGCTTTTAGGGGTCCAATTGTTATGAAATTTGAACATTGGGTCCAAAATATAATTAAGTTATAGTTAAGTTAGTATTTCCAGGAGCATGGGCTGCATAAGTCCTGGAAATTTCATTTGGTCCTCAAGTTTAATATTTTACACATTAGTCCCTTAATTTTAGAAAAATTACTTTCCAAGCCCTAACCACTTGGATTTTTGGAATACTTTTAAAATGTGTCATTCCCAGTAACTTAAGAGTAAAAATTTCAATTTTTAAAGTTTAGGTCTGGTACAGTTTTAAAAATTGCAAAGTAGCCCTTAAACTTACAAAATTTTACAATCTAGTCCTTGGGCTTTTAGAGGTTGATTTTATTTATCTTAAAACTCTTAAAACTTTATTAAAATGTTCAAAAGTCATTTTTGAACTTGAGTACAGTCCCAAATTTCAAAATTTGCAAAGGGGTCCTTTAACTTTTATTTTCTTGCAATTTAGTCCACCAACTTTCCATTTTTGCATTTTTAAGTCCAAAATTGAAATTTAATAAATTATGCTCGACTTTTCCAGGTTATAAGGCATCCAAAACATAGATTTTAAAGATCATACACATGCATGTCCAATACATACAAGAATTCATCAATTAAAACATTAAAGTGTACATGCATGCACCTAAAATTCAATAAATAATAATTTTGAGTAACTCTTGAGAATTTTCATGATTTGATATATAAAATTGACATGAAATACATAATTATATATATCTCAAGGCTCATGATTAAAGTTTCTACGTGCATTTAATCAAAACACCTAAAGTTGAAAAAATAATTTTCCACCCACCTTAAATTTAGAAATTGTGAAATAAAAGGATAATTTCACAATTTTTGGATGAGGCTTCTTAGGTCAGCCCCTAAGTCAAGAAAATATCAAAATTTGGAGTTAGAAAAAGAAGGAAATAAGGAAATGAAAAGGACTACACTTTACCTTGTGTAGTAGATGTTTGGAGACTAGTTGGAGCTCAAAAATTGGAAATTTTGGCTCAACTCCAAAATCTCCTAAGGTCAGCCCCTATTTCTCAAAAATGAAAAAGGGGTGTTAAATTTGAAAAAAAAAAATAGGAAGAGTAGGAAAGAAGGGGTCTAGTACACAATTCTTACCTTGTAGTCTAATTTTCTCTACTATTTTCTTCTTCAAGCTTGAGGTCCTTCTTCAAAATGTCGTCAAGTTCAAACCTTCGAGTTCTTCTAAATGTACCTCCAAACCAAATTCAAACTTAAGTTAAGAAGGTGGAAGAGATGAACAATGTGATATCAAAAAATGGATTGAAGCTAAAATTTCTTACCTTGTATGATGATGGTTCTATTTTTATGAAGAATAGGGAGGAAATGTTGAAATTTTTTCTAAGTATAGAAGAAGAAGGTGAAAGGAAGAATAGAGAGAAGTTGGGAGTTTTTAGAGAGAAGGAGGAGGATTTTTGTTAGAGGATAAATGTGTTAGATGAAATGAGATGAATTTTTTGTGTGTAATAGGCCATATGGCCGTGTAGTATGAGAGAGAGAGAGAGAAAATTTTGATCAAATTGTGTCTTGTAATTTGTCTCTTGCATGGAGACAAAATGCAAGTCAAAGTGTGGGTCAAATTGGAGTTTGAGAGGAATAAGGAGAATGTTGGGAAGAATGAAATAAGTTGGGAAAAATAGTAATAAATAATTGGTGTATAAGATGATGTGTATAATGTTTGAATTAATGATATAATTATACACAAGATGACTAATATATGGTGTAGGTGTACAAGAGTTGGATGATATTTTTATCCCAAAAATACCACCATGGCCGTCCACTATGAGGGCAATATGGTAATTCCATATATTTTTTTTTGTCCCAAATTTGATGATAATAGATGAAATATATCAATCTCCAAAATATTTAGTGATTTCCTTGATCACTTGTAAGTCTCATGATCACTTAATCTAAATCAAAATCTTAATTCTATAAGGTAAAAGTCTCCAAAATAAATAGTCTCTTAATATTCTAAGGTGACTAATAAATACAAAATAGTAATAATGATCAATCAAGTGATCATAAATGAGGGATAGAATTAAATAAGATCATGATCACAAATAATTAAATAAAATGAAATAAAATACAAAATGTATATATTATTATTAATTACCCGTCAAAATGACGCTGTTAAAATAGTCGATCAAAAGTATAAACGACAATAAGGATCAATTAATAGCTTCGAAAAATCGGGGCTTCACATCCTCCCCTCCTTAAAAGAATTTGGTCCCCAAATTCTCTTGAAATAGTTCTAAGGTATTGATTCCTTATGTCTTCTTCCATTTCCCACGTTGCGTCTTCGTCTCGGTTGTGGTTCTCGCCACACCACTTTAACCATCGGAATTTCTCTCTTACGCAATCCTGTCGTATCTCACGATCAATGATCCGGATCGGCCTCTCGTAAGATAGATTTTCCATTAGAGGAGGAGTATCTCGAGTGATGATATGCTCGGGATCCGGTTGATACTTCTTCATCCTCGACACGTGGAATACATCGTGCATTCCCGCATATGGTGCTGGTAACTCGAGTCGGTAGGCTAACTTCCCGATCCTTTGTATAATCTTGTAAGGTCCAACATATCTCGGACTCAATTTGCCTCCTTTCTTCGGATTAATCAATCCTTTCCGTGGTGAGAGTCTGAGAAATACTTCATCACCGACTTCAAATTCCAAATCCTTTCTTCTCTTGTCCGCGTAACTCTTTTGGCGGCTCTGAGCTGTGCGAATCCGCTCCTTGATCAGCTTGACCTTCTCCATGGCCTCCTGAACTAAGTCGACCTTTGGAATCGAGGGCGACTTTCGTTTCTCTTTCGGAGTCCATTGGTCATCAATCTCCCAGTTTAGTGGGGATCTACATTTTCGCCCATACAATGCCTCGTAGGGTGCCATCCCAATCGTGGCCTCGATAATCAAGTTATTGTAGGTGAACTCGGCTAATGGTAAGTGTGAATCCCAACTTCCTTGAAAATCCAAGTGCGGGCTCGCAACATATCTTCAAGGGTTTGAATTGTTCGCCGATCGTCCCATCGGTTTGTGGATGTCTTCTTGTCTTTGAAACTTAGTGAGGTACCCAATTCCTTGTGCAAGCACTTCCAAAATCTGAGACAAACCTCGGGTCTCTCGGATACTATATCGATTGGTACTCCATGCAATCGAATGATTTCTGGATATAAGTCTCAGGCAAGTTTCGCAAGCTATCGCTTTTCTTGATGGGTAAAAAGTGTGCGATTTCGTGAGTCGGTCTACAACTACCTAGATAGTATCATGGCCTCCTCTGGTCCTTGGTAGATCCGTCACGAAGTCCATCGTTATATGTTCCCATTTCCACTCGGGATTTCTCAACGGTTGTAGTAAACCAGATGGTCGTTGGTGTTCTGCTTTTACTCGTTGACAAGTCAAACATCTCGCAACGAACTCTGCTACCTGGTTCTTCATGTTTACCCACCAATAACTCCGTTTCAAATCCTTATACATCTTGTTTCCTCCAGGATGTATAGTGTATTTCGAGCGGTGTGCCTCTACTAGGATTCTATTCCTAATCTGCCTCGTCATTCGGTACACACTCGATTCCGAACCTGATAACTCCATCTTCGTGCATCGAGAATTCGATCTTTCTCCTTTAAGTATCTTCTCCTTCGCTTTTGAAGATGTGTATCTTTCTCTTGTGCTTCTTTGATCTCATTCAAATAGATTGGGTGTAACTGAAATGTTAGCACATGAAATCTGAGTATTGGTTCTCGTCAGATTCCAATTGCTCAGCTTTTTTAATGATTCCCACTCTCGAATCATAAGTCTGGCTAAGCTCGCCTTTCTACTTAGAGCGTCTGCTACGATGTTAGCTTTCCCGGGATGGTATTGAATATCAAAGTGATAATCCTCAATCAACTCCATCCATCTCCGTTGCCTCAGATTGAGGTCTTTCTGAGAGAATAGGTACTTCAAGCTCTTATGGTCCGTGAAAACCGTGAATGTTGCTCCGTAGAGATAGTGTCTCCATTTCTTCAATGCAAACACTATTGCTGCCAATTCCAAGTCATGCGTTGGATAATTGACCTCATACGGCTTGAGTTTTCGTGATGCATAAGCGATAACCTTTCATTCCTGCATGAGCACTGCTCCTAGTCCTTCTTTTGATACATCACTGTAGACGACAAAGTTTTCGGTTCCCTTTGGAAGGGCTAAGACTCGAGTTGTAGTCACTGCTTCTTTCTTGACTCTTGAAACTCGCCGCATTTGTCATTCCAAACAAACTTGACTTGCTTCTCGGGTTAGTTGAGTGAGTGGTCCGGCTATCTTGGAGAAGTCCTGGATAAACATTCGATAATATCCAAATAGTCCTAGAAAACTCCCGATTTCCGTTCTACGACTCGGGTTGTTTCCACTCAACCACCGCCTCATGTACCTTCAAGGATCTACCGCAATCCCAAAGTGCCGATACTATATGTCCCAAGAACGCGACTTCACTAAGCCAAAATTCGCACTTGCTGAATTTGGCATACAAAATTATGCTCGTCGTCGTGTCTTTAAAACGATTTTCGATGACGTTAGGTTTTCTCTAGACTTAGAGTATACTAGTATGTCATCAATGAATATCACTACGAATTGATCCAAATAAGGTTGGAAGACTCGATGCATCGGTCCATAAATGCTTTCTTTGGTGCATTCGCCGGATCGAAAGGCATTACTAAAAACTCTTAGTGTCCATATCGGGTTTGAAATGCGCTTTTGGAAATGTCTCCTTCATGCGGATTTTCAGTTGGTAATATCCTTGTTGTAAATCAAACTTCGAGTACACCGTTGCTCCTTGAAGTTGATCAAATAGTTCGCTATCCTCGGGAGGGGATATTTGTTCTTGATGGTCACACTATTAAGACCACGATAATCTATACATAGTCTTAATGTGCCATCCTTCTTTTTGACGAACAACACAGTGCTCCCCACGAGACGTACTTTGGTCGGATGAATCCCACATCCATCGGTTTTACAGAATTGCGTTTTCAACTCTTGTAACTCAAGAGGAGCCATTCTATACGGTGTTACGCAATCGGGCGAGTCCCGGCAACACCTCGATGGTGAACTCGACTTCCCTATCGGGAGGGACAAAGGGTGAGTTCTTGTGGAAATACATCCGTATATGCTGATACTATAGGTACTTGGTTGATTTGTGTCTCAACCTTGGGTTTGTTAATTACAAACGCCAAGTACCCCTGAGCCCCTCTAGTGATCGCCCTTCTCGCTTTCATTGCGGAAATGATTGGGGCAATCTTAACTCGTGCCCTTCCCGAAATCTCCACTTCGGGTTTTCCGGGTTCACATAGCTTAATGGACTTGTTATGGCAGTCCATTTGTGCATGGTGTGCAGATAACCAGTTCATTCCCAATATCACGTCGTATTCGGATATAGGTAATAAGATCAAATTGGCAGGAAAGTTTATCTCAGCAATCTCAACTTCACATAATATCTGTTATCTGACTTGCACTCATAGGAGTTGACACTTCTAAGCATATAGGCATATGTTCCATGCATGCATGCAGTTTGTGTACAAAATGCGGTGCAACAAATGAATGCGTTGATCCAGGGTCGAAAAATATTTTAGCGTAGTGGTTAGATACTAGAAGCGTACCTTCCACCACGTCTGTTGCCTCCGGAGCCTCCTGTCCGGCTAGTGCAAATGCTCGAGTGGGCATCCTTGCCCGATTCCCCTGGCCATTTCCCGGCTTCTATGGTTGCGTCTGTTTGGTTCGGGCCATCGTATTGGCAATCTTGCGGTGGTGCCGATTACTACCACAACAAGCAAACACCTTCCTTGTTTATGCCAACAGCTTGTCGGCAGTATGTCCCGCTTTACGGCAATGTGCACACTCTTGACCCGCTTTCCCTACACTGTCTCTTTCCTTTGTCTTACTTCGTTAATCGGTCCTTCAAAACTTAGCAGGCGGTTTAGATTGTTGTCCCACAAACAGTCCTCTTAAGATCGCTTCGATGGCCTACTCTGCTGAATTTGTCTAATACGGTTCATCCCCGACTCAATGCGAGAGTCGCTTTTACCGCTGGCCGAGTAGGTTGCCGGTTCAACCAACAATCTTTCAAGTTCCGCCAATCCTCGAGTGAACTTGTAAAGCTTATCCTCTTGATCGATTGTCCCCGAGCATACTTGTTCATTGAACTCGACAGATCGAGCCACACGGGTTCCCTTGCCTCAATCTATGGAATTCATCCCTGTGCTTCCTTCACGACACTGGGAATATACTTGTTCATTAAACTCAGCCAAGAAATTTCCCCATGTTCTCGATTACTTTCGGTCCTGTTCTCATCTCCTTTCAACCGCCCTCCACCGTCTCTAGCGGCCGATTCCGGACATTTAAATACAAATGAGTGTGACTCTCTTTCGTCGGAGTATTGAAGAGCATTGAAGATATTTTCCACTTCTCTATCCATTCTTCCGCTTTCACATCGTCCCCACTCCCAAGAAGGTTGGTGGGTCGAACCGCAGAATCGCTCCAATGTGCGATCGTTCGCCTCTCGGGCGGGTTCGAGCACGGGGTTGAGGCTCGCCGTTGCCTCATAAACACCAAAGATTTGCCGCAAGGCTTGTGTAGTCGATTGTCTCCTGCAGCAGGGAGGAGGTGGTGGTAATTCCGGAGAGGGTACCCGATCCCTGGGTACATCATCGTCTCCTCGTGGAATGCGACGAGGTCTCCCACGTCCTCGATGTTCTGCCATTCTGTGCCTTGAAGCGTTAGTTGCGATTCGCGAGTAAATGAATACAATAATTATTCGCGTAAAGCAAGTGATATCGCATGGAACATAACATCAAACACAAGACACTGAATAAATAGCAAAAGGCATATCCATTAATATAAAATTTGAATACACCCAAAGTACAACAGCAGAATACTAAGTCAGATACATGGAATCAAAATACATCCGAATCTAGTACAATAATGTAAGGTACAACACTGGATTACACGGCTACAACAACAAAAGTACAAACTGACAATCTGCTAGCTAATCAGTGAGATCGCCATCATCATCGCTCGCAAATATGTCTATAATCGGCCGGGTCGGGCCGAGGTGGCGCCTCAACCTCGGGCCAATCCACAAAGTCCAACCACTTGCCAATCCCCGAGCCTCATCGAGTGGAGCAGCCTCCGGCTCTCCAATGTCGATCGGATCCTCCTCGATCCTCCTCGATCCTCCTCGGGATCCTCCTCGGCATCGTGTGAGCTTCGCCTCGGGCGGTGGCAATGGTGAGCATTAGCTCGCTAAAGCAGCCTCTAGTGTGGCGTCTCTCGAGCTAGGGCCTGTGTAAGGTCCTCAATGACCGTCATCTGTTTGATGAGGGTCTCCTCCAAGCGATCGACGGTGCTACGGGATAGGCGGGCGTCAATCTCCCATTTCTGGCGACCGTCGCTTGTCCTCTTCATTTTCTCCCGCATGTTATCCAGCGCTCCTGATACTCAGATTTGTCCTCCCGCGCTCTTTGGTGTTATCGCGGTCCTTGATGACAAATGGTCGATTCGTTCTTCTCATCATGGCTCATCGCCAAGCGCCGAGTCGTCCCTATTTTGTTGGCGCTCTGGGCTAACTCGTGGGTCGCTGCTTCACTTTCCCCCTGCCAATGAATCATCGCGTTGCCGGTAATATTCCCGCTCAAAGACGGGCATGGAATACATCCCACCATGTAGGCGGCGTCGGCTCCATCCTCGATCAAACAAAACTAAGGCGGATCACAAAGGTAGAGGAAAGATAAGAAGAGAATAAGGAAGAATGAATAAGGGAAATCACAAGAATCAACTAAGTCAAGACAAGTATGATTATAAAATCTCAAAGTATGCGTTCTAACTTAGTTCAAATATCAATAAGACGGTTCTATGCCAATTTGAAATCGATTTCACACTTAATTAGTCAAGTCGCGGTAATACCCAAAACACGGATCGAGGGTCCTATCCTGGGTCGGCTCGGTGTAGTTTCCATCTTACTAGCCGAGCTCGATACCACTCTAATCACACGCCCAAATGGGACACGACGACGATCCACAACTTAAATACAAATGAACTAACAGTCCGGACAAATATCAATGAGAACCCAATAAGACAGAGTCTAAATAGCAAAATGAAATAAATAATGATACAAGTTACCACTTAAAGTCTACAATCCGTCATCCAAATTACAACCCGAAAATCAACAAAGTAGCAAATTAAAGTCAAAGGGTCATACGCCCCTCAATTACAAACCCGAATGGAATGAAATACAAAAGTCCAACAACAACATAATAAAAGAGTCCATTCAACAACAAGAAGCAGTAAATCCAACAAGCGTAGTACAATGTCTCAATCCGGAGCCGGTTCAGCATCTCCACCGAAATCCTCATCTAAGGTTAGAAAACAGGTGGGAATGAGATAAAAATCTCAGTGGATGGGGTGATCGTGTGCGAGTGTGGCGCAATATAGTTAATGTGAGAAAATAGTTATATGAAAACGCGTGAGTATGATGCATGATTTCACACACAGTTCACAAGCGTCGTGATAAACTAATACAATAGTATATTTATACAGTTCAAGAAAACAGTTCATGGTCACACAGGCACTATGTGAATCAGTCAAGACAGGTAGGATTGCGTACGGAAGTGTAACGCCAATCCTATGCAAGGCAAATAATGGTTGCGTCACGGTTTGTAGCGCCAACCAATGCAAAACAAGTAGCGGTTGCGTGCGGAAATGTAACGCCAACCAAAACGGGGGCGATAACTCCGGAATCGTGTGGATCGACATGTGATTCCTTCGTTCTTCCTTGTAACTCCCGATCAGATGGTCCAAGACCGGCACCTTATCGCTCCATAGGCAAAGACAAAATCCACAGTGAGCCAAGAGGCTCGGATCTATCATAATCATGATTATACCTCGATTACGACCCGCTTCCCTTGGACAAACTCCGTCCCTCGCCATTGGGGATTAGGGCGATGGGGCGGAAGAGTGGAATAGCGGCCGAGCTGCCTTCCCATCCCCGACGTATCCATTTCGACGTGAGAGCTCGACACACCAAGTTGACTCAGCAGAAAGTAATTACAATTACAGCAGAAACCAGCAAAATGAGTATTATTGATTCAGGGAAGCAGTTTAGGAAAAAATTTTGAAAAACGCGAGTGGAAATTTTGGCGTTGGTGGAGTATTTGGATGAAGATGATTATCGGAAGGATAAGCAACCTTCGATATCTTGAAAGATTGGGTGGGACATAAGTCCCGTTATAGATTCAATTCGCAAGGCGAGGAAGTCGCTCCGCGATCGGGTATTAATTGGTCAAATTGATCCAATAAGTCAGGGGTTTTTTGGGAAAGTAAAATACTTAAATTAAATCTCCAAGTCAGAGAGTCCAGGGCTATTTTAGTAAAAGAGAAAATAATTTGAGTTAGGTCCTTTATAAAAGGAAAATTGAAATTTTTAGATTTCCAGATTTTTCTTTAGGCCCCTCATATTCCGTACCGCTCCATAATCGAATAGCCTTGCATTGTTCCTTAGGATTAACCTCCGTGTTACTCGGAAATTGACCCTTTTGATGTTGACCACCCACAATTTTAGCCAATTGACCCACTTGGGTTTCAAGATTCTTTATTGAACTTGTCATTTGGGTCATTTGTAGCTCCACCTTATCCATCCTAGAATCTTGCCTAGCGAAGCAACTCCTCGTGTCACTCATGAATGCATTTGATTGATTTATGAACGAGGTGAGTGCATCTTCCAAAGAGGATTTGCCTTCCACATTTCCACCTCCATTTGAAGCATTAAATCCCGGCGGTGGTTGCAACACATTCTTTGTATTGGCATAGGAAAATTTTCATGGTTTCTCAACCCTGGATGGTAGTGTGTTGGGTTTGAATTATTCCGGAAATTGTTGAAATTCCAGTTATTCACATAATTGACCTCCTCCATCGGATATAAAAGAGCGTCACTACCCGTGCTCGTGCTTGCTTCTGGCCCTTTCGCCAAAACACTCAATTTTGATGTCAAAGCCGCCACTTGTGCCGTCAATGCTTTAACTGGGTCTGAATCCGAGATTTCGGCTACTCGTTGTATATTGGATCTTTCAGACGGCCACTGGTAACTGTTCATAGCCATTTCTTCAAGAAGATTCAAGGTATCTTGTGGAAACCTTGCCAACAATGCTCCACCCGCTGCGGCATCAACAAAGGCCCTCGTTTGCCCCATTAAACCATTGTGGAAGAAACATAACTGTTGATCCTCCGGGAACCCATGTTGTGGACATCTTCATAACAAATCCCGAAATCTTTCCCAAGCCTCATACAAAGGCTCCGAGTCGAACTGTCGGAATTGAGTAATCTCGCTTTTGAGCTGCAAAGTTTTGCTCGGTGGAAAGAATTTAAACAAGAACTTTTGGCTCAATTCATCTCATGTGCTCACCCTTCCTTGCGTCAAAGTACCCAACCAATTTCTCGCCTTATCCCTCAAAGAAAATGGGAATAGGCGCAATCTTATGGCGTCATCCGAGACTCCATTCATTTTGATCATATTGCATATTTGGATAAAATGTGCAAGGTGGGAATTAGGATCCTCAGTTGCGAACCCCCCAAATTGGTTCTGTTGTACCATATTGATCAGTGCCGGTTTGAGCTCAAAGTTGTTGGCATTTATCGGAATATGAGCAATACCACCGTAATTACGAATCATTTGTGGTCGAAAGTAATCACGAATGGCTTGCTGTTGAACCGGTATCGGTAACTCGTTTACTCTATTGTTACCCGGTATTGGTAACTCATTGATCATGTTGATCCCATTGTTACCTCTATGTTCTTCGTCCAAATCCCCCATTATCGGATTTTGTTGTCTTTCAGCCCGTCTAGTAGTAGCACTGATTCTTCTCTCGAAAGCCTCAACTTCCGGTATGAGTGGTATTAAGTCCCCTCGCCGATCTTTAGATAGAATTTTCCGATTCATTGGATGCACTAAAGAGCAAAGAGTCACATGTGCCACCTTTCAACTAATTGAAGATGTTGATCATTCGTGGAAAGGATATTGAGAACTAGAACCGAAGAGGAATGAGATGCATTGACTTGGAATGGGTTCAAAGAGGTTGCAATGGGCAACTTTTTCCAGCGAACGTATCGTAATCAGAAAGAGACAGAAGTTCTGGACTTCAAACAAAGAAATAATATTGTGACTGAGTATGAAAGAGAATTTAACCATCTTAGCCGGTTTGTACCGCATTTGATTGATACTGATATAAAGAAGATTGTCTAGTATATTATCTGTTAAGGAGATTTAGAATACTCTGAGATGGTGATAAGAACATAAGAAAGAGAGGCAAGCCTGGTTGATGATGACGACGGTCAGAAATCGGTCATGGAATCTGAAAAGCAAAAGTGGGATGGGACAAAACAAAATAACAATGGAAATCAGAACAAGCAGGCAAAGACAGATGGGAACATCCACCAAAATATTCAAAACAATAAGCCGTTATGTCTTAATTGCAAGAAAAACCATTATGGCAAATGTCTGGCTGGGCAGGGAAAATGCTTCAAATGTAAGAAGCCAGGACATGTGACTGCTAATTGTCCTGTTTTAAAGGATGTTGGGAACAGAAATGGTCATACTAGTAGAGGAAGAGCTCGGATGTATGCTTTGACCCAATAGGAAGCAGATCAAAACCCAGGTGTGATGGCATGTATGTTAACAGTATCAGGAATACATGCTTTAGCACTTTTTGACACTGGTGCATCACACTCGTTCATATCTGCTAAATTTCATGCCATAATTTGATATAAGAATGCTAAAGTAGATGAATTTCTTGTAGTTTGCCTTCTGGGAGTTCAATAACTATTGATATAATGGATAAATGTGTAGATTTGGATATATGGGGAAAATATTTAGAGGCTGATCTATATGTCATTGGGATGAAGGATTTTTTATTTAATTTTAGGCATAGATTGTCTTACCAAGTACAACACTGACATTAAGTGTCAGGAGAAGGAAATAACACTTAGGCTGCCTGGTAATGATGAAATAAAATTTTATGTTGTTAACTCTAAGTATATGCCTAAAGTTATAACGGCAATGAAAGCATTGAAAATGCTGAGAAAAGAAAATTCTCAAGGTTATCTGGTAAACTTAATTGGTACCTCGATGATGGAGACGGCACCTTTAGATGTCCCCATTTCCTGTGATATTTTGGATGTATTTCCGGAGGAATTGCCAGGAATTCCACTAGATAGATAAGTTGAGTTTTCAATTTATTTGGTACCTGGAGCGGCGCCAGTAACTAAGGCGCCTTATAGGATGGCGCCAAAAGAATTGCAAGAACTAAAGGTGCAAATACAAGAACTCCTAGATATATAGGTTTTTTGACCCAATGTTATCCATGGGGAGCACGGATCATTTTCGTCAAAAAGAAAGATGGGTCGCTTAGGATGTGTATCAATTATACAGAACTTAATCGACGCAATACCTGTTACCAAGAATTGAGGACTTATTTGAGAAATTGAGAGGTGCCAGTACATTTTCTAAGATTGACTTGAGATCCGAATATCACCAATTGAAAATTAAGGAAAGTGATATTCCGAAGACAGCATTCAGAACTTGTGATGGGCATTATGAATTTGTTGTGATGCCTTTTGGATTGAGTAACGCACTAGCATTGTTTCTGGACTTGATGAATCGAGTGTTCCATCCATTTTTGGACCAATTTGTCATAGTCTTTATAGATGACATACTAGTGTATTCTATGAATGAAAAACAACATAAAGAATATTTGAGAATTGTGTTGGAGACACTTCTCAGAGAAAAATTGTACGCAAAGTTTAAGAAGTGCAAATTTTGGATTAATCTAGGTGTATTTCTTGGGCATGTGATTACTGCTCAAGGAAGTTAAGTAGATCCGACTAAAGTTGAAGCATTCAATGGATAGAGGGCTCCTAAGAATGCGATTGAAATTCGCAATTTTCTGGGTTTAGCAGGGTATTATCGAAGTTTCATTGAAGGATTTTCAAGAATAGCTAGACCCATGACCCAACCTGACTAGAAAAGGGGAAAAATTTATTTGGACAGAGAAATGCGAGGAAAGTTTGTAAGAATTGAAACAAAGACTGGCCTCTGCACCAGTTTTGGCAATTCCTGGCCCTTCTAAAGAATTTGTCATTTAAAGTGACGCATCTAAACAAGTATTAGGATGCGCGTTGATACAACATGAAAAATTGATTGCCTACGCCTCAAGACAACTAAATCCACATGAATTAAACTATCCTATACATGATTTGGAGCTAGCTGCTATGGTTCACGCGTTAAAGATTTGGAGGGATTATTTGTATGGAGGAAGGTGTGAGATCTTCACTGACCACAAAAGCTTAAAATATATGTTTACTCAGAAAGAGTTGAACATGAGGCAGAGGAGGTATTGTACCATTAACTGCCACCCTGGGAAAGCTAATATGGTTGTTGATGCTCTTAGTTGTAAAACTAAAGGAGAAATGTCGAGTTTGATTACTCACAAGAAGATTTGGTGAATGAGTTTGCCAAAATGAAGATTGAGGTAGTAGTACCACCAAGAAGTACAGAGGCGATACTAACATCTTTAGTGGTTTAACCTACTTCAAAGGAGAATATCAAGGAAGCTCAACCTCAGGATAAATTTCTGAACAAAATGAAGGAACGAGCCTGAAAAGGGAGTGTTAAGGGGTTTCTTTTAACAGATGAAGGTGTTTTAACTTATGAAGGGAGATTGTGTGTTCCTAAAGAAGAGGAACTTAGAAAAGAAATCCTTGAAGAAACTCACTGCACTCCGTATACTGCTCATCCTGGGAGTATAAAGATGTACCAAGATTTAAAATAAATATTTTGGTGGCGAAATATGAAGAGAGATATAGGAAATTTTATAGAGAAATGTTTGACTTCCTAACAAGTGAAGGCCGAGCATTAAAGATTGTCTGGTTTGCTAAAACCACTTGAAATCCCATAATGGAAATGGGAACATATAACAATGGATTTTGTGGTATGACTTCCAAGATCAATGAAAGGAAATAAGGTTGTTTGGGTCATAGTAGATCGGTTGACTAAGTTAGCTCATTTTTTGCCGGTCAAAATGATGTATAATAGGGAAATAAGCTCAGATATACATGAGGGATATACTTTTGTCTATTGTATCAGACAGAGATACGAGATTTATGTCAAAAATTTGGGAGAAGTCTGAAAGGACGATACATATATATATATATATATAGAAGATATATTGAGAGCTTGTGTGCTCGATTTGGGAATTAACTGGGAGGCTTTATTGCCTTTACAGGAGTTCACTTATAACAATAGTTATCAAGCGACGATTGGGATGGATACGTATGAAGCATTGTACAGACGAAAATATAGATCGTTGTTGTATTGGAACGAGGTTGGTGAGAAAAAAGTTTTGGGGCCAGAATTGATTCAAGAAACTATAGAAAAGATAGCCATGATACAAGATCGAATCAGAATGGCTAAAGATAGACAAAAGTCATATGCTGACAAAATGATAAAGCATATAGAATTCGAAGAAGGAGAAAAAGTATTTTTGAAAGGGGCTCCTATAACGGGTGTTATTTGTTTTGGAGAAAAACGAAAATTTAAGCCAAGAAATATTGGACCATTAGAAATCCTTACTCGTATTGGATATTTGGCCTATCAATTGGCATTACCACCAGGTTTGACATGTGTGCATAATGTTTTTCATGTTTCGATGCTGAGAAAATATGTTGACGATCCAAGTCACATCGTGAACTATAAGGATTTAGAAATTAACAAGGACTTGGCATACGAGGAAGGGCCACAATCGATTTTAGAACGCAAGAGCCACAAATTAAGAAATATAGATGTCACGTTAATCAAGGTTCAATGGAGATGTCATGGCAGAAATGAAGCCACCTGAGAGCGAGAATAAGAGATTCGTACCGAATACCAGAATTTTATTATCCAATGTAAGTTAACAAATTTCAAGGACGAAAGTAATTTTAAAGGGTGTAGGATGTAATATCCACAAAAAATGGAGATAAAATGACAATTAGGGTTCATAATTAGATTCAATTGGGGATTCAAATCCTTAATTTCATAATTTTTGTAAAATTATAATTAGAGTTTTTCACCCTTAAATCTTATCTAATCAGTTTTTAATTTAAAAATCAGAATATATAATTCTTAATTAGCCATTTTTAATGAAGATTTACTGTTATGGATTTAAGAAGTTTTAATCTTAATTATAATAGATGAGAGGGTCTCAAATTATAAGTTCTTAACGTAAAAATATTATTCTCATCATTAACTCCAGAATTCAGTCCGATAAATTGAAGTTTTTCCCTTACAAATTTCACACCATTACTCTACAAATTTAATTTAGGTAAAAATTATATTTTGTTTTCTTTTCCCATCTGTTTCTTTTTACAAACTTTGGTAGAAGCTCTAATCATCTCAAAATCCACCGTAAACCACACCAACCTAGCCACTGAGCCCAAATTCCAATTGCACTCTAACAATTTCAGAAAGAAAGAAGAAAAGGGTAGACAACAGCACCCCTATACTGCAGTGAGCCATCACCATCGACGCCGTTCCGCCGCTGTTCTTTGTTGGTGTGGGTGTGTAATGAAGTGAAGAGGGCAGTGGGTTTGTGAATTTTTCTTAGTGATGGGGTCTGATAGTGGAGATGACAGATTTTGAGAAAAAGGGAGATGAATCAGAGAGTAAAAGAAGGAAAGAAAAAGAAAAGTGGGAGAAGAGAGGGGAGGGAGAGGCGTTAGAGAGAGAGAGAGAGAGAGAGAGAGAAGAAAGAACAGAAATGGGAAAAGAGAAGACGACTAGAGAGGGATAGAGAGTTGGGAACATGGGGTTTGGGGTAGGGTTTATTTTTGGGTGTTGGATTTTTTTAAGGAAAATAAGTATTTTGAAAGAAAAAAAAAGGCTAAATTGGCTAAATCAATTTGAGGGATTCACTTTCAATTGAGGATTTTGACCATGCCTTATTATTAGTTTTCCAGGCCTTAAAATTCAAATTCCCTAATTATTTCTCAATATTTCAACTTTTTTTAAAACCATCCCAAATTTATTAAATAATTTTATTAATTATAATTTTATAATATATGTAGCAATCGAGAATCAAGAGGATTATCATAATCACTTTTATTTTCTACGAGGATTAACAGAACAGTTGAGGTAAGAATTTTTATTTCTTGTCTTTATATAATTCTTCGTGTTAGTATTTTCAATTATATATGATATGCAAGAGGAAATATAAATGATTAGCCAAGGAACGTAAATAGGCCTGGGATCCAAGTTGATCTTTGGGTTAAACCCGCTGTGCTAAAATTTATAAACTGGCTAGTTAGAGAAAACATTACAGAGGAAATTACATGTTTTACTATACATGATTATGCCTGTGTGATTTATTATATATTGACAAAAGTTGGTCCCTATTGAGCTAGTGGAAACTCACCCCTTTATTTTCATATTTTTTAGATTAAAGAGTCGGGCCGGAGATACGTCAGTGATGAATGAAGATCAAATTAAACATTGGATTTTGAATACTTTTATTTTATGTCATGGAACATTTTGATAATATTTAATTGGTAACGTAAATGGTGTTTATCTATATTTAAATTTCTAGTTTTATTAAATTATTTTGTTAAAAATCGTGTTTTTATAATAATGTTTTTCATAAAAGTCGGAATACTTTTATTTTGTAATATTGGGGCGTTACAACATGGAAGAGAAAGATAGTAATAGGGGCTAGTCGAAACGTAAATCTCTAAAAGAAGCAGAATATCCATCTCCAATCACTGAAACATCATTAAGGATAGCCAACAAACCATCAGCCCATGATGGTTCGAGCAGTAAGGAAAAAATTAAAATGGTAGAGAAGTCCACAAGTGCTCAGATTCCTGTGGGGGAGCCAAAAGTAATGCATCTATTTGATATTCATATTCAAGACAGTATTGTTAGACCTCCTCTCATAGACTTATCTAATTCTATTGGTTTTAAAGTGAGGCAAGCTTCATTAGAAATCTCTAATAGGGGGAAAACATAGACTAGGCAGGGGACTAGAGGTAGAGGGAGGGGGAGAGGTAAGAGAGTTGTTGATAAAGAAAATATTCATATAGCAGGGAAAAGGAACTGTAACCAATTAATGAGTGAGTCTAGTATTGGAGAGGGTTTACCAGAGGATGGGGGTTTGAGCAAAAGACAGAGATCATATACTAATATTATGGATACAGTGGAGGAAGTCAGACCTAAATGGCCCCAAAGTTATTTTTGAGAGCTTGTGTGTGGAACTGTAGAGGTCTGGGAGGACCTCTACGGTTTCCCACCTTCTGGATCTTCTATTTTTGATTGAAACCAAAAAGAAGACTCTTTTTATCAGAATGAATTGTAAGCAACTCAAGCTTCGTGAAAGATGGCAGTGTATTGATCCCATTGGAAAGAGTGGTGGCATGTTCATTGTCTGGGCTGAAAAAATTCAAATCCATCAAATCATTACAAGCTAATTTTGTTTTGAAGTTGAATTCAGTAGAGAGGGAGAGAATGATAGATGTTGGGCTATTTTTATTTAATCAAGTACAAATAACAGAGAGAGGGTATTGCAATGGAAATTTCTCATTCAAGCTCAAGCTAAAGCAAAGTGGGGGACCATCTGGTTCTTGGCAGGGGATTTAAATTACATTTGCTCTAACTTGGAAAAGAAAGGGGGAAGAGTCAGACCTACCTGAAGTTTTGTGAAATTTAATGATTTCATTAGAGATATGGACATAAATGAAATTCTAGCTACGGGGGAGGAGTTCACTTGGGCTAATAATAGAATTGGAGAGGGCTTTGATGAGGAGAAATTATATATAGCTTTTGGCTCAGCAGGTGGGTTGAGCATTTTGAGGTGGAAGAAGTGGTTAAAAAAGTTTGGACTATAGCTTTCTCTGAAAATGCAATGTTTCAAATTCAGCACAAAGTCAAAAACTGTAGAATTGAGTTGTTGAAATGGAGATGTGAGAAGATTCTTAACTTTGCTTCTTAAATTGAAAATTTGAAAACTTCCCTCGATACATTGAGAACTCTTAAAGAGATGCATATTGGGACAGATGGAATTGTTTGAAATCAGAGCTTCATGAGGCTTATTAAAAAGAGAAAGTATTTTGGCAACATAAGTCAAGAGTGTGTTGGTTAAAATCTGGGGATAAGAATACTAAATACTTTCATGTTGTGACTACTCAGAGGAGGAAGAGCAATTGTACTACTCAGATAGCAATGGAAGATGGGTTACTGTGTGAATCAGAAGAAGCAAAAGAAATATCAAACTTTTATATTATCTTGTTCACCTCTGAGAGACATCCCTGCTCTTTGAACCAACTCACAGAAATCCCACACTCTATCTCTGTAGATTTGAATCGAAATTTGATTCTCCCTATTTGTGAAGTAGAAATCAAACAAACGCTTTTTGATCTTTATCCTCATAAGGCCCTTGGCCCTGATTGTATGAGTTCTTTCTTATTTCTATATTATTGGGATTTTGTCAAGAAAGATATTTGCAAGGCTATTATCAAATTTATTAAATCTGGCAGAATGCTCAAGAGCATGAATCAAAAACTTATAACTCTTATTACCAAAGTAAAACACCCTACTTTAATGTCAAATTTTAGAGTTACTAGTAAGGTGAATGTGTGTTGCACGTGATCCAAATAATTTTACTAATTTAATTAAAAATATAATCTTAATTAGTTGCAATTATAATTGAATAAAATTATTTTGAATTTATTGTGAATGGTGTTCATGTATTTTTGATCTTAACATAAAACCTACAAGATTAAATTGAACTTATATATTGCATGAACAATATCTTAAAAGATATTATAATTGAACTAAATACAATGTGCATTAAAAAAAACTTAAATGAAATATAACTAAAAAAAGCTATTCTATGAAATAATTTTGTTCAACTATGACATTAGTAAAATATAATATAACTTAATAATTTTACTGAAATAATAGATGATCTTGTAGATAAGTAGATATGGTTGTACTTAAACTAATATGAATTAAAATATGTTGAAAAATCTTGATATTTGAAAATATTTTATTATAGTTAAATATATATATACGGATAGGAATGATTAAATAAGTTCAAAAGAACCAGTTTCAATAAAAAATTAAAACTTGGTTTTGAGACAAAATATAAAATTTAACGCCCCGATTTACTAATATATTGGAAAGTTATTTTTCTTTTAGGCATTACTATTTTTGAAAATTTACGAGTTGAAATCCAAATTAATTTTTTTTAACAAAATAGGAATCAAGTTTCACCAAACCGACATTTAATATTCCTTTAAGATCTTAACACCAACAACCAGTAATTCACATAAAATTCGTGCTCACAGATGCAATTTTATCATAAATAAGCAGCGGAAATAGTTTCAACACAAGTTTTGACTCACTATTTTTAAAAAATATAAATAAGCCCACATTTAATTTAAACATAAAAATTAACTTCTTACATCATAAATAAAAGAAAATAGGGATCTTGGAATAACTAAGAAATGGTGGAGCCCAGGTCACCATATATACTTTGTCCTGTATCTGAAAATGTTAAATAGTGGGGTGAGTGTTTCGCACTATACTCAATGGGGTACACTTAAGTGACTGCGTAATTAATTACAAATAGCAGAGATGCATCATACGTGGCATTTGTACGGACAAGCCGTAACTTTGTAATATGTACGAGCTCATATGTGAAGTGATCGTCGCCACAACACATAAACATGTAATATGTACGGTACAACCGCAACATGAGATTCAAGCAAAACATGTTAATCATGATTAATTAAACAGTCAACTTGCATTGAATAGCAATAGTACACGATTAAGTGTAAAGGTAACCCCATCTTAATGACGTGCAGAATGATAGTGCATGATGCAGATCTTAATTGTCAGGCTCGATCTCGTCTCCTACACAAAATAGCATACCATATCTTAGAAGCCCAAAATTAATATATAATATGTTATCATAACTTAAATATACTAGGGAAAGATATCCGTAAAATTTGGGGGCATTTGGATTTGAATTGAAGAAGTTATGAGCGAAACGGGCTATTAAAGGGTGTTCGGAACTCATTTCTTGAATTTAGGTGATATAAGAGTAATATTGGAATTTTAGATAACCTTACATATAAGGAGGATGTGATAAGGTTATGGTTCGAATTTGGGCTCAATCGGAGTTCGTTTGGATCCTTTCGGATAAAAAACGAGGAGGTTATGCTTAAGGAATTTTTAATTAAAAACTAGGGGCATATTTGTAAAATCCGAAAATTAGTTTTTAAAATGATGGGGTGCAGTTTATAATGTTCTATAAGCTGAATTGAGGTCAATTTTTAATATCCAAAGAGATAGGTTTTTGAGGACCTATATGAAATTCTAGGGGACTGAAATGAAAGATGTTGGAAACTCTATTTGAGGCCAAAAATGTATCTAATTCTGTTTAGTCTCCCCTCAACTTCCAGATTCAAACCCAACCTCCCCTTATCCCACACCTTCACACACAACAGACACACACACACGCACACACCTGCACACACACACACCCATACACACGCACACACACTTGAGAAGTAAAGAATACGTTAAATTTCTGACTTCAGTTCATATTAGAATAGAACTCCGATCATGAAATTGATTAATGGGTTTTGAAGTCCATAAAAAGACGAACAAAATGGTATATTACCCATAAATGTTTGACCAGTGGATCACCGGGAATCGGCGGTCAGAGTTGGCGGTGCCGACGAGTTCGCGATGGGATTTGCAGAATCATCTTTAGCAATTTTCTGGCGATCCAGATCTTCGATCTTGGCATAGAAGTGGCATTCGAAACGCCATGGAATGGGTTTTCTAAAACTGTAAGGTTTGTGAAAATCTAACGGTTGGATCTCCGTAGATCTAAAGTCAAAGATTTCGAAATTTGAACTTTTATCGCGATTTGCCGGCGATCAGGGTATCGTATCGAAAATCCGACAACGGATTTGGAACGAGGGCAACAAAAAGGTTAGGATGTCATATAGTTTGTTGATTTCCACCGCCAGAGGTCGGTGGCCGGCGGCGGCGGGGAAGGCGACCGGCGGTGGAGCTGTCCGCCGTCGGCGGCAGGTTGCTCACTTTTGAGAGAGATGAGAGATGAATGACTTACCTTCTTAGGTAAGTTTCTAGTTTTGGAAATTTCCAAATTTAGAAATGAACTATATATAGTAAAGATGGGTTGATGGGCTTTTTGAATGGGTTTACGATTTGGGCCGAAAATATACTAAAATGAGGATCAATTATATTTTAATTTGGCTTGAAATAAATAGAGAGCCCCGTAATTGAATTTTAGGTCTTCTATCTGGCTTTATACTCTCGAGATAATAAATTCTTAACTACTGTAAAGTCCCAAATAATAAAATTAACAATCTAGATCCTTAAATTTGCAACAAATTTACTCTAAAATTCCGAGATTTAATATTTAATGTCGGGTATTACACTCTCCCCCACTAAGAAAAATTTCGTCCTCGAAATTCAAAATTGACAGAGTCTTAGCAAAATTTCAATATCTAAATGGTCTCAAATATGTGCATCATCATTGATCATATCAAATTCCTTGGCGTTGTCTTTCTCAATTCAGTTTTACCAAAAATGTATCATTATCTTAAGTCTTAAACTATTCTGATTCGTTGAGTGGATTATACAATCATTTTTGTTACTATTGCCATTAATTTTTAACTTAGTAGGTCCTTTATAAATTTTCCTTAACACCAAACAATAAGTAAGTTTGCTATCTGTACCTGTCGATGTATAAAACACCATTTACAGAATTCATTCTCCTCGTATGATATATAATCGAGCAATCATAATTCCTCGCCAACTCCAAGACATAATTCAAATCATTATGATCCGTTTATATCTCACACTTTTCTCCATATGAATAGTGTCACTAAAACTTTATGGCATGCATTATCATTATCATTTCTAAATCACGAGTCAGATAATTCTCCTTACATTACTTACTTGACCATAAAAACTTCATGCTCTTGTGCATCATTCAAAACTTATTGGTTGGCTTTTGTGTTCACTTACGACTATGCTCTTAACGGGACTAACTTCGATTTTTCATGCCGAAATAAAATATCCGAATTGCCACTTGCCTAGTCAAAATTTAAACTTCTTAAATCTATCCCAGAACTTCTCTCCATCGAGTGCCTCCAATAAAATCATCAGATATTTCCTCATGTCATTCCTTAGTCATTGAATAAAATAAAACATCCCCTGTACATACCATCATAATTTACCCAAGTAAGAATGACACACTCCATTCACCAGGTCAATAGATAATGTTGGTGCTTGCTCAAAAATTAAATAGCATTACGACAATCATATGATGCATATACTAGCTTAATAAATTCGTTTTCGATATATCAATGTCCTTAATCGTCACCATGTGATCAACATTCAAATGTACACATGCGTCTTTTCACTAATCAAACTAGTCCTTGTAGTTCATGGTGATACACTCATCTAAATAACTTATTTTTCAATATCAGACCTATTATAAATTCCACTTGCCTATTTTGTGGTATACTGGGCATTTCGTCCATGTAAAGTATTTTTATATATCATAATATTGATACGTCATCAATGGTAATATTCATTGACTTGTCGTTCTTCTTCTTATTCAAATAAGTCAGAAATCCTCATTGCTCATCATTCTCATAACTTTCACAATAAACACCACACTTCTTGTGGTACTGACCTAAATTTTGCCTTACGGAGACAAACTCTTACCCATCAAGCTTTTTGAAACACTACTACTAGTTCGTGATATGTAATTATTGTTTGTTTCTCTTTAGGCAAAGGTAAACCCAAAAATACATCAAGATTTTATACGTTAAAATATACCAATAACCAATACACTTATCATCGATTTTTTTTCCACAGATTAACCTGTTTAGTAGTCCTAATAAGCCCCTCAAATAGTACAGTCACTTTCATGGTATACGTCAAATTTTATCGACACATCACTACTCCCAAAATCACATCACACAAAATAGTCCGTTGACAGTCCAATATTCAAATCACAAATAAGATCAAACATCAAATAATATATCATCCAAATATTTCTGACTGTAATTCGTAGTCACTATCTAGACTTCCACACCACCATTATAATTATATATCAACCCAATGTTTATCTCAAATATCCACAAATTATAAGCTTCTTAAACTATGCATGTCGCATATATATTGATCAGATATCTTAGACTACTCAAGTTCCAAAGTAACGTTAGAAAATCCGCATAATCCAAATAAGACCAATCCACATTTTTCATAAGTCTCATTAATATAAGTTAACACGTGTCTCACATGTATCATGATTAATACTCAAAACAGACATACAAGCATCAAATCTTACTCTACTCGAGTACAAACATCCATCAATCATCATGTTAAACTAATAACCCATGTATATCTCAAATACATATAACCTCGTACAAATAAGCCACTAACCTAATCGTTAGTACTACCAATAATATATAAATTAAATTCTTGATCCAACAAGATCTGAAAATAACATCTAGGTCATTCATATTCAATACACTGATCAATTTTAATTATAATATCTCCAAAAGTCAAGTTGCACAAGTGTAAGTAAATCAAGATATCAAATCTTATCATAGTACATTATAACATAATATTCATACGATAGCTAGTATTGATACATTATCAAGATAATTATTCTAAGGCATCATTAGCGGTGAATGGTCCATACTTCATCTAGTACATACATAATAACGTCCTCAAAGTAACAGTACAAAATACAAAGACTAGACTAAAGTTCATCGTGATCACATCTTAGAGCACTAGTTCTCTAGAGCTAATATGTCATGGCGTGTAGTGAAGTTTGTAAAATCATGATGCATATGTCATGTGAAAGCCTTTTTATGAATGGTAAACCATGTACTTGGTGTGAAATATTTCATGAAATAATAATTGTACAATCATGAGCATATTTGAATATATCATGGAGTGAGCATACACGCTCCTTGCCGACGAAATTATGTCTCACACGTTGGCCAGACGCGGACTAAGTTATGTCAAACAAGCAGAATTAGAGTCTGAGAGTCTGCAAAGACCCGACCATGTCCGTTCATCACATTTTGAATATGTAAAATACATAGCAATTTTGAGATTATTGTAAGAATGTAGGATTAAATCCTCATTTGAAAATAGCTTATATCACATGTTCATGGTCAAATATTGGATATCATGGAATAACATGGTAGACGTAGTCTCCATCATAAGTTGTATATGTAACATGGCTTGAGATTGTAGAACATGTGGATTTGCATGTGAAATCATAGTCATGTAATGCATGTCTTTCAGGGCTTAGTATAACATGTCGACCTTGGGCCATGTTTGCTCCAAAAATCATCCTTTTTAAAAAAACAATATATATTATTGTCTCAATAAGTCTCAATACTCTAAATCCAATTTTGTACTGTGAATCATTGTTACAAACTTTTAGACTCGTAAGATACTTAGAAAACAAGACCTCATATCATGTTCAGAACTATTACGAAACAAGTTTAAACGCACACAACTCCAAAAAATGGAATTTTTATTTTGTACACGTTTTGCTAAATGATTTTGATACTAAAGTCTCTAAATAACAAAAGTCGAATCACACCTAAAATTATTCTTACGGAAAATTTTTTGACTCAAAAAAACTATCTGAACACAATAAGCAATTTGACTCTATAATTTTGGAATAAATGACCCAACTTCGTGATTTAAACCAAACAGTAAATAACAAGGTCCTAGACCTTGCTCTGATACCACTCTGTAACGCCCCGATTTACAAATATATTGAAAAGTTATTTTTCTTTTAGGCATTACTATTTTTAAAAATTTACTAGTTAAAATCCAAATTATTTTTTTTATAACAAAATAGGAAACAAGTTTCACCAAATCGACATTTAATATTCCTTTAAGATCATAAGACCAACAACCAATAATTAACATAAACTTCTCGCTCACAGATACAACTTTATCATAAATAAGCAGCGGAAATAGTTTCAACACAAGTTTTGACTCATTACTTTTATAAAATGTAAATAAGCCCACATTTAATTTAAACATAAAAACTAACTTTTTACATAATAAATAAAACAAAATATGGATCTTGGAATCATTAAGAAATTGTGGAGCCCAGGTCGCCATATATACTATGTCCTGTATCTGAAAATGTTAAATAGTGGGGTGAGTGTTTCGCACTACACTCAGTGGGGTATACTTAAGCGACTATGTAATTAATTACAAATAGCATAGATGCATCATATGTGGCATTTGTACGGACAAGTCGTAACTTTGTAATATGTACGAGCTCATAATGTGAAGTGATAGTCACCACAACACATAAATATGTAACATGTACGGTACAACCGCAATATAGGATTCATGCAAAACATACTAATCATGATTAATTAAACAGTCAACTTCCATTGAATAGAAATAGTACACGGTTAAGTGTAAAGGTAACTCCCACCTTAATGACGTGCAGAATGATAGTGCATGATGCAGATCCTAATTGTCAGGCTCGATCTAGACTCCAACACAAAATAGCATATCATATCTTAGAAGCTCAAAATGAAAATATAATATTTTATCATAACTTAAATATACTAGGGGTAGATATCCCTAAAATTTGGGGGCATTTGGATGTGAATTGATGGGTGTTCGAAACTCGTTTCTTGAATTTAGATGATATAAGAGTAATATTGGAATTTTAGATAACCCTACATATAAGGAGGGTGTGATAAGGTTATGGTTCAAATTTGGGCTCAATCGGAGTTCGTTTGGCTCCTTTCGGATCGAAAACGAGGAGATTATGCTTGAGGAATTTTTAATTAAAAACTAGGGGCATAATTAGTTTTTAAAATGTTGGGGTGTTTTTTTTCTAAAATTTATAATATCCAAAGAGATTTTTTGGGGACCTGCGCTTATAAAGATTGGAAATCCATTTGGGCCAAAAATGTTTTTTGGTTCAACTTCCAGATTCAAACCCAACCACCCCTTAACCCACACCTTCAAACACAACACAATTCAATAGCTACATCACACACACACACACACCATACACACGCACACACACCCGAGACGGGAAGGGAAGAAAAGTGAAATAGGGAAAGAGAAATGGGCCGGAAAAAAAAAGAAGAAAAGTAAAAAATATGTCAAATTTCGACTTCAATCTTATGGATGAGATTAACAAGTCCATGAGAGATTATGATATTGAAGAAAAATAGATTCTAATTATGTGTGATAACTTGGCTAGTGCTATTGGAATCACTTTCTAAAATCATAAGGTTTGTGAAAATCTAATGGTTTGCATTCAAGAACAAAGCACATTGATGTCATATATCATTTTATAAGAGATCGTGTTGAAAAGAAAGACATCACCTTGAGAATACATCTCAACCGATTATTGGAAATGTGAGATATGACATTACAACCGCACATCATGACATATTTCACAAAGTCATTATGTGAATCAAGGTTTGAAGAGCTCAAGAGTGAGTTAGGATTAATTGAGTTGAGTTATAATTACTCAGAAGACTCAATCAGCAGAGATAGAAGATGAGAAAATGGAGAATAAGCAAGTTTCACATTTCAGCCAAGTGAAAACTTGCATTTCTAAATGGTATTGATTGGAAAGACAATTGTATCGAGTTAGTCAACAAATGTGATGTTGCACACAAGAACTTGACATATCAAATGGATGTGAACAAAGGTGATGATATGTGAAGAGAGAAACATAGATAAGTCACTTTGAAAGTAAGTTGAATCATTTGTGAGCTAAGTGATAAAAACACAGTTGTTTTAATTTAGCGGGAATATTTTTAAGGATGACAACAGCATAATTATGACTGTTAGTACAAAAGTTGCATAGTGAACCATATGATTGGATATAAATGTTGCTGCATTTAATGTGGGGAAATTAATGCGTCCTTTCATGTCCCATATATATGAAAATTCAATTTCTCTCTCCTCACATAAACTTACTCGTCTTCAGCAAGAAAGCTTTTTCTCTCTGCAAAACAAGTTCGAAACCTTAATTTTCTAAGTTCAGTTTTTCATGTTTTTAATCGGTTAAAAGTTCAAAAATGGCTGCAAATCATGATTTTGTGTTGCTATGGATGAGAAAATCCAGATTATGATATTGAAGAAAAATAGATTCTAATTATGTGTGATAACACTAGTGCTATTGCAATCACTCGAGAATCTGTGTTGCATTCAAGAACAAAGCACATTGATGTCAGCGTGTTGAAAAGAAAGACATCACCTTGGAATACATCTCAGCTGAAGAACAAAGCACATTGAGAGAGATCGTGTTGAAAAGAAAGACATCACCTGGATTTCAAGGGCATGATCAAACAGGGCATTGATGAGGCCCTGGTGAAGAAGATAATTACGAGAAGTTGGAAAAGTCCAAGATGAAGGACTTTCCATCGATGCGATTCATGCATACATATCGGAGATAGTGAAGAGAGAAACAATGTTCTATGTGAATCGCCGCTAGGTGCATGTTTTAATTTAGCGAATGAAATACGTTCATCCGTCCACAACAAGGCCATCAAAATAAATGTTGCTGCAAAAATTAATGGCCTTTCATGTCCCATATATGTGAAAATTCACTATTTCTTACCCTTGACGAAGGGATGAAGGACACCGCCGTTCAGTTTTCATGTTTTTAATCGGATGTCAAAATTGGCTGCAGCATGGAAGGAAGTTGCAAAGCCAGAGTATGTTGCTAAAGCTGTGTATATATCTAAGAAGGATTTTCTAAAGGAAGATTATCATAAGCTGATGGACATCGTGTCCAAATGCAACGACATGAAGTTTGGAAGCTTCAATCAGCTTTCTCGGACTAAGTTGATTGTGATGGTTGCAATCATACAAGACAAGAAGGTGAATTGGGCTGAGTTCGTCTTCAGCCGAGTGTGCCAAAATGTAATCAACCGGTCTTATAAGGAGGATGGGACTTTTAGATGTTCGCTGGGTTATGGCCTTGTCATTGGCCACATGATGGAAGTGAAGGAAATCGCATTGCGCCATGGAAAGTTGTTCCATGCAAACAAGAGGATGCTCAAGGCGAACCTCTCTAGTGTGCAGAAGAAGGCCCATGCGAGGAAGGCGGATACAAGTGAGGGAGAATCAGCTAACCCTACTAAAGACATAGCTGAGACCTCCCTAGCTCTGTCCCCGAATGAGCCTGAGAAGACTGTTGATGCTAATCAGCAGAGCGTAGAAGACCCAGTTGTGTGGGAGACACTGCGGACAAAGAAGGAGCTGAGACAGCCAAGACCATGGAAGAACAGGTTGTCTCACCCCCTCAGACAGATGCAGTTGAGTCTGAGGAGGAACAAACTCCATTAACCACCATCCAAGAGGTTGGGGAGGAAGAAGACGATGATGATCTTATAATGTACTCTCCAATTTATCCAGACATTCAGCGCAGACTAAGGGAGTGGAGGAAATGGAAGCTGGATTACTCAAGGCAGCAGTTCGCTCACCCTGAGTTTATTGAAGGAAAGGAAGAACTTCTTAGCTTCCTTGGACATGCAACTGTCCAATTTGCACTGAATGAAGAATACTACATGGATACCCTTCGAATCATCAAGGAGCATGAGAAGGAGAAAGCTGAAGAGTGAGCCAAAGCCTTGGAGAAATCCAAGATGTGTTTGCACACAGGGACTCATGAACATCTTGTGGAGTCCACTGACAGCAGTGATAAAGAGATGGATCCAGTTGCTGCAGTAGAGAAGGCCGAGTTACAGCAGGACACTAGAGAATCAAGAGTCGTGCACGAGCTGAATCTTCAAGAACATCCAGGAGAGTCCTCCAAAGTCTCTCCTCGGATTGATCCAGTGGGTGTGGCGCAGGAGATTACTTCTGTTATTGCAGCGACTACGTCCCCCGTGCAATCTGAAGATGGCTCTAAGGGAAATGGCGATGAAGCTGGAAATTTGGGCACCCAAGCCAAGCCTACCCCTGAAGAAGGTGTTGAGACACCTGCCCATATGGTTGATCACACAAAGGACACTACAGCCGTGTCTCAGGAGCAGAGTAACCCAATCGTCGTTCACTCAGCTGGTGCGCCAGCTGAGGGGGAAACTCTCTCCACCACATCAGGGTCAGAGGATGTTGTGGGAGACAAAACAAAGAAGTATGGAGGCGAATGAGTGAATATCATAGAAAAGCATAGTGGAATTGACGAAGCTCGGACAGTTGAGTCTATCTAAGCTGAAATTTCCTCTCTTGTGCAGGTCGATGAAGCTGCTGCTACAACTAAGGCAAAGGATGGAGAGGCCCCGGGAGTTGAGACTCTGGCCATGAAAGTGCAATCCAATGAGTTGAGACTCCGAAGGATGCCAACGTCGAAGACCCCAAGACAGCTGAGCCTGTCGAAGGGATTGTTGAAGGCCCTACAACGGTTAAGACTACTAGGGGTAATGAAGGCCTCAGGGAGGTTGAGACTTCCCTAGGTATGATGCCGGAGCAACATAATATTCCTCAAATCGAAGGAGCTGCTACAGAAGATGAGATCAACACCCTTCGTGATTCCCAAGAAGACATATACACATCATTACTGGGATCCGAGGATGAAGCCGAGTCCACCCATCTTGAGGATTCTTCGATGGACAAGGCTGAGGATGTTCTTAAATCTCGAAGCTATATCAGTGATAAGGCAGCTCCCATGAGATTCAATTTTGATGATGAGCCATCTCCTAAGGCCCCATCAAATTTTGATGCCACTAATGAGACAGCTGAGGACCAGGTAACTCTGGCCATGAAAGTGCAATCCAAGGAGTTGAGACTCCGAAGGATGCCAACATCGAAGACCCCAAGACAGCTGAGCCTGTCGAAGGGATTGTTGAAGGCCATACAGCGGTTGAGACTACTGGTGTAATGAAGGCCTCAGGGAGGTTGAGACTTCCCTAGGTAAGATGCCGGAGCAACAGAATATTCCTCAAATCGAAGGAGCTGCTATAGAAGAGGAGATCAATGCCCTTCGTGATTCCCAAGAACACATAAACACATCATTACTAGGATCCGAGGATGAAGCCGTGTCCACCCATCTTGAGGATTCTTCGATGGACAAGGCTGAGGATGTTCTTAAATCTCGAAGCTATGTCAGTGATAAGACAGCTCCCATGAGATTTAATTTTGATGATGAACCATCTCCTAAGCCAACATCAAATTTTGATGACACTAATGAGACAGCTGAGGACCAGGTAACTCAAATGGAAAAACCTACTGAGACTGAAGAAGCTGTTAAGACAACTGAGGCTCAGTCAACTGAGCAAACACATTCAATCGCTCTCAAGCCGAAACGGAGTCGATTCTGTGAGCTACCACAAAAATGCGAGTAACGACTCCAATAGCTCTCTCGCAGGCTCCTACAGATGTGATACTTGCCGATGATGCTGCCACAGCCGAGGCACAGAGAGCTGGGATTATGCATCAAGGATAAGAAAAGGCTCCACAACATGCACCCTCAGAGATTCCATTTGTTTGCAATGACATGTTTGAAGACATGTTCTCATTCAATGCTGAGCTGCCAGACATGGGAGCTGAGTCTGCTAGAGAATAAGAGAAGTATACCGTGCAGGAAGAGCCCATCATTCCCACAGATTTGATTGTGCCAATGGATTTTAATTTCAATGTAGTGTGGCCTGAATCTGAGTCAAATCCGATACCCGAGTTCCGTAAAGCCTTCAACAAAATATGTGAAGAGATTCAGAAGATGGAATGCCACCAGGCATCTCTGGATCTTAGATTGGACAATCGGGATGCAACCCTCGCTGCTGATTTGAGAAAGATTATTGTTCGTAAAGGGAATTGGGCTGCACAGTAGACTGCCATGCGCTCAGAGCAGGTTCAAGGCCCTATTTGCAAAGATGTTATTATGGAGTGCGGACACTTCAATGTTTCAGCAGAAAATGAAGGAATACATGGTCAGAATGGAAACAGCACACAAGTCGGACATGGAGCTGCTCAAGCATCACCACCAGGCCAAAATTACTCGCCTAGAAGATAGCATGAATCGGAAGTTTAGTCTTCTCATGTTAGAGATGAAATTGGTGACAACTGAGTCGAATGTTACTCGGTCAGAGTTCCGAAAAGCCCACTCCACAGCAGATTCAAAGCAAAATTCTACACTCAGCCGACTTAATTTCCTTCTGAGTGGTTTATTCCCTAGGCTAACCCTTTCATTTGGTGATGATGCCAAAAAGAGGGAAGATGAGGCCCTAAAGGGATTGAAGGAAGAGAAGAGAAGTGATAAGGAGGCGAAGAAAGGTGACATAGCTGAGGGGGAAGGAAGTTCGATTTCTTTGAAACTTATGTATGCTGAAACCCCGCAGCAAGGTGATGTCACTGCTTTCATTCTTAGCAAGCTGCCAAGTGGGTTGTCCATTGAGAAGAAATCTGAGATGGCTATGAAGGAATCAAAGAAGGCCATAGAAGCTGCATTTGAGAAGGTAGTTGAGAGGCAATCAGCGCGTGTTCAAGAGATTAGAAAATAGTATGGTGGTCCTCCAGTCGAAGAGGACTATGCTGTAATTAAACCCCCGAGAGATATTGCCATGCCTGATGCTGGATCTGAGCCCATATCACTAGAGGAATTTCAAACTCTAGAAGCAAAAGGTTATTTCAACACATGACTCTTCCTAAAGCTTGGGATTTGTATTGAGAAAAGGGACTGGATTTGTGTAAATCAGCTGATAAGCAGCAGACTTCCAGCAGTCACTCAGCTGTAAAGTCAAAGGCTCCAATATAGTATACGCCCAGAGGAAGGGGAGCTGAATCTGGAAAGGGAAGACATGGTGGCAGTGGAAAAGGTTCTCAACCACGGCCAAGACCAAAAAATGTTACGTATGTTGATCCACAGAAGAAAGGGATCACATACTGGGCTGAATATGACCATCTTGCTAACCTTGAGGTTGCACGCAAGAATGCCGAAGCAGTTAGAAGGCAAGAAGTTGAGAATGAGAGAGCAAATAGCAAATGGCTTGAGAGGCAGCAAAGGGATGACCCTGCTGCTAGGCGAGCATATGAGAAGAAGAAGCGAGATGAAGAAGAGAAGAAGAGAGAAGGTCAGAGGATGACAGAAGAGGGCTGAAGATGAAGAGAGAAGAAGGAAGCAACAAAGGCATTGAAGTGTGCTGTGAACCCCTTCATATATTTTACTTCGTTGTAAATACATAAATGTAAGTCTTCTGCAATAGCTCTGTGTATTTCCCTGTAATGCTCTTTCTCTATGTAACTTAGATGAGATACATGTTGAATAGTTGTATTTATGTATAGCTCTATTACTTGATGTAAACAGTTTTGTAAAGGACAAGAATGTTATGATCAATAAAATGATTATTCAAAAGCATACATTCTTTATTACTACACTGATTGTATTTTTGTTGTTTACTTATGTTGTATGTTTTAAGTTTTGGCATCATCAAAAAGGGGGAAATTGTTAGGAAATTTATTTGTTAGATTTTGATGATACCATGTAAAACTTAGACTAGGAAGTTGGCACCCCATTTTCCTTGTAATTCTGTGTTGTAATAGATAGGACTGGAAGAGCTGAGTGAAGTCAGCTAAGTCAAGATTACAAGAAGTCAACTGCAGACTGGAATGAAGACTCTGTTGTGTGTCAGCTGAGTATGGCCAAAAAGGAAGTCAAGGACTCGACTGAAGGAGAAGTCAACTGAGGAACAGCTGTGAGAATTGTCAGTCAAGTCAACTTAAAGAGCCAAGTCTATCAGTTGAAGTTATAGTTGAGTCAATCTTATGATTAGAGAAGACTCAAGTCACTTGGGGTAAAGGCAGCAGTCAAGTCAAGACAACTGACTTAGATCCGTTGGAATAAAGTCAAGAATATTACTCGATATAGTAATATGTCAAGCTGCCAGGTCTTAAAGTGTTTGACCCAGAAATATGCAAAAGGAATGAGCCAATGGGAAGCACTGCAACTTGTGTCAAAACCTGCAAAGCTGCAAAGTAAATTAATACGAGGAAAGGTCAATAGCACAAGGGTTGCAGAGCAAGAAAAGATGAGCCAACGAACACAAAGTGACATTTGAAACTAGCCTATCTCTTCAACGGGTAAATTTCAAATGTGCACTATAAAAGGCTGAGGAAGCATCTAAGAAAAGGTGATGAATGACACAGATCTTTTAAGAAATATTCAAGCAATTAACCTGCAAATTCTCAAAGTTTATCAAGATATTCCTCAAGCCTAAAACTCGAAGAAACTCAATACAACACAAGCTGTGAAGGATGGACAACTTCAATCAGTTGAAGAGGAAACAATTTGAAGATAAAAAGGGGTCTACTTTCCAAGTTGAAGGATTGTAGAAAGGTTCAAGGTCGAACCAAGTTTCAAGTTTGTTGGAGGACTTCGTGATCAAATCCAAGAACTTGAGAAGTGAGGTGAAGTAGCCAGGCAGCTGCCTTGTGAAGAAGCTGAGTCGCAGGAGAAGCCAGTTGTGTGATCAAGGTTGTCTCTAGACTGTTCACTGCTTTGTAACTTGTTATGTTACTTAATAGATTCCTCCAGGAGTTGGAGAAGAGTGGATTAGAAGAATTACCCCATCTTCGAACCACTATAAAATACTTGTGTCAATTTACTTTCAACATTTACATTCTTGAATATTTACTTTATATCTGATGTTAGTAAAATCTGCTATCCAACTGATAATTAACTATGTGCTAAAACAAGTGCTTAAAAACAAGCTTTAAATCAATCAAAGGGTGTTAAGTCTCCCGCTATTAAAAACCAAATCAACTAAGTGAAGCATTTGGCTTAAGCAGCCGAGTTATACTATCAACAGCTCTATCGAGTCTGTTTAGTGGGTAACTTAGCCGAATAAGCAAACTTAGTTGTCCCCCAAGGACACAGTTGATTTGAGTCAACTCTGTTGAACAATCTTAAAAGGACTAAAATTGAAAATTTGGTAAGGTTTATTCAACTCCCCCCTTCTAAACCTTACACCACACCCCTTGGGACCTACTGGGCGGGCCAGAGCGTGTACCCGCGGGTCAGGTCAAAATTGCCATCTCTATGAGTGCATTCATTTTCTTATTAGAAACATAACTGGGAAAAAGGGATACATGACCATCAAGTTAGATATGGCAAAAGAATATGATATGGTTGAGTGGGATTATATTAGGGGAACAATGACTAATAGGGGCGTTCAACCAATCTTTATCAAGTAGAATTTAACATGTATTTCCTCATCTACATTCTCTCTCAATTTAAATGGTGTTTCTTGTGGTTATATTATCCCTTTTAGAGGACTGAGATAAGGAGATCTAATCTCCCCTTACCTTTTTCTCATTGTTTCTAAGGTTTTCTCAAGCCTTATTAACATATTTTTGTCTAACAAATCCGTTCAAGGTCTTCAGCTATGTAAAAGTGGTCCTTTTATTACCAACCTTCTGTTTGATGATGATTCTATAATATTTTGTTAAGCCAGTGTCTCACAAGCTAGACTGTTGAATGAAATTTTGGAATAATATCATAAGATGTCTGGGCAATTGTGAATTTTGAGAAATCTTTCGTCTTCTTCAGTGTCAGTACCCCTTCTGTGGATAAGAATAACATCTGTCAAATTTTTCAAGATATTAAAATGCAAAAATCTTGTAGGTATTTGGGGCTTCCTCTTGGGATTAGTAGGTCTAAGAAAGAAATTTTTAATTATGTTCTTGATGTTGTCCAAAAAGAATAAAAAATTGGAAGAACCTCTTTCTTTCCACGGCAGGAATAGATGTTCTAATTAGATCAATTTTAGAAGCTCTCCCTGTGTTTGTCATGTCTTGCTTTGAAATTCCTTTCAGTATTTGCAAAGGGATCAGTCAAGTTGCTTCTAATTTTTGGTGGGGGTTTCTGAGGGAGGTCATAAAAAATTCACTAGAAAGTCTGGAATCTGATTTCTACCCCAAATTAGGAGGGTGGATTAGATTTTCACGATTTAAAACTATTCAATGGAGCTCTCTTAGCTAAATAGATATGGAGATTGATTTCCCTACCTAATCTTTTAATGATTAGAATCCTTAAAACTAAATATTTTCCTAAAGGTTGCTTTCTTGAGGCTGTTATTCCTAGTGGTGTTTCCTGGCTATGGAAGAATTGGATGAAAGCCAGGGTAGTCATTGTTAAGGGGATGATAATTGAGATTGGTGATGGAATATATGTTCAGATCTAAAATAATCCTTGTATCCCTAAGATTAATGGTTTCATCCCTAAACAAGTTGTTATGTCTGTTTTTATCCCATTTTGGTGTGTGAGTTGCTCAATGAAGATGGATCCTCTTGGAATGGAAATTTATTCAACGGGTTTTCAAAAGAGATGATGCAGCAAATATCCTGCAGATTCCCATTCAAAATCCAGCCTAAAGTGACCGAGTTGTTTGGCATTTTGAGAACAAAGATCAGTTCACTATTAGATCATGTTACCAGTTTTTGATAAAGGAAACATTGGTTGGCACTGAACATGCTGAGAGCAGTGGGTTTAGAGAGAAAAAGTTGAAGTGCATTTGGAAACTGAAGGTGCAGCAGAAACTAAAGTTTTTCATGTGGAAATGTTGTCTTGGCATTCTTCCTGTAAAAACAAATATTTGGAAAAAGGGGATTGATCTTGATGTTATCTGTCAGCTGTGTGGAATGGAAGAGGAAAAAATGGAGCACCTTTTCTTTGAAAGTGGGAGAGCCAAGACAGTGTGGAAGTTGTCTCCTATTGTTCGCCAAAAATATTTGGTTCATACAACTGCAAGTGTACAGTGTAGTTTATAGGATAATGGCAAGCAAGGTCGTATTCCTCAAGGATTGATATTCGAAACACTTAAGCCTATAATAACATCGTATTCCAATTTTATTGAAGCGATCTAAAATCAAGTTTTAATAATAAAAATCGAAAATTAAAAAAATAAAAGAAATAAATTTGCGAACCCCACAAGTATTTTCAACATCTATAGGAGCAACCTTAGGCACATAATATCAACATGTTTCTTCAATATTAAATACAAGTAAAGTTTTAAAAACCAATTCATGCAATTCTATGGGTTCAATTCCTAAGATAGTCTATTCCCCCTCCCGGGCAGCGCATAAACCGTAGATTAATAACAAGTGTGGGTCTCCCGACTCGATACAATTATTATTAACTCCCAAAAGATCTATGAATTGAATGACTACCCACAAACAGTTGAAGGTCTCCCGACTCGATACACCCGTTTATGTCTGAATTAGATTTCCGTCTTTGTTAGAACTCATCTCCCAAATTTCGCACTAACAAATATGACATGCAATTTATTCCCTGCAAATAAAAGCAATTATAAATAAGCACTCGAATTCATAAAATAGAAAGCATGAATTAATTAAGAAAACAAAGAATCATATTTAACATGAATCCACAATTTCGATTATGCCCCTAAGACCCGAAAGATATGCCAAACATTGATTACAAACTCATCGACAAATTCGAATCAACATTATGACATCGTTTAAGCACAGACAAAGAGTTCTTAGACATAGAAAGAAAATCCCTTCTTGTTAGGATGGATTCTCCTTCCAAGCCCTCGAAGCTCTTGTGCTCCCGTAGATGCGAAAGCTTTGTGGTGTTCTTCGCGACCTATCCTTCTTTGCTCAGAAGATCTTCGATTCTTGCGTTCCTGTGTTATTTGATGTGTTTTCTTTGTATCAAGTTGTATCTTTTTGTGCAAGCCTTGGTTCCATTTTATAGATGCTTGGAGAGATCACTTGTAGAGATGGAATTGGAAGAAAACACTGAAAAATGCATCTTTGCAGAGTCCCACACGGTCGTGTGGTGTAGTCTTCAGCCCTTTTTCACACGGTTGTGTGAGCCCATATGGCCTGGCCGTGCAATGCGTGCCCTTTCTCACACGCCCGTGTGAGTCCACACGGCCTGGCCGTGTGGCCCTGGTTCTATCCCCTGTTTCTGCCCAACTTCACACGATTGAGTGGTTTCACACTGGCATTTCCACACGGTCGTGTGACACCACACGGTCGAACCGTGTGAAGTGTTTTTGTCTATTTCTTTCGTCGTTTGGATCTTCTCTTCGCATTCGTCAATCTTAGCCGGGCATTCCAACTTATATGTCTTCGTTTTAAGCTCTGTTTCTTGTAAGAATTATAAGAATTCGCAATATCATGCCCTTTTAAGGAAACTAAGTAATAACATACTAAATATGCGTGCAAATGTACCAAATATATATTATTTTAAGCCCCATAATGCACGTATATTTTACACACATCAAAATTCCCCAAACTTAAAGCATTGCTCGTCCTCGAGCAAATTTAGAAAAATAATATAATGGGTAAAAATGAACGAACACCCAAGAACACTATGAACATTCAAATAGCATTTGATTCCACACTCAAGGAAACCATGTAATTCATCATCAAGAAGTCATCATTCATAAACTCGGCATAACTAATACTCTCTTGGGTACTTGTTATCACGACTCACATATTAGTGTATCACTCTACTCTCAAAGTGTATGGGTAGTATTTACGCTCAAATTCAATTCAGTGAAAGTAGAACTACCATAGGCTTGTAAATCGTCTTAACATCTCTACCACTTTTGTGTGCACAACTCAAGAATCAAAAAGGGCTTTTATTAGGTTGTAATGTAGGCTCTCTGGTAAGGGTAGGAAAATTTGGATTAAGTGACTTGACTTGAGCAAATAGAATTTACGCACACAGACTTGCAATTCACCAACCCAATTTCATATAATACTCATTTTTTGTTTCAATTCCACTATTATTTCTCCTTTTTCATACTTAGGCCTTTTTGCCTACTTTTCTTTGTTTTCGAGCTTCGTGTATTTTTTTCATTTACCCAGATACTGCTCATCTCTCTTTCTTTTGCCAACTTTCTCTCTTTTTTCATAAATTTTCCACCACATCTCCTCCAAACTTGTTCATTTTCTTTAAGCTCAAAAAATTTCAGGGATAAAAAAATGTTTAAATTTTAAAGATCAATGTGGCTCAGAAAAAAAGTTTTTGGCTCAAAATTGGCTAACTAGGGAATCATGAGTTCATAGGTAGGCTTTTTAGGCTAAGTAGGCTAAAACAAATATGGCCTTAAATCATTTTCAAAATTTGCACACACACATGGCTTAAATGAAGATACCAGAGCAAGTTCTAGAGTTCTATCAATCATGAATGACACACTCAAGAAAAAAATAAGCTGCATAAGATAAAGCAGTTTAAGGCACAAAAGTTCACAGGCTTATTTTTCGCAACATGCTCAAATACCAAATTTTCTTAACTAATTCCATGCAAATAAATAACATCGTCCCAATAATTTATCACAATATTCCCACAAGTATGTTATCACATTCTATAAAAATGCTCATAGTAAAATCATACGAGAGATGGGTATTTAAAAACTTAACTAAAACCACACACAAAAGCAATTAAACATGCTAAAGCGGTAAACGTGCTAAAACAAAATAAACTAAAAATCAAAAAATAAATTATAATCGAATTAGTTTTTTCCAAAAGTATTAATGCAAAGTTCTCTACATGCAGTCATAAATGTAAATGCCAAATGCAAGAAAGTACTAAATTACGCATTCTTGACAACCCCCCAAACTTAAAATATGCTTCGTCCCGAACATATAAGGAAATTATCAAAAGAAAGAGGAATGCGTAATAAGTACTTACATGGATCACTGTGATGGTGGAGGTAGAGGGTAGTGGCCCTGTGAGATGTGTCACTGGTCTATACGAGACATCATCTCGTACATATGTTGTTGCTGTTGGGTGATGGCATTGAATCCCTGTAAGTACTCTTAGTGATACTCATCAGTTGTGGCTGTCAACTGATACATGTCATCTATTAATTTGTCCACGTCAGCTTCTACCCTTTCGAGCCTCTCACTCATAGTAAATGGCCGGTTACTCCCTTGGCGAGAGGATTCTAGCATCTCCCTCATTGGCTCATCCTGCTCTTCTTGAGTAGCAGCCCCATGTACCTCTCTTAACAACTAGTTACACCTATTTCTAATGGATGTTGCTTCAGGGTCAGGAAGTTTAACTGTTGTTCTATATGCTTGATTGAGCCAGTAATCACGCCCATAAAATTTTATCATTTTCATAGCAGTTAGAACATTCATATCAATCAATTTAGTCCCCGCGGCCTCCGCATACCCCTCCAAATTAATATTGAAATATTCAGCAATAGGGGTAATCATCCCCTCGATGCAAATTCCACCCCTCTCAGATTTTCTTATCCTATCAAATTGTCGGGCTATCATTGCCCCGGCGTTTGGCACAACTTCAGTCCCTGACGCCATACACCATATGATAAATAATTTGTCTACCCTCAATTCCCCTCTACTCTCCTCCCTCACAAACATAGTTTCAGCCAAGACTCGCTGAACATATCGAAATACTAGTTTCAAATACTAGACGTCTTTGAGGTGCCTGGCGTGTAGATTCGCTTCCCAGTTATCTTTTTCCAAAACCTATTCTTATCAAACTCCTCGTGCTCCTCAACCCTATAAGCCAGAGTTTGGTAAATTTCATTTAAATCATCTATAGTTAGTCCCCTTTGCTCATTCCCTAGGCGAAACATAACTCCCATCAAGTTTCTTTTCCGAACCACCAATTCAAAGCTACTCAAAAATTCAAGTGTGATAACGGAATTAGTGGTCCAATGCCCATTTAAAAATTCATGCCAATCAATTCTACCTAGGGATGGCAATGGGGCGGGTCAAAACCCAGCTCCATTAAACCTGCCCCATTCGGGGCGAGTCCAAACCCCATCAAATGGGTCCCGGGGCGGGTCTTGGACCTATTTTAAAAAAACCGCCGGGTCTGGGGCAGGTAACGGGTCCTTATGGACCCGCCCCGGACCCGCCCCGTATATAATTAACTTAGTTAAATTTATTTTATTTTTAACTTCAAGAAAAAGAGGATTACTGTGTAACTAGTGTAGACTAGCTAATCTATTCAATTCTTCGCAACAAAGAAAATTCTGAAATCCGAAGCTTTTTGTTGGTTGGATTTTTTTGTGAGTTAGCTAAAAATAATAAAACTATGTTTAAAAATTCAGAGCAATGAAAAAAAATGGTGGCGCCACCTACAACTTGTTTTTTGAATGATTGTCTTAATAATTTAGAATTTTAGCATTTAAACAAAGTAGAATTTTCTGAATTAAAACAGAGGCCCGGGTCCAAGATTTTCTTCACGGGGTGGGTCCTGGGTTTGGCCAAACCCGTCCCAGACCCGTCCCGATTGCCATCCCTAATTCTACCATACAAAGCTCGAAAATCTTTTAATAAACCTAAATTCATAAAAGTAGGTTCATCGGATACCTTGTATTAATCCATGGATAAAAGTAGAGTATCGTCCATCTAGCCTGGTATGTTTCGTTTGGCAAGATTACATTTGAATCTTCGGGCTCCTCGTGGTCAAAAATTGGTTGAGGCTCGGGTTCGGTCTCCGGAGTTGGCTCCCTCCTTCTTCTTGTATTTCTTCTAGTTCCTCTTTCATCTCTAGAAGCCATGGATTTCAAGATTTTGATGAGAAAAATCTGAAATTTTGGAGTTTTTTTGGAGTACCCCCAAACTTGGTGTAGAACTTGGAGAAGTTGGATATTGAAGGTATTTGGTGGTGGGTTTCTTGAGAGGATGAAGGATTTGTGTTTTTGGTTTGAAATTTGTGATGAATTTGGAGAGATTTGGAGAGTAGTTTGAGAATTTAGGGGGAGAATTTTTGTGGGTTAGGGTTTGTGTAGGAGAAAGTGGGAGAAAATGTGAGAATTTGGGGTTAAAATAGGGGTTGATAGCATTCTGCCCGATTTTTGGTGTTGGGCCACACGGTCATGTGATGCCACACGGGCTGGCCGTGTGGTCCTGGGCGTGCTGCGGTTCGCGTCTGTTTGCTGCCTTTTGTCACACGGCCGTGTTTGCGAAAAGGCGGCATCGAATGATATCCTCAGAAACACCATTCATTTTAATAGTATCGCAAATTTCTAAAAAGTACGCCAGATGCGCGTTTGGATCCTCAACGACTCTATCCCCAAACTGGTTTTGTGACACCATCTGGATCAATGATGATTTTAGTTCAAAATTATTTGCATTGATCGGCAGATGGGCCACACCCCCCATAATTTTGACTTACCTCCGGCTGGAAGTAGTCCCTAACTGCCTTTCTCAAGGGCCTTTCCACAATTCGGTCCTAAACACCGACCCCTGGTGGGCGCTCCTCATTGTTTCTGTTATCCATTGCGTTTGGATTTGTCCTATCCGCCATTGCTTTAGCTCTCTTTTTGATTTCCAAATCAATGGGTATTGGTTGGGTCGATTTGGAACGCGTGATCATGCACTATCTGCACTTAACAAAAATAATGTTAGAACCGAATAAAATAAAAATAAAAATAATTTCAAAAATTTCGAAAATTTTGAAAAAAATAAAAAAATATGCTTCAATTAAGATTAGACTACTTATAACTATATCTAAGTAGAATCTAATCAATCCCTGGCAACAGCGCCAAAAACTTGTTCGCCAAAAATATTTGGTTCATACAACTGCAAGTGTACAGTGTAGTTTATAGCATAATGACAAGCAAGGTCGTATTCCTCAAGGATTGATATTCGAAATACATAAGCTATAATAACATTGTATTCCAATTTTAGTAAAGCAATCGAAAATCAAGTTTTAATAATAAAAATCGAAAATTAAAAAAAAAAAAAAAAATTTGCGAACTCCACAAGTATTTTCAACATCTATAGGAGCAACCTTAGGCACATAATCTAAACATGTTTCTTCAATATTAAATGCAAGTAAAGTTTTAAAAACCAATTCATGCAATTCTATGGGTTCAATTCCTAAGATAGTCTATTCCCCCTCCCGGTCGGCGCATAAACAATAGATTAATAACAAGTGTAGGTCTCCCAACTCGATACAATTATTATTAACTCCCAAAAGATCTATGAATTGAATAACTCCCACAAATAGTTGTAGGTCTCCCGACTCGATACACCCGTTTATGTCTGAATCCGATTTCCGTCTTTGTTAGAACTCATCTCCCGAATTTCGCACTAACAAATATGACATGCAATTTATTCCCGGCAAATAAAAGCAATTATAAGTAAGCACTCGAATTCATAAAATAGAAAGCAAGAATTAATTAAGAAAATAAATACTTATATTTAACATGAATCCATAGTTTCGATTATGCCCTTAAGATCCAAAAGATAAGCCAAACATTGATTACAAACTCATAGACAAATTCGAATCAATATTATGTCATCGTTTAAGCATAAACAAGAGTTCTAGACATAGAAAGAAAATCCGTTCTTGTCAGAATGGATTCTCATTCCAAGCCCTCGAAGCTCTTGTGCTCCCGTAGATGCGAAAGCCTTGTGGAGTTCTTTGCGACCTAGCCTTCTTTGCTCAGAAGATCTTCGATTCTTGCGTTCCTGTGTTATTTGATGTGTTTTCTATGTATCAAGTTGTATCTTTGTGTGCAAGCCTTGGGTCCCTTTTATAGATGATTGGAGAGATCACTTGTAGAGTTAGAACGGGAAGAAAACACTGAAAAATGCGTCTTGGCAGAGTCCCACACGACCGCGTGGTGTAGTCTTCAGCCCTTCTTCACACGGTTGTGTGAACCCACACGGCCTGGCCGTGCGATGCGTGCCCTTTCTCACACGCCCATGTGAGTCCACACGGCCTGGCCGTGTGGCCCTGGTTATGTCCCCTGTTTCTGCCCAACTTCACACGGTTGTGTGGTTTGACACCGGCATTTCCACACGGCCGTGTGACACCATACGGTCTGACCGTGTGAAGTGTTTTTATCCATTTCCTTCGTCATTTTGATCTTGTCTTCGCATTCGTCAATCTTAGTCGGGCATTCCAACTGATATTTCTTCGTTTTAAGCTCTGTTTCCTGTGAGAATTACAAGAATACGCAGTATCATGCCCTTTTAAGGAAACTAAGTAATAACATACTAGATATGTGTGCAAATGTAACAAATATATATCATTTTAAGCCCCAAAATGCACGTATATTTTACACACATCACCTATCACCTGGGAAGGAACTGATCAAAAAAACATTCATTTCTTTGATTGGTGGTATAACAACTTTTAACAATTCTGACTTAGCAGCACTTGCAAAAGTCGGAATTACAGCGAACTAGAAATGTTTGAGACTTTGAAGCTTTTGAATGGGGAGGAATGTCAATATGCATAAGTGCAATGACCAATTTTAGGTTTGTAATCTTATGTTTTTCGTATGTTAATCCATCTGCAGGGGGTTCTAATATTTGGTCATCAGGTGCCCGTATGGAAAGAACATGTCTTTTGGCTCGAAAAGACATGTTTACAGTAAACAGGTGCATCTATTCAGCCTTTCGCATCGACGCACGGCCCGTGCGTGTACCCATGCTCGGATGCGAATGAAATGGCAAAGTTTCGACTTGACGCATGACCCAATGCATGGGCCATGCGTCCGTCCGTGCTCGGATGCAAACACTTTCCAGATGGAAACTTTAATTAATTAATTAAAATAATTAATTAACTAATTTTAAAGGTTTTTGGTCCAAAACAAATAAGGGTCTTGAAGCCCAAGCCCCCGGCCCACGTTGGGCTGAGCCGAGCCGGCGGGCGGGTAGCGGTGACGCACGCGTGTGTGCTTTGAACCAAACCCACAAGCATGTAAGTCCTCACCCCTTCAAAAAAAATGGTTCCCCCAAGGGCCCAAACCCATAAGTCCAACTTGGGATTTATAAAGTGAGCAAACTTTGCATCATTTTCCTATGTGGGATGGAGCATTTCTCATTCCCCACATTTTCCATTTTCCATACCATTTCTAGTTTTAAGGGGCTAACTTCTAGCATTAATTTCTCATTCACTCAGAATTGGTTTTGACTAATTCCAAATGTTATTCTCATCTACTCTCTTAATAGAATTTTTACAAATAATTTAATTCTATTTTTCACTAATGGAAATCACTTAATTACTTGGTCAAAATCGGGTCAACACCCATTTTACCAAACAAATTCCAACAATCACCGACATGAAGGAAATTAATGCATGCGTATATGCAGATTTGCTTGAAAGTCTCGGCAAACTGTTATTGCATCTGGATAGGTAGCTTGTGGTTTTGAACCTTCCTTATTAAAATATTATCCGGTTTACTAGCTGCTTAGTGACGCGATGTCTTGAACTACTCAATCGTTTATGTAAACCGAGACAACAGTACTTACACAATAACAATTCTAACACTTGTTGTTCTCACGTTGTGTCCATTTTGGCCCTGGACCATATCTTAGACTCATAAGCGTTTCTTTGAAGCGGCCATTATTTATCGCTTATATAGGTGATCTCCTATTGAAAAGTATCCTACAATACTCCACCTTTCGGTACCTCACCACATTCAGCAGGTTTTCTTTCACTTGGAAGTTTCGAGAATGAACTAACACATTTTCCAAGTGTTCAGCTGAACATTCATAACTTAGTTGTCCCATTGAACCAAGGTCTTAGAATCTCCAATTCACAAGGTTGGGTTACCGCTATGAACATTCTTTAGTTTGTGGATTTTAAACCCATTCCCCTTAACAATTTATACAATTGATCTCGATTTATACCTTTCGTAAGCAGATCCACAAGGTTTCCCTTTGACTTCAAGTAGTCAACCAAAATAACCCCATTCGAAATCAACTGTCTATTGGTATATAATGTTTTCGACAAACATGTCTAGACTTACCTCTTTCCTTTGCAAGAAAATACACTTTTAATGAATACAACATTTCTTGATTTAATGATCGTACCATCATTTATATCATGAATGTCGAATTTGTTTCCTTGGGTGCTTCTACTTTAGCCAAAGCACCCCCACATTTCAAGGTACCCTCCTTTATGTGGTTTGCTAAAGTAAAACTCCCCTTCCAACTTGTGGTATCATTGTTCAACACAAGATTATCCGGAACTTTTGTGGCTCTCGGCCACTTTCCTTTTATTATGTTAGAATATTGTCCCAATAATCTAGTTAGAATCTCGTTCTAACAGATTTTAGACCTTTATTCCAACAACTTCATTAACACCTTTTACAAGGTGTGTAACCTTTGATGTTATCACATCTTTAGTAACACTTTGAATTTAACTTCATAGTGTGTCTACCTCTAGTGTTACAACACTTTGGGTAACACTTCATGCAATTGTGGTTTTGGTTCCACAACACTTTTGGCAACACCTTCTGTTACATTTAAAATGCAACAAAAACTCCATTGGTGTTCCATAAAGTGTGGTCACACCCCCACAATTGTCGATATCCATTCGGAATCCCGGTTGTCTTCCTCAATCTAAAGTTGAACTATCAAATCCTCAAGCCCCATTTCCTTCCGCTTGTGCTTAAGGTAGTTCAAAATCTTTCCACGATGGTGGCAATTTTTCGATGATCGCAGCCACTTGGAACGACTCACTCAGAATCATCCCTTCAGACATTAAGTCATGAAGTATGACCTGAATTTCTTACACTTGGTTGATCACCGTCTTGGTGCCAACCATCTTATAATCCAGAAATTTATCGACCACAAATATCTTTGTGCCGGCATCTTTCTGTTTTATATTTCTTCTCCAAAGAGTCCCACAACTCTTTGGACATTTTGAACGAACTATATACGTTGTAGAGGGTGTCGTCTAGCCCATTCAAAACGTAGTTTTGACACATAAAATTATTGTTATGCTAAGCATCCACAGCGATTCTCCGTTGGTTGTCGATTTCTTCATCGCCAACGGTAAGGGGGTCCTCCTTCAGAAAATGGGACAGACCCAAAGTCGTGAGGTAGAACAGTATCTCCTGTTGCCAGCGTTTGAAGTCAACATCGGAGAACTTGGGTGGCTTTTCGCCGTGAGTAGGAGCAGCAGCCATCGGAGTGAACGAAACTGAAGCCATCATCTTAAACAAAAACGTAAATCTTCGTCTTGCGATTGTTGGGTAAAAATGGAAGGTTTCTGTTTCAGAATATGTCTAAGTGTTTGGATATTTTGGCTAAGTCGAGGTCTGAATTAGATTCAGTCTCCGCAAGACAAAAATGGCCCATATACTAAGTGCTTACAGTTCCGGCATTCGTCTCTAAGATACAATGACTTTTAACAATTCTGGCTTAGCAGCACTTGCAAAAGTCGGAACTACAGCGAACTAGAAGTGTTTCAGACTTTCAAGCTTTTGAATGGGAATGAATGTCAATATGCAGAAATGCAATGATCGATTTTAGGCTTGTAATCTTATGTTTTTCGTATGTTAATCCATCTGCAGGGGGTTCTAATATATAGGCATCAGGTGCCCGTATGGAAAGATCATGTCTTTTGGCTTGGAAAGACATGTTTACAGCGAACAAGTGCATTTATTAGGCCTTTCGCATCGACACACGGCCTGTGCGTGTACCCGTGCTCGGATGTGAATGAAATGGCAAAGTTTTGACTTGACGCACGGGTCATGCATCCGCCCGTGCTCGGATGCGAACACTTTCCAGTTGGAAACTTTAATTACTTAATTAAAACAATTAATTAACTAATTTTAAAGGTTTTTGGTCCAAAAAAAAAGGTCCTTGAAGCCCAAGCCCAAGCCTACGGCCCAGACCCGGGCCATGCCGGTGACGGCGCACGCGCGTGTGTGTGCTTTGAACCAAACCCACAAGCATGTAGGTCCTCACCCCTTTAAAAACTTGGGTGCCCCCAAGGGCCCAAACCCATAAGTCCAACTTGGAATTTATAAAGTGAGCAAACTTTGCCTCATTTTCATATATGGGATGGAGCATTTCTCCTTCCCCACATTTTCCATTTTCCGTACCATTTCTAGTTTTAAGTGGCTAATTTCTAGCATTAATTTCTCATTCACCCGGAATTGGTTTTGAGAAATTCCAAATGTTATTCTCATCTACTCTCTTAGTATAATTTTTACAAATATTTTAATTCTATTTTTCACTGATGGAAACCACTTAATTATTTGGTCAAAATCGGGTCAACACCCATTTTACCAAACAAATTCCATCAGAATGAACTTAAGGAGGTAATTGAAATTATGTCTTGTTGATACAGTTTTTGGGATTGGTTTTTGTCTTTTTGTTGTTTGAGGTAGGATCTTAGGATCAGTGCCTCCTTTTTGGTGGTTCTTGCTTCGTGATGTTGAACTCTAGGGATTTTTAATTCAATGGAGTTGTTTTGATGGTTGTAAAGAATTTTGATGCTTTTGAATATTGGTGTTCATGTTCAGTTTTCTAACTGTATTTGATTTTTAGCTTATAGCTTTTGGCATCATTATTGTTTTCTTATGAGCAGTTTTTCATTTTTGTTTGTATTTTGATGCTAAGCCTGTTCAGCTTGCTTGACCTTCCTTTGATGTGAAGGTTTTTTCTTTTTTGGAGCCCAATGGTTTCAAAAGGAATTTGATGTATTTGAACTTTGATCATGTTGAGTGGTATATGGAATTGCTATCGTTTCGATAAGAAAAAAAAAGGTTCTAATTGGTGCGTTGTTGCTTGTTTTTGTTAACTCATTTGAAATTTTCAACCATATCAACAAAATCACTTTTACCTATAATGATAGATCGATGGGTGATCTTTTTTCATTATTTTTAAAAGTTTTGGACCAAATTAATAGACGAGAACATAATTTTATCGATATCAAAATTCTAACAATTATATCCCCATGAAAGTATAGTACATTTAGGTCCAAGGCATTTATATGATACAGGGGGGACAAAAGAAACAAAAGATCATCCCAATGTATTTTTGGGTGATACATAACAGTACTTTCGTATGAAAATTGACAATATAACATGTAAAACAAAGACACACCAATGAAGTATGTGTAATTTTTAAATCTAACTAGACATCCATGTTATTGGGTTAAGAACATCAAGTAAATTTTGTGGGCTTTGTTTAAGTTTGGCCTAGTCAAATAGAGTTTGTTCGAGAATGGATTTATTTATGTCAAACATTCTTTAATGGCCTTCTTCTATGTTAAATGTCCAAATTACCCTTTCAGCACTTTAATATCCCAACAACCCTCCAATTTCAAAAGGTCTAGATTACCCCTTTTTATTTCTTCCACAAAATTTGTATATTTCAACCGAATTTTTGAGGGTTTTGTGCTTCAACCAACCGAAAATTGTACATCTCCTCCTTCCCGATCTTCGACATTGCAAAAGAAATCAACATTCAGGTTTGAATTTTGTTCCTCTGAAATTATGGCATTATTTTATTCAATTTATCTGTCATTTCATTCATTTTCTCGAGTAGGTGAAGTTAATTAATCGACTGCTGCATATTTGCAGAACTGGTTCATTTTATCGACCTCAATGAGTCGTTCCATCAACCAGCTGTAATGTGTCGCTTGAACGACTTATTATGGCAACATGAGTCGATTGAATGACACTGTCTATCGTTCAATCGACTCATGTTGCCCCTAATAAGTCGTTCAAGCGACACATTATAGCTGGTTGATTGAACGACTCATTGGGGTCGATAAAACGATCCAGTTCTGCAAATACGCAGCAGTCGATTAATCAACTTATTCAAAATCAAACAGAACTGCACTATAGTTTCTTGTCCTATTATTTGACATTTTTATCTTCAATTTAATTGCAGACAACATGTCTTCACCATTTTGGATTACCGTGTATTATTTTGGACATTTTGTTAATAACAATGAAAAATGGCAATGGGTATTTAGTGATGATGACATGCATGCATCAGGAGTTCCAATAAGTATAGAAACTTCATATGAAGAGCTATATTCTAAGGTACAAAATATTTGCAATGTTGATCCCAATTTGCATGATATGGAGATGGGATTTATTTCTCCAGCAAGCATACAATCCTTTCAAATTCCTATCCGAATTACTTCAGATGAGGGAGTGCAATGGTACTTAGCTCTCAATAAACAAGCTTCAGTTATTCCCTTGTGTATAACCCTTGTGATAAAAAAATATTTGTGACGTGCCACGGGACGAGCATAATGTAGTTGATCGTGCGTGCAACCGGAAGATGGATATCATAATTTTGAGGTGGAAGAAAATAATCACAGTGACGATGATCGAAATGTGAATGATACTTGGGATGGGTTGGAGGTAATTCGAGAATCTCCTTCCAATGATTATAACGGTGATGCGTTTACTACACCGTTGAGACTTGATTTTAATCAAGGCACTGGAGAAGAAAATCAGTTCACAAATGAGCATATTCTTTCTTCAATCGGAAGTACATCACGAGTTGTACCCGTTGATATTGACTTGAATGTTGACCAAGTATTCGATACCAAGAAAGAGCTTCAAGAAGTTGTGCACATAATCGCATTGAAATACAATTTCCAGTTCAAAACAAAAAAATCGAACAAGAATTGTGAGCAACAAAGTTCAAAGACTGTGATTATTTTCAGATTAGAAAATATACACCAGAACATACTTGCGCTCTAAATGTGTCCACCAATGATCATAGACAAGCAAGATCGTGGATCATTGGAAAACATATCATGTCAAGGTTTGAGGACTGCAACACTACATATAGACCTGTTGATGTTGCGAATGAAATTCGCGAGACTTTGGCATTGAAATAAGTTATCAAAAAGCGAGGAGGTCTAGAGAAACTGCTTTAGCATACATAAGGGGTTCACCTGATGATAGTTACACTAAGTTGGCCGCATATGCCCATAACTTGAAAGTAGCTAATCCAGGAACTATATACTCTTTAGAGGTTGATAGTGAAAACCGTTTCAAGTACTTTTTCTTGGCATACGGACCCTGCATTCGTGGTTTCACTCTTCAATGTGCCCAGTAGTTGTTGTGGACAGAACATTCTTAACTGAAAGATATAAAGGTACGTTGATTATCGCTACTTGTCAAGATGCAAATATGCAGATTTATCCTCTTGCATGGGCCGTTGTTGATTAAGAACGATGCTTCGTGGCATTGGTTTTTATGAACTTGAAAGGAATAACAGGTGACAGAAGACCTTGTTGTGATATCGATGATACACGAGTCTTATCGATTGCAATCTAAACTATTTTTTCAAAATGCCGTCATGCTCATTGTATTTATCATATCAAAGGCAACTTGAGGACTGTAACTCAAAAGACTGATAGTATCTCCCTTTTTAACAAAGCAGCTAAGGCATATACAATAGAAGAATTTCACAAGTATATGTCCCAAATTCAAGCTACTGATGAGAAAGGTTGGAAGTATCTTAACGATACAAATTTTGCTACTTGGGCTAGGTCATATTTTCAGGGAGACCGTTATAAAATCATGAAGTCAAACAATATAGAGTCTCTGAACTCAGTGTTAAAAAAAGCCCGACAAACTCCTATACTTGCACTGTTTGATAGTATTGGAAAAAAGTTGCAGTCTTGGTTCTATGAGAGGCGTGAGGCTGCACGAAGTTGTACAGGCAATATAACTCCCATAATGGAACAAAACTTACGCAAGTCTCATGAAAAATCCAAGAAGTTCACGGTTGAACCAATTGATCAAAATTTATATGTGGTGAGGAGTGGGGCCACAAATTTAACTGTTAACTTTGCTGAGAACACTTGCACTTGCAGAAAATTTCAATTGGATCACCTACCATGTGCTCATTGTACTATTTTGTTGACTATTGGAGGAAAGCATATGTGGAGACTATCTTCCATGTGCCCAACAAAAATGAATGGGAGATTCAGATAACATTAAGAAAATGATTGTCTTGCCACCTATTGTTAGACAATAAGGTGGGCATCGTAGAACAACACGAATACCATCAATGGGAGAGTTCCGCTCAAGACAAAAATGCAGTAGGTGCCAATAATCGGGGCACAACTGACTGAATTGTTCTGATCAAAGACCAATGAGTGATAGACAATCACATATTTAGTGATTGTTGTATTTCGTCTCCGATTTAGAAATTGTTGTATTCATGAATTTGGACAAACCTCTCTGTATTGTCAAAAGAACCAAAAACCAAAAAAAATGTTAAGTAATCATTCTTCGTCGGGTTGCCCGACTCTAACCGACTACGTGATCGGTCAAAGTCGGGCAGCCCGACCCTGATCGACCAAGTAGTCGGTCAGGGTCAGGTTGCACGACGTTTGACCAACCTCGTGGTCGATCAGGGTTGGGTTGCACGACCTATGACCGACCACGTGGTCAATCAGGGTCGGGCTGCCCGACTTGTGACCGATCATATAGCATATAGTACTAAATTATATAAGATTTTATAACATATGATACTATGATACAGTGCAACGTGATTTATAGTCCCGTGATTATTGTAATTCCGATCAACACTAAATTATATAAGAGATTTTATAACACATGATGATACTATGTAGCATATAGTATGATATATTTTACAATTGACGGCGAAACAATCAGCAACACATTGATAACATATGATATAGTGTAACATACAGTGCAACGTGATTTATAGTCCCGTGATTGTTGTAATTCCGATCAACACTAAATTATATAAGAGATTTTATAACACATGATGATACTATGTAGCATATAGTATCATATATTTTACAACTAACGGCGAAAAAATCAGCAACACATTGATAACATATGATATAGTGTAACATACAGTGCAATGTAATTTATAGTCCCTTGACTAAATTATATAAGAGATTTTATAACACATGATACTAATATGATATATTTTACAAGTTAAATTAAAGCCTATACCCTAAACTCTAAACCATAAACCCTATACCCTAAACTCTAAACCATAAACCCTATACCCTAAACCCTAAACCCTAAACAAACCCTAAAAATAGGGTTAAACGATAGGAATGACCTATGAATGAGGGTTGATTAATCGATAATTAATCGACCACTGTGTCGCTCATATGGTCGATTAATCGATCACTATATCGTTCAGATGGTCGTTGCAACGACCACGGAACAACACAGTTAAAAAGCGAAACGTTTTGTTTACCCCACCCCACAGTTAAAAAGATGTTTCTGAGTCATTTTTCATTTTTTACTTTCCAAAAAAAGTGAACGAAGAAAGACGAACGGGACGAACTAACATATCTTGAGGTAAATATTGTTCTTTTATTTTACATTATTATGCTTTGTTGATTTTGTTAATCAATTGTTTCATATTTTGTTTTATGTTGCTTTAATATATATATATATATATATATATATATATATCGATTTTAGTTTAGGTTTAGGGTTAGGGTTTTAATATATCGATGTTCTTAATCAATTGTTTTCATATTTTGTTTCATATTGCTTTAGTTTAGGTTTAGGTTTTCATTTTGTTTAGGTTCAGATTATGTCTCACACAAATTTAAGTTTAGGTTTCGATTTTTTTTTCAATTATAGGTTTCGATTTTTTGTTTCAAATTTAGGGTTTTCACTAATCCTGTCATTTTGCTTGAATAGATATGCCTCGTACCAGGAATCAAATAATTCGCCATATGGTCCAACCAATCAGTTGGACCATTGAAGAAGAGGAATTTCTCTATGAACATCTTAATCGTTTCACTCCTCATATCATACTGTCCAACTCTAGCGAATTCAACTCGTTGTTGCGTATTCTCACTTGGGACCTTGGTGCACATTTCAAGAAATATTTTAGCCCCGAAAAGGTTAAAAGTCAGATTCAAGTGTTCCGAACAAAGTTCGAGGCATTTGGGCAGTTCATTAAAACTCCTGGTGTGACATATGATCATAAGAATAACATAGTTTATGTTACTGGGGTTTACTGGGATCATGTTAGAAGGGTAAGAAATATTTAATTTGTTCATATTGAATTAATTATACATAATAATAAATTTTTTTGTATTTTTGTCATTTAGGAGACCATTGAGCAACGATTCTTCAGGACGAATGGGTTCAAATACTTCAAAATCGCCAACAATATATTCGTAGAATCAAATGTCGCTCCGGTTAACTTATCCAACGAACACGGATACCATCCTGACAATCCAGTGTACCTTGACGATGTATATGATGGTGATGTTCCGCCAGGTTTCGATCCTTTAGACCGAGGTCATTGGATGGGATCAATTGGTGGAGATGGGTCTGGTCCATCAAGGGTCGATGGTGGTGATGGGGCTGGTCCATTAGGGGTCGATGCTGATGAGGATGTTAAACCGGGTGGTCTTCCTTAAATTTCTTTTGGTGGTTGAACTATGTGTTGGTTGAACAATTTTTAATTCATTTTGGTGGTTATGGTGTTCTTGAACAATTTTAAATTTTCTTTGAAATGGTTTATGTATGGTTGAATATTTATCTTGTATAAATTTTTGTGTAATTTATGTATGGTTTTATCTGTTGGTTGATGTAATGTTTTTGTTTTGAATGTGTGATTTATTGCACTGTATGTATGGTTAAATCTGAAGGACACAGTGGTCGATTAATCGACCATTTGAACGACACATGAGTCGATTAGTTGACCATATAAACGATACAATGGTCGATTAATCGACCATCTGAACGACACAGTGATCGATTAATCGACTGTAGTTCGACACATGGGTCGATTAATAGACCATCTGAATGACACAGTGGTCGATTAATCGACCATCTGAACGACACAAGGGTCAATTAATCGACCATCTGAATGACACATGAGTCGATTAATCGACCATTTGAACAATACATGAGTCAATTAATCGACCATCTAAACAACACGTGTCGATTCAGATGGTCGATTAATGGACCCGGTCGACGTTTCGTTTACCCCCACAATTAAAAAGATGTTTCTGAGTTATTTTTCATTTTTTACTTTTGGAAAAAGCGAATGAAAAAGATGAACGGGATGAACTAACAAATCTTATCCTTATTTGTCTCCACCACTATCCCATAATCGGGAGACTGCCCCGTCTCCATACGCTGCTTCTCAGAAGTGAACCACGTATACGGCTAACTTCTTGCTTCAAGTTTTTGGTCTAATGTATAAATCTTGCGGTCCAATTCTTTGATCTTTCCGTTCATAAGAGAAACAACATCTTCGACCTTTTTTAGAAGACAAAAAGCATCATCTTGCTTTTTTGTCAGCGTGGCCACGGCATCCAAAACCTGCCTCAGCGTGGCCACGATATCCAAAACCTGCCTCATATCGATGGAAGGGCCAGTGGAAGGTGGGGGTACTCGAGACCTGCCTCCATGCTCCGTCTCATGGAGATCCCCTGGTGGCACACTTGTAGACTCTGTCTCTCTCTCTGCCTGTCTCTTCCACCATCTCCCTGGGGTCTGTCAACTCATCCCGATCTGTGGGCACCGCCTGCCCATCCAAAGGATAACTGAGATCCTCGGGGAACACGCCGAGAAATATCACAATGTATTCCTTCTCCGTTTCTTCTTGTGTCGGAGTCAATTGAAACAAAACATCATCCTGCCAATTCATAAACAATGTCGATTACAAATAATCTCAAAATATCGATTAAAAATTATACGCAATTAAAAATAATCTCAAAATTACCATAGGCTCGTCCAAGATGGCAATAATCTCCTCGATGCCAAAATTCGATGTGGACCTCCACCCACACATCCTAGGAAGTCTTTGTTCGGTTCTTTCAGTTTTAAAAAATCGGCATACAGCAGGAAAGGTCTCAAATGCCCATACCTGACAAACAATCTAATGTTATAAATATTTTTCGAAAATAAATATATAATGTATCGTAATCTAACGAAAATGACTTTGATAAATACATGTACCGCGTGTGTAAAGCCCCAGAAGGTGTGATGGACAACTGGACCAGTAAAGTTTTTCGTCAAACCGTGTAGAAGATGGTCATAGGCAGGTCTTCCCCATGGGTATTTATTGAAAAGCTACAAATTGTCAACAATTTGCAAAACTTTCATATCAATCGAAGTGCCAGGCTCCTTACACCACAAAACACACTCATATATGAGGGACAATCTCAATTTCTATCGGTCCTCCTCATTCTTTGCATGGTGCTCAAAAGCCGCCTTCAAATCCTTAGGCTTCACAGCCTTTTTCCCTCCCTCAAAATATTCTGCCGCTAACCGTCTATCCGAGGGGATGTTATTTACTTCATTCTCAATCATGGGATTCAATCCAGTGATTAGAGTGAAGTCCGAGAACCCGAATCTGACATTTCCATCCCCAACACGGAACCATACATCATCATCACCGGTGATTTAATCCTCATAAATAATAGAGCATGAAGAAGTTTACAAGAAATCTGAATATGATCCCGGAACTTGTATAAGTCTCCGAAAGCCGAGTTCACCAACAGCTCCTTGTGTTCAGCATCTAACTTACTATATACTTCATTTAGAATTTGTAAGTTACATCGGGATGTAACTCTTGAATCAAACCGATCTTCAATGGGGGTGAGGTATGCCATTTTTCTGTATAATTGAAATAGAAAAGACAAATTTTGGAGGGAGTCAAAAGCAGTTATAAAGCAGTAAAGCAGTTATTAAGCAGTTATTTGGCTAGAAAAACACTGTTTAGTAATGCTTTTGCAAAAAAATGATTATTTTCTGTCCAAATTTGGAGGGTTTCAATAACTAAAAAAAGTGCTTCTCATTTTTTGGCTTTAAAATGTGCTTTTTTTAAGCCAAAAAATGAGAAGCACTTTTTTTAGTTATTGAAACCCTCCAAATTTGGGATGACAAATAATCACTTTTTTCCAAAGAAAATTAATATAATACAAGTCGAGAGACCCCATTCAGTAGCATTCATTCAAGATTAATTCAATACCCATTCAGTAGCATTCATCCAATTCAAAACAAAATGCAATACCCATTCAAAACAAATCGAGAGACAGAAGTCATAAACAATACATTCAATTCAAACAAAATGCAATACCCATTCAGTAGCATTCATTCAATTCAAAACCTTAAACCCTATAACATATTTTACAATGCAATTAAAATAACTAATTCAAAAAACAAAATAAAACTCCTACTTTATAGACGGAAGTCGCAAGCAAATATTCTCCCAACGACGGCGGCACCGGCGGCAATCAACGGCGGTCGCTTTGACAGTGGTGAGGATTTGAACAATTGTCGTTTAGAGTCGATTGATGGCTTATAAACCCTACTGAGGGTTTTCAAATTTTAATCGACCCATTTGGTCGTTTAACCGACCGTTGAACGACCACATGAATTTGAGTCGGTTAATGGTCGGTTAAACGACCTTTGAACGACTCAATAAATTTAAGTCGTGTGGCAGTCGATTAACTGACCCTGCGTCTTTTATGATGGGCATTTCGGGAAGTGTACAATTTCTACCTTTTTCTATTTTTCTTTTAGCATTAATTGTCGGTCAAAGGCCATTCTTGATAAGTTGTTGGGTCAAAAGGCCATATTTGATATATGGGACAAATTTTGTAACTGATCCATGATATAATTAACAAACAATTCCATAATATTCCATCCACAACTCGGTTACAAAACAATTGGAGTTCAAACCTTGCTCACATATGGTCATTACATACAGAAAAGCAAAAACACCAAAGGGAAAAAAATAAAAAATAACACGTTATTGAATCACACAGAAAAATCAATGCACAGATATAACAGTTTCTTTCATGTCAAACAAGTGATCATATTTCATATGTCATCCCCACTCTAAGAAGCCTGTTCCGAGGTATGGCCAACACTTTCTCCCCTTCTCTGAAGTTCTTCCTCAGGAAAGAATAAGCATAGTTTATCACAAACTTCTTGAGCAACGAGGATTCTTGCTTTGCCACAACTTCAGCTTCTCCTATCAGATAAAACACACCTTGTTCCTTTGCTGTCTCCACAAACTGCAACTCCTCTTCCACCCCCTGCACAGGAACAGCGCCGATCCTATTAGACGTATTCTCCGATCTTGCCGCATTAAACGACTGGATTGAGCTTGACGAAACGCGCGTTGGAATTTGTTGTTTCAATGTCTCCTCAATGTGAACTGCCGAAGCACTCGATTTTCTTGTCTTTCCATCACTTACTAGTAAACCAGAATGAGGAACGTTTGCTATCTCAGGCATTTGTTCGTCGAGAATGAAATGCTCGTGTCTGATGAACTCTTTCAAGTTTTCGACAAGCTGGCGTTCGAATTCCTTTGGTTCCTCGATCAGATCTTTGTATCCGTATCTCACGACACAGCGAAATAGTCGGTAATCTCTTGGCTCGACCTGTCGGAACAGAAAACGCTCCTCCACGGCAACTTTGCTGATCGGGATGGACTTTATGGAGACGAATACGACTACTGAGTGAATCGAGGGGATATTGGAGATGAAATGAGGGAATATTGGTGGGATTCCTTGAACAAGTTCAGAGTATAGAAGCCCGATTCCAGGTAATCTGTTTATGTTTTCGTTCTTAACCAAGTCGGTTATGTAAACGCTTGAAACCTTGTTTTTAAGCTCGAATATGTAACGTTGCTGGTGCGCGTAATGCCATATGCCCATCATTATCATGAGCACAAGAGAAAGGGCTAGTGGAAGGTAACCACCTTGGGTGAACTTATAGAGAACAGAGGAGAAGTATACGAGCTCGATGACAATAAACACAATGAAGAACAAGAAAATCCTCCAAATCTTTGTCTTCCATATGAGTAACATAATTAAGGCAATCAGACATGTAGTTATCAGCATTACAGCAACAACAGCAATACCTGCAATAGAGAAATTACTGATTGAGATGAAAGACTCACACGAATATTAGATTAATTTTATCATTGAGATTCAAAATACGTTGCTCTTACCATAAGCATGGCCTATCTTTTCTGTGGTTTTGAAACCATATGTTACTACGACACAGGCAATCATGAGAAGGTAGTTGACTTCAGGGATGTAAACTTGACCCTCATACTTAGCGGAAGTGTGAACGACTTTCACTCTTGGAAAACAACGTAGACTGAGTGACTGAGAGACGATTGCAAATGCCCCAGATATCATCGCTTGGCTTGCAATAATGGCTGCTGCGTTAGCCACAACGAAGGTTGGCCAGTAAAGTGGATCTGTATACCATATTAAAGATGAGTTTGATTTAGATATTTTCTAGGACAATAATCAAACTGTCATGATACAAAGATTTTCGATAACAAATATTTCAGAACTCGCCTGGTATGGAGTCATAGAATGTACGGCCAATATGAGTTGGGAACTTGGAAAGATACGCGGCTTGTCCAATGTAGGCCATGATTAGAGAAGGAAACACAATTCCAGAGAAACTTATCTGCCGGGTACCAAACAATATTAACAATTTTGTGCAAATATCATCAGACACAAACTCTATATGAAAAATAATAATATGTATATCATATATTTCCAGGTGACTATGAGCTTTCTGTACTAATATTCTTCTTCACTGCAACATCTCAGTGCTTTCCTCATGAAACTTGGTTAGGCTTTGATTTGATTTAATTTCACCCTCTGAGCATGTTGTATATAATTTGGTATTTGAAACTATCTAGTATATAACCAGTATTGTCCTATCTTCATTGTCTATTCAAAACCTGATAAGGATAAAAGATGGTCTGAGCCGACCTGAACAGGCTTATGGCATTGGGCCGACCTGGCAAGGCCTATAGTATTGGGCTGATCTGTTAAGCATTAAGCAATGGGCCGATCTGAGGAGGCTTACAGCATGGGACTGACCTTCTAAGACATGAGTATTGGGCCGACCTACTGAGCCCATACATAGGTGGGAGGCCTATCATATTGGGCCGACCTGTGTAAGGTCCGTTGTATTAAACCAACTTGTCAAGCCCTGTACGGCTAAGACGATCTGTTGTTGACCCGTTGTATTCTATAAGGACTTCGGGGGGGTACAGTTCAGCTCGGCCCAAAAGATGTATGAGGCACTGAGGATGCCTTGGAGATTTAAAGGGGCTTCGCACCAATACATTTGGCCGAGGTGTTTTGAAACAGGTCGGAGCTATGGTCTTACGGGCGTAAAATTAGGGTTTTTAAGAGATCCGATCCTAATCTAATGATGACTCCGACACCAAATCGTAACGGAATCCCGGATTTTACGGAAACCCTAATCCTAGCTAAGGTATAAAAGGCCCAAGCCCAGGTTCATTCTAACCTAATCTCATTTTTACTGTTACATTGCTTTTTTTTTTCTCTCTAGCCTTTACTTCCTTTCCAAGACACTGACTTAAGCATCGGATAGGGTACGCCGGAGCCCCCCTCCGGCCCCCCTTGTGCAGGTTTCACGGAGGACTTCGTCTTGGAAGGTGATCGGCGAGGAGAGGTCATTTTTAGGAGCAACCAAAACTATCTAATATATAATTTCCTACATGTCGATTACACTGACAGTAAACAAAGTGGAAATAGCTATATCTTTACAGCATTAATTAGAGCAGAATTATATTCAAATAAAAACAAGCACAGCACTACGATCTCAGACTCACTTGGACAGCTGGTACGTTGAAGTGGCCTAAATCAGCAAACATGGCTTCAGTTCCTGATCAAGTACAACAATTTTAATTTGTCAAAAAATAAAAATAAAATGGTTATGAATAGATTCTTAGAATTGCAAAAAGAGTAACTGTACACTCACCTGTGATGCAGAGAACAACCCCTCCTAGAGATATCCATCCTTTCTTGCCATTTCTTCTGAAGTAATCAATTATGTATTTCGGATTGAAGGCACGTAAGACGGTCACATCATGTTTAAATAGGTTATATAGGCCAATCCCACTTATGAATAGAAACCATAAGCAGACGGCTGGAGCAAATGAGTACCCAACTTTATCCGTACCAAATCGTTGGACGCAGAATAGTGTGATCAATATGGCTATTGAAATAAACACAACAGCATCTGCAAAAAAGAACCAATCAATTAAATTGACAAAGGAAAAAGTGTTTGCAAATGTTAGGGATAGTGCCCTTAAAGCAATTATGAATTGTTTTTGATTATTAATAAAAGCGACATTTATTTTCGAACTCTTTTGCATATTGTATGTATTTTCTTGAATATCATGAAAATCCCTAGTTTATTTATTGTAACCATAATCTTAGTATATAAGAGTTATATACAAGAGGATTAAGATTATGGATAATAAACTAAAAAATAAGTCCGTGATGAAATTAATTAAAGTATGGGATCTTTAATTAAAACATCATTAATGCGGCCCAAAACATTTTGAATGTGACTGTCTTATCCGGACCGTCGATGTGGAGACATCTTAGTGGGGGCATTTATATATGATTTGATCATATAGAACTTGGACCGATTTAATTTGAATTTTCCATACAAATTCCGTTGTAGAAATGGAAAATCAAATTAAATCACTAGATGATCATATATGGATAAATCTTAATCTGAGTGATTATAGACTCTGTTTATTTCGGTGTGATTCTTAATTTGCTCGTTTAAGTTTGTCCTACGACATTCCCAACACTTGCATTTTAGATTCACATTTGAATTAAATAGCCGGGAATATAAATTCACGAATATGGAATCTATTCCTTCTTGGGAAGTAGAAAGACGATTCCCTCATTTGTTAATTCTGGAACTGAATGGTTTGAGATCTCTAATTTATAATCTGATTATAAATTAACCATTCACTAGTGAATTAATGGTAAATGAGGATAAGAGGTAATTGAAGAGGTTTAACGGATACTACCTAGCTTCAATTACGAATTGTCTATGGAGGATTAATCTATATGTAATGATTATATCAGTGGACTACTCAATTCGTAGAGTAAGATATTCTATGATTATAAGAGTGCAATTCCGAATTTATAGTGGAGTAATATCGGAATTAATAAGTCGAATAAATTAATTAAAGAGTTAATTATTTATTCAATTTATTGGAGCTTATAATTATAGGTCCATGGTCCCCGGTTCGCCTTCCTAGAGTAAACGGGTTAGAAATAATATTTCCAGTTCCTAAGGGTTTATGGAAAATACTTTTCCAAAATATTTGGGCTAATATATTAATATTAGTTAATTCCGGGAATATCTGATATTCTACAGTTTTGACTGTTTTGGGAATTAAATAAATATAAGATATTTATAATATTAATATAATTATTAAATTGATAATTATATTGGATAATTATTAATTAGAGTTTGAATCTATCTAGAATTATTAATTCTAGAATAGATAGGAAACCAAGTTGGAGTGGGAAACTAATTGAACAAGGCCTATAAAAGGAGGACCACATCTCACCTTTGATAGACACAATTCAGCCGCTGCTTTTGCAATTGAAAAACAGATTTTTCGGCCACTTTCAATACATGAACAAAAGTGTTGTTTGTTACTTTTATCTTTGCAATTGAAAAGCAAAAAGGTTTTGATCATCATTATAAATTGTTCTCTGTTCACGGCCAACAACAATTTTGTCCAAACAATTGAAAATCTTTTGGTCATTCAATTCTTTATAATCTCGAAACGTGAAGAGCACCCGCGCGTGATCTTGTGTTTATTTAATTGTGAGATTTTGTGGGTTAACTTTTACCTAGTTCAATTCCTCTCCTATCCAGTTAGCCCAATCCTACGATCTCATGAGTTGAGTACATCGTAGGAAAATAAAAGTTAGGAACTTAGATTTATTATTTGGGTGCCCACACACTGCCGTTGATAGGGAGGTTCGAATTGGAAGATCGCGGTGTCTACGAGCTTCGGGGATTCAAAGGATTGACGGAAAAAAGGCGAAGAACAAGAAAATCGTCGAAAAAGGTAAATTTTCTTTTCTTCCTTTAGTTTGAATAAATTTAATAAGCATGATCTTGTGTTCTTATATCTAAAACTCGATTTTTGAAATCCCACGCTTCCGCTTCCGCTCGATTAGATCAAAAAGCCAGATCTTATTTGGCCCGGATTAGATCCGGGGCCCAATAATTTCCAACAGCAAAAACTTTTGTTTTTAAAAGAAGTGATTTGTTGTAATAGAAGTACAAGGAGTTGAGAATCAAAAATTGGTAGTTTTCGTAAATAGAATAAGAAGTTGAGAATCAGAACTTAAGAGGGTTTTGGTGAAAACAAAAGTTGTAAAGCTGCTTATTTGTTTGAAAAAATAAAACCAGAAGCATAATCACAAATCTAAAGCACTAATCTAATGAAGCAGAATCACAAGCACAAGTTGGCATTTCAAACAATAAAAAGTGATTGTTCTTCAACTAAAAAGCTAAGAAACATTTTTTTTTAGTGATTGAAAACACTCTCCTAATAGGATGCCTAGAGTCATGTTTTTCAACATCTTAGTACAAAAGTGCATGTATTTATTTACCTTGGTTCAAAGGCTTGATTCCACTCACAGCAGAAAGAACTGCAAATGCATAAAAGGGCCGTACGTAAGCACAAATCAGTGTCAATATTATAGATGAGTTAAATGTTGTTGAATATAGAAGAGTTATTATTATTATTATTATTATTATTATTATTATTATTATTATTATTATTATTATTATTATTATTATATATGTAGTGACCTGAGATGCATGGAGTAAGAACACCATCACCAATGACCATTGCAGTTCCGAGGATTGTTGCAAGGAAGAGCACAAGTTTAGCAGTTTTGCTCTTTTCGATTTTCTCTTTGATCTTCTGAGCCCGTCGTAACTGGTTTGATGGCGTGTCCAGTCTATAATTCGACAGTTCTCTGTCCTCAGGTTGATCATTTGGAATGAAGCTCACTTTTGCATACCGGCAAATCAGGGAATATAGAGCAAATGTTCCACCTGAAAACTCAAAATATTCTTGCTTTTAATCATAATTTGTACTTTACATGGCTCTGTTACTGAAATTTCGTCTAATACATTTATATATAAATAACTGAAAATTACTCATATATATTTTATGTGCTATAAACTCAACATGAATGTACTTCGATGAAGATTACTCCATTTTGAAAGACGACTTCGATGAAGATTACTCCATTTTGAAAGACGATGAAGTTATAATATAAAAATGAGTGAATTAATTAGGTACGCACCATCGCCATTGTCATTAGCCCACAAGACGATGAAGACATATTTGATCATAGGGATCAAAACAAAGGTGTAGATGATGAGTGATAGCACTCCCAGAATGTCATCTTTGTGGTGAATCCCGTCGGTGAAAGTGCTGTCGTAAACGTATAGCGGTGATGTCCCGATATCTCCATATATAATTCCTATGCTTTGAAAAGCCAGACTCAGAGTCCTACTCCAACTTCCCTGTTCATTCATTTATATGCGTGCCATTTCTAATTAATTAGCATACAAGCAAACATTAATTATAAATATAGTAATATCTATAATAGAATTAACCAACCAATCTTGAGAATTAATTCTCTTGTCGGATTGGCGGAACTCAAGTTGATTATTACTTATCATTTGATTCATCAAATGTTTCTACACCAAGATTCATTAATTGCGCGTGTATCCCCTTTTCTAAATGGCAACAATATAGAGTGTGGCCATGTTACAGATGTGAATTGTCATTAATTTACTGCTAAAAGTATTTTGTGACGCTGTACTTGATTGATCTTAGTTGTTGTGTCTGAATTCTTTGTAACACGTACGTACTAAGTTATTTGTAGTGCTAGCTGATTCAGGGGACACGAAAGAGATGGTTATGTTGCGTTTGGACCCCATTTGGAGAACCAAAAATAGCATCATTTTTTCAAGGGAATGGATTTTAATCTTAAGCACATATATATGTCTTGTTGCTTAAAGTTAGACTTGCTTACGATCTAAATTATCTCATTTGCATAAGTATTCCTTTTTAGATTGGCTCATTCATCCAAAATGTATTTTTAGTAATTTGTAACAGAGCATATTTATGCCTTTGTAAAGGGGTTGAGCACCATAAATAAATTTTGTCTTATAAAAAGAAATATAGTCGAGTTTGGTAAAAGAAATATCATCATTTGTGCACTATTATCAAAATAGAAGAAGAAGAAGAAGAAGAAGAAGAAGAAGAAGAAGAAGAAGAACCTGACGAGAGGCATGATGGGTGGGCTTGGAAGAAATATTTCCGGCCTCCATATTGAGGGAGTCGACTCGGCGGAGCTTTGCCCACGACACTTTTCTTTCCTTCATATTTGTTTCCTTTCCATCTCCACTTGCGGCGGCGGTGGTGTTGCTGGTGGTGGTTGGGTGGTGGCCTTCTTCCTCCATATCCGTTTGAAATTTGTGTGCTCTACTACACAAGGTGGTGGTGGGATTAAATAGGCTTCAGCCAAACCTGGGATCCAATTATTTTATTTTCATATGTGATGAATTTTTTATTGTATGTGTCGATTCCAAAGTCTATTGGGGTTGGCGTGCTTGTTGTTCATTGGTTTGTGAACATTTATTTATGTGAATTATTGATGCTATTTAGGATTCATCAAATAAATACACATTTTGTTTTCCAAAAAAAAAAAATAAATACATTTTTTTATATTGAATAACTTAGTCAATATCCCACGCACTGTCACTTTTATCCTTCACATGTACCTTCACTTGTACTTGTCTGCGACTACTATTATATTTTCTTTCTTCACAACTAATTCACAATTTAAGTAATATAAGGTTTTTTTATGTTCAATAATGACTGTTTTTGTCATAGGTTATGTTATAACTATTGAATCGCATCGGCCGTTCGATTATTCCCCAAAAAAACTATTTTCACAGTTAAACCAGTTATAGAGTTTGTTTGCAACGACTAAAATTAATTACTTTTCAATTTTTTGCTTAAAAAAAGCAGTTTTTAGTGTTTGCATATACCAATTTTTGTTTCAAATTCTGATTCATTTAATCAGAATCTAAAAGTAGGGAGATGGGTGCTTTAGATTTTGCTTCTGCTTCTAGTTTGAATTTTACAAATAAATAAGTAGTTTTACTACTTTTTCACCAAACACTCTCAACTTCTCATTCTCAACTTTTAATTCTATTTTCAAACAGTACCAACTTCTGATTCTCAACTACTTCTACTTCCGCTATAATAAATCACTTATTTTAAAAGCAGAAGTTTTTGCAAACACTCTCATAATCGGTCAAAACACGTCAGTGTATTTATTTTAGGGAGAATTTCATAATAAGATCCAAATTTAAGAAAATCTATCATTTCAAGACCCACAATTTCAACCTACTCAAATCAAGACACAATTTTTATTTTTTTCTCTAATTGGGCTCTCCCTCAAATTTTGGGTTCTCACTTCAAGACCCAAAATTTCAATCTTCTCAAATCAAGACCCAATTTTTATTGTTTTTCTCAAATCAGGCCCTCCCCCCAAATTTTGGGCTCTCAATTCAGATTTTAAAATTTAACAAAAAGAGAAATATTAATGTAATCTTCACACCGGCCACAAAAATTAATTTTCTTTCTCTTTTAATTTTTTTGCTCATTGCTTTTTCCCTAATCGATACTTATTTTAAACTGTAAAATTCAATCATAATTTGGATATCTTATTTTTTTAGTAATTAAAAAATATTCTACTATTTCTTTTTTATTCATAATTTGGTATATCTTATTTTTTTTAGTACCAATAAATATTTCACGGCTTTTTTCATCTTGTTAGCTACATAAATTTATATTTATAGATTTTGGATTCTACACGTTAAACAAAATTGATATTAAGTATGGATCAGGTAAAAAAGAATGAGCGAAAAAATGAAAAGAGGAAGAAAAATAATTTTTGTGGTTGACGTGATAGATTACACTAATATTTCTCTTTTTGTTAAATTCTAAAACTTGAAGGAGAACCCAAAATTTAGGGGATGGCCATGTTTGAGAAAAAAATAAAAATTGAGTCTTGATTTGAGAAGATTGAAATTTTGGGTCTTGAAGTGAGAACCCAAAATTTGAGGGAGAGCCCAATTTGAGAAAAAAATAAAAATTAGATCTTGATTTAAGAAGGTTAAAATTTTAGGTCTTAAAATGATATATTTTCTTAAAATTGGACCCTATTATGAAATTCACCCTTTATTTTATATCAATTGGTATTTATTCGTGCATATCAAGCTCGAATGAACAACTCAATAACTGTTATCTGAACTCGCTAACAATACTATACAAGATGATATATTAGTGTGAGCTAATGGAAAACCTTTCAAAACAACATGAGCTCGTATTATACTTTTGGCCAAAATACAATACCAATCCCTAAACTTGCACCTATGACTCATTTATTGGGTGAACATGAGCTCGTATTATACTTTTGGCCAAAATACAATACAAATCCCTAAACTTGCTCCTATGACTCATTTATTCCATGAACTTGCAAATGTAATATTTACTCCCAGGGGTGGAGCTAGACGATTAACATTGGAAGGGGGGCTAATTAATTTTGGGGGACTAAATTAATAAAAATAAATATTTCAATACAAAAAAATATTTAAATATAATATATATATATATATATATATATATATATATATAGATTTAGATCAGGTGAGTCCACATATCTTAGGTGAGTACACGAGACCAAATCTGAGTCATTGATTTAATTTTTAAATGGTTGCGATTAATCAGGTTTTACCATTATTTAATATCTAACTTAATTTAAAAAAGGACTAATTGGTAATTTAAATTTAAATCAATTTTTGGGAGGGAAATTATTTTTGGTAGTGGGCTAAAATATAGGACCGGTTATGGACGTGTGTAAATCCAAGATACCACATATCTTACACTATTTGGTAAATGAAGAGTCATATCCCCCTTGCTACCGTCTTCCACATTCATTCTCTGCAAACAAGTTTCAACCGTCTTCCACCATCCTCTGCAAACAAGTCTCCCGTCTTCTCCAGTCATCGCCACTTCTTCTTCTGCAAATCGTGAAATAACCTCCCTTAAAGTGAGAAATAACAATCCCAAGTCATAACCATATCCAACTTAACCCTTCGCGAAAAACCCCAACCCTTCGGTCGAAAATCCCCAAATCGTCGGTCGAGAATAAAACTCCCGCGTGAGGGAGAAAATCAGACATTGTTGTTTTTCCCGGAAGAAGCATTTTGGAACTCTCATTTTCGCTGAAGAATACACCAAATTTTGTGAAGTTTTTTTCCGACCCAGCAACAGTGTAGGTAGGGCAATATTTTTTTCTTTTTATTTAATCTTTTTTTTATATATTTTTATTGCATTTTTTATGTAGAATTTTGTTGTTATTGTTGGACTTGTTTTTAACATTGCATATTTTTGTTGTTAAATATGCTTATGATTGTTATGAATTATGCTTATAAGGGGAAAATGGTGGAAATTAGTATTTCCTAGTTTTTCAGAACTATGGGGACATTGGCAGTGCTTATTCAAGAGGAGATTGTTTTAATGTGGCAAAAAAATTAGTTATTGTTGTCAATAAGTATGCTCACATTTGTTTTTACAAGTAGTTGGTGACTGGTTTAATGAGGCAAAATCATTGTTTATCTTTGTGATATATTATGCTTATGAATATTCAAGTATGTGCTAAATATTGGGAATGGGTTTGTTTTTGATTCTTAATGTCTTTATTATTTGGAAAAATGAAGTATGTGCAATAAATTCAAGTATTTTGGTGATTGCTTTAATGAGGAAAAAACATTGCTTATCTATGTTTTATATCATGCTTATGTATATTCAGGTATGTGCAAAAAAATACTGGGAGGTGGGATCAAAAACTGGGATAGCGGGCTCCGAAAAAACGACGAGGCGCAACTATTGATGATGCTTATAAAGTATGCAACTGCAATATGTCTGGATACAATGAATGAGCTGAGGGAGGCGGTATTGGGACGGGTGAAGGAGTTTGCCAAAATGAAATAAGATCAATCCGAAATATTTTGTTGCTTCGCACTTTTTTTGATAAAAGTATTGGTTACAGTAGTGTTTTTCAGATACGGTAAATTTGTTTGGTCTTTGAAGTACTCTGTAGTGATATTTGAATGTTTTTTTGATAATTGTTGAGTGTTAATTCATGGTTGTTATACTTTCCTCAAAGCAGAATCCAGTTGCTCATGTAAGCAGAATTCAATTAGTCTGTATGCAGAATTCAATTCTATTGTATGCAATCATTTTCATGGCATGTTATAATGTTTCTAGCATTATTTCAAATATTTTTTGTGATAACCCATATATTTAATTAATATTTAAATTAGAAATTAGTATAGAGGTTATGTTAGGGGTTAGTTTAGGGGTGAGTTTAGGGGTTATTTTAGAGTAATTAGGGGTTAATATTAATTACTATAAATATGTATGATTTCATACTCAAATTTCATATAATTATAAAGTATGATATTTTTTCTACTTATTATTCAAGTGTTCTATGTATATGTATATATATATATATATATAATTTCCAATTCACAAGCTTCTTTCAATATTTATTTTTACAAATTATTTCATTAATTAGTACAATTTATTAAAATCACATATTATTGTTCATTTTTCTACGTCGAATATCTGCGATTATTAAGGTAGGGATTTCTATATTATTTGTCTTTATTTAATATTCCATGATTATACTTCATTGATTGCAATATCCGTCAAGAGGAAAAAGAGGAAATTAATGAATTTACTGTTGTAATTATGTGAATGCTTTTCATGTTATATTAAATATTGACAGATATGTCCCTACTGAGCGAGATGAAGCTCACCCCTATTATTATCATGACTTTCAGGTTGAGGAATCCGGCTGAAGATATGATGTTGTGGAAGGTGGAATAAATCATGATATATTTATATTTTAAATAATTATGATCGGACTAAATTTTAGAATTATGCTTTTAATTTTTTTTTCCGGTTGTGCTTGGAATAAATTTTGGATATTTAATTTGGAAGAATTATGATAATAATAATAATAATAATTATTATTATTATTATCGTTATGTTTTTTTTCTTAAGAATTAAAAAATCTAAATCAGCGTTTTGATAATTATTGGCATCACTTTAATTTATAAAATCGTGTATTCTTAATAATGGTTTATAATACTTTAATTTCATAAAATTGGGTCGTTACAAGTGGTATCAGAGCAGGTCTACGGTTCTGTAGACTTCGAAAAATAAAGGTTTCTTTTCAAATTTTAAAAGAAAATAGTCTAGTAACATCCACCTTCATCATATCTTGTCCGGTTTCTCAAGGTATGCAATTTATTATGTCATGTTATTCCATTTATTTATGAAGTATCATTTTATATTATCATGTTTTAGAAGTACATTTATCAATTCTTGTCATCATTCTTTTTAAAATAAAAGCACTATTGTATTAAAGAAAATTCATGACAAGTACATCTATTACGATATTTTATATTAAAGAAATTTTATGATAAAATCGTATGGGCTTAATTACATGAACCTAGATGACTAATACTTATTTGATTTGGATTATTAAGAAGATGATTAGTGAGACCTTATGTTAACAAGAGTGTGCTATTGAAGTTTATAGAAGTTACCAGCAACTTTGAGGTGATGGTGCTACCGTGTTGGTGCCCATGCCAATATTTTGATGATACTTGAGGAGAAGAAAAAAAAAACCAAGAAGCGAAACTTGAGAAAGATTCGAAGTTTTAGAAGACTTAGTGTCTTGTAAACTTTATGGATTGATTAATAGACCGATGATCATTGATAGAGATGAGGAGTGAGATATATTATCTATAGTTAGAGATAACTGGCTAGTCATCATTAGCTTTACATTAGTTTTCTAATCATTATTGTTAGTTAACTTTTGGTTGTTGACTTTTATTTTTTTAAGCATGAACCCCTGTTATTCGAGAATTATTATTATTAATAAGATTTTGTTTTTTTCTTTAGGATTACACATCTTGATTTGGATTATGAGAAACATATGGGAACTATTAAGTTGATAGATGCAAAAGGATAATCTCTTGATTTTAGTTGTACAATGAATTTGATTAAGTTTTTACTAACCCTATGATACAAGGTTCGAGTCTACGTTTGTTTTGATGGAGGCCTAGAAAGGACTTTACTACAATCCAAGTTAAACAGACAAGTGATATAAGCTTGTCGCCTAAAGCTTATAATGATTTACGTGTTTCTATAAATTAGATTGTTATTGCGGAGTTGGTCGATTACTGTGCTATATGCTTATTCTCAAATGAAGGTGATAAGGTTTACCCAGTTATAGCTGAACTACTGATTATAGTGTTTTTCTTGATTAATGTTTGAGTATATGGTTTACTCTATAAGGTTTGAGTTATTGAATATATCATTTTTCCTATGAGGTATGAGATATTGAACACAAGATTTTGCCCTATAAGATTTGAGTCATTGAATGTAAGATTTTTCCCTAAAGGATTTGAGTTATTTGAATATAGGGTTATACCGTGTATTTGAGTGAATGGTTTTTCCTAATTACAGTTTGAGTATTTGAGCATATTAAAATATAAGATTTTCTCAATAAGATTTGATTATTGTAGTTGTGAGTTGACAACCAATAAAGTTAGTTATTTGATGAAAAGTTCTCCTACTAAGGATTAATGTATTGAATACAGAAATAAATTTGGGTTTGAGATGTATTTCCCCTAATGAGATTTGAACTTAGGATTTCTGTAAATTACGTTTTGAGCATGTAAGGTTTCCTTATTTAAGAGTTTTGTTGTATTGAACATAAAGTAATTACCCTAACTACGATTTAAACTGTGAGACCAAGGGTGAATGACTTGTTTGCTCACGGAGCAAGAGCAGTTGATAAGAGAGTTATTTTGGTGGCTAAGTATGAAAAAAGATATTGAAACTTTTGTGGAAAAATGTTTGACTTGTCAGCAAGTTAAAGCCGAACACCAAAGACCATCTGGTTTACTCAAACCAATTGATATTCCAGAATGGAAATAGAAGCACATAACTATGGATTTTGTGGTAGGGCTTCCACCATCAGTCAAGGGAAATAAGGATGTTTGGGTTGTAATAGATCAGCTAACAAAGTCAACTCATTTCTTACCCGTTAAGATGACGTTCAGTATGGAGCGATATGCATAAATTTATATTGAGGAGATAGTGAGACTTCATGGAGTTCCTGTGTCAATTGTTTCATACAGAGATACGCGTTTTACTTCTAAGCTTTGGAAAAGTCTACAAAGTACTTTGGGAACAAAGCTAAACTTTAGTACGGCTTATCACCCGCAAACAGATGGACAATCTGAAAGGACTATACAAATATTGGAAGATATGTTGAGAGCATGTGTGCTCGACTTAGGAAGTAATTGGGAAACATTATTACCCTTGGTAGAATTCACGTATAACAACAGTTATCAAACGACTATTGGGATGGCTCCATACGAGACGTTGTATGGAAGAAAATGTTGATCACCATTATATTGGAGCGAAGTTGGTGAAAGAAAAATTTTGGGGCCTGAATTAATTCGGCAAACTGTTGAGAAGATAACTATGATACATGATCGAATCAAGATGGCTCAAGATAAACAAACGTCATATGCTGATAGTGATAGGTGTGAGTTTTGCATGTATTTTGAGGCGTATTTCGAGCTATAATGATGGGTAAACATGCACATACTCGCGTTAAATGTTACATATTCACTCCTTGTGGAAAAGATATTACACTTTGCTTATTTTGTAGGAATTTCATGATATTTGAAGCAAATTGAATACAAATACGAGGAAAGCAAAGTGGAAACACGGAGAATTGAGTGGGTATACGAAAAGTGAAGCCTAAAAGAGCGAAAATTGAGCGTCTACGGAAAAGACAAGGGGCACACGGGTTGGGCGTGCCTCAGACACCACCCGTGCACCCCTGTATGAAGATAACTGGAGCTGCAGCATGGCGCACGGGTAGCCCATGCATCGACGCATGACCCGTGCGTCCTACAGAGGATGACTGAATTCACCGGAGTGGCGCACGGGTAGGCCGTGCTCCGACGCACCACCCGTGCGCCCTACAGAGAGTTGGATTATTTCAGCAGGGTGGCGCACGGGTAACCCGTGCTCCGACGCACCACCCGTGCGTCTGCATACTGAATCCCATAATCTGGACATTATGCCCTAAACTTGATGGTGGGTATAAAAAGACTTTTTGGGGGCGCACACAAGGATATTCTCCGCATTTTTGGGATCTACAACACAAGACAAGGGTCAACTCTTGGAAGGAGATATCAAGGAGACAATCGGGTTGCATCGGAGCTTGAAGAACGGAGATATATCGAGAGATTGTCGATGTTCCTAAGTTTTTCTTGCTTCTCTTTTAGTTTCAATCTTTCATCTTCATTTGTAATGGCTTTGAACACTTTGTTTATAAGTTGTTTAATCATGTGTAGCTAAACTCTAGAGATTTCCGGGTTTTGGAAGTAGATTAATGAACTCTTGTTGGATGTTTTAATCTTAGTTGAAGTTATTATCTTGAAGCCTATTTGAGTATTTTGAGCTTATTCTTGTTTTATCACTTGATCAGTGATTTAACTTGTTTGATATATTGATTCATAATTCGAGAGATGAGTTTCAATATTAGATCTTGAATACTCGACACAAATATTTGCATGAATCGAGAGGTTTGTAAATATTTGTGAGGACATTTGATCTTTTAAACTTTTGGGAGTTGAATGCTTCATGTTGAGTAGAGATGCTAGCATAAGTATTTCAATCTACGTTTTATATGCATCTCGAGAGGGAGGATAAAATAGCTTTGCGATCGTCTTATAGGAATATTGATAATAACGTGGCTTGATTAAACCGGACAACAAGAGGGTTATTAATCGAAACCTTAACTCGGAAATCCATTTCATTATCTTGATACTTCTATCATTTGTATTATCTTAATCTTGTGTTTTAGTGATTCAAATTGTCTTGATCTCAATATAACAATCATCAAATTTCGATCATCTAAATAAAAATAAGTCTATTTTGGTTCAATACTTAGCGCATAAATTTATTAGTCTCCGTGGATACGACCTTGTTACCCTATTCTATAACGTACACCGTACACTTGCGGTGAAGCTAAAAATATAGGCGAACAGATAGACGGAGAAAACATATACAGTTTGATGAAAGAGAAAAAGTATTTCTGAAAGTAGCTCCTATTAAAGGTGTTATTCGATTTGGCGAAAAGGGAAAGTTGAAACCGAGATATATCGGACCATTTGAAATCCTTACACGAGTTGGAGATTTAGCTTATCAGCTAGCATTACCACCGAGTCTATCAAGTGTGCACAATATTTTTCACGTCTCTATGCTAAGAAAGTACGTTCACGATCCAAGTTACATCATGAATTATAAGGATCTAACAATCAACAATAACTTAACTTACGAGGAAGCACCAGAGGCTATTTTGGAACGCAAGATTCACCATTTGAGAAATAAAGATATTGCTCTAATCAAAGTACAGTGGAGAAGTCTTGGCAGAAAGGAAGCTACTTGGAAGCGTGAAGAGGAGATTCGTGTCAAGTAACCAAGTTTTTTTTCCAATTTTAGGTAGGATATCGAATTTCGAGGGCGAAATTATATTTAAGGACAGTAGAATGTGATAACCCATATATTTAATTAATATTTAAATTAGAGATTAGTATAGAGGTTATGTTAGGGGTTAGTTTAGGGGGTGAGTTTAGGGGTTATTTTAGAGTAATTAGGGGTTAATATTAATTACTATAAATATGTATGATTTCATACTCAAATTCTACACCAAATTTCATATAATTATAAAGTATTATATTTTTTCTACTTATTATTCAAGTGTTCTATGTATATGTATATATATATATAATTTCCAATTCACAAGCTTCTTTCAATATTTATTTTTACAAATTATTTCATTAATTAGTACAATTTATTAAAATCACATATTATTGTTCATTTTTCTACGTCGAATATCTGCGATTATTAAGGTATGGATTTCTATATTATTTGTCTTTATATAATGTTCCATGATTATACTTCATTGATTGCAATATCCGTCAAGAGGAAAAAGAGGAAATTAATGAATTTACTGTTGTAATTATGTGAATGCTTTTCATGTTATATTAAATATTGACAGATATGTCCCTACTGAGCGAGATGAAGCTCACCCCTATTATTATCATGACTTTCAGGTTGAGGAATCCGGCTGAAGATATGATGTTGTGGATGGTTGAATAAATCATGATATATTTATATTTTAAATAATTATGATCGGACTAAATTTTAGAATTATGCTTTTAATTATTTTTTTTCCGGTTGTGCTTGGAATAAATTTTGGATATTTAATTTGGAAGAATTATGATAATAATAATAATAATTATTATTATTATTATTATCGTTATGTTTTTTTTCTTAAGAATTAAAAAATCTATATTAGCGTTTTGATAATTATTGGCATCACTTTAATTTATAAATTCGTGTATTCTTAATAATGGTTTATAATACTTTAATTTCATAAAATTTGGTCGTTACATTTTTTGAGCAGTGTTCGTGTTCTTTGTAAGCAGAAATCAACTGCACTGTAAGCAATATTCAGATGTTTTATCTTTTCAAGCATCTTTATACCTTTTTTAGCAGTATTCAAATATTTAGTAAGCAGAATTCAAACGCTTTGTAAGCAAAAGTCAATTGACTTGTAAGCACTATTTCAAATATTATAACTTATCACGTATCGTATACTTCTAGCACTATTCAAATATTTTTGTAAGCGTGATTCAAATGCTTTGTAAGCAGAATTGAATGGACTTGTAAGCATGTATCTCATGGTATTTTATACTGTTAGCAAATAAGCAAAGTGCAAGGTAATAAAAATTAAACAGGCAGTCACAATATTTTTTATCGAGCACATGCCTTTTTTTTTAAGGAATAATTTTTAGGATTGTATGAAACAAATATTTATAAAATCAGAAATAAACATAAAAATCAAGCGTTTGAATAAACATAAATAAGCAGCATCAAATGCTTTAATAAGCAGTCTCAAACATGCACTTCAAAAAATAACATCAATAAGAGTGAATTCTACTTGTCGCACGTTCTGCTATTGTGCGAACCTATTTCTCCGCATTTCCCACACCGTCTCTTCATTTTCTGCCCGACCTTTATTGCTTTCTCCTTCTGACTCTGAAGTCGGCTCTTGACTCGACTACCGCTTCCCTTATTTTTAGCCTGTGTTGGTGGCAACACTACAACGCCTAGCTGGGATTTGTCCCCAATGGGGTTGTAATCAAATAATTTCAATATATACAACCTACATATGACGAAAAAACAACGACCAATTAACCTGATAGTTTATAACACCGAAAAAATGCATTTTCGATCATAGCATATATGTTTTTAAAGAAAAAAATGAGGGATGAAGAATTGCATTTCATGCTTCAGCAATATGTTCATAATGATAAACATATTCGCATTCATCAATAAGCAACATTATGGATACGAACAAGCAACTTGCTGGGTAAATATGCAAAAAAAAAAAAAACATCGATGAGGAATTGAATTTTTCTGCATTCAAAAGTATGTTGATACTTATAAGCACATTTGTAGGCAAGCGAAAGCATAATTGTGATCACGAATAAGCAACTCACTGGATAAACATAAAAAAAATTGGGATGAAGAATTGAAATTTTTCTTGACTACCAAGTAAGTTCATATTTATAAGCATATTATTTGGCATACATAAGCAATATTATAGACACGCATAAGCATATTTCTGGGTAACAATTACAAAAAAAAAATATGAAATGATTGATCGAATGATTGATTTAGGAAAAATTACGAATCAAATTTTAAATTGTTTCAGTAAAAAATGGACAATATAAACAATTTGGAAGGAAAAAAAAGTGTTACCTCGTTATTCATTAGTGTTGAAGCATTCCTCATAGGTGTCATCCATTTTTTTTCTTGCTTCAACTCTGCAAATGTCGAGTTTTGCAGAGTATGAAGGAAGATTTGAGTTGCAGAAACACGGTGGAGAAGGTGATATGGCCTGGACGGTTTTTCAATAACAGATTTGGTGGATTGTGATTGCAAATTTGATGGTAACTCATCCTATTTTAGTGGGATTTACTAGATTTAGCTACCACAACTTATTTTTATATGGACTAAGGGGGAGGGTTATATAGGACCCCCCTATTATATGAGTACATAAGACTAAATCTAGACCACATATCTACCTATTTCAATGGCTATTATTAGTTCTGGTTAATGTTAACAAAATAAATGGTAAAGTCAAAATGGGGGCAAATTAGTCCATATAAAAAATAGGGAGGTTGACTAAATCTAGTAAATCCAATGAAAATAGGGCAGTTACCCACAATTAGTGTCATCCTTCATTCAACCCACGTTGTGTAAGTGATTTCCAAATAAATTTGATGATATGTTTCCTTAACTCCATGTGCTAAATCTAGTAAATTACATGAAATTTCACCATTCCCATTTTTTTTTTTAAAAATTGTCTGATATGGTTAGAATGTTGCTTATATGTGCTTAAATACTTGCTTGCACGTATGCACAATGTTGCTTAGTTATTATTGTGTTTTAAACTCTCGCATTAATAATAGTTTGTTTGAGAAGAACTATCATATTATGTAAAAAAATTAAAAAACTTATACTTATATGGACTCTTATTCATTCAATCGTTGACGGTTTTTTCAACCCAGAAATTTGCTTGGGAGATACTAAAATGTTGCTTATGTATGCACGAATACTTGCTTGTATGTATTCAAAATTTTGATTATGTTCCCATTTGTTTTAACTCAGTACTTTGCTTAGCTATGGCTAGACGTTTGCTTACATGTGCATAACTATACGCTTATGTATATTCTAAATATTGCTTAATTATTTATTTTGTTTGATTCAGTTGGGATTGCACATGTGTCGCAACAACGGATTGAAATAATATCAGATTCATCTCCGAACTGGATACTAGAATGTGACGAAAATATGACTCCAAAAGAAGGAATGAATTTTGATAATATCGATAACGGAATGCCATTTTAAAAATGATTATTAATAAATAAAAAAAGTATGTGTTCAAGAATATGTTGTGAATGCTTATTTATTTGTTAAATATTGCTTATTCACATATTACAAATTGCATATGTGTGGTTATTGTAATGCTTATTACTACTATGTACTCAGCTTATTTGTGACTGTTGTAGTGCTTTTCGAGCAAATATTCTTGCAAAATTTGGTTACTGCAGTCCCATATATTCAATTGCTTATTTGTGTGTAAAGTATTGCTTGTGAAAGGATGTTATGGTGCTTAGAAAGCAATTGAATTTTGCTTACAAAGCAATTGAATTTTGCTTACAAGGCAACTGAATTATGCTTACAAAGCAATTGAATTCTGCTTACAGTATCTAAAAACCATGAAAATAAATACGACACTAGCTAGAAAATATTCATATATCAACTACGCATGTACGTCAAAACCAACCATATTTAAAATGGCTATAAAATACTACAATATTCAATATTTTGATCAAAGTATGAAACAACAACGTTTCATTGTGATCATAACTCGATTTAGCAAACTCCTTCGCCAGTCCCAAAACCGACTTCCTCTGCTCGTTCATTACATCTTTTGTCATTTCCAACAGAAAATCTATCAAAAAAAATACTAGTCATTTATATAAAGCATTTATTAACAAACAAAACATTTATAAGCATAAAAACCAACCAAGCATAAGCATAATATAAGACATGTATAAGCATAAAACAAACTATAGATAAGCATAACTATCAACAACAATAAGCAGTTGAAAACATCAATAAGCAATCCCCCCAGCCTTAGAAAAAACATGGCAATACTAATTACTCCCTAATTGGAGAGCATAATATAAAACATAGATAAGCATAATATAAAGCATACATAAGCATAATTATCAACAACAATAAGCAGTTGAAAGCCTCATTAATTAAGCACCAAAGACATATAATTAAGTAGTAATGACTGATGATTGATGAAATTGAAAAAATAAAAAATAAATATTAATTACCTGGAATCTACACATATAGAAGCCGTCACCAAACAGGTCTCTGTAACCCTGAACAGTTTTGACGAACGGATTTTTAGGCTGAAAAGCCATGCTGCCGTTAACGGCAGCTCTGATTCTATCAGGCCTCATCAAACAAAACCACCAGGCAACGATTGCGCCCCAGTCGTGCCCCACCATACACACCAACCCCAATCCTAGAGCATCCAATAGCGCCACCAGATCTCCGACAAATGTGGAGCATAGTGTAGCTGGTGGCGGAAGGCGGAGCGTCGGTGTCGCCATAGCCACGGAGGTCGGGGCGATGGTGCGGTAGCCCTTGGCGGAGAGGTGAAGTATCTGGTGGTGCCATGAGTACCAGAGCTCCGGAAAGCCGTGGAGGAAGAGGACGACCTTTTCTCATGGTAGGGATGAATTTGGGGATGGTTTGTAGAGAGAACACTTGGGAGGAAAAGATATGCAAGATATTATTGACTCTTATTTTTGATAAACATGTCTTCCTTAACCGTTCCTAATTTCAAGCCCACTACCAAAAATAACTCCCCTCCCAAAAATTGATATTAATTAAAATTACCAAAAAGTCCTTATTTTTATAAAGTTATCTATTAAAAAATAGTAAAATCAGTTTAATCTCAACCTTTCAAAAATTAAATCAATGCCTTAGATTTGGTCTCGTGTACTCACCTAAGATATGTGGACTCACCAGATCCAAATCCTATATATGTATTCGTATTATTTGTCTGAGTTTAAAATTTGAAAGTTGTATTTACATTAAACTCAAATAATCAAAATAATATCGACATTCAATTTTTTTGTATATTTGTTATGTTCATCTAAATATTTTTAATATTTATATTAGTTGAGTTACTAATTGCTTTTTCTAAAATAATTGATTTAAATAATGAACATAAAATCAAAATTGAGGTACAATTATTAAAACATGCTGAAAATAATTGTCGATACATTATTCTACTTTGATTGGGGGGTAAGTGTTTCATTGACAAGTTCAGGTAGATAAGTGAGACATAGGACCAAGTTCAATTTGTGGTATTGTATTTGCCCTATACTTTTTGGTGTGTAATATATAAGATAATTATTCAAATTAAGGAATTGATGATATATATATAGAGAGAGAGGGGGGAGACCAACCAAAAAAACATATATTTTTTTTGAGTATATATCGTGGGAGAGGATAGGTGAAAGGAATCGAACTCCAAAAACTCTGGCATGGGCTTGAATGCCTTAACTACTCGACCACTATCCATTTCCCCCCAAAACAAACATGACAAAAACTATGGTCAGACTGTCTAACGGGACTTTCCGTTAGACGGATCCAACCCGACCCAGTTTTTTTTTTTAATTTCATGCACCGGTGACATTTTTGTAATATTTTGGGTGGTGTCATATGATCCCAGACCGGTGGTATTTTATAATATATGGGACCATTAAAAGTATTAGTTTTTTCGATGATGAAGATTTGAGCACAGAGAGGGACGTAGAACACATCTTAGGATCTTTTGATACCTCTGGAGATGGTGGTATCACTGAGGATGAATTTGTCAGAGGCAAGAAGAAATAGTTTCTAGTTTGTCCGATCAGACTCCAATTCGCATTAAAAAGGGTACTACTCAACGTAGCATTTCTAAGCTACGTAATTAAAAGACTAATTAGTAATAAATTATTTATTTAGGGTTTTGAGAAAAATATGATCTCTTCTCTCTCCTTCCAAACCTTCATGGTCGACGCATTTTGATCTTCTTCATGGAGCTCGATTTTTCTCTTTTCCCTAAAATTAAGAAATCTCATGATTCTTGTATCCCTACTCCTAGGGTTTTACCAAGGATTTTCCCGAACCCTAATTCTTATACTCACGAGAATGGTGCAAGCTTCGAACAAGAAGAACACCAAACAGTTTCTTTTACTACCTCTCTTGATTCTCCAACGCAAACGTTTCAAACCGCTACAAGAATTGATCAAGAAATCAAGATATGTTACATTCCATATAATTTTTCTCGAGTTTTGGATCATCTTGTTGATCACGCTTCCAAGATTCTCAAGAACCATCCAAGAACGGATCCAGATTTTCAAGAAATGGTTGTGAAGAAATCTTTTGCAAAAATGGTGCACTCCGAGGAGAATATAATTCCAGTTAAGAAAGGAGATTTTTATACCGTAATGATGGATGAAGGGATTTATCATCAACGTACAACGGAGTTACGTGATTCATTAATCGGACGACTGATGCTTCCAAAAAGGGCAAAGTTGTTCACGCTTGAGATACTCAAATCGAAATTGTATGCCGTTTGGAGAATTCAACATGCTTGGGGATTGGTGCCACTAGGTAAGGGTTATTTTAGTTTACAACTTAATAATATAGCTGACATAATCGTGATTTTGTTAAAGCTTCATGGAATTTGACTCGGGTACAATTCCCATCACTAATTAGATCCCGAATTTCAATTCTTATATAATTAATACTTTCATGGCACAAGTTTGGGTTCAGATTTATGAACAAAATATCGAGTATTGATATCCCTCTTTGATTACGAAGATTGCAAGTGCAATAGGTACTCCGATCCAAATTGATGGTCATTCGTTGTCCGGGGAGGTGGGACATTTTGTTCAAGTGTTAGTTGAACTTGATTTGAATAAATCTCTTCAGGAATTTTATTATGGTTGAAAGTGTGGGACATTGCTCTATGGCTTCGATCAATTATGAGAATTTGCCGGATTTTTGCATTAATTGTCGGATTGTTGGGCATCGTCTTACGAATTATCGCCATCAAGATGCGACAGAAAAAGCTAACATTGTTCAAACTGATAAGAGCCCTGTAAATGGATGATCGGCCATTAGGACGAGAAATCGTGGTCGGATTCCGGCTAACAAGGGTAAGAAAGTAATTTCGGAAACATGGGTTCAAGTTAAGCCTCAGAAAGCCCGTTCTACGGAGAGGAGTACTGGCCCTAAGAGGGTGGACCATCCACTTTTGGTATTCACACACGGAATTCTTTTAACGTGTTGGGTAATGCATTGGAGGATTTGCATGGAGAGAATGAGCTAGGGGTGGCCAAATGGAACCGAAATCGTAACCGTGGTCAATGGTTCCAAAACCAAAACTAGAACCGTGTAAGCCAGTTTCAGTTCTAGTTCTTTGGCCTCAAAGACCATGGAATCGGCAGTTTTAACTCTCGGTTAGAACCGTCTGTGGAACCGTGGTGGGACTGGCAGTTTCAAGGTTAATACCAATGTTTTTTAATTTTATTTGGTAAAATATGCTATAAAAAATATTAAATGTTTATTATGATATTTTATATTCGTAACCGCATGAGACGTGTTAACCAAATATTTTAAGCGAACTATGTGAACTTTGATTCTTTTATGCTTTAATAGTATATATAGACAGTTTAATATTAATATTAATATTAAGTGCAAAACTCAATTGGATATTAAGTCCAAGTCTTTTTCTTTCTTTTCCATTTTTTTGTAACCGAAATTGATAAACCATTTAAAAAAATCAAAAGTTATCAAAAGATAAACAAACAGTTTCGGTTAAAACTGAAACCAGAACCGTGAGCCAATGGTTTTTGTTCCGGTTCCTCCAAAATGAGGAACCGGAACAGACAGTTTTGGAACCGGAACCAGAATCGTGGCCACCCCTAGAATGAGCCCTCACACGTCCATGCAAATGTGGGCCTCGAAGATTCGAATGTCAATCCTGATAGGACTATGGTTCATAGTCAACCACCAGAAGGGAGTTCAGTTATTGTTCATGAGGACACGATGACTGCACCAAATTTAAATGAAAAGAGTCAAGAAGATCTCCACAATGCCATGGAATTTGTATCTATATGTCGCCCGCTTAATGATTATGTCCTTAGCTCTAAAGATCAGTCGGAGGGTTTCAAAGAAATGGCTGCATCAGCACGAAGCGTTGATCTGATATGGTGGATGAAGAAGAACAAGATAAATCAGAAGCTTTGAAGCCCAAGCTAGGTGGCTCCTCAACTACTCCGCTTGTCATTCACTCGTGTGCTCCCTCAGAAGCTATAAAGGCTCCGGAAATTATGGCTCGAGGATCCTGGGACGATATTTCATAATCTACATCAGACCATCAAGACGATACTCGAGCACTTGCAAAAAATTGACAATATCACTTGAAAATCCTTGAGACAAAAACAACCTCCATTTAAATTGCGTCTTTAAGTTATTTTTATTGTTTTTACCTGAACTTTGAATTTTTTCCTTTGCTACTTGATCGACTTGTGATTAGGACCTTTTCATTTCTTTGAACATATTTCCATTTACTTTTTTTTAAAAAAAGTATTTGTTTTCCACTTGAAAAGTATTAGTAATACATTTGAAAATTATTAGTAATCCCCTTGAATAATATTTTTCGTAGCCATCATGCAAAGTATTGATTTTTTCCATCAAAAGTATTAGTAATCTCCTAAAATGCATTAATTATCCCCTTGAAAAGTATTAGGCAGTGACGTAATATTAGGTAACCCTAAAAAATATTAGTTTTTCCCGTGAAAAGTATTAGCAAATTCTCGGAAAAGTATTAGTAATCCCCTGAAAAAGTATTAGTAACCACTTGAACAGTTTTTTTAGTAATCCTCATGAAAAGTATTGATTTTTTTTTTCCGGAAAAGTATTAGTATTCTCCCTACAATGTATTAATAGTCTTATTGAAAAGTATTGAGTTTTTCGATTAAATGTACTTTAGTATTTCTCCTGAAAGTATTAATAGTCCTCCCCAAACGTATTAGTAGCCCTCCTAAAAAATATTAGCAGTTGATGTGGTTGTTGTAGTGGTATTGGTTGTGCGGGTCAATAGGCGGATTGACCGCGGATCGGGTATTTGGATCCATCTAACGGATTAGATCTGTTAGACGATCTGACAGGAAACTAAATCAAAACACATAGTTTTCAGTTTGCCTTTTCATATTACAATTTTTTTTTATATCTCCACATCATAGACAACTATTTAGACATAAATCCCACATCCATGTATAGAAGACATTATTTGGAATAAATTTGTGAATACCATCATTTTAATCCAAGAGCATTCATATTGAATTATCAAGAATTAAAATTAGATTGTGGAAGCGTACCTGAATCCATAACAGTTGAATAATGGGATATCCATAGCAGTTGAATCATTGGATTTGGCCTTGCAATTGATTATTTGGATTTGGCTTTCTATATCTACACATCTCAAACCCTTCAGAAAACCCTTACCTTTTCTTCGTATGTTTCTATCTGGCGATGGGATATCAAAATAGAATGTCGTAGACGTGTGGCCTAGGGACCATAACTGTGTTATATTGGGTATCCTATTTTAGCCCATTATTAAAATAAAAATAACTCATTATGTCTTTGCACATTAAATGCTCACACCCCACTAGATACATAAAGCCCAATTACTTAAATCTTATTTGATCACTTATAAAATTGGTTTATCCTTATTTGACAGTCCACAATACATAGTTATTTTACATATAATCCCATTAATGATCCAACATATACAACCCCATGGGCATGGTGCAAAGGTAAAGTAGGGTGGAATCAATTGAGGATGTTGGGTCTAAACCCTCCAAGATCCTGGAAGACAAGATTTATTCTAGAATGCAGGGTCTTCTCAAGGAATATTGGAATCCAGAATGATCCTGGAAGGCATGGTACCCATATGGTGGTAGATCTTCGAATATCATCACCAAGTGTGTATAAACTATGGTGGCATCTAAATTTACTTTGAGGGCGAAACAAGGCGAAGACCATCCTCCCTTTTGTTCTGGGTTATAAATGATAATAAAATAAAAGGACATTATACACTTGAATTGGATTTTTTAGGTTTTCTTATTGTTATTTTACAAATGATTTTTTTCATATATTTTAATTGTTGAAAGACTATATCATGTATTTAGATACCTCAGAAGGAGAAATTTTATCGTTTTCATTATGATTATTATTAGTGTTATTATTATATTATTATTATTATTATTATTATTATTATTATTATTATTATTATTATTATTAATACATACATGTTGGTTGCGGTGTTTGGTTTTCTCGAAAAATGGATAGAATAACGGGACAAATAAGTAAGTCGAGGCGAGAATTAGATTCTCTATCCGCAAGACGAAATTTTCCCATACAAAGTACTAATGGTTCTAGGCAATCATCTCTAAGATACAACGACTTTCAAGTTTAAGTTAGCAACACTTGCAAAACTTAAACTTACAGTGAACAAAAAGAGTTTTGGAACTTTCGATTTTGCAGACGGGAAAAGAAAGTAATAATATGCTAAATATGCAGATGATTTTCGGATTTTCTAATGCCAAAATCGAGTTCTGGGGGTCTATTTATATAGAGTTCTGGATGCCCCTTCAGAATAGGTGCACCCTTTGGTCTGGATCGATCTGGACTGTTAGATCGTGCCTTCTGATCAAGAGGCACAATCTGATGGTCTAGATCGCATCTCTTCTGAAGGTACACAACCTTTAGTATGCACCCCTGCACATTGAACAGTCGTGTCCAGTCACTGCCACCGCGTGCCTGTGTGGATGACTCTTGCCAAGTTTAACCTTCACCGCATTGATGACTAAGAAGCTTAGATGAGACAGGATTCGAACCTGCAATCTTCAGGTCATCTTGCGGTGAATTTTTGAAAGTGGAGCATGTACTAGTCAGTAAATGAAATGGATAATATGTCACTGCCATATGAGTTGTCTTGCCACGTCACCGAGCCACTAGACCGAACCATAAGGCTATGCGTATGTGCAAAGTGCAAAGTGCGCCTCTAAAGTACCCAATGCGACTATGTGCGACGTGCGCAGCTCAAGCTCCGGCTCGAACCATCCTAGGTGCTATTTGAGCTAGCCAAAGGCTAGTCAAAATTGACTTGGTACAATAGGGTGTACCATAAGGAGCTCCACTTGATTACTCCTTATTAGTGGTGAAGCTCTATATAAACTAGTCAAACATTTAATATGTTTCCTATGTGGATATGACTTTCCATATTCCCACCCTTTTATATTCTTTATAAAATACATTTAAGTGGCTAAATTTATGCATTAATTTCTCATTCACCCGAAATTGGTTTTGAGTAATTCACATCTATCCCCGGTGCAGATTACGATCACATAATTTATTTTCTGAAACTAATAAATTATCCCACTTAAATAATTGTTCAAAATCAGGTCAAAACTCCTTTTCTAAAACCAATTTCCAACAATACACACTGGACAATTTTCTGTTCGGCACATTAATGCGAAATCAACTATTTCTGAACAACAACGCAACATGACTTTTTACTCGCCATCTATTGTATTTGTCTAACATTTTCAACTACTAATGCAGCCAAAACAGAGCTTTACTAATTAGTCCCAAAATTATACTGATGTGAAACGTCTTTATCCTCCAAAGATACCTAAATTTTGGAAAGTCAACTTCTTATAAATTGTCCATCAATAAGTGATTTTATGCGATATGAACATTTATTGAATAAATTAGGATTGTATTGGCAAAATTTTCTTTAATACTTAAATCCGAAAGAGAGTAGAGAATATAGATAAAAATGAAAAGTAATCGTAAGATGCTAAATCAATGGACGTAACTTAAACTAAGTGGAATAGGGATATTTACAATTATCTGGGTGAAAGTTTTGTAATGATATAATATAATGCACATTACTTATGAAGTATTAGGACCACTGTTATTAAACTTCTTGAACATAGTTCTTGAGTATTACTAGGATTGAGTAGATCATAAAGCCAGGCACTTTTACATAGATTCTTTAATAAAGCGGAACAATGTTATCTTCGTTTCACTAACTTATTATATTAGTTTTTTATTTATTAACACCTTGTATTAGTCAAACTCTTTCGTTAAATAAATCATTGTGAAAGTATACTTTTATCAAACATTCAAAAGGAAATGGCAAACAAATGTAAATCTTTTATGGTTAGTTTAACTATTTTAAATGGATTTTTGCTAGACAAAAGCAATTAAAATTAACTTGCACCTGATCTTGAGATTAAAATAATAATAATAATAAATAATAGTGATAACAATAAATTCAACAAACTCAGTTAATTGGGTAAGTTGTGGGAATATGGAAAAAGTAATACAATAAATAAATTAACTATATTTATTGATTATATTAACAGAAACCAACCAATTACAACCATTTCTGGTGATTCATAATACATTGCAACTAGTTATCGAGGTGGCATTAAGCCATTAACACCAAAGAGGAATAGCCAATGAAGTGTTGTTTCACTATTGTATAAAAAAAACTCTAATTCGAATCCACTAACTAGTATTTGAGTTTTTGTATATTTGTTTATACTAATTATGAGTAGAATATACATTATCACGTACACTTAATGTATAACTGTTATAAATTAATGTTGACGATTGACATTCGTGTTATAAGGATAATACTTTTTTACTAAAAAATAATAAAAAAGAATAATTAGCATGTTTTGTCAACAATAACGCTCAATTATTACCAATAAAATATATATGCCAATGAATAACTCATTTTTTTAATGAAATAATGGTAGTGATGGGACTATTACTACTTTTTCGTGTTTTACCATTATGAAAGAAACAAGAAAGTTGAAACTTTAGCTAATAATTGTAGTAAAATATTGCAAAAAATTTGAGTGAAGAAAAGTCAATGGTTTATTAATACTCAATGACTTCTCAAATTGGCATATTTTTGTTTTATGTGTGACAGCTTAGGATTGACTATAAACCTTGACTAGCAAATCTATAATCAGAAGGGAGTTGAATTTGGGCAAATTATTATACTCTCTCCCCCTGTCTATAATTTTAAGTTTTACAATCAACTTCTATGAAAGTTTTGTTGCTTTCAAACTTCCAAGTTAATTGTCATATGAATCAAATGTATAGGCTTTGTTTCTGTTTCTAATGACTCATTTCTAATTTCTAACTATTTATAAAAATGCAATCATTTTTGTTTATAAATTTTTCGATGAAAATCATCATTTTCACTTTAATTTATTTTTCACATAAAACATCATCTCAAACCTAATATTTCATTTCTCAATTCGATACACTACCCTACATCACTTATCAATTACTATTCTCATCTTTTCATCTAGTTATACACGCAGGGTCCACTATTACCAACTCTGTCTACTTAATTAAAATATTACTATTTTTTAATTATATTTAATGGACCCACCACCTACAATCCTACAAATATATATAACTAGATGTGATCCCCTGTGCAATGCAAGGATTGTCTTGTGAGGGCTCCATTTTGTACTATAACATATGCATTTTGTTAATATTTCTATAATTATATTTCACTGCATTGTAATAATTTTAAAATAATATCAGACAATAGACTGGAACTATAATTTAATGTCTTTTATTGATGAAGTCAAAAAGGAAACAAAATCATGCCTCACAATCATGAAAACATATATTCAAGACTATATATGTATTTGTCTTCTTACATAATTAGTATAATATAATGCTAATGATGATTATTTTTAAAGTATATAATATATGGATACTTGTTTAGAGATATTTATTTTAGTTAAAAAATATTTTTAATTGAATTTAATCAATTTAAATACAATTATATATAATTATGAAGAAATGAGCTAAGCCCAAATAACAACTATATATATACATTACAATTTTCCAAAAGACATGAATATACAAATTAATGTTCAATAGCCCTAATACATAATTGTTTTTAGCCCATTACAAAATAAAATTTTGACTAAATATATCGCATACATTTTATTTTGCATGTTATTTTTATTTTATATATGCAATATGGGTGTCAAACTTAAGATCGTAAAAAGGTTATTAATTTGATATATTATACGTCAAAAAGGAATCAAAAATAAAAAAAGTTATTAAATTTTAACTAAGAAAAAGGGAAAAAATAGATATAATAATTAATGCAACACAAACAAATTTGGAAAGCTATTTTTTGTATAATTCTAACTAAGAGACCATAAAAGTTTATTCATTTTCATATATTAAATGATGTATTTTACCATCTTTTTGTGGTATCAGCTATTTAATATATCCGTAATAATTATTTAAAATAGAAAAGTATGAATTTAAACAATGAAAATTATAACACAAAATTAATAAGGTATTATTTTTTCGAAATCTTCCAACATTAGAACGATTGTTATCTTAAAATTTCCTGAAAAACAGCAACATATAATTTAAACTAGAAAAGTATGAAAACAGATAAACGTAAAAGTCGAGCATTAATTATTGTAAAACGTTAACATTTGTTTTTGACAGATTCTTAGAAAATATATATAAATCTGCCAAGTAATATTATTGTAATTTTCTAGAAATCGGCAATATGTATAGTTTAAATTAAGAATGATTGAAAAAGTTGACTAATTAAAACATACTACATTAAAACTAATCAGTGTATAATTTACATAATATAATTACTTTTTATAGTAATTGAAAATGGATAAAATAAATTTGAGCTACTATTTTCAGAGACTTATCTTTACACACACACATATATGTATGTATATATATATATATCTATTTAAAATACTACATCACTATCAACTTTTCAAATTATTATATATATAAAATACTACTTCAAAGCTATTTAACCAAACATAATCTTATTTCGAAACATACATAAAACTCATTATCATTATTTTATCCAAGCATAATTCTTCTTTTCACATGAAAATCAATAAATTCACAAAATTTATTTTCCAACCACAAGCGGAGCCAGCATAGAGTTGTACCCCCAATTTGAATAAAATACTTAGTATTTTTATTAATAATAATAGAAGTAGTAATAGTAGTAGTACTAATAATAATAATAATAGAAGTACAATATAACTGTGGTTTGTCCAACAAGTACTTATTTATGGATTTTGGGCCTTTTGGTCCAACTTTCTCTTCTTACACATATATTTAGAAACTTTCACTCAACATAAAACTTTTCAGCGCAAATTATTCAAATTTAATACTCATAACTCATATGGACATTGTTTTCTTGAAATTTGATCATCTTTTATACAATTTTCAGGAAAACCTCATGATTCCTTTCTATTTATTTATTTATTTATTCAAATTATGGGTTGCAGCTGCAATTGTAATTTTTGTTTTAATGGCTTATATTATTTTTTTATTTACATATTTCGGGTTGTTCGCCTTTAAATATTAAACAATGTTTATGTGATGTTTTTTCCAAAAGAGTGGGTCTCTTATAGCTTGCGGGTCATCCGACTAGATCCATCATACCTGCAGATCTGGGACTATCTTAACTAAAAAAAGAGAAAAATTACCTGGAGAAGAGAAAGAACATACAATAGCGCAGACGAACAACAACGCAGGAGAAGCTCAACTCTAAGGCAAAACATGATACTCCCCTCCATTGCACAGCTGCAAATCACACGTTAATTTCGAAATTGTCGATCTCTCTAACTCTGTCTCTAAAAGAACACACATTACTATGTGCATAATTAATTTTTTCATTAATATAGCTTGCAAATTTTCTCGTACAATTACCAATATTATACCCACAATGTGTTTGATGATTTGACTATGTGAAAAATTTGATGCATTGGTTGTTTTTTCTAGTGATGAAGATAATATAGAAATCATTGAAGTTAATATAAATAACTTATTCGAATAAAATCACTACTTTCTTACAATTTCATGATCTTTACTGGTTTACATATATAACAATGAACTTGTACTAGGTGAACAAGTCGATCCAATGGCCATTACTGAACAACATACAATGGAAACAACTGAAGGTATTGCATTTTACTGCAAAAGTATTATATTTTACCGGAAAAGTATTATCTTTTATAATATGTCATTTTTATGGTTTAATTATTGCAGAATACTGTGAATGTAATATAAATAACTTATTCGAATAAGATTACTATTTTCTCACGTTTTTATGATATATATTGGCTTACATGTACAACAATGAGCTTGTGTTAGGTAAACCAATCGATCCAATGGGCATTACTGAACAACATACAATGACAACAACTTAAGGTATTACATTTTACTGCAAAAATATTATTTTTTTACCGGAAAAGTATTATCTTTTATAATATGTTATAACTGTGAATGTAGTAATATAAACAACTTGTCCGAATAAAAAGGCCTTCTTACATTTTTATGATACTTATTGGTTTACATGTACAACAATGAACTTGTGCTAGGTGAATCAATTGATCCAATGGCCATTACTGAACAACATACAATGGCAACAACTGGAGGTATTATATTTTACTGCAAAAGTATTACCTTTTATAGTATGTCATTTTTCTGGTTTAATTATTGCAGAACACTATAAATGTAATATAATTGACTTATTCGAATAAAATTAAGACTTTCTTACATTTTTATGATACTTATTGGTTCACATGTACAACAATGAACTTGGGCTAGGTGAACCAGTCGATCCAATGGCCATTACTGAACAACAATGACAACAACTGAAAGTATTACATTTTACTGGAAAAGTATTATTTTTTACCGGACAAGTATTACCTTTTAGAGTTATTGATTTTTTAGTACTTGAACTATATGCACTTTGCTAGTTTGGTACCTCACATTTGTTATTCACTAATTTAGTACTTATATTTTATGTTTTTTTTAAAAAATTGGTACTTATTCACTTGAAAGGACTAAAATGTCCAACAAAAATAATTAAATATAAAATAATTTTTTGAAAATTAAATTAAATTAAATCATCAACTAAAAATTAAATTAATTTAATTAATAAAAAATAAAAATAAAAAGAAATTTCAAAAAAAATAATGAATTTTAGAAAAATTATAATTAATTATAGTGAATTAGTAAATTAATAAAAGTAAATTAAAATTTAATTAACTGGAAAGAAAAATTAGTTTAGTTAACTAAATTTAAAAAAATATAATTAAAATTAGTTTATTTCTTAATTAATTTTTTTACATTGAATAATTTTAATTAAAATTTAAATATTAATAAAAATAATTAATCATTTTAAATTTAATTCATTTTCTTAAAAAGATTTATTGGGGGTGTTTTTGTCCTTTTTACTAATACCAGTTTATAAAAAAAGGTAAAGTATAGGTACTAAATTAGTGAATCACAAACGTGAGGTACCAAACACGCAATGTGTCTATTGTTCAGGTTCTAAAAAATCAATAACCCTACCTTTTATAATATGTCATTTTTTTGGTTTATTATTATAGTAGAATATCCATGGGGGTACGGTAGATATATCCGACTCTCTTATTTGTGTAAAAAAGAGCAAAATTGAAGATATGTATAAGTTGTATTGTGAGGTCGTGCACTTGGATTTAGTGTACGTAAATCGACCACTAGATGTAGGGACAATGGAGTTATGACAGAAGTACTTCGTATGCTCATGTGAAGGAACAAAGAGAGATTATTTTGCTATTACATCATTGACTAATTCACTAAATTTTGCAGAGCAAAATGAATCATCTGTTGTTTCAAGTTCATCTAATATATTACAAGATCCTGCTCAATCTATTACAAAGGGAAGAAGAAAAAGAATAAAGAGAAATTTTGAAAAGGGCAAGAAGAAAACTATTGATGCGTTTGACGCTATTCCAGGCCAAGTAATTTGGTTACAAGACTCCAAATGCTAGATTATTTTAGTGAAAATAGACTATTTTGTCCAAAATATGCATTCATTTTAAGTAATACTTTATGCGGAAATGGTAATACTTTTGCAATTATTCATAATACTTCTACGATGCACTGATACTTTAAACTTCTCTTACTGCAACCTATTGTGTATGCCAACACATTTCATATTCCGTATGTCAACAAACGATGTCTACCAAAATCGAAGGAAAAACAACAAAAAATATTATTGAATAAGTCGTACGCGTATTTTGTACAAATTTACTTTTGAATTTAGCGAAAATATGCTATATTGTCCAAATTATATATTTATTTTAAGTAATACTTTATGCGGAAATAGTAACTCTTTTGCAATTATTCATAATATTTTTACGATGTACTGATACTTTTAACTTCTCTTCTTGGATATAAGATACTAATGCTACACGTGTGTGCCAACACATTTCAAATATAGGTTGTAAACATGCAAATGAACATGCTTTTTAAAATATATCAATATATCAATATTATAGATAACCATATTTTCAACAAAATATATGGATTAACCACCAATTTTATCCTAAAAAACAAACAAAGGGTAACTATACATTGTTTCAACAACCCAACCATGTTTTCCAGAATTTCCCATAAAAATCAATACTCCTGCCATATTTTACGTAATACTTTTTGCATAAAAACTAATAATTCTTAGACATACATACAAATTTTCAAATATCCATAACTCAAAACAAATCCATTTCAAGTTCTTGGATTTCACGAAAGTTCATTGTAATCGTTTTCTAATTCTTGGATATATTCTTCTTCTTCTTTAAATCAACTCCCTTCCCCTTCAAGTCCGCATCCGTTCTATTTTTATCCTCAATCCTTTGCTTCAAACCAGCTTTCTTCAAACAAAAATCGTGTTACAAAATTGCTACAAAAAATAAAAAAATAAAAGTTAAACAACTAATAATATAAAAAAAGTAACACTTTTCAGGAAAATATTGATACTTTTAGACTAAAAACTAGTACTTTCAGCACAAATACTAATACTTTTATACTCTACTTTCATAACAAGTAAATACTTCTGCACAAGCAAATGATATTTTTTCAGGAAAAAGTAAAACTTATAAGGAAAATATTGATAGTTTTAGCAACATGAAAAAAACCAAAATGCCAAAACCAGAAAAAAAAAAAACACAGAAGAATCACATTTAAAAAACCACAAAATACAAAAAATAGAAAACAAACACAGAAAAATCGCATAAAAAAGCACAAAAATCGCACTAACTAAAACCCTAGTTTGAAAATGTCGAAAAGTTAACATACGCTAAACATAAAAATATGAAAACATATAGCAACATGAAAAAAATGGAGAAACATCAACCCTAATTTTAACAAATATGAAAAAAAAAATTACATAGAGAAAAATAAAATGTCGAAAACTTGATAGTATGAAGCCGGAGAGAATGCAATTTCGGAGTAAAACTAAAAAAAAAAACAAGAGCTAAACAATGGAAGATCTTCGTGCAATGAAGATTTAGGGGGAGCAAACTGAAAAAAATGGGAACAGTGACAGAAGAAAAGTTGGGGAAGAAAGATAGAGAAAAAAGAGAGAAGCGGGAAAACAGAAAGTGAAAGAAAAAATGAAAAAAGAATAATTGAAAATTGGGGCGGATCCGATTGCATGGTCCGGGACGCGCACGATCCATCTGACAGTATACGACTCGTAGGACGATCTCATATGAGTGTTTTCCTTTTCAAAAATATATCACATCCCCAATTTTAAAATCCTAGATCCGCTATTATTTCCAACACTAGAAATTAAAATTAGATAATGGAAACATAATCATACTTAGACCACACTTCCTCTCAAAAATAAGAAATTCTGACTTTATCAAAATTCATAGTTTTAGTTAAAAAATGAAATATTTAAAAGAAATATATAAAAATGTAATATATCCATGATTTTACTTTGAGAACATGAATTGATTAAGTACAAAAATATTTTTTTTTCCAAAAATTACAAACAAACATTGTATTAAGTATTGATTCAGCCTAGCTCGGGAGGCCTGCAGTTATTACTCCTCTAGTCTGCCCCTATCGGCCCAAACTAGGAGAGTAGGGGGAGTAGTTAATTCAGTTTAGTTCGGAAGACATGTAATTGTTACTCCCCTAGTCTGCCCCTATTGGCCCAAACTAGGAGAGTAGGGGAGTAGTTGATTTAGTCTAGTTCGGGAGACCTACAATTGTTACTCCCCTAGTTCGCGCCTATCGGCCCAAACTAGAGAGTAGGGGGAGTAGTTGATTTGGTTTAGTTCGGGAGACATGCAATTGTTACTCCCCTAGTCTGCCCCTATCGGCCCAAACTAGGAGAGTAGGGGGAGTAGTTAATTCAGTCTAGTTCGGAAGATATGCAATTATTACTCCCATAGTTTGCGCCTATCGGCCCAAACTAGGAGAGTAGAGGGAGTAGTTGATTCAGTCTGGTTTGGAGACCTGCCACTGGGAAAGGATGGGGTTAATTTAGTACGGGGTACACCTACCTCCATGGTCTAATATACTTGGATATAGGCTTGGATGGCTAGGCCATGGTCCAACATATCTCCATGGGAAGACCTGCCTTTGTGGGTAGACCTACCTCCATGGTCTAGCATATCACCATGGGAAGAGCTGCCTCCAGGGTAAGATCTGCTTCTATGGGAAGATCTCGCTTCGGGTTAGACCTCTCCCGGGGTAAGACTCGCTTCTATGGGAAGACCCGCCTCCGTGGGTTAGACCATCTCTGAGAGGTAGACCTACTGCTTTGATACATGTTTTTATCTTAATTTTGATGATTTTATTTTACACCAAAACAATGTTTTTAATTGGTCCAACATTTAAAATATCTTTACAAGCTGGAAGACCTTTTATTTTAGATAAAATTGGAGAACACTTTTAATGATTTTATGTTATCACCATATGTTTTTACATCAAAACAAGGTTCCTAAATGTTATCTAAATACTCCCGATCGGTTTAAAATATTTTTACTAAATTTTCGGAAGATTTTCCACAAATTGGACAACATTTCGCTTCTCGAGGGAACCTATCGCCCTATAGGGCAACCCGTGACAAGATGAATTTTGGAACAAAAAATGAGACGAAATTGTAATTGTCTGGGAAGACCTCCTCGACCGATCGACACCGTCACCGTAAGCATTGTTTTTGAAAGAACTTTCACTCCTTGTTTTTTGCATCAAGGGGGGACCCTGGGAAGACGGCCGAGACCCCGCCTCCGGGTTAGACTTTTTCTCTTATTAGTGCTAGCGACTGTCACCCTCATGTTTGAGACCTCTTTGTTTGATACAAACTGTTTTTGATTTCTTAATTTTGATTTTATTTTTTTTTTCAATCCCAAAGGAGCAATGTTTTTCAATCATCTCCTATAAATACTTTTGGACAATTTAAAATATTTTTACTACACAACAAGACATTCCAAAGTAAACACTTCTTCAAGTTTTATTTTAGATAAAATTGGACAACACTTTTAATGATTTTATGTTAATATGTTCTTGATTACACTTGCACTCATATTGTATTATTCATTATTGAGTTGTAATCTTGATTTTGGTTATCATTCAACACAAGATATCCTTGTGAGTGTTCTTGTGGTAAGAACACACTTGGGTGATCTAGGTGATAGGTGTTTCAAGAGTGTGGTGATCTTGAGGTGTTGAAGAATTTGGTATTCTTCAAGATTGAAGATTGTGGTGATCTCCAAAGGTGCCGTTGAAGGAAGATTGTGGTAATCTTCAAAGGGAGATTGTGGTAATCTCTAAATGTGGTGTTGAAAAAAAGTGTGGTGCTCTTCAAGGTGTTGTAAGTTGAAGTTGTATTAATTTTGGTAAATTAATAAAATTCTTTTTCTTTTTGAAATCCATCCCGGATATACTTAGGTAGTAGAGGATTAGGCCCTAGGTGGGTTGAACCTCTATAAATCGACGTGTGTTGTTTACATTCAGCACCTTTTATATTGTCTTGGCTTATTTTGTTCGAAAAAGAGGGTAATATCGAAAAGATGGAGATAATCTATTCACCCCCTCTAGATTATCGTAGCTGCTTGGACTTACAAGTGGTATCAGAGCCAAACTCTTTGGCAAGCTCGTTTCACATCGCGAGTGAAGAGGAACGATCGTCGGCTACAAATGAAGCTCACCTTTCCGGCACCTCCACCACCAAGCCACCTCGATTTGATTCCAAAAATTTTGTATTTTGGAAAGAAAGAATGGAATGCTATTTACAAGGTTGCGGGTTCGATATTTGGAACATCGTCATTAATGGAGAATCCATTCCAATGATAGACACACCACACACCTCCAAAGGCCTCAAAGAGCTCAATGATGAAGAGAAGAAAATCATCTCCTTAAATGGTAAAGCTCTCAATATTTTATATTGTTCACTTACCAACTTGGAATTTAATCCTATTGTAGGAATTCAATCGGCTCATGAAGTATGGCAAATATTAGAAGCCATTCATGAAGTATATACAAATGATAGGAGCAACTCAAAAGCATCTACTTCTCAAAGGGATACAATGTCAAATTTAATGAACAAGCCTCTTACAACTTCCAACTATGAAGAAGTTGAACATTGTCTTATAGGCATTGAAGAAGATAACAAGGTATGTCTTAAACCTTCTACTTCCTATGATATTGTTATACATAATGATTATAGTGATTTGCAAAATGATTTTGATGATCTTGAAAATGAATTCCAAAGCTTGCTTGTTAAATACAAAATTTGAAAAAAGAATTCAATGCTTTGAAAAATGATAAGGATAGTTTATCTACTTCCTATGAATCACTATCATGTGCTCACACCACAACACTTAACAAGGTTAGAAACCTTGAAAAAGAAAATAGTACTCTTGTTGAGGATATTAATTGTATGAAAAAGGATTTATCAAAATCCAACTTGAGTACCGATAAAATGACCAAGATTATTGATATTCATAATTGTGATAAAGGACTTGATTATAAGCCTAGTGTTGTTAATTATGTGAAAAGAAATCAAGTCCCTATGCATGTTGGTCATTATGCTCCGAAAATTATTACTTGCTTCTATTGCGGTAAAAAGGGTCATACGGTAAATACTTGTCGGGCTAGAAATAGCTCTAATTATTTTTGGAGACCTAAAAGTCTCAAGACTAATCCCAAAGGACCCAAAAACTTGAGGGTACCACAAAACAATGTTATATTAGATACCCGGCGAAATAATAATCGAAGAAAATTCATACCTCCAAGGACACATCAAATGACCATCTTGCAGTTTAATCAAAGGAGAACACATCACCACAATGAATTTCCAAGAGAAAGAAATTATCAACAATGGGAAAGACATAATCCTTGGAAATGGAACAATCGGGGAAGCTATCATCAACAAGATGATTTTCAAAGGGGAAGATATCATCAACAATGGGAACGATACAACCCATGGATATAGCGTAATTGGTAAACCATATCTCCCTACTTACATATGCATTTTAATTTAGTATGCATGTTTTTATTTATGTCTAAATTGCAAAATGAGTTTTTATAATTTCAAAATTAAGGTCTTGTATATATATTTGTGTTTTTAAAATCCTTTGAAAATGAGACCTTACATGTTGTTTTTAAACTCTTATGGATTTCTATAGCATAAGCATTTTATTGTGATATCTCTTATTGCTTGGCCTACACTTGTGCTATTTTGTCTTGTGCAAGATTTGTTTAAAAGAATTGTGTAGGTTATATATCTCCTATTCATTGGCTATCGTCTATTACTTCTTCTAAGAGATTCTTAAACCATCGAGGTATGTTCACTCGTATTACTCTTAGAACTCGATATTTTGTTCATGTCTTGTTTTTGCACTTCTCTTTCAAACTATTTCATTTCATCTCTTTAAGTGCCACTACTCGTAATTTTTCTCAAAAGGGCACTACTCGTAAAAACTCATTTTTCTCGAATATATGTTTTCTCGAAACTTGTATATGTTGGATTTTGTCCATAATTATCTTTTTGCATAGTTTTAAAACTTTTGGGGTGAAAAATCGAATTTTGAAAAATTCTGGAAAATGGAAATGCAAATGGAAATGCTGCTGGCCCCAGTACCCCGGGAAGCGGTGCCGACCGACCACACGATCGACAGCCGTCGACCGTCGGACCGAGTAATTTCAACGGGCAAAAGTCTTTTTATTGAAACAGGGGCTATTTTCTTTCATTCTATCTTTGAAAAACTTCGAACCCTAACTCTCTCTCACTCCAAAATTCTCACAAAATATCCCAATACTTCACAAATTGTTTCATCCTTGAGCTTATATCACTCAAATTCATCTTGTTTTCATGGCACCCCGTCAATTCACCGGACGAAATCCTCAAAAGAGGAGAAGGAAGCAAAGGGGAGAATCTTCCTCCAACCCCCAACAAGATGATATTCCACAAGGAGATAATCAAAGCCGACTCACAGAAGAAGAGATTGTTGAATTGAGAGCCGGGATTTCAAAATCAAACATTCATTGGGATTCAAGTAAGTTATCACTTCTTTACGAGCCTCCCTCTATAGCCAATAGATTTCGATTTCTAAATAAACTTGCGGAGGAGCATTATGAAAATATTGGATTGAATGACAAGAAAATTGCTTGCACTCGTATGGTTCGATTTTTGGCTTTTCATGATGAATATCTGGAAATTAGGGCTTATTTTGAAATTCAAGGCTGGGTTTCATTATGGAATAATCCATGTTTGCATATGATGACGAGCTTATAAAACTTTTCTATGCAAATATGTGAATTGTTGATGCTACGGAAGATAATCCGTTGGAACTTCATACATTTGTAAATGGTAGGCATTTTTCGTGGACATTAGCCGATATTTGTAATCATTTTAATGTGCCAAATGATGGTGTTGTTAATGTGGATTGTGCTCATTGGGACGATGATATTTTTGGTGTTTCACTTTATGAGGTGAAAACATTTTTAGGAGTGTTTCCGGAAGTAACCTTCTCGGCAATGCCGCCTAATTATCGGATCGTATCTATTATTTGCTCCTATTGTGTTTGCGGAAAAGAAGTAAAACTTCCGAGTAATCTCAAACTCTTTCTTACCTATAAGATTATCCGAGGAGAAAGAGTAAATTATGGGGCTATTTTTGTGTATTGCTTGTCGGAATCAAGAAGGCTTACCAAGAAAAAATATACGTTGGGAAATTTGATTTGTCGACTACTATACCTATCGGGCTACCCAAAAAATGAAATGAATACCGAAATTCGTCATAATGACTATGATAATGCCAACATTCTACAAATGGTAAGAATGCGACAAATTTACCACGGGTTCCCACCAAAGTCGCTAGGGGACGTGCTCGAAATCCACAACAACCTCGGGATGATTTCTTTAATGACAATGAGGTTGAAAATATTGGTAGAGGAAATGTTGAGGAACAAGAAGATGAGGAAGAAGACTATGTGGGAAATGAAGAAGAGGAACAAGAAGTTAGGGAGGAAGAAAATGTAGGAAATGAGGAAGAACACTATAATGAAGGAGAGGATGAAGAAAATGAGCCGGATGTTGAGGATTTGAATCTCAAAGAGAGAATGGAAAAGGTGGAAAGAGAGACATTTAGAGATGTTGAATCTCTTAGAAAAGAGCTCCGGGTTGTGAAGGAAGAAAATTCTAGATTGAAAAAATCTATGGGAAAATTGAAGAAATTCATCAAAGAGCTTATTCCCGCAGCTTGCTTCTCTTCAGATGAGGATTGATGTCCCTACCCCTTGTTTATCTTAGCACGTTTTTTTTTTCTTGTCCTTCTTGCTTTGTAGTCTTATGAACTATTGTACAACTCTATTGCACTAATGGGATTTGCTTGTTTTTCTTAAAAGGGATGATCTAGCAAGAGTGCTAGTAGCTTTTGATTATTGTGGTATTGGCCATGTTGGAGCATTTGAGGGTAAAATTACTCTATTTGGCATTGTTTGATTATTGGTATGAAGTACTTGATGGTAAAAGTGCTTCTCTTAATTTTTGCTTAAATGCTTTTGTGATGCCTTGATCTTTTTGTTTAGATGGATATTTGGGACATTTGTAATGTCTTATATGCATTTGCATTGATATGAACTACTTGATGGTTCTTTAAAATTTTGCTTGATGGCATTCGTAATGCCTTGATCTTTTTGGCTAAAATTATCTCAATTGGGTCGAACCCTTGAGCATTTACTTTGTTGGGCCTCTTATTTGTTGGATATATGTTGAAATATGTACTTTTGGTGATGGTATGAAAAACTTGGCTTAATATCTTTTACAAGGGCTATATACACCTTCTTCTATTTTTTGACGCCCGCCAATTGTTCGATTAAATGTTTAAATGAAAATTTCAACTTCTACATGAATCTCTTGCTTTCAAATGTCTTAAATACTTATTGAGATCATGTCTTGGCAAACAAAACGAGCTTATGGATTTTTCATGATACATTTCTCCCATTTCTTCGGATTCTAAGCCTAATTTTTTCAATGGTTGATTAGTTGTATCTTTGGCGCACTTGGATAGACTTGTATGATGTTTTTATCATCCTAACATTCTTTTTGATGATTCCAAAGGGGGAGAAACAAGAAATTGGCTCGTTAGCTCAAAGAAGCTAATAAAAGCTCGTTATAAAAGCTATAAGCTATGGCTTCTTAAAGCCATAAGTTGTGAACTATACTTAGTTCAATTATTGTGTGATGGTCTAATATACTTGTCTAATGGTGTTTTGTTGACAGGGGGAGCTTATAAGCTCTTGTACTTAAGTACAATATGTAAAAGCTAAGCTTTTAGCTTGTGGTTGATTATTTGAACATTACTCTTGATGTGCTTGTTGATAGGAGGAGCTTGTGCTTATTCTTGAATATATTAACTCCCTTATTTGGTTGCTTATGTATTTTAGAATTTTTAGTCGCTTCTAAACAGTTAGATGTTTTTACCGGAAAATCGTTTTAAAAATTGTCCTCCTAATATTTCTAAAAATTGTTTTGGTTTGTAATCATCAAAAAGGGGGAGATTGTTTGATACATGTTTTTATCTTAATTTTGATGATTTTATTTTACACCAAAATAATGTTTTTAATTGTTGTCCAAATACTCCTAAATGATTTAAAATATTTTTACTATTTACTCGGAGTATTTCTTCAAGTTTTATTTTAGATAAAATTGGACAACACTTTTAATGATTTTATGTTAATATGTTTTTACATCAAAACAAGGTTCCTAAATGTTATCTAAATACTCCCGATCGGTTTAAAATGTTTTTACTAATTTTTCGGAGTATTTCTTGAGGTTTATTTTCCACAAATTGGACAACATTTCTGTCTCGAGGTCAACCGGTCGCCCTATAGGGCAACCCGTACCTAAAGATGAATTTTGGAACAAAAAATGAGACGGAATTGTAATTGGCCAGGTCGACCGATCGACCACGGTGTCGACCGGTGGCGTCGACCGGTCGACACCCTGTCAACCGGTACCTGGGAGCATTATTTTTGAAACAGAACTTTCAATCCTTGTTTTTGCATCAAGGGGGACCGATCCTTGTAGGGGTCGATCGGTCGAAGACCCCCTGGACCGGTCGCCACTTGTATTTTTGCTGTGTTCTTTCTTTTTCTCTTATCGCTCGCGCGACGGCCGCCCCATGTTTGATGAAAAAAATTCTAACCGTTGTGCAGCAGACAAACTTTCCTTAAATTGTGGGATTGATTTCTAACAGCTATATTCTTGATTTTAATGGTATTTTTCTGTAGATTTTCAATCCCCAAGAGGAGCCTATGTTGGATCAATCATCTCTTATAAATAGAGGAAGTTTTGGATCAACCAAAACAACAATTGAGTTACAACACAACAAGATACATTCCAAGCAAACACTTGTTCTTCTTAGTTATCATTCTTGTTGTAATTTGCCTAGCTTATCACTTTCACATCTTGAGGTCTAGGCTTTTATTTCTTGATTACACTTGCAGTCATATTGTATTATTCATTATTGAGTTGTAATCTTGATTTTGGTTATCATTCAACACAAGATATCCGTGTGAGTGTTCTTGTGGTAAGAACACACTTGGGTGATCTAGGTGATAGGTGTTTCAAGAGTGTGGTGATCTTGAGGTGTTGAAGAATTTGGTATTCTTCAAGATTGAATATTGTGGTGATCTTCAAAGGTGCCGTTGAAGGAAGATTGTGGTAATCTTCAAAGGGAGATTGTGGTAATCTCCAAAGGTGGTGTTGAAGAAGAGTGTGGTTCTCTTCAGGGTGTTGTAAGTTGAAGTTGTATTAATTTTGGTAATTAATAAAATTCTTTTTCTTTTTGAAATCCATCCCGGATATACTTAGGTGGTAGAAGATTAGGCCCTAGGTGGGTTGAACCTCTATAAATCGACGTGTGTTGTTTACATTCCGCACCTTTTATATTGTCTTGGCTTATTTTGTTCGAAAAAGAGGGTAATATCGAAAAGATGGAGATAATCTATTCACCCCCCCTCTAGATTATCGTAGCCGCTTGGACTTACAAGTGGTATCAGAGCCAAACTCTTTGGCAAGCTCGTTTCACATCGCGAGTGAAGAGGAACGATCGTCGGCTACGAATGAAGATCACCTTTCCGGCACCTCCACCACCAAGCCACCTCGATTTGATTCCAAAAATTTTGTATTTTGGAAAGAAAGAATGGAATGCTATTTACAAGGTTGCGGGTTCGATATTTGGAACATCGTCATTAATGGAGAATCCATTCCAATGATAGACATACCACACACCTCCAAAGGCCTCAAAGAGCTCAATGATGAAGAGAAGAAAATCATCTCCTTAAATGGTAAAGCTCTCAATATTTTATATTGTTCACTTACAAACTTGGAATTTAATCTTATTGTAGGAATTCGATCGGCTCATGAAGTATGGCAAATATTAGAAGCCATTCATGAAGTATATACAAATGATAGGAGCAACTCAAAAGCATCTACTTCTCAAAGGGATACAATGTCAAATTTAATGAACAAGCCTCTTACAACTTCCAACTATGAAGAAGTTGAACATTGTCTTATGGGCATCGAAGAAGATAACGAGGTATGTCTTAAACCTTCTACTTCCTACGATATTGTTATACGTAATGATTATAGTGATTTGCAAAATGATTTTGATGATCTTCAAAATGAATTCCAAAGCTTGCTTGTTAAATACAAAAATTTGAAAAATGAATTCAATGCTTTGAAAAATGATAAGGATAGTTTATCTACTTCCTATGAATCACTATCATGTGCTCACACCACCACACTTAACAAGGTTAGAAACTTGAAAAAGAAAATAGTACTCTTGTTGAGGATATTAATTGTATAAAAAGGATTTATCAAAATCCAACTTGAGTACCGATAAAATGACCAAGGTTATTGATATTCATAATTGTGATAAAGGACTTGATTATAAGCCTCGTGTTGTTAATTATGTGAAAAGAAATCAAGTCCCTATGCATGTTGGTCATTATGCTCCGAAAATTATTACTTGCTTCTATTGCGGTAAAAAGGGTCATATGGTAAATACTTGTCGGGCTAGAAATAGCTCTAATTATTTTTGGAGACCTAAAAGTCTCAAGACTAATCCCAAAGGACCCAAACACTTGAGGGTACCACAAAACAATGTTATATTAGGTACCCGGCGAAATAATAATCGAAGAAAATTCATACCTCCAAGGAGACATCAAATGACCATCTTGTTTAATCCAAGGAGAAGACATCACCACAATGAATTTCCAAGAGAAAGAAATTATCAACAATGGGAAAGACATAATCCTTGGAAATGGAACAATCGGGAAAATTATCATCAACAAGATGATTTTCAAAGGGGAAGATATCATCAACAATGGGAACGACACAACCCATTGAAATAGCGTAATTGGTAAACCATGTCTCCCTACTTACATATGCATTTTAATTTAGTATGCATGTTTTTATTTATGTCTAAATTGCAAAATGAGTTTTTATAATTTCAAAATTAATGTCTTCTATATATATTTGTGTTTTTAAAATCCTTTGAAAATGAGACCTTACATGTTGTTTTTAAACTCTTATGGATTTCTATAGCATAAGCATTTTATTGTGATATCTCTTATTGCTTGGCCTACACTTGTGCTATTATGTCTTCTGCAAGATTTGTTTAAAAGAATTGTGTAGGTTATATATCTCCTATTCATTGGCTATCGTCTATTACTTCTAAGAGATTCTTAAACCATCGAGGTATGTTCACTCGTATTACTCTTAGAACTCGATATTTTGTTCATGTCATGTTTTTGCACTTCTCTTTCAAACTATTTCATTTCATCCCCTTAAGTGCCACTAAATGATTTCGTGAATTTTTCTCAAAAGGGCACTACTCGTAAAAACTCGTTTTTCTCGAATATATGTTTTCTCGAAACTCGTATATGTTGGATTTTGTCCATAATTATCTTTTTGCATAGTTTTAAAACTTTTGGGGTGAAAAATCGAATTTTGGAAAATTCTGGAAAATGGAAATGCACTCAAACCGTACCGGAGCAGTACGGTCGACAGGGGGTCGACTCCGACCACACGGCCGACAACCGACCACACCGGTCGACAACCCTGTCGACCGGTCGACTGAGTAATTTCAACGGTAGAAGTCTTTTTATTGAAACAGGGGCTATTTTCTTTCATTCTATCTTTCAAAAACTTCGAACCCTAACTCTCTCTCACTCCAAAAGATGGAGATAATCTATTCACCCCCCTCTAGATTATCGTAGCCGCTTGGACTTATACATACCTCTATGGTCTGACCTACCTCTGCGGGAAGACCTGACATACATTAATTGTGGAAGACACATTAGTATGTGACATAAAGCATAACAGTGGAAAAATCTGAATGCATTAAATGTGAAGGACACCTTGATGTGACATAAATCATAAAGGTGAGAAGACCTGACATGCATTAAATGTGAAGGACACCTTGATGTGACATATGCATAAAGGTGGGGTAGACCTGCAGAGAAGTAATTTCAAAGTATGGTAGACCTACATAAGAGTGACTATGAGACATTATAAAATGGAGTAAACTATCATCATCTTATCCATCTCATTTCTTATACTTTCAGCTATATTTTCATATTTTCATACACATTTTGCTAAACACTCTTTTTCCCTCTAAAACTAACTTGATCGTCGGAGTGCTAACGCCAGAATTATTTCTGGTAGTCTTTGCAGGCTAGCTGAAGATCAAGTTAGGATTTTTGACAAGATCTCCCCCAAGAGACCTTTTCAAGTATTTGTCTTTTTAAGACCTTGAATCAATTTTAATATGTTATATGTCCTGCCTCATAATATTGTGATTAGTTCCGGGCAAATTCAGAGTTCAGACTCATCCCCGTCCCATCTTATTCGGAGCATGTTTTTATAGCATAAGTTAATTTTGTTTGATTTGTTTCTCATTTTTCAAACTCAACCAAAACCCGATTCATTTATTTTTTTGTTTTCAGTTAACTAACATATATATATATATATATTATGCTAATTCCTTTTAAAAGTGATGATGCCCGAGCCGAGCTGGAAGATGTTGTTCCACGTGGCCATCCAGTAAGCATATACCTGGGGCCCACATGAAGACACGAACCGAGCTGAAGACGTCATCTGGAGTACTTGGTGACATTACTTAGGCTCGGCGCCTCCCGAGCCCAAGTTTGGCAGGAAACACGTACGCGGGAAATCTGAAGAATAATAATTTGCCCATACTTAGCATACCATTAACACCAGAGGCTGCCACGTGTTATCATGTAGCTAGGATGAGTCGCCAAGTGGCAAAAAAACTTGGCTAATATGCATGATTAGGAGAGGACATGTGTTCTTTTTAAGTTATTTTACTAATTAGTGCAAAGATGACTATTGAAAGCCCACTTACTAGAGGGGTATAAAAACCCTCATTTTAAAGAGGGAGATAGGATTCCAGAGGAAAGAAAGAGCATTTGAAAAGGCACCGCAGTAAAATAGACCGACCCCGACTTTCGGCTAGGCATTATAAAGGAAAAAGGCAGAATCAGCCACGAATAAATGCTCATTACGTGCATTTATATTTCCACGTGTTAAACTATTTATACTTTCCGCTTGTTGACAAAAACGCACGTCCATAAATTGGCGCTAGAAGGAGGGCCCGTATTGGTCCAGTCTGAATTCCAAGCTAAGTCGAGATAAGCGAAACCAGGTAAAATCCAACGTTAACCTTTTCGTAATAGACAAAATGAGTCAACATTCGAGAAACGCTCGTTTAACCGAAGAACAACCCCCAAATAACCAAACTCGCCAAACCACTAATGGCCAGATTAATCGCTAACCCAACCTTTATACAACAGATGAACCAACTTATTTCTCAAACGCTTGCTACCGCAAACTCGCAAGCACCTCCTCCACCTCCTGTAAATATTCACCCACTCAATCCACCGCTGAATATTAATGTTAATCCTCAAGCCCCTGCGTCTCCTCATAATGAAGGCCAGGAGGCTAGTTCCGGTCATGAACAACGTGATCGTTAAGATAGGAGACGACTGCGTGGGGATGACGAAGAGAAAAGTCGTGTAGTAGAGTCACAACCAGAACTTACACGCCACCATCGCGTCCGCTCAGTGTTCGCCGGATGGTTGGGGGTTGATCCTCTCCGTCCTGCCCAATCAATAAGCTCCCATCTCCGGTTCCCAGTTGAACGAGAGCCGACTAGGGTCAATCAAACCCAAGGTCTAGTTTGCTGGAGGAACAAGAAGCGGAAATTCTGCACCTCCGCCGCCGTTTGAATGAATTGGAGGGCGGCCCCGAAGAAGCCCGATATCAAAGGCCGTATCAGGTAACAAACCGGCCTTCTGTTGTGTCACCTTTTGCTGCAAGCATTTTATCCACTCCACTGCCACCGAAGCTCAAAATTCCCCAGGTCGGTCTATATAATGGTGAGACCGACCCTACAACGCATATTCCATAAGTACCTAGCATGGATGGAACTTTACAGCCCCAGCGATGCTATTCTTTGCAGGGCGTTTCCGTTAACGTTGGGTGACCGAGCCCATCGTTGGTTCAGGACCCTGCCGCAAGGGTCCATTCGATCCTGGGCTGACCTGGCCCCTGCATTCATGGCCCACTTCCTCACCTGTAAAGTCCGAGCTGCCCCGAAGGATTCCCTCGTAAATATCAAACAGGGGAATAATGAGTTTTTAAAAAGTTACATCACTCGGTTCAATAAGCACGTCCGAGAAATGGAACCAGTGTCGGATGATGCTATCGTGATCGTGGCTATAGCTGGTCTCGCCCCTGAGACGTGGTTTAACTACTCTATCCACGAATCGGGGGCGACCTCATATCAGGAATTTTTGATCCGCGCAGAACGCCACATCTGCGCAGAGGAGGCTATGGCGAGTCAACGCCCCAAACATAAGATTTGGGGCGTAAAGAAGGATGGGAAGAAAGAACCCGCTTCGGGGTCGGGGTCGGGATTCAGGCCTTTCTCGAAAAACCCGACCACCAGATACAAGGCTCGCCAGGACGTGCGAGCCGAAGTTGCTGCACTGAGGAGTACTTTGACCCACACTCCTTCAGCTATTTGGAATGAGATACAAGGTCTGAATTTGCTGCCACCGGCACGGGCCTTTAAGGCTCGAGCTGGCCAAATTGGATGTGCGATGATATTGTGCCTATCATAAATCGATAGGCCATGATACTAACGAATGCAGGGACCTCATTAGGGAGATCATGCGCATCATTCAGAAGAGCGGTTTGAGAAGATATGTCCACGAGTTACCGCCCCACCGACACTTACTCCAGGTGTAAACCCGGAGCGTTTGGTGAATCCAACTCCCTTACCGCTACCACCGAATGAAAATCAAGGTAGGGAGATCCTAGTGATGTCTGGTGTAAATAGAATGAATACTAATGCGGCTGAGGATAACCGCTCGAATAGAAAAAGGAAAGCCGATGTTAGGCAAGCTGCCCATGCGGAAAGGCAAGTTTGGGTAGCCGAGATCAGAGAAGGCCAACCAACAGACATTTCGTTTTTTTGGACGTTGACTCCGACCAGGTGGTCCACCCACACTCTGACCCCCTGGTCATCACTGCACCGATCCTGGGTATTCCAGTCCATAGGATTTTGATCGACTCGGGGAGTTACTCATCGGTGATCTACGTTCGAGCTTTCAGGAGGTTAAACGTGGACGATAGTTATATTCGTCCATGTAAATACAGTATTCTGGGCTTCGGAGGAGGAAGAATAATCCCACTCGGGGAAGTTGACCTGCCCATCCAAATGGGGCAGGGGCCGCATAAGCGAACCGTCATCACCACATTCAAGATCATTAATGCCGACTCGGAGTATAATGCGATCATTGGGAGGCCGTTGCTCTATCACTTAAAAGCGGCCGTTTCAATATTTCATTTTTGTGTAAAATTTCCGACCCCGGATGGAGAAGCCATCATAAGGGGAATCAGTGGGAGTCGCGGTAGTGCTCTCTCAAACTCCGACCAGTGGAGATTAATGCAATAGAATAAGGAGAAACTAGTGGGACGGTAAAAGATGGCCCAGGGGAAGAAAATGAGCCCGAGCGGGAGACAGGGGTTGTTTCTGAAAAGGATCCAGGTAGGTGACCTAGAAAGGAACCAATGGCGGAGCACCAAGAGAAGAAGGTGGAGCCGGGTGACGGACCGGCAACTGAAGATGAACCGCCCCTACAGAAAAAAGAGGGGCAAAGCAAAAAAAGAAAGCACACAGAGCCTGTTGAGTAGGTCGACATGGTCGACGTGGGAAGGCGGGATGGGGGACGCCAATTACGTATTGGCCACGACCTCCAAGAGCCATTTCGGTCGGAACTTATCGAATTTCTGGGAAATAATCTCGATGTATTTTCATGGACACATTCCGACATGCCAGGGATTGATCCTAAGCATGCCTGTCATCGTCTAAACATCGATTTGACGTTCCGTCTAGTGATTCAAAAGAGGTGCAAGCTCGGCCCCGATAGGCAGGTTGCCCTGGAGGCCAAGGTCAACAAATTACTTGACAACCAGTTTATCCGGGAAGCCCTCTATCCCCGATGGGTGGCCAATCCCGTGCTAGTGAAGAAAAGCAATGGCCAGTGGCGCCTTTGCGTAGATTTCACCGACCTCAACAAGGTATGTCCCAAGGACAGTTATCCCTTGCCTAATATCGATTACATGGTAGACGCCATGTCCGGACATGAGCTGATGAGTTTTATGGACGCGTACTCGGGCTATAACCAGATACGAATGCACCCGGAGGATGAGGAAAAGACGTCGTTCTTTTCCGCTCGCGGTGTCTACTGCTACAAGATGATGCCTTTCGGATTAAAAAATGCTGGTGCGACCTACCAGAGGTTAGTTAATAAAATGTTGGAGGAGATGATAGGTCGTACTATGGAGGTTTATGTGGATGATATGCTGGTGAAATCTTTGTATATATCTGATCATCATAATGATCTTAATAAAATGTTTGTTGTTTTGAGAGAGTATAAGATGATGTTAAACCCGAGAAAATGTACCTTTGGGGTCGGCTCGGGTAAATTTATGGGTTATATGGTCAGCCAACGGGGGATTGAGGCTAACCCAGATAAAATAAAAGCTATTATTGATCTGGAACCACCTAATTCAGTCAAGGGTACAAAGTTAAACAGGCTAATTAGCCGCCCTTAATCGGTTTGTCTCTCGGTCCACGGACAAGTGCAAACCCTTCTTTGAAATTATAAAGAAAAATAAAAACTTTGAGTGGACCGAGCAAGCCCAAACTGCCTTTGAGTCACTCAAGACACATTTGACCTCCATACCCTTACTACAAAAACCTACCCGGGGGGAGGACTTATATCTATACCTCGCCGTTTTCGAGTACGCCGTCAGCTCGGTACTAATAAGACTGGATAATTCTGTCCAACATCCGATTTACTATACAAGCTAAGCGCTACATGATGCCGAGCTCCGATACCCACCTATGGAGAAATTGGCCTATTCATTAGTCATTGCAGCACGAAAACTCCGCCCGTATTTCTTGGAGCATCGAATCGTGGTCCTCACTAACTACCCTTTAAAGCAAGTGCTACGCCAACCCGACATCTCTGGTTGGATGATCAAGTGGGCTGTTGAGCTCAGCCAGTTTGATATTCTCTGTGAGCCCCGCACAGCAATCAAAGGACAAGCACTGGCTGACTTCGTAGCTGAATTCACACCTTCCATTAAGTTAGAAGTGATTGAAGAACAGAAATGGAAGTTGTTTGTTGATGGTTCCTCCACCGCAGGCCGGGCAGGGGGCGGGATCGTGATAATCGATCCAAAACACAAGTGATACTGCTCAGTCGTGCGGTTCCAGTTCCCAGCAACCAACAATGAAGCTGAATACGAAGCGTTTCTAGCAGGACTAGAAATGGCTGCATCAATGGGACTAAAGAAGTTATTGGTACATAGTGACTCGCAGCTGGTCGTCCATCAGATCAACAGCGAGTACGAGGCAAAAGAACAAAAGATTTCCCGGTATCTGGACCTGGTCAAGAAAGAGTTATTGCATTTAAAAGCAGAAGTCCTGCATATTCCCCGAACAGAGAACATGCAAGCAGATGCTTTAGCTCGGTTGGCCTCCAGTCCGTGGACCGAGACAATCGCTGATGTAATAGTTACTCAATTATCTGCGCCATCGCTTAACGCAAAAAAGATACACGCTAATGAAGCCACCGCGCCGACCTGGATGACCCCTATCATCCAATATTTGGAGAAAGGAGTTCAACCGGAAAACATGATTGAAGCCAGAACACTGCGCACTCAGGCGGCTCGATTCACGTTGGTAGATGGCGTCCTGTACAAGCGTGGGTACTCCATCCCACTCCTTCGGTGCTTGTCCAAAATAGATGCAGACTACGCACTCCGAGAGGTACACGAGGGAATATGCGGCAACCACGCTGGGGGCCAAACTTTGGCGTACAAGTTAATATGACAAGGATACTACTGGCCATCCTTAAAGAAGGACGCGACCGATCTCATCAAAAAATGTGAACAATGCCAAAGAGTCGCGCCACAGGTCAGGTACCACCCCGAGCAACTCACCTCCATCTTCAGTCCTTGGCCGTTTGCCAAATGGGGGATGGACCTCATTGGACCACTCCCCACTGGCAAAGGGGGCGTGAAGTATGCCATCGTGGCAGTAGATTATTTCACAAAATGGACCAAGGCGGAACCTCTGGCAAAGATAGATGAGGAGAAGATCATTAGCTTTGTATGGAAATCTATCATCTGTAGATTCGGGATACCACACTCGATTGTCACGGATAATGGGAAACAATTCGACAACCAAAGGTTTCAAAATTTTTGCGAAGGGTTTAATATTAAAAATCATTTTTCGACCCCATACCACCCACAATCTAACGGGCAGGTCGAGACGGTGAACAAGGTACTGAAGTATACTTTGAAAGCAAGGTTAGAGGAGTCTAAAGGCAATTGGCCTGAAGAGCTACCCGACGTGCTATGGTCGTATAGAACAACACACAGAGCAGCCATGGGGGAAACACCCTTCTCTTTGGCTTACGGAACCGAAGCAGTCATTCCTGTTGAAATCAGAGCCCCTACCTTTAGGGTTGCGAATTTTTCCGAGGAAAACAATAGTGCCGCACTCCGAACCGAGCTGGACTTATTGGAGGAGAGGAGATGTAGTGCCAGATGAAAAATGCTATATATAAACAAAGAAGCGAAAGGTACTACAACTCAAAAGTGAAGGAAAGAAAGTTTCAGGTCGGCGACCTCGTCCTAAAAAGAGTAACGGGAGTCGAGACTGGCCCGCTGAAACCGACCTGGGAAGGTCCGTTCCGGGTCAATAAGGTCTTGTCAAATGGGGCGTATGAGTTGGAATACTTGAGTGGGAGAAAGTTTGACCACCCATGGAATGTAATATACCTTAAAAGGTACTATAAATAAAAACTCAGTTTATGATTCAGATACAACTCTGAGAATTTATCCTTTCATCTGATATTCTGTGAGCTCTTTTAAAGGGAGGAATAATTTTTATTCGCCTCGGCTAAGATTCGAGCGCCATTTATATCGCCTCGGCCAAAAATCGAGCATCGGCTGCTCGTCTCGGGTACGTCCCTTGCACGTCAATAAAGGGAGGCTCGCCCAAAAGGCGAACCTGCCCTAAAAATGAAGACTCGGCTTAAGCTCCGAGCATAAAACTTAGCAAGCAAACATAGGCAGTTGAAGTCCACTATTTGTGTCATTCGAGCACAAGAAGCCGAGCCCCATACTTAGAAAAAAAAAAAGGAAGAAGAAGGTAGACAAAACAAAAGCCATACAACAAAAGGAAAAACAAGCACAATACTTAGCAGGAATTCAGATGCATACACAGGTAACTGAAAGATTAGTTCCATTCCATCAAAAATATTTACATTAAGGGGCCGGAGCCCATTGCATTCAGAGGTCCAAAGTTAACTACCCTATTCAAAAGACAAAAAAGAAAAAAGAAAAGCATCAAGCACCGGCAGGAGGGGGAATTTCTATAGGACCACTAGAATCCACTTCTTCTTTTGGAGGGGGCGAGTTCTGGCCACCGGCGACCTCAGCAAAATGAGGGCGAAGGGCATCAAGGTCGGCTTCCAGCTCAGCAAGGTCCTGTTCCAGCTGTGCCACGGTTTTGCCGGCTTGGAGCTCCTGAAGAATTTCCCCAATGCTGGTCGCGTGTCCGCAAGTCAGCATGAAGGCGTATTTCTCCGACTTCTTATAAGCTCGAACGACCTCTACCCGAGCTTCCTCAATCTACTTGCGGGCAGCCTCCTCTACCTCCCTGCGGGCATTGGCCATGCGCCTCTCTACCTCCTCGGCCTGAGCAATAGCAGCACGCTCCAGCTCCGTGATCCTAGCACGGAGCTCATTCTCAACCCGGTGAGCCTGATCCCGCTCAGCCTCGGCCTTTACAGCAGTTTCCCTTTCAATGTTTGCCCTGGCCGTGGCCTCCTCTGCTTGGGTTTTCAAAGACTCTTGCACCCCTTGGCAAAGGGCGTGGGCCTCTTGAAGGTCTTGATGGCGCCTCTCTAACACCTCCATCCCACCGATCATGTGCCACAAAATCCCAGTCATGCGTCCAGACAGCCCCATGACGTCCTGGGCTTTTTCCTTCCAGTCAATCTCTGAGCAGAATTGTTCTATTCCAGTGGTCCGCGCCCTTGCAGCCACATCTCTGGCCGCCTGTCCGCATCAGATAAATTCTTCACCTGCTCATCCGTGGGCGTAGAACACCTCACGAACTCGACGAACCATTGGGGGTGTGACCCAGTCATCCCCTCGCAGGCCTCATCTCTTGCTTGGCTTGGGGGAATAAAATGACCTTCCCTTCCGAGGTCATCCGAAAAGGTCCTCGGGACCCCGCCTGCAGAGTCTCAAGGCCGGGGCACTAGCGTAGCCCGACCCGCTCTGTCTCGCCGGCTCCTGAATCTCGATTCCCTTCCTTCTCCTCTGGAGTGGGGGCGCTACTGCTCCAGAGACTCCGTTAGCTGGGCGCTTCCCGGCCCTGATTGCCTCCCTCCGCGCCGCCTCAGCATCGGTGGGCTCGGCTACGACCGCCCTTGTTCGACAAGTGGTTGTACTTCTCACATGATTGAGGCGTGCGAAAAGATCCACGCCACGCCCTACAAAGAGCACTAATCAAGTAAGAGACCAAATAAAAGAAAAGTTGAAGGAAAAAGAAATGTAAGAAATGGAAAGTGCATACCTTGGGCCCCGGTTGGCCTAGGCGACTCAGGGGTCCGCACACCGCCCCGCCGCCGCTCCGTCCGCCGCACAGCCGTACTTGTTCTGGGGTCCGCCCCCTTTCACTCCTTGGAGGGCTCCTCTCGGCCATCTCTCCGTCCCCCTCTTCCACCACCGCGCTCGACCCTCGGCCCTTCTTCGGCCTTGGGGTCGCCGGGCAAAGCAAACCGCAAGTCGGCCGCAGCCAGATGGGCTTCGGTGGCCAACCTCTCAATCCGTCTGTCCATGGCACCCCGGGCCTGGATGTTCTCCAGCCTGCGAATGAAGGCAGCTGATAATGGGCCTCTGGATGGTCGGTTTCCTAAAAAAAAAAGAAAAAGAAAAAGAGAAGGAAAAGGCAGGATTAGCCCCAGAAAAATGAAATGAAGGAGGAGTAAAGAATAAAGAAGAATAAACTTACTGAAACTAAAAGTGAAGTTTGAAGGGGGTTGAAGGACGATCTCGTCTGTTCCGACCCCCACGCGAGCCTGCCACTCGTGACTCACCCAAAGCCATTTATCCTTCCACTCCTTTAAAGATTGTGGAAGGCCTTCAACCAGGCTATCTGGGTATCCAGATCGGGTTTGTACATAGTACCATCCCACTGGCTGCCCCCGACCCGGTGATGCGGGTCGCTCACCAGACGAAGAGCTCGTTTATCTCTCTAAATTTTGGGCGAGGATACCCCTCCAGATGAAACATCACCAATAAACCGATGAGCCGGCCCCAAGAAATGGGGTGCACTTGAGTCAGGGGAAGGCCCCACTTACACAACCATCGCGTGAGGAAAACCGGTAGTGGGAAACGCCGTCCGTATAGGAGACTGGCCACATGAATGGCCACGCACCCCTCCGGTGGATGTTGGGGGCACTCCACACCGTCCGGTACCCAAAAAGATATGCCGCCCGGAATTTGATACTTCCGGCGAAGCTCCCCCATTTCTGGGACCATTAACATGCTGGGGATGTCATTTAAGTCGCATGGCATCCACCCAAGCTCTACACGCAGTCGGGGGCCTCCTCCCCACCTGCCATCGCCATTACGATGGCCCACCGGCCCTAAAGGCCTTTCGGCCCTCGAATCTCCGGAGGGTTTGTCCACCCGCTCCGCATGATCACGCTCAGGCTCCGATGGGTTCATATCTTCTTCTCCTTCTTGCTGATAGTGTTGGGGCTCGGTACTTGGAAATCCTTCACCGAATCTTCCCCGCTTAGTCCAGTGATACACCACACCCTCTCGAAAAACAACCACCGAATCGGATTGAAAATTGTATGTGTCTGTTCTAACGGAGTCTCAACAGGAGGAGTGTGGCTCGAACTTGAAATTTGGACAACACTCGAACTGGAAGGCGGTGTTTGATGGGCTGGAGAAAAAGAAACAAAAGGTTCAGAAGGGAGGTCTTCAATTTCAATCTCCACACTGTAACTACGGCTCCGGCTATCTTCGAAAGAAGACATTCTATTTGAAAAGAAAAGGTTTTTGAGAAAATACCTAGTTCTGAAGTCTTTGAGCTTTGAAAGCCGACCCGGAGTTTCTACTCGGTCTCGATGGATTTAGCTTGAAAGATAAGGGATGCGAAAGTGTAGAATGAAGAAGAAAAGAGGTATTTATAGATGCAATTATCTCGAAAAAAGGGACGCCCACTCGAAAAGACACGCCTTTTCAGTCTCAAAAGCCGTCAAAAATGTCAGAAACGTCACGTCCCCACACCCGTTGGCAGGATTGACGCACCTTTTCGGTTCCTGCGTAGAATTGGTTCAACCAGAAGAGGTCACGTGTCTGTCATTATGACACCACAATTAAAGCGCCGCTGCAAGCATTTATCACTATATGCCAGGTGTAAGGAGAGGATGACTTTTGAGGTTTCCTATTCCCCATTAAAGACTCCTGATTAGCATTAAAGTTTAAATCCGACTTCAGAATTTCTTCTCTCGGAATTAAACTTGGGGGTCATTGATGCGCCCGAGCCGAGCTGGAAGATGTTGTTCCACGTGGCCATCCAGTAAGCATATACCTGGGGCCCACAGGAAGACACGAACCAAGCCTAAGACGTCATCTGGAGTACTTGGTGACATTACTTAGGCTCGGCGCCTCCCAAGCCCAATTTTCGAGCCTAAGTTTGGCAGGAAACACGTACGCGGGAAACTTGAAGAATAATAATTTGCCCATACTTATCATACCATTAGCACCAGAGGCTGCCCGTGTTATCATGTAGCTAGGATGAGTCGCCAAGTGGCAAAAAACTTGGCTAACATGCATGATTAGGAGAGGACATGTGTCCTTTTTAAGTTATTTTACTAATTAATGCAAAGATGACTATTGAAAGCCCACTTACTAGAGGGGTATAAAAAGCCTCATTTTAAAGAGGGAGAGAGGATTCGAGAGGAGAGAAAGAGCATTTGAAAAGGCACCGCTGTAAAAAAGACCGACCCCGACTTTCGGCTCGGCATTATAAAGGAAAAAGGCAGAATCAGCCACGAATAAACGCTCATTACGTGCATTTATATTTCCACGTGTTAAACTATTTATACTTTCCGCTTGTTGACAAAAACGAAGCGTCAACAAAAAGATATTCTTAGAAAATCTTAATAAAATTTATCTATTCGTCAAGTTAAAGTTTGGATTCATGAAACATTTTAATGGGCCCAATCATAAAGTTTAATCTCAAACCCGATTCTCTGTCATCCGAATAGTAAAATTAAGAAACTTGTTAAGGTGCCCCGGGGTAAAGCTCAACTGGTAAAGGACTTGGGTGACGTGATGTCTGCTTGCTGGCATCCACAGTGTGGTTGTTCGAATCCCTCTGGTAACGATTTACAGGGTGGAGGAGAACTTCTTGTGTGGTGATTCAGTCTTCGGCAGCCAAATGGGCCCTGACTAGTTGAGGCATAACTCGCGCTTCACATCCTCCATGAAGCTTTAGGTCAAGGACAATAGGAACCCTCAGGGATGGGGTTCATCCTTTTAAGAAACTTGTTAAGGTGACATGTTCCAACGATTGCCCGCCGTTCTTTTATTGATCTATTAATTCAATTAATTATACGCTATCATGATATAGCATGAAGTAGTAGGCAAATATTCCTGAGTATGTCGTGCAACAAACTCAAAAAAGAATAAATAAATAACTAACAAAAGATACATCAGAATCTAACTTTAGCAAATTTCAAACCTTAACAGATTTGCAAAGGAATTATGGAGTTGAAACCTTAAATATTAGCTTATTCGGCTTTCCGAACACGGATGCCCCGCGGAGTTGAAACCAGCATCATTTCAATGTCATTATTCAAAATTCTATATTTTATCTTTGTTTTATTTTTCAAATCTCGAAAAGCCAATATGGATGGATCTACCAACTCTCGAAGGACAACATTCGTTGAGACCTTATTTTACGTTATTCTTATTTTATGACGTATTTTAATCTTATCATTATATAATAAGTGTCTAAAATGACCTTATTAATGTATACGATTAAATATAGAAACATTATTTAAAACAGAAATCTGAACCACAACATTATAATGCATCATCTCACAAAGATGTCACATTTGAGTTAATGGGTTGCACCATATTTGGTGTGGGTTTTACACCAAATTTGGTGTTATGGTATAATTTGTCAAAAATCATATTCAAGATTTGGTGCATATTTGAATTACACCCAATTTGGTGTATATGAATAGTGTTGCACCAATTTTTTTTTGCAAGATTTGGTGTCCCATTGGAGCACCTTTTCCACCAAATTTAATATTTTGGTATAGGATTTGTGCTCCATTGGAGACCCTCTGAGAAAAAAAAAAAAAAAAGAATAAAAACTCAATTTTCTAAGACTTTTTTCCAAATATGTCTTTACATGTTGTCTCGCAAAATAAATGGTAAGATTTTAGGTGGAAGAAAAATGAATGTACAGAAGAAGTGGGAATATATATAAATTGGTGTATCATAAAATATTACTTGTCTGATTTGAAACAGTGATTGAAGGGGAACTACAAAATATATGGTATGTACAATCCTCTAAGGACTAGTTTGGGAAGCTTAATTGACCAGGATAAACTATTTAGTCCAGGTTTATCAATTATTTAAGATCTTTGACTACAACTCGTGATATTCATCTCAGCCCGCTTTTTTGTCCCACTTTTGATTGATATCCGGTTCAGGCCATGAGGGTACAATTATATAATCCCACCCAACTTCAATATAGGTCTCAATGGGTGTCAAGGTAAAGTCTAAAAGGGGGGAGGTTGAGTAGACTTTATAATTTTTCGATTTTTCACAATCAGAATTAGAAAACAATTAAGTCCTTTAGACAATTAAGATGAAATTCAGCAGGAGAAGGAGAGTTAATCACTCAACAAATCTCCTGACAGAGTTGTTGATAGAGTAACTCAGCTGTAAAATAACAATTTTACAAATTTAGTTTTCTTTTAAGAACAAGAGAAGTCTTACACCATTTTTAGTTTTTAGCAATCAATACACAATATTTTTATAGAGTTATTATGCAAGAAAATATAACAATATAAATGACTGAAATGTAATGAGCAACAATGTAAATGACACAATATTTTATAGTTGTTCAAGGGTGGGGTAATCCCTCTAATCCACTCTTCTTATACTCCAGCAGGAACACACTAAGTATCAATTAGCTTTATATACAATGTATACAACAGTCCTAGCACCTTTGATCACACAGTCTGGCCTAGACTCAGCTCTTCATTGGATCAGTTCACTCAACCCTCTAGCTAATTCAACTTCACAACAACTACAAGACCTGATCACCACAACCCTCTTGTAGTTCTGCAACCCCTTTCAGTTCTTCAAACCAGTTCCTCTTCAACTGTTTTCACAACCTTAATTTTCCACAACGTGTGTATGATAAGGTGCTTTAGAATGAAGCTTGAGGGTTTTTAGATAATAGCTTGAGAGAGAATATTTATTTTTCAGGCTTTACTAGCTCGAAATTTTTGCTCTTGTTGCTCTCTTGTTCTCTCAGTAAAATTCCTCATCTTTTATAGTGATGTTGAATTTTGTCCATTGAAGAGATAGATAAATTCAAATCATACCGTTGGAGAGTTGGCATGTCATTTCTTTGCAGCTTGATATCGATCTTTCCTTGTTTTCTCATGCCTTCTACACTTTTGAAATCGACAGTCTTGCAGGTTCTTTCTATTGGTTGAATCTCTTTTGGATTCATTAAATTCCTAACACCTTTAAGGTCAAACATAGTACTTACTTTAATGAAAATCCTTCTTGGACTTAGAGCAAACGGACTTTCTCAGTTGACTTGAGCCTTCAATTGCTTTACCCAACTTCACTGAACTTTAAGTCTTCTGCTTGATAAGTCTTCTGCTTGATAAGTCTTCTGAAAGACTTCTGATTTGACTCTTCTGACAGTCTTTTGCTTCAGACTTAGCTGATATTACTCTGTTGAGAGTCTTTTGATTCTTCGATACTCAGCTTCTAGTCTTCTGGAACTTGATACTCAGCTGTAAGTCTTCTGAAACACATTCAACAAGTTTTCTGCTTTTTAACTTGGATGTATTGAGCCACCCAAATATCTTATCTATTACATAAGCAAAAATTATATTAAATTGAGGTGCCAACTTCCTAATACATAGTTTTTCAAGCATCATCAAAATTTATACAATAAATTTCCTAACAATTTCCCCCTTTTTAATGATGCCAAAACTAATATAATGTTTGTGCACTGAAAGTAATTAACTTAAGAGAAGAAATATTTTATTGATAACTTTCATGCACTTTATAATCTGTTACAAGTACCAAAAAAAAAATGTACAACAGACAAATTTGCTTCTTTCTTTTGGTGAGCCTCCTTCTTTTGGAGGTTCCCTTCCCCTTCCTCTGCTTCCACTTCTTTCGTTGACTTGGTTGCTTCCACCTTTGAGTTGGCTGCCAGATGTACTCAGATGATTCTTATTCTATTGTTTAAAAGAAAGCTGAATACCCTGCAAGCCAATATCCCAGTACAAATTCCAAGCTTGTTCCAAAGTCATTCCCTTATAAAACCCTTCTGAAAGGAGTGTTTCAAATTATTCATTATTCATTTCCTTTGGAATTGAGCCAGCTGGTAGTCCTCTAAATTTCTACCTTAATAGATTAGTTCTAGCTTCTTGACTCTTATCTAAGGCAACCATCTTGTCTCTTGCTTTCTGTATTTCAGCTTCAACTCTTTGTTCAACTAAGACTGATGGTGGAACTGGAGGGGCCAACAGAGTGCTAGATGTTGTTGGGGCCCTACTTTCCCCTTTTTGGCATCATTAGTGGAGAGAGGTTGAAGGTTTTGGATTATGAAGTCCAATTTCATGTTGACCATGGAGCTGAATGGTTGGCACTGAGTTCAATCATCTGATTTTGAAGAGAATCTATCTTCTGATTGAGAGAAGCTTCCAAGTACTCAAACTTCTTTTCAATTTTGGTCGCCAACAGGTTCATGTCATTATGTCTACTCGTGTTCATCCTATCAAAATTATATTTCTGTCTGTTCTGAAAAGCGATATGATCTGCTCCCCAAATGAGCAACTTATTATTCAACCTTTTGAAATTCCCTTCTTGCTCATTCTTTAGATCTTTGATCTCTATGATACATTCCTTCACCCTATCCACATAACCATTGATGTTTCTATCGATGCGAATATGTGATATATGTGAACCCTCATTCCAAGAAATCTATCTCCTTGAACATATACAGAAAAACCTGTTGTATTGTTCGCCAAAAATATTTTGGTTCATACAACTGCAAGTGTATAGTGTAGTTTATAGAATAATGGCAAGCAAGGTCGTATTCCTCAAGGATTGATATTCGAAGCACTTAGGCTATAATAACATCGTATTCCAATTTTATTGAAGCAACCGAAAAATTAAGTTTTAATAATATAAATCGAAAATAAAAGAAAAATAAAAATAAATTTGCGAACCGCACAAGTATTTTCACCATCTATAGGAGCAACCTTAGGCACAAAATCTCAACATGCTTCTTCAATATTAAATGCAAGTAAAGTTTTAAAAACCAATTCATGTAATTCTATTGGTTCAATTCCTAAGTTAGTCTATTCCCCCTCCCGGATGATAAATAAACAGTTGATTAATAACAATTGTAGGTCTCCCAACTTGTTACAATTATTACTAACTCCCAAAAGATTTATGAATTGAATGACTCCCCACAAATAGTTGTAGGTCTCCCGACTCGTTACATCCGTTTATGTCTGAATTCGATTTCCGTCTTTGTTAGAACTCCTCTTCTGAATTTTGCACTAACAAATATGACATGCTAATTATTGATCAGATAAAAGGCAATTAAAAATAAGCCCTCAAATTCATAAAATAGAAAACATGAATTAATTAAGAAAATAAATAATCATATTTAACATGAATCCACAGTTTCGATTATGCCCATAAGATCCGAAAGATATGGCAAACATTGATTACAAATTCATAGACAAATTCGAATCAACATTAAGACATTGTTTAAGCACAGACAAGAGTTCTTAGATATAGAAAGAAAACCCCTTCTTGTCAGGATGGATTCCCCTCCCAAAGCCTTCAAAGCTTTTGTGCTCCCGTAGATGCAAAAGCCTTGTGGTGTTCTTCGCGACCTAGCCTTCTATGCTCAGAAGATCCTCGATTCTTGCGTTCCTGTGTTATTTGATGTAATTTCTCTGTATGAACTCGTATATTTTCGTGCAAGCCTTAGGTCCCTTTTATAGATGCCTGGAGAGATCACTTGTAGAGTTAGAACGGGAAGCAAACTCTGAAAAATGCGTCAAAACAGAGTCCCACCCGGCCTGGCCGTGTGGCACCACCTGGCCATGTGGTGTTGGTTTCGAACCTCCTTCGCACAACCGTGTGAGATTACACGGCCAGGTGGTGCGATGCCATCCCTTTCCCATACGGCCGTGTGACTTCACACGATTCGGCTATGTGGGCCTGACTCCATCCTCTGTTTTTGCCCTTCTTCACATGGTTGTGTGGTTTCACACTGGTATTTTCATACGACCGTGTGACACCACACGGTTCAACCGTGTGAAGTATTTTTATCAACTTTTTTCATTATTTTGATCTTATCTTCGCATTCGTCAATCTTAGCCGGGCATTCCAGCTGATATTTCTTCATTTTAAGCTCCGTTTCCTACAAGAATTACAAGAATACGCAGTATCATGCCCTTTTAAGGAAACCAAGTAAAAACATAGTAAATATGCATGCAAATGCATCAAATATATATTATTTTAAGCCCCAAAATGCACGTATATTTTACACACATCAAAATCCCCCAAACTTAAAGCATTGCTCGTCCTCGAGCGAATTGAGAAAAATAATATACGGGGTAAAAACGAATAAACACCCTAGAACACTATGAACATTAAATAGCATTTGACTTCATACTCAAGGAAACCATGTAATTCATCATCAAGAAGTCATTATTCATAAACTCGGCATAATTAATACTCTTTTGGATACTTGACATCGCGACTCACAAGTAAATAGTGTATCACTCTACTCTCAAAGTGTATGGATAATGTTTACGCTTAAATTCAATTCATTGAAAGTAGACCTACCATAGGCTTGCAAATCATCTTAACATCTCTACCACTTTTGTGTGCACAATCTAAGAATCAAAAAGGACTTTTACTAGGTTGTAATGTAGGCTCTTTGGTAAGGGTAGAAAAATTTGGATTAAGCGACTTGACTTGAGCAAATAGAATTTAAGCATACAGACTTGCAATTCACCAACCCAATTTCAAAATAATATCAGTTTTCTTTTTCTTTTTCTTTTTCTTTCTTTTTCATTCTCAAGCTCTCATTTGTTTCACAATTTTCAGAATTTTCTTTTGCTTTGCTCGATTTTTCTCTTCTTTTTCAGATATATATATATATATATATATATTTCTTTTTCGAGCTTCATGTATTTTTCATTTACCCAGATACTGCTCATCCCTCTTTCTTTTGCCAACTTTCTATCTTTTTTGTTTTCCATATATTTTCACCACATTTCCCCCAAACTTATTCATTTTCTGTAAGCTCAAGAAATTTCAGGGATAAAAACATGTTTAAATTTTAAAGATCAATGTGGCTCAGAATAAAAGTTTTGGCTCAAAATTGGCTAATTAGGGAATCATGAGTTTATAGGTAGGCTTTTTAGGCTAAGTAGGCTAAACAAAAATGGTCTTAGATCATTTTCAAAAATTGCACACACATATAGCTTCAATGAAGATACCAGTGCAAGTTCTAGAGTTCTATCAATCATGAATGATACACTCAAGAAAAAATAAGTCTGCACAAAAACTCACAGGCTTATTTTTCGCAATATGCTCAAATACCCAATTTTCTTAATAAATGCCAAGCAAATAAATAACTATCCTCCTAACAATTTATCACATTATTCCCACAAGTATGTTATCCCATGCCATAAAATATTCATAGTAAAATTATACGGGAGCTGTGCATAAAAACTGAATTAAAACCACACAAAAATAATTAAATGTGCTAAAGCGGTAAACGTGCTAAAATAATAAAAGAAATCAATTTTTTTTCGAAAATTTTATGAAAAGTGTTTCTACATGCAGTCCTAAATGCAATGCAAATGCAGGAAAGTACTAAATTACGCATTCTTGACAACCCCCCCAAACTTAGAATATGCTTCGTCCCGAACATATGAGGAAATTATAAAAAGAAAGAGGAATGCGCAATAAGTACTTACTTGGATTGTTTACAGCAAGAAGATGGTCGAAATTTCTTGCAGAGTTTCTGGCCCATAGTAGTGTTTAATTTTTGCCCATTTACGATGAACGTTCGACCATTCTTTGCTAATAATTCAATGGCTCATCCTGGTGATAGCACCTTTTTGATTACAAAAGGACCAGACCACCTTGATTTAAGCTTACCCAGTAATAATCTCAATCTCGAGTTATATAGCAGTACTACTTGCCCGGGTAGGAATTCTCATCTCATAATCTTTTTGTCATGCCATCTCTTTGTGCGATCTTTGTAGATTTGGGTATTTTCGTATGCATCTTGATGAAATTCCTCCAGTTCGCTTATTTGCAGTTTTCTCTTTTCGCCTACTGCAGTCATGTCGAAGTTAAGCTTTTTCAGTGCCCAAAATGCTTATGTTCTAATTCCACCGAAAGGTGGCATGATTTCCCAAAAACTAATCAATACGGGGACATATCCAGAGGTGTTTTGTATGCCATACGATAAGCCCATAAAGCATCATCGAGCTTTAAAGCCCAATCCTTTCGATTTATGCTAACCGTTTTTTTCTAAGATCTGCTTAATTTCCCTATTGGATGCCTCGGCTAGCCCATTTGACTATGGATGGTACACGGCGGTCACTTGATGTTTTACTTCGTATTTCTCCATCATATTATTGAACAATTTATTGTAGAAGTGCGACCCTCCATCACTAACTAGGGCCCGTGGTGTGCCAAACCTAGTGAAAATATTCTTTTGCAAAAATTTTAATACTATTCTGGCATCATTTGTTTTAGTAGGGATAGCTTCTACCCATTTGGATACATAATCCACTGCAAGAAGAATGTATAAGTACCCATTTGATGCTGGAAATGATCCCATGAAGTCTATACCCCAAACGTCGAATAATTCCACTTCCATAATTAGAGTTAATGGAATCTCGTGTCGCCTTGAAATGTTTCCCATACGTTGACACATATTGCACTGCAAAACAAACTTATAGCAATCTTTGAAAATAGAAGGCCAAAAGAAATCGGATTGTAATACCTTAGCCGCAGTGCGTGTTGGCCCGAAGTGGCCCCCACATGGTGATGAATGGCATTGCTCCAGAATGCTTGCCCATTGTTCTTGAGGTACGCATCTCCTAATAACTAAATCTGCACATCTCTTAAATAAAAGAGGTTCGTCCAACAGGAAATATCTCACATCATGAAGAAATTTCTTCTTAGCATGATATGTGATATCTGGTGGTAAAACCCCGCTTACTAAATAATTGACAATATCATCGTACTAGGGGATGGTTGTTTCGGCCATCAGGATTAATTCTTCTGGAAATGTTTCTTTGATTATTGTGCCCTTTGTGTTTTCCTTAGTTGTTTGTTCAAGTCATGAGAGATGATCAGCTACCATGTTCTCACACCCTTTTCTATCCCGAATTTCGATATCAAACTCTTGTAGCAGGAGTATCCATCGAATGAGCATAGGTTTGGCACCTTTCTTTGCGAATAGGTATTTGACCGCAGCGTGGTCCATATGGACTATTGTCTTTGTTCCAATCAAGTAAGCCCGAAACTTGTCAAATGCAAACACTACTGCCAGCAATTCTTTTTCAGTTGTGGTGTAATTTTGTTGTGCCGGATCCAATGTTCAACTTGCGTAGTAAATAACACGAAAAAGGTTTTTGCATTTTTGTCCTAGTGCGACCCCTACTGCATAGTCGCTTGCATCGCACCTTATCTCAAAAGGTTGACTCCAGTCCGGTGTGATCAAAATTGGTGCAGTCACCAGAGCCTTCTTCAGTGTTTCAAATATCTATACACAATCAGGGGTGAAAGCAAAAGGTACATCTTTTTCAAGTAAGTGGGAAAGGGGTTTGGTTATTTTTGAGAAATCTCTAATAAAGCGTCTATAAAAATCCGCATGTCCCAAAAAGCTCCTTACTGCTTTCTCGTTCTTTGTAGGTGGAAGTTTTTCGATTGCCACCACCTTTGCTTGGTCAACTTCTAAACATGCGGAAGAAACATGATGACCGAGTACAATGTCATCTTTTACCCTAAAATGGCATTTTTCCCAGTTTAGTACTAAGTTCGTCTCCTCGCATCTCTACAAAACAAGGGTTAGATTATGCAAGCAATGATCAAACGAACTACCAAAAACTGAGAAATCATCTATGAAAACTTCCATGATGATTTCAATCATTCCATGGAATATCGCCATCATACATCTTTGAAATATTGCAGGTGCATTACATAACCCAAATGGTAACCTACGAAATGCGAACACACCATAAGGGCATGTAAATGATGTCTTTTCTTGGTCCTCTGGAGCAATCACAATTTGATTATACCCCAAGTACCCATCCAAGAAACAATAATATTCATAACCTGCAAGGCGATCTAACATTTGATCCATAAAGGGGAGGGGAAAGTGATCTTTGCGAGTTGCGGCATTTAACTTTCGATAATCAATGCAAATACGCCATCCTGTAACAACTCTAGTAGCTAGAATTTCATTGTTTTCACTTTTTACTATCGTCATTCCTCCCTTCTTTGGTACGACTTGTACTGGACTTACCCAATTGCTGTCAGATATAGCGCAAAAAATTCTATTGTCTAACCATTTAAGTACTTCTTTCTTAACGACCTCTTGCATAATTGGATTAAGTCTTCGTTGATGTTGCACAAAAGGTTTACAATCATCTTCCATTCTTATTTTATGCTTGCAAATCGAAGGGCTTATACCTTTTAAATCAAAAATTGACCATCCAATCGCAGTTTTATGTTCCCTTAAGACATGCAGTAGTTTTTCCAATTAATATTAGTAAGAGAAGAAGAAACTATTACCAGATAGGTCTCATTGTCGCCTAAGAATGCATATCTGAGATGGTCTGGAAGATGTTTAAATTCTGGAGAGCCCGGGAGTTCGTTTATGAATTTTCAGCTGAAAACACTTGTCGCATGGTCGGGTTGTGTGAAGCCACATGGCCGTGTGGAATTGGGCTATCAAAATCTGAATGCACGGTCTGGCCGTGCGCACGGTCTGGCCATGTAGAGTCACACGGTCGTGTGACTGAAGGTCTTCGAATGCAGCGTACCGCACTGCCTGACCGTGTTGATCCACACGGCTGTGTGCGTCTGGAGGTATGCATTGCATGGCCAGGCCGTGTTGTTCCACACAGTCGTGTGGGATGTTCAGAACACCGTTTTCTTGAATTTTCTCTTCCGCTGAATCTAAGGCAAACACAAAATCGATAACCTCATTGCTAGTAACATCAAAACACATACCTTGGGATTCCACTGAGTGATTTAAGCACCATTCCAATGTCTTTCATCACAACCTGTTCAAACTCCGCTTCCATGCATGGGGTTAGCACATCAATCATGTTGCAATGTTCGACGTTTTCATGAAATTGCATAGCTTTGTAAATCAAGAATAATATGTGTTCATCATTTACTCGCAATGTTAGTTCACCTTTTTGCACATCGATTAGTGCTCTATCTGTGGCCAAGTGTGGTCTTCCCATAATTAATGGAACCTCTCGGTCTTCTTCCATCTCCAATACAATGAAGTCTGCTGGAAAGATGAATTTGTCTACCTTCTCTAACACGTCTTCAATCACCCCTTTTGGATATGTTACCGAGCGATATGCTAATTGTAGGGTAATTGTCGTAGGCTTTACTTTGCCTAATCCCAGTTTTCGAAATATTGATAACGGCATCACGTTAATGCTTGCACCTAAGTTGCATAGTGCTTTAATAAAGGTTGTTCCCCCTATTATGCATGGAATCGTGAAACTCCCGGGATCCTTGCGCTTTTGAGGTAACTTCCTTTGAATTATTGCACTACACTCCTCTGTTAGTTTCACCATTTCGTATCCCAAAATTTTTCTTTTCTTTGCCATGATATCTTTAAGAAATTTCACATAGTTTGGCATTTGTTCTAGTGCATCCGCAAAAGGTATATTGATTTGAATTTTCTTAAAAATCTCCAAAATATTTTAGAAATTGATCATCTAATTTCTTTTTCTAAAACCTTTGCGGGTAAGGGATAGGTACCTCAGTTCTTGCAATAGTTGGAGCAGATTTTACCTTTTCTTTTTCCACAGGGGGTGGCTCCACCTCCTCTGCCGTGTCCTGCTCTTCGATTGCTTCTATTTCTTGATCCATTGGCATCTTTGGAGCTTCATAACTTGTTCCACTCCTCAGACGAATGGATTGGCACTGTTCTCTCGGATCTGTCCTTAGGGCTTTCGGGAATTTGCCTTTTTGGTGTTGGCCATGTATTGATGTAGCAATCTGCCCCACCTGCTTTTCCAAAGATTTCAATCTATCATTCATGTTAGTATTTAATTGAGTTACCTGACCCTCGATTCTATCTATCTTGGCTTCATCCTGGTTTAGTTGAGCTCGAGTTTCTCCGATGAATGAAGCTAGCATCTCTTCTAGAAGATGGTTTCTGTTTCTTTGGCAACCCCGGATTATAGTGAGATTGTGTCTGACTATTTCTGTAGTTGTTATAGCCTTGCTATCCTACAAAATTTGCTTCCTCCACAACCACTACTGCCTCTCTTGAAGTTACTTGATGCATCGCATCCAGTTTCATACTTAGCATGAATATTTGTTCTGTGAGTATGGCGATCTTATCCTCATCCTGAATTTCCGCTATATGTCTATCCTCGGATCTCTCAGATGGCCATTGGTAATTGTTGTTCGCCATCTCCTCTAACATTTCTAGTGCCTCCTCGGGATATTTCCCTAGTAGTGCACCCCCATATGCAACATCTATAATTGTTCTTGTGTTTCCATTTAAACCATTATAGAAGTACTGAACCTGTTGATAGTCGAGATATCCGTGTTGAGAGCACTTTCTTAACAATTCCGTGAATCTATCCCATTCTTCATATAGTGGCTCAACATCTAATTACCTAAACTGGGCGATCTCAGATTTCAATTGCAATGTCTTACTGGAGGGAAATTATTTGGCTAGAAACTACTGACTTAGTTCTGCCCAATTTGCGGCTGGAGGTGTTAAAGAGCATAACCATCCCTTAGCCTTATCGTGTAGAGAGAATGCAAAAAGGCGGCATCGAAAGGTATCCTCAAAAACCCCATTCATAACAGTATCGCAAATTTCTAAAAAGTGCGCCAGATGTGCATTTGGATCCTCAACGGCTCTACCCCCAAACTGATTTTGTGACACCATCTGGATTAATGCTGGTTTTAGTTCAAAATTGTTTGCATTGATCGGCAGACGGGCCACACCTCCATAAGTTTGACTTACCTCCGGCTGGAAGTAGTCCCTAACTGCCCTTATTGCAGGTCTTTCCACAATTCGGTCCTAGACGCCGGCCCCTGGTGGGCGCTCCTCATTGTTTCTGTTGTCCACTGCGTTCGGATTTGTCCCATCCGCCATTTCTTTGGCTCTTTTCCTTAGCTGCTTCGTTGTCTTATCGATTTCCAAATCAATGGGTATTGGTTGGGTCGATCTAGAACGCATGATCATGCACTATCTGCACTTAACAAACACAATGTTAGAACCGAATAAAACAAAAATAAAAAAATTAATTTCGAAAATAATTTCGAATTTGAAAAAATAAACATATGCTTCAATTAAGATTGAACTACTTATTATTATATCTAAGTATAATCTAATCAATCCGCCGGCAACGGCGCCAAAAACTTGTTCGCCAAAAATATTTTAGTTCATACAACTGCAAGTGTACAGTGTAGTTTATAGAATAATAGCAAGCAAGGTTGTATTCCTCAAGGATTGATATCCGAAACACTTACGGCATGATTGGTATGAATGAATGAAATTAGGTTGGAATGGAATGAATTTAGGAATGGAATAACATTAGGAATAGAATGATGTAGTATTACTATTCTTATGATTGGTATGTACAAGGAATGGAGGAATGAATGGATGACGATTTTTTACTTGATTTAAATATCTTGATTAGTAATTATAAATTAATGATAGTAATTAGGAAAAATAATTTTAAAGTATCAATTTCTCTTAAATAAGATTTTTTAAATAAAATTTATTAAATATGTTATTCGTAAATTGATATAAAATTATTTTAATGTGTGCTAAATAATATAATATATATATATATAAATTTATATCTATGATATCAAAAATATTTTATATAATATTGTTTAGGGATAATTACAAAAACACCCCTGAGATTTGGGCTAATTATAAAAAAATTCAGAGATGTTTTAAAATTACAAAAAAAAAAAACCATCAGGTTTGATTATGTGTTAAATTTAAGGGGGTAACTATAGTATTTTTATAAATATCAGGGGGTTTTGATATTTTTTTTGTTTATGAAGTGGAAAAATGTAAGACAGAATCAAACCTCAAGGGGTTTTTTGTAATTTTGAAAAATCTCTGGGTTTTTATGTAATAATCCCAAACCTCATGGGTATTTTTGTAATTATCTCTATTTTTTATATCAAAATATAGAAAATCAACAAGAGAATTCTATATCAAAGTTTTGATTTAACTATTGAAATATTGATATAAATTGACTATGATTTATTAAAATATTAAATATAACTTATATATAAATTATAAATAATTGTTTTTATTTATAACACTACTTTTCGAAAATATAGATTATATCTAACATTTAGTCATTTATAGAAAGATAATTTTATTAAAAATAAAATTTAAGTCATTCTTGATGATTGAGAATAGTTAAACCCATGGGGGAGAGGAGGAATGGTCATTCCCTTACTTTTGGGAATAGGGATTCCCATGGGAATGAGTATTCTCATTACTAAAGCATACCAAGCATGTGAATGGGAATGAAACAAGGGATGCTCATTCCATTCCTACCCCATTCTCACATACCAATCATGACGTTAAGCTATAATAACATTGTATTCTAATTTTATTGAAGCGACCGAAAAATCATGTTTTAATAATAGAAATCGAAAATAAAAGAAAAACAAAAATAAATTTACGAACCCCACAAGCGATAAATAAACAGTTGATTAATAACAATTGTAGGTCTCCCGACTCGTTACAATTATTACTAACTCCCAAAAGATTTATGAATTGAATGACTCCCCACAAACAGTTGTAGGTCTCCCAACTCGTTACATCAATTTATGTCTGAATTCGATTTCCGTCTTTGTTAGAGCTCCTCTTCCGAATTTTGCACTAACAAATATGCCATGATAATTATTGATCAGATAAAAAGCAATTAAAAATAAGCAGTCGAATTCATAAAATAGAAAGCATGAATTAATTAAGAAAATAAATAATCATATTTAACATGAATCCACAGTTTCGATTATGCCCCTAAGATCCGAAAGATATGCCAAACATTGATTACAAATTCATAGACAAATTCGAATCAACATTAAGACATTGTTTAAGCACAGACAAGAGTTCTTAGACAGAAACAAAACCCCTTCTTGTCAGGATGGATTCCCCTCCCAAGACTTTGAAGCTCTTGTGCTCCCGTAGATGCGAAAGCCTTGTGGTGTTCTTCGCGACCTAGCCTTCTTTGCTCTTAAGATCCTCGATTCTTGCGTTCCTGTGTTATTTGATGTGTTTTCTCTATATGAACTTGTATAATTTCATGCAAGTCTTGGGTCCCTTTTATAGATGCTTGGAGAGTTGGAACGGGAAGCAAACTCTGAGAAACGCATCGAAACAGAGTCCCACACGGCCGTGTGGTGTTGGTTTCAGACCTCCTTCGCACAAAAGTGTGATATTACATGGCCAGGTGGTGCGATGCCATCCCTTTCCCACACGGCCGTGTGACTTCACATGGTCCGGCCGTGTGGGCCTGACTCTATCCTCTGTTTTTTCCCTTCTTCACATGGTTGTGTTGTTTCACACCGGTATTTTCACACGGTTGTGTGCACCACACGGTCCGACCGTATGAAGTGTTTGTGTCCACGTTTTTCGTTGTTTTGATATTCTCTTCGCATTCGTCAATCTTAGCCGGGCATTCCAACTGATATTTCTTCATTTTAAGCTCCATATTCTGCAAGAATTACAAGAATACGCAGTATCATGCCCTTTTAAGGAAACCAAGTAAAAACATAGTAAATATGCTTGCAATGCATCAAATATATATCATTTGAAGCCCCAAAATGCACGTATATTTTACACACATCATGTATCCATGAGCAAAATCATACTCAAGATATTTTCCTCGTGGATCATATAGAATGAGTTTTGTTCTCACCTTGTAGCTCTTCATCAGACTCAGGTTTTTCAATAACAAAATAATCACTAGAACTCAAAGAACTGGTCTATGTCATCAACATCAGGGATTTCTTCATCACGAGGGTTAGATGATCCTCCTCCTTGAGGTACAAAAGGGTTAGAATAAGGCCCTGCTTCACTTTTAATTGGGTTTCTGCCTTCTTCACCCTGCGATGTGTTTCTGGGTACCTCAACTAAATTAGCTTCATCGATAGTAGCTGTGTTAGCCTACTCAGATGATTGTGCCTCAGCTGTCTTAACAGCTTCCTCGATGACAATAGAGTTTCCCTCTTCATTTTGGGAAATTCTTTTAGCATCAGCTGTGTTAACAACTTCACCTTCTTTAGAAAATATGAGCTTGGAAGGAGGATCAAGGAGTACGAATCCATACTGAGCAAAAGTTGACTCATCTCCCTAAGTTGTTGGTTTTTCTTCATCATGGCTTAACTCGACTGGATCATCAACCTCTATCTTCTTAGACGAGTCATTGTCAGCTCTTTCTAATTCAGCTACCTCGAACCCATATGCATCAAAATCAGATGTTTTTGACCCATCTATATTCTCTGTCTCAGTTGTCCCATCCTCATCAACCTGCATGGGTTCCATAGGAGGTTCGACTATCTCAGTACCCAAACATGCACTTCCATCACAATACCGTCATCTCTTTCAAAAACTAAAAGCTCTTCTGACTCAGCTAGGTTTGGCTCAACTGTCCCCCTATCTGCTGTTGAGATGACACTTCTTCAATTGCTTCATTTCTTCCAAAGGGGTTCAAATCAGTTATAACATGTCCTTCAATTGTTTCAGTCTCTACTGTCTCAACAACAGTCTTCTCAATGACATCAGTCTGCTCAACGACCTCTTTTCTGTTGTCCCAACAACAGTCTACTGATTTTCTTGACCTGATTCAACTGATTGACTCTGAACTAATTCTAACTCAGCTTCTGGAAAGCTGACTTCTGTCCCCAAATGATTTGAGGCGAGAGTGTTGTCTCCTTTTTCACCAGCACCATCTTTCTTATCATCATCTCTACATGAACTACTGAAACAATTACAGTCTCATCCTTTGTGGCCTCAGCCATGTTTCATCTAAATTGAGTTTCCATTTCTTCCACAGTCTCTACCATGGTAACAATGTCTTTTTCAACAACTAGAGATGGAAGAGAATCAATTTGTTCTGAAAGCTCAGTTGTCTCCCCCATAACATTTCCAATGATCATGGTAGGGGATGATGGTTTCCCATTCCCATCAAAGTCTCTTCCTTTAGCCATCTCCATTGACTCCCTAAGGGCAACAACCATTTGTTCATCTTTAATCCTCTGCAACTCTTTCTCATCCTCTGAAAACTGAACAGTTATTCCCAGAATGCAGTCATGGGAATCAACTGGAAGCTTTCCCTTCTCTTATTCCAACCTCATCTCCTATTGTATAATACGAAATATGAAGTTATGGTCCAGGGCTTGCATCATGGATGGGCCATTAAGGAAAACAAACACCCATTATTCTTCCCAATCATCTCAGGGCGTTGAAATTGAAGTATGCTCTTACTGAGTTTCTACATATTCTATTCAACTATCCTTTTCATTTCTTATGTATATAGAGGGGAGTCAGCTTCTAAGAGTGTCGTGGAGTGAACTGGCAATACTTCTTCGTATATGGAAACTTGGCCAACACCTTCAGGCCTTGCCTTTATAGTTATTTCACTTACCACTTCTACAGTTGTTCCTCAATGTTTACAACAGCTGCTTCATCACTCTTCTCAATAATTGTGTCTATGAAAGATCTCTTGGCTAGTGTGGATGGTTATACTCAACTACGTTATACCTTTTATCAAGCTAAACCGGTGAGGGGTTAGCCATGTTAGTCTCTGCTACCACTACATACTCGTCTGGCTCATCCATTAGATGATTCTTCGGAAGAGTCTTCTGCTTCTTAGGAGCAGTCGCCTCGCAAGGAACAATTGTCCTTCTCTTCTTTGTTAATGGGGCAGCCTTAGCTAGCTGGCTCTCAGTTGTTTCCCCCATAAGCTCCTTTCTTTTTTGCATGAGCCTGCTTCTGAGCAGCTGAGAGATTACCTATATACAATCTCTTGTTCACATGGAAAGACTTCTCTTTCCTCAAGGGCAATCTCTTTTTCTCCAACAATTATCCAATTACCAAACCATACCCTAAAGTGTTTTTGAACTTGCCATCAACTACCTCGTAGTTGAGCATATTTTGATAGATATTGCCAAAAATAAACTCGCTCCAATTTACTTCCAACTCATCCATGATAACAAACATCGCCATCAATTGGCTGTTGACAGCTAATTGTAGGAGCCAAATTTGATGTTTATGCACTTTGACACTATATCCATCAGCTTGTGGTACTCTCGTTAACCACAATTTTAACCCTGGATAGGTTTTGGTTATACTTCTCCGCCTCGATTACAATTTCCCTCCGATTCTTCAACAAGTCAAACTCATAATCTTTCAGCTCGCTCAACCCTAAGCTGGGAAAACCCATCAGCTTACTCAGGTCATCAGCTAACGTGATAACTGATTTCCTATTCAACTGAAAAATGAATACCATCATCATGAATGGAGTCATCCACATAGAATATATCCACCTCTTCAAGGTAAGTCTGTGGCATCTCCAAGGTGAGAAAGTCTAGCAGCCTGGAATGTTGAGGGCATAAGGTGATCTTCTGTGCCCTAACTTTATCAAATGAGTGCTTCACCAAGCCCTCAGTGTCGATTATTGTTCCAAAGTAGATTTCTTGGATAGCTTTGTGAAATCCAAAGCTTGGTATGCATCAACAATGGAGGATTTATTTTAGGTGCCATCATGAATCGTAAGTGTTTGAAAAAAAATAGAACTTTTGAAGAGAGAATTTCTTGGGAGTTTTTTGCGAGAGAGAATGTATGCATAGAGAGAAAATAAAGATAACCCATTTATATATAATATGAAAAGAAATGATAAAAAAAAATTCAATTTGAATTTTGAATGAAAGTAAGATATAATCTTGCAATTTGCGTTTTAGGACATTAAATGCATATCATCATTTATGGCCAATCATTTGTAACATGGTACTGTTGGCTTGCAACTTTAGGTTAGGATAACTGTAGGGCATTAAATGATGTTGGCGTACTGATGAAAAATATTTCCACTCAATTAAATATTTCATCGTTTTGTCCTTTAGGCCTTTAATATGTTTGTTGATGTCTCTTGGCTAATAGAGACTCCTATGCACATTCAGTCAACTAAAACTTGACTTAGCTGTTCAGATGACTTCACTCTACTGATTTATCAAATATGTTGTTTCTACTCGACTGAAACAGAGAAACTCTCCTGAAACCATTTTCGTCATACTTTACAACTCTAAAGATCTCAGCTCTATTAAGCCAAGTTCATTCTTCAACTCCTCAAACCTTTATTCACAAAGGGATATTTTAAATATATTTGCTAATGGCTTCTCCGTAGACACATATTCCAACTTGATGTCTTTTATTTTCAACATGATCTCTAACAAAATGATATATGATATCAATATACTTTGTTCTTGAGTGCAATACAGGATTTTGAGTGATGACAATTGCACATTGTCACATATAATTGGGATCTCATTTTCTTCAATATCATAATCCTTCAGCAGTTGTCTTATCCATAGAACTTGTGCACAAGAGCTTCCAACAATAAAATAATCTGCCTCAGCTGTAGATGTAGCTATTGGGTTCTGTTTTTTGCTGAATCAAGAAACTAATCTATTTCCAAGCAATTGACATGTACCTAAAGTACTTTTCTTGTCAACTCCACATCCAATATAGTCTAAGTTTGAGTAGCCCATATGCTTGAAACCACCTTCCTTGTGACACCATAATCCAACTTCTTGGTTTCCTTTCAGATATCTCAGAATCTTCTTAGAAGAAGTCAAATGACTTTTGGTGCAGACTGAAATATTTCACAGACACCTATTGCAAAGGTGAAGTCAGGTCTGCTGGCAGTCAAATAAAATAATAATCCAATGATTGCTCTTTATCTTATTTGATAAACTGATTTTCCTTTAGTATTAAGATCTATTTTTATGGAAGTATTCATAGATACCTTAACAAGTGGATTCTCTTCCATGTCAAATTTTTTCATCAAATCTCTTGTATATTTGGTTTGGCAGATCAATGTTCCATACTTCATTTGCTTCACTTGACGTCCAAGGAAGAAAGTTAATTCTCCAATCACACCCATCTCAAATTTTCCTCGTGTTAGCTTTGATAATTTCACATAAATCTTTGTTTGTAGATCCAAAGATGATATCATCCACATAGATTTGCACAGGCAGAATACTCTCTCCATCTTGGATTCTAAATAAGGTTCTATCAACCTTTCCTTTCGAAACCATGTATATGAGAAAATGTGACAACATATCATACCAAGCTCTAGGAGCCTGCTTCAGTCTATAAAGTGCGTTCTTTAGTTTATACACTTTACCTCCTATAGTCTTTTGCTCAAATTCTGGAGGTTGTTCAACATAGACTTCTTCCTCTAGTAATCTATTTAGAAATGTATTTTTCACATCCATTTAATAGATTTTGAAATTCTTGTGAGTAGTATAAGCTAGAAAGATCTTTATAGCTTCAAGTCTTGCAACTGGAGAAAAATTTCATCAAAATCTATATATTCTTTTTGGCAATATCCTTTGGGTACCAATCTTGCTTTGTTTCTAATAATTGTGATTTCTTCATTCATCTTGTTTGCGAACACCCATTTTGTTCCAATGACATGCTGATGGGCAGATCTTTGAACCAATTACCATAATTTATTCCTTTCAAACTGATTCTGCTCTTCTTGCATAACTAGATTCCAGTAAGTCTCTTCAAGAGATTTCGACATATCTTTTGGGACAATTTGAGAGATGAAGCATGCAAACATATCTTCATGTTGAACTCTTGATCTTGTTCTTACTTCTTCTATAACATTTTCAATAATCAGTTCAGGTGGATGGTCTCTCAGTAATCTAGCATCATGTTGGAGTAAGTCAACTGGGTTGATTTGTTTTCTAGCTAACTTGTCTTGAGCATTGACTTCTTGATCATCTGTGTTCAATTGTATTTTTTCCAGCTCTCTCTGAGATTCAACTAACTTGTCCTCATCAAGATCGAGTCTTCTGGGAGTTGTCTCAGTATATGGACTCTACTGAGAAGTTGGCTGATTCTGCCCCTCAACTAATTCATCAATATCTTCAGCACTGATGTTGGGTTCATGAAATACAACATGAATTGACTCTTCTGCGACCATAGTTCTTTTGTTCAGTACTCTATAGACTTTGGTCTTAGATGAGTATCCAAGAAATATTCTCTCATGTGCTTTAGCATCAAAAGCCTTCAAATTATCCTTTCCATTGTTGTGAATAAAACACTTTTGCAACATTAGGCTTTCTTCCTGTCCAAATTCCATGGGGGGTTTTGGACAGTTACCTATTTATCATGCATCTATTTTGAGTGTAGCAAGTTGTATTAATGGCTTCAGCCCAAAATATCTTAGGCAGTCCAACTTCAGCTGACATGGTCCTTGCAGCTTCCTTAAGAGTTATGTTTCTTCTTTCAGCTACTTCATTCTGTTGTGGATTCCTTGCAATTGATAATTCATGAGCAATTCCATTTTCAACACAATACTGAGACATAATCCCATTGACAACTCAGTTCCTCTGTCTGATCTTATCTTGATAATGGAGTAACTCTTTTCATTTTGAACTCTTTTCATCAACTAAGATAACCTCTGTAGGGTTTCCTTCTTTTTACACATAAAAATTATCTATATATATCTTGAATAATCATCTACAACTACTAAGGTGTACTTATTTCCACTTATACTTGCTAGCTAAACTGGTCCAAACAAGTCCATGTGCAGCAAATGCAAAACCCTTGTTGATGAAGGATTTGTCTTTTCCTTGGAATGAAGATTTACTCTGCTTTCCTTTCTGACATGCATCAAAAATGCTTTCTTTATTGTAGACTGAATCTGGTAATCCTTCAACCAGATGACTTCTTGCTAGCTTGTTGATTATCTTGAAATTCAGATGACAACTTTTTTTGCCACAACCTACTTGTTTCAGTTGTGCTTTTTGCTAGCAGATATGTACTTGGAGTTGCAGTAGACCAATCTACGACATACATATTCTTTTTCCTTATGCCTGAAAGAACCACCTCATTGGTGTCTGTATCTTTTCCCATATTCAAGCCAACATTATATCTTTTGTCACAAATTTGGTTGAAGCATAATAGATTGAAATTTAGTCCTTCCACATAGATAACATCCCTGATTTTCAACCCATTTTTCTTGATTGATCCAGTGTCTTTGATTTTCCCTAGAGCTTCATTTTCTCCAAATATAACTCTAGCTCATCTTTCTTCTTTGAAGTTTGATAAGTTGCTTTTATCTCTAGTCAAATGCCTAGAGCAACCACCGTCCACGTACCAGGTTCCTTGACACTCACCGCCCGAACTGCATCAAAGAAATCAAGCTTTAAATACACATACATGTGTGGCAGCCACTGTCCACATACCAGGTTCCTTGACACTCAGCTGTCTTGTGAACCTGCATCAACGAAATCAAGCTTTAGGTACGCATACCTGTGTGGGTCCAGAGGGGATAACACTATATGGTGATCCAACCAACCTATAGCCGAATAATCTGACTCTGAGAAGTTGTCACCTTTTAGTTCTATAATCATAATGAATACTTGCAAATTGCTTAGGTGTTTTAGCAACATACAGTTGTCTCTTTTGTCTGTATGTGTGAGTGTGCATGTATTATTTACATTCTTGTGATAGTAAAGAAACCGTTCTTTGGATATATGTGCATCATCCCTTTATGCATTGTATCTAGGTGCATATGTGTGATGTTGTTCATACCTAGGGAATGATTTAAATTGCCTTTTAGGCCTTTTCCATTGGGGCCTACTTCCCTTAGGAATTTGCTGATATTTCATGGGAGAATTCCAATTAGCTTGTGTTCTTCTACCATTCCCCTCATTTGCTTTGATTCTACGAAACTTTTGGGGCTTTTGGAATATCCGCATTTTCTTTACAGAATATTTTTATGTTTGGAGTCCATTTGGTTGACTCTTCGAATTATGTTTTAGCGATCTTACCGGGATTGTCTTTGGTTCCTTTCCTTTATCTTTATATCAAAGGCCATCATGTGTGTGAGCTTTGTAGTATGTGGTGCAACATATGGTGTCTTAGACTTTTTGTTACCTTCATTTCTTGAGGAGCCTTTTTCTAAGATCACTCTAGGAACCTGTGTTTTTACAAAGGAGTTAAAGCCTAGTCCAGCTTTGTCTCCTATTTCCTTTTGTATGTCATCATTTCATTCAATGTTTTAGATGATTTGCTAAGTGATGCAATAAAACTTTCAAGTTTCTACTCTCTCTTTTCTCTAGCAGTGCACTCAGCTTTGATGAGCTCATTTTCAGCCTTCAACTTTTTATTCTCATCAGCTATGTGACTTAGAGAACCCAGCTCTTTAGTCAGCTGTGAGTTTTTGCTTTTGAGTTGGCTGTTTTCCTCAATTAAAAGTGTGTGTGAGGTTTCATGTACTCAAAGTCTTTGATCATTTTACCCAATGAATCTTAAATATCTGTGGATGACGATGTGTTTGTTCCATGATTAGTATCATCACAATATAAATCAAATGAGTTACAAAATTACCTCATCTTCATCTTATTTAGCCATAAGACAAATAAATGCATCTTCCTTTGTGCCAGATAAGTAGTTAGCTTCACTATTATCTGACTCTTCTACTTCTTTGCCTTTTGTAGCTTCTGTTTCAGCAACCATAGTTTTCTATCTTTCTTTCCTTCTTTCACTAGAGATCTTATTTTCTTCTTTATTTCTATATTTGTTGATTGGTGGATAAGGGCAGTCAACTGCAGAATGACTTGGTTGTCTGCAGTTCTAGCACAAGTCTTCATCTTTCTTTTTCATTCTCTTATGAGCTCTTTCTTCTTTCCCTTTAACTGGAGCTAAATGTCATATGGAAAATTCACCCTTGTTCATTTGATAGTTCTTTTTGAAGATCTTGTTGAATCTTTCACCATCAAGGTTATTTCCTCTTTGCCAATGATGCCCTTTGACTCTACTGATTTTGACTCACATGCTACCAAAGTAGCAGTCTTAGGCGCAACAATCTCATCCAGTTCTTTCCTTTTGAGCTGAATTCATAAGCTTTCAAATCCAAGAACAACTCATGATTAGACATTCTCGTGAGGTTGAGTGCCTCATTACCACGACTTTCATTTCCCACTCAGCTGGTAAAGCTATGAGAATCTTCATACATATTTTCTTATGTGTATATTCCTTTCTTAAGGCTGATAAATGATAACTCATGGGTTATTTTTGCAAATCTGGCATTCAATTTGTCTGATGATTCTTCTGTCATCAATTTGAAGTTTTCAAACTTCTGAACTGTCACTGTGAGCTTATTTTGTTTTATCTGCTCAGTTCCTTCACAGATGAGAGTCAACTTATCCCAAATCTCATTTGATGTTTTATAGGATTTGACCTTGTTAAACATAGCTTTATCCAGGGTCTTGTATAGAATATCCTTGGAAACATTATCCATGTTTTTCCTCTTCCAATCTTCATTTATCCATTCATTTATGGGCTTGTGTACTTCAACTGCACCCTATTCACCTGCAACAGTAGCTCTTGTAGCAGTTGTATTTATCTTTTTATTCTTTATGGGGCCATCTTCGATGACAAACCACATCTCGTCATGTATAGCAAAAAGATGTGCTTGCACGCATAGTTTCCAGTCATTAAAGTCCTCCATAGTAAACATATGATTGCGAGTTAGATTTGCTTCTATTTTAGTCTTTTTAAAACTCAAAAACTGACTATGTTGATAGTTTTGAAAAAAGAGATCTAGTTTAGTAATTAGTGCAGAAGGTTCTTTGAACCAACCAATCTGATACCACTTGTATGTTCCAAGGGGTGTCAAGGTATAATCTAGAAGGAGAGGGTTGAATAAACTTTACAATTTTTCGATTTTTCATAGTCAGAGTTAGAAAATGGTTAATTCCTTATGACAACTAAGTTTATATTAGGGATGGCAACGGGGCGGGTTTGGCCAAGCACGGGACCTACCCCGCCAAGAAAAATCAAGACCCGGGATCTGCCTCGCTCCGCCTCAAGACCCGCCCCGCTCTAAAACCCGCCAGGGCAGGTCTAGCGGGCCAATATTTTTTAATTGAAATAAAATATTTTTTTGGTATTCCAAATTTTTGAAAGCAATCCAATGCAAATAGGTCAAAAAAACATATTTTTATGAAACTTATTATAATTACATTTACAACTATTTAGCTACTATTAGGATTTTTTTTTAAAAAAATACTACTATTTGGATTTTGCAATAGTACTCAAATAATAATCAAAATAAATATTCAAAGTACAATATCGCATTAATATTTTTTAAAAAATGAGTTATAATATTACAAGATTTTATAGTAGTAAAATTAAAATCAATATAACACTGAAATATAAAAGTAAAAAATAGAAAATATCTAAATATATATTAAAAAAATATAATAAATATTAATGTGGCGGGGCAGGTCCAAGGCGGGTCCTATTGAACCCGGGACCCACCCCGGACCCCGGACCGGGCGGGTTTTGTATTTTTAGACCCGGGACCCGTCCTGGCGGGGGGGGGGAGGTTTGATGCGGTGATCCCCGTTTCATCTAATCGGGGGTAGGGACAGGGACGGGGATCGGACGGTGGATATAAATCCCATCCCCATCCCATCCCCGGTTTCAAAAAAGCAGGGAATCCCCATCCCCGCTCTCATCCCCGAATTAATCGGGGATTTTCCATCCCAATTTATTCGGGTACAACGGGGATGGTTTCCCGCGAGGATTTTGCCATCCCTATGTGATGATGACCTACATTATGGACCCGTATTCCCAGATTTACATCAGGGAGATTGTGAGGCTACACGGTGTTCCAGTTTCAATAGTGTCAGATAAAGACACAAGAGTTACTTCAAAATTTTGGAGAAGTTTACAATTAACAATGGGAACTAAATTGAAATTTAGTACTGCATATCATCCACAAACCACTACAACATAAATGACATTAGGCAACACTCAAAAAATGTTACCTAATGGCCATAAAATGTTACTATAGACAATAGGTAGCACTTTTGTGGCGCTGCACTTGCCCGTGCTACCTATAGTCTAAGGTATCACTTTTATTAGCTTTTAGTAACACGTTTTCTAAGTGTTACATTAAGTTTTCTATTGGTTACACTTTGAAGCAATATTTCTAAAGTGTTACATATGAATCTTATGTAACACTTTTTTGTAACACTTTTTATATTTGTAACACTTTTAAAAAAATAATTCTAAAGTGTTACATATGAATCTTATATAACACTTTTTTTGTAGCACTTCGTAAAAATACTATTTTTTGCCACCAAGTAGATTCGAACCCACGACCTGTTATGTATGGAAGTGACAATTTGCCACTAAGCTAAGTTGATTCTTATACAACTTTTGCTTTATTTTATATATATATACACACACACACACACACACACACACATATATATATATATTATATGTATATATAATATATTTTATATAATAAAGATTATATTTTATAATATATGTATTAAATTATATTATACACTGTATATATCAAATTTTATATTGTATAATATATAGTTTGAAAATCATATTATATTATATATTAAAGGACACAACAAATTAAAAATATCAAAAATATATAAAATAAATTTATCGACTGATAAATATTCAACTGGTAAAAATAAAAAAATATATAAAAATATAAAATTAATTTACCGACAGATAAAAAAGTTCTAACGGTAAAAAAAATAAATAATAAAGAAAATAACAAAAAAATATTTACTAACGGAAAAAATTCCTAAGTAATTACCGACAACATCAATTTTTATTGGTAATTTTTTTTAAAAAAGTAAAAAAAATATAAAAAAAAGGTTAACGATGAAATTGGTCTCCGTTAGTAAAATTTAAAAAATAAATAATAATAATAATAAAATATATACATGCGCATTTTCTGTCGGTATTAAGACGGAATTAATTGCCTTCGTAAAAAATAAAAAAATAAAAGCAAAACTAAAATACTTTGTAAAAAGAAAACAAAAAATCAGTTAAAAAAACAGAGTACATGATGTCTACAATTTTTAGGTTTGGTGACATCAATTAATTAAATAAATCTTTGACATGATTTAATGATAGTTATATAATTTTGTGTTACTAAAATATAGCTTAAAAAGTGTTACAATCAATAAAATATAGTGTTGACAAGAGTGCTTCTTAAATAAAGTGATACCTATTTGCGTTACAAAAGAAAAAACAAAAACAAAGTGATATTTAAAAAGTGTTACTTATATAAAAGTGTTACATATAAGCGTTACATATTGATAAAAGTGTTACCTATTTGCGTTACAAAAGAAATAACAAAAAAAAAGTGATACTTAAAAGTATTACTTATATAAAAGTGTTACGTATAAGTGTTACATATTAATAAAGTGCTACAAAAGTGTTACATAAATATTGTAATGTAAAAAGTGTTACAAACATGTGTTACATATGTACCTTATATAAAAAGTGCTAAAAGATTTGTGTTACCTAATGTCATTTATGTTGTAGTGAACAGATGGTCAATCTGAAAGGACCATCAAGATTCTGGATGACATGCTACGAGCACGTGTCTAGGATTTTGGAGGAAGTTGGGAAATATACTTGCTATTAGTAGAATTCACCTACAATAATAGTCATCAGACAACGATTGGAATTGCTACCTATGATGAATTGTATGGGAGAAGGTGTAGATTGCCAATATATTGGGATGAAGTTGGTGAAAGAAAAATTTTGGGACCAGAGATCATGGAACAAACGGTGAAGGTTATTGAAAAGATCAAAGAAAGGATTGTTGACGTGCGTTTTGGTCAACAAGCGTAAATATGTAAAAGATTTAACACGTGGAAATGAAAACGTATAACGTATGTTTATTTCGGCTAATTATGCCTTTTTTGTATTTTGCCGTTATTGGGGTCGGTCTTTCTTATCATTTGTTACTATTTGCCCTCCCCTTGTTTTTCTCCTTTTGGACTCTTTATACCCCTTTGAGTAAGTGGGTTTACAATAGTCATCTTTGCACTAACTATTCATTAATTAATAAAATAGTCAAAACACGACACATGTCCTCTATAGTTGTGCATGATAGCCAAAGTTTGCCACTTGTCGACTTCTCTTCATAATCCTCGACATGTGGCGCTTTTACGATACCAATAAAGTGTTAAGTATGGGCATGTGTTTATTTTTACGAAGCTATCGCGCGTGCGTTTCATCTTGAAATTTGGGCTCGGGGCTCGGTGAGCCGTGTTGCGGTTGGGCTTGGTAGCGGCTCGGTAGCGGTTGGGCTCGGAGTGGGCGAGCCTAATTAAAACGTGTTGTCGTACATCATTGTTGACGCGTCACCCGCAGTCGCCTATTCGGATATGTGTCGAAATGACGTGGATTAATTTTTCACAAATCATCAAAGGCCCCAAGTTTGATTCCGAGAGAAGAATTTACGAGGTCGGAGTTAAACTTTAATGCTAATGATGAACATTTAATGGGGAAACGGATTTCTCAAAGGTTTTGTTCTTTCCTGGCACTGTCGCGTAGCAATTAATGCTTGAAACGGCGCATTAATTGGGTTGCCATAATAACGATACGTGGCATCTTGTGCTTGGACCAATCTTGCGGGGAACCGAAAAGGTACATCGATTCATATGGTGTGGACGCGACGTTTTTGACATGTTTGGCGGCTTTTGAGTTTTTAAAAGACGCGTTCTGCTTTCGAATAATCGTCGCGCTATCGAGGAACCCTATCTATAAATACCTTCGTTTCCCTTCATCGTTCACTTTCGCAACCATTAACCTTTGAGCTAAAGCAAGTAGAACCGAGCGGAAATTTCGGTTGGCTTTCCAAGTTCGAGACTTCAAACTTAGGTATTTTTCCAAATACTCTCCCTTTACCTATAAATGTCTTCTTTTGAGGATAGTAGGAGTCGTAGTTATAGTGTAGAGGTTGAAATCGAAGATCCCCCTCTCGAACCTTTCTTTTTTCTCACCAAAGACGACCATCACCGCCTCATAGTCCGAGCGTCATTCAAATATCTTCTCCAGACTCTTATCGAGGTGGAACGTCTTTAGAGCGGGCGAATTTTCGATCCAACGCCCGGGACAATTTTCGAAGAAGGAACGGTGTTACAAGAGAGTTCGTGAAGAATCACCGAGTGTTGATTTTAGACATTAAAAAAGAAGAAAATATGGATCCATTAGAGCCGGAGCGTGATAACGTAGAACGGGTAGATGAACCATCCGGCGATTCAAGGCGGAAAGGCCGCTAGGGCCCATAGGCCATCGTAATGGCGGCCGGACGGAGGAGGCCCTCGTCTCCGTGTCGAGCCTCGGTGGACGCCGAGTGATATAAACGATATCCCGAGCATGTTAATGATTCGGGAGGTGGATGAGTTCCGGAGATACCGTATTCCAAGTGGTATCGATTTTTGGGTGCCTGGACGGCAAAGTTCCCGGTAGACCCACCAAAATGGTTTGCATAGCCGTATTTGCCCCGACCTTTTATACGGTTTGAGGTTTCCACTACCGGCTTTCCTTACGCGGTGGTTTTGTAAGTGGGGCATGCATCCGCCCAGTGCACCCGATTTCTTAGGGGCAGATCATCGGCCTCCCGGTGATGTTTCACCGAAAAGTATCCTCGCCCCAAATTTAAGGAGATGAACGAGCTCTTTGTATGGCGGCGACTCCTTCCTCTCGGGGCCAATGCAGGTGGTATTATGTACAAACCCGATCGGGGTACCCGACGGTTTAGTAGAAGGTCTCCTTCTTCTCTCGGAAGGAGTGGAAGGATAAATGGTTTTGGGTGGGCGGCGAGTGGCAAGCTCGCGTGGGAGATGGAGAGAGGGAGACCGTTCTTCATCCTCCATCAAATTTTGTTTTTGGTTATAGTAAGTCTTACCTTTTTCCTTCCTCTCGCTTTTTCTTGTTTATTATTTCCTTTCGTAATTGTCTTTTCTTTTCATCTTTATAGGGAACCAAGGCGTCGAGGGCCTCTGTCGGTCACCTTTGTTCGGAGGGTGGAAAACATCAAAGGCGGATTGAGAGGTTGGCTACCGAGGCCAACTTAGCCGCGGTGGTTTGAGGCTGCTTTGCCCGCCGATTTTCGGGGCGAGGTGGTCGAGCGGGAGGTAGAGGTTGAGAGAGAGCCTCAACCGAACCCTCCCGGCAATGAAGAAGTACGGCCCCATTCTCCGGGAGCAATAAATAAGCTACGCCGTCCCCTGCGATGGCCAACAGTTCATCCGCACTGTAGGGCCAACACGAGACTCGAGCGCGAGTGCGGCGGCCGTCCGAGGTAAACACTTATGTTTTTAACATTTCCTTTTGAAACATCTTTGTTTTCTTTTGATCTTCCGATGGTTGCTTTGCGCGGGCGTGGCTTGGACTTGCGTGCACGTCTTCGCAGCGTGAGGAACACGGCCGCGCGGCGAACTCGGGAAGGCTGCGCGATCAACCCACGATGTGGAGGCGGCTCGGAGAGAAGATATCCGGGCCGTAAACGCTGGCGACGGGGCCGGTGCGGAAGTTTCCCTCCTCTTGAGAGGAGAAGAGGAGGAATTGTGATGGAGGAGCCGATCAAACCGAAGGGGTTGGTCGAACGGTACCGAACATCCCGATAAGAGGGAGGTCCACAGACTTTTTCGGATGACCTCGGGAGGAAGGTCACTTCATCCCTCCAAGTCAAGTGAGGGATGAATATTGCGAGGGGATGATCGGACTACGCCCTCGATGGTTTGTGGAATTGTTCGTTGTGCCACGCCGACAGACGAGCAAACGAGTTTCACCGGAGGCGGTCGGGCCGCGATGAGTGTTCCTCGTGCCTGGACAAAAGGTATCGAGCAATTACGGAGACAAGCTTGAAGAACAAATTCAATATGCTATGGCCATGTCAATGATTGGGCTCTTATGGCATGCGGTTGGGGGACTCGCGAGCCGGAGAAAAATATGCCGACTGGAAAGGCGGCACGGGGATCTGCGGAGAGGCCTATGCTACCCTCCAAGGGTACAAGAATCTTTTAAGACTCAAGCGGATGAGGCTACGACTCGGGCCAACTACGAGAGAGAGATCTGCGAGGGCCGAGGCGAGCGAGATCGGGCCCGCAAAGGTCAAGAAGAGCTCGGGTTAAGGTCGCCGAATCGGGCGTGTTGCCACCGCCCGAGCCGAGGAAATGGAGAGGCGTCTAGCCGATGTCGCAGAGAGGTCAAGAAACCGCCCGCCGCAAGTGAGGAAGTTCGTAGAGAGGCCGTTAAAGCTTACAAAAACTCCGAGGAGTATGCATTCATGTTAACTGTGGCCATGCGACCCTTTCCGAGAAATTCTTGATTTGATCAAGGGTGGGCGTCTTCTTTGCTCGATTGAGGAAGACCTGGCCCTCCGGGAGGCTGACCTCGATACCCTTCGGCCGAACTTTGCCGAGACTTCTAATGCGCAGGGCTCTCGTCCTCCGGACGTGGAAGAAGTTGGCTCTAGTGGTGCCGTCGAAATTCCGCCCCCTGCTTAGTCTTTATGCTTTTATATGTACCCCTAGGTAGGTAATTTGGCTTCTGTGCCTCGAGATGTAATGGGTTCCGGCCTCCCCTATGTAATTATTTTTGAAGTAGAAATGAATTATTATTTTCCTTTCCTGTGTATGTGTTTCAAGCTTTTTTTGTGGATGTTCGGCTCTTTCCTTTTTGTAAGATTGTTGCCTGTCTTCTTTTTTTCTCTTACTTTCCCAAGTACGGGGCTCGGTTTTCAGTGCTTCTGAATAAGAGGATCTACTCGCCTTAATCGATTCTTGTACTCAGGGATATAAACCTGTCCTTTATTTTGTTTTTGAAATTTTGTTTATGAACCGAGTCTTTATTGCGCTCGGCGCATAACTGAGTCCTTATTTTGTGCTTGGTACGTGGCCAAGTCTTCACTTTATGCTTGGTGCGTAACCAAGTCTTGATTTTGGTGCTCGGTGCATAACCAAGTCTTTATTTTGTGCTCGGTGCGTAACCAAGTCTTGCTTTTGTGCTCGGTGCGTAACCGAGTCTTGATTTTGTGCTTGGTGCGTAACCAAGTCTTGATTTCGGTGCTCGGTGCATAACCAAGTCTTTATTTTGTGCTCGGTGCGTAACCAAGTCTTGATTTTGTGCTCGGTGCGTAACCGAGTCTTGATTTTGTGCTCGGTGCGTAATTTTAGCCGTGGTGAATAAAAACTTCGCTTTCCTTTAGAGAGCTCACGGAATACCGGATGAAAGGATAATTCTTTGGAATCCTATCTGGATCATAGATCGAGATCTTTATTGATAATACCGCTTCAGGTATGCTACATTCCATGGATGCATAAATTTTTCTCCACTCAAATATTCTAAATGGTATGCCCCACCGATAAGACGTGATCGACCGAAACGGGCCCTCTCCTAGTTGGCTTCAATGGGCTGGGTTGAATGCCCGTTATCTTTTTCAATACAAGATCGCCGACCAAATCTTCTTTCCTTTACTTTTGAATTGTAGTATCTTTCACTCCTTTGTTTATACACTGCATTTTTCATCTCGGATCGCACCTTTTTCTTCGAGCGAGTCTAGTTCGGTTCGGAGCGCGCCTCATTACGATCTTCTTCAAAATTTGCAATTAAAGGTAGGGGCTCCGATCTCGACAGAATCACCGCCTCGGCTCCATAAGCTAAAGAAAAAGGTGTTTCTCCAAAGATGGGCCGCTCGATGTGTCGTCAGTATGACCATAGTACGCTGTAGTTCCTCCGCCAATTGCCTTTAGACTCTCCAATCTCGCCTTCAACGTATACTTGAGTATTTTATTAACGGCCTCAACTTGTCCGTTCGGGGGTGGTATGGAGTTGAGAAATAGTTTTTATGCGAAAACCTTCACAAAAATTTGAAACCTTCGGTTGTCAATCTGTTTCCCATTATCCGTAACAATCGAATGTGGTATTCGAATCTCTGAGATAATAGATTTCCATACAAAGCTCACAACCTTTTCTTCATCTATTTTTGCCAGGAGCTCCGCCTCCATTTTTTGAAATAATAATCCACCGCCACGATAGCATACTTGACGCCCCCTTTGCCAAAAATAGTGGTCCGATGAGGTCCATTCCCCATTTGGCAAACGGCCATGGGCTAAATACGAAGTAAGTTGTTCAGGATGATATCCGACTTGTGGTGCAAATCGCCGCACCTCTCACATCTTTTGACGAGGTTGGTTGCGTCCTTTCTTAAAGGATGGCCATAGTATCCTTGCCGTATTAATTTATAGGCCAACGTTTGGCCCCGACATGGTTGCCGCATATTCCCTCATGAACCTCTCGAAGTGCATAATCTGCATTTGTCTCGGAAAGGCGCGTAGGAGTGGGATGGAGTATCCTCGTTTGTATAGGATGCCGTCTACTAGTGTAAACCGAGCCGCTTGAGTTCGTAGTGTTACGGCCTCGGCTTTGTTTTCGGGTTGAACTCCTTTCTCTAAGTATTGGATGATTGGGGTCATCCAAGTCTGTTCGCGGTTTCGGTTGTATATATTTTCTTTGCACCAAGTGACGGGGCGGACAGTAGTGTGAAAGGTGACATCCGTGATGGCATCCGCCCTGGTCAAGCCGAGCCGAGCTAAGGCATCCGCTTGCATGTTCTCGGCTCGGGGCACATGTAAGACTTTTGTCTTAAAGTGTGATAACCTTTTCTTGACCAAATCCAAATATTGTGCAATTTTTTGCTCTTTAAGCCAGTACTTCGCCGTTGATTTGTTGAACGACCAACCGAGAGTCACTTTGTGCACCAATAGTTGTTTTAGGCCCATAAGGCCGCCATATCTAAGCTGCTAGGAGCGCCTCATATTCGGCCGTTGTTCGTAACTAAATCGTAATAGCATTTTCATTTGGATCGATTATCACGATTCCGCCCCGCTTCGGCTGCGGTGGAAGAGCCGTCAACGAATAATTTCCATTCTTGGTCTTCCTTGACTTCCAATTGTATGGAAGACGTGAATTCAAACCACAAAATCGGCTAAAGCCTGTCCTCCTTTATTGCGATGACGTGGTTCGTATATAATGTCAAATTGGCTAAGTTCGACGGCCCACTTAATCATCCGACCCGGAAGTATCGTCGGTGTAACACTTGTTTCAACGGATAGTTCGTCAATACTATAATCTTGTGTTCTAAGAAATATGGACGGAGTTTCAGCGCGCTAAATAATTAATGAATAAGCCAGACTTTTCCATTGGTGGGTACGGAGCTCGGCATCATGTAACGCTTTGACGTGTAATAAATCGGATGTTGAATAGAGCCATCTAGCCTGATTAACACCGAATGATGGCGTATTCGGATACCGCCAAGTACAAATACAAGTCCTCCCCTTGGGTCGGTTTTTGTAATATAGGGATTGAAGATAGATGTTGTTTGAGGGATTCAAAGGCAATCTGTGCTTGCTCGGTCCACTCGAAATTTTTGCTTTTCTTTATAATTTCAAAGAAAGGTTTACACTTGTCGTGGACCGAGAAACAAATCGGTTAAGGGCGCCAATCGGCTGTTAAACTTTGTACCTTTTTTAGAGAGTTTGGGGATTCTAGGTCGGTGATGGCTTTTATTTTGTCCGGTTAGCTTGATTCCCCTTTGGCTGACCATATACCCCAAAAAATTTACCCGAACCGACCCCAAATGTGCACTTTCTCGGGTTTAACATCATCTTGTACTCTCTCAAAACAACAAACATTTTATTAAGATCGTTTAGATGATCGGACATGTACAAATGATTTTACTAGCATGTCATCTACATAGACTTCCATAGTGTGACCTATCATTTTCTCAAACATCTTATTTACTAACCTTTGATAGGTCGCACCAAAGATTCTTCAATCCGAAAGGCATCATCTTGTAATAATGAATTCCTCGAGCGAGAAAAAATGAGGTATTTTCTTCATCTTCCTGGTGCATCCGTATTTGGTTGTAACCCGAGTATGCATCCATGAAGCTCATCACTCGTGTCTCCGCCGTGGCATCTACCATGTAATCGATATTTGGATGGATAATTGTCCTTAGGGCATGCTTTGTTGAGGTCGGTAAAATCCACGCATAGGCGCCATCGGCCATTGCTTTTCTTTACCAAGGATTGGCGACCCATCGAGGATAGAGGGCTTCCCGGATGAATTGATTGTCTAGTAGCTTGTTAACCTCGATTTAGTCTTTGTCTATCGGGGCCGAGTTTGCGCCTTTTCTCGGATGAATAACGTTAGATCAATATTGAGGCGGTGGCACGCATACTTGGGGTCAATTCGGGCATGTCTGCATGAGTCCATGCGAAGACGCGTCAAGATTATTTCCCAAAACTCGATCAACTCGCTTCGATATGGTTCTCGGAAGATCATGACCAATACGTAGTTGGCGCCCCTCGCTTGGCTCTACCGATATTGATTGTATCAACCTTTTCACTCGGTTCCGCTCGTTTTCTCTTGCTTTGCCTCTCCTTGATTTGCGGGGGCAATTCGTCTTCGGCCGGCTCGGTTTCGATTGCGGCTCGCCTTCTTCCATCATTGGCTCCTTCCCGGTCGAAACACGGATTATCCTCCCGAACGATCACCACTTTACGCTCGGACTCCTCTTCGGGCAAGGGATTATCTTGTGTGATTCCACCGGGTTTGCCCTTGTTCCGCCACGTTAATCTCCACCGGTCGGAGTTTAAGAGATCACTCTCGTGACTCCCTTTGATTCCCTTTATGTATAGCTTCGCCATCGGATGTTGGGAATTTTATACAAAAATGATATATTGAAACGGCCGCCTTTATATGATAAAGCAATGGCCTCCCAATGATGGCATTGTACTCCGAATCGGCATTGATTATTTTGAATGTTGTCATGACGTCCGTTTATGCAAACCTTGTCCCATTTGGATGGGCAAATCAACTTCTCCGGCGGGACTATCCTTCCTCCTCCAAACCCCGAATGCTATCGTTACATGGACGGATATAACTATCATCCACGTTTAATCTTCAAAATGCTCGGACATAAATGATCGACGAATAGCTTCCTGGTGTCAATTAAAATTCGTGAACCGGAATACCCAAAATCGGTGCAGTGATGACCGGAGGTCGTCGAATGAGGATGGACCACCTGGTCGGCATCCGCATCCGAGAACACAAAGTGGCGGGGTTGGCCTTCCTTGATTTCGCCACCCGAACTTGTCTTTCGGCATTGGTTGCTGTCTAACATCGGCTTTTCTTTTCTGTTGGAGCCGCGTCTATCCTCCATTGTGTTGGTATTGATCCGATGACACTTGACATCATGAGGATTTCCCCCCCTGGTTTTCACCTGGGGGCGGCGAGAGGCTGGGTTGATTACGCGCTCCGGGTTGACGCCTTGAGCCAGTGCCGGTGGGGTTGGTAGTTCATGAACGTACCTTTTAAGGCCGCCCTGCCGAACAACCCGCATAATTTCCCTAATTAGATCTCGGCACTCGTCGGTATCGTGACCTATCGATTTATGATAGGCGCAGAATCGACGCGAATCTAATTTTGATGGCTCAATTTTCAGAGGCCGAGCCGGAGGCAACAAATTCAGACCCTGTACTTCACTCCATATGGCCGACGGAGTGGGTCAAAGTACTCCTTAGCGGCGACTTCGGATCTCGCCTCTTGGCGAGCTCTAAATCCGGTGGTCGGGTTTTTCGAGAACGGCCGGAAACCCGACCCCCAACCAACTAGTCCTTTCTTACGCTCCCTTGTCGGTGCTCGGGTCGGTTACTTGCCATGGCTTCTTCCGCACAAATATGGCGTTCGCGATTAGAAATTCTTGATACGAGGTCGCCCCGATTCGTGGATGGAGTAATTGAACCAAGTCTCGGGGCTAGTCCCGGCCATGGTGCGATCAAAATGGCGTCATCCGACACCGGTTCCATCTCTCGAACTTGTTTATTAAACCGAGAAATATAACTCTTCACGGGCTCGTCCTTCCCTTGTTTGATGTTTACGAGGAGTCTTTAGGCGCAGCTCGGACTTTGGACGTTAAGAAATGTGTCGTAAAGGCGGAGGCCAGATCCCCCATGCTTAAATGGATCCTGCGCGGTCCTAAACCAACGTGGGCTCGTGGCCCCCAAAGTCGGGGAAGGCCCTGCGAGAGGATGGCATCGCTTGATCGTATAGTTCCATCCATGCTAAGTACTTGTGAACGTGAGTGGTCGGGTCGGTTTCCCCATTATAGAGACCGACCGGGGATTTTCAAAAAGGTAAGGATCGCCAGATTCCAGGAGAAAATGGCGACGAACAGTGGGCCGGCTCCATACTTGGGGCGGTCTTGAGATCGTTCGCCATCCGGGCCGCCTTCCAATTCGTTCATTTACAATGGCGGTGTATTTCTACATCCGTTCTCGCCATAAGCTAGGGCCTTGGACCGATTGACCCTGAGTTGTTCCGCTCATCCGGAAACCTGAGCCGAACTTATCGATCGAGTGGGCGAAAGGGATCAACTCCCGGTCGTCCGCGAACATCGAGTGGGCACGACGAGTCGTGTTTGCTCTGAAATGACTCGCTATACGACTTTGCTCCTCCTCATCTTCTCTTTGCCGCCTTCTGTCATGACGGACATGTTGTTCATTACCCGAATCGCTTCTTGGGCTTCGTGGCGAGGAAGTCCGGAATTTGAGGATTAATGTTAACATTTAGTTGTGGGTTGAGTGGGTTAGTATTTGCAAGGAGTGGAGGAGGTGCTTGAGAGTTTGTGGTGGCGAGAGTTTGCGATATAAGTTGGTTCATTTGTTGTACAAAGGTTGGGTTGGCGATTAAGCGAGCGAAAGGGAATAAAGTAGTGCTCCCCGCTTCCGTTTGGAGCATATTGTGGCCATTCGTAGTTTGGCCAGGTTGGTTGTTCAAATGTTGCTCTTGATCAAACGGGCATTTCTCGACGGTTGACTCATTTTTTCCTTATCAAAAGGTTCGATGTCAAATTTTACCTGGTTTTTTTTTTCACTTGCTTTTGATGGAACTCGATTGACCAATACGAGCCCTCCTTAGCGCCAATTTGTTGGCGTGCGTTTTGGTCAACAAGCGAAAATATGTAAAAGATTTAACACGTGGAAATGAAAACGTTAACGTATGTTTATTTACGGCTAATTATGCCTTTTTTGTATTTTGCGAGCGAGAATATTGGGGTCGGTCTTTCTTATCATTTGTTACTATTTGCCCTCCCCTTGTTTTCTCCTTTTTCGGACTCTTTATACCCCTTTGAGTAAGTGGGTTTACAATAGTCATCTTTGCACTAACTATTCATTAATTAATAAAATAGTCAAAACACGACACATGTCCCTCTATAGTTGTGCATGATAGCCAAAGTTTGCCACTTGTCGACGTCTCTTCATAATCCTCGACATGTGGCGGTTTACGATACCAATAAAGTGTTAAGTATGGGCATGTGTTTATTTTTACGGGATCGCGCGTGCGTTTCATCTTGAAATTTGGGCTCGGGGCTCGATGGCCGTGTTGCGGTTGGGCTCGGTAGCGGCTCGGTAGCGGTTGGGCTCGGTGAGCGGGCGAGCCTAATTCGTGACGTGTTGTCGTACATCATTGTTAACGTCACCCGCAGTCGCCTATTCGGATATGTGTCGATCGATGACGTGGATTAATTTTTTTCAAATCATCAAGGATTAAAGTTGTAACGACCCAGATTTTTATGCCTGAACAAAATTTTATTAATTATGTTATTAGTTTATTTTATGGAATAACAATGAAGAATTAGAAATTTATTAATGATTTTACTAGATAGTTATTTTATTAAATTACGGATAATAAAAGAGTCTTTTTAATTGGACAGAGAATTTATTTGAATTGGGCCTTATACGAATAATTGGACTTTTAATTAGTATAGAGTATTAAATTAGGCCCACATTGTAAGTAAGTTAATAATAAGTCCATATATCCAAAAACCTAGTCCAATTAAGAGTAGGTTAAAATACATATATAAGACACGCAAAACACCAACGGAGAACACAAAATACACGATAGAAGAAGACGTAGAGAATGTCTAGAATAGAAACGCCGAGAGAAGAGAGACGCCAGAGAATAAAAAAAGAAGAAAAAAAAAAAAGAAAAGTGATTTCCCCAATGCGGTTGGTTCGATAGAGGCCTAAGAAGAATTTATTATCCTTAAGTTGAACAGGCAAGTAATCTCCTTAGTTTTCATATAGATTTAGGTTGTATTTTTGTCACATGATTTTTATTATGCTAATTTTGAGAGTGGTCTCATTATCCTAATAGATTACAATATTATGTGATAAGAATTTATGTGTTGATGTGATAAATTGGCTTGCTGCCTTATGTGATTAGAATTTATGTGTTGATATGACAAATTAGCTTGCCACCAACTATTCTGGATTGTGTGAGTGAATGGTTTTTCTCTTATTAATTGAATGTAGGGTTTACCCTAAATAGTTTTGAATCATTGAATGTACGACTTTTCCTTAATTATTTGAATGTAGTGTTTTCCCTAAAGAGGTTTGAGTAATTGAAAATAAGTTTTCCTTTAATTAAATGAATGTACCCTAACTAAGTGAATGTTCGACTTTTCCTCAGGTATATTTGAATCTGGACTCTAGAGTTCACAAATTAATTGAATGCAAGGTTTCCCTGATTAGTTGAGCATATGGTTTATCCCTCACTAATTGAATGTAGGATTTTCAAGGATTAGTTGAACATATGGTCCATCCCTAATTAACTAAATGTACTTTTTCCTAACTAATTAGATACATGGTTTTACCCTAGCCAACTGAATGAAGGGTTTTCCCTAACTAATTGGATACATGGTTTTTCCTATTAACTAAATATAGGGTTCCCCTTTAACTAATTGAATATAGGGTTTCCCCTTAACTAATTGAATATAGGGTTTTCCCTTAACCAATTGAATATAGAGTTTTCCCTAAATTACTTTAAATAATTGAATGTAGGGTTTTTCCCTGATTAACTGAACATAAGCCTTTCCCTAAGTTAATGTTGAGTATCTTAAATGTAGGTGTATCCTCATTTACATGTTTCAAGTCATTTTTACTTTTAATACGTTTGTCCATTAATGTGATTTAATTATTATGTTTATGCCCTTTAAGTTTTTGTTCAAATTAAATTGAAGTTGCATCACTTAGGTTCATGCATCATGTTAACGTATGTTCATAACATTTCACGTGCATCCCAAGATTAAGTAAAGTCAAGTCAGAAAGTATAATATTTTTCAAAAGAAATGGGTGCACATTGTTCTATGATGTTGGAGTGAGTGGAAAATGGACGTGGGGGATCGGCGTTTCGACCATGTGCCGCTTGCGGCTAATGTTAATGTTCTAGGAAATGGGCCTTCGGGCAAAACGAATGGAAATGGCCTTCGGGCAAAATGAATGCAAATGGGCCTTCAGGCAAAATGTTCACGAGTTCCAAATAACAAGGCCCACTGTAACCCTGATTCGAATAATGCGTTACCAAGTGAGCTCGCGTCCTAAGAACGTTTTATGAAAAGAAAGACAATGTTTTAAGTATGAATGTGAAAGGTTTTTAAGTAAGTTAAATGTGAAGTCTTTTAAGGTATAAATGTAAGATATTGCATTAGGCATGCATTCATGCATGAGTTTACTTTTTGGACTCCTTTAGCTCATTCCACGAATTTGTAATGTTTTCAGATGAGAACTCAGATGAGGAAGGAGATGGCACGGCGCAGTGACTCGAAAACCCACGTCATTCATGATTTCATGTCTTTTAGTTTCTCTTATTTATAAAGTTTGACTTTTTAGTTTATTAAATGTCGAATGTCGTTTTAATTTCAGAATGAATATTTTTGGACAAATATTTATTTTAGTTATAAACATTTAATTCTGCTTCAAAGTTTGTAAAAGAAGTACGATTTTTATTATTCCGTATTTTTAAGTATTCTTCAGAGTATTTCTATTTTAATTTCTTATTTTCAAATTAATATTCAAGTAAGCCAGAAAGAGGCGCTACATTTAGTGGTGTCAAAGCCCAGACCTTTTATAATCGGTTCTGTAGACTTTAAAATGATTAGTTTATGACAAGTTTAAAGTCAATAAGTCATGGGTTCCAAGTCGCGCTTCAAGCATCTCCATCCGCAACTTGGTAAGCTTTACATTTATTGTGCTTATGAATTTATATGTTCATGTCTCTATAAAATGTATGTTTATGTGAATGTGCTTTGAGATAGTATTGATTATTTGATACACCATAATATGTTTCATGCTTTGTTATTGATTTAATTGTGTGTTTAATTATGCCTTTAATGCTTTTGCTCCATCGAATACGAGACATGTTTTCATGCCTTCATATTTTATTTTTTCATTCACTTATATTTGACAAGTTTCGAGGACGAAACTTTTATAAGGTGGGGAGAATGTAACGACCCAGATTTTATGCCTTAACAAGATTTTATTATATATGCTATTAGTTTATTTTATGGAATAATAATGAAGAATTAGAAATTTATTCATGATTTTACTAGATAGTTAATTTATTAAATTATGAATAATAAAAGAGTCTTTTTAATTTGTGACGCCCACCCCTACTACTACATTTTTAAACAATATGAACAGTGAAATTTGACAACGTAAACCCTATATACCTGTACATTTTTTTTTTCTCCTGTGACATCTTAATAACAAACAAGCAAGATCACTTTACTTGTAAGAAAATGACAACCCATATCCACAAGCAAAGGGGTAACAAACCCTGCTATTAAACACAACAGACATCCATCTGACCAAACACATAACCCACATCACCCAGTTATTTACATGTGCATATTTACATAAGAGTTTTCAAAAGAGAATACAACCCTAAACCAAGATATAATACAGGACCAAAAAGAGAAAGTGACCCATCAACATAGCCCAACAAAGTCGTCATCCATATCCATGATCCTCAAAACCTCGAAGGAACTCCAACACCGCCAAAGAAGCCAAAAGCTCGAGGCATTCCTATGCTCACCTGCAATGCATGAACTACATGAGCTAAAGCTCAGCAATTAAAAATCATGCATGTCCAAAAAATAATGATGCTTTTCCAACGAGTAATGCTAGCATGTCAAATCCATGAATCAAAATACTTTATTCAAAATCATTTTCTTTTATTTGGGCCCCTGACCCAACTACTATGCACCGGAAAAGAGCTCTGCACACAACAATAATCAAATGGTCAATAATATCAGTATGGATCTACGTGTGGACCATCCTCCCATGGCCCAGCCAAGGGTCCCCTACTTGCGTCCCTTCTGTCCGCCAAGAAGTATCCCACCCCGCAGGGCCACACATAGGTACTCACAAATGGACCATCCTCATGTGACCCACCAAGAGCCCATCTCCTATCTAGCTCTGTGTTCACCAGGAAGTATCCCACCTGCTATACCTAAACATATATCATAAGCACGCCCAGCGTGCCTCGGTGCACTAGCAGTGGTCAACAAATAACCATTTTCTTCCAGAAAATATTTTCGTGCATGCGAACATCCTCTTGTAAACATGCAAATGCTGTGAATGACATGTTCAATAGCTCACCAAGCACCATATTGCAGCATCATACAAGCAAATATGCATCATATAATATCCACGTATATTCAACAAGATACCACAGTCACATATAATGCAATCAATTCACACAATACTATGTTCATGCATTACAGTTGCAGATGGATTTTTACTTACCTCTCGCCCCTGGATATGCTATTGAAAATTAGCTAAGGGTCTTTTCTTCCTAACTTTAGGTGTAAGATAACCTGTAAAATATAGAGTATCAATCCTCATTTATGTCACCAATTTTCTCAATTATATCTCCTAAAAGACTTTAAATATTAAATTTACACATGTAATAATGAACCTTGAAATATACTAATTTAGACAAGTCCCACCACTTTTCTCTTAATTGTATTATAAAGTTACTTAATTGCTATATCTTAACCCATTTATTAAGTCTCTGAACATATTACACTCCATTTCAACTATTTTCTATTGAATTTGCACCTAGTTACATACATAGTTGAAAAAAATGTCTCAACTTTAGTATTTTACTGCAAGCTTTAAATATATAATACGCTTATAAGACAACTCCCTCATGTACTATAATACTAAAATAACCTGTTCATTATCTGATAAATCACCTTATTCTTTGTAACAAGCGATCAACAATATATCCAGTTAACTATGGAGAGAAAGTCCGACAAATCCTCCAAATTAAATTACCTATATTTATTTATTGATTTATTTATTTATTATTGTCTCATCTAATACCCATCTTTCAAAATCTGATGTTAAATGTTGTTCTTAATATCCATCATGATTTCCCAGCCTAAACAATTTGCCTTGATTTCTATTTTAAAAACTCAGTTGGGTTGGATTTTCAATTTTTCAGTCTAGAGATTACTAAAATTGAGCTCAATAATTGGACTCAATAAAATTCTGTCCAATTTGCTATCTTAATAATGATTCGTTGTTTTCCTTTTTCTTCTTCTTTTTTTTTTTATTCAAATATGAATTCTTGAAATTGAATGGACATACCTAATCATGTCTCTTTGATTCTTCTTTTCCTCTTACCTACTAAACATGTGTTTCCTTCACCTTTTTATCTGTTTTCTGCTACAGGCGTGTGTGTGTGTGTTTTTGTCTAGTAATTTCTTTTATGGTGTACTTAGTCTTCATGTAGAAGCTATCTAGGTGTTTATAGTTAGCCCGATTTGAGGCGGTGAGAGAATATATATGTATATAAATACTTACCAAAATACGTGTGTGTTATGATTAAGTTCTTTTTTTTTCTTTTCATTTTTTTTTATTTGCTGCTATTATTATTATTATTAAAATATTAGTGGCATTATTCATTGTTCTCTTTAACAAAGATGCTAAATATTATATACTATTTTGACTACTACCTCGTGAATATATATATATATATACTTGTGACCAAGCTTACTATACAAGTCTCGCGCAAATATTACACTACTCTTCTAACTAATTTATTCATATATATCTTACCTCGGCAAACACATTGGTGCCACGTTTCACCTCTAAATGTACCACGTGTAATCAAATGGTACCTAATAATTTGATACTGAGATATTTTGTCTCTATGTCAGTGAATAATCAACTAGTTAAATTAAGGGCCCTGCAACTAGCACTATTTGAGAATTTTAAAAGTATTCAAATATTCATGACTTATAAAATAAAATGAATTATACAATGTCAATATCAATGCAAATAGCACATAGTCATATTTAATGCATGAATTGTATTGGCCAGGTGAGTAGTGAGAGGCTCGGGTATTACATCCTCCCCTCCTTATAAAATTTCGTCCTCGAAATTTTACTTACCGGAATAGATCAGGGTATTTAGCTCTCATTCCGTCTTCTCTCTCCCATGTAGCTTCCTCTACTGATTGATTCCTCCAAAGTACTTTAACTAATGGAATTTCCTTATTCCTGAGTTTCTTCACTTCTCCTAACAATATCTCCACAGGTATCTCTTCGTAGCTCAAATTCGTTTTCAGCTCTATCGGCTCGTTTGTCAAAATGTGAGATGGGTTTGCAACATATTTCCTCAACATAGAAACATGGAATACATCATGAATTTGAGACATTGACGCAGGTAAGTCAAGTCTATAAGCCACATCACTAATTTTCTCGATGTCTGACGGGCCAATGTATCTAGGGTCGAGCTTTCCTTCTTTCCAAATCGCATTACCCCTTTCATTGGTGCCACCTTAAGGAACACTCGATCTCCTATAGAAAATTCTAACATTCTTCTTCTTTGATATGAGTAGCTTTTCTGTCGGCTCTGAGCAGTTCCCATCCTCTGTCGAATTTGTGTCACTACCTCTGTCATTTCTCGCACCATGTCTGGGCCTAAAATCTTTCTTTCACCAACCTCGTCCCAGTGAACCGGCGATCTACACTTTCTACCGTACAATGCTTCATAGGGTGCCATCCCGATTGTTGCTTGATAGCTGTTGTTATACGAGAATTCTATCAAAGGTAGATGCTTACTCCACTGTCCTTGAAAATCTATAACACAGGCTCGAAGCATATCTTCTAAAGTCTGAGGGTGATAAGCAGTACTGAATGACAATCGTGTTCCTAGTGCCTTCTGTAGACTTCTCCAAAAAGTAGATAAGAACCTATAATCCCTATCTGAAACAATAGATAGTGGCACACCGTGAAGTCTAACCACTTCTTGTATATAAAGCTGTGCATATCGATCCATGGAATTGGTAGAACAAATAGGAATAAAATGAGCGGATTTGGTTAATCTATCAATGATCACCCAAATAGCATCGTGTCCCTTGACAGTTTTGGGAAAACCCGTCACAAAATCCATGATGATCCTTTCCCATTTCCATTCTGGAATAGGCAGAGGTTGCAACGTTCGTAGTGGCCTTTTGTGTTCCGCCTTTATTTATTAACAAGTTAAACATTGTTCCACGTATTGGGCTATATCACCTTTCATGCCTGGCCACCAGTAATGCATCTTCAAATCTCTGTACATTTTAGTAGCTCCTGGATGTATAGAATATGGCGTTGAATGCGCTTCTGCTAGAACATCCTCTTGAAGATTTTTCCTGTTGGGCACGTATAACCGTTCTTTAAATCAAAGTACTCCATCCTCAGATATTTTGAAGTCAGAAGACGCTCCTGAAGCAATATTATTCTTCACTTTGGCATAGTAATCATCACCTTGTTGTTCATGTTGAATTCGATCAAGTAGCGTCGGTCGGAGTGTTAACGCTGCTAATTTAGCTTCTATGGATCCTAATGATACAATCTCAACGTTCATTTTCTGGAGATCTATTAACTCTGGTTTCTGAATGCAAATTGCAATTGCATTATTTTGTGTTGATTTTCGGCTCAACGCATCTGCTACAACATTGGCTTTACCAGGATGATAGTTGATCACACAATCATAATCCTTCACTAATTCCAACCATCGACGTTGTCGCATATTTAGTTCTTTTTGCGTGAAGAAGTACTTTAAACTTTTGTGATCTGTATAGATCTCACATCGTTCCCGTATAGGTAATGCCTGCATATTTTCAGCGCAAATACCACTGCAGCAAGCTCTAAATCATGCGTTGGGTAGTTCTTTTCATAGTCCTTCAATTGTCTAGACGCATACGCAATCACCTTACCATTTTGCATCAATACGCATCCTAGGCCATTCTTCGACGCGTCTTTGTCAAACTACAAAACCACCACGATTACTGATGGAATTGATAGAATAGGTGCCAAGTCAATCTCTTTTTCATTCTTGAAAACTTCGTTCGCTTGCCTCCGTCCATTTAAATGCGACACTTTTTCGGTCAATTGCGTTAAAGCGAAGCAATCTTGAGAATCCTTCCACAAATCGACGATAATAGCCACTAAACCCGAAAACTACGTATCAAGGATTTGTAGGTTGTGGCCAATTGTTGATAGCTTCTACTTTACTTGGATCAACTGAGATTCCTGCTCCAGACACAACATGTCCCAAGAATACTACTCGATCTAACCAGAATTCACATTTCTTAAATTTTGCATATAATTGTTTTGCTTTTAAAACCTCTAGTACACTTCTCAAGTGTTCAGCATGCTCCCTTTTTGTTCTCGAGTAGACCAATATATCATCAATGAAAACAATAACAAATTTATCTAGAAAGTCTTTAAATACCCGATTCATCAGGTCCATGAAAGCAGCCGGGGCATTCATTAACCCAAATGGCATCACCAAAAATTCATAGTGTCCATACCTCGTGCTGAATGTTGTCTTGGGTATATCATCTTCTTTTATTTTCAGTTGATGGCACCCGGATCGTAAGTCGATCTTCGAAAATACTGTTGCACCTTGAAGTTGATCAAACAAATCATCGATTCGAGGTAGCGCGTATTTATTCTTAATTGTTACTTTGTTCAGTTCTCGATAGTCGATACACAATCTCATCGTACCATCCTTCTTTCGCACGAATAGGACCGACGCACCCCATGGCGAGAAGCTAGGTCTAATGAAGCCTTTATCTAGCAACTCCTGCAATTGTGTCTTTAGTTCTTTTAGTTCCAATGGAGCCATGCGATATGGGGCTTTAGAGATTGGAGACGTTTCTGGAATCAGGTCAATAACAAACTCGATCTCGCGGTCAGGTGGTAATCCAGAAAAATCATCCGGAAATATATCGGGATACTCTCTCACTATTGGAACTTCATCAACGGTTGGTTGGTGTTGCTCATCGATGCTCATGACACTTACTAGGTATCCTTCACGGCCCGGCGTCAACAAACGTTGCGCCTTTAGTCGATATTATTGGAAATCTAAAACGTGTCGTGATTCCAACAAATGTGAATGGATCTTCCCCTTGAGGTCGAAAAGTTACTGTCTTTTTCTGACAATCGATTGTAGCACCATACTTTGATAACCAATCCATACCCAAAATGATATCGTAGTCATTCATGGCTAACACAATTAGATCAGCATAAAGTTCTCTATTTTCGATTGGAATAGCACAAGCTTTCAAAATTTGATTTGTTTGTTTAGAATCTCCCGAGGGAATTGTTACATTGTAACCCACTTCAGCTACATCAGGTGTCCTACCCAGTCTCCTCACATACTCAGTGGATGCAAATGAATGTGATGTTCCCGAATCAAATAGTACGAATGTTGGGGTGTCAAAGATAAGAAGTTTACCTGTAACCACTGATGGGTTTGCTTCTGCATATGCTCTCGTGATAGTAAATGCTCTGGCTGGCACATTCTTTTGTCCTGTAGGGTTCAACCTATTTGGGCACGCATTAGCAAAATGTCCTGGCATCCCACATGTAAAACATCTTTGTTATCTACCATGCAGCTTCCAGTATGTTGAGTCTTGCACCTAGGGCAAAAAGGTAATGCTATAGGTGCCTTGCCCTGATCAGCTCTTTGACGCTTATTTTGTTCCCATTGTTGTTGTCCTTGGTGTGGTTGAAAGTTAGGTCTATGTTGCTGCTGAACTTGGAAAACTCTCTTCTTTGGGCCTCCAACCCATTTCTGTTCATGTCCCTGTTTGAATTGACGTCTAGCTTCTTGGGCACGAAAAATCCTTAATTCAATTGTTTGCGCCACGGTGCTCTCTCGAACTCCTTTGTGAATACGTTACTCCTTGAATTCCTGCCATGCTGACATCTCTATATAGTTCGGGTCTCAGGCCTTCAAGGAATCTTTCTACTTTTAGTGCGTCAGTACTAACCATATGGGTGGCAAACCTGGACAATTCTTCAAATTTGCGAATATAGTCCCCTACCGTCATAGTTCCCTGACGTAGTTGTATGAATTCGTTCATTTTCATTATACGAACAGGAGCCGTGAAGTACTTGTTTCTAAATAGTTCTTTGAATCTTTCCCAGGTCATTGTTGTGACATCTTCTATGCTCCTTATCGTATCCCACCAATGTCCCGCACTTCCACGAAGCATAAACGAGGCACACATTACTTTTTCTTCTTCTGGGGCCCTACTGTATTGAAACATGTTATCTAAAGTCCTTAGCCGTCTTCTGCGGTAGGATCTACTTTGCTTCAAAGGTTGGTGGATTTAGCTTTCGGAATCTTTCCCCTACTATCTCGATTTGATCCGCCCTTTGGTGTGGTTGATTCATTTCTGCTCTTTGTTCTCCAGCTATATCTCTCTGATGGATGAGTTGTTGAATTTGTTCGATCGTCATTTGGATGAGCTCCGTGAGTCGATTTATGACATTATCTCGATCACCAGTTAATATAGGGGTCTCCCCTCCTTGGTTTCTATCCCCACCACTACTCTCACCTCTAGTTCTCACCATGACTGAAAACCGTGTCTTAGGACAACCTAATAACACATGGCCAATATAATTTCATGAAACATAAAATGCATCAGACAATAAAGTAAAACTTACTGGCATTGCTGTACTCCACAAGTTTTGAGTTCATGTACATGGATAGTCTATAGAACCTGTAGCCGGGCTCTGATACCACTCTGTGACGCCCACCCCTACTACTACATTTTTAAACAATATGAACAGTGAAATTTGACAACGTAAACCCTATATACCTGTACATTTTTTTTTTCTCTGTGACATCTTAACAACAAACAAGCAAGATCACTTTACTTGTAAGAAAATGACAACCCATATCCACAAGCAAAGGGGTAACAAACCCTGTTATTAAACACAACAGACATCCATCTGACCAAACACATAACCCACATCACCCAGTTATTTACATGTGCATATTTACATAAGAGTTTTCAAAAGAGGATACAACCCTAAACCAAGATATAATACAGGACCAAAAAGAGAAAGTGACCCATCAACATAGCCCAACAGGTCGTCATCCATATCCATGATCCTCAAAACCTGAAGGAACTCCAAGATCGCCAATGAAGCCAAAAGCTCGAGGCATTCCTATGCTCACCGCAATGCATGAACTACATGAGCTAAAGCTCAGCAAGTAAAAATCATGCATGTCCAAAGAATAATGATGCTTTTCCAACGAGTAATGCTAGCATGTCAAATCCATGAATCAAAATACTTTATTCAAAATCATTTTCTTTTATTTGGGCCCCTGACCCAACTACTATGCACCGGAAAAGAGCTCTGCACACAACAATAATCAAATAGCCAATAATATCAGTATGGATCTATGTGTGGACCATCCTCCCGCGGCCCAGCCAAGGGTCCCCTACTTGCGTCCCTTCTGTCCGCCAAGAAATATCCCACCCCGCAGGGCCACACATAGGTACTCACAGATGGACCATCCTCCTGTGACCCACCAAGAGCCCATCTCCTATCTAGCTCTGTGTTCACCAGGAAGTATCCCACCTGCTATACCTAAACATATATCATAATCACGCCCAGCGTGCCTCGGTGCACTAGCAGTGGTCAACAAATAACCATTTTCTTCCAGAAAATATTTTCGTGCATGCGAACATCCTCTTGTAAACATGCAAATGCTGTGAATGACATGTTCAATAGCTCACCAAGCACCATATTGCAACATCATACAAGCAAATATGCATCATATAATATCCACGTATATTCAACAAGATACCACAGTCACATATAATGCAATCAATTCACACAATACTATGTTCATGCATTACAGTTGCAGATGGATTTTTACTTACCTCTCGCCCCTGGATATGCTATTGAAAATTAGCTAAGGGTCTTTTCTTCCTAACTTTAGGTGTAAGATAACCTGTAAAATATAGAGTATCAATCCTCATTTATGTCACCAATTTTCTCAATTATATCTCCTAAAAGACTTTAAATATTAAATTTACACATGTAATAATGAACCTTGAAATATACTAATTCAGACAAGTCCCACCACTTTTCTCTTAATTGTATTATAAAGTTACTTAATTGCTATATCTTAACCCATTTATTAAGTCTCTGAACATATTTCACTCCATTTCAACTATTTTCTATTGAATTTGCACCTAGTTACATACATAGTTGAAAAAAATGTCTCAACTTTAGTATTTTACTGCAAGCTTTAAATATATAATACGCTTATAAGACAACTCCCTCATGTACTATAATACTAAAATAACCTGTTCATTATCTGATAAATCACCTTATTCTTTGTAACAAGCGATCAACAATATATATCCAGTTAACTATGGAGAGAAAGTCCGACAAATCCTCCAAATTAAATTACCTATATTTATTTATTGATTTATTTATTTATTATTGTCTCATCTAATACCCATCTTTCAAAATCTGATGTTAAATGTTGTTCTTAATATCCATCATGATTTCCCAGCCTAAACAATTTGCCTTGATTTCTATTTTAAAAACTCAGTTGGGTTGGATTTTCAATTTTTCAGTCTAGAGATTACTAAAATTGAGCTCAATAATTGGACTCAATAAAATTCTGTCCAATTTGCTATCTTAATAATCATTCGTTGTTTTCCTTTTTCTTCTTCTTTTTTTTTTTATTCAAATATGAATTCTTGAAATTGAATGGACATACCTAATCATGTCTCTTTGATTCTTCTTTTCCTCTTACCTACTAAACATGTGTTTCCTTCACCTTTTTATCTGTTTTCTGCTACAGGCGTGTGTGTGTGTGTTTTTGTCTAGTAATTTCTTTTATGGTGTACTTAGTCTTCATGTAGAAGCTATCTAGGTGTTTATAGTTAGCCTGAGGCGGTGAGAGAATATATATGTATATAAATACTTACCAAAATACGTGTGTGTGTTATGATTAAGTTCTTTTTTTTTCTTTTTATTTTTTTTATTTGCTGCTATTATTATTATTAGTAAAATATTAGTGGCATTATTCATTGTTCTCTTTAACAAAAATGCTAAATATTATATACTATTTTGACTACTACCTCGTGAATATATATATATATATATATATATATATTTCTGACCAAGCTTACTATACAAGTCTCGCGCAAATATTACACTACTCTTCTAACTAATTTATTCATATATATCTTACCTCGGCAAACACATTGGTGCCACGTTTCACCTCTAAATGTACCACATGTAATCAAATGGTCCTAATAATTTGATACTGAGATATTTTATCTCTATGTCAGTGAATAATCAACTACTTAAATTAAGGGCCCTGCAACTAGCACTATTTGAGAATTTTAAAAGTATTCAAATATTCATGACTTATAAAATAAAATGAATTATACAATGTCAATATCAATGCAAATAGCACATAGTCATATTTAATGCATGAATTGTATTGGCCAGGTGAGTAGTGAGAGGCTCGGGTATTACATAATTGGACTGGGAATTTATTTGATTTGGGCCTTATACGAATAATTGGACTTTTAATTAGTATAGAGTATTACATCAGGCCCACGTTGTTAGTTAGTTAATAATATGCTCATATATCCAAAAACCTAGTCCAATTAGGAGTAGGTTAAAATACATATATAAGACACGCAAAACACAAACGGAGAACACAAAATACACGATAGAAGAAGACATAGAGAATGTCCAGAATAGAAACGCCAAGAAAAGAGAGACGCTAGAGAAGAAAAAAAAAGAAAAAAAAGAAAGAAAAGTGATTTCCCCAACGCGGTTGATTCGATAGAGGCCTAAGAAGAATTTATTATCCTTAAATTGAACAGGCAAGTAATCTCCTTAGTTTTCATATAGATTTAGGTTTGTATTATTGTCACATGATTTTTATTATGCTAATTTTGAGAGTGGTCTCATTATTCAAATAGATTACAATGTTATGTGATAAGAATTTATGTGTTGATGTGATAAATTGACTTGCTGCCTTATGTGATAAGAATTTATGTGTTGATATGATAAATTAGCGTGCCACCAACTATTCTGGATTGTGTGAGTGAATGGTTTTTCTCTTATTAATTGAATGTAGGGTTTACCCTAAATAGTTTTGAATCATTGAATGTAGGGCTTTTCCTTAATTATTTGAATGTAGTGTTTTCCCTAAAGAGGTTTGAGTAATTGAAAATAAGTTTTCCTTTAATTAAATGAATGTACCCTAACTAAGTGAATGTATGACTTTTCCTCAGGTATATTTGAATGTAGAATCTAGAGTTCACTAATTAATTGAATGCAAGGTTTCCCTGATTAGTTGAGCATATGGTTTATCCCTCACTAATTGAATGTAGGATTTTCTATGATTAGTTGAACATATGGTCCATCCCTAATTAAATAAATGTACTTTTTCCTAACTAATTGGATACATGGTTTTACCCTAGCCAACTAAATGAAGGATTTTCTCTAACTAAATGGATACATAGTTTTTCCTATTAACTGAATATAGAGTTCAACTTTAACTAATTGAATATAGGGTTTCCCCTTAACTAATTGAATGTAGGGTTTTCCCTTAACCAATTGAATGTAGGGTTTTCCTAAATTCCTTTAAATAATTGAATGTAGGGTTTTCCTTGATTAACTGAGCATATGCCTTTCCTTAAGTTAATGTTGAGTATCTTAAATGTAGGTGTATCCTCATTTACATATTTCAAGTCATTTTTACTTTTAATATGTTTGTCAATTAATGTGATTTAATAATTATATATGTTTATGCCCTTTAAGTTTATGTTCAAATTCAATTGAAGTTGCATCACTTAGGTTCATGTATCATGTTAATGTATGTTCATAACATTTCATGAGCATCCCAAGATTAAGTAAAGTCAAGTCATAAAGTATAATGTTTTTCAAAAGAAATGGGTGTACCACTTGCGGCTAATGTTAATGTTCAAGGAAACGGCCCACTGCGACCGTGATTAGAACAAGGCCCTTCAAGGAAATGGGTGTGCCCTTCGGGCAACATGAATGAAAATGGGCCTTCGAGCAAAATGTTCACGGGTTCCAAATAACAAGCCCACTGCGACCCTGATTAGAACAATGCGTTACCAAGTGAGCTCGCGTCCTAAGAAGGTTTTACGAAAAGAAAGACAATGTTTTAAGTATGAATGTGAAAGGTTTTTAAGTAAGTTAAGTGTGAAGTCTTTCAAGGTATAAATGTAAAATATTGCATTAGGCATGCATTCATGTATGGGATTATTTGTTGGGCTCCTTTAGCTCATTCCATGAATGTGTAATGTTTTCAGATGAGAACTCAGATGGGAAGGAGATGGCACAGCGCAGTGACTCAAAAACCCACGTCTTTCATGATTTCTTGTCTTTTAATTTCTCTTATTTATAAAGTTTGACTTTCTAGTTTATTAAATGTTGAATGTCGTTTTATTTTCTAAATGAATATTTTTGGACAAGTAATTATTTCAGTTATAAAAATTTAATTATGCTGCAAAGTTTTTAAAAGAAGTAAGATTTTTATTATTCCATATTTTTAAGCATTCTTCAGAGTATTTCTATTTTAATTTCTTATTTTCACATTAATATTCAAGTAAGCTAGAAAGGGCACTAAAAACGTATTAGAGGATAGATAAAATGCATATGCAGACAAAAGGAGAAATGATCTACAGTTCAAAGTTGGAGAGAAGGTATTCTTGAAAATTTCACCAACTAAAAACATTAATAGATTTGGGAAAAGAGGAAAACTACGACCAAGATATATTGGCCTATTTGAGATTGTAGCCCGAGTTGGAGATTTGGCCTATAGCCTAGCTCTACCACCACAATTTGCCTCCGTTCACAATGTCTTTCACGTTTCAATGTTGAGAAAATATGTGTTAGTTCAAGTGGCGATGATAATCTAGAGGAGTGTGAATAGATTATCCCGATTTTCCGATTTTTGCCCTTTTTTTTGAATACGAGAATGATGACCAAAAAGTGCGGAAATATAAATAACACATGATGATTTATAGAAGTTCAACCCACCTAGGACCTAATCTTCTACCACCCCGGTATGTCAGGAATGGATTTCAAAAAAGAAAGAAGATTTATTAATAGATACCAAACTATTACAACATTTATCTTGAAGAGCACCTCACTCTTCTTACAACACCACCTATGAAGATTACCATAATCTTCTTACACCAATGAAGAGTACCACACTTTCAACACCTAAAATCACCCAAGTATGCTCTTACCACAAGAACACTAACAAGGATGTCTTGTTTTGGTTGATTGAAAATAAATCAAGAATACAACTCAAATGAAGTATACAACTTTGAAGTATAAGTGTAATCAAGAATCAAGCCTAATACTCAAGATGTGCAAGTGGAAGACTTAGGCTAAATACAACAAGAATATGAAAGTGAAGAACAAGAAGTTTGCTTATGTTTGTATTGCTTGTGTTGTTGTATCTTGTTGTTTCAATCTTTCATATATTTATAGGAGAAGTCTTGGATTTGATTTCCAGCCATAGGCCCTCCTTGGAGATTGAAATCTTAAAATTGCAAATCAAATGGAGAATATAACTATTAGAAATCAATACTTTATAATCATGAAAAGTTGTCTGTGCAGCGGATATATTGCTGATAAAACCTTAGGTCGACCGGTTGACCTCAAATAGGAAATTGAATTTTAACTTGATAATTAAGGGCTTGGACCAGTCGACCCCCTTGTGGACCGGTTGATCTCTTCATAAATTGAAATAGAAAGGTTTTAAACATTTTAACTCGACTCAGGCACTAATCGACTGGTTGGTCGATCGGTCGACCCACCGGTCGACCTGAGCCGATTTTGATTCTATTTTGTTCGGTCGGTCGACCCACCGGTTGTCCAAAATCAATCTTCAGGCACTGGTTGCCCTCTAGGGGTATTTTGAAACAGAAGTGTTGTCCAATTTTTGTCAAAAATAAACTTCACGAAACACTCCAAAAAATTAGTAAAAATAATTTAAATCTATTAGGAGTATTTTGACAACATTTGGGGACATTGTTTTGGTGAAAAACTCAGTAAAATAAAATCATCAAAATTACAATAGAAACATTTATCTAACAAACTCCCCCTTTTTGATGATTACAAACCAAAACAATTTTAGGATGTCGATTTTGAAAACGAAACATGTTTTTTCGGTCAAAAACAACTATCCGTTTTAGGCGACGCTTTTCATGAATAAGAATCATAAGGATAGGAGAAAAGATTTTTCAAAATATTTTATAAAAGGTCCCCTTATCAACATGCAAATCACGAGTAGGCATAGAAGCAAACAACTAAACGCTAAAAGCTCAGCTTTTACAATTTTGGCTTCAAAATCAAGAGCTTAAAAGCTCCCCCTGTCAAAAACATATCATTGGTCATATGTAAAAGTCCATTATACATCCATTGGACTGAGTTTCATCCTCAGCTTTTGGCTTTCATCCACAACTTATAGCTTTTTTTTGCGACCTTTTTCTAGCTTCTTTGATCTAAACATAAGCTTGTGAGCTTATTTCAAATTTCTCCCCCTTTGGAATCATCAAAAAGACTTTTAGCACGATAAAAATATCATAAATATATATCAAAGTGCGCATTGAATCGAATTATCATGCCTTTGAATATAAATCTTAAAATTCCAAATAGTAAGGAAAATTTTCAGAAGAAAGCTTGTAGAAGCTCATTTGATTTATAAAACATGATCTCTATAAACATATAAGATATTTTCACTGAGACATTTTATCGAACACTTGGCATGCGTAGTATAAAATCGAAATTGTATATAACATGTGTAAATGTAATCATGCCCCAAAAATCACCAATTACAATTCTATAATCACAATTGATCAACATTCATAATTCCCAACACAATGATATAACAATTTCATCAATTCATTAAGTAGAAGCACATTCTCAAGGGTTCAACCCAATTGAGATTAAAGAGGGAATTAAACTTACCAATTGATCGGAGAAGATGAATAAAATGGAATATATACACATATTATAAGTCCAATAATATGTGATTTGTAAGAAAAAAAATCATTTTGAGTGAATTGTGAGTGAAATGGGCGAAGGGGTGCGAAAGTGGAAGACATGGGACAAATATGTTGAAAGATTGAACATAACCAATTTAAACTAAAACATAGCCATGGTCGACCGGTTGAAGGGGGGTCCGACCGGTCCAAGGCTTGGCCGACCGATCGACCTCCTTGTCAACCAGTACCTGAAGTTTGAGTTTTGTTTATGTCCGAATTTTGAGTTAAAAATGCGATTTTTCACCCCTAAGTTTTAAAAACACACGCAATCATAATTTTTATTCGACATACATTATGCCTAAACGAGCTCCAATTGAAGCAAAAGACTCGGCGGATAAAGGTTTTGTGAAAATATCCGCGTGTTGATCTTGAAACGGAACAAAGGACAATCTCAATTTTTCATTTAGAAACGCAATCCCTTAGAAAATAGTGTCGAACCTCAATATGTTTTGTTCGGTTATGATGAACTGGCTTTTGAGCAATGTTTATAGCAAACGTATTGTCACAAAATATAGGAACATATTCGAAAGAACATTTGTAATCCACTAAGTTTTATTTCATCCAAAGAAGTTGAGTACAACAAAAGGTTGCGAAAAGTATTCGGCTTCGGCTGTTGATAAGGATACCAAATTTTGCGTCTTTGGAAACCAAGATACTAGGCAATCGCCTAAAAATTGACATTATCCGGAAGTACTTTTGCGATCATCAATACTTCCTGCATATTCCGAATCACTATATCCTTTAAGAGAAAAAATTTCATTCTTTGGATAAAACAAACCATATGAAATAGTGCCTTTCAAATATCGAAAAATTCTTTTAACGACACTCATATGAGATTCTTTTGGATTGCTTTGAAATCGAGCACATAGGCATACAACATAAAGAATATCGGGTCTACCTGCGGTTAAGTAAAGTAAACTACCAATCATACCTCGATATTTTTATTCATCAACCGACTTGTCTTTTTCGTCTCTGTCAAGCTTGACGTTGTTTGCCATTGGACTAGTAACGATCCTTCCTTCTTCTATTCCAAGCTTCTTTAGAAGTTCTTTTGTATACTTGGATTGGGATATGTAAATACTGTTGGGAAATTTATTTTATAGATTTTGATGAATGCCATGTAAAACTTAAACTAGAAAGTTGGCACCCCATTTTCCTTGTAATTTTCATTGTAAAAGATAGGGCTGGAAAAGCTGAGTCAAGTTAGCTATGCCTGGAAATACAAGAAGTCAACTGAAGACTGAAGTGAAGACTCCGCTGTGGAACAACTGAGTATGGCCAAGAAAGGAGATCAAGAACTTGGCTGAAGATGTATCAGCTGAGGAAAAGCTATGTGAAGTATTAGTCAAAGTCATCTCAAGAAGCCAAGTCATAAGTTGAAAGTGACAGATGAGTCTTCAAATGATTGCAGCAGACTCAAGTCAACTGGGAAAAAAAGGCAGCAGCCAAGAGGAGTTAACTGAAATGAATCCGTTGCACATAAGTCAAGAACATTACTTAAATAAGTAATACTTCCAAGCTGCCAGGTCTTAAAGTGCTCATCCCAGAAGCGTGCAAAAGGAATAAACCAATGGAAAGCACTGCACCTCGTTTCAGAACCTGAAAAGCTGCACATTCATTTAATACGAGGAAAGGTCTACATCTCAAGATTGAAGACCAAAAAAGACAAGCCAACGAACACAAATGTCTTTTGAAAATCAGCCTATCTCTTCAACGGACAGATTTTTGAAAGTTCACAATAAAAGGCTGAGGAAACTCATTGAGCAAAGGTTACCTTGATTACCTGAACCACGAACAAGCAAGCATTATTCAAGCTATTAACTTGCAAATATTCTCAAAGATATTCAAGCAAATCCTCAAGCCTGAAACTCGAAGGAAATTGATCCAACACAAACTGTGAAGGAAAGACAACTTCAAACTGTTGAAGAGGAAACTTTTGAAGAATCAAAAGGGGTCTACCATCCAAGGAGGATAGTAGGAAGGTTCAAGGTCGAACCAGTATCAAGTTATTGGAGGGCTTTGTGATCAAATCCAAGAGCTTGAGAAAGTGAGCTGAAGTAGCAAGGCAGCTGCCTTGTGAAGAAGCTGAGTCGGACCAGAAGCCAGCTGTGTGACCAAGGCAGTCTCTAGACTGTTCACCACTCTGTAAACTGATTTGTTACTTAGTGGATTCCTCCAGGAGTTGGAGAGGAGACGATTCAAAGAATTACCATATCTTCAAACCTCTATAAAAATCAACCGTGTCATTTATTTTTCAGCACATTTATATTTCTGCATATCTACTTTATATTTGTTGATAAACTTATTTGCCATCCAAACTGATTAATAACCAAGTGCTAAAATCAAGTGTTAAAACAAGTTTAAAACAAATCAAAGGGTGTTAAGTCTTCCGCTAATAAAACCAACACAGCCAAGTTAAGTTTCAGGTTAAACAACTGAGTTATTCTATCAACATTTCTATCGAGTCTGTTGAGTGGCTAACTCTGCTGAATAACCAACTTAGCTGTCCCTCAAGGACTTAGCTGTTTGTGTTAACTCTGTAATTTCTTTAAAAGGACTAAATCGAAAATTTGGTAAGGTTATTCACCCCCCTTCTAAAACTTACTCACACCCCTTGGGACCTACAAGTGGTATCAAAGCGGTTGGTTCATTGAGCCTTCCGCACTGGTTACTGAACTAGATCTCTATCTTGTCTAAAAGAATTTTTAACACTTGTATTCTCAAAATCTTTGATTCTTAGCAAAGTTATTATCATGGAAGCAAATTTGACACGCATTCCTATGTTCACTGTTGAGGAATTTGATGACTGAAAAATTCATATGTAGGCTCATCTATCTGCTTTACATGATGAAATGTGGCTAGTGATAGAGAATGGGCCACTGCAAATACTTAAGGTGAACACAACTGTAAGAATAGCAACTGTAGTAGCAGAAGCAGATGAAGACAGACCAACCATGGTTGAAAAGCCAAGGATTGAATGGACTAATGATGACGGAAAGAGATACAACTTGGGCAATGTGGCCAAGGACATACTCTACAAGACATTGGACAAACCAATGTTCAATAAAGTCAAATCTTGCAAATCTGCAAAAGAAATCTGGGATAAATTAACTTTAATTTGTGAAGGATCTGAGCAAATTAAAGAAAATAAATTGTCTGTTGCTGTACAAAACTTTGAAAATTTTAAAATGCTTGCAGGTGAAACTTGGATCAGTTGGATGCCAGATTCACTGAAATCACAAATGAGCTATCAGCACTTGGGAAAGAATATACACAAAAGGATATGTGTATGAAGATTTTGAGAAGCCTCCCAGCTGAATGGGAAATGAAAGTCATGGCCCTGAGACATTCAATGAACCTCACAACAACATCCAATCATGAGTTGTTCTCAGATCTCAAAGCCTATGAGTTTGAGCTGAGAAGAAAAGAGCAAGAGGAGATAGCTGTACCTAAGACAGCTGCACTTATAGTTAAGGATGGAAAGAGAGTTGAAGTAAAGGAAGCCATAGACCAGGAGTAGATTGCCCTAATGGGTAAAAGATTCAACAAGTTCTTCAATAAGAACTATAAAAGAAACAAGGGTGAAACCTCCAGGAGACATTCAGCTCTCTCCAAGTCAAGGGAAGATAGGCCACCTAAGAGAGCTGAGCATCAAAGAGTTGAGTATCAGAGAGCTGATAACCCTAAGACAGAAAGAGCTGAGAACTTGTGTTTGAATTGCAGACAACCAGGACATTTTGCAATTGACTATTCCTATCCACCAGTCAATAAATACAGGACTGAAGAAGAAAGAAAAGTCTTCAGAGAAAGAAGACAGGAAAAGAAGAAAGCCATGTTGGCTGCTGAGACAGCTAAGTCTAAAGAAGCAGCAGACTCAGAGAGTAGTGAAGCTGACTACTCAAGTGATTCTGAAGAAGAAGCAATAATCTATCTTATGGCTAAAGAACAAGATCAACCAGACCAAGAAGATGAGGTACACTCTAACTCATCTCATTCTGATTCAAGTGATAGTGATAGTGACACACACACACTTCATCACCCACTGATCTTTATGATTCATTAGGCAAAATAATGAAAGACTTTGGGCACATAAAATCCTCACACACACTTATAAATGAGGAAAACAACCAGCTCAAAAGCTAAAACTCACAGCTGACTAAGGAGCTGAGTACTCTAAGTCTCATAGCTGATGAGAACAAAGAGCTGAAGGCTGAAAATGCCAAACTAATAGCAGAGATAGCTACTATAGAAAAGAGAGAAAATGATCTTAAAAATGTAATTGCCTCATTTACAAAGGCATCCAAATCATTGGATGACCTTATCATGAGTCAAAAAGAATGTGGAGATAAGACATGCATAGGATTCAACTCCTTTGTGCACAGTCAAACTCATAGAGTGATTTTGGAAAAGGGATCTTCAAGCGATGGAACATCTCAGAAATCCAAAACACCAAATGTTGCACCCACATTCATCACAAAGCACAATCACAAACAAAATGGCCTTGGATATAAAGGACCAGTTGAGTATGCTGAGACAGCTGAGAAGAAATCCAACAGAGCTCCTCAGCAAACTCCAAATTGAAAGTACACTATGAAGAATAAACAGAGCTACCAAAAACCCCAGAAGTTTTATCAAATAAACACATATGATGGGAATGGTAAAAACTACCTAAGCCAAGCTGATTGGAATAATGTGAAAAATCAGCAAAGACCAATGGAATACAAGCCTAGATGGCAAAGACCTAAACCTCAGCAAAGGTCATTCTAAAGGCAAAAGAGCTATTATCAGCAGACATATGCACCCAGGCACTACACTCAAAAATATCACAACTACCCAAAGAAAGCAATTGCTAAAACACACACACACATACAAACAAAAGAGACAGCTGTATGAATCTAAATTTCCCAAGCAATTTGCCAAAGTGAATTATGATTATGGCACAGATAGATGGCAACCTCTTAGAGTCAAGTCATTTGGCTATAGGTTGGTTGGATCATCTTACAGCACAAACCCCTCAGGACCCAGGCAATTATGGGTACCTAAGAACTAATTTCCTTGATTGCAGGTTCAAGGAATAACTGAGTGCCAAGGAACCTGGTACATGGATAGTGGGTGTTCCAGACATATGACAGGAAACAAGAAAAATCTGTCAAGGTTTAAGGAGATTAGAGGTGCAAAAGTCATATTTGGAGGAAATGAAGCTCTAGGGGAAATAAAAGGCACTGGATCCATCAAGAAGAATGGATTAGAAATTACAGATGTTGCATATGTTGAAGGCCTCAACTTCAACCTGTTAAGCATTAGCCAACTCTGTGACAAGGGCTATAATATTGGATTCAATATTGGAGTGTGCCAGATTAATGATATTAAATCAAATGAAATAGTGCTGCAAGGATCAAGACAGAAGAATATGTATGTGGTAGATCGTCTCTTTGCCGCACAAGCACTGTCATAGCAAAGAGCACAAATAGAATCAAGTTGGTTGTGGCACAAGAAGCTGAGTCATCTGAACTTAAAGACAATCAACAAGCTTGCAAGGAGTCATCTTGTGGAAGGATTGCCAGACTCAGTGTACAAGAAGGAAAGTGTATGTGATGCATGCCAGATGGGAAAGCAAATCAAATCTTCATTCAAGGAGAAGCCTAGTCCTTCTTCAACAAGGATATTACATCGGTGCATATGGATTTATTTGGTCCTGTTGAACCAACCAGCATAAGTGGAAAGAAATATTCCTTAGTGGTGGTTGATTATTATTCAAGATATACACAATCTTCATGTGCAAAAAGAAGGAAACTTTGCAGAAGTTACCTCAGCTGATGGAAAAAGTTAAAAATGAAAAGAGCCAAACCATTATAAAGATAAGGTCTGATAGAGTAACTGAGTTTGTCAATGGAATAATAACTCAGTACTGTGTTGAAAATGGTATTGCTCATGAGTTATCTGCAGCAAGAACTCCACAGCAGAATGAAGTAGCTGAAAGAAGAAACAAAACTCTCAAAGAAGCTGCAAGAACCATGTTAGCTGAAGCAGGATTGCCTAAGAGATTTTGGGCTGAAGCCATAAACACTGCATGCTATACTCAAAATAGATGCATGATAAATAGGCAACTGACCAAGACTCCCTATGAGATATGGACAGGGAGAAAGCCAAATGTTGTATATTTCAGAATATTTGGATGTAAATACTTCATCCACAACAATGGCAAGGATAATTTAAAGGCTTTTGATGCTAAAGCTGATGAAGGTATCTTTTTGGGATAGTCAACTGAGAGCAAAGCCTATAGAGTGCTGAACAAGAGGACTATGGTCACAGAAGAGTCTATTCATGTGGTTTTTGATGAACCTAATGTGAATGGAGAAGACATTGAAGAGTAAGCTGATCAGCTGAATCAACCAATTATGCAGAAGAGTCCTTATGTTGAAGCTGAAGTAAAAGTAATTAACCAAGATGAAGATGAGATAGCTGAATCTCAAACACAGCTGGAAAGTCTACACCTGAATGATGATAAAAGAGCTGCTCAAGACAACGCAGCTGCGAGACAGCTGATCCCAACTGATTTGCTTCAACCTGATGTGAGATGGCTGAGAACCATCCACCAGAGTTAGTTATTGGAGATGTTAGAGATGGGGTAAGAACCAAATCCAGAGCTCAGCAAGAAGCAATGTTCACTTGTTTTATTTCCCAAATAGAACCAAAAGATGTGTCTCAAGCATTGGATGACACACATTGGATTCAAGCCATGCAAGAGGAGCTGAATCAGTTTGAAAAGAAAAAAGTATGGGAACTGGTGCAGAGACCAACCCATCAGAATGTTATTGGCACAAAATGGGTTTTCAGAAACAAGATGAAAGAGGAAGGATCTGTGGTAAGAAACAAAGAAAGATTGGTAGCCAAAGGGTATTGCCAAGAAGAGGGAATAGATTTTGATGAAACATTTGCTCCTGTTGCAAGATTAGAAGCAATAAGGATGTTTCTTGCCTATGCTGCACACAAGAACTTCACTGTATATCAAATGGATGTGAAAAGTGTATTCTTAAATAGACTGTTAGAGGAAGAAGTCTATGTTGGGAAATTTATTGGTTAGATTTTGATGAATGCCATGTAAAACTTAAACTAGAAAGTTGGCACCCCATTTTCCTTGTAATTTGTATTGTAATAGATAGGGCTGGAAAAGTTGAGTCAAGTCAGCTATGCCTAGAAATACAAGAAGTCAACTGAAGATTGAAGTGAAGACTCCGCTGAAAGACAGCTGAGTACGACAAAGAAGAAAAGTCAAGAACTCGACTGAAGGTGTATCAGCTGTGAAACAACTGTATGAAGAGTCAGTCAATTCAACTCAAGAAGCCAAGTCTCAAGTTGAAGTGACAGATGAGTCATCCAAAGATTGGAAGCTAACTCAAGTCACCTGGGGAATAAAAGGTTGCAGTCAAGTCAAGACAATTGAACGAGATCCGTTGATGAAAGTCAAGAATGTTACTCAGAATAGTAACCTGTTAAAGTTGTCAGAGATAAAGTGTTAGTTCCAGTTGTGTGCAAAAGGAACAAACCAATGGGAAGCACTGCACCAAGTGTCAGATACGCAACAATGCTGCAAGACATTAAATACGAGGAAATGTCAACATCAAGGACTGCAACAAGACAAGTCAACGAACACAAGTGATTTTTGAAAATCAGCCTATCTCTTCAACGGGCATATTTTTGAAAGTTCCTATAAAAGGCTGAGGAATCTCATTGAGAAAAGGTTACCTGAACCACGAACGAGCAAGCATTATTCAAACTGTAACATGCAAATTATTCTCAAGATATTCAAGAAAAATCCTCAAGCCTAAATCTCGAAGGACATCAATCCAACGCAAAGCTATGAAGGAAAGATAACTTCAAACTATTGAAGAGGAAACTTTTGAAGAATAAAAAGGGTCTACTTTCCAAGAGGATTGTAGGAAGGTTCAAGGTCGAACCAGTATCAAGTTATTGGAGGGCTTCGTGATAAAATCCAATAAGCTTGAGAAAGTGAGCTGAAGTAGCAAGGCAGCTTCCCTGTGAAGAAGCTGAGTCGGACGAGAAGCCAGCGGTGTGACCAAGGCATCTCTAGACTGTGTCCATGGAGCAAGTCAGCTGTGTGATCAAGACTTGTCTCTAGACTGATAACCACTTTGTGAACTGATCATTACTTAGTGGATTCCCCCAGGAGTTGGAGAAGAGAGGATTAGAAGAATTACCCCATCTTCGAACCTCTATAAAAATTATTTGTGTCATTTACATTTCAGCACTTTTATTTCTGCATACTTATTTATATCTGCTAATAAATTGCTATCTAACTGATTAATAACTAAGTGCTAAAATCAAGTGTTAAAACAAGTTTAAAACAAATCAAAGGGTGTTAAGTCTTCCGCTGAAAAACTCAACACAACCAAGTTAAGTTTCAGGTTAAACAGTTGAGTTATCTGCGTAGGCTCCTAAAGCTACAGTAGTGCCGACTCAACCAGAGACATCACAATCTCAAACAGCACAGTCAATGCCATATGTGCGAGATGATGCCTTTGAGAAATTATTTCCCTTTTCACTTGAGCTGCCAGCGCTAGAGGCAGAGACAACTAAAGAGCAGCGCCGATACACCGTTCGAGAAGATCCTGTCATCTCTACCGACTCCATTGTGCCAGCAAACTTTGACTTCGATGCTGAATGGTCGCCAGCTGAATCTGTTGTGACAATTGAGATCCATGAAGTCTTCAAGAAAATCTGTTGAGAGATTGAGAAGATAGAACGGCATCAGGCCTCATTAGATCTACAACTGGACAATAGAGATGCCAACCTCACAGCAGACTTAAGAGGAATAGTGGTACGGATCAGAGAGTGGTGTCAGCATCAGAGTGCAATGCGATACGAACAAGTTTGATATTTCAAGGCATTGTACAATAAGATGCTTGTTTGGAGTGCTGACAATGCTGATATGAAGCAGAGGATGCAGGCGTATATGGAAAGATTGCATGCCTCCCATACAACTTAAATGGAGTTACTGCGTGAATTTCATCGAAAAGAAATTATGTGTATTGAGGGGAACATAAATACGAAGTTCAGCCTTCTCATGGCTGAAATGAAACTGGTGGCAGTTGAATCAAAGGCCACTCATTCCGAATTTCGAACAGCACATGCCGTAGCAGACTCCAAGCAGACCTCAGCTCTCAGCAGACTGGACTTCATGCTCGCAGGAATGTTTCCAGGGGTTCATCTCTCCTTTGATAATGCCAAAAAAGGGGAAGAGGAATACCTGAGGAAATTGAAGGAAGAAACAGCTGAGAAGAAAAAGGAAGAAGCAACCGTTGAGAAGAAGAAGGGAAAAACAATTGAGGGGGAAAGGTCAAAGGATTTGACCTTAATGATTGCTGAAACCCCTCTACAAGGTCATGTCACAACATCCATTATCAGCAAGCTTCCAGTGACTTTGTCGATCCAACACTCTGCTGTGCCCATGTCAGAAAAGAAAAAAATTGTGGAAGCAGGGATGAAAGAGATTGAAAGAAAGACGGATGCCCGTGTTCAAGAAGAATTAAAAACTTACGGAGGCATTCCGGCAGGGAAGGATCAAGATGCCATTCCAGATGATGGAGACGAGCCAAGATCAGTTGAAGAATTTAAAACTCTCAAATCCGAAGGATATTTCAAGAATCCGTAGCCCAAGCATGGGATCTGTACTGGGATAATGGTCTGAAGTTATGCGAAGAAGCTGATAGGCAACAGACTCCCGTACAGTATACACCAAGAGGAGGAGGAAGAAAAGAATGCTTATGTGAAAAGAATAGAAGAGGAAAACAGAAGACAAGACCAACTATGGGAAGAAAAGAAGAGAAAAGATGATGATGCGAAGAGAGCTTATGAAAAGAAGAAAGCAACTGAAGATGAAAGAAAAAGAAAGGAACCGGATGATGACAGAGTTGAATATGAAAGGAGGAGGCAGCGAAGGAGATGAAGTGTTGCTGTGAACCCTTCATGTATTTTACTTTTGTAAATACATTGTTGTGTAAGTCATCTGTACTTTTAATAAAATATTCTATATTTGTATCTTAGCATAGACGCTTGTAATTTGCTTAGATTTATATATGCTCTGATACACTTCGTAAACAGATGTGTAAAGGACAAGAATGTTATGATCAATAAAATGATTGATTCTACGCATACATTATTTGTTTTTGTATTGTCTGTATGTATCTTTGTTGTTTACATGTTTAATGTTTTAAGTTTTGGCATCATCAAAAAGGGGGAAATTGTTGGGAAATTTATTGGTTAGATTTTGATGAATGCCATGTAAAACTTAAACTAGAAAGTTGGCACCCCATTTTCCTTGTAATTTGTATTGTAATAGATAGGGCTGGAAAAGCTGAGTCAAGTCAGCTATGCCTAGAAATACAAGAAGTCAACTGAAGACTGAAGTGAAGACTCCGCTGAAAGACAACTTAGTACGGCAAAGAAGAAAAGTCAAGAACTCGATTTGAAGGTGTATCACCAGAAACAATCGTATGAAGAGTCAGTCAAGTCAACTCAAGAAGCCAAGTCTCAAGTTGAAGTGACAGACGAGTTATCAAAAGATTGGAAGCTAACTCAAGTCACCCGGGGAATTAAAGACTGCAGTCAAGTCAAGACAATTGAACGAGATCCGTTGATGAAAGTCAAGAATGTTACTCAGAATAGTAACCTGTTAAAGTTGTCAGATACGCTGCAATGCTGCAAGACATTAAATACGAGGAAATGTCAACATCAAGGACTGCAACAAGACAAGCCAACAACAAAAGTGATTTTTGAAAACCATCTTATCTCTTCAACGGGCAGATTTTTGAAAGTTCACTATAAAAGGCTGAGGAATCTCATTGAGAAAACGTTACATGAACCACGAACGACCAATCATTATTCAAACTGTAACCTGCAAAATATTCTCAAGATATTCAAGCAAAATCCTCAAGCATAAATTTCGAAGGACATCAATCCAACACAAAGCTGTGAAGGAAAGATAACTTCAAACTGTTGAAGAGGAAACTTTTGAAGAATCAAAAGGGGTCTACTTTCCAAGGAGGATTGTAGGAAGGTTCAAGGTCGAACCAATATCAAGTTATTGGAGGGCTTCATGATCAAATCCAATAAGCTTGAGAAAGTGAGTCAAGTAGCAAAGCGCAAACGCCCCTGAAGAAGAAGTGAGTCGGACGAGAAGCCAGCTGTGTGACCAAGGCATCTCTAGACTGAGTCCAAGGAGCAAGTCAGCTGTGTGATCAAGACTTGTTTCTAGACGGATAATCACTTTGTGAATTGATCATTACTTAGTGGATTCCTCCAGGAGTTGGAGAAGAGAGGATTAGAAGAATTACCCCATCTTTGAACCTCTATAAAAATTATTTGTGTCATTTGCATTTCATCACTTTTATTTCTGCATACTTATTTATATTTGTTGATAAATTGCTATCTCACTGATTAATAACTAAGTGCTAAAATCAAGTGTTAAAATAAGTTTAAAATAAATCAAATGGTGTTAAGTCTTCCGCTGAAAAACTCAACACAGCCAAGTTAAGTTTCAGGTTTAACAGTTGAGTTATTCTATCAACAGCTCTATCGAGTCTGTTGAGTGGCCAACTCTGCTGAATAACCAACTTTGCTGTCCCTCAAGGACTTAGTTGTTTGTGTTAACTCTGTAATATTTTAAATGGACTAAAATCGAAAAGTTGGTAAGGTTTATTAAACCTCCCCTTCTAAACCTTACTTACACCCCTTGGGACCTACAGTCTATGTTGAACAACCTCCAGGTTTTGAGCAGAACACCATTGGAGATATGTTGTACAAGCTCAAGAAAGCATTATATGGATTGAAATAGGCACCAAGGGCATGGTATGATACATTATCTCACTTTCTAACTGATAATGGATTCACCAAAGGCAAAGTGGACAGAACACCAGAGACTTAATGAAGAAATTTGGTATGGAAGAGAAGTCTTCTGTGAAAATACCAATGAACACATCAGTCAAGATGGACATGGATGCAGATGGTAAGGTTGTAGATCAAACAAGATATTGAGCACTTATTGGATCACTGCTCTATTTAGCAACCAGCAGACCAGACATCACCTTTGCAATAGGTGTATGTGCAAGATTTCAATTTGCACCAAAGGAAAGCCACATGACTGCAGCTAAGAGAATCCTAAGATATTTGAAGGGATGCCAAGAAGTTGGCTTATAGTATCCAAAGGAAGGTGGATTCAAGCTTATTGGTTACTTAGACTCAGATTATGCTGGATGTAGAGTTGACAGAAAGAGTTAATTGAGCTGAGTTAACACTCAGAAGACTCAATCAGAAGAGATGGAAGATGAGAAAGTGAGAATTGAACAAGTTTTCACATCAGCCAAGTGAAACAGCCATATCGGAAAATCAGTTGTATCGAGTTAGCTTACAACTGAGTCGCTTAATGAAAAGGGAGAAGAAAAGTTAAGTCATTTTTGAGATAAGATGAGTCATTTATGAGCTAAGTGACAAAAATGGAGTCGTTTTAAATGAGCGGGAATGTTTTTAAGGATGACATCAGCGTAATAATGACGGGTACAATCAAAAGCTGCACAGTAAGAATATGATTAGATGTAAATGCTGCCGCATTAAATGAGAGGAATTAAATGTGGTTTGACGTGCTAAATCTGAACCGTTGATTTTGATAAAAATTTCAAAATCCAAAGAACCGTCCTTTCATAACCCTTATATACACTTTCTTCAGTTTTCTCTCTCACATTCAAAAACTGTTCATGTTCAAGTAATAGAAAGCAAGCTATTTTTCTCTCTCGAAAACCCTAAGAGTCCTCAAACCAGTTCTTCAAGTTTTAATCGGTAAAAATCTCTAAAAATGGCACCTAAGTTTGGTTTTGTCAAGCTATCGAAGCAAATCCACTCAGGATCGTATGGATTTCGAAGGCATGGTAAAGCAGGGTTCTGATGAAACCCTAGTGAAGAAGATTGTTGATATGTTGGAAAAGTCAGGTCTTAAGGCTTTTCTGACTTTGAAATACTCGCACACGTATCTCGAGGAGGTAGCACAGTTCTACGTCAACGCGGAAGTGCAGGACGAAGGAATCAAGTCTTCTTTCCACCGCAAGAATATTTTGATAAATGCTAAGGACCTTGCGGAGCACTGTTTGTTGCCGTCTGAGGGCATGAATGAGATAAACAAAGCTGATGTTGACTTGGCTGCTGCATGGAAAGAGGTAGCCAAACCATAATGTGCTGCTAAGGTGGTCTACACAGCTGAGAAGAAATTGTTGAAGGACGACTATCACAAGTTGATGGATGTCGTCTCCAAATGTGTAGACATGAAGTTTGGCAGCTTCAACCATCTGTCAAAGACTAAGATGATCGTTATGGTTGCGATCATGCAGGGCAAGAAAGTCAACTGGGCTGAGTTCGTGTACATTAGACTCTGCCAGAACGTTGTAAATAAATCGTTCAAGGAAGACGGATCCTTTGGAGGATCTCTTGGTTATGGCCTGGTGATTGGCCACCTTATGGAAGTAAAGGGCATTCCCCTTCGACATGGAAAACCTTTCCATGTCAACAAGAAGATGTTTAGGGTGAATCTCTCAGGAGCCCAGAGGAGACACCACGCGAAGAGGGCGGATACAAGTGAGGGGGAATCAGCTGAACCCGAGGACACAACTGTTACGTCTCCTCCCAAGAAGAAAATTGCCCCTGCAGCTAAGAAAAATGATGCACCTACCCCTGCAGCCGAGTCGTCTGCCCGTGCAACCGTGTCTCCTGCCCCTGCAGCCGAGGCTGAGAAGGAACCTCAAATCCCTTCTCCAGCCATACGGAAGAAGAGGACTGCCAAATCCAGGAAGGTAGCTCCCTCTGAGAAGGATGCCCCGGCCCCCGCCGCCAGAGAATCAGAAGAAGAAACAGAACAAGAAATTGTTAGATAAATATTTTTATCAAGATTTTGATGATTTTGTTTTAATAAGATTTTATACCAAAACAATGTTCTTATATGTTGTCCAAATACTCCTAAATGATTTAAAATATTTTTACTAATTTTTTGGAGTATTTCTTAGAGTTTTTAATTTGATAAAAATTGGACAACACTTTTGATGGTTTTGTTTAAATTGGTTTTTACACCAAAACTATGTTTATAAATGTTGTCTAAATACTCCAAAATGATTTAAAATGTTTTTACTAATTTTTTGGAGTATTTCTTGAAGTTTATTTTTGAAAAAAATCGGACAACATTTCAAAGGGGAGGTCGACCGGTCGCCCAAATGGTCGACCTGTACACGAAGGAAAGAAAACACGAAAACAGAACTTACAGTGTCTTGAAAAAGAGGGAGGGGACCGGTCAAGGGTGAGGTCGACCGTCGCCGCACCATAGGCGACGGTCGCACCCCACCTCGACCGGTCGCACCCCCCTGCAACCCCTACTTGGATCGCACTATTTTTTTCAAATGGTCGAAATCTTCAACAGGGCAACCGGTCGCCCTATGCTATTTTGTGACAGCAAAATTCCAACCGTTGTAATCTGTGACAGCAAGATTTGCTTTTCAATTTTGTACAATATTTCTACATCTTGTGATCTTCTTTTTGTAGACAAAAGTGAAGATAGAGGAGCCTATGTTGGGAGCCTATGTTGGTGAAGCTTCCCTATAAATAGAGGATGAATTGAAGACACAAGATACAACAACACAAGCAAATACACAACAAGAAATCTGCAAATTTCCAAGCTTTCATATTCAACACTCTTGTTGTATTTATTGCCTAAGTATTTCACTTTCACATCTTGAGGTCTAGGCTTTATTTCTTGATTACACTTTGCACTCAAATTGTAATATTCATTATTGAGTTGTAATCTTGATTTTTGGTTATCATTCAAACACAAGATATCTTTGTGAGTGTTCTTGTGGTAAGAACACACTTGGATGATCTAGGTGATTGGTGCAAGAAGATTGTGGTGATCTTCTTATTGAGGTGTTGAAGAATTTGGTATCTTCAAGGTTGAAGATTGTGGTAATCTTCACAAGGTGCCGTTGAAGGAAGATTGTGGTAATCTTCAAAGGGAGATTGTGGTAATCTCCAAAGGTGGTGTTGAAGAAGAGTGTGGTGCTCTTCAGGGTGTTGTAAGTTGAATTTGTATTAATTGTGGTAATTAATAAAATTCTTTTTCTTTTTGAAATCCATCCCGGATATACTGGGGTGGTAGAGGATTAGGCCCTAGGTGGGTTGAACCTCTTTAAATCGACGCGTGTTGTTTACTTCCCGCACCTTTATTATTGTCTTGGCGTATTTGTTTCGAAAAAGAGGGCATAATCGAAAAGATGGAGATAATCTATTCAACCCCCCTCTAGATTATCATAGCCGCTTGGACTTACAAGTGGTATCAGAGCCAAACTCTTTGGCAAGCTCGTTTCACATCGCGGGTGAAGAGAAACGATCGTCGGCTACGAATGAAGCTCATCTATCCGGCACCTCCACCACCAAGCCACCACTATTTGATTCCAAAAAATTTAATTTTTGGAAAGAAAGAATGGAATACTATCTACAAGGTTGCGGGTTCGACATTTGGAACACCGTCATTAATGGAGAATCCATTCCGATGAAATATACACCACACACCTCAAAAGGCTTCAAAAAGCTCAATGATGAAGAGAAGAAAATCATCTCCTTAAACGGTAAAGCTCTCAATATTTTGTATTGTTCATTTACTAATTTAGAATATGAACATATTGTAGGAATAAAGTCGGCACATGAAGTATGGCAAAAATTAGAAGCCATCTATGGAGTATTTGCAAATGAAAGGAGTCAAATAAAAGCATCTACTTCTCAAAGGGATACAAGTTCAAATCTAAGGAACAAACCTCTTACAACTTTCAATTACGAAGAAGTTGAATATTGTTTTATGGGTATCGAAGAAGAAAACGAGGTATGTCTTAAACCCTCTACTTCCTATGATATTGTCATCCAAAATGATTATAATGATTTACAAAATGATTTTGATGAACTAAAAGATGAATTCCAAAACTTACTTGTTAAATACAAAAAATTGAAAAAGGAATTCATTGTTTTGAAAAATGATAAGGATAGTTTATTTACTTCCTATGAATCACTATCATGTGCTCACACCACCACTCTTGACAAGGTTAGAAACCTTGAGAAAGAAAATAGTACTCTTGTTGAGGATATAAATTGCTTGAAAAATGATTTATCTAAATCCAATTTGAGTACCGATAGAATGACCAATATTGTTGATTGTTGTGATAATTCGAAACTAGAACTTGATCATAAGCCTAAGGGTGTCATTCACATGAAAAAGAATCAAGTCTTTAAGTACGTTGGTCATTATGCTCCTAGAATTATTACATGCTTTTATTGCGGTAAAAAGGGTCATACGGTTAATACTTGTCGGGCTAGAAATAGCTCTAATTATTATTGGAGACCTAAAAGTCTCAAAGCTAATTCCAAAGGACCCAAATACTTGAGGGTACCACAAAATAATGTCATATTAGGTACCCGACGGAATAATAATCGAGGAAAATACATACCGCCAAGAAGACATCAAATGACCATCTCATTTGATCAAAGAAGAAGACACCACCAAAATGAATTTCCAAGAAGGAAATATTATCAACAAAGGAAAGGATATAATCCTTGGAGATGGAGTAATCGGAGAATCCACCATCAACATAAAGATTTTCAAAGGGGAAGATATCATCAACAATGGGAACGACACAACCCATGGAAATGGCGTAATTAGTAACCCGTATCTCCCCATTTAAATATGCATTTTATTTTGTTATTATGCATGTTTTTATTTGTGTCTTAATTGCAAATGAGTTTTCAAGTATTTATTTTTTAATTAAGGTCTTCAATATTTATTTGTGCTTTTAAAATATTTTTGAAAAAGAAGACCTTATATGATGTTTTTAAAAACTCTTGTGCATTTTTTTTAGACTAAAATGTGTTATCATCTCTTATGATTTTTTATGGCATGAGCTTACTTGTGATATCTCTTAGCCTACACTTTTATCATTATGATTTGTGCTAGATTTGTTTTAAGAATTGTGTAGGATTTACATATTTTCACAAATGGCCATTTTGTCAAGAAAGGCATAAATTATCGAGGTACGTTTACTTGTGTTACTTTTACTCTTATAGACTCGATATATGTATTGCCATATGCCTATGTGCTTGTTTTTTTATAGTATTTCATACAAGTGCCATTAAGAGGATTTTTAGATTTTTTTAAAGGCACTATTCGATATTTGATTGCACATATTTGCTTTGTCAACTTTTGTTCAAATACTTCTTTTAAATGAGGTCTCAATTATATGCTATCGGATTTTCAAATTTCAAAAGAGACCTTTTGTAGCTTTCTTAAGCTTATTTGAACTTGCATGATTTATTAGACTCTTGATGATCTTCTAAATGCATAGTATGTGTTTCTTGCTTCATGGTCTATATATATAGTGTCTCTTACTACTATGCTCTTTTGCAAGATATTTTGTGATTGATGATTGAGACATGTTTTTACACTTGGGCTATTTTTTATTCTTGATTATATAAGCGATGCCGTTAATGAGTTTGTTAAGTTGTGTAGATGAGAAATGAAGTACTCCAAATATTAGTTACCTCAAAATATTTGGATGTATATGAACACCTTAGACAAATTGGATGCCCTATGATGATAGTAATGAAGTAGACAAAAAGGATATTCCGGAACAAACTCGATAACCAAGGCAACATTGGTCGAACTAAGGCAAGGTTAGTAGCTCGAAGGTATTTTCTAGAAGAAGGTAATTGATTTTGATGTAACATTTGCACTCATAACACATTTAGTAGCTATTTGCATTTTACTTGCCCATTCTTGTTTTAAGAAAATTTCAAGCTTTACAAAATGGATGTTTAATCCAATTTTCTCAATGGTTTTATTCTAGAAGAAGTCTATGTAAAACAACCTCCGGGGTTTAAAATTTTTTCTAGGCCAAATGTCTTTTATAAAAGGCCTTGTACGGTTGATAGACTTAGCTATTTTTGCTAAATGATTTTACAAGAGGTAAAGTTGATACTACTCTCTTTGTTTTTTGAAAAAGGGCAAGATTGTTTACTTGTGCATATTTATGAGAATATTTTTGGTACTACTAATGAATATTTGTGCAAGATATTTTTTCAAGTTGATGCAAGGTGTACTTGAAATGAGCATGATGGGGGAGCTCAATTTCTTGCTTGGACTTCAAATCATTCAATGCCAAGTAGATGGTTACATTTCAAAAGAACTCTTGAAGGAGTTAAGCATTGAAGAAGGAAGAATCATCTCAACCTCTATGGCTACCAATGAAGAGATTGACAAAGGTTAAGAAAGGCATGTCGGTTGACAAACAAATTCGAGGTATGTTTTCTTGTATTATTTCTATAGACTCGACATTCCATATGCCTTATGTCTATATGCTCGACTTCAAAAATTATCCCAACGAATCTCATTAAAGTGCCGTTAAAAGAAATTTTCAAATATTTATAAGACACTTCTTCTTATGACTGGTTCATCCAAAGCTTTTAAAACGTTCTTATTTTTTTTGGGATAACAAGTCCGGTGATAATATTTTTCAAAATATGGTTCGTCATAATCGAACTAAAAATATTGAGATTCGAAAAACTTTCTAAGGGATTGCGTTTTTATCAAAAAACTTGAGATGTGTTTAATTCCATCTCAAAGTTAACTCGTGGACTTTTCAATCATTTACCGCCGAGTATTTTACCTCATTTCAAGCTTGATTATGACATAATGTATATTGAATGAGGTCTACGTTTGCATCTTGCACGTTTTAAAACTTAGGGGCGAAAAATCGGATTTTTGGATCAAACTTTGGATTTTTCAAACAGAACTCAAACAGTGGGCTGACTAGGGCAAGGCCGACCGGTCGCCCATGCTGTCGACCGGTCGCCCTGCCCCTGGACCGGTCGCCCTTGATGATTTTCCTTGTTAAAAACGTTCTGTTTTCCAGACTTAGCCATTTTGGCTCTTTTGGTTCATTTTTCGTCCCCTTTGCAATTTTCACACACATTTCACTTCAAATGAGTTTTGATGCATGAATTATATATTTTGGGGACTACATAGCTCGGTTATCATCATTGTTGCTCATTTTTACCGGATTAATGGTAAGAATTCTACTCCATTTGCTCAATTGGGTTGAACCCTTGAGATTTTGACTTATTTGCAAAATTCTTGATGCTAGTTTCATATGAATGTGATGAGCTTAATATTTATGATGTATTAAATGTTGTTTGAACCGAATTGGTGATGAAAATTTTTGGCTTAAATGAATCGCAAAGGCGTTATATTCTTCTAGTTTTATTCTATGCACGCCAAGTGTTCGGCGAAATGTTTCAATGAAAAATTCATCACCTACATGATTCTCTCGATTTGAAAAGTCTTATAAGCTTTTGCAAGTCAATTGATCAACTTTTCCCTTTTATTTGGAATTTAAGCCTCAATTTTCAATAAGCTCGATAAATCGATAAATTTGCCATATGAATATTGATGTTTTTATCGTGCTAACATTCTTTTGATGATTCCAAAGGGGAGAAACTGCTCATTCAAAGAAGCGAAAATAAGCTTGCAAGAAAAGCTATAAGCTAGGGCTCTTGAAAGCCATGATTTGATGTATTGTGGACTTTTATGCTTGACTAATGATGTTTTGTGACAGGGGAGCTTATAAGCTCATGGAATTCAAGCTTAAGTTGTGAAAGCTAAGCTTTTAGCTTTTAGTTGTTGCTTGTATACTTGTTCTTTATATGCATGTTGATAGGGGAGCTTGTGCAAAAATAATTTTGAAAAATCTTTGCTCATATCCTTGTGTGCTTGTACTTATGATGTATCTTGTTTGTAATTGATTGTTGTTTTAAGACCGGAAAATTTGTTTTGTTTTAAAATCGACCTTCTAAAATTGTTTTGGTTTGTAATCATCAAAAAGGGGGAGTTTGTTAGATAAATATTTTTATCAAGATTTTGATGATTTTGTTTTAATAAGATTTTATACCAAAACAATGTTCTTATATGTTGTCCAAATACTCCTAAATGATTTAAAATGTTTTTACTAATTTTTTGGAGTATTTCTTAGAGTTTTTAATTTGATAAAAATTGGACAACACTTTTGATGGTTTTGTTTAAATTGGTTTTTACACCAAAACTATGTTTATAAATGTTGTCTAAATACTCCCCAATGATTTAAAATGTTTTTACTAATTTTTGGAGTATTTCTTGAAGTTTATTTTTGAAAAAAATCGGACAACATTTCAAAGGGGAGTCGACTCGGTCGCCCAAATGGTCGACCAGACTGAGGAAAGAAAACACGAAACAGAACTTACAGTCTTGAAAAAGAGAGAGGGGGGACCGTCGAGGTGACTCGGCCGCACCACTCACCTAGGCGACCGGTCGCACCCCACCTCGACCGGTCGCACCCCCATGCAACCCCTACTTGGATCGCACTATTTTTTTCAAACGGTCGAAATCTTCAACAGGGCAACCGGTCGCCCTATGCTATTTTGTGACAGCAAAATTCCAACCGTTGCAATCTGTGACAGCAAGATTTGCTTTTCAATTTTGTATAATATTTCTACATTTTGTGATCTTCTTTTTGTAGACAAAAGTGAAGATAGAGGAGCCTATGTTGGGAGCCTATGTTGGTGAAGCTTCCCTATAAATAGAGGATGAATTGAAGACACAAGATACAACAACACAAGCAAATACACAACAAGAAATCCGCAAATTTCCAAGCTTTCATATTCAACACTCTTGTTGTATTTATAGCCTAAGTATTTCACTTTCACATCTTGAGGTCTAGGCTTTATTTCTTGATTACACTTTGCACTCAAATTGTAATATTCATTATTGAGTTGTAATCTTGATTTTTGGTTATCATTCAAACACAAGATATCTTTGTGAGTGTTCTTGTGGTAAGAACACACTTGGATGATCTAGGTGATAGGTGCAAGAAGATTGTGGTGATCTTCTTATTGAGGTGTTGAAGAATTTGGTATTCTTCAAGGTTGAAGATTGTGGTAATCTTCACAAGGTGCCGTTGAAGGAAGATTGTGATAATCTTCAAAGGGAGATTGTGGTAATCTCCAAAGGTGGTGTTGAAGAAGAGTGCGGTGCTCTTCAAGGTGTTGTAAGTTGAATTTGTATTAATTGTGGTAATTAATAAAATTCTTTTTCTTTTTGAAATCCATCCCGGATATACTGGGGTGGTAGAGGATTAGGCCCTAGGTGGGTTGAACCTCTTTAAATCGACGCGTGTTGTTTACTTCCCGCACCTTTATTATTGTCTTGGCGTATTTGTTTCGAAAAAGAGGGCATAATCGAAAAGATGGAGATAATCTATTCACCCCCCTCTAGATTATCGTAGCCGCTTGGACTTACAGAAATTCCTCTGGTTAAGACCAAAAGAAGAAGAATTGTCAAGCTTTCAGAGCTTGAACATACATCTGAATCTATCTCTCAGCTGGAGAAAACCCTAGAGACTGCTGAAACTCAAGAAGTGCAGTCTCCTGAAGTTATAGATGAAACTGCCATGTCTGCTGAGGGTGATCAGCAGAGGCCTACTGAAGACCCAGTTGTGGAGAAGACAACTGAGGATAATGTAGCAGCTGAGATAACTCAACATCCACCTGAAAATGTTGTCTCTCCACTTGGTACTGATGCTGTTGAGGAAGAAGAGCAGCAGAATATCTTGCCTTCAATCCCAGAAAATGAAGGACAAGAAGATGATGATAATGAAGATGATGATGTCATCATGTATTCTCCTGTATACTCAGACATTCAGTGCCGTCTACGCGAATGGAGGGCGTGGAAGATATGACACTCAAGGGCGCAGTTTGCTCGCCATGAGTTTATCGAAGAAGAGGAGGAATTGCTACAATTTCTCGGAGCAAGCACTGTGGTTCAGGCCCTAGATGAATATAACTGCCTGAATATTCTACACATCTTCAAGGAGAAGGAAAAAGCCAAAGTAGCCGAGGAAGCACAAGCTCTCGAGAAAGCCAAGATATGCCCACTTACTGGAACTCTAGAACACACTCACCCTCATTTGGATGTGTTCTCAGAGAGTGATGACGATATGGATCCCGTTGCTGCAATAGAAAAGTCAGATTTGCAGCAAGCTCTAAGGGAATCCAGACAGTTGCATGAGCAAAATTGTTTGAAGGACCAGGAGAGTCGTCTCAATCTCTCATGCAAATTGACCCATTGGGAGTGGTGCAGCAGATTGCCACATACATCGCTGCAGCCATGTCCCCTGTGATATCGGAAGATGGGTCCAAGGGAATTAGCAATGAGACTGGGACTTTGGGCACCCAAGTTGAGCCAACCCCTACTGAAGGTGTTTTACCACCTGCCCTGGCGGCTGAGAACTCAACGCAGCAGCCGCGAGTCTGGAGAATAGTGACCCCATCATCAGTCACTCAACTGGTGTGCCAGCTTAGGGGGAAACTCACTCCACTGCAGCAGGGTCGGAGGATGCTGCAGATGACTCCATATTGAAGAAAGGTGGCGAAGTGGAAACTGAGAAAGAACCACAACAGATTGACATTGACGAAGCTCGGACAGTTTAGTCTATCCCAGCCGAAGTGTCAGCTACTTTGAAGGTTGATGACACTGTTGTTGCAGTCGAGGCACAAGATAGAAATGCCCCGGTAGTTAACACTATGGGCAATGAAAGTGCAATCCTAGGTGTTAAGACTCCTATGGATGCCAATGTTGAAGACCTTCAGACAGCTGCGACTGTCGAAGGGAATGTTGAAGGCCTCGCTGCAGTTGAGACTGTTGGAGGTAGTGAAGGCCCAAGGGAGGTTGAGACTTCCCTGGGTAAAGCTCAAGAGACACAGAACATTCATCATGTTCAAAACACTGAATCTGAGAATGAGATAAGTGCACTTCATGACTCCCAGGAGAATCCTGACATATCATTTATGGGGTCTGAGGATGAAGCTGAGTCCACACCTGTTGCACATCAAAAGGACCTAGCTGAGGATGTTCTCAAGCATATGAGTCAGTCAAGTTACAAAGTTGCTCGTCAAACATTCAACTTTGATGATGAACCAAACCCCCAGATTTCATCATCATCCGATGACACTGTTGTTGCAGCAGAGGATCCAGTAATTCATTTAGAAACGTCTACTAAGACCGAAGACGCTATTAAGACAGTTGAGGCTCAGTCAGCTGGCCAACTCATTCCAAAAACCCCAGCTAAAACCGAATCATCTGTGTAGTCTCCCACAGCTGAAGCAGTACCGACTCCACCAGAAACATCACACGCACAAACCACACAAAGAGACTGCTAGAGAGATACAATGATACACTGTTCAAGAAGATCATGTAATCCCTACAGCTCTATTGTGCCAGCAAACTTTGACTCGATGCAGAATGGCCGTCAGCTGAATCAGGTGTGACAACTGAGATCCGAGAAGTCTTCAAGAAGATCTGTGAAGAGATTGAGAATAAGATGCTTGTTTGGAGCCCTGACAATGCTGATATGAAGCAGAGGATACAGGCATACATTAAGAGGTTGCATGACTCTCACAAAACAGAAATGCGTGAATTCCAATGAAAAGAAGTTCTGCGTCTTGAGGAGAACATGAATGCAAAATTCAACCTTCTCATGGCTGAAATGAAACTGGTGGCAGCCGAGTCAAAAGCCACTCGTTTGGAATTTCGGACAGCTTATGCCGCAAACAGAGACTCAAGCGAACTCGGCTCTCGAGACTTGACTTCATGCTCGCAGGCATGTTTCCTGGGGTCCCTCTTTCTTTTGATGATGCCAAAAAGGGGGAAGATGAGTTCCTAAGGAGTTTGAAAGAAGAAAAGTTGAAAGAGTCTTAAGCCAAGATGACATCAACTGAGAAAAAGAAGGGAAAAGCAGTTGAGGGGGAACGTTCAAAGGATTTAACGTTAATGATAGCTGAAACCCCTCAGCAGGGTCATGTCATGGCGTCAATTATCAGCAAACTTCCAGTGACTCTGTCGATCGAACACTCTGCTGTACCCATGTCGTAGAAAAGGCGAATCGTAGAAGGAGGGATGGAAGAGTTCGACAAAAGGACGGATGCCCGCATTGAAGAAGCATTGAAACAATTCGGCGGCATTTCGGCAGGGAAGGATTAATGCTATTCCTGCCCATAGATCCGAGCCAGTATCTGTTGAAGAATTCAAGACGCTCGAATCCGAAAATATTTCTAAGGGATGTCACTAGCCCAAGCCTGGGATCTGTACTGGGGGAAGGGTCTTACATTATGCGAAGAACTGATAGGCAGCAGACTACCAGCAGCAACTCAGCTGGCAAGCAGAAGACTCCTGTGCATTATACACCCAGAGGAGGAGGAAGAAGTGGTGGTGGAAGAGGTTCTCGACCTCATCCAAAACCCAAGAAAATTGAATATGTAGATCCAAGAAAAAGAAGAAGGATCTACTGGGCTAGGGTATGATGAAGTGGCAAACCTGGAAGTGGAAAAGAAAAGTGCTGAAACCGCCAGAAGACAAGAAGAAGAGAACAAAAGGCAAACACAACAATGGCTCGAGAGGAAGCGGAAGGATGATGCTTCTAAAAGAGCTTATGAAAAGAAGAAAGCAGTTGAAGAAGAAAGAAAAAGAAAGAAAGCTGATGACTTCGACAGAGCTGATGAGGATAGAAGGAGGCAGCGAAGGCGTTGAAGTGTTGTTGTGAACCCTTCATGTATTTTACTTATGTAAATACATTTTTGTAAGTCATCTGTATACTTAGTGAAGTTTTTTGTAATTTTACACTTTGTATTTGTATCCTAGCACAGATGTCTGAATTTTGTTTTAATATAGAATGCTTTGATACTAGATGTAAACAGTTGTGTAAAGGACAAGAATGCTATGATCAATAAAATGATCTATTCAACGCATACATTCTTTGTTACTGCATTGTCTGTATGTATCTTTGATGTTTACATATTGTTTAATGTTTTTATGTTTTGGCATCATCAAAAAGGGGGAAATTGTTGGGAAATTTATTTTATAGATTTTGATGAATGCCATGTAAAACTTAAACTAGAAAGTTGGCACCCCATTTTCCTTGTAATTTTCATTGTAAAAGATAGGACTGGAAAAGCTGAGTCAAGTCAGTTATGCCTGGAAATACAAGAAGTCAACTAAAGACTGAAGTGAAGACTCCGATGTGGAACAACTGAGCATGGCCAAGAAAGGAGATCAAGAACTTGACTGAAGATGTATCAACTGACGAACATATGTGTGAAGTGTTAGTCAAAGTCATCTCAAGAAGCCAAGTCATAAGTTGAAAGTGACAGATGAGTCTTCAAATGTTGGAGTAGACTCAAGTCAACTGGGAAAAAAAGGCAGCAGCCAAGAGGAGTTAACTGAAATGAATCCGTTGCACAGAAGTCAAGAACATTACTTAAATAAGTAATACTTCCATGCTGCCAGGTCTTAAAGTGCTCATCCCAGAAGCGTGCAAAAGGAATAAACCAATGGAAAGCACTGCACCTCGTGTTTAAACCTGAAAAGCAGCACATTCATTTAATACGAGGAAAGGTCTACATCTCAAGATTGAAGACAAAGAAAAGACAAGCCAACGAACACAAATGTCTTTTGAAAATCAGCCCATCTCTTCAACGGGTTGAAAGTTCACTATAAAAGGCTGAGGAAACTCATTGAGAAAAGGTTACCTTGATTACCTGAACCACGAACAAGCAAGCATTATTCAAGCTATTAACCTGCAAATATTCTCAAAGATATTCAAGCAAATCCTCAAGCCTGAAACTCGAAGGAAATCGATCCAACATAAGCTGTGAAGGAAAGACACCTTCAAACTGTTGAAGAGGAAACTTTTGAAGTTTATCAAAAGGGGTCTACCATCCAAGGAGGATAGTAGGAAGGTTCAAGGTCAAACCAGTATCAAGTTATTGGAGGATTCGTGATCAAATCCAAGAGCTTAAGAAAGTGAGTTGACATAGCAAGGCAGCTGCCCTGTGAAGAAGCTGAGTCGGACGAGAAGCCAACTGTGTGACCAAGGCTGTCTCTAGACTGTTCACCACTCTGTAAACTGATATGTTATTTAGTGGATTCCTCCAGGAGTTGGAGAAGAGAGGATTAGAAGAATTACCCCATCTTCGAACCTCTATAAAAATTAACTCTGTCATTTATTTTCAGCACATTTATTTTTCTGCATACATCTGCTTTATATCTGCTGATAAACTTATTTGCTATCCAAACTGATTAATAACAAAGTGCTAAAATCAAGTGTTAAAACAAGTTTAAAACAAATCAAAGGGTGTTAAGTCTTCCGCTGATAAAACCAACACAACCAAGTTAAGTTTCAGGTTAAACAGCTGAGTTATTCTATCAACAGCTCTATCGAGTCTGTTGAGTGGCTAACTCTGCTGAATAACCAACTTAGTTGACCCTCAAGGACTTAGCTGTTTGTGTAAACTCTGTAATTTCTTTAAAAGAACTAAATCGAAAATTTGGTAAGGTTTATTCAACCACCCCCCCCTTTTCTAAACATTACTCACACCCCTTGGGATCTACAAATACCTTCTTGGCATTGTTTTATTTGAAGTCCAAGGAAGAAGTTGAACTCTCCCATCATGCTCATCTCAAATTCACCTTGCATGAGCTTAAAAATTTCTTACAAAGAGATTCATCAGTAGCACCAAAAATAATGTCATCAACATATATTTGAACCAATAAACAATTTTGCCATTTTTTAAAAACAAAGAGTGTAGTACAAACTTTACCTCTTGAAAATTCATTTTATAAAGAAAATAGCTAAGTCTATCATACCATGCTCGAGGTGCTTGTTTTAAACCATATAAGACCTTTTTAAGTTTGTAAACATCATTTGGCCTTGAAAAGTTTTCAAACCCCGGAGGTTGTTTTACATAAACTTCTTCTTGTATAAAACTATTTAAAAATGCGGGTTTAAAATTCATTTGGTAAAGATTGAAATTTTTAAAACAAGAATAGGCAAGTAAAATACGAATTGCTTCTAAATGTGCTACGGGTGCAAATGTTTCATCATAGTCAATACCTTCTTCTTGACAATACCCTTGAGCTACTAACCTTGCCTTGTTTCGAACGATGTTGCCTTGGTCATTGAGTTTGTTCCGAATACCCATTTTGTAACAATAATCGTTTGTGATGGAGGACACAGTACCAATTCCCAAACATCATTTCTTTCAAATTGATTCAACTCTTCTTGCATTCTAGAAACCAATCTTCATCTTCAATTGCTTCCTTTGTATTTTTTGGCTCTTTTTGAGAAATAAGAGCTTTCTTGGCAAACTTTCTTCTAGTCATAACCTTGTCTAGAGGATCCCCAATTATGAGATCTTTTGGATGATCTCCTTTGAATTTTAATGCAATGGGAAGATCCGAATTATCACCTTTGTCTTCTTGTGGAACATTTGAAGTTGAAAGTTGATCATTTGATGTTAAAGGTTGATCACTTTGAGCATCATTTGGAATAATTGGTTCAATATCTTCTTCTTCATCACTTTCATCATTGGGTATCCATTCAATACCCGAGGCTTCATTAAATTTGACGTGAATATATTATTCAACTACCATGCTAGTCTTATTATAAACCCGATATGCTTTGCTCTTGGTTGAGTACCCCATAAATATTCATTCATCGGCCTTAGGATCAAGTTTGTCCATTTGATCCTTGGTATTCATAATAAAACACTTACAACCAAATATTTTGAAGTAACTAATATTTGGAGTTCTTCCTTTCCAAAGCTCATACGGTGTTTTATTCAACTTAGGACGAAGGTATACACGATTCATAACATGACATGCGGTACTTATGGCTTCGGTCCAAAAATATTTTGGAAGTGAAAATTTATTGAGCATGGATCGACTCATTTCTTGAAGAGTTCGATTGTTCATTTCTGCTGCTCCATTTTGTTGTGGTGTTCTTGGAGCCGAAAAATTGTGAGCATATCCTTTGATTTCACATAAGACTCTAAATTCACCATCAAATTCACCACCTCAATCACTTCGTATAGACTTAATAGTATCTTCCTTTTCATTTTCAATAAGTCTACACAACTTATCAAACTCATTAACGGCATCGCTTTTATTTGCAAGAAAAATAGCCCAAATATATCTAGAAAATCATCTACTATAGCAAAAGTGTAATGTTTTCCTCTAAGACTAGCCGTACCAATATCCCCATACAAATCAGATGAAGTAATTGTAGAGGTTTGGTGTGAAAGTTTCATTTTAGGGCTTAAAACTACTTTTAACTAATTTGTTCTTTTGACAAGATTTTCAAAATTCAATTTGGGTAGTCCTTTTACATGTTGGTTTTTGTAAATCTTTTGTAAATTTTTGTATCCAACATGTCCAAGTCGCCTATGCCATAAACTTGTTAAATCATTATTAGCGGCAAGACAAGAAACATTTTGACTAGCCAAATCACTTGTGCAAATTTTATAAAGATTGCCTTCCCTACTTGCTTCACAAATAATTTTATCATTTTTGAGAAAAAAGCTATTTTTTTATATTAAAAATAACATCATGATTTGAATCACAAAGTTGGCTAACACTTATCAAATTGAACTTAAGCCCTTCAACTAATAAAATATTACTAAGAGAGAAAGAAGAGTTACCGATTTTTCTATTTCCAAGAATTCTTCCTTTGCAATTACTGAACATGGCCCTGCCTTCTACTGGAGCTTGATGTTGGTAAAAAGTTCTCTCCTTTCGGTCATATGGCGTGAACAACCGCTGTCCACGAACCATTTTGAATCTTCCAGAATTGTTATAGCCCCTAGCACCTCGTTATTTTCATCATCTATGGCCATGAGACCATGTTCGACTTATTCTTCTTCATCGGATGTGGATGGAGCTCATCCCTTGTTTTTGCTTCCACATTTAGAGCTTTCTTATAGGGAAAACGCTTTTCTTCTTTTGCTCCTACTCGGCTAATTTGGGGCAATTAGCTATGTAGTGCCGGGTTTCCTGCATTTGAAACACGAGTTGTCTCTAGACTTTCTTGCCTTATTCTTATTTACAAACTTGGAAAATTTCCAGACAAGGGCGTCCGTCTCCTCATCATCTTCATCGCGAGCATAATATGTATTATTAGAAGAAGATCCTAAGCCTTTAGGAATAGAATGCATACCCGATTGAGAGGTGGATGGTTTGGAATTTTTCCTCTCTTTAAGATATACTTCGTAGATGAGAAGATTTCCAATGAGCTCGTCAAACTTGAGAATTTCGAGATTTTGAGCTTTCGTAATCGCCGTTACCTTTTTGGACCAAGAGCCAGAGAGAGCATTTAAGACTTTAGTTACCTTGTCTTCTTCGGAGATGACTTTCCCAAGTTCCACAAGAGGATTGACTATGTTGTCAAGTCTTTCCACCATTTTTGAGTTTCCTTCACCCTCAAGCTTGATGAAGTTTTCAAAGTCTTTAATACGCATGGTTTTTCTTGCTTGTTTTAATTTCTTTGTGCCTTTATATATAGTTTTCAATTTTTTCCATACTTCATGTGCGGACCTTATTCCTGTAATACGATTATACTCGGTGGCGGTAAGAGAACAATGCAAAATATTCAAGGCCTCACCGTTTAGAGAAAATGACTTCTTCTCATTATCGTCAAATTCTTTGAAGCTCTTGAGGATCGAGGTGCCATCCTCCAATTTATTGGTTGGTTGAGCTATCCCTTCAATAATCTCATTCTAAATATCGAGCCCGCACCCTTGTAGAAAGCACTCCATTTGTTCTTTCCAAAAGGCATAGTTGTTGGCGTCAAATAGTGGTGGCTTGTTGATGGAGGCGTCGGTGGTGAGGTAGCTTTTGCTCGTTCCTCTTTACTCGCAATGAAGAACGAGCTTGTCAAAGAGTTTGGCTTTGATACCACTTGTTAGTCCAAGTGGCTACGATAATCTAGAGGTGGTGAATACATTATCCCTTTCGCCCTCTTTTTCGAATATGAGAATGATGACCAAATTAAAAGTGCGGAAATATAAACAACACACGATGATTTATAGAAGTTCAACTCACCTAGGGCCTAATCTTCTACCACCCTGGTATATCCGGAATAGATTTCAAAAAAGGAAAAAGATTTATAAATAGATACCAAACTATTACAACCTTTACCTTGAAGAGCATATCACTCTTCTTACAACACCACCTATGAAGATTACCACAACTTGTTACACCAATAAAGAGTGCCACACTCTTCAACACCTAAAATCACCCAAGTGTGGTCTTACCATAAGAACACTAGCAACCCAAATGAAGTATACAACTTTAAGGTGCACGTGTAATCAAGAATCACGCCTAGTACTCAAGATGTGCAAGTGAAAGACTTAGGCTAAATACAACAAGAATATGAAAGTGAAGAACAAGAAGTTTGCTTATGTTTGTATTGCTTTTGTTGTTGTATATCCTTCATCTATTTATAGGATAGGTCTTGGATTTGATTTCCAGCCATATGCTCCTCCTTAGAGATTGAAATCTGTAAAAAAATGCAAATCAAATGGAGAATATAGTTGTTAGAAATCAATCCCTTAAAATCATGAAAAGCTGTCTGTAGTGCAACGAATAGTTTGCTGATAAAACCTTACTGGTTGAACTCAAATAGGAAATTGAATTTTAAATTGAAAATTAGGGGCTTGGACCGGTCCAATAGGGGGTTGGACCGGTCGATAGTGCCTTCGACCGGTCGATCCCCTTGTGGACCGGTTGGCCTCTTCATAAATTAAAACAGAAAGGTTTTAAACATTTTAACTCAACTCAGGCATCAGTCAATCGGTCGGCCTTAGCCGATTTTGATTCTATTTCATTTTTTATTTCCAATATCAATCTTTAGGCACGGGTTGCCCCTAGGACAATTGGTTGATCTCGAAACAAAAGTGTTGTCCAATTTTTGTCAAAAATAAACTTCAAGAAATACTCCAAAAAAATAGTAAAAATAATTTAAATCGATTAGGAGAATTTGGACAACATTTGGGGACATTGTTTTGGTGGAAAACTCAGTAAAATAAAATCATCAAAATTACGATAAAAATATTTATCTAACAATATGTGCACGACCCGAGCCACATTGTCAACTACTTAGAATTGGAAATTAATAGAAACTATCTTATGGAGAAGTAAAAATAGCCATGTTAGATCATAAGACACACACTTTAATAAATAAAGATATCAACCATATTAAGTTCAATGAAGTTGTCACGGACAAAACGAGACAAGTTGGGAAAGGGAGGATGAGATAATGGCTAAGTGCCCTGAATTTCTTAAACGATGTTAGTAAGTTAAATTTCGAGGCGAAATTTTTATAAGTTGGGGAGGATATAATAACCCAAATATTTTTATGGCTTTATTATTAATAACAACAATAATAATAAATATAATAATATAAATATATATATATATATTATATATATTTATGTTATAGCAATATCTGATTGATATTTATTTTATATTAATCATTTTTTTCCATTATGATTTCAGTTACCAAATCTACAACTTAAACTAAACATACTTTTGAGTTCATTTATTGTTATTAATTACTATACGTACACTAAATAATATTTCAGCTAAAACAATTGTTGATTAATTATGTCGTTATAGTATAATTAAGTCAAAATAAATTTCTAAATTAAAATTTACCTTAAACACTGAGTATGTGTGTTTGTGTGTGTATATATACTTAATATCCTTAAAGTTGAAATGTTACTAGGCAAAAGGTACATTATATTCTTCAATTTCTTCCAGCCGAACCCACCCCGTATTTTTCTTATCAAAAATGTTTTCTTCTGGCGTTCTTGTTGGTACTAGAGAATAGTGTTGGTGTGTGTTTCGTATTGATATATGGTAGTAGCATGTGTGATGATGTGTTAGTGATTATTATAGATATTGTGTGCGTGTGACCAGTAATATATATATATATATATATATATATATATATATATATATGTGTGTGTGTGTAAATCGTATATATGTGTGTCTGTGAATCATATGAATATATATATATATATATGTTGTGTGTATGTACTTGGTGGTGTAATAGAATTTAGAGTATTATAAATTAATGTTTGTGTTGTTTAGAATTCTTATTTCGTGGTTTGGATACGTATTGAAATTGAAGCCTAAACTTATTGATTATAAAGAATTTCAACACATATCTATTTTGTTTTTTTAATATTTATTTGGATCCACAGTATATATATTCTATATTTCTATTAATATTTTACAAGATTTAATAATATTTTCCTTAATACTTTACAAAACTTATAGAATTATTCTTAGAATTTTAAGATTTAGGGTGTCTAAAACATATTATTTTCGTGATAGGAAAAAAAGATAGTGAAGAGATTTAAAGACTAAGGGCATACAAATTCAACTTGGATCAAATCCTTACTTCTATTTCAGGTGGGGAATTTTTACTATTCATTCTTATTAAATATTATGACTGTTTACATTAATATTCAAAATTCACATGCAGTGTTTTGTGAGTTTCGCTCAATGAATTCTATGATTCCAAGATTCAAGTTACATTAGTTTTATGCTCTAGGAACTCTATGATTCAAGTTACAAGAGCTTTATGCTCTAGGAACTCCAAGATTCAAGTTACATGGGCTTATCGTTCTAGGAACTCCAAGATGACATGATCGATGATTCTATGATGTTAGATGCTATGATTATGCTGCAGGTTTTTTGTTAATGTGATGCATAAATTTTATTTAGCTTGAACAAATACAGTTTCCCACTGAGTAATTGTTTTACTCACCCCATTGTATTCTCATGTTTTTTAGATGGAGCTTGGCAAGGCGGAGACGAGGAGGAATGATGTGGCCTTTTTCCAAATTCATAAAACAAATAAATAAATATATGACTGATTAAGTCTAGATTCCACTTTGGGCGAATTCGACTAATTTATTAGTTAAAATTCCATTGTCTTACTTTTATAAAGAATTGTTTCCTTTATTTAATTATTAATTTTTGCTTCCGCATTAAATTTGTCATTTAGTATTAAATTTATATTTTTTTTCATATTATTAAATTATCATAAATGATTTATTTTCGCAAACTCGCTTTTTGGGTGTAACGTCCCAAGTTATTTTATATATTTATTTAGTATATAATTAATCTCAAGAAAATGACCGTTACACTGTCGATGCAAGACTTGCCCTCTTGCAACCTCAGTTTCTGGTTCGACAAGAACCTTACTCCAACCATTCACTTTAAGGCAATGTAGACCCCGTGTTTTGTTTTCACAAGTTTCTTCCTCAACTGATGAATAACATAGTTAATCTTCCACAATGAGTGTATGATAAGGTTCTTAGAATGAAGCTTAAGGATTTTCAGTTTATGGCTTGAGAGAGAATGTTTGTTCTTCAGATTTTTGCTTGCTCGAGTTTTCTTGTTTTGCACTATGTTTCTCTTAGAAAATTTCCTCAGCTTTTATAGTGTAGATTTGAATTTTGTCCATTGGAGAGATAGCCAAATTCAAATCACATCGTTGGCGATTGATTGCCGCTTCTTTCTTTGCAAAGATGATGTTGACCTTTCCTTGTATTCTTCTGTCTTCTGCACATTTCTGAAACTGGCAGTTTGTAGGTGTTCTTCCATTGCTTGTATCTTTTTTGCCTTCATTGAATTGCTAACACCTTTATGGTCAAACACTATACTTCGAGTACTTTACTGAAAATCTTCATTGGACTTAGTGCAATGGAACTTTTCCAATTGACTTAAGCCTTCAGCTGCTTTACCCCACTTAACTGAATCTCAAGTCTTCAGACTTGTATGTCTTCTGAAAGATCTTATGTTTCAACTTTGTTATCAGTCTCCTACTTTAGGCTTAACTGGCATTACTCTGTTGAAAGTCTTCTAAAATCTTGATACTCAGTTGTGAGTCTGTTAAATCTTTAATTGCTCAGCTGCAAGTCTTCTAGAACGCCTTCAACAAGTCTTTTGATTGATTGCTTGGTCGTTTTGAGTCAGCTTAAGTCATCTATTACATAAGTAGAAATTACATAAAATTGGGGTGCCAACCTCCTAATACATAATTTTCTAAGCATCATCAAAATCTATATAAATAAATTTCCTAACAGAATTTAGCTCCTTTTTCTTCTTTGACAATTGACAGATGATTTTTGTTCCAATCATATGTCTAAAACAATCGCTATCCATGTACCTGGTTCCTTGACACTCAAATTTCATATGAACCTACATCAAATAAAATTAAGCTTTAGGTGCCCATATCTGTGTGGGTCCTGAGTGGTTAAGACTGTATGGTGATCCAACCAACCTATATCCAAAAGACCTGACTCTAAGAGGTTACCACCTTTCTGTCCTACAATCATAATGAATATTTGCAAACTATTTAGGTGCTTTTGCAACATATAATTGTCTCTTTTGTCTGTGTGTGTGAGTGTGCATATGAGCATTAACATTCTTGTGCTTGTGATGGAACTGTGCCTTGTGTCTAGGTGCATCATATATGTGTGCATTGTATCTAGGTGCATATATGTGTTGATGTGTATACTTAGGGAATGACCTGAAGTGGTCTTTAGGCTTCTGCCTTTTTGATATGTTTCCCTTAGGAGTTTGTTGATAGTTCATGGGAGGGTTCCGATCAATGAAGCTATGTTCACTTGTTTTATTTCCTAAAAAGAGCCTAAAGATGTGTCCCAAGCATTGGATGAGAATCCATTGATTCTAGCTATACATGAAGAGTTGAATCAGTTCGAAAAAAAAAGGTTCAGGAATTAGTTAAAAGGCCTACCCACCAAAATGTTACTGGTACTAATTGGGTACTTAGAAACAACATGAACGAAGAGGGATTTGTAGTAAGAAAAAAGCAAGATTCGTAGCCAAAGGGTATTGCCAAGAGGAAGGTATAGATTTTGATGAAACTTTTGCACATGTTGCTAGATTCGAAGCAAATAGGATATTTCTTGTTTATGCTACACACAAGAACTTCACTGTTTATCAAATTGATGTGAAGATTGTATTTTTGAATGGATTTTTGGAAGAAGTTTATGTGGAGAAACCTCCAGGTTTTGAGCAAAAACTATTACAGATAAAGTCTACAAGCTCAAGAAGGCATAGTATGGATTGAAACAAGCACCAAGAGCATGGCATGAAACATTGCCTCAGTTTCTTATTGACATTGGATTTACCAAAGGTAAGGTTGATAGAACACTCTTCAGAATTCAATATGGGGAGAGTATACTGCTTGTTCAAATTTATTTGGGTGTAATTATCTTTGGATCCACAAACAAAGAGCTTTGTGACAAATTTTCAAAGCTAATGCAAGGAAAGTTTAAAATGAGTATGATGGGAGAGCTGACTTTTTTCCCAGGTCTTCAAGTCAAGCAAATGAAGGATGGAACCTTCATAAGCCAAACCAAATATACCAGAGATTTAATGAAGAAATTTGGTATGGAAGAAAAGTCATCAATGAGGATTCCCATGAATACATCAGTCAAGATGGACATGGATGCAAATAACAAAGCTATAGATCAAACCAGATATAGAGCCCTTATCGGATCTTTGCTCTATTTGACAGCAAGTAGTCTAGACATCACTTTTGATGTAGGTGTATGTGCCAGATTTCCATCTGCACCAAAAGAGAGTCATATGACTGCAACCAAAAGAATCTAAGGTATTTGAAGGGATGCCTAGAAGTTGGCTTATGGTATCCAAAGGATGGAGGATTCAAGCTAGTTGGCTACTCAGACTCAGACTATGTTGGATGTAGAATAGAAAGAAAAAGTACATCAGGTACCTATCAAATGTCTGGAAATAGATTAGTTTCTTGGTTTAGCAAGAAAAAAAATTCAATAGCTACATCCACAACTAAAGCAGAGTACATAGCTGCAGGCATCTGTTGTGACCAAGTCTTATGGATGAGGCAACAACTGAGAGACTATGATATAGAAGAAAAAGAGATTCCAATTATGTGTGATAACACAAGTGATATTGCAATAACTCATAACCCAGTATTGCATTCAAGAACCAAACACATTGATGTCAGATGTCATTTTATAAGAGATAATGTTGAAAAAAAAGACACCACTTTGGAATATATATCAATTGATAAGCAGTTAACTGATATATTCACTAAGCCATTATGTGAATCGAGATTTGAAGATGAGCTAGGATTGATTGAGCTGAGTTAGGAGGCTTAGAAGACTCAGTTAGCAGAGTCGAAGAAGAGAGAACTGGAAATCAACAAACTTTCATTTTTCAGTAAAGTGAAACAGTCAAGACGGCTAGTCAGCTGTATCGAGTTAGCTGGACATCCGAGTACTTATTATGTGAGAAGAAAGCTGAGTTATTTAAGAGCTAAGTGACAAAATGCAGTCGTTTCTTGCAAATCGAATTCTACTGGCACTCAACTTCCAAATTCTCCATGCGCGCAGCCGTTGTTGGGAAAATTTATGTATTGATTTTGATGATACCTTGTAAAACTTAGATTAGAAAATTGGCATCCCATTTCTAATATAATTCAACTTGTAATAGATCGGTTGTATGAGCTGAGTTGAAGTCAGCCAAGTTGAAGATTACAAAACTCGACAGAAGATTAAAGTGAAGACCCAGCTGTGTGGCAGCTGAGTGAAGTGAAGTGAAGAATCAGTCAAGTGATAGAAAAGCTGTCTCAGTCAGCTGACTGACAGCAAAGTCATTCCAAGATGATTGGAATAGAATGTTAAAGGGGTATGCAACAAACATGACTCGAGAAAGCTGAAAGAGATTCGTTGTCAAGACAAGTCAAGGTTTTACTGGAAATAGGCATATGTCAGGCTACCAGCAATAAAGTTGTTTTGCTTAAAGTGTGCAAAAAGAAAGGGACCAATGGGAAGCACCTAAAATTCTGCAGAGTTTAAGGAAAGGCTGTAGAGCATTAAATTCAACGTATGGTCTCCATCAATGTTGCAATTCAAGACAAGCCAACAACCTACGAGTGTGATTTGAAAAATATATATATCTCTTCAATGGACATATTTTCAAATATGCACTATAAAAGGCTAAGGAATCAATTGAGAGAAGGTTACCAAGTTTAACACAAGCATACAAGCATTCAATCAATAACCTGCAAACATATTTCCAGCTTTAAAAGAAATACTCAAGCCTAAACTCGATGGAAATCAATCCATCACACTCAGTGAAGGAAAGACAACTTCATCAGTTGAAGAGGAAAAAATTGTTTTCAAGAAAAAAGGGGTCTACTCTCCAAGGTTGAAGGAGAAGTAGCAAGGTTCCACTAAACTAGAGCTTTGAACCTGTTGGAGGGCGACATGATCAAGTCCAAAAGTTTGAAGGGAGCTGAAGTAACTATAAAAATTTCTTGTGTCTAATTATTTTTCAGCACATTTTATTTCTTGCACTATTTTCATATCTACTGATAAGTTAAAACTGCTTTGGTCTGCTGATAATAACATTGCTAAAACAAGTGTCGAAAAACGTACTTAAAACTCTAAGGGTGAAAAGTCTTCCACTGGTAAAACCAAGTCAACTGCATTATTAATTGTTAGCTGAAAATAACTAAGTTATACTGTCAACAACTCAGTCGAGTCTATTGAGTGGGTAACTTTGTTGTGTAAGCCAACCTAGTTGTCCCTCAAGGACATAGCTGACTTGAGTTAACTCTGAAAATTATTTAAAAAGACAAAGATCGAAAAGTTGGTAAAGTTTATTCAACCCCCATCCCCCTTCAAAACTTTACACATCACCCCTTAATACCTATAAGAAGAATCAGTCAACTGTTCATAAGAGTCCTTATGTTGAAGCAGATATAAGAGGACTCAACCCTGATGAAGATGAGATAGCTGAATCTAAGAGACAGCTGGAAGGTCTGCAGCTGAATGATGATGAGGAAGCAGTACAAGACAACTTAGTTGCGAGACGACTGAACCTAGCAGACTTACTCCAACCAGATGTGAGATGGCTGAGAGACCATCCACCTGCGTTAATTATTGAAGATGTTAAAGATTGAGTAAGAACTAGATCCAGGACTCAACATGAAGCTATGTTCACTTGTTTCATTTCCTAAATATAGCCTAAAGATGTGTCACAAGCATTGGATGAGACACATTGGATTCTAGCTATACATGAAGAGCTGAATCAGTTTGAAAGAAACAAGGTTTGGGAATTAGTTCAAAGGCCTACCCACCAAAATATTATTGGTACTAATTGGGTATTTAGAAACAACATGAATGAAGAGGGATTTGTAGTAAGAAACAAAGCAAGATTGGTAGCCAAAGGGTATTGCCAAGACGAAGGTATAGATTTTGATGAAACCTTTGCACCTGTTGCTAGATTGGAAGCAAATAGGATGTTTCTTGTTTATGCTACACACAAGAACTTCACTGTTTATCAAGTGGATGTGAAGAGTGTATTTTTGAATGGATTTTTGGAAGAAGAAGTCTATGTGGAGAAACCTCCAGGTTTTGAGCAGAAAACTATTAGAGATAAAGTCTACAAGCTCAAGAAGGCATTGTATGGATTGAAACAAGCACAAAGAGCCTGGCATGACACATTGCCTCAGTTTCTTATTGACATTGGATTTACCAAAGGCAAGGTTGATAGAACACTCTTCAGAATTCAATATGGGGGGAGTATACTGCTTGTTCAAATTTATGTGGGTGTAATTATATTTGGATCCACAAACAAAGAGCTTTGTGACAAATTTTCAAAGCTCATGCAAGGAAAGTTTAAAATGAGTATGATGGGAGAGCTGACTTTCTTCCCAGGTCTTCAAGTCAAGCAAATGAAGGATGGAACCTTCATAAGCCAAACCAAATATACCAGAGATTTAATGAAGAAATTTGGTATGGAAGAGAAGTCATCAGTGAGGATTCCCATGAATACATCAGTCAAGATGGACATGAATGCAAATGGCAAAGTTGTAGATCAAACCAGATATAGAGCCAGGTTTATTGGATCTTTCATCTATTTAACAGCAAGTAGGCCAGACATCACCTTTGATGTAGGTGTATGTGCCAGATTTCCATATGCACCAAAAGAGAGTCATATGACTGCAACCAAAAAAATCCTAAGGTATTTGAAGGGATGCTTAGAAGTTGGCTTATGGTATCCAAATGATGGAGGATTCATGCTAGTTGGCTACTCAGACTCAGACTATGTTGGATGTAGAGTAGACAGAAAAAGTACATCATGTACCTGTCAAATGCTCGGAAATAGATTAGTTTCTTGGTTTTGCAAGAAACAAAATTCAATAGCTACATCCACAGCTAAAGCAGAGTACATAGTTGCAGGCAGATATTGTGCCCAATTGTTATAGATGAGGCAACAACTGAGAGACTATGATATAGAAGAAAAAGAGATTCCAATTATGTTTGATAACACAAGTGCTATTGCAATATCTCAGAACCCAGTATTGCATTCGAGAACCAAGCACATTGATGCCAGATATTATTTTATAAGAGATCATTGTTGAAAAGAAAGACATCACTTTGGAATATATATCAACTGATAAGTAGTTAACTGATATATTCACTAAGCCATTATATGAATCGAGATTTGAAGATGAGCTAGGATTGATTGAGCTGAGTTAGGAGGCTTAGAAGACTCAATTGGCAAAGTCAAAGAACAGAGAATTGGAAATCAGTAAAGTTTCATTTTTCAGTAAAGTGAAACAATCAAGACGGCTAGTCAGCTGTATCAAGATAGCTAGACAGCCCAGTACTTATTATGTGAAGAAAAAAGCAGAGTTAAGTCACTTATAGAAGAAAGCTGAGTTATTTGAGAGCTAAGTGACAAAACGCAGTCATTTTCTGCAAGCGAGTGTTTTGAGCATGACATCAACAATAATTATGGTGTCCGTAAAAAGTTTGTACCAGTTTTATCTATGATTGGATATAAATGATGTTGCATTTAATGCGGGGATAATAATGCGGTTTCAAGACTTAATCTCAACCGTTGATCATTTTCAAACTTTTTGAATTCCAAAAACCATTCTCTCATATCCCATATATACTCAAAATCCATTTTCTCTCTTCTCACAAAGCAATCGTCTCTCTCAAGCAAAAGAACTTTTCTCTCAAACCTTAAGCAAAAACCCTAGCTTCTTTTCTCGTTCGAATATCAAGTTTCGTTTTCAGAAATGGCACCTACATATGACTATGTGAAGATCGCTAACAAGATCCACTCTGGTGCTACGGTGGATTTTGAAGGTTTGATTAAGTAAGGAGTTGACAAAGCTCTCGCTCGAAAGATCACTCAGAAACTAGAGAAATCCGATTTGAGGGAGTTTCTCTCTAAGGAGTTCTCGCACACCTACTTGGAGGAGGTGGCGATGTTTTATGTGAACGCTGAGGTTCACAATGGTGAAATCCGTTATTCCGTCCACAAAAAGGACATCAAAATAACTGTTGTGGACTTAGCTGAAGCCTGTTATCTGCCTTTATCTGGGTTGAAGAAGATCACAGAGAAATATATTAATTTGGCTGCAGCGTGGAAGGAGATTTCCAAGCCAGAGTCTGCTGCAAAGGCTGTCTATACAGCCTGAAGTCTCTTATCAAGGAGGACTACCAAAAACTCATGGACGTGGTAGCCAAATGCGTCGATATGAAGTTTGGCAGTTTCAAATAGTTGTCAAGGACTAAGCTGAAAGTGATGGCTGCTATAATGGAGTAGAAAAAGGTGAACTGGGCTCAGTTAATCTGCAGTAGAATTTGCCAGAATATGATGAACAATATCATAAGTGATGCAGGTATGTTCGTGAGCTCGCTGGGATATGGCCTGGTGATAGGCCACTTGATGGAGGTGAAGGGCATTCCTCTAAGGAATGGGAAACCCTTCCACGTAAACAAGAAGATGTTAAGGGCCTACCTCTCAACTGCTCAGAGGCAAGCCCATGCACGTAAAGCTGGTACCAGTGAAGGGAAGTCAGTTGACCCTGTCCCGGAGGACACATCTGCAACTGCTAAGGCTCCATCTCCGAAGCCTGTGCAGAAGAAGAAAGCTCCTGCAACAAAGTCGGCACCTGCCCTTGCAGTCTTGGAAGACCTTGCACCTGCCCCAACAGCCGAGACTGAGAAGGAATCCCTTGAACCTTCTCCAGTCATGAAGAACAAACACTCAGCTGTGCTGCGGAAGCCAGCTGCAACCAAGAAGCTGAAGGTGGGAGAATCAACGTTTACATTTGAAGAACCTGAGAAAGTGGAACCCAAAGTTCCATTGGTTAAGACCAAGAGAAGGCAATTGGTGAGACAATCCGTTTTGGTTAAGCCATCTGAGTCTAGCCCATATGTTGTGAAGAAGACTACTGAGGAATAACAACAGTCTGTGCAAGAGAAGAGTGGTGTGGAGACCACTAGAAAGAACAGGAGAATGATGTTGGCGAACAACAGAGAGTAGAAGAGACTGATGGTGGTGATCAACAGAGTTTAGATGAGACAGTTGTCCAGGAGATAGCTGAAGAAAAAGGTGTTGGAACAGCTGACCAGAGCAAGGAGTTAGATATTCGCTCCCCTCAGATGGATGCTCGAATAGCTGAGGAAGAGAGGGCTCCCCTGAGCCCATGCGGGAGGATGATGGCCTTGTGATGTTGTCTCCTGCATATCCAGACATACATGAGATGCTTAGAATTTGGAGAGCCTAGAAGTTGAGTTTGGCTAGCCACCAATTAAAAAGCCCGAAAGTCATCGAGGAGGAAGAATACCTCCTAGAATTTTTGGGGAACGTCAGTGTACATGACTCTAGATAAAAGCAACTGAACTGACATTTTGTTTGTCAGAAAGGAGAATGAAAGGTTTAAAGCCATTGAAAAGACTACTAAGACAATTGTTGAATCGGAAAAGTCTCATTTGTACATCTTCACAGATGCCCTTGGACATGCCTCAAAGCCAGCTGCCAACAGTGACAGTGATATGGAAGAATTGGACCATATTGATGCAGTAGAGAGGACTGAACTGAGGCTAGCTATCCAATAATACAAAGAGCTGCATGAAAAGCAATTGTGAGGGTGATTGATGCCATTACTTCCCCAGTGCACTCGGAAAAACAAAATATCCCTGAAGAAGTGCACAATAGCCATGCCTATCCCTGAAGAAGGCATTGAGACACCTACCCTATCGGCTCCTCACTCATACGGACAAGAAGCCGAGTCTCAGGATTCGAGTGACACCATTGTTCGAGACTCAGCTGGTGCACCAGGTGAGGGGAAAACTCAAACCACCATAGTCGGGTCGGAGAAGGCTGTGGGAGACAACACCCAAAAGAAGATTTGAGGGAAAGGTGAGAAATCAAATTTACAGCAGTAGGTTAATAAGGCTCGGACGGTTTCAACTGTCTCAGCTGAAATCCTAGATGCCCGACAGGCCGATGAAGCTGCTGATGCAGCTAAGGCAAACGATGGAACTGAGGCTAAGGGAGTCGAGACTCCTAGCTCTGAAAGTGCAATCCGCGAGGTTGAGACCTCAAAGGATGCCACATAATACACTAAAGCAGCTCAGTCTGGTGAAGGGATTCCAGAAGACCTTGCTGCAGTTGAGACTGCAAAAGGGAATATAGAAGGCCCATCAGTGGTTAAGATTGATGAGGGTAAAGAAGGCCCAGTAGAGGTTGAGACTTCCATGAGTAAACAAGGGTAGAAGTAGTGCATGCCCCTCAAGTAGAGTTAATGGAAGAAGAAGATATTAGAGTCGTTCATGACTTAGAGGAACGCGTCAATGTCAAATTTTTGCAGACGGATGACGAAACTAAGTCCAGTCCCATAGAAAAATCTCAAGATGGGACAACTGCTGAGAAAACCTTGGCACAAAGAAAGGGCAAAGCTAGTGACAATGCTACCCTTGTAAACTTTACTTTGGTTGATCATCACCTTCCCATGATGTTGATAAATCAGCTGAGGAACAAACTACTCAAATGGAAGAACCAACTGATGCCAATGAAGTCATTAAGACAAATGATGGTCGATCGGCTTCGGGCCGATGCAAATGCAAAATTGCCGATGATGCTGAGACAGATGAGGCACACAAAGCAGAATAACTTTTGAAGGGAAAGGATAAAGCTCCAGAAGCAGGAGGGGGAGAGATTCCTATATTCCCTAAGGACTTATTCCCTGAATACTTCCCTTTCTAGGCAGAAGTACCTTTCGAAGCAGAGTCAGCTGCTGAGAGCGCCAGATAAACTATCCAAGTCCCAGCTGAAGAAATTGGTACTCCTGAGGACTACACAATGATACCATTTGGTTTCGAATTTGATGTTGTATGGCTTAAAGAGTAGTCCGTTGATGCAGCCGACTTCACAAAAGCCTTCAAAGCTATTTGCAATGAAATGGAAAACATAGAAAAGGGATTCGCAGCACTCAACCAACGTTGACAACAAAGATGCTAACATCACAGGAGACATCCAAGGAACAGTTTTGAGAATAATGGAATGGACAGCACAGACGAAGGCACTGAGGCATGAGTAAGTTACTTATTTTAAATCTCTATTTGCCAATATGGTAACATGGAGTGCAGAGAACGCCAAATTCCAGCAGAGACAGAGGGATCTCATCTTCTGGATATATCAATTTCACAAGACAAACATGGAGTTGCTGAAGGCACAACATAAGGCAGACCTTCTAAAGACAGAGGCCACCAAGCGTACAGAGATAATGGTGTTGCAAATAGAGATGAAGCTGATGGCAGCTGAATCGAAGGCACTGCGCTTAGAATTTAGAGAAGCACATTCCGCGAGTCATGATAAGATGAGCATGACCAATAAGAAGCTTGATCTACTCCTGAGAGGAGTTTTCTCTCAGTCGACTCTACCCCCAGGTGATGATGCCAAAAAGGGGGAAGATGAAAGTAAAGGTGAAGTAAGTAAGGGAGAAGCAAGCAACAAGGGGGAAAGAAGTGAGATGAAGAAGCCACCTTTGAAAATTTTGCTTGCGCAAACCCCTCAGCAAAGGAAATGTTACTGCCTCTATCCTCAGTCAGCTGCCTCAAGAACTATCAATTGAAGATAAAGCTACTTTGGCATTGAAAAAGTGTCGAGAAGCCATAGAAGCTGACTTTGAGAAGGTAGCTGAGAAACAACAATGAAGGATTGAAAATTTGAAAGCAAAGTTTGATGGCCCCTAGCTGGACTTTTGAGGATTAGCCAGCTGTGAAGCCCCCTAGAGAGTTAGCTATTCCCGACGGAGGATCTGAGCAGAGATCAATAGAGGAATTTCAAACTCTGACATTTGAAGGATTTTTTAGGAACATGACTCTACCTCAGGCGTGGCATCTGTACTGGGAGAAGGGATTAGAATTGTGCAAATTAATTGAGATGCAACAAAGTTCAAGTAGTTAGCAGACTACTAAGGCACCCGTACAGTACACTCCAAGAGGAGAAGCTGAGTCACAAAGGGGATGGGGAAGACACGACAGTGGTGGAAGAGGCTGAGGTACTCCATCATAGCCAAGGCCTAAATATGTTCGTTATGTGGATCCCCAAAAGAAAGGGCTGATCTACTGGGCTGGGCTAGATGAAATTTCCAACATAGAGATGGAAAAAAAGAATGAAGAAGCAAGGAAGAAGCAAGAAGAGGAAAACATAAGGCTCAATCGTGAATGGGAGGAAAGGCAGAGAAGGGATTACCCTGCTGGAAGAAGAGCCTATGAAAGAAAGAAAATGGAGGAAGAAGATAAAAAGAGGCGAAGAGCTGAAGAGGATCGCAGAAGAGCTTAAGAGGATGCTGAGAGAAGAAGGAAACAGACGAGGCGTTGAAGACAACTGAACCCTTTATGTTGTATTACACTTAACTGTATATACACATACTTGTAAGTACACTGTATGTATCTTGTTATACATAAATTCTCTTATTCAAATTGTGGATGCTCTGTTACATGTAATGTTTATATAGCTCTGATACCGTGTATAGGTTTATACATTGTAGAAGCGTTGTAAAGTGCAAAGAATGATATGTTCAATAAAATGACATATTATACAATCATTCTTTATGTTCAACGTATGGTCTCCATCAATGCTGCAAGAAAAGATAAGCCAACGACCTCGGAGTGTGATTTGAAAAATGTGTCTATCTCTTCAACGGACATATTTTCAAATGTGCACTATAAGAGGATGAGGAATCAATTGAGAGAAGGTTACCAAGTTTAACACAAGTATACAAGCATTCAAGCAATAACCTGCAAACATCTCTCAAGCTTTCAAAGAAATCCTCAAGCCTAAACTCGAAGGAAATCGATCCAACACACTTAGTGAAGGAAAGACAACTTCATCAGTTGAAGAGAAAAAATTATTTTCAAGAACAAAGGGGTCTACTCTATATGGTTGAAGGAGAAGTAGTGAGGTTCCATCGAACCAGAGCTTTGAATATGTTGGAGGGCTACATGATCAAGTCCAAAGGTTTGAAGGTAGCTAAAGTAACAGGACAACCATCTTGTGAACAAGTTGAGTCCCAGGAGCAGCAGGCTGTATGATCAAAGCTGACTCGGACTGTTAACTACTTTGTAACCAAGTCAAGTTACCTAGTGGATTCATCTAGGAGTTGGAGAAGAGTGGGCTAGAGGAATTACCCCATCCTCGAACCACGATAAAAACTGCTTATGTCTATGAACTTTTCAGCACACTTTATTTCTTACACTATTTTCATATATGGTGATAAGTTAAAATTGCTTCAGTCTGCTGATAATAATATTGCTAAAACAAGGGTTGAAAAACATACTTAAAACTCTAAGGGTGAAAAGTCTTCCGCTGGTAAAACCAAATCAACTGCATTTCTAAGTGTTAGCTTCAAAACAACTAAGTTATACTATCAATTGCTCAGTCGAGTCTGTTGAGTGGGTAACTTTGCTATGTAAGTCAACCTAGCAGTTCCTTAAGGACTTTGTTGACTTGAGTTATATCTGAAATTATTTAAAAGGACTAATATCGAAAAGTTGATAAAGTTTATTCAAACCCCCTCCCCCTTATAAACTATACACGTCACCCCTTGGGACCTACAACCATATCTAAATATTTGGATATGTTGTGGATTCTAGACGAACCTCATCATCATCTTTTTCTTGCATAGGATCTTCAGTAGCCTTTCCTACCTCAGCAACAACAACGTTTGTCTGAGGTATAACAGCTGAATCATATTTGATTGTATCAGTTGTGTCTTGTTCAGCTACACCTTTAATTGTATCAGCTGTGTCTTTTTCAGGAACAATTGACTTATATTTGATTGTGTTAGCTGCTTCTTGTTCAGTTGTAGGTGTATCAGTTGTGTCTTGTTCAGATGTATGTGGTGGGACAACTGATTGAGTTTCTTGAGCTGTGCTTTGTTCACCATCGCCATCCTTTGATTTCTCAGCAACGACAGCTTTCCCAGTCTCAGCTATGGCAGATACAGCTCGCTCAACTGCTTTCGCAGTTACCTTCACAAGTCTCATCCCGGTCCTCCTATCCAGGGAAACTTCAGCCCCAACTTGTTCTGGTTCTTCTGTCGTGAAGGCTGACTATCCTATCTTCTGCTTCTTACCAGCTGGCTTGCGTGGCGTAGCTATTCTCTTCTTTATTTCCACATGAGAGGGAATTTCAGCAGGTTTAGGTGAGGGAGCTTCAACGGAAGCAGTTGTGTCCTCAGGGACATGCTATGTTTATTCCCCATAAGATGTAGCAGTCTTCGTCGCATGAGCTTGCTTCTAAGCGCCTGAAAGGTTAGCCTTGAATATTTTGATATGTGGAAAATATACGTGCATTTAGGGCCTTAAAACAATATATAATTGATGCATTTGCATGCATATTTAGTGTTTTTTACTTGGTTTCCTTAGAAAGGCAGATACTGCGTATTCTTGTAACTTTTTATAGGATATGAAGCTTAAATGAAAATATATCAGTTGGAAGGCCCGGACAAGATTGAAGAGTGTGAAGAGAAGATCGAAGAAATGAAGAAAACGGATAGAAATATGTCACACGGTTAGCCCGTGTGAAGCTCACACGACCGTGTGAGTTGCCACCGTGTGGTTTTTACACATTTGTGCGACTTAATTTTTAGAGACATGTTACACGACCGGACCGTGTGAAGATGACATGACCTTGTAGTGTTTGGGCGAAAAACTGAGATAAAAACATGTTACACGATCAGACCGTGTGGCTTGCACATGGGCCGTGCAGTTCGTTTTTGCCAGATTTTATTGTCCTTTTCTCGTCAGAACTCTACTAGTGATCTCTCAAAGCACCTATATAAGGGGACCAAGGCCTGCATGAATTAAGAACATCTTACATCATTCATACAACATACAACACATCAAAAATACACATGGTTACACAAATCAAAGGTCTTCTGAGAGAGGAGGGCATCTTGGGAGATTTTAATATGTGTAAAATTTATGTGCATTTAAGGCTTAAAATGATCTATAATCTATGCATTGGAACACACATTTAGTGTATTTTACTTGATTTCCTTAGAAGGGCATGATACATCGTATTCTTGTAACTTTTTACAGGAAATGTAGCTTAAATGGAAAGATATCAGTTGGAAGACCCGGACAGGAATGAAAGTTCAAAAAAGATTGGAGAAACGAAGAAAACAAACATAAACAAGTCACACGGTTAGCCCGTGTGATGCTCTCAAGACCGTGTGAGTCGACACCATGTGGTTTTTACACATTCATGCGACTTAATTTTCTGAGACATGTTACACGACCGGACCTTGTGAAGATGACAAAACCATCTGAAGTGTTTGAGAGAAAAATAGAGACAAAAACATGTTACACAGTCAGACCGTGTGGCTTGCACACGGGCCTTGCAGTTTTTTTTTGCCAGATTTTATTGTCTTTTTCCTGTCAGAACTCTACCAGTGATCTCTCAAAGCACCTATATAAAGGGACCAAGACCTGCATGAATTAAGAATATCTTACATTATTCATACAACATACAACACATCAAAATACATAGGGTTAAACAAATAAAAGGTCTTCTAAGAGATAAGGCAAAGCTACAAAGAACACCACAATGCCTTTCGCAATAATAGAAGCACAAGAGATTCAAAGGCTTGGAAAGAGGATCCATCCTGACAAGAAGGGTTTTTTTTTTCTTAGTTTAGATATCTTGCTTGTACTTAAACGATGTCAAACTATTTGGTTTCAAGTTTGTCTATGAATTTGTTATCAAATATGTTGCGCTAAACTTTCTGATCCTAGGGCATAATCAAAAACTGTGGATTCATGGTAAATCTATATTGATTGTTTTCTTAATTGATTTATGTGTTCTATTATACGAATTCGTGCGCTTAATCCTTGTAGATTATTTGGCCAGTAATTTGCATGTCATATTTTTAGTCCATAATCCGGGGGGTGAGTTCCATCAAAGACGGAAATTAGGTTCAGACATAAACAGGGTAATGCATCAGGAGACTACATCTGTTTGTGGGAAGTACTTCAATTCAAAGATCTTTTGGTAGTTAATAATAATTGTGATGCATCGGGAGACCTCAGTTGTTATTAATCTATTGTTTATGCACCACCCGGAAGGGGGAATAAACTAGTTTAGAAATTGAACCCATAGAAATACATGAATTGGTTTTGATAAACATTGATTGGATTTAATATTGAAGAAGCATTTTTAGATTATGTGCCTAGGGTTGCTTTCGTATTTGTTGAAAAGACTTGTGGAGTTCGGGTTTTTATAAATTTATTTCTTTTATTTTTTAATTTAGGATTTATAAAACTATTGATTTTCGGTCGCTTCAATAAAATTAGAATACGATGTTATTATAGACTAAGTATTTCATATTCAATCTCTAAGGAATACGACATTGTTTGCTATTATTCTATAAACTACGATGTACACTGGCAGTATCGCGATCAAGTTTTTGGCGAACAAGTTTTTGGCACCGTTGTTGGGGAATGAAAGATTCTTCTTAGATATAGTAATAAGTGGTTAATCTTAATTGAAGCAAAAAAAAATGTAAATAATTTCATTTTAATTTTTTTTTATTTTTTGTAAGTATTTTTCTATTTTTTATTTTTTTTATTTTTGTAAATAATTTTAACTGCTTTGGTTCTAACATTGTTTTTGTTGAGTGCAGATAATGCATGATCACGCATTCCAGATCTGCCAACCAATATCCGTTGATTTGGAAATCGAGAAGACAACAAAACAATTAAGGAAAATATCTAAAGCAATGGCTGATGGGAATAATCAAAATGGCGTGAATAACAGGAACAATGACGAACACCTAATTAGGGTGGACGGGCATGACCAAATTGTGGAAAAGCCCACCAGAAGGGCAGTTAGGGGTTACTTCCAACCAGAAGTTAGTCGGACTTATGAGGGTGTGGCCCGTCTATCGATCAATGAAAACAACTTTGGACTAAAACATGCATTGAATCCAAATGGTTTCACAGAACCAGTTAGAGGGTAGAGTCGTTCAAGATCCAAACGTGCATCTGGCACAATTTTTAGAAATCTGCGATACTGTTAAGATAATGGTGTTTCTGAAGACATCATTCGATACCGCCTTTTTGGATTCTCTCTACGCGATAAGGCTAAGGGATGTTATGCTCTTTGACACCACCCACATCAGATTAGGCTGAACTAAGTCAGCAGTTTCTAGCCAAGTACCTTCCCGCTAGTAAAATGGTGCAATTGAAATCTAAATTTGCGCAGTTTAGGCAGTTAGATGCAGAGCCATATACATGGGATAGATTTAGAGAATTACTGAAGAAGTTCCCTGAGCATGGATATCCCAGTTACAAATAGGTTACGTATTTTTATAATGGTTTAAGTGGCAACACGAGAACTATTATAGATGTTTCATCTAGAGGTGCACTGCTAGGGAAATATCCAAATGAGGCACTAGAACTGTCAGAGGAGATGGCGAATAATAGTTACCAGTGGACATCCAAGAGATCCAATGTCCGACGTGTGGCAGAGGTTCAGGATGAAAAAGATGCCATGCTCATAGAACAGGTATCCGTGCTGAATATGAAACTGGATGCGATGCAGCAAGTGGCTCCTAGAGATCCTACTGTTATTGAAGAAGAAGCTAATTTTTTGGAACAGAGGAACTTCAACAACAACTAAAGAAATAACCAGACACCCAATTACTATCATCTGGGGCGGCGAAACCATGAGAAATTTTCATATGTGAATAACAAAACATTTTGCAGTCACCTCCGGAATTTAATGTTGGTAATCAAGGCAGAGCGGAGTCAAGTGACAAGAAAGCATATGTGGAGGAGATGTTATCCTCGTTTATCAGTGAAACTAGAGCTAGACTAAATAAGGATGAAGCGAACATAGATATGATTGAGGAACAAGTCACTCAGTTGAACACGAATGTAAATGCAAGACTAAAATCCTTGGAAACATAAGTAGCCCAAATCGCTACTGCAGTTGGAGGCCAACATCAAAAGGGCAAATTGCCGAGTGATACTAAACTTAATCCGAGAGAACAATGCAACGCCATTAGTCTGATGGATGGTACAGATTACAAGGGCTCAAAGATTTCAAACAACACAATTTAGCGACAGTGAAACTAGAAATCTAAAGTCTGGTTGAAGACGTAAAACTTAGCACATTATGGGAGGCAACCCAAATTACTTCTTATTTCCATTTGTTTATTTTTATTTTGATAACCTTCGCTTAATTTGATTTTTAATTCCATTTAATTTTAATGTTACGGTAATTTTTTGTTTTGTTTGGTTTGTGAGTTAGTTTGTAGGAGGCGTCACAGCACACTTCGGGTTTTATTAAAAAAAGGAAAAATCATATCACACGACCGTGTGAACAACCCACAAGGACCGTGCGATCGTGCCGTAGAGACAAGTCACACATCCAGGCCTTGTGACATCCACACGGTCGTGTGGGAAAATGCAGCAGACAGCTGAAATCAGCCCAGGGCTGTACACCCCTGCCGTGTAACTCGCACATGGGCCGTGTGAAATGAGTTAGTCAAGTCTCTTCCCCTTTTTAACTTCAAACACTCAATTTTTATCTCACTTTCTCCTACCCAAAACCTATAATTCGAAAATACTCTCTCAAATACCCAAACCCATCTCCAAATTTCATTTCAAATCTTACACCACAAACACAAATTCTTCATCTTCTCAAAAAAACCATCCCTAAATTCTTCCAATTTCTCAATCTTTCACAAGTTCTCCTTCAAATTTGGGGATTTTCAATCTTCAAATTTCAGATTGTAAACTTCAAAACTTGATTTCTATGGCTTCTAGAGGGGGAGAAAGAGGAACTATGAGGAATACAAGGAGGAGAAGGGAGCCAACACCGGAGCCCGGACTGAGCCCCAACCAGAGTATGCGGTCGATCAACCAAAGTTCTCCAATGTAGTCATGCCGGCTGAAATACACCAGACTCGATGGGCGGTGCTCTATTTCCGACCATAATTTCTACAAGGTATCCCGATGAATATACTCTCGCTAATTTGGGTTTGTTGGAGGATTTTTGTGCTTTATGTGGGTGTATAGATTGGCATGAATTGTTGAATGGGCGTTGCACTACATATTCGATTTATACGCTTGAATTCTTGGAGTAGTTTTGAATTAGTAGTCCAGAAATGGAATTGGTGGGGATTAGGTTCCATTTAGCCAATGAGCCGAGGGAGTTATCAATTGATAATTTGGATGCAATTATGGGTGGAGGAACATGAAGAATTTGATAAGGATAGATTTTAGAGAGAGATAAAGGGAAAACGGGTTTATACACTGGGTATCTCGAAGGCATCTAGCATCCGGAACCCATATTTCGCTATGTACAATGTACTTTAGCGAAAATGGTGTTCGCGAGGCGAGATATCAAAGGGGTCTCACGTGTAGATGAGTTGTTTATTATTTGGTGAATGGCTTCGGGACGGAGGTGGTGCTAAACATTAGGGCTATGATAACACGACAATTTGATAGTGTGAGGAAGCAAGAAAGGGGGAGGGAATTTGTATTGGTAGGCTTATAAATCTTATAGCCGAGCACTTCAATTTGAGCTTTGACGGGTATGCGGAAGCCGATGGACCAAAATTGATTGATTTGACTATTTTATCCACCATGAGAGGTGATCAGGGGACTGCTGCTCAGGAGGAGCAAGATGAGCCTATGCAAGGAATGGATATACCAGAATCCTCTAGACAAGGGGGTAACCGGCCAAGGAACATGAGTGATAGGCTTGAAAGGGTGGAAGCCGATGTGGGCAAGTTATTAGATGATACTTATCAATTGACGGTGACAATTGATGAGTATCATACTGAGTATTTACAAAGGTTTGATGCCATCACCCAACAGCAGCAGTACATGTACGAGATGATGTCTCGTGTGGATCGATGGCACATCCCACATGACCACTATCTCCACCTCCACCACCATAGTGATTTGGTAAGTATTTTTTATGCATTCGGCTTTCTTTTGATAATTTTCTCTTATATTTGGGACGAATCATATTTTAAGTTTGAGTGTTTGTCAAGAATGTGTAATTAAGTACTGTTGCATTTTGGATTGCATTTTGGATTGCATGTAGAGCATATAAAAATTGCATAAAAAAATTTCAAAAAAAATATGTTTGATTTATTTTGTTTTTATTTTAGCAATTTTATCGCTTTAGCATATTTAATTGCTTTTGTGTGATTTGGGATCAAAAAAAAATTCAAAAAAAAGTACAAAAAGCTTCCGCATGATTTTACTATGAGAATTTGATTTTATGATATGAAATATTTTTGTGAATAATATGATGAATTGTTGAGGCGATGTCGTGAATTTGTTTGGCATTGATTGAGAAAATTGGGTATTGAGCATGATGCGAAAAATAAGCATGTGAGCTTTTGTGCCTATAACTACTTTCATATTATGCAATCTTATTTTTTCTTGAATGTGTAATTCATGAATGTTAGAATTCTAGAACTTGCTTTGGTATCTTCATTGAAGCCACGTGTGTGTGCAATTTTTAAAATGATTTAAGGCCATCTTTTTAGCCTACTTAGCCTCAACAGCCTACCTATGAACTCATTATTCTCTAGTTAGCCACTTTGAGCCTTAACTTTTTATTGTTAATCACATTTTGATTTTTAAAATTGAAAGATGATTTTTTTATCCCTAAACACTACTTGAGCTTATAGAAGATGAATAGTTTGGGGGAGATGTGGTGAAATTGTGAAAAAAAAAAGAAAGTTGGCAAAAGAATAAGGGATGAGCAGTGCTAGGTAAATGAAAGAATAATGAAGCTTGAAAAAATAAAAGAAAAATATCTGAAAAAGAAAGAGGAAAATCGAGCAAAAGAAAGAAAAGAAGGAAAAATTCTAGAAATTTTGAAAAATAGAGAGCTTGAGGCTAAAGAAAAAGAAAATAAGGCAAAAAGGCCTAAGAATCAAAAAAAGGAGAAAAATGGTGGAGATGAGTTGAAAAGGAAAATATCTTGAAATAATGATTTTTAATTATGATAAAATTGGGTTGGTGAGTTGCAAGTCTGTGTACTTAAATTCTATTTGCTCAAGTCAAGTAACTTAATCCAAATTTTTCCTATCCTTACCAAAGAGCCTACATTACAATAATATGAAAGTCCTTTTTGATTCTTAATTTGTGCACACTAAAGTGGTAGAGATATTAGACGATTTGCAAGCCTATGGTAGTTCTACATTTATTGAATTGATTTTAAATGCAAACACTTGCCATACACTTTTAGAGATGAGTGATACATATCACTACTATTACTTATGAGTCGCGATGTCAAGTACCCGAATGAGTATTGGCTATGTCGAACTTGTGATTGATGATTTCTTGATAATGAATTACATGGTTTACTTAGATATAGAGTCAATTGAGATTGAATGTTTATAGTGTTCTTGTGTGTTCTTTGTACCCTCTGAGATTATTTTTCTTAATTTGCTTGAGGACAAGCAATGGTTTAAGTTTGGGGGATTTCAATATGTGTAAAATATGCGTGCATTTAAGGGCTTAAAATCATATATAATTGATGCATTTGCACACACATTTAGTGTATTTACTTGGTTTCCTTAGAAGGGCATGATACTGTATATTCTTGTAAATTTTTACAGGAAACAGACCTTAAATGGAAAGATGTTAGTTGGAAGGCTCGGACAAGATTGAAGAGTTTGAAGAGAAGACCGAAGAAACGAAGAAAACGGACAGAAGCAAGTCACACGGTCAGCCGAGTGAAGCTCACAAAGTCATGTGAGTTGCCACCTTGTAGTTTTTACACGTTCGTGTGACTTAATTTTCAGAGACATGTTACCCAACCGGACCATGTGAAGATGACACGACCGTGTGAAGTGTTTGTGTAACACCCTTACCCTTGTAACACATATTTTTATATCATAAACTATAGTTCATATGCAGCACGGCTGCATTGCGCATGTTAATCATGATTTGTAACCTTTTTTCCAAGCAAAAGCATTAACTTAAAAGATTTACAACGGTTATTCACACATGTGCATTGTTCCATATTACACAACATTAACGATTGTGCCCCTTCATATACAGTTCAAAATAAAACTCCCAATATAATATGCAAATGATGAGCTGAGGGAGAAGGATGGGAATCCAGCCGACCGACCTTTGATCCATGCTTTAAACTTCTGTCACACCTCACAGATCAACTTTTATCTATTCAACTAAAAATTGACAACATTGCATTTGGTGAGTTGCAAGCTCAGCAAGTATAACCCAATAACAAGCTATTTAACTTCACATAGGCATATTATCAATAACCATTTCACACTCATTATTCATATCATTCATAAACACATAAATGTGCATGTTTGATCATATTCTTTTACTGTTATGGGCCATCTAATACCAAGAATAAATCGTGATCACGAAGGTGGCCATGGCACTCTGTAATTCTTTATTTCACGTAGAGTTCAGTGAACTCGGGGTGGCCGTACGGTACTCTGTAATCCAGAATTTCTGGATATCTATAATTTTGTAACACATGATTCAAGGTCATTAGCGGCCATAACAAAATCCATTAATCTCTGATGAGTGCATTTTCTGTAATCACATATTTCATTTCCTTATCAAAAAGATCAGTAGACATCGCAATCTCATTTTCATATTTATAACATCAGTGGAGATCATATATCTCAATTCAATTTGAATGTCATCACATAGAGATCATATATCTCGATTTCATCACAATATCACCAAATAGAATCATATAATTCACATTAGAGCATAACAAGTTTCTAATTACAATAGCTAAACAAGTAAGCAATCCATTCGAACATATCAATTATATAATCATACACAAGTCAAATAACAAGTTAAAAGATTATACTCATAAGTGGTATCCTTATCCCGATAACTTTGCCTAGTTGGCCTTATTTACTCCTTTGTCGGGGTTTTGACCTATTAACATATCAAAAACGCATAACCAATTTTAAAATCACAATTTAACTCTAACAATTATGATATTGATAACATGTTCTTGTAAGATAATCCTCTTACATATCTTAACTTAGTAAAATATTAATCTCAATATAATTTATTATTTCTTCTTACCTCTACAAAGATATATCTATCTATATATATATATATACATATGCTTATAAAAATAATTATCTCATTTATTTTTGGTTCATTTGTTTCAATAATCTATTTATTTATTCTTTCATGTCCTAATCGACAATTAGGAGTGAATGAGAAATTACTTCTGAATCTCAATTTCTTTAAGAGTTTGGCCCTTTAATTCGTAAAATTAGATGACATGGTCATAACTTTAATTCTTATAGCCACAAATACCAGTACCCATAGTCTAAGTTTATTAATAAACCATAAACTATGAACTAATTTCGAAACAGATAATGGAAACTACATAATCTGGAACCAACTTAAATTAATGATTACTTCTAGTTTAGTTAGGAATTTGATTCACAAAGGCACAAATATGTGTTTGTTATATTAATTCTCGTTTTTTTTCCTGAATTTCAATCTATCTATTCTCCGCCAGATTTTCATTAATTAATATATATAGCATGATTTTATCTCTTTCACCAAAATACAAAACTTCTACATATGTATAAGTATATATAACTACCAAATATCTTATAATTAACTTTAATATCTATTTAGTATAAGTGAACTCAGTTGGAATATCTTACATTTGTAAGTCCAAGCGGCTATGATAATCTAGAGGGGGGGTGAATAGATTATCTCCATCTTTTCGATTATGTCCTCTTTTTCAAAACAAATAAGCCAAGACAATAATAAAGGTGCGGAAAGTAAACAACACGCGTCGATTTATAGAGGTTCAACCCACCTAGGGTCTAATCCTCTACCACCCCAGTATATCCGGGATGGATTTCAAAAAAAAAAAGATTTTATTAATTACCAAAATTAATACAGCACCTTACAACGTCACCTTGCAGACCACCACACTCTTCTTCAACACCACCTTTGAGATTACCACAATCTCTCTTGAACATTACCACAATCTCCAACGGCACCTTGTGAAGATTACCACAATCTTCAACCTTGAAGAACACCAAATTCTTCAACACCTCAAGAGCACCACACTCTTGAAACACCTATCACCTAGATCACCCAAGTGTATTCTTTCCACAAGAATACTCACAAGGATGTCTTATGTTGAATGATGACCAAAATCAAGATTACAACTCAATAATGAATATTACAATTTGAGTGCAAGTGTAATCAAGAATCAAGCCTAAACCTCAAGATGTGAAAGTGAAATACTTAGGCTATAAATACAACAAGAGTGTTGAATATGAAAGCTTAGAAATTTGCAGATTTCTTGTTGTGTATTTGCTCGTGTTGTTCTTCTTTTGTGTCTTCAAATCATCTTCTATTTATAGGAGAATCTTCATAGACATAGGCTCCTCCTTCTTCACTTTTGTCTACAAAAAGAGGATCACAAGATGTAGAAATATTGTACAAAAATCAAAAGCAAATCTTGCTGATATGGAGTTCAAACGACACAAATTTTGCTGTCAAAAATTACACAGGGCGATCGGTTGCCCTATAGAAAATTTTGAAAGTTGGAAAGAATTTAGTGCGATCGAGGTACGAATTGGAGGGGGGTTCGACCGGTCAAGGGGGTGGTCCGACCGGTCGGAGGGGGGTCCGACCGGTCGGCCGTACCTTGGACCGGTCACCCTCCATCCTTTTTTCACAGAATTGCTTTCTGTTTCATTTTGGGCGTTCTCCAGGTACCGGTCAACCGTTTGCTCGACCGGTCGACCTCCAACTTGAAATGTTGTCCAATTTTTATCAAAAATAAACTTTAAAAAATACTCCGAAAAATTAGTAAAAATATTTCAAATCAATTGGGAGTATTTGGACAACATTTAAAACATTGTTTTGGTATAAAAACCAATTAACACAAAATCATCAAAAGTATTGTCCAATTTTTATCGAATAATAAACTCTAAGAAATACTCCAAAAATTAGTAAAAATATTTTAAATCATTTAGGATTATTTGGACAACATTTATAAACATTATTTTGGTATAAAAACTCATTTAAACAAAATCATCAAAATCTTGATAAAAACATTTTTCTAACAATATTTAATCCACACCAACACCAATATAACCATTTAATTAACCATGTTTCATGGTGATAAAACTAGATAAAGGAAAAGATAAATTAAGAGGTCACCTACCAGTACACAAGCTATGCTCTCATCCCTCCTTAAATTTTTCTTCTTCTTCTTTTTCACTTCTTTTGTTTCGCTATCTCACCGAGCATGAACTCTGTTTTCTCCAGTCGTGTGTAAGTGGAGTTCCAGCCGTGCATGTGTGTTCCAATTTTGTGTAGTTAAGATTAGTACCTAGATAACAATTGTGTTGTCTTCATATATAATTCACACGTGTTCATGTATCCTTATTTGAGGTGGTGGTGTTCAAATCATATCCATTTACTAATTTGTGTATATGTTTTTGTGATAATCATAAGAAAGTTCAAGAACTTAAGATATTATAATAGATATAGACATAGGCACCGAGAACAACTATATAGATATATTACAAAAGTTAGCTTTCTAATTACCTATATATATATATATTTATAGGATATGGATCAAATAGGTCCTCCTACTTGGGGTGAGTCCATGAGGACACATTCTAACCATAGATTAACAATTTTGGGTGATCCAGATTTTTAGGGGGTTTTATGTTTATTTATTTTTTGTTTCAGCAACTAAGAAGGGTAGGGTGGTCATTTTGCATTATAGAATCAGTTATTGAGATTGCATTCCCTCTTTCACGCGATTTCACCCACTCTTCACGCACACTCTCTCTCCAACGTTTCAGTTTCAAAAATATTTCTCTGTTGCTTATGTAGTATAGGGTTGTTGCTTATGACTTGCTTATGTAGTTAATGTATCTGTGATGCATGTGTAGTGTATATTTGTTGCTTATGTAGTATAGGCTTATCGCTTATGTAGTATGGGTTTGTTGCTTATGACTTGCTTATTTAGTTAATGTATTCGTGGTGCATACGTATTGTATATTCGTTGCTTATATAATATAGACTTGTTGCTTATGTAGTATGAGTTTGTTGCTTATGACTTGCTTATGTAGTTAATGTATTTGTGGTGCATACGTAGTTTATATTGGTTGCTTATGTAGTATAGGCTTGTTGCTTATGTAGTATGAGTTTGTTGCTATGACTTGCTTATGTAGTTAATGTATTCGTGGTGCATACGTAGTGTATATTTGTTGCTTATGTAGTATAGGATTGTTGCTTATGTGGTATGGGTTTGTTGCTTATGACTTGCTTATGTAGTTAATGGGTATATAAAAGCACCATGACATATCTACATAAGCAACAAATTACATCTTCATAAGCAAACTTTGAACTGAAGTCGAGCTCTAGCAACTATGGCGAATTGTCTGCAACTTTCTTCACACAATAGTGCGTTGAAGAAGAAGGATGAATGATTTCTCACAGTACTGAATTGAAGAAGAAGATGGATGATTGTTCACGTTGATTTGCTATAAGATTTGGAATGATTGTCTGTGTTCTATACAAACCAAGGTGACTGGTTCTTGTTCTCTCATGAAGAGCGTTCGAAGAAGAAGGAGATTGAGATTTGTTCACGTTGAATTTGATATGTGATTTGGAGAGATTGTGTGATCATAATGTGAACAGAATCCCATGAATACTGGGTAATTTTGTAGGATTACTAATTTACCGCTCCCTCTATTTTCCAATATTTAATTTGTAATTTTAGCTCTAAAATCACAGCCATTAGAAAATTTGGATATGTGGCTAGGATTGGTCCCTATGAACTCACCCTATGAGGTGCTCATATAACCCCCTCCCTATATTTATATATATAATAACTTTGTACCTATATGCTAATCATAACTTTGCTTGTGTCTAAATGTGAACATGAGATGTCAAAATGCGTGTAATTATGCACGAATTAAAATGTAAAAGTTTCGGTTATGACAATTCTCTCCTCCTTAAAAATTTCATCCTCGAAATTTGTACCTATATCAGCAAATAACCACGGATATTGCTCTCTCATATGTTGTTCCGTTTCCCATATAGCTTTATCTCTAGAATGATTTTTCCACAACACTTTTACCAATGAAATCACTATGTTTCTAAGTTGTTTTTCTTTGTATCCCACTATTCCAATTGGTTCTTCGACATAACTCAGACTATCAGCAATTTCAACTGGTTCATCTCGAAGAACATGTGAAGGGTCTGATCTGTATCAACGAAGCATACTAACATGGAATACATTATATGAATCTGGGACAATTCAGGTGGCAAGGCAAACCTATAAGCCAGTGGTCCAACCATTTCAAGTATTTCATATGGGCCGATATAATGAGGACTCAATTTACCTTTCTTTCCAAATCTGAGAATACCCTTCCAAGGTGAAACACGGAGAAATACTTTCTCATCAACTTCATATTCCATATCCCGCCTACGTTGATCAAGATAACTCTCTTGTCTATCTTGAGTTGTTTTTAATCGGCTTTTCACTATTTTCACTTTTTCAGCTGTGTCTTGAATCAGATCTGGACCTTCCAACAATCGTATTCCCTCTTCATCCCAACATACTGGACTCCTGCATTTTCTACCGTATAACGCTTCATAAGGCGCCATTCCAATGCTGCTATGATGTTGATTATTGTATGCAAATTCCATCAATGCAATGTATTCATCCCAAGAACCTTTAAACTCAAGAACACAAGCACGAAGCATATCCTCTAGAGTTAGAATAGTCCTCTCCGACTGCCCATCTGTCTATGGATGAAATGATGTACTAAAATGTAATTTAGTACCTAAGATCTGCTGTAAGCTACCCCAAAATCTCGATGTAAAACGAGGATCACGATCTGACACAAAAGATACGGGTACCCCATGTAGTTTAACAATCTCATTCAGATATATTTTTGCTAGATTTTCGAGAGTAGAACCCTATCTAAATGGTAAAAAGTGAGTTGACTTTGTTAGTCGGTCCATAATAACCCAAACTGCATTATTTTTCCATGGTGTCACAGGCAGACCATAAAGGAAATCCATTGTAATACGCTCCCACTTCCAAACAGGAATCTGTAATGGGTGCAATTTACCCACTGGTGCTTGATGTTCGGCTTCAATCTGCTGGCAAGTTAAGCATTTTGAAACATACTCTGCTACATTTTTCTTCATTTTAGGCCACCAATAATGGCTCTTTAAAGTTTGATACATTTTTGTACTACCTGGGTGCATGGCATATGGTGCAGTATGAGCCTCTTCCATTATCACATGCCTTAAGCCATCAACATCAGGGACACAAAGTCGATTATTGGTCGTCAAACTATGATCGTCAAACTACCATCACTATTTAGAACAAATGTTGTACTATTTTCTTGTTTCACTTTTTCTGCAATACTAGTCAGTTTATCATCACGAAATAGTGTTTGTTTAATTCTTTCGATCATCACAAGACGAACACAAAATGAAGCGCAGATAACACCCATGCCTTTTACATTTAATTCGACATTCATCTTTCTCAAGTCTAACAAGTATGATAAAGAATGTACTGAAAGATATGAAACGGTACCATAAGATTTTTGACTCAAAGCATCAGCAACAACATTAGCCTTTCTTGGATGATATTCAATAGTGCAATCATAATCCTTAAGCAATTCAAACCATCTTCTTTGACGCATGTTCAACTCTTTCTGACTTAATAAGTATTTCAAGCTTATATGATCAGTGAAAATTTGAAATGTGGCACCATATAGGTAATGTCACCATATCTTTAATGCAAAAATAACAGCAGCTAATTCAAGGTCGTGCGTAGGGTAAGACATTTCATATGGTTTAGGTTGTCGAGAAGCATAAGCAATAACCTTACCATGTTGTATTAAAACACATCCTAAACCTTTGTAAGAAGCATCACTGTAAACAACAAATCCATCAGTACCTGAAGGAATAGTCAAGACTAGGGCAGTGGTAAGCCTTTTCTTCAATTCTTCGAAACTCTTTTGGCAACTATCTGTCCATTTGAAAGGAACACTCTTCCGCAGTAATTTTGTTAGTGGAGTTGCAATCAGAGAAAAGTTCTCAACAAATCGTCGATGATGTCCAGCTAAACCTAGAAAACTATGAACTTCTGTAACACTTTTTGGGTTTTCCCATTTGATCACTGCTTCGATTTTCTGTGGATCAACTTTAATCCCATCACTAGAAACAATGTGTCCCAAAAAGATTACTTGATCTAATCAAATTTCACATTTACTAAGTTTTGCATACAACTGTTTCTCTCGCAAGGTTTGCAACACAATTCTCAAATGTTGTTCGTGTTCCTCAGCAGATTTAGAATATACCAAGATATCATCAATAAAGACAATAACAAATTTATCTAGATAGGGTCTAAACACATTATTCATCAATGCAATAAATACAGCAGGTGCATTAGTCAGTCCAAAAGGAATTACCAAAAACTCGTAATGGCCATACCTAGTCCGAAACGTTGTTTTTGAAATGTCAGCCTCTGCAATCTTCAACTGGTGATATTCTGATCTCAAATCAATCTTTGAGAAAACTTTAGCACCTTGCAACTGATCAAATAAATCATCTATCCTAGGTAATGAATATTTATTCTTTACTGTTACTCGATTCAACTGCCGATAATCTATACATAATCTCAGTGTACCATCTTTCTTTTTAACAAAAACACAGGTGCACCCCATGGCGAAACACTTGGTCTAATGTACCCTTTATCCAGTAATTCTTGCAATTGTATCTTTAGTTCTTGTAATTCAATAAATGCCATTCTATAAGGAGGGATAGAAATTGGTGTCGTACCTGGTTGTAGTTCAATGGTGAACTCTATATCTCTATCTGGAGGTAACCCAGGTAAATCATCTGGGAACACATATGGATACTCTTTAACCACTGGAGTGTCTTCTAGTTTCAAACCACATAAACATGTGTCTATTACGTGGGCTAGGTAACATTCACAACCTTTCTTAATCATTCTGAATGTTGTAGACGCGGATATCATACACGTAGGCAAAATCTCTCTTTCCCCTTTAAATACAATATGCGTCCGATCAGGAAGCTCAAATACGATTTCTTTAGTAAAACAATCCAACTTAGCATGGTGTTCGGTTAACCAATCCATACCCAGAATCACATCAAAATCTTTTCAGGGCATAACAAGTAAATTATCACTCAATTTCGATTCACCGATCAAAATTTGGCAATCACAATGTATAAAATTTACAATCATCACACTCCCTACTGGGGTTCGAACTAGTAAATCATAGCCTAATGTTTCCGGTTTATTACCAAATGTGATGCAAATGATTGTGAAACAAATGAATGTGTTGCTCTTGGATCAAATAAAACATAAGCATCTGTATCAAAGAATGAGAGATTACCCGTGACTACTGTTGGTGCAACTTTAGCTTCTTCATGTATCATAGCAAAAACTTGAGCTGGACCTTGTTATCTGCTCGCTTGACTTTCTTTTGAACCAAGGCCTCTTCCTATACTGAATCTCCCTCGACCTCTACCTCTATTAGGATTTAAACCACTAAATCTAGTTTGCTCAACTGTGGGTTCCTCGCGTGGTTTTGTGTAATTCCTTGCTATATGTCCAGGTTCGCCACATCTAAAACATTTTCCTGTAAGCAATCTACATTCTCCATAATGATTCTTACCAGAATGTGCACATGTGGGAACTGGTGGTGTAGAACCAACACTTTTACTAGTTGATGTTGCACCCCTAAAACTACAACTTTTTGAACTGCTCGGAAAGCTCCTCTGTGCAGGCACAGTAAATTCCTTTCTATTTCTAAATCCTCCAGTTTCGTCACCCTGTCTCTTCTTATTATACCGAAAGTTTTGTTTTGATTCAGCTTCCAATTTCTCAGCACGTATTACTGCAGCTTTCAACTTACTATAGGACTCCAAATCTGTAGGTGTTATACGGTTTCGAATAGCAAACCGGAGCCCAGATTCAAATCTAGTACATTTCTTCTTTTATGTGGCTACCATATATGGGGCATAATGAGAAAGCTGATTAAACATCACTTCATATTCAGCAACTGATCGACTTCCCTGTTTAAGTTCAAGAAACTCTTTTTCTTTCTGATCCCTATAAACCTCTGGCAAGTATGTATCGTGAAATATTCTTAGAAAATCATCCCATGTCAATACAGGTGGTTGAACAGTACTATGAGGTATAGTCTCCCACCAATCATACGCATTCCCCTGGAGGAGTGATACTGCATAATCAAACTTTTCCTCAGGAGTACATTTCATCAAATTCAGAACCCTTTCAGTTTGTTTCAGCCATGTTTCTGCTTCTGCTGGATCAGTAGTACCCACAAAATCCACAGCTCCCATTTTTCTAAGTTTATCATACTTTCGTTCCCGTGGTTCAGGGGGATTTACTGGTAGATTTGGTGGATATGCAAAATGAGCATTCCATGCACATGATGTGCAGCTGAATGAGATGAGTGTGACTCTGGCGCGGCTGCTCCTTCCCCTCCGTGAACACTTTGCTCATCATTATGTACATGTGCTTCTTGACTCACACCCATTTGCCTAAAATATGACAGAAATTGTAACTTTCGTATAACATTTAATGATAATGCAAATGTCATGCCATGGTCTACAGAACCCCTACCCGGGCTCTGATACCAAACTAACATGTAACACCCTTACCCTTGTAACACGTATTTTTATATCATAAACTATAGTTCATATACAGCACAGCTGCATTGCGCGTCTTAATCATGATCTGTAACCTTTTTTCCAAGCGAAAGCATTAACTTTAAAGATTTACAACGGTTATTCACAGATGTGCATTGTTCCATATTACACAACATTAAGGATAGTGCCTCTTTATATACGATTCAAAATAAAACTCCCAATATGATATGCAAATGATGAGGCGAGGGAGAAGGATGGGAATCCAAATGCATTTCGACCTTTGATCCATGCTTTAAACTTACACACACCTCACGGATCAACTTTTATCTATTCAACTAAAAATTGACAACATTGCATTTGGTGAGTTGCAAGCTCAAAGAAGTATAACCCAATAACAAGCTATTTAACTTCACATAGGCATATTATCAATAACCATTTCACACTCATTATTCATATCATTCATAAACACATAAATGTGCATGTTTGATCATATTCTTTTACTGTTATGGGCCATCTAATACCAAGAATAAATCGTGATCACGAAGGTGGCCATGGCACTCTGTAATTCTTTATTTCACGTAGAGTTCAGTGAACTCGGGGTGGCCGTGACGCAGACTGCGAATCCGAATTTCGGATATCTCGTAATTTTCAGTAACACATGATTCAAGGTCATTAGCGGCCATAACAGAATCCATTAATCTCTGATGAGTGCATTTTCTGTAATCACATATTTCATTTCCTTATCAAAAAGATCAGTAGACATCGCATATCTCATTTTCATATTTATAACATCAGTGGAGATCATATATCTCAATTCAATTTCAGTGTCATCACATAGAGATCATATATCTCGATTTCATCACAATATCACCAAAGAGAATCATATAATTCACATTAGAGCATAATAAGCTTCTAATTACCATAACTAAACAAGTAAGCAATTCATTCGAACATATCAATTATATAATCACAAACAAGTCAAATAACAAGTTAAAAGATTATACTCACAAGTGGTATCCTTATCCCGATAACTTTGCCTAGTTGGCCTTATTTACTCCTTTGTCGGGGTTTTGACCTATAAACATATCAAAAACGCATAACCAATTTTAAAATCACAATTTAACTCTAACAATTATGATATTGATAACATGTTCTTGTAAGATAATCCTCTTACATATCTTAACTTAGTAAAATATTAATCTCAATATAATTTATTATTTCTTCTTACCTCAACAAGATATATCTATATATATATACACACATATGCTTATAAAAATAATTATCTCATTTATTTCTGGTTCATTTGTTTCAATAATCTATATATTTATTCTTTCATGTCCTAATCGATAATTAGGAGTGAATGAGAAATTACTTCAGAATCTCAATTTCTTTATGAGTTTGGCCCTTTAATTCGTAAAATTAGATGACATGGTCATAACTTTAATTCAGCCACAAATACCAGTACCCATAGTCTGAGTTTATTAATAAACCATAAACTATGAACTAATTTCGAAACAGATATGGAAACTACATAATCTGGAACCAACTTAAATTAATGATTACTTCTAGTTTAGTTAGGAATTTGATTCACAAAGGCACAAACATGTGTTTGTTATATTAATTCTCGTTTTTTTTGAATTTCAATCTATCTATTGTCCACCAGATTTTCATTTATTAATATATATAGCATGATTTTATCTCTTTCACCAAAATACAAAAATTACTACATATGTATAAGTATATATAACTACCAAATATCTTATAATTAACTTTAATATCTATTTAGTATAAGTGAACTCAGTTGGAATATCTTACATTTAATCCAGACCAACACCAATATCACCATTTAGTTAACCATGTTTCCTGGTGATAAAACTAGATGAAGGAAAAGATAAATTAAGAGGTCACCTACAAGTACACAAGCTATGCTCTCGTCCCTCTTTTAATTTTTCTTCTTCTTCTTTTTCACTTCTTTCGTTTCGCTATCTCACCGAGCATGAACTATGTGTTCTCCACTCGTGCGTAAGTGGAGTTCCAGCCGTGCATGTGTGCGCCAATTTTGTGTAGTTAAGATTAGTACCTAGATAACAATTGTGTTGTCTTCATATATAATTTACATGTGTTCATGTATCCTTATTTGAGGTGGTGGTATTCTAATCATATCCATTTACTAATTGTGTGTATGTTTTTGTGATAATCATAAGAAAGTTCAAGAACTTAAGATATTATAATAGATACAGACATAGGCACCGAGAACAACTATATAGATATATTACAAAAGTTAGCTTTCTAATTACCTATATATATTTATATATAATAACTTCGTACCTATATGCTAATCATAACTTTGCTTGTGTCTAAATGTGAACATGAGATGTCAAAATGCGTGTAATTATGCACAAATTAAAATGTAAAAGTTGTTGGTTATCACAATTTGGGTGAAAAATAGAGGCAAAAATATGTTACACAGTCACACCGTGTGGCTTGCACACGGGCCGTGCAGTTCGTTTTTGCCAGATTGTTTGTCCTTTTCCCATCAAAACTCTACCAGTGATCTCTCAAAGCACCTATATAAATGGATCATGGTCTGCATGAATTAAGAACATCTTACATCATTCATACAACATACAACACATCAAAATACACAGTGTTACATAAGTCAAAGGTCTTCTGAGAGATGAGGGTTAAGTTATGAAGAACACCATAGAGCCTTTCGCAACTACAAAAGTGCAAGAGTTTCGAAGGCTTGGAAGGAGGATCCATCATGACAATAAGGGGTTTTCTTTCTTATTTTAGATCTTTTGCTTGTACTTAAACGAAGTCAAACTATTTGATTTTGGGTTTGTTTATGAATTTGCTATCAAATATGTTGGGCTAATCTTTATGATCCCAGGGCATAGTCAAAACTTTGGATTCATGTTACATCTATATTGATTGTTTTCTTAATTGATTTATGTGTTCTATTAAATGAATTTGAGTGCTTAATTCTTGTAGATTATTTGGCCAATAATTTGCATGTCATATTTGTTAGTCCATAATCCAGGAGGGGAGTTCTAACAAAGATGGAGACCGTGTTCAGACATATATAGGGTAATGCATCGGAAGACTACATATGTTTGTGGGGAGTACTTCAATTCAAAGATCTTTTGGGAGTTAATAATAGCTATGATGCATCGGGAGACCTCAATTGTCATTAATCTACTGTTTATGCGCCACCCGGGAGGGGGAATAAACTAGTTTAGGAATTGAACCCATAGAAATACAAGAATTGTTTTGATATATATTTTTTGGATTTAATATTGAAGAAGCATGTTGAGATTATGTGCCTAGGGTTGCTTTCGTATTTGTTGAAAAGACTTGTGGAGTTCGAGTTTTTTTGAATTTATTTCTTTTATTTTTATTTGTTAATTTAGGATTTATAAAACTTGTGATCTTCGGTCACTTCATAAAATTGCAATACGATGTTATTATAGACTAAGTGGTTTGTATTCAATCCCTGAGGAATACGACCTTGCTTGCCATTATTCTATCAACTACGATGTACACTTGCAGTATCGCATTCAAGTTTTTGGCGAACAATCCTCTTATTGGCATGGAAGATCTTACCTTTGCGCAGGGGCACACCCTTTTTCTCCATCAAATAATCTTGGATCAGGCCATAACCAAGGGAGCCCACAAACTTCCCATCAGCCAACTTCACGTTGTGCACATTCTGGCACAATTTCTCAAAGATGAACTCAACCCGGTTCACTTCTTTTTCCTCCATTATGGCAGTCGTAATAATTAGCTTAGTCTGTCTAGGACAGCTGATTGAAGAAGCCAAACTTCATGTCGATGCACTTGGTTACCATGCCCATAAGCTTGTTGTAGTCATCTTTTATCAGCTTCTTCAAAGCTGAGTAGTTGGGCTTTCCAACATGCTTTGGATTGGCTATTTCTTTCCAAGCCGCAACCAAATTCACTTCTGTTAGGAAATTTATTTGTTAGATATTGATGATACCATGTAAAACTTAAACTAGGAAGTTGACCCCCCACTTTTCTTTGTAATTTTGCATTGTAATAGATAGGACTGGAAGAGCTGAGTTAACTCAGCTATGTCAAATATTACAAGAAGTCAACTGAGGACTGGAATGAAGACTTTGTTGTGTGTCAGCTGAGTATGGCCTAGAGTGAAGTCAAGTCGGCTGAGGAACAATTGTGAAAAGTGTCAGTCAAGTCAACTCAAGAAGCCAAGTCTATCAGTTGAAGTAATAGTTGAGTGAATCCCAAGATTGGAGCAGACTCAAGTCACCTGGGGTAAAGGCAGCAGTCAAGTGAAGACAACTGACACAAAGGTTGCAGACCAAGACAAGATAAGCCAACGAACACAAAGTTACATTTGAAACTAGCTTATCTCTTCAATGGGCAAATTTCAAATGTGCACTATAAAAGACTGAGGAAGCTATTGAGAAAGGGTTACCTGAACCTAACAAGAGCAAGCAATATTCAAGCAATTAACCTGCAATATTCTCAAAGCAATTTAAGAAATTTCTCAAGCCTAAAACTCGAAGAAACTCGATCCAACAAAAGCTGTTAAGGAGAGATAACTTCAACCAGTTGAAGAGAAAACTTTTGAAGAAACAAAAAGGGTCTACTTTCCAAGTTGAAGGATTGTAGAAAGGTTCAAGGTCAAACCAAGTATCAAGTTTGTTGGAGGTCTTCGTGATCAAATCCAAGAACTTGAGAAGTGAGCTGAAGTAGCAAGGCAGCTGCCCTGTGAAGAAGCTGAGTCGCAAGAGAAGCCAGCTGTGTGATCAAGGCTATGTCCAGACTGATAACCGCTTTGTAAACTGATATGTTACTTAGTGGATTCCTCCAAGAGTTGAAGAAGAGAGGATTAGAAGAATTACCTCTATATAATAATTGTGTCAATTTACTTTCAGCATTTACTTTCCTGCATATTTATTTTATATTTGTTGATAAGTTTATATTTGCTATCCAAGTTATAATTAACCAAGTGCTAAAAATCAAGTGTTTAAAACAAGCTTAAATCAAATCAAAGGGTGTTAAGTCTTCCGCTGTTAAAAACCAAATCAGCCAAGTTAAGTTTTTGGCTTAAGCAGCCGAGTTATACTATCAACAACTTTATTGAGTCTGTTGCGTGGGTAACTTAGCTGAATAGACAACTTAGTTCTCCCCCAAGGACACAATTAATTTGAGTCAACTCTGTTGAATTATTTAAAAGGACTAAAATCAAAAATTTGGTAAAGTTTATTCAACCCCCCTCCAAACCTTACACCACACCCCTTGGGACCTACAACTTCCTTGCCAGTCAACTCCGTCAGACCACTATTAGGAAGATATAAGTGCTCAGCCAAGTCACCCGCAGCCAACTTGAAATCTTTTCCATTCATATAAGAATGCATGTCGTCATCATGAACTAAGGCATTCACATAGTACATGGCCACCTCCTAAGGAAATGTTTGGGACATCTCCAACGTGAGAAACCTCTTGAGATAAGATTTCTTAAGTTTTTGCACGATCTTCTCAGCCAGATCCTTGTCAATGGTTTGCTTGACAAGGCCTTCAAAATCCACTAGAGCGCCTGTGTGGATCTTCTCAGCAAGCTTAGCAAAATCTTGTTTTTGTGCCATTTTGAGCCTTGAACATGAGAGTGAAGAACTAGGTTTTTTGAGTTTTCGCGGAGAGAGTATTGGTAATCTTCAAAAGTAAGAGACTGAAAGTGAAGAGAGAGAACATGAATGTTTTTCTATATATGTGACTTGAATTTTACGGTTTTAGAATTTGAAAAGTTTAAAAGTTGATCAACAGTTGAGGTCAAATCTTTCAAAATGCATTAATTTTCCCGCATTAAATGCAGCAGCATTTATATCCAATCATGGATAAACCATCGCAACTTTTGGCTGACACCATTTAATGATGATGATGTCAAGCCTAAAAACATTCTCGCTCGAGGAAAACAACCTCGTTTGTCACGTAGCTCATATATGTTTTAGCTTTCTTCATTTATGACTTGACTCTGCTTCTCTCTTCCTTGATTCGACTGAATGATACTTGGATGTCCAAGTAACATTATTCAGCTGACTAACCACATAAGCTGTTTCACTTGGCTGACTGAGTGAAACTCTTCTGATATGCGATTCTCCCACCTTTAACTCTGCTGAATGAGTCTTCTGAGCTTCCTAACGCAACTCAATCAATCCAAGTTCATTCTTAAGTTCTTCAAACCTTGATTCACATAAGGGCTTTATGAATATATCAGCTAATTGATTCTCAATTGATATGTATTCCAATGTGATGTCTTTCTTTTCAACAAGATCTCTTATAAAATGATATTTGACATCAATGTGCTTGGATCTTGAATGAAATACTGGATTCTGAGTAATTGCAATGGCACTTGTGGTATCACACATAATTGGAATCTCTCTTTCTTCAATGTCATAACCTCTCAGTTGTCCCCTAATCCATAGATCTTGGGCACAATAGATGCCTGCTGCAATGCACTCTGCTTCAGCTATGGATATAGCTATTGAGTTTTGTTTCTTGTTGAACTAAGAAACTCATCTGTTTCCAAACATTTGACAGGTACCAGATGTACTCTTCCTGTCAACTCTACATCCAGCATAGTCGGAGTCTGAGTATCCAATCAGCTTGAATCCACCTTCCATTTGATACCATAAGACAACTTCTTGGCTTCCCTTTAAATATCTTAGGATTCTCTTAGTTGTTGTCATATGACTTTCTTTTGGAGCTGATTGAAATCTGGCACATACATCTACAACAAAGGTGATGTCTGGTCTACTGGCAGTCAAATAGAGCAATGATCTATTGAGTGATCTATATCTTGTTTGATCAACAGATTTTCCTTCTGCATCTATGTCCATATTTATAGATATATTCATGGAAATCTTCACAGATGACTTCTCTTCCATACAAAATTTCTTCATTAAATCTCTGGTATATTTGGTTTGACTTATGAATGTTTCATCCTTCATTAACTTGACTTGAAGACCTAGAAAGAAAGTCAGCTCTCCCATCATACTCATCTCAAACTTCCCTTGCATAAGGTTATAGAATTTGTCACATGGCTCTTTGTTTGTGGATCCAAAGATGAGTTATCCACATATATTTGAGCAAGTAGTATACTCTCTTCATCTTGAATTCTAAAGAGTGTTCTATTAGCTTTGCCTTTGGTTAATCCATTGTCTATAAGAAATTGAAAAAATGTGTCATACCATGCTCTTGGTGCTTGTTTCAAACAATACAATGCTTTCTTGAGCTTGTAGACTTTATCTTCAATAGTTTTATGCTCAAAACTTGGAGGTTGTTCCACATAGACTCCTTCTTCCAAAAGTTCATTCAAAAATGCACTCTTCAAATCCATTTGATAGACTGTGAAGTTGTTGTGTGCATCATAAGCAAGAAACGTCATTATTGCTTCCAATCATGTAATAGGAGCAAAGGTTTCATCAAAATCTATTCCCTCTTCTCATTTCTTCCAAATTTATTTCTTACTACAAATTCTTCCTAATACATCTTGTTTATGAATACCCACTTAGTAACAATAACATTTTGGTGGGTAGGCCTTTGAACCAATTCCCAAACTTTATTCCTTTCAAATTGATTCAGATCTTCCTGCATAGCTAGAATCTAATGTGTGTCATCCAATGCTTGTGACACATCCTTTGGCTTAATTTGAGAATGAAACAAGTGAACATAACTTCATGTTGAGTCCTGGATCTTGTTCTTACTCCTTCTCCAACAACTCCAATGATTAGCTCTGGTGGATGGTCTCTCAGCCATCTCACATCTGGTTGAAGTAAGTCTGCTAGATTAAGTCTTATTGCAGCTAAGTTGTCTTGAACAACTTCCTCTTGATCATCATTCAACTACAAGCCTTCCAACTGTCTTTAAGATTTAGCAATCTCATCAATATCTGGGTTGAGTCTTCTGATATTTTCCCCAACATAGGGACTATTCTGAACAGTCGGTGGATTTATCTTGTCAGTTAACTCATCAATGTCTTTTCCATTAACATTAGGTTCATCAGAAACCACATGGATAGACTCTTCTGTGACCATTGTCCTCTTGTTCAACACTCTAAAAGCTTTACTCTCAGTTGAGTATCATAGGAAGATACCTTCATTAGCTTTAGCATAAGAAGCTTTCAAATTGTCCTTGCCATTGTTGTGAATGAAGCACTTCCAAAGATATGAAAATATCCAACATTTGGCTTTCTTCCTGTCCAAATTTTATAGAGGGTTTTGGACAACGGCCTATTTATCATACACCTATTCCAAGTGTAACAACAACAAGCATGTTAATTGCTTCACCCAAAATCTCTTAGGCAATCCAAACACTAACATTGTCCTTGTAACTTCCTTTGACGGTTCGCGTTTCTTCTTTCATTACTCCATTCGATGTGGAGTTCTTGCGTTGATTACTCATGATCAATACCATTCTCTATGCAATCGAGTTATAATTCCATTGACAAACTCGGTTCATTTGTCTTCTCATTTTGAACTCTCCTCATTCAACACTCTAAAAGTTTTCTTCATAAAGGTGGTCCATGTGTATCTTGAATAATGACCAAATAAATGCAAGATCCTTGTAGAAGAAGGACTTGGCTTATCCTTGAAAGAAGATTTGATTTGCTTTCCCTTCTGCCATGCATCAAAATGCTTTCCTTCTTTTACACAGAGTCTGGAAATCCTTCCACATGATGACTCCTTGCAAGCTTGTTGATTGTCTGGAAATTCAAGTGACTCAACTTTTTGTGCCACAACCAATTTATTTGCTAATAAGCATGTATTTGATGTAGCAGTAGACCAATCCACTGCATACATGTTCTTCTATCTTGATACATATAGCACAACTTCATTTGATTCAACATCTTTTTTGGCATACACCCATGTTGAATCCTACATTTTAGCCTTTAACATAGGCTCATCTGTGATTTCCAATTTTTATGGATCCAATGCCTCTTATTTCCCCTGGAGCTTCATTTCCTCCAAATATAACTTTTTCTCCTCTTGACTCCTTGAAGTTTGTTAGATTCTTCTTATTTCGAGTCATGTGTCTGGAACAACCACTATACGTGTACCAAGTTCCTTGGCACTTAGTTGTTCCTTGAACCTGCAATCAAGGAAAAGTTTTAGGTACCCAAAACTTGTCTGGGTCCTGAGGGGTTAGTACTATAAGGTGATCCAACCAACATATAGCCAAATGATCTAATTCTAAGAGGTTGCCACCTATCAGTTCCATAATCATAATGTATCTTAGAAAATTGCTTAGGAGCCTTACGCATATACAACTGTTTTTTTTGTCTGTATGCCTGTGAGAGTGCTGGTGCATATGTGTGCTGATATTGGTTTCTTTGCCTAGGGAATGACCTATTTTGAGTCTGACGTCTTTGTCGCTTGGGCTTGTATCCCTTAGGACTTGGCTGATATCTTATTTGATTACTTTAATCAACATGGCTAGGATAATTTCTAATATTCCTTTCATATGGCTTTCTCTGCTGAAATCTCTGGGGCTTTTGGTAGTTCTGTTTTGCCTTTACAGAATATTTCATGTTAGGAGTCTAATGATGGACTCTTCTAAATTTTGTTTCAGATGTCCTTTCAGCATACTCAACTGGCTTTTTGCCTTTGCATTTATAACCTAGGCCAACATGTTGTTTGCTTGTGATTGAAAGTGGGTGTAACATATGGTGCTTTTGGCTTTTGAACTCCTTCATTACTTGAGGATGCTTTCTCCAAAATCACTCTTGTAGTTTGAGCATTGACAAAGGAATTGAATTCTAAGCCTGCCTTATCTCGTATTTCCTTTTGAATCATCATTAGTTTATCCAATGTTTTGGATGACTTACTGAGGTACGCAATCACATTTTTAGGTTCTTTTTCCTTTTTTTCTTTTTCTACTAAGTCTGCCTTGAATTTAGCTATCTCAGCCTTCAGCTCTTTATTCTCATCAACTATGTGGTTAAGAGTACGCAGCTCTTCAGTCAGCTATGAGTTTTGGAATTTTAGTTGGTTGTTTTCCCCATTCAAGAGTGTGTGTGAGGATTTTATGTTGTCAAAGTCTTTCATCATTTTTCCTAATGAATCATAAAGATCTGACAGTGATGAAGTGTGTGTGTCACTATCACTATCATCATAATGTGAGCTAGATGAGTTAGAATGTACCTCATCCTCCTGTTCTTTGGCCATGAGGCATAACAAAGCCTCTTCTTCTATGTCATAGGAATAGTCTGCCTCGCTGCTGTCTGACTCAGCTGTCTCTTTGCAATTGATTGTGTTAGTTTCAGCAGCCATCATGGTTTTCTTCTTTTCTTGTCTTCTTTCCCTAAAGACCTTTCTTTCTTCCTCATTTTTTTACTTGTTGATTAGTGGATAGGAGCGGTCAACATCAAAGTGTCCTGGCTATCTGCAGTTCCATCACAAGTTTTCAACTTTCTAGTAATCAACTCTCTGATATTCAGCTCTCTAGTGGTCATCTCTCGTTGGTGGTCTATCTTCCTTAGTTTTGGAAGGAGCTTAGTGTCTTCTGGAGGTCTCACCCTTGTTTATTTTATAGTTCTTGTTAAAGAACTTGTTAAATCTCTTAAACATTAAGGCAATGATTTCCTTGTATTTAGCCTTCTTGGATTCTCCAGCCATTAGAGCAGCTGTCTTAGGTACAGTTATCTTTTCTTGCTCTTTTTCTTCTAAGCTCAAATTCATAAGCTTTTAAATCTGAGAATAGCTCATGGTTGGAGGTTCTTGTCAAGTCCATAGAATGTCTCAAGGCCATCACCTTCATTTTCCACTCACCTGGGAGCGACCTTAGGATTTTCATACACATCTCCTTCTATGTGTATTCCTTTCCTAGAGCTGAAAGCTCATTTGTAATTTCGGTAAATCTGGCATCCAGCTGATCTAGAGTTTCACCTGCAAGCCTTTAAACTTTTAAAATTTTTGTACAACAACAATTACTTTATTTTCTTTAATTTGCTCTTATCCTTCAAAAATTAAAGTTAACTTCTCCCATATCTCGTGAGTAGTCCTGCATGATTTAACTTTGTTAAACATGGCTTTATCAAGAGTTTTGTACAAAATGTCCTTGTCAAAATTGTCCAAGTTGTATCTTTTCCTATCCTCGTTGGTCCATTCGCATCTAAGCTTTTCAACCATAGTAGGTCTTGGTGCAGCAGGTACAACAGGTGCTGCAGCAGCCTCCCTTTCACCAGCAGGAGCAGCAGGAGCAGCGAACCTTACAGCTTTGTTCACTTTCATTATTTGTATGGTGCATCCTCAATGACGAACCACATCTCATCGTGCAGTGTTGAAAGATGTGCCTGCATGCGAATCTTCCAGTCATCAAACTCTTCTACAGTGAACATAGGAATGCGAGATAGATTTGCTTCCATGATAATAACTTCTAAAAGAATGTTTTAAAAGCAGAAAGTGTTATATCTTTGAAAACAAATGAGATCCAGTTCAGTAACCAGTGCGGAAGGCTCTTTAAACCAACCGCTCTAATACCAATTGTAGGTCCCAAGGGGTGTTTATGTTATGTCTAGAAGGGGGGGTTAATAGACTTAACCAATTTTCGATTTTTATCCATTAAATTAGAGTTTTAATCACAAGTCATCTTAGTCCTTGAGGGACAACTTAGTTCAACCTCAACAGTAGTGTTAGCCACTCAACAGACTCAACTAAGCTGTTGATAGAATAACTCAGTTGCGTGAAGTGACCTTTTTATAAATACAGCTAACTTGGTTTTCAGCGGAAGTCTTACACCCTTAGTTTGAAATATGTTTTTTGACACTTGTTTTATGTTAAGTTATTATCAGTTGACTTAGCAAATTTATCAATCAACAGATATGAATGTGAAAGAAATAAATATATTGAAAGTAAAATAGACACAGAGCAATTTATAGTGGTTCGTGGATGGGGTAATTCCTCTACTCCACTCTTCTCCAACTCCTGGAGGTAATCCACTAATGCAACAACGAGTTACAAAACAGATGAACAGTCTGAGCAAGCCTAGATCACATAGCTGGTTACACTCCTGGGACTCAACTCTTCACAAGACGGTTGTCCTTTTACTTCAGCTCCTTCGAATTCTTAGATTTGATCATGAAGCCCTCCGGCGAATCCAAAGCATGGTTCAACTAGAATCTCATTGCACGCCCTTCAACCTTGGATGTGCAGACCCCTTTGTTTATCAACAAGTTTCCTCTTCAACAGCCTTGAAGCTTTTCTTCCCTTCATTGAAAGTGTTGGTTAGATAATCTTTGAATTTTAGACTTGAGGATTGAGTGTATTTCTTAAGAGTGTTTTGCTCTTTTCTTAGATTGCTTGAATGCTCTGTTATTTCTCGTACTCTCTCTCATAGACTCCTCAGCCTTTTATAGTGGCAGTTCGAAAATGTATCCATTGAAGAGATAGATGCATTTTCAAACTCCACTTCATGGTCGTTGGCTTATCTTATTATGCAGCAATTGATATTGACCCAACCTTAGTTTAATGCGCTGAAGATTTGCCTGAATCACTGCAGGTGTGCAGGAACATCTCATGGGTTCCCAACCTTCACTCTTTCAGCAAAACAGCTTTAAGGTTGCAGTTTGTCTTTTTTCCTCTTTAAGCAAATATTTGGATTTACTTATTAACGGACATCTTGAGCTTTCTTGATTCCTTTTTACTGTTGAACCCCTTTGATAGTCTTCTCCAATCATCTAGGAGTGACTTAGTTGTCAGTTTGCTCACTTAGACAACTTTTTAATACTTGACTAATACTTCACTTCGATACTCAGCTGCCACACAACTGATTCTTCAATTCGATCTTCATTCAACTTCTGCAATATTCAACTTGGCTGCTTTGACTCAACTTCATAGAACCTATCTATTAAATAGTTGAATATAAAATAGAAAATGGGGTGCCAACTTCCTAATCTAAGTTTTACATAGCATCATCAAAATCTATACAATAAATTTCCCGACATGAATAGACTTTACAACTTTGAAAATTTAACCCGGTTTTCAAAGTCAGAGTTGAAAACAGTTAAGTCCTTAGAGACATTTAAGTTGAAATTCAGTAGATAAGTTAACCACTCAACAGATCTCTTGACAGAGTTGTTGATAGAGTGACTTAGCTAAAAAATTACAACTTTCACAAAATTAGTTTTCAGTTTAGTACAACGGAAGACTTGCACCTTCTCAATTTTTAGCAATCAACACAGTGTGTAGGTCCCAAGGGATGTGAGTAAGGTTTAGAAAGGGGGGTTGAATAAACCTTACCAACTTTTCGAATTTAGTCCTTTTAAAATTAGTTCAGAGTTAATATCACAGTTATGTCCTTGATGGACAACTAAGTTAGTTAACCAGCAGAGTTAGCCACTCAACAGACTTGACTGAGTTGTTGACAGAATAACTCAGCTATTTAGTCGAATGCTTAACTTGATTGTGATGAGATTTTCAGCGGAAAACTTAACACCCTTGAATTTTGTTTAAGTTTGTTTTAACACTTGGTTTTAGTACTTTGTTAAATATCAATTGGATAGCAAATTATCAGCAGATATTAAATGATATGCAGAAAGTAAATGCTGAAATGTAAATGACACGATAAATTTTATAGAGGTTCGAAGATGGGGTAATTCTTCTAATCCTCTCTTCTCCAACTCCTGGAGGAATCCACTAAGTATTGATCAAAGTAAAAAGTGGTTATCAGTCCAGATGCAAGTCTTGATCACACAGCTGACTTGATCCTTTGGGACTCGATCCGAGATGCCTTGGTCACACAAACCGGTTTCTCGTCCGACACGCCTTCTTCACAGGGCAAAATTTGCGCTTTGCCACTTCACTCACTTGCTCAGGTTTCTTGGATTTGATCACGAAGCCCTCCAATAACTTGAGACTGGTTCGACCTTGAACCTTTCTACAATCCTCCTTGGAATGTAGACCCCTTTTGATTCTTCAAAAATTCCTCTTCAATAGTTTGAAGTTGTCTTTCCTTCACAGCTTGGTGTTGGATTGATTTCCTTTGAGATTTAGGCTTGAGGATTTGCTTGAATAACTTGAGACTATTTTGCAGGTTACAGCTCGAATTATAGCTTGAATGTTCTTGGTTCAGGTAATCAAGGTCTCTTTTTCTTAAAGTGATTCCTCAGCCTTTTATAGTGAATTTTAAAAATCTGCCCATTGAAGAGATAGGCTGATTTTCAAAAACTCACTTGTGTTCATTGGCTTGTCTTGTTGCAGTCCTTGATATTGACATTTCCTCGTATTAAATGAACCTTCAACTTTTCAGAGTCTGACACAGGTGCAAAGCTTCTCATTGGTTTATTCCTTTTGCACACTTCTGGGACTGAGCACTTCAAGACATTGCAGCATGGAAGTATTACTTATTTAAGTAACCTTTTTGACTTCTGTGCAATGGATTTTGTTCAGTTGTCTTGACTTGACTGTAGTTCCTTAACTTCCCCAGGTGACTTCGAGTCAGCTCCCAATCATTGGATGACTCATCTGTCACTTCAACTTGAGACTTGGCTATCTTGAGTTGACTTGACTGACACTTCACACAGATGTATCATAGGTGCTATTCCTTCAGTCGAGTTCTTGTCTTCTCTGCCTTGCTATACTCAGCTGCTTCACAACGGAGTCTTCATCCCAGTCTTTAGTTGACTTCTTGTATGTCCAGGCGTAGCTGTCTTAACTCAGCTAGTACAACCCTATCTATTATAATACAAATTACAAGGAAAATGGGGTGCCAACTTTCTAGTCTAAGTTTTACATGGCATTCATCAAAATCTAAACAATAAATTTCCCAACAATTTCCCCCTTTTTGATGATGCCAAAACTTAAAACGTACATACAAAATGTAAATAGCAAAGATACATAGAGGCAATGTAGAAACAGAGAATGTATGCGTAGAATTGATCCTTTTATTGATCATAACATTCTTGTCCTTTACACAACTGTTTACAAAGTGTATCAGAGCAACATGGCGTTCTATATCTACGCAAAAAAATATAGAAATTGCATAACTTTTATTCATCGTACAGAAGACTTACACAAAATGTATTTACAATAGTAGAGTACATGAAGGGGTGGACAGCAACACTTCATCGCCTTCGTTGTCTCATTCTTTCTTCTTTAGCTCTGTCGTCTTCTGGTCTCTTTTTCTCTTCTTTTTTTCTTCAGCTGCTTTCTTTTTCTCGTAGGCTCTTCTGGCAGCTTCATCTTTTCTTCTTATTTCTTGTCTTTCTTTCCACAGCTGAGTTTGTCTTTTATTTTCCTCTTCGATCCTTTTGACATAGTCAGCATTCTTCCTAGCCACTTCCCTGTTGGCTACTTCATCATATCCAGCCCAGTAGATCCCTCATTTCTTTCCTGGATCTATATATTCGATGTTTTTCGATAGAGGTCTAGGTCTAAAGCCTCTTCCTCCACTGCTTCTTCCTCTTCCTCTGGGCGTGTATTGTACTGGGGCCTTCTTCTTCCCAGCTGAGTGATCAGCAGAGTGACTACCAGTAGTCTGCTGTCTGTCAGCTTCTTCGCATAGCTTGAGGCCTTTTTCCCAATACAAATCCCAGGCTTGGGCTATGGACATGCCTTCAAAGTATCCTTCGGATTCGAGCGTTTCGAATTCATCAACAGATCTAGGCTCATTTCCAACGTCTGAAATGGCATATGTGTCTCTTCTTGTCGGAATGCCTCCGTATTGTTTTAATATGTCCATCACACGGGCATCCATCTTTCTTTTGACCTCCTTCATCCCTGCTTCTACTATTTTTCTTTTCTCGGACATGGGCACAACAGAGTGTTGGAGCGGCAGAGTCATTGGAAGTTTGCTGATGATGTCAGCTGTGACAAGTCCTTGTTGAGGGGTTCTAGCAACCATTAAAGTCATGTCTTTAGAACCTTCCCCCTCAACTGCTTTTCCTTTCTCCTTCTTCTTCTCAACAGCTGTGTCTTTCCCTTCTGCGACAGCTGTTTCCTTTTCCTTCTCACCAACCTTCTCTTTAAGCATTTTCTGGGATTCCTCTTCCTTTTTTTGGCATCATCAATGGAGAGAGGAACTCCTGGGAACATACCAGCAAGGATGAAGTCTAGGCGGTTGATAGCTGAGTTCTGCTTGGATTCTGCTGCGGAGTATGTTGTTCAAAATTCTGAGCGGGTGACTTTTGATTCAGCTGTCACCAGCTTCATTTCAGCCATAAAAAGGCTAAATTTTTCATTCATGTTTTCCTCCACGCGCAGAAGTTCTTTGAGATGAAATTCTCGCAGCATTTCCATTTCAGTGGTATGAGAGGCATGCATCCTATCAATATTTTCTTGCATCCTCGTCTTCATGTCAGCATTATCAGCGCTCCAGACTAGCATTTTATTGTACAATGCTTTGAAATATCGAACATGTTCCACACGCATTGTCTGCTGCTATTGCCACCATTCCCGGATTCTGACTATTATTCCACGCAGATCAGCTGTAAGATTTGCATCTCTGTTATCCAGCCGCATATCCAATGAGGCCTGGTGCCTTTCTATCTTCTCGATCTCTGTAAAGATTGCCTTGAAGACTTCTCGAACCTCAGCTGTCACCTATGTCTCAGCTTGTGGCCAAGCAGCATCAAAATCAAAATTTGCTGGGACGATGGTATCTGTGGGAATGACTGGATCAGGTTTGTGGAAGCGTCTCTGCTCTCTAGCTGATTTTTCATCCAGGTCAGGCAGCTCCAGTGAAAAGGGGATTGTTTCTTCAAATGTATCATCACGGACATAGGGAATATGTTCAATAGTGACTCGTGGTCGTGATGTGCCTGGTTGAGTCGATCCTACTGCAGCTTTGGGAGCCTGCGCAGATGACTCGGTCTCAGCTGGGCCTTAGTGTGGGGGTTGGCCAGCTGACTGAGCCTCAGCTGTCTGAAAAGCTTCTTTAGCCTCGGTGGTTGCTTCTAAATGAATTTGCGTGTCCTCTGCTACACCATCAGCGTCATCGGACGATGATGAGTCTTGAAGGCTTGGCTCATCATCAAAATTGAACATTTGACGAGCAAGCCTTGAATTTTGGCTTACTCGTGCTAGGAAGAAAATCATCAGCTGAGTCTTTTGGACTTGCAACAGGGGATGACTCAGCTTCATCTTCACCTTCAGATCCCAGAAAAGTTACGCCAGGGTTGTCTTGGGAATCGTGACGGGCACTTATCTCCTTCTCAGTTGCATCAATGATAACAGGATGGATGTTCTGTACTTCTGCCTCTTTACCTCGGGAAGTCTCAACCTCCCGTAGGCCTTCAGTACCTCCTGCAGTCTCAATCGCAGCAAGGCCTGAACATTCCCTTCGGCTGACTCACTGTCTTAGGGTCTTCTGAGGCATCCACAAGAGTCTCAACTCCGTGGAATGCACTTTCATTGCCCAGTGTTAACTCCCGGGCGATCCATCTCTTGTGCCTCGACGCATCGCATCAGCGGCGTCCTCGGCTGCAGAGAGCGATTGGCATTTTCAAATGAGACAGTCTCAATCTGTCCGAGCCACAAGGACAACTTTGTTGTGTTTCTTTTTGTTGTTCCTTCTCCACTTCGCCTCCTAGATTCTTTGTGGAGTCATCTGCAGCATCCTCCGACCTAGCTGCAGCGGAAGGAGTTTCCCCCTCAGCTGGCACACCAGCTGAGTGACTAGTGATGGGGTCACTCTTCTCCAAACTCCCGGCTGTGTCCTTTGAGTGTTCAGCCGTGAGGGCAGGTGGTAAGACACCTTCAACAGGGGTTGGCTCGACTTGGGTCCCCAAGTTCCCAGTTTCATCGCCATTCCTAGATCCATCCTCTGAGTGAGCTGGGGAAGTGGTTGCAGCAATAACAGTGGCAATTTGGTGCACCACTCCCAATGGATCAATTTCCAGCTGAGATTTGGAGGACTCTCCTGGTCCTTCCATCAGCTGTTGCTCATGCATCATCTTGGATTCCCGCATGGCTTGCTGCATTTCCAATTTTTCTGTCTCAGCAGCAGGGTCCATCACTTTCTGAGAGAACATCGAAGTTAGGATGAGTGTGATCAGTGGTTCCAGTGAAGGGACAGATGTTGGCCTTCTCACGAGCTTCAGCCTCTTCTGTCAACCTTTCCTTCTCCTTTTCTTTGAAGATATTCAATATATCCAGACAGTTCTCTTCATCGAGTGCTTGAACCACTGTTGTCAACCCAAGGAAATTCAGCAGTTCTTCCATTCGCGCAGACGATTTTGGATTTCTGGATATGGTGGAGATAACATGGCCACATCATCGTCATTATCTTCCTGCTGTACTTCTTTCTCAGGAATGGAGAGTAGCAAACTTTGTTGCTCAACACCCTCAGCAGCATCTGTCGTGGGCGAGACACAACCCTGTCGACAGGAGGTTTAGCTGTCTCAGCTGTTACTTGTTCCTCAGTTGTTCTATCTACAGCTGGGTCTTCCATGTGCCTCTGCTGATCGGCCTCAGCAGACTTGACGGTTTCATCAATAGTTTCTGGAGACTCTACTTCTCCAGTTGTTTTAAATGATCTGTTCCACCGTGAGCGGCGACTGTTTGTTTTCTCAAGCTGTGAACGCTTGTAGAGTCTTCTTCTTTTGGTCCTTACCAGAGGAACTTCTGGTTCGGATACGGTTTCCTCAGAGTCCTGGGCGGTGGGGGCCAGTGCTACTTTCTTGGTTTGAGGAGATGGCTTTCTTGGCTTGTCAGTCCTCTTTTTCTTGACAACTGGAGAAGGTATTTGAGATTCCTTCTCAGCTGCGGCTGCAGGAGCAGGAGACACGGCTGCAGGGGCAGGTGACTCGGCTGCAGGGGCAGGTGCGGTTGTTTTCTTTCTTTGCGGGGGCGCTTCTTCTTTGCAAAAGGGAGCAGCTTTCTTCTTTGGAGGGGAGGAGACAGCTGTTTCTTCTAGGTCAGCTGATTCCCCCTCACTTGTATCCGCCCTCTTGCCATAAGCTCTCTTCTGAGCTCCGGAAAGATTTGATCGGGACATCTTCTTATTGACATGGAACGCCTTTCCATGTCGGAGTGGAACTCCCTTAACCTCCATCAATCGGCCAATCACAAGGCCATACCCCAAGGATCCTTCGAACGATCCATCTTCCTTAAAGGACTTATTTCCAATATTCTGGCAGAGTCTGCTATATACAAACTCAGCCCAGTTTACCTTCTTCTCCTCCATGATCGCAGCCATGACGATCAGCTTGGTTTTGGACAGCTGATTAAAGCTTCCAAATTGTATATCTACACATTTGGCAACAATATCCAACAGCTTATGATAATCTTCCTTCAGTAGCTTCTTGTCGGCTGTGTAGACAACTTTAGCAGCACTCTCTGGTTTGGCCACTTCCTTCCATGCAGCAGCCAAGTTTACATCGGCTTCGAGTATTTCCGGTACACCTTCCGACGGCAGCAAGTAATGCTCCGCAAGGTCTTCTGTAGTGATGATAAACTCCTTTCCGTGAACAGAGGACTTGATGCCCTCATCGTGAACCTCAGTGTTCATGTAGAACTGTGCTACCTCCTCAACGTAAGTCATCTGAAACTCCATTGTGAGAAAGGTTTTCAGTCCAGACTTCTCAATTTTGTTGGCTATCTTCTTCACGAGGGTTTCATCGGAACCCTGTTTGATTATTCCTTCAAAATCCACGGTAGAACCAGTGTGGATTTGCTTTCCCAACTTAGCGAAATCATAGGTAGTTGCCATTTTTGAGTTTTACCAAACGAAACCTTAGAAATTTGCTTTGAATATTTGTATGGTTTTGAGAGAAAAGAGCTTTCTTTGCTTTTTGGAGAGATGAACAGTTTTGTGTAGTGTGAGAGAGGAAGTTGAACGATTGGTATATGTATGGATTATGAAAGGACGTGCATATGGTTTTAATTTTTTTTTGAAATTTGATCGAGATCAACGGCTCAGATTTAGCACGCCGATTAGCATTTAATTTCTCATATTTAATGCGGCAGCATTTATATCCAATCATATGCTTTGTCGTGCAGCTTTTGATTGTACCTGTCATTATTGCGCTGATGTCATCCTTAAAACATTCCCGCTTATTAAAAACGACTGCGTTTTTGTCACTTAGCTCATAAATGACTCAGCTTACTCCTTAGCTGATTCAATTCTTCTTCTCTCTTTTCACATAGGTACTCACCGTGTCACCTAACTCGACATCTGGTGATTTTTCGATACGGCTAATTTACTTAGCTGATTCACGAGCTCAGCTCTATTTTCATCTTTTCTTGTTTCATCTCTTCTCCTTGAGTCTTCTGAGTGTCAACTTAGCTCAATTAACCCAGCTCATGTTTAAGATCTTCAAATCTTGATTCACATAATGGCTTTGTGAATATGTCAGCTAACTGTTTATCAGTTGAGATGTATTCCAAGGTGATGTCCTTCTTTTCAACATGGTCTCTTATAAAATGATATCTGACATCAATGTGCTTTGTTCTTGAGTGCAACACAGGATTTTGAGTGATTGCAATAGCGCTTGTGTTATCACACATAATTGGAATCTCTTTTTCTTCAATTTCATAATCTCTCAGCTGTTGTCTCATCCATAAGACTTGGGCACAACAGCTGCCCGCAGCTATGTACTCAGCTTCAGCTATGGATGTGGCTATTGAGTTTGAGTATTTGACATGTACCTGAAGTACTTTTCCTGTCAACTCTACATCCAGCATAGTCAGAGTCTGAGTAACCAATAAGCTTGAATCCTCCTTCCTTTGGATACCATAAGCCGACTTCCTGGCATCCCTTCAAATATCGTAGGATTCTCTTAGCTGCAGTCATATGGCTTTCTTTTGGTGCAGATTGAAATCTTGCACATACACCTACTGCAAAGGTGATGTCTGGCCTGCTTGTTGTTAAATAGAGCAGTGATCCAATAAGTGCTCTGTATTTTGTTTGATCCACAGGTTTACCATCTGCATCCATATCCATCTTGACTGATGTATTCATTGGTATTTTCACAGAAGATTTTTCTTCCATACCAAATTTCTTCATTAAATCTCTGGTATACTTTGTTTGACTTATGAAGGTTCCATCCTTCAGTTGTTTAACTTGAAGTCCTAGAAAGAATGTCAGCTCTCCCATCATGCTCATTTCAAATTTGCCTTGCATGAGGTTTGAGAACTTATCACACAGCTCTTTGTTTGTGGATCCAAAAATAATGTCATCCACATATATTTGAACAAGTAGTATACTCTCTCCATCTTGAATTCTGAAAAGTGTTCTATCCACTTTGCCTTTGGTGAATCCATTATCTATCAAAAATTGAGATAATGTATCATACCATGCTCTAGGTGCCTGTTTCAATCCATATAGAGCTTTCTTGAGCTTGTACACCTTATCTCCAAGAGTCTTCTGCTCAAAACCTGGAGGTTGTTCAACATAGACTTCTTCTTCCAATAATCCATTCAAGAATGCACTTTTTACATCCATTTGGTATACAATGAAGTTCTTATGTGCTGCATAGCAAGAAACATCCTTATTGCTTCTAATCTTGCAACAGGAGCAAATGTTTCATCAAAATCTATACCTTCCTCTTGGCAATACCCTTTGGCTACCAATCTTGCTTTGTTCCTTACCACATAACCTTCTTCATTCATCTTGTTTCTGAAAACCCATTTTGTGCCAATAACATTTTGATGAGTTGGTCTTTGCACCAATTCCCATACTTTGTTTCTTTCAAATTGATTCAGCTCTTCTTGCATGGCTTGAATCCAATGTGTGTCATCCAAGGCTTGGGACACATCTTTAGGCTCTATCTGGGAAATAAAACAAGTGAGCATTGCTTCTTGTTGAGCTCTGGATCTGGTTCTTACACAGTCTCTTACATCTCCAATGACTAGCTCTGGTGGATGGTCTCTCAGCCATCTCACATCAGGTTGGAGTAAGTTAGCTGGGTTTAGTTGTCTTGTAGCTGTGTTATCTTGAGCAGCTATTTCATCATCACTTAGCTGCAGATTTTCCAGCTGGCTTTGAGATTCAGCTATCTCATCTTCACCTTGATTAATTGCTCCAGCTTCAGCTTCAACATAGGGACTCTTCTGCATAGTTGGCTGATTTAGCTTATCAGCTAACTCCTCAATGTCTTCTCCATTTACATTGGGTTCATCAAACACCACATGGATAGACTCTTCTGTGACCATTGTCCTTTTGTTCAGCATTCTATAGGCTTTGCTTTCAGCTGAGTATCCCAAAAAGATACCTTCATCAGCTTTAGCATCAAAAGCCTTTAGATTTTCCTTGCCATTGTTGTCGATGAAGCATTTACATCCAAATATTCTAAAATATCCAACATTTGTCTTTCTCCCTGTCCAAATTTCATATGGGGTCTTTGTCAGCTGTCTATTTATCATGCATCTATTTTGAGTATAACATGCAGTATTGATGGCTTCAGCCCAAAATCTTTTAGGCAAACCAGCTTCAGCTAACATGGTTCTTGCAGCTTCCTTGAGAGTTCTATTCCTTCTTTCTGCTACTCCATTCTGCTGTGGAGTCCTTGCTGCAGATAATTCATGAGCAATACCATTTTCAACACAATACTGAGTTATTATTCCATTAACAAACTCAGTTCCTCTATCAGATCTTATCTTTATAATGGTTTGACTCTTCTCATTTTGAACTCTTTTCATCAATTGGGGTAATTTCTGCAAGGTTTCCTTCTTTTTACACATGAAGATTGTCCATGTATATCTTGAATAATCATCCACCACTACTAGAGTGTATTTCTTTCCACTTATGCTAGCTGGCTCAACTGGACCAAATAGATCCATATGCAACAAATGTAATATTCTTGTTGAAGATGGACTTGACTTCTCTTTGAATGATGATTTGATCTGCTTTCCCATCTGACATGCATCACAAACACTTTCTTTCTTGTACACTGAGTCTGGTAATGCTTCTACAAGATTACTCCTTGCAAGTTTGTTAATTGTCTTGAAATTCAGGTGACTCAGCTTCTTGTGCCACAGCCAACTTGATTCGGTTGTACTCTTTGCTAGCAGACAAGTGCTTGGTGTGGCAGTCGACCAATCTACCACATACATGTTCTTTTGTCTGGATCCTTGCAACACTATTTCATTTGATTCAGTGTCCTTGATTTGGCATACTCCCATATTGAATCCAACATTATAGCCCTTGTCACAGAGTTGGCTGATGCTTAACAAGTTGAATTTGAGGCCTTCAACATATGTAACATCTGTGATTTCTAATCCATTTTTCTTAATGGATCCAGTGCCTCTAATTTCCCCTGGAGCTTCATTTCCTCCAAATATGACTTTTGCACCTCTAATCTCCTTGAATTTTGACAGATTTTTCTTGTTTCGTGTCATGTGTCTGGAACAGCCACTATCCATGTATCAGGTTCCTTGGCACTCAGCTGTTCCTTGAACCTGCAATCAAGGAAATTAGTTTTTAGGTACCCATACTTGCCTGGTCCTGAGGGGTTAGTGTTGTAAGATGATCCAACCAACCTATAGCCAAATGATTTGACTCTAAGGGGTTGCCATCTATCTGTGCCATAATCATAATTCACTTTGGCAAATTGCTTGGGGGTTTTAGGTTCATAGAGCTGTCTCTTTTGTCTGTATGCCTATGTGTGTGTTTTAGCAATTGCTTTCTTTGGATAGTTGTGATATTTCTGAGTGTAGTGCTTGGGTGCATATGTGTGCTGATGGTAGCTCTGTTGCCTTTGGAATGACCTTTTCTGAGTTCTAGGTCTTTGCCATTTTGGCTTGTATTCCTTAGGTCTTTGTTGATATTTCACATTATTCCAATCAGCTTGACTTGGGTAGTTTCTACCATTCCCATCATTTGTGTTCCTTTGATAGAACTTCTAGGGATTTTGGTAGCTCTATTTCTTCTTCACAGAGTATTTCCTGTTTGGAGTCTGCTGAGGAACTCTGCTGGATTTCTTCTCAGTTGTCCTCTCAGCATACTCAACTAGCTGTTTTCCTTTTCCTTTATATCCAAGGCCAGTTTGTTTGTGATTTTGCTTTGGAATGAGTGTGTGTGCAACATTTGGTGTCTTGGATTTTTGAGATGCTTCATTACTTGAAGATCCGTTTTCCCAGATCACTCTTGGAGTTTGACTGTGCACCAAGGAGTTGAATCCTATGCCTGTCTTGTATCCACATTCTTTTTGGCTCATGATAAGGTCATCCAATGATTTAGATGCCTTTGTGAATGAAGCAATTACATTTTTGAGATTATTTTCCCTCTTTTCTATAGCAGTTATCTCTGCTACTAGTTTAGCATTCTTAGCCTTCAGCTCTTTGTTTTCATCAGCTATGTGACTTAGAGTACTCAGTTCCTTAGTCAGCTGTGAGTATTGGCTTTTGAGCTGGTTGTTTTCCTCATTTAATAGTGTGTGTGAGGATTTAATGTGCTCAAAGTCTTTCATCATTTTGCCTAATGAATCATAAAGATCAGTGGGTGATAAAGTGTGTGTGTCACAATCACTATCACTAGAATTTGAATGAGATGAGTTAGAGTGTACCTCATCTTCTTGGTCAGTTGATCTTGTTCTTTAGCCATTAGACAGTTAAGGCTTCTTCTTCGAGTCACTTGAGTAGTCGACTTCACTATTCTCTCGAGTCTCGCTTCTTTTTTGACTTGGTTGTATCGCCAGCTCGGCACCAACATTGCTCTTTTCTTTTCTTGTCTTCTTTCTCTGAAGACTTTTCTTTCTTCTTCATTCCTGTATTTATTGACTACAGGATATGGACAGTCAATAGAAAAGTGTCCTGGTTGTCTGCAATTCCAACATAGGTTTTCAACTTTTTGATCATCTCTCTCATTTCTTGGGTTGTCAGCTCTTTGATATTCGACCTTTTGATAGTCAGTTCTCTTTGGTGGCCTATCTTCCCTTGACTTGGAGGGAGATGAATGCCTTCTGGAGGATTCACCTTTGTTTCTTTTGTAGTTCTTGTTGAAGAACTTGTTGAATCTTTTAACCCTCAAGGCAATTTCCTCCTGGTCAATGATTTTTTTGGTTTCAGCTCTCTTCCCTTCCTTGACTAGGAGTGCAGCTGTTTTGGGTACAACTATCTCTTCTTGATCCTTTCTTCTGAGCTCAAACTCATAAGCTTTGAGGTCTGAGAATAGTTCATGATTGGATGTCTTTGATAGGTCCATCAAATGCCTTAGAGCCATGGTCTTCATTTCCCACTCAACTGGGAGGCTCCTTAGTATCTTCATACACATCTCTTTCTATGTATATTCTTTCCCAAGTGCTGAGAGCTCATTCATTATTTCAGTGAATCTAGCTTCCAGCTGATCCATTGTTTCACCTGCAAGCATTTTAAAGTTTTCAAATTTTTGAACAACAACAGATAATTTGTTTTCCTTGATTTGCTCAGATCATTCACAAATTAGAGTTAATTTATCCCAGATTTCTTTGGCTGTCTTGCAAGATTTGACTTTGTTGAACATGGCTTTGTCCAAAGTCTTGTAAAGTATATCCTTGGCCACATTGTCAAGATTGTATCTTTTTCTGTCATCATTTGTCCATTCAGCTCTTGGTTTTTCAACCATAGCTGGTCTAGGAGGAGCAGCTTCCTCTTCCTCAGCTGCAGCAGCTCTCCTTGCAGCTGTGTTCACCTTCATTATTTGCAGTGGCCCATCTCTATCACTATCCACATCTCATCATGTAAAGCTGATAGATGAGCCTGCATACGTATTTTCCAGTCATCAAATTTTTCAATGGTGAACATAGGAATGTGTGTCAAATTTGCTTCCATGATAATAACTTTTGCAAAAAAAAAATGGTTTTTTTTTTTAAAGAACAAGTGTTAAAGAAAATTATTTGAAAGATTGGAGATCTAGTTCAGTAACCAGTGCGTAAGGCTCAATGAACCAACCGCTCTGATACCACTTGTAGGTCCCAAGGGATGTGAGTAAGGTTTAGAAGGGAACCTTACCATTTTTCGAATTTAGTCCTTTTAAAGTTAGTTCAGAGTTAATATCACAGCTATGTCCTTGATGGACAGCTAAAGTTAGTTAACCAGCAGAGTTAGCCACTCAACAGACTCGACTGAGCTGTTGACAGAATAACTCAGTTGTTTAGTCTAATACTTAACTTGGCTGTGATGAGATTTTCAGCGGAAGACTTAACACCCTTGAATTTTGTTTAAGTTTGTTTTAACACTTGGTTTTAGTACTTTGTTAAATATCAATTGATAGCAAATTATCAGCAGATATTAAATGATATGCAGAAAGTAAATGTTGAAATGTAAATGACACAATAATTTTTATAGAGGTTCGAAGATGGGGTAATTCTTCTAATCCTCTCTTCTCCAACTCCCGGAGAAATCCACTAAGTATTGATCGAGTACAAATCGGTTATCATCCGGATGCAAGTCTTGATCGCACAAAATGACTTGATCCTTTGGGACTCGGTCTGAGATGCCTTGGTCACACAAACCGCTTCTCGTCCGACTCGGCTTCTTCACAGGGCGCAAAATGTCTTACTACTACTCAGCTCACTTGCTCAGGTTTCTTGGATTTGATCACGAAGCCCTCCAATAACTTGAGACTGGTTCGACCTTGAACCTTTCTACAATCCTCCTTGGAATGTAGACCCCTTTTGATTCTTCAAAAGTTTCCTCTTCAACGGTTTGAAGTTGTCTTTCCTTCACAGCTTGGTGTTGGATTGATTTCCTTCGAGATTTAGACTTTTGGACTTGCTTGAATAACTTGAGACTATTTTGCAGGTTACAGCTCGAATTATAACTTGAATGTTCGTGGTTCAGGTAATCAAGGTCTCTTTTTCTTAAAGTGATTCCTCAGCCTTTTATAGTGAATTTTAAAAATCTGCCCGTTGAAGAGATAGGCTAATTTTCAAAAACTCACTTGTGTTTGTTGGCTTGTCTCATTGCAGTCCTTGATATTGACATTTTCTCGTATTAAATGAACCTTCAGCTTTTCAGAGTCTGAGACAGGTGCAGAGCTTCCCATTGGTTTATCCTTTTGCACGCTTCTGGGACTGAGCATTTTAAGACATTGCAGCATGGAAGTATTACTTATTTAAGTAACCTTCTTGACTTACGTAAATCGGATTCTTTTCAGTTGTCTTGACTTGACATAGCGCAGTTCCTTAACTTCCCCAGGTGACTTCGAGTCAGCTCCCAATCATTAGATGACTCATCTGTCACTTCAACTTGAGACTTGGCTATCTTGAGTTGACTTGACTGACACTTCACACAGTTGTATCGTAGTTGCTATTCCTTCAGTCGAGTTCTTGTCTTCTCTCGCTTTGCTATACTCACCGCTTCACAAATGAGTCTTCATCCTGCTTTAGTGGACTTCTTGTATGTGCAGGTGTAGCTGTCTTAACTCAGCTAGTACAACCCTATCTATTATAATACAAATTACAAGGAAAATGGGATGCCAACTTTCTAGTCTAAGTTTTACATGGCATTCATCAAAATCTAAACAATAAATTTCCCAACACAGTGTGTTTTAGCGAGTTATTTAGCACACAATAATCTCAATGAAAGCTGCAGGAATGTAAAGTGCGATAAAGTAAATGAGACACAGAATTATATTGTGGTTCGAGGATGGGGTAATTCATGTACTTCCACTCTTCTTCTTCACCGGAGGAATTCACTAAGTATCAATTAACTTTAGATACAAAATTACAACACAACCCTAGCAGCTTTGATCATAAAAGCCCAATACCTAGATTTAGCCCTTCACTAGATTTTATCACACAACTCTCTAGTTACTTCAGCTCACAAAAACCACAAAATTTGATCATCACGACCTTCTTGCAGCTCTGTCCTGGTTCAACCCTGAACCTAATCACAGATCCTTTACTTCAAGAAAAGTGAACCCCGATTTCTGTCTTCAATAAAAGTTCATCTTCAACTGTTGAATCAACCTTTATCTTTCATTGAGTGTTGTAAGGTGTTCTGATATGAAACTTTGAGGAATTTTTCAGTTTATGCTTGAGAGAGTGTTTGCTAACTTGTTTCTCAATTTGTGGCTTATGTCTCTAGTGTCTCTCTATAAAATCCCTCAAGTTTTATAGTTGTGATTTGATTTTTGGTCCGTTGAAGTGATAGACAAATTTATAACACAACTTTGGAAAGTTGGCATGTTTTTTTTCCTTGCAGCTTGATGTTGACATTTCGTGTTATTTACTATGCAACATTCTGAAACTGACAGTCATACAGGTGCTTCCCATTGATTGTTGATGAGTGTAAAATATACGTGCATTTAAGGCTTATTTGAGTACATATTTGATACATTTGCATGAATTTTAGTGTGTTTTGGTTGGTTTCCTTTGTTGGGCGTGATAATGCGAACTCTTGTATGTTTTTACATGAAATAGAGCTTTATATGAAAATATCAGTAGGACAACCCAGACAAGAATACCGAATGCCAAGATACGATCAAACACGCGAAGAAATAATGAAATAAAAAACACATGGAATGTCCTTGTAATAATACGCAGCCGTGTGAAGTGTCCCCGTGTCATTTTACATGCCCATGTGACTTGTTTGAGGGAAGAATTTCAGAGAGAAAATATAAGACCCACCCGTGTATAAGTACAAGGCCATGTTAAGTGATTCGAGCAAAAACAGAGATTGACACGATCGTGTATTCTTTCTGCGGGCTTAATTTGTTTCCTAATTTCTTCGGGACTCTACCAAGGATCTCTCAAAGCATCTATAAAAGGAAGACCAAACCCTAAAACTGGACATATAGTTACATAAGAAATTTTACTCAATTTCACACGAAATTCTTAGAGAGAAAACACAATACAACGAAGAACAACACAAGGCCTCTTCCAACTACGTAGGTACAGGGTTCAAGATTGTTAGGAAGGATCCATCTACACAAGAGGGTTTCATCATCATAGTTTAGAGCTTTTGTTTTGTACTTAATTCAATGTCAAACTATTTGTTTTCAGATTCGTTTATGAGTTTGCAATCAATTATCTTAGGGTAGATCTCTTGATCTTAGGGCATGATCGAAACTGTGGATTCATATTAATTCTAATTGAATTATTTCTTCTTAATTGGTTTCTCGTTTTCTATTTGTGAATTCGTGTGCTTATATCTTGTAGGTTATCAGGCCGTGTGGGACCACATGGGCATGTGGTGTTGGGCGTTGGCCTTGATCGCATGGCCGTGTGAGCTTGCACGGGTGGCTGGTGCGGCTGCTGACCTTGTCCACACGGCCGTGTGACATCACACGATCCGGCCGTGTGGACCTGCTCCGTCCCCTGTTTTATTCCCTTTTTCACTCAACCGTGTGATTTTCCCATCACCACTTCACACGGCCATGTGAGACCACATGGTCCGGTCGTGTGAAGTGCTTTAGTTCCCTTTTTTCGTCGTTTTGATCTTCTCTTTGCATTCGACAATCTTATCCGGGTATCCCAACTGACATTTCTTCCTTTTAAGCTCCGTTTCCTGCAAGAATTACAAGAACACGCAGTATCATGCCCTTTACAGGAAACCAAGTAAAAACATAGTAAATATGCGTGCAAATGCAGCAATTATATATCATTTTAAGCCCCAAAATGCACGTATATTTTACACACATCAAAATCCCCCAAACTTAAAGCATTGCTCGTCCTCGAGCAAATTTAGAAAAATAATATAAGGGGAAAAACAAAAGAACACCCAAGAACACTATAAACATTAAATAGCACTTGACTCCATACTCAAGGAAACCATATAACTCATCATTAAGAAGACGTTTATTCATCAACTCGGCATCATTAATACTCTTTCGGGTACTTGACATCGCGACTCACAAGTAAATAGTCTATCACTCTACTCTCAGAAGTGTATGGTAAGTGTTTACGCTCAAATTCAATTCAATGAAAGTAGAACTACTATAAGCTTGCAAATTGTCTAACATCTCTACCACTTTTTCGTGTACAATCTAAGAATCAAAAATGACATTTTATTTGGTTGTAATGTAGGCTCTTTGGTAAGGGTAGGGAAATTTGGATTAAGTGACTTGACTTGAGCAAATAGAATTTTAGCACGCAGACTTTCAATTCACCAACCCAATTTCATCATAATATAAGTTTTCTTTTTCAATTCCACCCTTATTTCTCATTTTTCATTCTTAGGCCTTTTTTCTTTAGCCTCAAGCTCTCATTTTTTCACAATTTTCAGAATATTTTCTTTTGCTTTGCTCGATTTTCTCTATTTTCTTTTCAGATATTTTCTTTCTTTTTCCATCTTCATGTATTTTTTTTTCATTTACCCAGATACTGCTAATCCCTCTTTCTTTTGCCAACTTCCTCTCTTTTTCATAAATTTTCACCACATCTCCCCCAAACTTATTCATTTTCTATAAGCTCAAGAATTTGTAGGGATTAAAAATAGGGATAATTACAAAAAGTATCCCTGAGGTTTGACCTAATTACAAAAAAATCCAACTAACTTTAAAACTTACAAAAAGTACCCCTGAGGTTTGAAATATATTTCAAAATCCCCCTTCATATTTCTAAAATCATTGCAGGTTACCCCTTTATTTTAACACTAAATCAAACCTCAGGGGTACGTTTTGTAAATTTTAAAGTTAGCTGGGTTTTTTTGTAATTAGGTCAAACCTCAGGGGTACTTTTTGTAATTATCCCTTAAAAATATGTAAATTTGAAAGATCAATATGGCTTAAAATAAAAGTTTAGGCTCAAAATTGGCTAACTAGGGAATCATGAGTTCATAGATAGGCTTTTTAGGCTAAGTAGGCTAAACAAAGATGGCCTTAGATCATTTTCAAAAATTGCACACACACATGGCTTCAATGAAGATACCAGAGCAAGTTCTAGAGTTCTATCAATCATGAATGACACACTCAACAAAAAAATAAGTCTGCATAACGTAAAGCAGTTTAAGGCACAAAAAGCTCACAGGCTTATTTTTCGCAACATGCTCAAATACCCAATTTTCTTAACACATGCCAGGTAAACAAATAACTTTCCTCCTAAAAATTTTTATTACATTATTCCCACAAGTATGTTATACCATTCCATAAAATATTCATAGTAAAATCATAGGGAGTTGGGCATAGGAACTGAATTAAAAAAACCACACACAAAAGCAATTAAACTCGCTGAAGCGGTAAACGTGCTAAAACAAAAATAAACAGAAATTAAAAAAAATCGATTTTTTTTTTCGAAAATTAAAATGCAAGTGCTTCTACATGCAATCCTAAATGCAATGCCAAATGCAACAGTACTAGATTACGCATTCTTGACAACCCCCCCAAACTTAAAATATGCTTCGTCCCAAATATATTAGGAAATTATCAAAAGAAAGAGGAATGTGTAATAAGTACTTACAGAGATTGTTTTTATGACAAGTGGATGGTCGAAACTTCTTGTGGAGTTTCTGGCCCATAATAGTGTTTAATTCTTTGTCCATTTACGATGAAAATTTTACCATTCGGTGCTAATAGTTCAACGGCTCCTCCTGGTGATAGCACTTTTCTGATTTTTGTGCCTGTCGTGTTTTCGTGAGTTATTTGCTCATGTCGTGAGAGATGATCATCTACCACGTTCTCACACCCTTTTCTATCCCAAATTTTGATATAAAACTCTTGTAGTAAGAGTATCCATCGAATGCGCCTCGATTTTGCATCTTTCTTTGCGAATAGGTATTTGACCGTAGCATGGTCTGTATTGACTATTGTCTTTGTCCCAATCAAGTAGGCCCGAAACTTGTCAAATGCAAATACCACTGCCAGTAATTATTTTTCAGTTGTGGTGTAATTTTGTTGTGCTAGATCCAATGTTCGACTTGCGTAGTAAATAACACGAAACAACTTCTCGCATTTTTGTCCCAGTGCGGCACCTACTGCATAGTCGCTTGCGTCGCACATTATTTCGTAGGGTTGACTCCAATCTGGTGTGATCAAAATTGGTGCAGTCACCAGAGCCTTCTTCAGTGTTTCAAATGCATGTACACAATCAGGAGTGAAAGCAAAAGGTACATTTTTTTCAAGTAAATGGGAAAGGGTTTTGGTTATTTTGGAAAAATCTCGAATAAAGCATCTATAAAAACCCGCATGTCCTAAAAAACTCCTTATTGCTTTCTCATTCCTTGGAGGTGGAAGCTTCTCAATTGCCACCACCTTTGCTTGGTCGACTTCCACACCTGCGGAAGATAGGAGTGTTCACAATTCGGCTAACCGGCCGAACCAAACTGGAACCGAAAATTCGGTTCAAACCGAAACCGAACCGAAAACTTCGGTTCGGTTTTCGGTTTTGTTGTTTTTGAAATTTCGGTTTTCGGTTCGGTTTCGTTTTATAGTTCGGTTCGCCGAACCGAACCGAAAACCGAACTTATTTATTATTATTTTTTTATTACTAAAAGTTTTGCACACACACTGAAGGTGAAAAGGAAACGGCAGAGATGAGAGACCCAACATCTTCTACTTATAGTCTTGAATCATCCACACCTTGCATCGCGTCTCCGATCCACTGCCGCCACGGGTCTCTGCTCTGCAATCCACATGCATGATGAAGATTTCTTTTGATGTTTAATTCAAAGCTTTAACATATCAGATTCTTTGAATTAAACATCAAAATAAATCTTTCCTTTTTAAATTAAACATATCAGATTCTTTGAATTAAACATCTGCATGATGAATTGAAAGATTTAAACATATCCCAATGTCCAATGTATTCCCTTTTTTAATTTTTCCTGTTTTTGTCTGCAGTCTTCGTATGTCTCCTACAACCTTTTTTTTTTAATTTTTGCTGAGATTCGGTTTAACCGAAAAACCGAAAGAAAACCGAAATAATTTTGTTTTCAAACCAAACCGAACTGTATATTACGGTTCGATTTTCGGTTTTGAATTTTGACAAACCAAAGTTTTGGTTAACCAAAATTTCGGTTCGGTTCGGTTCGGTTTTACCGAATGAACACCCCTAGCGGAAGAAACACGATGATAGAGTACAATGCCATCTCTTACCATAAAATGACATTTTTCCCGGTTTAATACTAAGTTTGTCTCCTTGCATCTCTGCAAAACAAGGGTTAGATTATGCAAGCAATGATCAAACGAACTATCAAAAAATGAGAAATCATCCATAAAAACTTCCATGATGTTTTCAATCATTCCATGAAATATCGCCATCATACATCTTCAAATGTTGCAGGTGCATTACATAGCCCAAATGATAACCTACGAAATGCGAACACACCATAAGGGCATGTAAACGCTGTCTTTTCTTGGTCCTCTGGAGCAATCACAATCTGATTATACTCCGAGTACCCATCTAGGAAACAATAGTATTCATAACCTGCAAGGCGATCTAACATTTAATCCATAAAATGGAGGGGAAAGTGATCTTTTCGAGTTGCAGCATTTAATCTTCGATAATCAATGCAAATACGCCATCCTGTAACAACTCTAGTAGCTAAAATTTCATTGTTTTCACTTTTTACTATTGTCATTCCTCCCTTCTTTGGGACGACTTGAACTGAACTTACCCAATTGCTGTCAGATATAGCAAAAATTGTACCATTATCTAACCATTTAAGTATTTCTTTCTTAACAACCTCTTGCATAATTGGGTTAAGTCTACGTTGATGTTGCACAGAAGGTTTACAATCATCTTCTATTCTTATTTTATGCATGCAAATCGAAGGGATTATACCTTTTAAGTCAGAAATTGACCATCCAATCACAGTTTTATGTTCCCTTAAGACATGCAGTAGTTTTTCCAATTGCTTTTCAGTAAGGGAAGAAGAAACTATTACCGGATAGGTCTCGTTGTCACCTAGGAATGCATATTTGAGATGGTCCGGGAGAGGTTTAAGTTCTGGAGAACCGGGAGTTTGTTCTTCGAATTTTTAGCTAAAAATGCATATCGCACGGCCGGGTTGTGTGAGGCCACACGGCCGTGTGGACTTGGGCTGTCGGAATCTACACGCACGGTCTGGCTGTGTGGGATCACACGACCGTGTGAATGGTCCTTTTCCTGTTGCACGGTCTGGCCATGTAGAGTCACACGGCCGTGTGATTGAAGGTCTTCAATTTCAGCGTACTGCACGGCCTGACCTTGTCGATCCACACGGCCATGTGCGTTTGGAAGCCTGCGTCGCACAGTCTGGCCGTGTTGTTTCACGTGGTCGTGTGGGATGGTCAGAACGCCGTTTTCTTGAATTTTCTCGTCCGTTGAATCTAAGGCAAACACAAACTCGATAACCTCATTGTTAGTAATATCCAAACACATACATTGAGATTCCACTGAGTGAGTTAAGCACCATTCCAATGTGTCTTTCATAACAACCTGTTCAAACTCAGATTCCATGCATGGGGTTAGCACATCAATCATGTTGCAATGTTCAACGTTTTCATGAAATTGCATAGCTTTGTAAATTGAAAATAATGTGTTCACCATTTACTCGCAATGTTAATTCACCTTTTTGCACATTGATAAGTGCTCTACCTATGGCGAAGAATGGTCTTCCCAGAATTAATGGAACCTCTCGGTCCTCTTCCATCTCTAACACAACAAAGTCTGCTGGGAAGATGAATTTGTCTACTTTTACTAACACGTCTTCAATTACCCCTTTTGGATATGTTATTGAACAATCTGCTAATTGTAGGGTAATTGTCGTGGGCTTTACTTCGCCTAATCCCAGTTTTCGAAATATTGATAACGGCACCAAGTTAATGCTTGCACCTAGGTCGCATAGTGCTTATCAAAGGTTGTTCCCCTAATTACGCATGGAATCGTGAAACTCCCGGGATCCTTGCGTTTTTGAGGTAACTTCTTTTGAATAATTGAACTACACTCCTCTGTTAGTTTAACCATTTCATATTCCGATATTTTTCTTTTCTTTGCCATGATATCTTTAAGAAATTTCGCATAGTTTGGCATTTGTTCAAGTGCATCCGCAAAAGGTATATTGACTTGAATTTTTTAAAGATTTCCGAAAATTTGAGAAATTGATCATCTAATCTCTTTTTTTGAAACCGTTGCGGAAAAGGGATAGGTACCTTAGTTCTTGCAATGGTTGGAGCTGATTTTACCTTTCCTGTTTCCATGGGGGGTGGCGCCACCTCCTCTGCCGTGTCCTGCTCCTCGATTGCTTCTATTTCTTGATCAATTGGCATCTTTGGACCTTCATAGCTTGTTCCACTCCTCAGACGAATGGTTTGGCACTGTTCTCCCAGGTCTGTCTTTGTGGCTTTTGGGAGTTTGCCTTTTTGGTGTTGGCCATGTATTGATGTAGCTATCTGACCCACCTGCTTTTCCAAAGATTTCAATCTATCATTCATGTTAGTATTTAATTGAGTTAACTGATCCTCGATTCTGTCTATCTTGGCTTCATCCTGATTCAATCGCGCTCGAGTTTCTCTGATGAATGAAGCTAGCATCTCTTCTAGAGATGGTTTATGTTCCTTTGGTAGCCCTGGATTATAGTGAGGTTGTGTCTGATTATTTCTGTAGTAGTTGTAGCATTGATGCCCTACAAAATTTGCTTCTTCTACAACCACTGCTACCTCCCTTGAATTTACTTATTGTATCGCATCCAGCTTCATACTTAGCATGGATATTTGTTATGTGAGTATGGCTCCGCCACTCGTCGGATAGTCGACCTCTAGGATTACCATTGGTAACTGTTGTTCTCCATCTCCTCTAATAATTCTAGTGCCTCCTCAGGATATTTCCCTAGTAGTGCACCTACAGATGCATCATCTATAATTGTTCTTGTGTTGCCACTCAAACCATTATAGAAGTACTGAACATGTTGGTAATCGGGATATCCGTGTTGAGGGCACTTCCTTAGTAATTCCCGGAATCTATCACATGCTTTGTATAGCGGCTCAGCATCTAATTGCCTAAACTGGGTGATTTTAGATTTCAGTTGCAGCATCTTACTGGGGGGGAAAGTATGTGGTAGAAACCACTGACTTAGTTCTGCCCAATTTGCGGCTGGTGGTGTTAAAGAGCATAACCATCCCTTAGCCTTATCGCGCAGAGAGAATGCGAAAAGGCGGCATCGAATGATATCCTCAGAAACACCATTCATCTTAACAATATCGCAAATTTCTAGAAAATGCGCCAGATGCGCGTTTGGATCCTCAATGGCTCTACCCCCAAACTGGTTTTGTGGCACCATCTGGATCAATGCCGGTTTTAAGTGGAAACACAAGAACTATTATAGAGGATGCATCTAGGGGTGCACTATTAGGAAAATATCCAGATGAGGCACTGAAATTACTTGAGGAGATAGCAAACAATAGTTACTAATGGCCATCCACGAGATCCATTGTCAAACGCGTGACAGAGGTACAGGATGTGGATAAGATTGCCATGCTAACTAAGAAAATGTATGTTGTAAATATGAAACTGAACGCGATGCAACAAGCGACTCCAAAAGAACCTCCAATTGTTGAAGAAGAGGCAAATTTTGTGGGACAACGGAACTTAAATAACAGCTATAGGAACAACCAGGCACCTACACATTATCATCCAGGGCTACGAAACCATGAAAACTTATTCTTATACTAACAATAGAAAGATTTTGCAGCCACCTCTGGGTTTTAATGTGGGAAATCAAGGTAGGCCAGAGTCGAGTGAAAAGAAACTATCTGTAGGGGGGATGTTAGCCTCAATTATTAGAGAGACGAGAGTTAGACTAAATAAAGATGAACAAGTTGCTCAACTGAACACGTCAATGAGAGGTTGAAATCTTTGGAGACGCAAGTGGCCCAAATTGCGACAACAGTGGGAAGCCAACATCAAATAGGAAAATTCCCAAGCGATACGGAACTAAACCCTAGGGAGAAATGCAATGCCATTCATCTGAGGAGTGGTGCAGAAAATGAGAGCCCAAAGTCATTAACCGATGTAGTTCAGAAAATAGTAAGAAAAACAGGCGTCTAGCTAAAAACGTAAAATATAGCATTTTCGGGAGGCAACCCAAAATTTTAAATCGCCTTTGTTAATTTTATTTTTATTTTTACTAACTTAAATTTTAGTTTTGTTTGTTTTTGCGAGTTGTTGTGTAGGAGGCTCATGACATTCCCTGGGTTTTTCTTAAAAAAATTCGAAAATAATTCGGACAAACCATGTGAACTGCCAAAACAGAGACAAATTACATGGACCGCCCGTGTAAAAATACATGGGCGTGGGAATTTCCTGCGGAGAACAGACGCACAACAGCAGAAAACATGGGCCACCCGTGTACTTTCACACGGCCCAGGGGTCGAATTTTCTTCCTTTTTTAACTTCAAAACACTCCAAATTTATCCCACTTCTTCTCCTCTCAACCCTAGGTCCGAAATTTTCCTTTAAATACACCTCTTCCATCTCATAAATTCTTTAATTAATACATCAAATCTTCAAGCTATAGTTCACATATCTCTCCCTCTCAAGAAATTTACAACAAATTTCTACCAATTCTCCATCTTTACTTGTTCTTTTTCAAGTTTTGGGGGAGAATTTTGAAAATTCCAGATTTTTCAAAGTTTAATTCATTCATGGCTTCAAGAGGAAAAGATGGTGGTGCTAGGAGAAATACAAGAAGAAAAGGGAACCAACTCCGAAACCCCAGCTGGAGTACAAGATGAACACACCGGAATTCTCCCACATCGTCCTCACAGATGAAACACATCGAACCCGTTGGGAGAATATCTTTATTCGACATAGAATTTCAACAAGGTATCCCGATGAACATTGCCTCACTACTTTAGGATTGTTAAATGATTTTCGTGCTTTATGTGGGAAAATTCATTGGGATGTGTTGTTGAATGGTAATTGGCTAACTTATGCGGTTTTAATTGAGTTTTTTAGTAGATTCGAGTTGGGTACTAGAAAGAGGAATTTGATGGGGTGAGGTTTAGAATGGCGAATGAACCGAGGGAGCTTACAATAGATGAATTGAATGCGATATGTCAAACAACGACTTACAGGGTAGAAGAACATGAGGAGTTTGATATGCTTGAATTTTGGAGAGAGATAACGGGCATAGAATTATACACCGGGTACCCAAAAGCTTCAAGTATTAGAAATCCCATTTTTCGATATGTGCAACGCCCATTGGCGGAAATTGTTTTTACTAGAGAGAATAGTAAGGGGTGATTCGTACAGATGAGATGTTTATCCTATGGTGTATGGCTTCGGGCACTGAGGTGGTGCCCAATGCTGGGGCATTCATCGCTCGACAATTAAATAGGGTGAAAAATCAGCAGAAAGGGGGAGATTTGTATTGGAGGGTTGATTACACCCATCGCAGAGCACATTAATGTTGATTTTAGCATCTATGCGAATGCGGGAGGTAGGAGAAACATTGATGTAGGTCCCATGGGGTGATGTGTAAAGTTTAGAATGGGGGTTGAATAAACTTTACCAAGTATTCGATTTTAGTCATTTTAAATAATTTCAGAGTTAACTCAAATCAGCTAAGTCCTTGAGGGACAGCCAGGTTGGCTTACACAGCAAAGTTACCCACTCAACAGACTCGACTGAGTTGTTGATAGTATAACTTAGCTATTTTCGGCTAACACTTAGAAATGCAGTTAATTTGGTTTTGTCTACGGAAGACTTTTCACCCTTATAATTTTAAGCACGTTTTTCAACACTTATTTTAGCAATGGTTATTATTAGCAGACTTTAAGCAAGTTAACTTATCAGCAGATATAAAATAAATGCAAGAATTAAAGTATGCTGAAAAGAAAATAGACACAAGCAGTTTTACAGTGGTTCGAGGATGGGGTAATTCCTCTAGTCCACTCTTCTCCAACTCTTGGAGGAATCCACTAAGTAACTTGACTTGGTTACAAAGTAGTTATCAGTCCGAGACAACTTTGATCACACAGCCTGCTGCTCTAGGGACTCAACTTCTTCACAAGACAGTTGTCCTGTTACTTCAGCTCCCTTTAAACCTCTGGACTTGATCACTTAGCCCTCCAACAAAGCACCTGTTCGATCTAGGACCTCACTACTTCTCCTTGAACCTTAGAGAGTAGACCCCTTTGTTCTTGAAAATAATTTTTTCTCTTCAACTGATGAAGTAGTCTTTCTTTCACTGAGTGTGTTGGATTGATTTCCTTCGAAGTTAGGCTTGAGGATTTCTTTGAAAAGCTTGAGAGATGTTTGCAGGTTATTGCTTGATTGCTTGTATGCTTGTATTGCTTGTGTTAAACTCGATAACCTTCTCTCACTTGCTTCCTCAGTCTTTTATATAGGAAACGTAACTTTATATGAAAAGATATCAGTAGGACGACCTAGACAAGAATATTGAATGCCAAGATAAGATCAAATATGCGAAGAAAACGACAAAATACAAAACAAACATTCTGCTCATGTAATAATACACGGTCGTGTGAAGTGTCCTGTATCATTTTACACGCCCATGCGACTTGTTTGAGGGAAGAATTTTAGAGACAAACACACGACCTACCAGTGTAAAAGTACACGGCCGTGTGAAGTGATTCGAGCAAAAACAGAGACTAAAGTGAAATACACAACCTCGCCGTGTAAAAGAACACGGTCGTGTATTCTATCTGCGGGCTGAATTTATTTCCTAATTTCATTGGGACTCTACCAGGGATCTCTCAAAGCATCTATAAAAGATATACCAAGCCCTAAAGTTGGACGTACAGTTACACACGAAAGTTTACACAATTACACACGAAATTCTTAGAGAGAAAACACAATGCAACAAAGAACAACACAAGATCTCTTCCAACTACGACGGCACAAGGGTTCAAGATTGTGAGGAAGGATCCATCTACACAAGAGGGTTCCATCATTATATTTTAGAGCTTTTGTTTTGTACTTAATTCAATGTCAAACTATTTGTTTTCAGATTTGTCTATGAATTTGCAATTAAATATGTTAGGCTAGATCTCTTGATCCTAGAGCATGATCGAAACTGTGGATTCATGTTAATTCTAATTTTATTATTTCTTCTTAATTGGTTTCTTGTGTTCTATTTATGAATTCGTGTGCTTATTTATTGTAGATCATCTGGCCAATAATTTGCATGTTTTATTTGTTAGTTCAAAATTCGAGAGACGAAATCTTACTTTTGATAAATGAATTCAGAACATAAATGGGTATTGAGTCGGGAGACCTATAAACGTTTGTGGGGGTTTACTTCAATCCTAAAGGCTTTTGGGAGTTGATATTAATTGTTGAGTTGGGATACCTGCAATTCTTATTTAACAATGATTTGTTTTCACTCGTGAGAAGGAATAAACTACTTTAGGAATTGAATCCATAGATACACATAAACTGATTTTGATGAAACATTAATTAGAATTAATATTGATGAAAAAAGTTAAGATTATGTTCCTAGGATTGCTTTTCGTAATTGTTTGAAATCTTGTGATGTTTGGGTCTTTTACAATACTTAGATATTTTAGTTGATAATTTTAGGTTTAGTTTAGATAACAATTTTTGGTTTTCGATCACTTCAATAAAATAAGAGTACGAAATTTAATGTACTTTATGTGTTTCGTATTCAATCCCTGAGGAATACGACCTTCCTCATTGCTATCTGCTAGCTACACCGTACACTTGCGGTTTAGTGAAAAGATTTTCACGATCAATTGTATCCTTTTGATTTTTAAGTAATGTTTAGCACTTTTAAGATCAAACATGGTGACGTGAACTGCATCAACAACTGTGCATGCGACCCAACAATAATATGTTGCTAACCCAAGTTCTTCACTAGTTCGGTTAAATATTGGTGGAAACCTTGACCCGTTGCTTAGTAAAGCAAGAACCTCGGTATGCGAAGACGCCACAAGCAATTATGGAATATTGCCTGATAAGTCGATAATTGCAACAATAAACATAAATCTTGAAGCACTTGGAGAAACACTCAATTTGAGAGTAAAAATTTGTACTTAATTGATAACTCTTGAAAAATAATAAGTGTTCACACTTATAAGGGATCCAAACCCTAACCCTACTAGAAAATAACTTAAAACCGAAAAGGAAATAAAAACTAAACAAAAAACTCAAAATCTGGACGGACGCACGGACACACGCATGGGCCGTACGTTGGGTCGTGCGTCAAGTCGAACGCTCTTTACTTTGTTCATAGCCACGCACGGGCCATGCGTTGGTTTGTGCGTCAAGTCGAAGGCTCCAAAAATCGTACGCCATCATGCAAGGGCACACGCATGGGCGTGCGTCTGGTCGTGCGTCAGTGTGAACACTTCCTTGCGACTTCGCCCTTGAATTTGATCCCTGCTCGACCAAACTCAAAATAACACTTAAGACGTGGCCTTAAAGGTTTTCTTGGCCTGCAAAACATCAAAACGACTTAAACAAAATGAAATTACAACTAACTAAGATAGACGAATACAAGACACTAATGAGAACTTGATTACAATGTCTTCAAGACGCAAAGTGACTCGTATTCTTGGCATCCTTCGCTTGCTCAGTCTGAGGTGGACTCTAGAATGTTGATGATGCTAATCAACCACCCGAACATCTTCCTCTATCGGTAGTGCACTCTCTGTCTCATTCTGAATGACTTGAATCAACCCATTGGCGCATCCTTGAACTTTCTTGCTCGAGCCCTCATCACCGGGCCAACTAACACTATCACTGGGTCCTTCGTCCATGGATTCTCATCATTCCCCTCCTCTTGAGAAGGATTTGTCCTCAAATCCGAATGGGCATCAAATGGACTAAGATCAGCAACATTGAAAGAAGCACTAATCCCATAATCGCCCGGCAAATCAATCTTGTAAGCATTATCATTGATCCGCTCAAGCACTTGAAATGGACCATCTCCACGAGGCTGCAACTTGGACTTTTGCTGGGCCAGAAATTGTTGCGCATATGTACCCAAACCCAATCCCCGGCTCAAACACCATCTTCTTACGATGATTGTTAGCATGCGCCGCATACTGCTATGTACGCCGTTCGATGTTGAGTCTTGCATTCTCATGTAACTATTTCACAAAATCAGCTTTCTTCTACCCATCTAAGTTAACATGCTCAGAAACAGGTAAAGGTGACAAATCCAATGGGGTTAGCGGATTAAAACCATAAAGAAGCTCAAATGGTGAAAAATTCGATGCAGCATCTACATCACGATTATAATCAAACTCAAAATGCGGTAAACACTCTTCCCAAGTTTTAATGTTCTTTTTAATGATAGCCCTTAACAACATAGACAAATTTCTATTCACTACTTCAGTTTGACCGTCTGTTTGGGGATGATATGTAGTACAAAATAACAATTTAGTTCCAAGTTTTCCCCACAAGGTCTTCCAAAAGTAACTTAAGAAATTAGCATCCCTATCCGAAACTATGGTTCTAGGCATACCATGCAATCTCACAACCTCTTTAAAGAACAAGTCAGCAATCAAAGATGCATTATCAGTTTTATGACAAGCAATAAAATGTGCCATCTTTGATTGCTGACTTGTTCTTTAAAGAGGTTGTGAGATTGCATGGTATGCCTAGAACCATAGTTTCGGATAGGGTCTTTGAAAAATGATCTACGACAACAAATATAGAGTCGAACCCATATTCAGTTCTCGGAAGTCTTAAGACAAAGTCCATAGAAATATCAACTCAAGGTGTCGTCGGAATGGGTAGGAGCGTGTAAAGACCCTGATTTTAAACCCGGGATTTAGCTTGCCTGCAAGTAACACATCTAGTGCAAATACGCTCAACATCATGCTTCATATGTGGCCAATAAAAGTGCTCTTGCAAGACTTTTAATGTTTTGGCTACCCCAAAATGTCCCATAAGACCCCCACCATGTGATTCTCTCACTAGTAAGTCCCTTAATGAGCACTCAGGAATGCACAATTTATCCTCCCGAAATAGAAAACCAAGCCTATAAAATTTATCCACCGCCCACTTTTCGCATGCAACAAACGACTCAGAAAAATATAGATCATGCAAATAAAACTCTTTAATATGTTCAAATCAAAGGATTTTAGCATCTAAAGTAGAGATAAGAGTGTACCTCCGAGATAGTGCGTCTGCTACAACATTAGTCTTACATTGCTTGTACCGGATGACGTAAGGAAATGTCTCGATGAACTCAAGCCAGTGGGCGTATCATTTGTTCAACTTTTGCTACCCATTAAGATACTTTAAAGACTCGTGATCAGTGTGGATTATGAACTTCTTCAGCCACAAATAGTGATGCCATGTTTCAAGGCCCGGACCAAAGTATACAACTCCTTATCGTACGTCGGATAGTTCAAAGTTGCCCCACTCAATTTCTTGCTGAAGAACGTGGTCGGTTGCCCCTCTTGCATTAATATGACGCCAATCCAAACTCCCGACACATCACACTCGATCTCGAAGACCTTGGTAAAATCCGACAATGCTAGCAAAGAAGCATGTGTGTTAGCCTTTCCTTTAACAACTCGAACGCTTTATCCTGGGCTTCACCCCACTAAAACGCAACACTCTTTTTAATCGTTTACATCAATGGTGTTGTGATAGTGCTAAAGTCTTGTACAAACCTCCGATAAAAACTCGCAAGGCCATGGAAGCTACGAACTTGACTAGCCGACGTGGGTTTGGGCCAGTCCTGAATAGCCTTAATCTTCTCTTCGTCCACTGTGATTCCCCTCGAGCTCACTACAAACCCCAAGAATATCAATTGCTCGGAACAAAATGTGCACTTCTTGACGTTTGCATTTAGTTGCTCCTTCTTCAACACTTCTAAGACAGCTCGCAAATGGTCTAAGTGTTCGCCCAATGATTTACTATAGATGAGGATATCATCAAAGTAGACCACGACAAACTTCCCAATGAATGCCCTCAAAACATAGTTCATCAATCTCATAAATGTGCTAAGCGCATTAGTTATCCCAAACGACATAACTAACCACTCATATAAACCATGTTTAGTTTTGAAAGCCGATTTCCCCTCATCCCCTTCTCGTATCCGAATCTGATGGTACCCGCTCCTTAAATCTATCTTGGAGAAGATGTTAGACCCATGGAGCTCATCCAAGCGAGGTATGGGATGTTGGCATTTGATAGTGATGTTATTAATAGCCTGACAATCCACACACATCCTCCAAGACCCATCTTTCTTCATAACTAGTAACACTGGAACTGCACACGGACTTATACTCTCCCGAATGAGTTTCTAGCTTAACAATTCATCAACCTGCCTCTGCAATTCCTTGGTTTCTTTTGGATTGGTCCTGTACACCGGTCGGTTCAGCAATGATGCCCCCGGAATGAAATCAATCTGGTGCTCAATCCCCCTAATAGGCGGTAACCCATCTAGCATCTCGTTTGGAAACACATCCTCGAATTCCTGCAACAAAGACAAGACAGAACTAGGCAAATCGGGGTTAAGAATGTCAGTAGATAAATAAGCGCCCTTGTAAACCAAGAGTATCATCGAACAACCACTTGTGGTGGCTTTCCTAAAGTCACTCATTTTTGCCATTAAGTTTATTTTTCCCTCGTTTCTTACCTCAAGGCCATTCATTCCCCCCTTTTGTTTTTCGGCCCTCTCATTAATGTTACTCTCCTTTTTTCCGACTACCTCTCGAACCTCACTTCTCCCCTTAGCCAAACCCTCACTCTTGTTTTCCCTCAAACTCTCGTTTTTCTCGGCTTTATTTTGATTTTTATTCTCACTAGCCAAACTCTCTTTTTCTTTTGCCTCTCCGACTCTCGATTTTATTTGATCCTCATAAATTTCTTTTGGAGTCAAAAGAATTAGCACAAAACATTTTTGATTATGAACAAGAGTATACTGGTTGGTGTAACCGTCATGTTGTACCCTCCTATCAAACTGCCACGGCCTACCCAACAGGATGTGCCCCGCCTGCATCGGCACAACATCACACAACACCTCATCCTTATATCCCCCTATTTGGAATGCTACTTTTGCATGCCTACTAATTCACATCTCCCCACAATCACTCAACCACTGCAATTTATAAGGTTGTGGGCGTTTCATCGTTGGAATACCCAATCTTTCCACTAACTTTGTGCTAGCTACATTAGTGCAACTACCACCATCTATAATGACACTACACACCTTTCCATTTGTAAAACACCTTGTATGAAAGATGTTTTCTCGTTGGACTCCCTCATCTGACTTAGGCTGAATACTCAGCACCCTCCGAGACACTAAGGATAATGCCTCCCCCTTCGCCGCCTCTAGAACCTCCAGAATATCCTCCAACTCCGGCATGCCAGTATAATCAGGCTCTCCCTCATTGTTCGACTCCAAATCCCCATTATCATGCAACACTAACACCTTTTTATTTGGACATTGACTAGCAATATGCTCAATCCCATGCATCGAACCTTCGGCAATCGGCTCATGAATCCAACACTAATTCTCACTTGGTGAATTCTTATGTGAAAATAGTTTCGGGAAATCCCCATCCTTCAGTTTCTACTTTCTCACAGGTCACAGGTACTCAACACGACATGGACTCCACTCCGCAAGTCCAAGGTAATTTCAAAACATTTTACATGTGGTTTCTGGTACAACCAGTTCTATCCCTAAGCCGGTAAGAAAAGGTGATTATTATTCCATCACTATTGATGAATATGTTTATCAACAACGCGTCGCTGAATTCTCTTATTCATTGATTGGAAGAGTGCTTTTAGGGAAAAGAAATAAGCCATGGGTGACCATGCTGCTGCATAAACGCCTATCTGAATTATGGGGAATTAAAACTGACTGGAAACTAATCCTCTTGGGTAAGGGATTTTTTTGTGTTAAGTTTTCTAATGTGCAGGATCGTGCTCGAGCTCATGCTCGTATTAACTGGGCGCTCAATCTGGGAACTATTCGTCTCTCTCCATGGGTCCCGAATTTCAATCCATACAAAGTGCACACGTCTTTGGCAAGTGTTTGGGTTCGAATCTTCGAGCTTGGTCTGGAATACTGGGATCCTAACACCATCTTGGGGATCGCCAGTGCGATTGGGAACCCGATACAAATAGACCACCGTTCGCTGGATGGCTCGCTGGATCATTTCATCTGGGTGTTGGTGGATATTGATCTGTCAAAGCCGTTGGAGAATCACGTCATGGTTGAACGAGTGGGTCAGTGCTCCTTCGTGTCAGTAAGTTATGAAAAATTGTCGGAATTTTGCTCGAAGTGCAGTATAACGGGACATTCGACGCTCTTCGCTTTTTTTACTCCGAAAACCATCTGCGGGAAAGGCGTGCCTCGCCGATCGGCGAACGCCCCAGGACTTCAACAGACGCGCGCCGGGTTCAACAGGGTCGCTCTAGACCGTAAATTTACCGCCCTGTCGGCAAAGGAGAGGGCAAGGGCAAGGTCGTTGATGACTCAATGGGAAATACGGGTTTGACTATGTGTGCGGGATCCTCTACCTGCGCAATAGTCACTTGCCCTACTGACATACATATGAGTAATACATTTGAGGCTCTTGATTCAGAGGACACCATCGATCAGCCGTCAGCCGATTCTCACTCTGATTATCCAGCAAGGGATCCAGTTCCCAAAGCCTCTACTTCCAACACGGGATCGGTGTCCACTATTATTCCTCTCATGGTTCAGCATCCATTGGGAAAGCCTATTCGGCTCTTACTCGCGCCTTCCGGAACAGCTCTCTGGACTTAGCTAAAACCAGATTACTCCAGAGTGTCGCCAATGGTACATCACCAACAATTCATGACATCACTATTGAATTGGATCGCCCAGGGCCACATGAACTGGACTTTGCTGCCTCTAAAAGATGGGCAGATTATGAAGATGAATTGGGACAGTCTCAACCATCGGAATCGGCTTCAACACACACTCATGTCTTCACCGTGCGGTCGTCACGGGCACCACCCCCCACCATCTCAATGAATTGCATCTTCTGGAACATCCGGTGGATTGGGAATGTTGCTTCTCGCAATGTTCTTAAGGTTTTATTTCAAAATCATAAACCTTCTATTTTGGCTATCTATGAACCTAAGGTGGACATTTCGGCGATTTTAGATTCTTCTTGGCATAGCTTAGGTTTGACTTTCGTGGATCAAAGCTTTAAGGGAAATGGACGGGCATATATTTGGGTATTTTGCGATGCTTGCATCTCTGTACTTAACCAGGTTTGGTCTTCTACCCAATGCATTGTTTTACAAGTTTAATTTGGTTCTATGGTTTTTCATGTTGCTTTTGCTCATGGGTTGTGTGATCATACTGCTCGGCGCGCCCTTTGGATGGAGTTGAGGAATCTGGGTCTTACTGATCTGCTGAGTATTGGGGATTTCAATGCAGTTTTGGGACATCATGAGCGTTCAGGCAGTAGTACTTTATCCCAAGCCTCTTGTCAGGATTTCAGGGATTTCGTGGAGGATGCTGGTTTGCTTGCAGTACCAACTACGGGGAATTCATTTACTTGGCCCTCCCGTGACGACCTCTATCATTACTTCAGGCTTAGTTGGACCGAGCCCTAGCCACTTGTCAATTTTTCTCTTTTTGTCAAGTTGTCAAGGGCTTAGTCCTTCCACGCATTGGATCAGATCACCACCCATTGTTCTTCTTCCATGAGCAAGGGGCCACTTCCGTTTCATTTTCAGCATATGTGGGTTTTTCATAACACCTTCCGGGATTTAGTCACCACTTCTTGGGCTTCTCCTTGTGACACGCCCAACCCTCTGTTGCGTGTCATGTGGAAGCTTAAAAGATTGCGTCAGGTTATCAGGGGCTGGAAGAGAGATGTCTTTGGGGACGTCAATCATAAGGTGGATTATCATATGGAGCAAGTTCGTCAGATTCAAGCAGACATTGAGACTTTGGGCTACACAGCTGCTCTTCGGGACAAAGAGCTGGACGCCCAAACAGCACTTTCCCAGATATTGTTATTGTAATCCGAATTCCTTAAGCAAAAGGCGCGCTCGGCTTGGCTTAAGGATGGGGATCGCAATATATCATTCTTTCATCGTCGCAGCCAGATTCATAATGGATGCACGGTGTAGGTCCCAAGGGGTGTGAGTGTAAGGTTTAGAATGGGGGGTTGAATAAACCTTACCAACTTTTCAAATTTAGTCCTTTTAAAAATTCATAGTTAATACTACACAGCTAAGTCCTTGATGGATAGCTAAGTTAGTTAATCAGCGGAGTTAGTCACTCAACAGACTCGACTGAGCTATTGATAGAATAACTCAGATGTTTTGACTAAAGACTTAACTTGACTGTGATATGTTTTCAGCGGAAGACTTAACACCCTTGATTTTGGTTTAAGTTTGTTTCAATACTTGGTTTTAGCACTTTGTTGATTAACAATTGGATAGCAAATTTATCAAATGAGATATAAATGTAATATGCGAAAATTAAAGTCTTTGAAATGTAAATGACACAATAAGTTTTTATAGAGGTTCAAGATGGGGTAATTCTTCTACTCCTTTCTTATCCAACTCCTGGAGGAATCCACTAAGTATTGATCAATATACGAGTGGTTAATAGTCCGATACAAATCTTGATCACACAAATGACTTGATCCTTTGGGACTCGGTCCGAGATGCCTTGGTCACACAAACCGCTTCTCATACGACTCGGCTTCTTCACAGGGCAATGTGCTTTGCTACTACACCACTTGCTCAAGTTTCTTGGATTTGATCACGAAGCCCTCCAACTAACTTAAGCCTGGTTCGACCTTGAACCTTCCTACAATCCTTCGTGGAATGTAGACCCCTTGATTCTTCAAATGTTTCCTCTTCAACTGATTGAAGTCGTCTTTCCTTCACAGGTGAGTGTAGGATTGATTTCCTTCGTAATGTAGGCTTGGGGATTGAGCGTTTAATAACTTGAGAATATTTCAGGTTACAAATGTTTCTTTCTTGCTTGTATTCAAATCTCAGATGGTCAATGTAACCTTTTCTCAAATAAACTCCTCAGCTTTTTATAGTGGTCTTTCAAAAATCTGCCCGTTGAAGAGATAGGCTTGTTTTTGAAAGTCGCTTGTGGTCGTTGGCTTGTCTTGTTGCAGTTCTTGGAATTGACATTTCCTCGTATACATGATCCTTCAGCTTTCAGAGATCTGACACAGGTGCAGTGCTTCCCATTGGTTTATTCTTTTTGCACGCTTGTAGGACTGTGCACTTTAAGAAAGGTAGTATGGAAGTATTACTTGTTTAATTAATTCTCTTGATTTACGTAAACGGATCTCTTTCGATTATCTCGACTTGATCGCATTTCCTTGCCTTCCCTGGTGACTTGAGTCGCCTTCCAATCACTGGATGACTCTTCCGTCACTTCAACTTGAGACTTGGCTATCTTGAGTTGACTTGATCGATACTTCACTCACCGCATCTCACCGCACCTTCATCGAGTTCCTATCTTCTCTTCTTTGCCATACTCACCGCCTCACAAATGAGTCTTCCTTCTAGTCTCCGATTGTCTTCTTGCATGTTCAGCATAGCCGACTTAACTCACTGACCAGCCCTATCTATTACAATGCAATTTATAACAAAAATGGGGTGCCAACTTCCTATTCTAAGTTTTACATGGCATTCATCAAAATCTAAAAATAATTTCCCAACAATTTCCCCCTTTTTGATGATGCCAAAACTTAAAACATGCATCAATAACTAAACAACAAAGATACATACAGTAAATGTAGAATCACGGAATGTATGCTTAGAATCGATCTTTTATTGATCATAACATTCTTGTTCTTTACATAGTCAAGTTTATGAGTGTATCGAGCTTGAATCAAAAGAAAATGTATCGAGCTTAAATGGACCTTAAAGTAACCATGATGTTCTATATCTCCACAAGTATAGAATTGTATAATTTTATTCAATGTACGAAGAGTTACATAAAAATGTATTTACATAGTAAAATACACGAAGGGGTGGACAAAGAACACTTCATCTCCTTCGATGCCTCCTTCTTTCATCTTCTTCACTCTGTCATCTTCTCGACCTTCTTCTCTTTTTCTCATCTTCACCGCCTTCTTTTCATACGCCCTTCCTCGGCAGCTTCATCTCTTCTCGCCTTTCTTGTCTTTCCTCTCATAGCTGAGTTTGTCTTTTATTTTCCTCTTCAATTCTCTTCACATACTCGGCATTTGTTCTTAGCCACTTACAGGGTTGGCTACTTCAAAATCCAGCCCAATAGATCCCTCATTTCTTGCCTGGATCTATATACTCAATATTTTTGGGCAGGGTCTGTGTCCAAACCTCTTCCTCCACCTCTCGCTTCTTCCTCTTCCTTCCGGGCGTGTATTGTCTTTGGGGTCTTTTTTTTCCCACCGAGTGACTAGCAGAGTGACCAAAGAGAGAGATCGCAAAGAGTCCGCGCATGTCGCCTTCTTCACATAGTGTGAGACCTTTTTCCCAAGATAAATCCCAGGCTTGAGCCGTGGACATATTTGCGAAGTAACCTTCGGATGCGAGCGTCTTGAATTCATCAACATATCTTGGCTCGGTTCCAAAGATCTCGAAATGGCATAGGTGTTCCAATGCCTCCATGTTGTTTGAAATGGCATAACTCGGTCCATCCTTTCTTCCACTTCCTTCATCCCGCTTCAATACCTTTTTTTTTCCATGTTGAGTTTGTTGGCATAGGAGTTTGGCTTTGATAATATCACCGTGACAAGACCTTGTTGAGGGGTTTTAGCAATCATCAAGGTCACATCTTTCGAACCTTCCCCTCAACAGACTTCCCTTTCTTCTCTCTTATTACTTTCTCATTTGTCTTTCCCTTCACAAATGTTTCCTTCCTCATTCTCGGCCTCCGATCCTTCAGCGCTTTTTAGGTATTCCTCTTCCCCCTTTTGGCATCATCAAAGGAGAGAGGAACCCCGAAACAAGCTAGCAAGCAAGAAGTCAAGTCTGGATAGCCGAGTTCTCGTCAATCTGCCAGGAGTATGCTTTGCACGGAACTCAGTGCGGGTGGCGTTGGATTCAGCTGCTACCAACTTCATCTCAGCCATGAGAAGACTGAATTTTCGATCCATATTCTCTTCCACGCGTAGGAGCTCGTTCTTATTGTGTTCACGCAGCAGCTTTATCTCTGTGGTGTGAGATTCATGCATTTGTTCAATGTGCTCTTGCAATTTTGTCTTTGCATCAGCATTCTCAGCCCGCCAGACTAGCAACTTGTTGAACAATGTCCTGAAATATCGAACTTGTTCCACACGCATTGTCTGCTGTTGTTGCCACCACTCCCGGATCCTGACTATTATGCCTCGCAAATCAGCAGTAAGGTTGGCATCTCTGTTATCCAGCCTCATGTCCAGTGAGGCCTGGTGCCTCTCCATCTTTTCAATCCCAGCAAATAAGGCTTTGAAAACTTCCCGAACTTCAGATGTCTCCTCTGTTTCAGCTGACGGCCAAGCAGCGTCAAAGTTATAATCAGCTGGAACAATGGTGTCTGATGGAATAACAGGGTCAGGTCTATGGAAGCGCTCGCGATCTCTAGCTGATTCTTCAGGGAGGTCTAGTACCTCCAGAGAGAAAGGAAATGATTCTACAAAAGGATCATCACGGGCAAATCGAATTGCTTCAATGATAAATGGTGCTCGTGAAGTCCCCGTGGAGTCGAACTGCTGCGACTTGGGGAGCCTGCGCAGTGGACTCTGTTTCGCTATGGTCTATTGTGAAGTCGACCCGACTTGCCGAGCCTCGGTTTGTCTCAACACCTTCGTCGTCTCACCGGTTTTTTCCAAATGAGTTGACTCGTCCTCGGCCTTATCGAGCGTCATCGGATGATGACGAGATCACCATGGGTGGCTCATCATCAAAGTTGAATGTTTGGCGAGTAGTCTTGAGGTCGACTTACTCGTGGTTGGAACATCCTCACCAATCTTTTGGATCTGCAATAGGGATGACTCGGCTTCATCTTCACCTTCGGATCCCGAAAAGTTACATCGATTATCCTGGGAGTCGTGAAGAGCACTTATCTCCTTTTCTCGATGGATCAATGATGGCGGGAGGGATGTTCTCAGCCTCGATCTCTTTACCCCGGAAGTCTCAACCTCCCGGGTTGGCCTTCATTACCTCCTGCAGCCTCAATCTGCAGCGAGGCCTTGACATCCCCTTCCACAAAGTGTCGGCCGTCTTGGGGTCTTCTGTGGTGGCATCCACCGGAGTCTCAACTCCATGGATTGCACTTTCGGTGCCTGCAGTGTTAACTCCCGGGCGTTCCTTCCTGTTCCTCGACCGCATCGCAGCGTCATTGGCCTCGCAGAGCGCTTGGCACCTCACCGAGACAGTCTCAACTATCCGAGCCTCGTTGATGACAACTTGTTGTGTATTTTGTGGTTGTTCCTTCTCCACTTCGCCTCCGAGATTCATTGTGGAGTCACCGCAAAGATCCTCCGACCTTGCCGCAGTGGAGGGAGTTTCCCCTCACCGACACACACCGAATGACTTGGAATGGGGTCACTCATCTCCGGACTCCTTTGTTCCCATTGAGTATGCAGCCGTTGGGGCACGTGGTAAGACACCTTCATTAGGGGTTGGCTCGACTAGGGTCCCCACAATCCCGCCATCGCCAGCTTCCTTAACACCTTCCTCCGAATGAGTCGGGAAGTGGTGGCAAGAATAAAGAGGGCAATCTGCACCACTCCCATGGGATCAACTTCCACCGTGATGTGGAAGACTCCCCTGGTCCTTCCAACATCCTTTGCTCATGTAGGGCTCGGATTCCCGCATGGCTTGTCAGATTCTAATTCTTCCTCAGAGCGCAGAAGGGTCTAGATCATCATCTTCACTCCCGAGAAAATGTCGAGATGAGGATGTGTATGTTCATGGTTCCAGAAAAGGACAAAGATCGGCCTTTTCACGAGCCTCGACCTTCCCTCCGTCTCTCCTCCTTCTCCTTGTCCTTGAAGATCCGAGATATCTCGTTTTCTTCATCCAAAGCTTGGACCACAAAGTGGTCACTCCAAGAAAGTTCAATAGTTCCTCTTCTTCTTCGATAAACTCGTCTTTGGAAATGTTCCTGGATCAACTCAACTTCCACTTCCTCCACTCTCGTAGACGATTTTGGATGTCTGGATAAGGTGGAGATAGGATCATCACATCATCATCATCTCTATCATCTTCTCCTTGATGTCCCTCGTTCTCAGGGATAGAAGGTAGCAAGCTTTGGTGCTCCATACCGTCACCGCGTCATGCACGGGAGGGGATATAACCATGTCAACAAAGTAGTTTGCTTTCTCAGCTATTTCTTGTGTCTCAGTTGTTTGAACTACAGATGTGTCTTCAGTTTGCCTCTGCTGATTGCCTTCAGCAGACTTGGCTGTTTCATCAATAATTTTTGGAGACTCTACTTCTCCAAAGCCTCTCCAAGATGTCTTTTGGTGAGTGGCTAACTCAGCCCGGTTTCTCAAGCTCGGAATGCTTGAAGATTCTTCTTCTTCTTTTGTTTGTACCGAGGGACTTCTGTTCGGATAAGGTTTCTTCGAGTCCTGGGCGGCGGGGGGCCGCCGTCGTCTTCTTCTCGAGGAGCCGCCATCGTGGCTTATCGCTTCTCCTTTTCTTGACTACTGGAGAAGGTATTTGAGATTCCTTCTCCGCCATGCGTCAAGCGGGGCGGGAGACACGGCTGCGGGAGCGGTGACTTGGGGCTGCAGGGGCAGGAGCAGATTTCTTTTTCTTTGCTTTGCAGGGGCAAAGATCTTTTCTTGGCAAACAGAGTGCTGACCTTCTTTTTTGAGGAGGGGAGACAACAGATCATCATCGTGGTCACCGATTCCCCCTCACTCGTGACGCCTCTCTTAGCGTAGGCTCTCTTCTCGTGCGCCGCAGAGGTTTGATCGAAACATCCTCTTGTTTACATGGAACGCCTTTCCATGTCGAAGAGGGACTTCCTTTACTTCCATCATTCGCCAATCACCAGCCGTATCCCGAGGAACCTCCAAATGTACCATCCTCCTTGAAGGATTTATTCCCAACATTCTCGCGAGTCTGCCGTATACAAACTCGATCCGTTCACTTTCTTCTTTCAATGATCGCAGCCATCACGATCAATTTGCTTTGGACAATCGGTCAAAGCTCCCAAATTTGATGTATATGCATTTGGCAACGATCTCTAGCAATTTGTGGTAGTCCTCCTTCAGCAGCCTCTTATTAGCCGTATAGACTACTTTCGCAGCACAGTCGGACTTGGCTACTTCCTTCCAAGCAGCAGCCAGGTCGACATCAGCTTCATAAATTTCCGACTCCTTCCACCGCAACAAGCGTTGTTCGCGGATCCTTGCGAATGGTGAACTCCTTTTTCCATGAACAGAGGACTTGATGCCCTCATCGTGAACCTCGCGTTCACGTAGAACTCGCGACCTCTTCTACGTAGGTCATTGGGAACTCCATCGTCAAAAATGGTCTTAATCCAGATTTTTCCGGTTTCTCAAAGAATCTTCTTCACGAGGATGTCGTCAGACCCTTGTTTAACCATACCATCGAAGTCCACAGTAGACCTGGTGTGGATTTGCTTTCCTAGCTTGACAAAATCATGAGTAGATGCCATTTCGAGATGTTTTACCGAATGAAACTTGAAAACTGAGCTGAGGATTGATACGGTTTTGAGAGAAAAATTTTGCTTTTGCTTTCGAGAGAGAGATGAACAGTTTTGGGTAAAGTGAGTGAGAAACGGACGAAATGGTTTAAGTATGGTTTATGAAAGGACGTGCGGGTGGTTTTTGAAATTTGATCAAGATCAACGGCTTAGATCTTGCACGCCGATTAGCATTTAAGTTCTCGCATTTAATGCGGTAGCATTTATATCCAATCATAAGCTTGGTGTGCAGCTTTTGACTTTACACGTCATAATTATGCTGACGTCATTCTTAAAAATATTCCCGCTTAGTAAAAACGACCGCGTTTTTGTCACTTTGCTCATAAATGACTCAGCTTACTCCTTAGCTGATTCAATCCTTCTTCTCTCTATTCTCCTTGTGACTCACCGTCACCTAACTTTCAGTGCACAAATGACTTTCCGATCTGGTGATTCACTTAGGCCTCAATTACGAGTTCACTCTTTTTCCTATTTTCATGTTTCATCTCTTTTCTTTGAGTCTTCTCGAGTGTCATCTCACTCAATTAACCCTAATTCATGCTTGAGTTCTTCAAATCTTGACTCACATAATGGTTTTGTGAAAATATCAAAAACCTGTTTATCGGTTGAAATATATTCCAAGGTGATGTCCTTTTTTTCAACATGATCTCTTATGAAGTGATATCTGACATTAATGTGCTTTGTTCTTGAATGCAACACAGGATTTTGAGTGATTGCAATTGCACTTGTGTTATCACACATAATTGGAATTTCTTTTTCCTCAACCTCATAGTCTCTCACTTTGTCTCATCCATAAGACTTGGGCACAACAAATTTGCCCAGCCTATGTATTCTCGCTTCACCGTGGAGGTGGCTATTGAATTTTGCTTCTTGCTAAACCAGGAAATTAGCCTATTTCCAAGCATTTGACATGTGCCTGAGGTGCTCTTCATGTCAACTCTACATCCAAAGATAGTCGAGTCTCAATAACCAATTAGCTTGAATCCACCTTCCTTTGGATACCATAAGCCAACTTCTTGGCTTCCTTTCAAATATCTCAAAATTCTCTTGGTTGCGCTCAAGTGGCTTTCTTTTGGAGCATATTGAAATCTTGCACATACACCTACAAAGAAAGGTGATGTATGCTTGCTTTGTGAGATAGAGCAATGATCCAATAAGTGCTCAGATCTTGTTTGATCTACAGTGCTTGCCATCCGCATCCATATCCATTTTGACCGAGGTATTCATTGGTATTTTCACGAAGACTTCTCTTTCATATCGAATTTCTTCATTAAATCTCTCGGTGTATTTTGTCCGACTTATGAAGGTTCCATCCTTCAAATTGTTTCACTTGAAGTCCAGGAAGAATGTCGCCTCTCCCATCATGCTCATTTCGAATTTGCTTTGCATGAGATTTGAAAATTTATCACACACTGACTCTTTGTTTGTGGATCCAAAGATGATGTCATCCACATATATTTGAACAAGCAAAGATACTCTTCCTATCTTGAATTCTCAAGAGTGTTCTGTCCACTTTGTCTTTTGTGAATCCGTTCTCGATCAAGAATTGTGACAATGTATCATACCATGCTCTGGTGCCTGTTTCAATCCATATAGAGCTTTCTTGAGTTTGTATACTTTATCTCCAAGAGTCTTCTCGCTCAAATCCTGGAGGTTGTTTAACATACACTTCTTCTTCCAATAAACCATTAAGAAATGCACTCTTTACATCCATTTGATATACAATAAAGTTCTTGTGAGTGCATAAGCAAGAAACATCCTTATGGCTTCCAATCTTGCCACAGAGCAAATGTTTCATCAAAATCTATCCCTTCTTCTTGGCAATATCCTTTGGCTACCAATCTTGCTTTGTTTCTTACCACGTAACCTTCCTCATTCATCTTGTTTCAACACCCATTTAGTACCAATAACGTTTTGATGGGTAGGTCTTTGAAACCAATTCCCACGCTTTATTTCTTTCAAACCGATTCAGCTCTTCTTGCATAGCTTGAATCCAATGTGTGTCATCCAATGCTTGAGACACATCTTTTGGTTCTATTTGTGAGATGAAGCATGTGAACATTGCTTCTTGTTGAGTTCGATCTAGTTTTGACACCTTCTCTTACATCTCCAATGACTAGTTCTCGGTGGATGGTCTCTCACCCATCTTACATCGGGTTGGAGTAAGTTAGTGGATTGATCGTGTTGCGTACTGTGTTATTTTGATCAGCTTATCTCATCATCACTTAGTTGCAAATTTTCCAAATTGTTTTTGAGACTCGGCTATCTCATTTCTTCGGGTTTATAATTCCACTTCAACTTCAACATAGGGACTATTCTCGCATGGTTGGTTGATTCAAACTTATCACCGACTCTTCAATGTCTTCTCCATTTACATTGGGCTCATCGAACACCACATGGATGGATTTTTCTCGTAATCATAGTCCTCTTGTTGAGTACTCAGTAGGCTTTGCTTTCACCGAGTATCCCAAAAAGATACCTTCATCAGCTTTGGCATCGAAAGCCTTTAAATTATCTTTGCCATTGTTATGGATGAAGCATTTGCATCCAAATATTCTAATATATATGACATTTGGCTTTCTCCCTGTCCAAATCTCATAGGAGTCTTTGTCACCGTCTGCTTATCATGCATCTATTTTGAGTATAGCATCTTTGTGTTTATCGCTTCACCAAAATCTTTTAGGTAGCCCCGTTGCTAACATGGTCCTTGCCGCTTCTTTAAGAGTTATGTTCCTTCTTTCGCAACTCCATTTTGTTGTGGAGTCCTTGCCGCAGATAGTTCATGACCAATACCATTTTCAATACAAGATCGAGTGATTATACCATTGACAAACTCGGTTCCTCCACGATCTTATTTTGATAATGGTTTGACTCTTCTCATTTTGGATTCTTTTCATCACCGTGGGTAGTTTCTCAGAGAGTTTCTTTCTTCTTACACATGAATATTGTCCATGTATATCTTGAGTAGTCATCTACTACCACCAAGGTGTATTTCTTCCCACTTATGCTAGCGGTTCAACTGACCAAATAGATCCATATGTAGCAGGTGCAATATTCTAGTTGAAGATGGACATGTCTTTTCTTTGAATGATGATTTGATTTGCTTTCCCATCCGCATGCATCACATACACTTTCCTTCTTGTACACCGAGTCCGGAAGTCCTTCTACAAGATTGCTCCTGGCAAGCTTGTTGATTGTTTTGAAATTCAGTGACTCACTTCTTCTTGTCATAGCCAACTAGATTCGGCAGTGCTCTTTGCTAGCGACAGTGCTTGGTGTTGCGGTTGACCAATCTACCACATACATGTTCTTTTGTTCGCATCCTTGCAAAGACAACTTCATTGATTCATGTCCTTGATTTGGCATATACCCATGTTGAATCCAACATTATAACCCTTGTCACAAAGTTGGTCGATGCTTAGCAAGTTGAAGTTGAGTTCTTCAACATATGCAACATCTGTGATTTCTAATCCATTTTTCTTGATGGATCCAAAGGCCCCTTATTTCTCTTGGAGCTTCATTTCCTCCAAATATGACTTTTGCACCTCGACTTCCTTGAATTTTGACAGATGTTTCTTGTTTCTGTCGTATATGTCGAACAACCACTATCCATGTACCAGGTTCCTTGGCACTCGGTTGTTCCTTGAACCCGCAATCAAGGAAATTAGATTTTAGGTACCCATATTTGTCAGGTCCGAGGGGTTAGTATTATAAGATGATCCAACCAGCCTATAGCCAAATGATTTGACTCTAAGAGGTTGCCATCTATCAAGATACCATAATCATAATTAACTTTAGCAAATTGCTTGGGGTTCTAGGTTCATACGATTGTCTCTTTTGTCCGTATGCATGCATGTGAATATGTTTTAGCAATTGTTGTATTTGGGTAGTTGTGATATTTCTGGAGTGTAGTGCCTAGGTGCATAAGTGTGCGATGATAGCTCTTATGCCTTTGGAATGGCCTTTGTTGAGTTTTAGGCCTTTGCCATTTAGGCTTATATTCCATAGATCTTTGCTGATAGTTCATGTTATTCCAATCAGCTTGGCTTGGGTAGTTTCTACCATTCCCATCATATATATTTCTTTTATAGAATTTCTGGGACTTTTGGTAGCTCTGTTTCTTCTTTACAGAGTATTTCCTATTTGGAGTTTGCTGAGGAACTCGGCTGGATTTCTTCTCAGTTGTCCTCTTAGCACACTCAACTGGCAGCTTTCCTTTTCCTTTATAACCAAGGCCAGTTTGCTTGTGATTGTGCTTTAGAATAAATGTGTGTGCACCATTTGGAGTTTTGGATTTTTGAGATACTTCATTACTTGAAGATCCTTTTTCCAAAATCACTTTTGGAGCTTGACATAGCATAGAGGAATTAAATCCTAAGCATGTCTTGTCTCCACATTCTCTTTGACTCATAATAAGGTCATCCAAGGATTTAGATGCCTTAGTGAATGAGGCAATCACATTTTTTAGGTCATTCTCCCTCTTTTCTATAGCGAATATTTCTCGCTTATTAACTTAGCATTTTCAGCCTTTAGACTTTTATTCTCATCGCCTACTTAACTTAGAGTACTCGGCTCCTTAGTCACCGAGAGTTTTGGCTCTTGAGTAGGTCAAGTTTTTTCCTCATTTAGTAGTGTGTGTGAGGATTTAATGTGTTCAAAGTCTTTCATCATTTTGCCTAATGAATCATAAAGATCGGTGGGTGATGAAGTGTGTGTGTCACAACACTATCACTAGAATGCGAGTGTGATGAGTTAGAGTGTACCTCATCTTCTTGGTCGTCGGTTGGTCTTGTTCCTTGGCCATTAAATGATCAAGGCTTCTTCTTCGAGTCACTTGAGTAGTCGGCTTCACCGCTCTCATGAATCGGGTTGTGTCTTTTGACTTGATCGTCTCGGCCGATCTCTGCAGCCAACATTGCCTTTTTTCTTTTCTTGTCTTCTTTCTCTCGAAGACTTTTCTTTCCTCTTCATTCCTGTATTTGTTGACTACACGATATGGGCAATCAATGGCATAGTGACCTGGTTGTCTCTAGCTTCCAAAGATAGGTTTTCAACCTTTTGATCACTCTTTCCATTCTTGGATTGTCGCCCTTTTGATATTCAACTTTTTGATGCTCGCTCTCTTGGTTGGCATATCTTCCCTTGACTTGGGAGGAGCCGAGTGTCTTCCTCGGAGGATTCACCCTTTCCTCTCTTGTAGTTCTTATTGAAGAACTTGTTAAACCTTTTAACCATCGTAGCTATTTCCTCTTGGTCAATGACTTCTTTGACCTCGGCTCTCTTGCCATCCTTAACAATTAGAGCAAAATTGTTTTGGGCACACTGTCTCCTCTTGGTCTTTTCTCCTCACCAAATTCGTAGGCCTTGAGATCCGAGAATAGCTCATGGTTGGATGTCTTGGATAGGTCCATGGAATGCCTCGATGCCATGACCTTCATTTCCCATTCACCGAGACTTCTTAGAATCTTCATACACATTTCATTCTGTATATTCTTTTCCAAGTGCGATAGGTCATTGGTAATTTACGTGAACCGAGCATCCAAACCGGTGATCCAAGGTCTCTCCTGCAAGCATTTTAAAATTCTCAAATTTTTGTACAGCAACAGATAGTTTATTTTCTTTGATTTGCTCTGAGCCTTCACAAATCAAGGTTAGCTTGTCCCAGATTTCTTTAGCCGTTTTGCATGATTTGACTTTATTGAACATGGCTTTGTCCAAAGTTTTGTAAAGAATGTCCTTGGCCACATTGTCCAAGTTATATCTTTTCCTGTCATCATTTGTCCATTCAGCTCTCGGTTTTTCAACCATAGCTGGTCTGGGAGCAACATCCTCTTCACCTTCAGCTGCAGCTCTCCTTACAGCTGTGTTCACTTTTAAAATTTGCAGTGGCCCATCTTCTATCACTATCCACATTTCATCGTGTAATGCTGATAGATGAGCCTGCATACGAATTTTCCAATCATCAAATTCCTCAATAGTGAACATAGGGATGCATGTCAAATTTGCTTCCATGATAATAACTTTGCTGATCAAAAGAGTTTTGAAAGATCAAGTACTGAAACAATCTTTGAAAGATTTAGAGATCTAGTTCAGTAACCAGTGCGGAAGGCTCAATGAACCAACCGCATGGATGCACGGTGTAGGTCCCAAGGGGTGTGAGTGTAAGGTTTAGAAGGGGGGGTTGAATAAACCTTACCAACTTTTCAAATTTAGTCCTTTCAAAAATTCGAGTTAATACTACTACGGCTAAGTCCTTGATGGACAACTAAGTTAGTTAATCGAGTTAGTCACTCAACGACTCGACTAAGCCGTTGATAGAATAACTCATGTTTTGACTAAAGACTTAACTTGACTGTGATATGTTTTCAGCGGAAGACTTAACACCCTTGATTTTGGTTTAAGTTTGTTTCAATACTTGGTTTTAGCACTTTGTTGATTAACAATTGGATAGCAAATTTATCAGCAGATATAAATGTAATATGCAGAAATTAAAGTGTTGAAATGTAAATGACACAATAAGTTTTTATAGAGGTTCGAAGATGGGGTAATTCTTCTACTCCTCTCTTCTCCAACTGAGGAAATCCACTAAGTATTGATCAATATACATAGTGGTTAACAGTCCGAATACAAGTCTTGATCACACAAATGACTTGATCCTTTGGGACTCGATCGAGATGCCTTGGTCACACAAACCGGCTTCTCATACGACTCGCTTCTTCACGGGCGGTTGCCTTGCTACTCTGACCCACTTGCTCAAGTTCCTTGGATTTGATCACGAAGCCCTCCAACTAACTTAAGCTTGGTTCGACCTTGAACCTTCCTACAATCCTTCGTGGAATGTAGACCCCTTGATTCTTCAAGTGTTTCCTCTTCAACTGATTGAAGTCGTCTTTCCTTCACAGGTGAGTGTAGGATTGATTTCCTTCGTAATGTAGGCTTGGGGATTGAGCGTTTAATAACTTGAGAATATTTCAGGTTACAAATGTTTCTTTCTTGCTTGTATTCAATTCTCAGATGGTCAAGGTAACCTTTTCTCAAATAAACTCCTCAGCCTTTTATAGTGGTCTTTCAAAAATCTGCCCGTTGAAGAGATAGGCTTGTTTTTGAAAGTCACTTGTGGTCGTTGGCTTGTCTTGTTGCGTTTTGGAATTGACATTTCCTCGTATACATGATCCTTGACTTTTCGTAGATCGACACAGTGCGAGTGCTTCCCATTGGTTTATTCCTTTTGCACGCTTTTGGGATCATGTGCTTTAAGAAAGGTAGTATGGAAGTATTACTTGTTTAAGTAATTCTCTTGATTTCTTACGTAACGGATCTCTTTCGATTATCTTGACTTGACTTGCATTTCCTTGCCTTTCCCCAGGTGACTTCGAGTCGACTTCCAATCATTGGATGACTCTTCACTTCAACTTGAGACTTGGCTATCTTGAGTTGACTTGATCGATACTTCACTCACCGCATCTCACCGCACCTTCATCGAGTTCCTATCTTCTCTTCTTTGCCATACTCACCTCACACGAGTCTTCCTTCTAGTCTCCATTGTCTTCTTGCATGTTCAGCATAGCTGACTTAACTCAGCTCGACCAGCCCTATCTATTACAATGCAATTTATAACAAAAATGGGGTGCCAACTTCCTATTCTAAGTTTTACATGGTATTCATCAAAATCTACAAAATAATTTCCCAACACACGGGGATTCAGGGTCTTCTGTTGAACAACAGTTACATTGATGACACTGCGATTCTTGGGACCACATACTTCTTTCTATAAGGAGCTCTTTGTGGACACCGGGGGTAACAGTTCAGATTATTCTTTGGTTGACCAGGTAATTTCCCCTAGGGTAGGGGCGTAGGAAAATGCATGCCTCATAGTCACTCATTCGGACTCGGAGATTAAGGAAGCAGTTTTTGATATGGATTCGGTTAGCTCTCCAGGACCATACGGTTTTAATGGGAGTTTTTATTGCCATTTCTGGGATGTCATTTCCGTCGAGGTTATCGCCGCGTCAGATTTTCTTCACCACTTCGTCCCCGCCTTTGGGTTTGAATGCTAGCTTCATGGCGCTCATCCCAAAGACCAAGGACGCCAATACTATTGAAAACTTTTGCCCGATTGTTATGAGTAATTTCTGTTCAAAATTATTACTAAGATTCGGCTACTCATTTGGGATCGATCATTGCCGCCCATTTATCTCCAACGCAGTTCGATTTATTCCGAGAAAGCGATTCATGATTGTATTGCCATAGTTTCGAAGGGTTCAACATATTGCGGGTCGTTGGGATGCAAATATGATCTTGAAAATTGATATCCGTTAGGCTTTTGTCCACTAGGTGGATGTAGTTCTTTTTGTCCACTAGGTGGATGTAGTTCTTCTGGGCTATAATTTCAAGATTTTTAAACGGACGCCGGTTGGTTACTTTCCTTGTTTTAGAGGGGTCAGACAGGGTGAAACTTTATCTCCTTTATTGTTTTGCATTGCGGAAGAAGTGCTTAGTAAGTTTATGGAAACGGCAATGGATCAGAGACGTTTGGTTCTGGCTTTTCTATCGCCGATTCTATATGCGGATGATATTGTTATTATGTGCGGGCTTCTTCACCAATGCTCGTGTTCTTCTTTAGATTCTCAACATTTATGTGAATATTTTGGGCCAGGTGTTTAATCCTCGAAAAACGTCCGGGGAAGGGTGCAAACGATATTGGGGATTCAGCCCGGTGCGCTTCCCACTGTTTACCTAGGCGCACCAATCTTCAAGGGTGCCCCCAAGGTTGCGGACCTACAACCTATCTACGACAAGGTAATCCTAAAATTCAGAAGATGGAAAGGCTCTTCGCTCTCCCTTGCTGGTAGAGTTTATCTTGTTAATTCGGTGTTTACTAGTTCTTTTGTGCACACCATGATGGTCTACAAATGGCCCAGCTCCTTGCTCAAGAAAATGGAAAGGGCCATGCGTAATTTCATTTGGACAGTGGATGTGAATACTAAGGGGTCGGTGGTGGTGAACTGGAATAAGTGTTGCACGCCTCGGACTGAACGAGGTCTGGGCGTCCGTTCGATTGTGGCGGCTAACACGGCTTTCTTAATGAAATTGGGTTGGAAGGTCATGAACTCGGATTCAGTAATTTTCAAAATCCTTAGGCGTCGTTACTTTACTAGGGATGGGGCGGTTCGGAGGTCCTTTATTACTTCTTAAATTTGGGCTGGGATTAGACCTTGCATTTCGGCTTGCTTGGATGACTCTCGTTGGATCCCAGAGGCTAATTCCGAGGTATTATTTTGGATTGATAATTGGCTGGGTTACTCTATAGCGAGGCACTTGGCATCCCTGAGGACTATAGATACTTATTTCATCGCGCATTTCGAGTTATTTTTATGACGGTCCTGCACTTCACCTTCTCTTTCGTGGAGGCTTACTTGGATCTGTCCGTCTATTGTACGCGTCCCCATTACCCCGGATTCGAGGGATACACATGTTTGGTTGAATTCGGATGATAGTTTGGTCACTTCGGGCGGCTTATGATCATATCCGTCCCCAATATCCAGCAGTTAAGTGGGGGTCTTGGATTTGGTCGCAACATATCCCCAAACAGAGATTGGTGGTTGATCGCGAATTTCTTACCGCAAGCGTACGGTGTCAAGTTTTAGTATAGGTTTTGAAATTAGGGTTATCGTCTCCACAGGGATTGTTATCGAATTTTATACTAAGTACTATAATTAAAATAGCTTAATTCTATCTAGAAATCGAAAAGAGATGGATTGTTTATTAAACTAAAAATTAAACTAAGAATTGGTTCAGACAAATTATCAAACACGTAGAAAATGAATTCTAGAGGGTTGATTTCACCTAATTATCCCCTATGTTCTCAATCCAGTTTATAAATCACAAGTTATTAATCTATAAGCCAATATTCCTACCGTTTATCACTTCCTCTCTCGAGTGCCAAGTGATTATAGGTTCCAATTTCGATTTCGATATCTCTATAAAAATCATAAATTAAACCCTAATACGCTCAATGAATATTCATTCACCAACTTCAAAAGATTCATAAATCTCTCGATTCTATGAAACCCTAGGTTGTGCTATTCTAAGGTCATGTGTTCAATTACCTCTCTCGAGCGTCAAATTAAACACGCCAAACAATCTAAATTATTGATCGATAATCCGGATGCACCCAAATCAAATAGCACAAATAGATTAATAAACATGCAAATTTCATAAACTAGAAATCAAAACATAGGTTCAAACATAAGTTACATCAATCCCTAGAAAAATAGGTTTAGCTCATAATAGATGTACAAAAACTCATGAAGAGGTAATTATACATTGATAGGGTTCAACAAAGATGCTAGAAAAATAATTCGAGAATGATTAAAGGAGGAATCTTCTCTGTTTCCGGAAGATAGATGCCTTGAATCTCGTCCCGAACTCTTTCTCCTTGCTCAAAATCGTCCCTTGTGCTCTCCAAAATGTCCAACCCTTGTTTGTCCGTCCCTTGTTCTATTTATAGGCTTAAAACCCTAAAAACTCCGTCCAAAAAGGCCCAAAATACGTTCAGGCCCAAACGCACGCGCTTTAGGCATAGAAATGGCGCCGCTATTTGCTTCTTGCCTCTCCCCCAAGCCAACGCGCTGCAAGTAGCGCTGGTTGTTGAAGCGCTGCAAAGACGCCTGTTTTTCTTGCAAGTGTCGCCCACCCCCACCGCTGCTGGCAGCCCACTGTCTCAAACGCTGTACCAATTTCGATCCCGGGGCGCGCGGGGTTTTTGCTAAGGGCGCGATCTTGCTCGATATATTTTCGCTTTTTAGCTCCCATAATGCGATCTTCACCACCCAAACACGTTTTTAATCGTTTTTAACCATTTAAGCTATCAAGATCAGTCCGATTCTCGAACGACAACTAATGACACAAACTCGACTCAAACGACACTAAAATACCCGAAAACAACGCAAAATCCCTCGTCTAGAGTACTCAATACGTTGGTATAAAAACCAACTTAACAAATACCCCAAACTTAGACGTTTGCTTGTCCTCAAGCAATTACGGACTCTAAGAAAAAACGACAAACATGAAGGAACACAAAATGAAGACGACGGACTCAACAAACCAATCACAAACTTCACAACCAAACTCATTCGTCAAATTTCGTTTTACTATCAATCAAGCACGTATTTTCACAATGTGATCGTGAAGGTGGAATGTTCATGCCAACTCCATTTTCATTATCCAGATAGACTCACGCAATCAAGTGTTTTCAAAATGATCCACTTTTTTTAATATAGAGATGAGATGTTTACCGGGACTCCATAGGCTTGTCTTTCACACTAATCTCCACTAATGTAGGCTAATGTAACACAAGGATCAATAGGACTTTTAAAGCTTGTAATGTGGGCTTAGGGTAAGGTAGGAAAATATAGGAAAAAATGGCTCAAATCACCCAAACACACAATTAGCACTTCGAATCATCAATTAGCCCTACCCTTCACTTTTTGATATCCCCAATGTTTATGAACCTTCAATCCGCTGATTTTTCTCATTTTTTTTTTTTTTCTAACCCCAAACTTATTCTTTTGCGTACATGGGGTTTCATATTTTATTTTCTCGGGCAACTTCATTCAATTAAATTCACACCCTTCTCATTATACCCTCATCAACTTCCAATATTTTTCTATACTTTGTGTGTATGAGTGATGGGTAATTAGGATATTCACATTTAGGCTCTGGGTATTAGATGGTTTGCCAAAGAAACGGGTTTATACGGCTCAAAGGGGAACACTAGGGAAAATATAATACAAAGGTAGGCATTTAGGCTCGGCTTATTCAAAGATGGCCAAATCACTTCCTTAATGTTACTTCACCTAGGATTTCGCCTCGACTAGTGATCAAACAAGTTCTAGAATCCGGTGGGATCATAAAGGAAACACTCAATCGCATGATTCATCCCCAAATAAATCAACAGAGTTAAGCACATAGATGGAATTAATGGAAAGAAGATCAAATCACAGTTCAAACACATGCTCTTTTGACCATTCAACTCATATTCAACAAATTTACTTAGTCATGCGGTTTCACGCTTTTTACAAACGACCCGACGACTCGACTCTTTTTTTTTTTTTTTTTTTTTTTAACAAGACTCGACTCGAATAAAAATAGACTACACCCCCCAAACTGAAAACGACATGGTCCCCATGGAGAGGTGAGAAAAGTACTTTCCTGATAACCGGGGACTAAGACTCCTCATCTGAGTCGTGTGGCGGAATGTAGGTGGCAGGCACCGGCGGCGGTGGTGTAGGGAAGGGAAACTGAGGATGTGACTGTCCATAAATCTGCGCAAAGACCCGGTCGCGCTCATTCTCATACTCTTGTCGCTGAACTCGTTGGCGCTGCTCTTCTTGAAAGGCTACGGCTACGACGATGTGCTCGCCGCAACTCCATAGAATCGTAGGTAATATGCATGCATCGGTCGCCTCTGAAATGCGGAAGGGTGGGACCGCTCTGTGAGCCAAGAGGAAGTACCAGCGGCATGATGGGAATGAGATGGTGCGTCGATTCGAGCAGCAAGATCGGGCGGCAGCGGGGGTGCGATCATGGTCTATAATGTACCCTTCGCCCGAGATCGGGGACACCATCGAGTGTCCTCGTGGGCGCAATGGTGGCCGAATCAATTGGCGCCTTAGGGCGCTCTAAGGGCTCATTCTTCTCTAACACAATACCTTCGCCCAGACCCAAGCCACAAATCAGAGCCGGCATGCACATGCCCCCCGTACTTTTGTGGCGAATAGCTTGATGAATAGATTCTGCGATAATCATCACTGCGGCGTCGAATGGATGCCGTGTATAATAGCATATAACAACCTGGCACGAGGCGGTGTGACGTCACTGAGATGGCTAGTCGGCATCAAGTTCTGGCAAAGAAAGTGGTACCATGCACGACCATAACGACTCAGTGTCATGTGAGAAAAAACCATCGTACCCCCACCTTCGCGGGCCGGGCGGCATTGATCTTGGGCCGACAGAGAGCATGGACAATCATATCTAAATCCAGGCCAAAGAAGAAAATGCGTATGCGGGCTATGGTCAATCGGGTAAAGAATAATACTCTCGAATATCCGCTTTGGGGTGTAAGTGATCCGCCGCCACGTAGATAAACATTCGTTGGGTCCTCATCCGGGTCACGGCATTGGCATAGAATTCCTTGACAAGTATCGGTGCAAATGGCGGGGTGGTGCACACAACTTTTGCCACCGCGCTCCGGATCATGCGGCGTAGATGACCATCCTGTGGTCCCGGTTGGAAGCCCCTCTCGGCATTGATTCGCCGAGTCATTAGTTTGCCAAAAATGTCTCTGTGCGGCTTGGCTAACAAATCTCTCGTGTCGTAGTCCGCCGAGGTAGATGCCTTTGCTTTGCCCTTACCCTTACCCTTCCTAGTCCTTACCATGACGATCACCTAGCAAAATAAACACACAAACACAACACGTGGAAACATAAAACTCGGTGAGGATGAATAATCAACAAGCAAGGTGGTTAGAAAAATGCACCCGAGTGTATGAATTAGCTACATTTCGAGATTACAAGTAATATTATGCAAGATGGCACTTCTACAATGTCAAAATCTCAATGGGGCATTTTAACAAACACCTCGTGTGCGTGAAATTGGGAGAAAGTGATGAATGCAATTTTAGTACAATTCAATCCCAAAAATTTCACATCCAAACCTAGTTCTAACATGCTCAAGCTCAACACAATCACAACACAATTCAATATTCAACATATAAAGCTCAACCCACCCAATGCCTTAGCACAAAATGAAAGAATTTGGGGATGACCTTGGGGTGGGGTTTTGGAAGCAAGAAACTTACCAATTGATGAGTGGTGAGGATGAGTGTAATGTGTGGTGTGCTAGATTGGCTCCTTGTAGAGATGGAAGGTGATTTTCGGGAGTGATGGTGAAAAAATGGGGCTGGCCGTCGAGTTTAGGGGGAGGGGTGTGTTTTGGTGTGTTGAAACAAAAAAAACTGAGACTGGGCACTTTATACAAATATTCGACCATGTGCTGCATTGCCCGGATGTGACTATGCACTACCATAAGCATTTTCGGCTGTACCATTTTGTGGGGCGCTGCAGCTCCCTTTTGCCGCATTTGTGCGCTGCACATTTTTTTCCTTTTTTTCGTTTTTTTTTTTTTTTTTATAGATATATATATATATATATATATAATCAGCGCACGTCGCGCACGCACAAATAAGAAAAAGTCGGGGTGTGATGCAACTTGCTACTCCTAGAATGCAAAAACAAAAACAATGCAACTATGATGCAATTTAACGAAAGATAAAAAGAACTACTAAACTAAATCGATACTACGAAAGCAATAACCATGGCTTGGGTTGCCTCCCAAGAAGCGCTAAATTTACAGTCTTCAGCCAGACTTTGTCGGTCAATCACGAATCCGCATCTCCGAGCGGGAGATTGAGAATTTTCCGGGCTTCATCACCAAAATAGTGTTTTAACCTTTGCCCATTAACTCAAACGTCTTTGCCATCCTTACCTCGCAACTCAACAAAGACCGAACGGGCGAAACACGCTCGATGACAAACGGCCCGGACCATCTCGATTTCGGTTTTCCGGAATAATTTCAACCGAGAATTGAATAATAATACATGCTGGCCGGAGAAATTCTCGCCTCAAAATCATTTTATCATGCCATTTTTTTGTCTTTTCTTTGTAGATTTTGGCATTCTCATAGGCCTCATTCCGGAATTCCTCCATCTCATCAAGTTGCAATAGCCTATTCTCACCCGCGGCCTTCAAGTCAAAATTCAGTTTCTTCACGGCCCAATAAGCACGATGCTCTAGCTCGACCGGCAAGTGACATGCCTTCCCAAACACCAAGCGATATGGGGACATACCAATAGGCGTTTTAAAGGCCGTTCGATATGCCCAAAGTGCATCATCCAACTTTTGAGCCCAGTCCTTGCGATTACAGCTCACAGTCTTCTCAAGGATTTGCTTCACCTCACGATTTGAAATTTCAGCCTGTCCATTCGATTGCGGGTGGTAACCTAAAGCAACCTTGTGCCTTACACCATACTTAGAGAGAAGGTTATTAAACAGTTTATTGCAAAAATGAGTACCTTCATCACTAACAATAGCCCTAGGAGTGCCAAAACGAGTGAATATGTGCTTGTGTAAAAATTTCAACACTACCTTGGCATCATTGGTAGGCGTAGCAATTGCCTCCACCCATTTAGAAACATAATCAACCGCAAGAAGGATATAGGCATGTCCAAATGAAGGGGGAAATGGACCCATGAAGTCAATCCCCCAAACATCAAACAATTCTACTTCCATCATGTTGGTGAGAGGTAATTCATGGCGTCGGAAATGTTGCCAACTCGGCCGCACTTGTCACAAGTCCCGCACAAAAGTATAGCAATCTTTGAATAAGGAAGGCCAATAAAAACCGATTGCAATACCTTAGCGGCCGTGCGGGTTGGCCCAAAATGACCACCATATGGGGCGGAATGGCAATGTTTGAAAATCTCCTCTACCTCCTCTCGAGGCACACAACGTCGGATAATCAATCCGCACACCTCTTGAACAAAAGCGGATCATCCCATAAGTATGATTTAACATCATGCATAAATTTCTTCTTCGATGTGAAGTCAAATCGAGGCAAGACTCCACCAACCGGATAATTCACAAAATCAAGATACCATGGGAGATGAGCTTACGCTGCCAAAATACGCTCATCCGGAAAGACTCTGAATCGGAACTTCAATTAGCTCATTGGGCTGGTCTAACCTCGATAAATGGTCGACTACCACATTCTCGCTACCCTTCTTATCCCGGATCTCAATATCAAATTCTTGAAGAAGGAGAATCCATCTAATCGATCGTGGTTTCGCATCTTTCTTCGCAAAGAGATACCGAATAGCAAAGATGATCGGTGTAAACAATGACCTTGGTACCCACCAAATAAGCCCGGAACTTGTCAAATGCAAATACAATCATGCGAGCATCTCTTTTTCCGTGGTGGTGTAATTTTGCTGGGCATCATCCAATGTCCGGCTTGCATAATAGATGGCCTTGAAAATTTTATCTCGTCTTTGCCCCAACACTGCCCCTACTGCATAATCACTAGCATCACACATGAGCTCAAAGGGTCGTGGTCCAATCCGTACCACCATAATAGGAGCGGAAATAAGTGCCTTCTTAATGTGCTCAAAAGCCTGCAAACAAAGATCATCAAAACAAAAAGGCACATCTTTCTCGAGAAGATTACATAAGGGCTTGGTTATTTTTGAGAAATCTTTAATGAATCGACGATAAAAACCAAAGATGCCCTAAAAACTCCGAATCCCTTTTACGTTTCTCGGAGGTGGTAATTTTTCAATCGCCACTATTTTCGCCCGATCCACTTCTAATCCCGCCGCAGATACTCTATGACCAAGTACAATGCCTTCTTTCACCATGAAGTGACATTTCTCCCAATTAAGCACTAAATTTGTGTCTTGGCACCTTTGTAGAACCGAGATAAATTATGGAGGCAATGATCAAAAGAATTACCAAACACCGAAAAATCATCCATAAAAACCTCCATAATTTCCTCCACCATGCCATGAAAAATAGACATCATACATCTCTCGGAATGTGGTGGTGCATTACACAACCCAAAAGGCATCCTTCGAATGCAAAGGTACCATAAGGACATGTGAATGTGGTTTTCTCCGATCCTCCGGAGCAATCGCAATCGATTATAACCCGAATATCCATCGAAGAAAGCAATAGTAGTCATATCCAAACCAACCTATCCAACATCCGATCAATAAAAGGTAAGGGAAAGTGGTCTTTTCGAGTGGCTTTGTTCGCTTTCTGTAATCTATGCATACTCGCCACCCAAATCACCGTGCGTGTAGATATTAACTCATTATTGGAATTTTTCACCACAATCATCCCCCTTTTTTCTAACTACTTGCAATCGACTTACCCATGAGCTATCAGATATGGCAAAAATGATGCCAGCCTTAAGCCACTTAAGAACCTCAGCTTTAACTACTTCTTTCATTGCCGGATTAAGCCGTCTTTGGTGTTCAATAGATGGCTTGTAAGAGTCCTCCATGAGAATTTTATGCATCACTATAGAAGGGCTGATTCCCTTCAAATCGGCTATCGACCATCCCAGTGCAGATTTATGCTTTCTCAAAATGCGCAACAACTTATCTAACTCCGAAGGGGATAGAGAGGCGGAGACTATTACCGGATGTGCATCATTCTCTCCCAAAAATGCATACCGTAGATGTGTAGGAAGTTCCTTCAACTCCGGAGTGACCTTCGGGATTTCCTCAATGACTGTATCTCCCAAACTCTCCTTCAGACCCTTGCTTGTGTCAACCTGTGTGGCATCAAGAGACAACACGTAATCCAATAAGTCAATGTCATCAAAATCATATTCCATACCTTGCACTAGGGATTGGGTGAGACATCTTTCCAGTGGATCCACAGTAATATGTCGAGCTATTTCTGAGCGAGCACACTGCTCCGCCAAGTCTATGAAATGGCAAGTGTGTTGTTCTTCTTGGAATTTCATCGCATTATAAATGTTGAACATCACTTCCTCTTCATTAACTCGCAAAGTCAGTTCACCTCGTTGAACATCGATTAATGCACGACCGGTGGCCAAATATGGTCTCCCCAAAATTAATGGAACCTCTCGATCCTCCTCCATATCCAGTACAACAAAGTCTGCCGGAAATATGAATTTGTCCACCTTCACCAAAACATCTTCGATTACGCCTCGCGGATATGTAAGCGATCTGTCCGCCAATTGTAAGGTGATGGTGGATGGCTTCACCTCTCCAAGACCTAGTTTCCTGAAAACAGACAAAGGCATAAGATTAATGCTAGCACCAAGATCGCAAAGAGCTTTATTAAAAATAGAAGCACCAATTGTACAAGGGATAGTGAAACTCCCCGGATCTTTCAATTTCTGTGGTAGCTTCCTTTGCAAAATAGCATTGCATTCTTCTGTAAGCTTTACAGTCTCGAACTCGCCCAACTTCCTCTTTTTCGACATCACATCCTTCATGAATTTAGCATAATTAGGCATTTGCTCGAGTGCATCAGCAAACGGGATGTTGATGTGAATTTTCTTAAAAATTTCCAAGAACTTCGAAAATTGAGAATCTAGCTTCTTTTTCTGAAATCTCTGAGGGAAGGGGAGTGAGTTAGGCACTAGAACCGCAGAATCAAGAATGGGAGCAGATTTAGGCTTGGTAGCCTCCGTCTGCTCGTTGCTCTGCTTATCTTTTTCTTGTTTCGACTCCTTCTCAATAGGTACTTCAGAATCAGAAGGATCCTCTTGGGTGGCATGAGATGGAAGCTTAGGAGCATCATATGCAGTACCACTCCTCAACTGGATGGCTTTACAATGTTCCCTCGGATTCACCTCAGTATTACTTGGAAAATTTTCTTTCTTCTGCTGAGAACTTATGGCGGTAGCTAATTGTCCCATTTGGGTTTCCAATGATCTAAGGTGTGTCTCCATAGTAGACATTTTTGTACCCAAGTTATCAATCTGTGCATCGCTTCTATTCAGCCGATTTCTAGTCTCTCCAATAAATGTACCGAGTATTTCTTCGAGCGACTGTTTCTTCTCACCTACGGGTGCATTAGAGCTAGATGGATTGGTGTAACCCGGAGGTGGATTCAACACGTTTCTATTATTATTGTTGGAGAAGTTCTCATGATTGCGAAGTCCCGGGTGATAATGAGTAGGTAACTGAGTACCTCGATTGTTAAAACCTCGGTTATTCACATAGTTGGCTTGCTCGGCATCGAATGTTGCAACCTCCTGAACGGCCGCTGGTATTTCGGTCTGTTGCGATGTTCCGCCCGAATTCATGATGGCCAGTTGTTTCGACAATGCTGATATTTGAGATGCTAATGCCGACATATGATCCACTTCAAGGACACCAAAGAACTTTCTTTGGTACTAATCATGTCGAGAAGGCCATTGATAGTGTTTGTGGCCATTTCTTCAAGAAGAAGTAATGCCTCGATCGGAGTTTTAGCCATCAAAGTGCCTCCTGCCGCTGATCTAGTATTGTCCTCGTATGCCCGTTCAAACCATTGTAAAAATCTTGGACTCTCTCCGATCCGCATAACCATGTTGTGGGCATCTTCTCAACAGATCCTTATATCGTTCCCAAGCTTCATATAGTGGCTCAAAGTCGATTTGTTGGAATTGAGCTATCTCGCTTTTCAGTTGGAGCGTCTTGCTTTGGGAGGAAGAACTTTGTCATGAATTTTTCAGTTAGATCGTCCCAACTAGTGATACTCCCAGGTGCGAACGTCTGTAACCACTGTCTGGCTTTATCCCGGAGTGAGAACGGGAAAAGCCTCAGCCTAATCGCCTCATCAGACACACCATTCATCTTGATGGTGTCACAAATCTCCAAGAATGTCGCCAAATGTGTATTCGGATCATCCACTGGACTCCCCCAAATCGATTCTCTGCGAACCATGCTTATGAGGCCTGGTTTCAATTCGAAATTATTTGCATTTATAGGTTGGCGCACAATTCCGGAGTAGTTCTGGTTCAAGGCCGGCCGGAAATAATCCCGGATTGCCCTTTCTGGTGCATCAGGTTGTGGTGGCATATTCGCAACCCGATTTCCGTTATTCTCATTGTCTACAACGTCTGCCATTGCTCGATTCTGTGCTCGCTTTGCTGCTCTTATTGCTCGAAGTGTCCGTTCAATTTCTGGATCAAAAGGAAGCAAATTAGTATTTTCAGAATCTCGCATAAACAAATAAATCAATGAGAAATACGAAATTATAACTCCTAAACTAGTCTAGATTAGTATTAAGACTACTTGGTAATAGTATTAGTTTAAAATAGGATAAAACAATCCCCTACAGAATCGGCGCCAAAAACTTGATCGCGAATTTCTTACATAAGCGTACGGTGTCAAGTTTTAGTATAGGTTTTGAAATTAGGGTTATCGTCTCCACGAGGATTGTTATCGAATTTTATACTAAGTACTATAATTAAAATAGCTTAATTATATCTAGAAATCGAAAAGAGATGGATTGTTTATTAAACTAAAAATTAAACTAAGAATTGGTTCGATAAAATTATCAAACACGTAGAAAATGAATTCTAGAGGGTTGATTTCACCTAATTATCCCCTATGTTCTCAATCCAGTTTATAAATCACAAGTTATTAATCTATAAGCCAATATTCCTACCGTTTATCACTTCCTCTCTCGAGTGCCAAGTGATTATAGGTTCCAATTTCTGATTTCGATATCTCTATAAAAATCATAAATTAAACCCTAATACGCTCAATGAATATTCATTCACCAACTTCAAAAGATTCATAAATCTCTCGATTCTATGAAACCCTAGGTTGTGCTATTCTAAGGTCATGTGTTCAATTACCTCTCTCGAGCGTCAAATTAAACACGCCAAACAATCTAAATTATTGATCAGATAATCCAGATGCACCCAAATCAAATAGCACAAATAGATTAATAAACATGCAAATTTCATAAACTAGAAATCAAAACATAGGTTCAAACATAAGTTACATCAATCCCCTAGAAAAATAGGTTTAGCTCATAATAGATGTACAAAAACTCATGAAGAGGTAATTATACATTGATAGGGTTCAACAAAGATGCTAGAAAAATAATTCGAGAATGATTAAAGGATGAATCTTCTCTGTTTCCGGAAGATAGATGCCTTGAATCTCGTCCCGAACTCTTTCTCCTTGCTCAAAATCGTCCCTTGTGCTCTCCAAAATGTCCAACCCCTTGTTTGTCCGTCCCTTGTTCTATTTATAGGCTTAAAACCCTAAAAACTCCGTCCAAAAAGGCCCAAAATACGTTCGGCCCAAACGCACGCTGTGACTGCAGCTAGAAATGGCGCTAGCTGCGCTGCGCTCTCCCCAAGCCAACGCTGGCTACAACCTTGCCTTGGTTGTTGGCGCGCAGGCGCCTACTTTTTTCTTGCAAGTGTCGCCCACCGGCCGCTGCCCCTGCGCCGGCGTGAGCTACTTGCATAGTCACGCTGTCCTCAAACGCTGTTGTACCAATTTCGACCCCAAGGGCGCTGGGGTTTTGGCATCAAGCTGCGCTCGATCTTGCTCGATATATTTCCGCTTTTTAGCTCCCATAATGCGATCTTCACCACCCAAACACGTTTTTAATCGTTTTTAACCAGTTTCGGCTATCAAGATCAGTCCCGATTCTCGAACGACAACTAATGACACAAACTCGACTCAAACGACACTAAAATACCCGAAAACAACGCAAAATCCCTCGTCTAGAGTACTCAATACGTTGGTATAAAAACCAACTTAACAGTGGTAGCATGGCGGGCTGTACACAATCGACTGGTTGTCTTAGATTTGTTACGGGCTAGGGGCAGTTTTACGGGGCCCTCGGTTTGCATGCTCTGTCGCGAATCTGTGGAATCGGTTGATCATTTATTTCTCTTGTGTTTTTGTAGGAGCTCTCTGGCGATGGATTTTCGACTCATTCAACGTTCACCCTTTTGAGGCCCATAACTTTAATGAATTTCTGGTGCGTTTAATGAACTTTCACTTTAGTGAACAGGTTACTTTCCCTTGGCGTGTGGCTATCATCTCCTGCATATGGATTATCTGGCATATACGAAATGAGCTGGTTTTTCACAACAAAATCTGGACTGTGGAGGCGGCTACTATACATCTTCGAGTACTCATTGTAGAATCATCATCACTGGATCGGGGTTGTATGCACAACGACCAACAAGACCTTCTCATCTTGCGCAACCTGCGAGTCCCTGGATGGGCTAAACATGCACCAAAGATCATGGAGGTTAACTGGCAAAAACCTCTCCCGGGTTGGACCAAGGTAAATACTGATGGCAGTTCATCAGGGGCGCCGGGAAACCTCACTGCTTCTAGGGTTTTCCGGAATTGTAGAGGGTTTTTTTGGGGTTGTTTTGTTCATCATTGTGGTTCAGGCTATGCATTTGAAGTTGAATTGGTCGCAGCAATGTGGGCAATTCAGTACGCTTTTGAGAAGGGCTGGACACATCTTTGGCTGGAGTCGGATTCCATGTATGTAGTGAGCTTGCTAGAGAAGAGATCGGTGGAAGTCCCGTGGCGCCACCTTAGTCATTGGCGCACACTTTACATCTCCTCACTAAGATGGATTTTGTTGTCTCACATATTTTTAGGGAAGGCAATCGGGTAGCTAACAGGTTGAGCAAGAAGACGGAGTATGGCACATGGTGGGGCGTCCCGCCCACAGAGCTAGCTCAATATCTCAATGAGGACTATGTTGGCCAATCCAACTATAGGTTTGTTAATTAGGACGCCTACTTTTTCCTAGGGGTACTCTTTTTCCTTCCAAGGGTTTTTCCCATAAGAGTGGGTTTTACCTTGGGAGGTTTTAATGAGGCCCCAACCATTCAGCCATTCGGTTTGGCGGCTTGTGACCTTTTTGTTGTTCTTTATAACATTGTTTCCAGGCTTACATTTGGTCACCTGATCAGCCTGTGATCAGGACAACTCTCTTTTTTCATTTTTATATATTATTCGAATTTATTAAAAAAAGCATTTAATGTCCCTCGTTTGAGTAGTAGAGGATTCGAATTTACTTGTGGGTTTAGGCTCGGCCGCCTTCCCTCTTTGATCTGCCACCTTTAAATTCTGCTCCTCCTTTTTGTTAGTGTTTGACTTCCATGCATTGGAGTTAGAACTCGGTGCCTGTTGGTTGAAACCCCTCATCTTGAGCTGCTACTCAATTTTCACAGCCATGTGCACCATCTCATCAATATCGACACAATTATGTAATTCGACGGCATCCGCTATAGAAGTGTCCATTCCTGCAATGAACCTCGCCATCGTAACCTCCTGATCCTCCTCTATATTGGCCCTCGCCATTAACATCCCCATCTCTTTATGATAATCCTCCACACTTTTAGACCCTTGAGTCAACCTCTGCAACCTTTGATAGACACCTCAGTAATAATGATTTGGTACACCTCCACAGATTTACATGATGAGATTTGTCGACTGTCCTTTTTTTCTTCTCTTTTTATGTCTTCAATTTTGCTTGTCTAAGAGTATCTCCAAGATAGTATTCTATCTTCAATTTGGAGCAAAAACTTGCTTAAGCACTGCGCTATTTTAAAGATATGAACAATTTTATGTCAGAAATGGCAACACTATAGTTGTGCTAAATTTCTTCTTTTCCTTTTATTTTAAATTAATGATTTTAGTGTATTAAAATATGTATTAAAATAGAATATTATAGAATATTCATTTTTAGTGCAGAATTTAATACAAACTGCTGGGGACGAAATATACGTTATGCACTAACATAGGGCAAAATCTAGGCTTAAATGGTGCAAACTACTGAAAATGGTCTAATGCAGAGTAACAATAGGTTATTTATACTTTAGGTCAAAATCAAACTCTTAATCCTTCGATATATAGATAGCCCTAATGGCCCAGAATAGTTGTGCCTTTTATTCTTTGTTTTCTTATTGGGCAATTGACATAAATATCCCATTTTTTGAGACAGATCGATCTTTTATACTTTCCGATACTATTTTACCCAAATTTACGCTTAGCTCTTTTTTTTTACACGAATTTACACTCCCGCCAAAGATTCCGGACTTTTTTACGCTTTGTTTCAAGATTGTTTCTAATATGTTTCAAACATGTTTCTTTTAATAAAAATTTCAGTGAAAAATAAATTTTGCCCTCGTTAAATAATACATTTTATACTCGAAGTTTTATAAAAAATCAAGAAATATACACATAAAACAACACATATTAAAAACAAATAAATTAAAAATATTATAGAAATAACATGAATAAAAAACACAATTTAATTTTTGATCCAATGCATGAAAACAAATATAACATGGAAACAACCATGAAGCAACATAGAAACAAACCAGAAACAATATAGAAAACAGCATATGAGCAAAAATAGTTAAAAATAGGTAAAAATTGTATTTAAACATTGAAAACTACATGAAAATAACAAAGAAACATCGGAAACAACATTAAAAACGGTATGGTAACAACCCAGAAATAACGTAAAAAATATTAAAAACACCACATGAATAAAAAGAGCTTAAAAATAGGTAAAATTGTATTTATACATTGAACACTACATGGAAACAACAACAAAAATTATTAGAACAACATTAAAAATATTATAGAACAACACCGAAATAATAGAAACAATGTACTAAATAATACATGAACAAAAAGCATCATAAAAATAGGTAAAAGTTGTAGAAACATCGAAACAACAAATAAACAACATAGAAAAACAAAAAGAAACAAATTTAAACAACATATATAACATATAATGTAATACAAGAACACAAAAATGAAAATAAATAAAACGAATCAAAAAATATACATGAGCGTAAAAAAAAGAAAAAAATAGGTATAAAAGGAAAAAAATAGGTACAAAAGTGATAGAAGAGTACTTTATGGTATGTTTACCAAAAAAAGTGTATTTTATGTAATTTACCCTTTCTTATTTTTAAATATCAATAGCCCAAGAATAATTAAAAAACAAATGCCCTTTAACCATATCTTTTAAGAGAAAAATTCTAATATTACTGATAAAATAAAATAACTACTTCATTTAAGGAATAAATCCTCATCTCAAAAAAAAAAAAAAAGGAGGAATATAACCAAAATCCTAAAATAAAAGACGAAAATGTGTTTATACTTTTCTCTCTCTTCCTTTTTTCTCTCACTCTTCTCTCTAAACCCAAACCCTAATATTCTCTTTTTTTCCTTCCCCAACCAGTAGCCCCATCCCCCACTCTCCCCCCCCCAAGCAAAAAGCTTTCTTCTTCCCATGAGAATGAAAGTTTTGTGTTGACCTCATCTAGATGTCCCCTTTCTGCTCTGCCATTAAACCGACGATGGCTGAAAAATTTGGTCCCCTCGTCGCTGCTACACGAGTTGAAAACCCAGAAGCGGCGAGAGCCTCAAATCAACCGAACGCCCCCAACGCGAAATGGCCCGTAAAGCCGTGACGACGCCGGCGGATATGATGGCGGTGGGGATCAAACATGGCTAGAAATCACGAATGAGAGAAGTGGCGATGACAAGTCCGATTAGACTCCGGTGAGCGTGCGACCCGACTTGGGGCGTGGAGTGGTGGTGGCGGATGTGGCGGTGGGTTTGGGGTGGGAGATACTTTTATTTTCTATGTTTGTTAGGATTTAGGTGGTTATTTTTTTTTTGTTTTATTTTGTTGTTAAGTTGTAGTTTTATTATTTTGCTTGTATTTGATTTTCCTTTTGATTTGTGAAACTCATGGGCGGATCGATCTTATCTGTTCCGTAGTGTGTAGTGGTTGCTCGTGCCCGGTTTTGGTTTTTTTAGTGTTTCTGATCTCCATTAAGTCTTTGAAGTCTCGTGGAGTGGTGAGTTTTGGGTTTGAAGGTTTTAGTTTGTGGAGTTGATCTGAATTGGTCTTGCCAATTCTCCGTTTGACTTTTATTTAGTCAAGTCGGCTTATAGCCAGTTGGCTACGTTTGTAGTTGTAATTTTAGTTTTTTGAGTTAATCTAATAAAATACTATCGTTTGAGAAAAAAAAAAAAAGACGAAAATTTGTTTCGTGGCTGGGCCTGGGCCAGTCCAAAAAATTAAGCAGATTACAGCACAGCCCAAACCCAAACAAAGCCTCCAGAGTAAACAGTTGTATTTCGTTTTCGCATATTCCGATAATCGATCCCCTCCTGCAATCTCCCAAGCGATCCCAAATTCTTGCAGAACCCTAATTTCCCAATTCGATTTCACTTCGTCGTCGAGAGATGAAGAGGGCCGCAGACGACGTCGTGGACGGAGCCAAGAAGCCGGTCTTTCTCACGAAAGAGGAGCGTCAGAGGCTAGCCCTCCAACGCCGCCAGGAAGAAGTAGCCCAGCAGAAACGCCGCACCGAGCTTCTTCTCCAAGCTAACAATGGCCATGACTCTAACCCCCCCTCCTCAGCTGATAGAGACCGCGAGCGAGACCGCGACCGCGGCCGCGACCGCGACCGCGACCGTGACCGTGACCGAGACCGAGACCGAGACCGAGATACTGAGCGTCGGAACCGCGAGCGCGAGCGTGATTCCGAACGTCGGAACCGTGATAAAGAACGCGAGGACGAGCAGAAATCTAGGGAACGTGCCCGCTTGGAGAAATTGGCGGAGAGGGAGCATGAGATTGAACTTGCTGCTATAAAGGAACAGTATTTAGGGTCGAAGAAGCCTAAGAAGAGGGTGATTAAGCCCAGTGAGAAGTTTCGATTCTCCTTTGATTGGGAGAACACCGAGGACACTTCTCGCGACATGAATGCCCTTTACCAAAACCCCCATGAGGCTCGTCTCCTATTCGGCCGCGGCTTCCGAGCTGGGATGGACCGCAGGGAACAGAAAAAACTTGCTGCCAAGAATGAGAAGGATCTCCGGGTTGAGATTCGCAAGAAGGAAGGCGTGGAGGAGACTCATGAGGAAGCTGCTGCTCAGAAGAAGAAAGAGCAGGCTGCTGATGCGTATGATACCTTTGATATGAGGGTTGATCGCCATTGGTCTGAGAAGCAGCTTGAGGAAATGACTGAGAGGGACTGGAGAATATTCAGGGAAGATTTTAACATTTCATACAAGGGTTCCAGAATTCCTCGTCCTATGAGGAGTTGGGCCGAGAGCAAGTTGAGTTCAGAGTTGCTGAAGGCGGTCGAGAGGGCTGGGTACAAGACTCCTTCGCCTATCCAAATGGCTGCCATCCCGCTTGGTTTACAACAGAGAGATGTGATTGGCATTGCAGAGACCGGTTCGGGTAAAACTGCTGCTTTTGTTCTTCCTATGCTGACTTACATAACTAGACTTCCTCCTATAAGTGAGGAGAATGAGGCAGAGGGACCCTATGCCGTTGTGATGGCACCTACAAGAGAGCTTGCTCAGCAGATTGAGGATGAGACTGTGAAATTTGCACATTACATGGGAATAAAGGTTGTATCTATTGTTGGCGGGCAATCCATAGAAGAACAAGGCTTTAAGATTAGACAGGGATGTGAGGTTGTGATTGCCACACCGGGACGTCTTCTTGATTGCTTGGAGAGGAGGTATGCAGTTCTCAACCAGTGTAATTACGTTGTTCTTGATGAGGCTGACCGTATGATAGATATGGGTTTTGAACCACAAGTAGTTGGTGTATTAGATGCAATGCCTTCGAGTAACATGAAACCTGAGAATGAGGATGAAGAGCTTGATGAGAAAAGGATTTACAGAACCACTTACATGTTCAGTGCTACCATGCCACCTGCTGTGGAGCGGCTGGCAAGGAAGTACTTGAGAAATCCAGTTGTTGTCAATATTGGCACTGCAGGAAAGGCAACTGACCTCATTACCCAGCATGTTATCATGATAAGGGAGAATGATAAAATAGATAGATTGAAAAGATTACTGGATGAGCTTGGAGATAAGACAGCTATTGTGTTTGTTAACACAAAGAAGGTTGCTGACAATGTTGCTAAAGTTTTGGATAAAGAGGGTTATAGGGTAACTACATTGCACGGTGGGAAGTCGCAAGAACAGAGAGAAATAAGCCTTGAAGGTTTTAGGACTAAGAGATATAATGTGTTGGTTGCAACCGATGTAGCTGGTCGTGGTATTGATATACCTGATGTGGCACATGTCATAAACCATGACATGCCTAATAATATTGAAGCTTACACTCATCGTATTGGAAGAACAGGTCGTGCTGGGAAGACTGGTGTAGCTACTACATTCTTGACTATGCATGACACAGAAGTCTTCTATGATCTCAAGCAAATGTTAATTCAGAGCAATAGTCCCGTCCCTCCGGAGCTTGCTAGACACGAGGCCTCAAAGTTTAAGCCCGGATCCATTCCTGATAGACCACCCAGGCGGAACGACACCGTCTTCACTCATTGATGCTGCAAGTTGCTAGTATTTGTTCATCCCTCAACTTGAGGGTCCCAATATTACAGCCAGGAAAGAAGGGGTTGATATAGAAATGCGAGCATCTGGAAGCCCAGCATCTCAGATGTAGGAAATTGCGGTACCAGTTATATATAGTATTGCTTTCGTGCTTTATAAACCTACCTTAACCTACAAACCAGTTCTTTCGTCTTGTGGTTGATATATGTAACTTGACCTTTTGTTATTGTTTATTGGTTGTCTGTCACCTATTAGATGTTTCGCAAAGACCACCTTGGTTGACAGATATTAAACTTATGAAATTTTTTATATGACTGGTAGTTTTTAGGTTACTATTGCGCATCATGTGTAGTTTTTCAAGTCTTTGCGATCAATGCCTTTGTTTTACTTTGGACTAGCTGGGAATAATGATGGATTCAAAGAGTTGTTTTCTGATTTGGCACTTCTCATATGTTTGTTTGAGATGTAAATATTTGTTTTTTGAGGCTGGGATTGACATGCATGCATAAGAAACTTGTATCTTAATTCTATATCTCTTTATCTGTATATTAAATGTCAGGGAAAACAAGGGCCTAAAGTTGAAGTGGGTATGTTTGCTAGTCACGGTACTATGATAAATCGCAATTGTAAGGGAATGTTTAGGCTATGTTTGGTTAGCTTCCCCCAATCACCCACTTCCCCCAATCACCAACCAAACATATATTACGTTTCCCGATGCATTTCTCTACTAATACACACATTTCCCAATACATCACATCAAACTCTCTTCCCCCAATCACTCCCCAGAAACTTCCCCCAATCACTCCCCAGAAACTTCCCCCAATCACTCCCAATCACTAAACAAACATACCCTTATTGTTTAGTCCTGAAATAGTTTCATTCTCAATTCATGCTTCAAGAATAAAATCAAGCATATGTCATATTTTCTAATACGTTTTCATCTTGATATATCACATTGTTCAATTCATTTGCCAAACTTCAAATCTAAACAAATCAAAACATTTCCCAAGACTTTAACCTCAATTTGAAACGGTTAAATGCTGACATATTGTTTGCTGGTAAATTGATTAAAATGCTTGTTGCTCATATAGCATCCTTGGCCAAGTATTCTAGTTGGTGAACTTGTTGCTGTTGGGATAGCTATAATTCTTTAACTTGTTTTTGCATTCTTTGATGATATGCTTGGCATTATGGACCCGTCTGCAGTTTATGCTTCATCTTGAAGATTCTGTTGATGATATTTTTGTTTTAGATCATCAGGTTATTGTAGCTAAAGACACTTTTTGCTCTGATGAGATGTCAACATTGGAGATTTTGTCCTTAGGTGTGCAGTGGCCTCCCCTAGCCTGTTGTTTCATTGGTGATATTTCAAATTATCAAGTAAAAACCAGCACATTAACTACAGGAAATAGGTAAAGATGCAATATTGTGACCTCTGTGTTTTCTCTTTTTCCATTTTTCAACCTTTAACGAATCGACTGAAATTCCTCTTAGATTGCTGGAATTATGTCATCTGTTGTTTGAACTTGCACTTCACTATTAGGTGCCGTGAGTGAGCAATTACTTTGGTGGTATGTGCCGAAATAGGTGGGAAGAAGGATGAATCGTAGATAGTGTTGGGTGCTTAGGCTCGGGGGCACCAGAAAGGGAATAAGGATTTGCACAAATGCTTGAGAAGAAAAGGGACAATTTTGAATATTGTCCTTTAAGAAGGGTGACATTACAGCAATTTTTTTTTCCCTTTATGATGCTAAAATAAATAAATTCAACGATCGAACTGCCAAACTAGAATAGGTGAGAAATCTGAGAGTTATGACTCTGATTGTTTTTTAATACCACGAAGGACTTTGTGGGTTCTTATTGATTGAATTCATTGAAATTCCATATAACAAAGATGAAGAATTATAATTCTCCAATATAACAAATAGAAAAACAACACAACTGTCATTATTATAAACCAAGTAAAAACAAAGCGAAGGACCTCACTCCTGCTCTGCTATTGCATTCAACAGCGCGGAGGGGTACATTTGAAAGTGAAAACTAAAACTATTCAGGGTAGGGAAACGGGGCGGCTTCTGAATCTAACTCCATTGCCATTTATTTATTACTACTACTTCTCAATTGCGTACGCCCACTGATTTTAAGGTTTCAACTTCCTTGGAGCTGCATCAAAACAGAATAAGACGACAACCAACGCTTGAGAAAATCAACGGAAGATATATATATATATATATATATGTTGTCTAAATTAAGTTTTGATATAAGAAATACGTACCGACGGTCGGGAGTGTAACGGATGTCGCCGTCGTGGATTTGAGCGTGCCTGTCTTGGATGTGAGCAACTTTCCTGAGGAACGATTTGTTCTGGAATTTGTCAGCTGATCGGATTATGGCGTCAGGGCTATCCACCTCCGAACGCATTCCCTCCTCTTTTTCGTCACCTGAACGGATGGTGAGTGGAGGAGTTGTTGTTTGGCTGTGTGAATTCCGATGAAGCATGCCACACTGACCATCCCTCCCATAATACCAATCACCACCACCATGGGTCCAAATGTGGCTTTCATTTTCCCAAATAGCCCGATGCCTTGGCCGCTCGAATGTTGATGATGAATTGCAGCACCAGTGGCCAAACTCCGAATGGACAATGAATGGCTTTGCATTGATGATCTGCATTGTTTCTGTTGTAAGTGATACATTTTGTCAGTTTTCTTGGAAAACAGAAATATTGGTACGTTATTGATATTCGAAACTGCAAAAAGAAACCAGAAAAGGGAAATATGCTGAAAAGAGATGCAAACATGGGAACTAGTGAAATTGGAACAAAATAACAAACCAGAGCATTTAATGCCATTTTCTAATTGGATGATGAAACAGTTCTGATGAGTAATTAACAAATTGTGCTTATAAAATGATAAGAGGATAAAGTTTAGATGAAAGTATACAGGAAGGTGATGGCTTTTTATATATATATATATATATATATATATATATAGAGAGAGAGAGAGAGAGAGAGAGAGAGAGAGAGAAATAATAGAAGGTAGTTGAAGCGAAGTAAGAGGGTTTTCATACAAAAAAAATCGCAGGTAGTTTGGAGTTTTGAATGGTTCTTCAACTTCTTGGTGCTTTTATCCCTCAGTTTCAGAGCCCCTTGTTTTCTTTTTCCTATAGTAGGATTAATAATATTAGTATCTAGATTAACCAAAAAATATTGCCAAGACATGGAAAATGCGATTTAAATTATATATAAAAATGAACAATGAATATTAATGTTATGTAAGTTTCACAGTTTTTGAGTTAATTTTAAATCCGGTTGCTATATGCGCTTTATTAATTATTATCTTCCTCGACCGCGGTTTTACGAAGTCAAACCGAATATGTGGTTTTAAGCAGTCGCGGACGCTTTGCCAATTTTCATGAACAACGCAATTATATAAATAATAAAATAATATAATTTTCTTAGGATATTTAAAAAAAGCCAGAAAAATAGTAAACTTGAAACATGCCTTTTTTTTTCCTTGAAACAAGCATTTTCCTAATAGAATGCACATTGCATTCTCTTTTATTTCACTTACATTAAAAGTGTAATACATTGTAATATTGTTTTATTCTGATGCAAAATACAATGCATTTTAACAACATTAGAGAAAAAAAGTAAAATACATTATGTTTAATATCTAAAGTGTGAATCTAAATATAAATTCACAAAATTAGTTATTAGTATATGGACAAAGTTTCTATTTGTGTAGTTGGTTGTTCTTCAATGCAACAACTGTTTTATCATAATTTATTGTGAATCTTACATTTCTTTCATTGAGTTTTAGTGATGTGTATTATGTATATGTATTTACGTTTTTCCTTCAAAACTAAATCTTGATATATTTATCTAACTATTTAACTAAAGAATATAGAATGATATTTTATTTTACCCTAGATTATAGAGGTGCGGTGCGGTTTTGGCAATTTTTCTAAACCCAAAACCACAGTTGCACCAACGAGGCGGTGCAGTTTCTATTTAAAATTTCAAATTGTGGTTTTAGACAAATTATTATGAACGGTGCTAGTTTGGTGCGATTCGTGCTATTTTTTTCAATTTATGATCGCCCTTAATGTTGTACCCCATCAGACGTGGAATAATCAATCATGATCTACGTCAGACAATGGGGTCACTAAGTATAGTAAAAGAGGGACCCTAGTCAATAATCCAACCCGACTTGCACCGACGCAGTATATGGATGAGAGCAATCACCTCGGAATAGACTGACCTGACTAGTAATAGCAACAGTTGTTCGTGCTCGTTTGACCGACCTGACGGATGAACCAACTAGAAATGGTTGTCCCTCTCAGCCATTCTCCGTAACTTAATGGAAAAGAAACTTATATTCCAAGGAATGTCAGACAGCTGATGCCCAAGCAATTTGTCACATCTATCAGTTAAACCACCATCTGATACATGATATCTAAAATGCAGTATCTCAATAGACCGATGGACAAGGAATCATTACCTCTATGGCCATGTGTGCCACTTATACATTAGAGCGATGATTATCCCTCCTTATAAACACCCTCATTTATGACTATAAAAGAATTCGAACAACTTTGTATTATAAAACATTTATTGAATTTAAGCCTCCGAACTAAATAACAAAAAGAAATATTAAGTTCGACATGTCCCAAGTTGGCAAATATGTGTTTCTTATTGCTTTCATTTTTTTTATGTTGCTATTAACAGTTGTTAACCCACAATGATCGTATCTTTTTGTTTGACAAGTTGGGAGTACAAATCCACACGTCAACAAGTAATATAACACACTTTAGAACCAGTTAGTGAAATTACAATATTTAAATTGGAAAAAGTCGTTAGTACTAGTTATTTGAATTTTGGAATCATTAATTGACTATATCATATACTGTAAGAATCTTTTGGGATGAGATTGATGCACATATTTGTTTAAAATTAACAAAAATAACAGTCATGAACAAAGATGAACTAGTGATTGAATATTATGTCAATTGGCCAACATTGTGATTAAATTAAAAACTATATACATATAAACCAAACTACGTGTTTAATGGTAATTTTTTTATACGGTATTTTAAATTAAAAACTATACACATATAAAACCAAACAACTGTTGAATACAGAGTGTTACAACGGGAAGCCTTCAACAATAGCTTTTACAAACATAAAAGAAAAATTACAAGAAAATATAAAGCAACTTGTCTTGGACAGAAACCGAGTCGAGATGTACTCTTTCCACAAGACAAAAATGCCCCGGCTAGTGCTCACGGTACGATATAATGTCCCCAAAGATAAAACGGCTTAACCTTTTTTGTGCAGTAGCACCACTGGCACAAAAACATATTTCGAACTTTATTTTTTTGAATAAATGCAATAATATATAAAAATGAAAAAGAGTCATCCTGATCACAGGCTGATCAGGTAGCCAAAGTAAAGCCTGTAAACAACATCAAAGCAGATAACAGAATGGTCACAAGCCGACCAGATGGCTGAATGGTTGGGGCCTCGTTAAAACCTTCCAAGGTAAAACCCACCTTGTGGGAAAAACCCTTGGAAGGAAAAAGAGTACCCCCCGAAGGAAAGTGCACCCAAATAACCGACAGTAGACGCACTAGCTAGCAAACCTATCAAACCTATAGTTAGATTGACCAACATAATCCTGAGTGAGGGATGGGATAATAGCCTCCGGAGGCGTCCCCCACCACGTATCCACGTGTGACATCTTACTAAGAATATCCGCTACCCAGTTGCCTTCCCTAAAGATGTGCGAGACCACGAAATTCATCTGAGACAGAAGGTGAAGAGTGAACCGCCACCTACCTAGATGGCGCCAAGGCACCCCTGTCGATCTCCTCCGCAAAACTCCACCACATAGATCGAGTCCGACTCAACCATAGTTGATTCCACCCCTTCGAGAAAGCATAGTGAATGGCTCGCATAGCCGCCGATAGCTCCGCCTCAAAAGCGAAACCCGATCCACAACGTTCCACAAAGCACCCTGAAAGAACCCCCTACAATTGCGAAAAACCCCAGAGGCCATTAGGCGACCGGGCGCCCCCGTAGCGCTTCCGTCTGTGTTAACTTTAGTCCATCTCGGCAAAGGCTTCTGCCATGTAACTCGCACCACCTTGGAGCCTGTCTAGGCGCCCGGGAACCCGTAGTCGATGAAGGATGAGAAGGTCCTTTGGTCATTATGCATGCAACCTCTATCCAAGGATGAAGACTCAGAATAAGAACACGGAGGCGTAGGATGGCCGCCGAGTGTCCGATCTTGTCGTGAAAGGTCGGATCATTTACGATCCGCCGATGAGCCAAATGCCGGATAATACGGCAAAATTCCAAAGAAAAGAAACCTGCTCACTAAAATGAAAACCCATTTAACGCACCAGGAGTTCATTAAAACTATAAGCTCGAAAGTAGTGAATATCAAAAGAATCGAAAATCCACTTCCAAAGAGCTCCTGCAAAAGCACATGAGACAAATAAATGATCAATAGATTCCGCATCAGCACAACAAAGAACACAAACCGAAGGGCCAGTGAAGGAACCCTGTGGACGCAAGACGCCCAAACGCGGCGATCGATTGTGGATGGCGCGCCAAGTCACAATCGATCGTCTTTCCGGAATATTAGGTGACCAAATCCAGGAACCCCATTGCACCACCGGGGAATATGGGCGCAGATATGCGTAAGCCGCCTTCGAAGAAACAGTCCCATCGTCGGAGTGAATCCATACCCGCGCATCCGATGATTCCGGGGCGATCGGGATTCTAACAATATCACGAACCATATCCGTATAAGCCTCAATAAACGATAGGGTGAATGCCAAGTCCCATCGTAAAAGTAATCTGAGATGCGCTGCCGAAATAAATATCTGTACTCCTGCGGGATACCAATCCTATCTGCAATGGTGTAGCCCAGCTAGTTATCCAACCAGAATGAGATGTTGGAGTTGCATCCGGGAATCCAACGACAGTCCTCCAATAACCCTGCCAGCCCAGGCCTAACCCCTCTCCAGATGGAAGATGTGATATACGAGCTGCGAGGAGAACCCTCAGAGGTTAAAAAGCATTTTCTGAGGATGCTGTAAACTAAAGAGTTTGAAGTCATAATCTTCCATTCATAAGGAAGGCATTATTGGCAACCACGATGGAACGGACGCCCAAACCACCTTCCGCCCGAGGCATACAACAACGACTCCAGTTAACCACCACTAAACCCTTAGAGTTTACATTCCTAGTCCAAATGAAATTACGCATGGCCGTTTCCATTTGCCGCAGCAAAGTTCTAGGCCACTTGTAAACCATCATAGTGTGCACGAAGGAGCTGGTAATCACCGAATTCACCAAACTAATGCGACCATCAATAGATAGGGAAAACACTTTCCACCTCCTGAACTTAAAGATAATTTTATCAAACACTAGCTGGAGAACCGCCACCTTTGGAGCCCCTTTGAAGATAGGGGCGCCTAGATAGGTTGTAGGGAGGAACCCAGATGCATCCCTGTAATCGTCTGAATACGTCCTCGCACATAATTGGAAACCCGGCTGCCAACATAAACTTTAGATTTATTTGGATTGAAGATCTGCCCAGAGATGTCCGCATATAGATTTAGCACCTGGATAATAGAACGTGCATTGCTCGTGGATGCCCCACACATAATCACAATATCATCTGCATACATCATCGAAGAAGGGAAAACAACCTGTCTAGGCGCCATGAAGGCCTGAAGGCGGTTGCTCCTCACTGCTTCCTCCAATAACCTGCTTAGAACATCCTGAGCAATACAAAAGAGAAGGGGTGATAACGGATCCCCCTGTCTGACCCCGCGAAAGCAAGAGAAATAACCCACGAGCGACCCATTCAGAAGGACCAAAATTCTGGAGGATTTCAGGATAATCTCAATCCAGTGAATGAACACCTCGGAGAAACCAAAGCGACGCAAGACGTGTATCAGAAAACCCCAATGAATCGTATCAAAAGCCTTGCGGATGTCAATTTTTAGAATCATGTTGGTGTCACTCCGCCCCTGCAAGATGTTAAACCCCTCCGAAACCAGCGCAATACAGTCATGAATCTGCCTGCCTGGGATAAATTTAAACTGAGTCGGAGATAAGTACGAAGAGATGATGGCACCCAGACGAGTTGCCAGGATCTTCGTGATAATTTTAAAAAGAAAATTACTCATGACAATCGGTCTAAAGTCCTCCACCGCGTTGGCCTCCTTTGTTTTTGGGATGAGTGCCATGAAACTGGCATTCAACCCTGTCGGAAAGGAGGCCGTAACAAAGAAATAACGGACTGCCGCCAACACCTCATCTGACACGATGTCCCAGAAATGCTGATAAAATCTCCAACTGAAATCGTCCGGCCCCGGTGCACTATCCAAACCTATATCAAAAACTGCCTCTTTAACCTCGGATGCCGAAGCAATGGCCGTCAGGAGCACATTATCAATTGTAGTAACGGTAGGCGAAATCAACTGATCGACCAAAGTATAATCCGAGTTGGTCTGTCCTGTATCTGCAAACAGAGATGTATAAAATGAGATAATATGATTGGCGAGAGTCCCTGGATCCTCCGTATAAGTACCGTCGACCATCAATCCCTGAATCCCTGCACGTCCGGTTCTAATCTGGCAGCGACAAAGAAAGAATGATGTGTTTCGATCACCATCTTTTAACCATGCGGAACGGGCTTTCTGCTGAAGAAACTCCGATTGCATGAGCAATGTGCGAGACAACACTGTCTGCGCCTCCAATTCCCTCTCCCTTAGCTCCTCCGTGAAACCCTCGGATTCAATATCTGCTTGAATCTGTTGTACCTTTTCCATCTGATAATCCACCTGACGATTAATATCCCCAAAAACCTCCCTGTTCCATACCTTAATCGTCTGTCTCAACCTCTTGAGCTTCCACATAATGCGCTGCAGAGGGTTGGGCGACGCGCAAGGGAGAGCCCAAGAGGCGAAGAACCATACCCCCGAAAGAATCATGATGAATCCACATATGCTTTGGAACCGGAATGGAGTAGGTCCTCGACAATGGAGGACGTACATGAGACCGAGAATGGGATGGCGATCGAGCCAATGCGCGGAAGGACTAAACCCTTAACAACATGCCAAAAATCGAGAATGGGGCAGTTGCGGGCTCGATCCATTTAGCCTGAAGGAGAGCTAGAGGTCTTCCTGGGGAGCACCAAGTAAACAAATTTCCCGATCGGAATGACAAAGAAATAACCTAGCATCATCCAAGAAATCCCTAAAGTCTTTGCAAGAAGCCTGGGATAATGTACCTGTGCCAGAGCGCTCATGGTGACCCAACATAGCATTGAAATCCCCAATAAGTAGCAGATCAGTAAGACCCAAATTCCTCAGCTCCAACCAAAGTGCCCGCCGAGCAACATGATCACATAAACCATGAGCAAAACCAACATGGAAAACCAAAGAACCAAATTGAATTTGCAGAATAATGCACTGAGAAGAGGACCAAACCTGATTAAGGACCGAGATGGTTGCGTCGCATAGAACCCAGATATCTGGGCGTCCGTTCGTGCGGAAGTTCTGAGCAACGAAAGTGAGTCCCAAGCTATTCCAGTAAGAATCCGAAATGGATGAGATGGCCACCTTAGGTTCACAAATGGCTAAGATAGAAGGTTTATGTTTATGACATAGAGCCTTAAGAACATTGCAAGAAGCAATGTTCCCAATCCCCCGGATATTCCAGAAGATGCAATTCATTGGGGTGTCGGGGGAGGAGGCGCCCGTGTCGAATGCACGGTGAAAACAGGAGTGTGATGATCTGTGGAGTCGGCTAACTATGAAGTACCAACTGCATCTGCGTAATCTGCCCATCTCTTCGATGCTGCAAATCTCATTTCATGTGGCTCATTACCCTCTTGTTCGATAGTAATTTCATGGACCGGCGGCGACGGTCCCGACGTAACACTCTGAAGAATTTGAGTTTTTACGGAGTCCAATGAGCTATCCCGAAATGCGCGGCTAAGAGCGCAGATAGGCTTACCCAAAGGATGTTGAACCGTAATAGGCATGATGGTGGAAAGCGTGTCGGTACTGACAGGTTGTGCATTGGGAGATGGCTCCCTAGTTGGGTAATTGTTCTGGAGACTCGTGTCATGCTGATCCTGAGAGTCGCCTGAATCAAGCGCCTCAAATGTGTTACCAAGATGGATGTCCGTAGAGTAAGGAATAATGGCGCGGGGAGGGGACCCAGCGCGCATAGTCGTGGCCGTATTTCCCATTGAGTCATCAACGACCTTTCCCTTGTCCTGCTGCACAGGACGATATACTTTCCGAACACGTGAACGACCCCGTGGAATCGACTCGACGCCCGCGTTTACAAGCGCGCCGATCGGGAGACACTCGCGGGAAGTAGGTTTCTCGCTGAATGAGGCAGCAAGATGCCGTCGAGTGTCCTGTAATACCACACTTAGAACAAAATTCTGGCATCTTTTCATACGATACAGACACGAACGAACACTGACCCACCCGTTCAACCATAATGTGGTCCTCCAAGGGTTTAGGCAAAATGATATCCACCAAGACCGAATGAAATGACCCGAGAGCCATTCAATGATCGTTGGTCTATTTGTATGGGGTTCCCAATCGCACCGCAATCCCGGGATGGTATTCGATCCCAATATTTCAAACCAAGCTCAAGATACGAACCCAAACACTCGCCATTGACGTGTGCACTTTGTATGGATTGAAATCCGGTACCCATGGCGATAACCGAATAGTTCCCGGGTTGAGCGTCCAGTTAATACGAACATGAGCACGAGCACGATCCTGCGCATTAGAAAACTTAACACAGAAAAATCCCTTTCCCAAGGGTATTAGTTTCCAGTCAGTTTTTATACCCCATAATTCGGATAGACGCTTATGCAAGAGCATAGTCGCCCATGGTTTGTTTTCTTTTCCCAAAATGACCCAGCGAGACGTTGTTGATACACGTTTTCATCAATAGTAACCGAGTAATAATCTCCTTTTCTAACCGACTTAGGGATAGATTTAGAATTACCAGATACCGCCTGGGAGAAAGTTTTGAAATTACCTTGCGCCTGCGTAGTAGAATCCATGTTGTGTTGTGTACCTGTAATATTATAATAAGGATGGGGATTTCCCGAAATCATTTTCGCATAAGAGGAGGCCATGTTGTCGTGGGTTCCAGTCGGTTGAGCAACATTGTAGGGCGGACATGCAGCTTGAGTGCTCTGGAGATGGATGTGGTGGGCCCAGGGGTCATCACTCCCCTGGGCATGGGCTGTCCTGGAGTAGTGGACAGTCGCCGGCCCCTCATGAAGACCCTTAGAGGGGCCGGCCCCCCCATGGCAGTTGGGGACCATGGGGGTAAAGTGTGTTGCAGCAGCCGCTACAATCTCCGCGAGTGCCATGTCCCCCTGTCCGCGCTCCGCCTGATCAAGAGTAGGTTGCATGCGCTGCAAGTAGGGATCCGCTGGGGCGATGCCTGAGGTGTGATGGAGGGTAGCGGAGGACGTTTGTGGGATATGGGCGGGGATAAATTCCGCTGGCATGCCATAGGCGGCGAAGGAGACTCGACCTCGAACTTGAAGGAGCGAGAACTGGTTGCTGGACACGAATGCAGAATGAAGTGTTCTTGGAAATGTTACAACACTTTTAACAGCATTTTCAAATATGCAGAGAGATATGTGATTTTTTCAGTGTAAATTCTGCAATGGAAACCAGACTATTTATAGGCAACAAAATCCAACCTGCAAGGAATTAAATCTGGTAAGTGAGTGGACAATTACTTTACATGTAACAAAAACAACCAGGTGTTACAACCCCCATTAATGACCACTTTCTAGGGAGTTACAACCTCATCAATGCCACTATATGAGGAGTTACAGGTTCCAACAGACACATACGAATCTGGACACCTGCAATGTCCAGGTTCATCAGCGCCCAATGATCACTTGAATGCGGTCGCCCTTTTTCGAGTGACAAAAGTGTAGTAGACTAGGACCCGGGCCGGCTCACGCGCGCGTGTGGACCACTTATGATCATCTACTTATGTTGTAGTATATCCAACTAATAACATCTTCTAGTAATTATACTAGGATAAACTATGCTTTTATAATCTATGTGGGATGAAGAAAAAACATTTCATCTTCCTTTACATAATGCCCATTCGTATGACCAACTTCGTGTATTAATTTCTCACTCACTGATATTCAGTTTTGAGAAATAAAAAATACTAAGAATATCGGGAACGTAGATTAATAATTTATAATTTGATTCCTCCAGAATTAAATACTTAACCACCAGAAATTTGGTCAAAGTTGGGTCAATGCCCACATCAAAACCAAATTTCCAACAATTCCCCATATTTGTTGAAATTAATGCATGCATGAATGCAAATACGCAAACAGTCCTCAAAAGACAATATTGCATCCGGATAGATAGCTTGTGGCTTTGAACCTTTCGTAATCAATACCATCAGGCACACTGGCGGCTTAGTGGACACAATGCCTTGAACTATTCCTCCACGGTGTATACCGAGTCAGCATTATTAACACAATAAGGTCTCAACACCTTCTGTTCTCATGTTTTGTGTATGTTTCAGTCATTGACACTTCTTTGGATTCATAAGTGTTACTTTGAGGCGACCCATACTTCTCACTTACATAGGTGATCTCCTATCCGAGTATCCTGCCATATTCAACCTCAATGAGGTGTAGGAATCATTAAAAGTCAAATGACTTAGCCTCACCACAACTTTGCAGGTATTCCAACACTTGGTATTGCTCTTTAGGGATGGTTGAAACATTATTTCCAAGTGTTACAACATAATCTTCATAACTTACTTTTCCCATTAAACCAAGTTCTTGGGATCTCCAGTCATCATGGTTGGGTTACCACTATGATGGTTATATTACTTTGTGGACTTTAATCCCATTTCCTCTAGCAATTTACTCAATTGATCTCGATTCAGCGCTTTCGTCAAAGGATCTGTCAAATTATCTTTTGACTTTACGTAGTCAATTGACATCACACCGTTTGAGATCAACTGTCTAATGGTATTGTGTCTCTGACGAATATGTCGAGACTTACTGTTATACATATTGCTCTGTGCAATTCCTATAGCCGCTTGACTATCACAATGAATCATCACATAAGGCACAAGCTTTCTCCAACATGGAATATCTTCCAAAAAGTTTTGAAGCCACTCTGATTCTTCACCAGCTTTGTCCAAAGCTATAAACTCAGATTCCATGATGGACCGAGTTATACACGTTTGCTTCGTGGACTTCCACGATACTGCACCACCTCCAATGATGAATATGTATCCACTAGTTGAATAAGAATCTTTCGAATCCGAAATCCAACTAGTATCACTATACTCTTCATGTACAATTGGATATCTCGAGTATTATAGCCCATAATCCAGGGTATACTTCAAGTATTTTAACACCCTGGTTAACGATTTCCAATGTTCATGACTTGGATTGCTCGTGCCTATTCAACATATTTACAAGATAGGCTAAGTCTGGACATGTACAGTTTGTGATGTACATCAGACTGTCTATTATATGTGAGTATTCCATTTGAGCTACTGGTTCTGCTTTATTAGCAACCATATTTACACTTAAATCAATGGGCGTCTTTGACCGATCCATCAAAAGCATTGAATTTCTGAAGCACTTTCTCCACAGTGTGTGATTGTGACAAGATAATTTCATCAGGAGTCCTGCTGATTTTTATCCCTAGGATCACATCAGCAGTCCCCATATCCTCCATGTCAAAGTTCCTCTTTAACATTCTTTTAGTGTCCATGATAGTATCATGACTATTGCCCATGATTAACAAATCGTCTACATATAGACAAACTATGACAAATGTTTCTGATTTCCCTTTGACATATACGCATTTATCACACTCGTTGATTTTAAATCCATTTGACAACATTGTATTGTCAAATTTAAGATGCCATTATTTTGGAGCTTGTTTCAGTCCGTACAAGGATCTTATTAACTTGAACACCTTCTTTTCTTGACCAAGTGAAACAAACCCTTCAGGTTGTTCCATGTATATTTGCATCTATTTCTCCATTCAGAAATATTGTCTTGATATCCATCTGATGAATCTGAAGATTGTGCGAAGTAGTAATCGCGAGAAGCACTAAAATAGATGCAATCATCTTTACTGGAGAATAGGTGTCAAAGAAATTATACCCTTCTTTTTTAAAGCCTTTGGCCACAAGACGAACATTATAATTATCAATAGTTTCATCTGCTTTATACTTCTTCTTTAGGATCCATTTACTTCTTAAAGGTTTATGACCAACAGGGAGATCAACCAATACCCACGTATGATTTTGCAGAATGGACACAATTTTACTATTAATAGCATCTTGCCATAACGGAGCATCTGGACTACTTAGAGCCTCTTTAATCGAGTTTGGCTCACCATCTAACATAAATGTTATGAAGTTAGGTCCAAAGTATTTATCCATCACAGGCCTCTTACTTCATCTTAGTTCTTCACCATTTGGTGTTGAACTAAGTGTTCTGTCAAGTGTGACAACATGTGTCGTATTTTGTTCCAGATGTTATAACACCCAAAGCAACACCTCCAGTAACATCTGCAGTAACACCTGCAGCTGTTCCAGATGTTATAACACCCAAAGTAATACGTTTAGCAACATCTGAATACATCCACGTGAAACTTACATCTGTCTTATCTTTACAAGGATACACTATTCTCAAAGAATGTAGCAATTCTTGACATCAATTATGGTACCAATTGTCATTTCCGGATTTTCTGACTTATATACCATAAAACGATATGCACTACTGCTAAGTGCATAACGTATAAACATGCAATCGACCGTTTTAAGACCGATTTTAACGTGCTTTGGTTTGGGTATTGCAACCTTAGCCAATCATCCACACTTTAAGGTATGTATAAGAAGGCTTACGATTTTTCCACAATTCATAAGGAGTTTTATCTTTCCCTTTAAGTGGTATTTTATTCAATATGTGGTTGGCTATTAAAATAACTTCCCCCAACATATTATTTGGTAATCTAGAACTAATCAACATGACATTCATCATCTCTTTAAGAGTCCGATTTTTGCGTTCAGTAACACCGTTAGACTGTGGTGAATATGGAGTCGTTGTTTGATGAATTATTCCCGACTGGGTACATAATTCTTCAATTGGTGCAACATATTCGCCACCCCTATCACTCAAAATTATATTAATCCGACTGTCAAGTTGATTTTCAACTTTATTTTTATAATTTTTAAAAGCCTCCAAAGCTTCATCTTTGTTTCTTAACAAATATAAGTATCAAAATCTTGTGCAATCATCAGTGAACGTGATTGAAATACTTTTTACCACCTATAGTTTACACAAACTTCAGATCACACACATCCGTGTATATCTATACTTATTATAGGTTTTTACTTTTTTTAAGGGTTGGTATATTTCTATTGTAAAACTAAATAAAAAAATGAAGAAAAATAATTTACAGCAAAAATTACAATAACAATACAAAACAAATAATACTAATAGTTTTGAGGCTAAATTGAAAAATTGGTTCCACGAAGAAACAATGTAAGACAACTAATTTTTCTTTAACATTTATTTATACACTTTTTTTTACAGATGCACAATTTGACCGTTCAAATCCTATAATTTAGATTCATCATGTTGGTAGAGGTTTTGCTTTTGAATCAGAATTAATTGTAGCGATGACGGCAATCGAGAGGGAGTTTAAGCAAGGATGGATCAAGTTGTGGTTAAAATCGGACTCAACATACGTATGCGGGTTGCTGGAAGCAAGATCTCTTCAAGTACCATGGAAGCTCTTAGCTAGATGGAGGATGACACTTCACTATATCTCTCACATGGAGTTCAGGGTCTCACATATATACAGAGAGGGCAACAAAGTAGCGGATACACTTTCTAAGATGGACTTCCCCTTGGAGTGGTCACACACGATTCCTGAGTCGATCGTCACAGAGTTGCATGAAGACAGTCGCAGACAGATTTCATTTCGGTTTGCATAGTTTTGGGGTACTCTTTTTCCTATCAAAGGTTTTTCCCTCTGGGTTTTACTTTGATAGGTTTTAACGAGGCCCCAATTTTGGCTATCTGCTTGGCTTGTAAGCAGCTTCATTGAGTTTCTTGTGATTTTATGATTCTTCGAACATTGAGACGTTTTGCTTTTGGTTTATGCTAGCTGCTTGGCTTGTAAGCAGCACCATCTTTTCTTTTTTATATATTTGATCACTTTATCAAAAAAAAAATCATCAAGAAGTCATTATTCATAAACTCGACATAATTTAATACTCTTTCGGGTACTTGACATCGGAACTCACAAGTAAATAGTGTATCACTCTACTCTCAAATGTGTATGGTAAGTTTTTGAATGAATGCGAAATATAATAAAAATGAAAATAGAGTTGTCCTAATCACAGGCTGATCAGGTAACCAAATATAAGCCTGGAAATAATGTGAAAAACGAAAAGGTTCCAGGAAATACTGTCAAGGACAAAATGGTCACAAGCCGACCATATGGCTGAATGGTTGGGGCCTCGTTGAAACCTTGATCGCGAAAATCTACCCGCAAGCGTACGGTGTCAAGTTTTAGTATAGGTTTTGAAAGTAGGGTTATCGTCTCCACAGGGATTGTTATCGAATTTTATACTAACTACTATAATTAAAATAGCTTAATTCTATCTAGAAATCGAAAAGAGGTGGATGTTTATTAAAGTAAAAAGAAATCTAAAAATAAGCAAATAAATGGTTCAGACAATTAATCAAACACGTAGAAGATGAATTCTAGAGGGTTGATTTCACCTAGTTATCCCCTATGTTTTCAATCCAGTTTATTACTCACACGTTATTAATCTATAAGCCAATATTCCTACCGTTTATCACTTCCTCTCTCGAGTGCCAAGTGATTCTAGGTTCCAATTTCTGATTTCGATATCTCTATAAAAATCATAAATTAAACCCTAATGCGCTCAATGAATATTCTATCACAGGCTTCAAAAGATTCATAAACCTCTCGATTCTATGAAACCCTAGGTTGTGCTATTCTATGGCCAGACATTCAATTACCTCTCTCGAGCGTCAAATCAAACACGCCAAACAATCTAAATTATTGATCAGATAATCCAGATGCAATCAAATCAAATAGCACAAATATATTAAATAACATGCGAATTTCATAAACTGGAAATCAAAACATAGGTTCAAACGTAAGTTACATCAATCCCCTAGAAAGATGGGTTTAACTCATTTTGGATGTACAAAAATTCATGGAGAAATAATTATACATCTCAAGAAATCGACAAAGAAAAACAAAGAAAGAATTGAGAAGAAAAGAGAAGGAATTCTCTCTGTGTCCAGACGAGAAGTGCCTCCAATTGCCGTCCCAAACCCTAGCTCCGAGTCTCTTACCGTGCGTTGTGCTCAAAATAATGTCTGACCCCTGTCCTATACGCCTCCATGGTGTATTTATAAGTCGAGCCCTCGAAAACGTGTCAAAAGCCCAAGAAATAAAGTCAGCGTCCGTTCAGGCCTTTATCGCGCGCTATGGCCCCATCTCGCGCGCTGCGTCGTCCCTGTCTTTGGTTTGTCGCGCTGCAACGCAGTTTGGCGTGCCTATAGCTGCTTTGTTCTCTTCTTTGCTGCATATTTGAGTTGGCGCTGTTGCAAAGACTACCATCCACCATCCATGCGACTGCACGCCTTCTTTGTTGTTGCCTTGCGTCCTCTTCTTTCTTTGTTCTTTGGCCGCCACCGTCCCCGGCTGTCTCATTCCCTGCTGCCATATTTGGGGCGTTGCAGCCCTTGTGTATTGGCTGCTGCGCCCCATTCTCCCTCGCTCCGCATTTGTCTAATTTTGACCCCCAGCGTGGCTGCGCTTACGGTTTTTAACGCTGCGACGCTCGAGCTTGCTCAATATTTTTCCGTTTTTCAACTTCTAAAATGCGATTTTAATCGTCCAAACACGTTTTTCACCATTTTTGCTCAATTTCGGCTATCAAGATCAGTCCCGAACCTCGAACGACACCAAATGACACAAAATCGGCTCAAACGACACTGAAATACCCAAAAACAACGCAAAATCCTAGTCTAGAGCACTCAATACATTGGTATAAAACCAACTTAACAAATACCCCCAAACTTAGATGTTTGATTGTCCTCAAGCAATTACAGACTCTAAAAATCGACAAACATGAATGAAACAAAAATAAAGACAACAGACTCAAACAGACTAACTGCAAAACTTCACAACCAAACTCATTCGTCAAATTTCGTTTCACTATCAATCAAACACGTATTTTCACAATGTGATCGTGAATGTGGAATGTTCATGCCAACCCCGTTTTCATTATCCATATAGATTCACGCAATCAAGTGTTTTCAAAATAATCCACTTTTTGAATATAGAGATGAGATGTTTACCGGACTCCATAGGCTTGTCTTTCACACTAATCTCCACTAATGTAGGCTAATGTAACATAAGGATCAATAGGACTTTTAAAGCTTGTAATGTGGGCTTAGGGTAAGGTAGGAAAATATGGATTAAGTGGCTCAAATCACCCAAACACACAATTATCACTTTTAATCAACAATCAACACTACCCTTCACTTTTTTGACATCCCCAATGTTTAAGAACCATCAATCCTGCTGATTTTTTTTCATTTTTTTCATATATTTTTTTTTTCTTTTTCGGAACCCCCAAACTTATTCTTTTGCATACATGGGGTTTCATATCTTCTTTTCTCGGGCAACTTCATTCAATTAAATACATACCCTTCTCATCATATCCTCCTCAACCTTCAATATTTTTCTATACTTTGAGTGTATGAGTGATGGGTAATTAAGATTTTCACATTTAGGCTTTGGGTATTAGATTGGTTGCCAAAGAAACGGGTTTATACGGCTCAAAGGGGGACACTAGGGAAAATACAATACAAAGGTAGGCATTTTAGGCTCTGGCTTGTTCAAAGATGGCCTAAATCACTTCCTTAATGTTACTTCACCTAGGATTTCGCCTCGAATAGTGATCAGACAAGTTCTAGAATCCGGTGGGATTATAAAGGAAACACACAATCGCAGAATTCATCCCCAAATAAATCAACAGAGTTAAGCACATATATGGAATTAATGGAAAGAAGAATAAATCACAGTTTAAATACATGCTCTCTTGACCGTTCAACTCATATTCAACAAATTCACTTAGTCATGTAGTTTCACAGTTTTACCGACGACCCGACTCGACTCTAGACTCTTTTTTTCGTTTTTCATTTTTTTTTGACTCAAGACTCGACTCGATGAATAAAAATAGACTGCCCCCCCCAAACTTAAAACGACATTGTCCCCAATGGAGAGGTGAAAAAAAGGACTTTCCTGGTAGCCGAGGAGTGAAGGCTCCTTAAGTCATGTGGTACCACTACGTGTAGAAGGTGTCTCATATAAGCTCACAATGCGTCCTAGCGCACAAGTCCGTGGGTGTTGTATGCCTCCGAGGTGTGGTCTTGTTCTTCCCATTCGCCTTGGCCCGGGTCTTATTTGGTTTTGCATTTTTGCAACGTAGCAAGGTAGACAAGAAAACAAAACTCGTGGAACCAAGGAATTCGGATATGGGTGAGAAATCGAAAATCAAAGCCCATACATAATGCACCCAAGTAGAAAATATAATGCCATGTCAAAAAGATAAGCATAGAAATGCAAGATAGCACTAAACAATTTGAAACTATCATTGGGGCATTTTATCAAACACCTCATATGCATGAATTTGGGCAAAGATAGTGAATGCAATGGATAACTCAAATCAATCCCAAAAATAAGCACCAAGCCTAAGTCTAGCATGAACAACCAATCCACAATCCACAAATCAACAACAATTATCCTAACACTACTACAATCCAACCACACAACAATCACAAGATGGGGAAAATGTGGTGGGGTTTGGAAAGTTGCAAACTTACCAAATAATGAGTGAATGAGATGAAGATGGCGTGTGTGGTGTCATAATGCTCCTTTGTAAGGATGGAGCGGGATATATGGGATTTGCACAAATAAGAGGGGTGGGGTATGATACAACTTACTACTCCTAAAAATGCAAGAAATTCAGAAAAACAAAAACAACTACTAAACTAAATTAAAACTTAGAAAGCAATAAAAGGGGCTTGGGTTGCCTCCCAAGAAGCGCTAAGTTCTGATCTTGACCAGGACTATGTCGATTATCCTCAAGTTGGGGCTCCAATAGGCATGTTATCCACATTGCCCTTAGAAACTTCCCAACCTCCAATGTCTTCAGTTATATTCCCAACCATCTGCTTACCATTATTTATGTCAGATTTTAGCTTGTTGGTTGGATGGATGGTGAATACAACTTTCTCCTGATTTTCCCGCAATGTTAGCTCCCCCATTTCTACATCGATCAAAGCCCGTGCTGTAGCTAAAAATGGTCGCCCAAAGATGATAGGTATTTTCTTCTCCTCGTCCGCGTCCAACACTACAAAATCCACAGGAAAAACAAATTTATTAATTCTTACAAATACGTCTTCAATGATTTCCCATGGATAGGCAATGGATCGATCAACGAACTGCAAAGTGATATTGGACGGCTTCACCTCCCCGAGCCCAAACTTCGTCACATCAGAGAGAGATATTAGATTCACACTGGACCCAAGATCACAAAGTGGTTTCTCAAAGAAAACTCCTCCATTAGTACAAGGAATAGTAAAACTCCCTGGATCCTTCATTTTCTAAGGTAGTTTACTCTGGACTATTGCACTACATTCCTCTGTCAAGTAGACAGTCTCAAACTCTCCCAACTTAATTTTCTTAGATTCCACTGGTTCCGCATAAATATGTGATTCTTCGGGGCCATGCTGAATTTTTGCTTCGTTTTCCACGTAAACTGCATTACAGTGCTCTTTCGGATTAACTTCTGTATCACTTGGGAATTTCCCTTCTGCTTCAATGAATTTACGACTGTAGCCAACTGACCCATTTGTGTCTCGATCGACCTAATATGCGTCTCCATTGTGCTCATCTTAGTATTCAGGCCATCAATCTGCGCCTCACTCCTATTCATTCGATTCCTGGTCTCTCCGATGAATGAGCCGAGCATCTCCTCAAGTGACTGCTTCTTTTCACCTCCGAGTGCATTGGAACTGGATGGGTTTGGATAACCCGGAGGTGGATTCAATACGTTCTGTTGTTGCTATAAGAGAGATTCTCATGATTGCGAAGTCTCGGGTGGTAGTGAGTTGGTAATGAATTACCTCTATTATTAAAATCCCGGTTATTCACATAATTGACTTGATCGGCCTCGTGAGTGGCGGCTGCGTGAACGACGGGGGGGGGAGTACGGCTTCTTTGGTGTGTTGCCGTATTCATGATTGCCAATTGCTTTGTCGACTCGAGATTTGGTAGCCGCCAAAGTCGACATTGTATCCGGCTCAAGAACACCGCAAGAATCGCTCCGGTCTTGATCTCTCGGAGGGCCATTGATAGTTGTTTGTGGCCATTTCTTCAAGTAGAAGTAAGGCCTCAATCGGTGTTTTAGCCATCAATGTACCTCCTGATGCCGCATCTAGTATCGTCCTCGTATGCCCATTCGACCCATTGTAGAAATATCAACCTGCTCGCCATCGCATAACCATCTTTGTGGGCATCTCCGAAACAGATCTTTAAATCGCTCCCAAGCTTTGTATAACGGCTCAAAATCAATCTTTGAACCCCGGGCTATCTCGGTCTTTAGTTGGAATGTCTTCTTTGGGAGGGAAAAATTTTGCTAAGAAATTTTGAGTCGGATCATCCTGCTCGTAATACTCCCAGGGCGAACGCCTCGTAACCACCTGGCCTTATCCCGAAGTGAAAAACGGGAAAAGCCTCAATCGAATAGCCTCATCGCTTACACCATTCATCTTGATGGTGTCGCAAATTTCCAAGAATGTGGCGGATGTGTATTCGGATCATCCACTGGACTCCCCAAATCGATTCTCTTGAACCATGCTTATGAGGCCCGGTTTCAATTCAAATTATTTGCATTTACGGGCTGGCGCACAATTCCCGAGTAATTCTAGTTTACGATCGACGTAAAGTAATCCGGATTGCCGCTTTTTGCCTCGGTACAGTGGTGCACGTTTCGACCCCAATTTCATTATTCTCATCGTCCCCCGCCTTCATTGCTCGATTTTACGCCGCTTTGCTGCTCGGATTGCTTGAAGTGTCCTTTCAATCTCGGATCAAAAGGAAGCAAATTAATATATTTGGAATCTCACATAAACAGAGACAAGTCAAATGAGAAAAACGAAATTATAAATCCTATACTAGTCTAGATTAGTATTAAGACTACTTGGTAATAGTATTAGTTTAAAATAGGATGAAACAGTCCCGAAGATCAACGGCGCCAAAAACTTGATCGCGAAAATCTACCCGCAAGCGTACGGTGTCAAGTTTTAGTATAGGTTTTGAAAGTAGGGTTATCGTCTCCACAGGGATTGTTATCGAATTTTATACTAAGTACTATAATTAAAATAGCTTAATTCTATCTAGAAATCGAAAAGAGATGGATGTTTATTAAACTAAAAAGAAATCTAAAAATAAGCAAATAAATGGTTCGGACAATTAATCAAACACGTAGAAGATGAATTCTAGAGGTTGATTTCACCTGAGTTATCCCCTATATTTTCAATCCAGTTTATTACTCACACGTTATTAATATATAAGCCAATATTCCTACCGTTTATCACTTCCTCTCTCGAGTGCCAAGTGATTCAAGGTTCCAATTTCTGATTTCGATACCTCTATAAAAATCATAAATTAAACCCTAATGCGCTCAATGAATATTCTATCACAGGGTTCAAAAGATTCATAAACCTCTTGATTCTATGAAACCCTAGGTTGTGCTATTCTATGGCCAGGCATTCAATTACCTCTCTCGAGCGTCAAATCAAACACGCCAAACAATCTAAATTATTGATCAGATAATCCAGATGCAATCAAATAAAATAGCACAAATAGATTAAATAACATGCAAATTACATCAATCCCCTAGAAAGATGGGTTTAGCTCATTTTGGATGTACAAAAATTCATGGAGAAATAATTATACATCTCAAGAAATCAACAAATAAAAACAAAGAAAGAATTGAGAAGAAAAGAGAAGGAATTCTCTCTGTGTCCAGACGAGAAGTGCCTCCAATTGCCGTCCCAAACCCTAGCTCCGAGTCTCTTGCCGTGCGTTGTGCTCAAAATAATGTTCGACCCCTGTCCCGTACGCCTCCATAGTGTATTTATAAGTCGAGCCCTCGAAAACGCATCAAAAGCCCAAGAAATAAAGTCATCGTACGTTTAGGCCTTTATCGCGCTGCGGCCCATCTCGCCTGTTTTTAAGGCTACGTAAATCCCCAGTGCTAGTTTGTCGCGCGCTACAGCGCATGTTTGGCGTGCTGTAGCGCTGCCTTGTTCCTGTTGCTGCTGCATATTTGAGTTGGCGCGCTGACTGCAAAGACCCCATCCATCCATGTGCCCACTTACGTTGTTGCCTTTGCGTCCTGCTGCTGCTGCTTTGCTGCGCCGCGCTTCTTTGGCCGCCACCGTCCCCTGGCCTGTCTCATTCCCTGCTGCCATATTTGGGGCGATGCAGCCCTTGTGTATTGGCATTGCAGCGCCCATTCTCCCTTGCGCCGCTATACTAATTTTGACCCCCGCGCTGCAGCGCGGGGGTTTTGGCGCTGCGGCGCTCGATCTTGCTCAATATTTTTCCATTTTTCAACTTCTAAAATGCGATTTTAATCATTCAAACACGTTTTTCACCGTTTTTGCTCAATTTCGGCTATCAAGATCAGTCCCGAACCTTGAACGACACCAAATGACACAAAATCGACTCAAACGACACTAAAATACCCAAAAACAACGCAAAATCCTAGTCTAGAGCACTCAATACATTGGTATAAAACCAACTTAACAAACCTCCCAAGGTAAGAGCCATCCTTGTGGAAAAAACCCTTGAAAGGAAAAAGTGTACCCCCCAGGAAAGAGAAAGGCGTCCGAAAAATAGGAAAAGAAACCTGAAGCGGTGACGCACTAAGTAATAAACCTATAGTTGGATTGGCCAACATAATCATCAGTAAGATAGTGCATAAGCTCTGTGGGCGGGATGCCTCACCATGTGCCGTACTCCGTCTTCTTGCTCAGCATGTCTGCAACCCGATTGCCTTCCCGAAAAATATGTGAAACAACAAAATCCATGTGCGCCAGAAGATGAAGTGTGTGACGCCACTTGCTTAAGTGATGCCAGGAACCCCTGTGGATCTCTTCCGCAGAACTCCACCACATAAACCGAATCGGACTCCACCACAATTGAGTCGGCCCTTCGAAAGCGTAATGAATCGCCCGCATGGCCGCCATCGCTCGCCTCAAAAGCAAAACCCAAACCACAACTTTCCACAAAGCGACCACGAAAGAAGCCTCTGCTTTCTAAACACCCGGATCTTTGTGAGACGTCCGGCGCTCCCACGTTGTCGTCCGTCCGTGTTGACTTTGATCCCGGCCCGTGAGGGTTTTGCCAAGTGACCTACACAACCTTCGGGGCCTATCTTGGGCACCCCGGAACATGAAGTCTGTGGAGAATGAAAAGGTCCCATTGACATTATGCATGCAACCTTGGTCTAAGGAGGAAGACTCCCGAATCACACGAAGGCGTAGGATGGCCACCTCTCTGTCCCAGTGTTTGTCATTGAAGGTCAAGTAATTTTACGATTTGACATATGAGCCAAATAACGGATAACACTTGCTACCTTCCATAAAAGGCCTCCCCGCTCACTGAAATGAAAACTCATTAAACGCACCTGGAATTCATTGAAGTTATAAGCCCTAAAATAATGGATATCAAAAGATTTAAAAATCCACTGCCAGAGGGCCCCTGCAAAAACACATGAGACAAACAAATGGTCAACGGATTCCGAGTCAGCACCACAAAGACCGCAAACCGAGGGGCCTATGAAGGAACCCTGCGATCGCAGAACATCCAATACCGCAAGTTGATTATGGATGACGCGCCACGCCGCAATCGAAGGTCTTTCCGGAATGTGAGGTGACCAAATCCAGGAACCCCATTAAACCACGGGGGAGTGAGGCCGCATATAGGTGTAAGCCGACTTCAAAGTGATACTCCCATCATCAAAATGTAGCCATGCCCATGTATCCGATGATGCCGGAGTGATGGGGACTCTAACAATATCCCAGACCATATCCAAATATGCCTCTATGAACGAGAAAGTGAAGTGCCAAGTCCCGTCATAAAAGTAATCCGAAATGCGATGCGAAATAAATGCCCACTCTGCGAATTCCAATCCTATCGGCAATGGTGTAACCCATCTAATTGTCTAGCCAGAATAAAATGCCTGAATTGCATCCGGGGATACAACAGCAGTCCTCCAAGAATCCCGAGATCCCAGACCGAATCCCTCCCCAGATGGAAGAGGTGATGAACGAATGGCGTGGAGATCTATCTGAAGTCAAAAAATGCTTTCTGAGGGTGTCGTAAACCAAAGAGTTTGAAGTTATAATCTTCCAATCCATTTTCATAAGGAAAGCATTGTTGGCAACAACGATGGAGCAGACGCCCAAGCCTCCTTCCGCCCGGGGCATACAGCAATGACTCTAGTTAACCACCACTGACCCTTTAGAGTTCACATTTCTAGTCGAGATGAAATTACGCATGGCCTTATCCATTTGCCGTAACAATGTTCTAGGCCACTTGTAAACCATCATCGTATGCACAAAGGAACTGGTAATCACCGAATTCACCAAACAAACGCGGCCAACAATAGACAGAGAAGTCCCTTTCCACCTTCTGAACTTGAAGATAATCTTATCGAAAACTTGTTGTAAATCAGCCACTTTAGGCGCACCATTGAAGATGGGGGCGCCTAGATAGACTGTAGGGAAAACGCCCCTATGCATTCCTGTAGTTGTCTGAATACGTCCTCGCACATGATTAGAAACCCGGCTGCCAAAATAAGCTTTAGATTTGTTAGGATTGAAAATCTGACCCGAGATGTCCGCGTAAAGATTGAGCATCTGAATAATGATACATGCATTGCTCCACATAATCACAATATCATCCGCATACATAATAGACGAGGGGAAAACCACCTGCTTAGGCGCCCGGAAAGGCTAAAGCTGATTTCTGTGAACCACCTCCTCAACCAATCTACTCAGAACGTCTTCCACGATGCAAAAGAGTAGAGGTGATAACGGATCCCCCTGTCTAACCCCTCGAAAGCAAGAGAAGTAACCCACAGGAGACCCATTCAGAAGGACTGGAATTCTGGAAGATTGAAGAATAATCTCAATCCGGTGAGCGAACACCTCGAGAAAACCAAAGGCGTAAAACATGTATCGAAAAAACCCCAAAGACTAACCATATCAAATGCCTTGTGGATATCAATCTTTAAAATCATATTGGCATCATTTTGACCCTGCAAAATATTGTACCCTTCCGAAACCAAAGCAATACAGTCGTGAATCTGCCTGCCCGGGATAAATCCAAAATGAGTAGGAGACAAGTAAGAAGAAATGATAGAGCCCAGAAGGATCGTCAAAACCTTGGTGATAATCTTAAAAAAAAAATTGCTCATCACGATCGACCTAAAGTCCTCCACCGTATTTGCCTCCTTAGTCTTTGGGATGAGTGCCATAAAACTGGCATTCAATCCCGCCGGAAAGGACGCCGTGATGAAAAAGTAACGGACTATTGCCACCACCTCATCTGAAACAACGTCCCAAAAGTGTTGATAGAATCTCCCACTGAAACCGTCCAGTCCCGGAGCACTATCCAAACCCATATCAAACGCTGCCTCTTTAACCTCGGACTCCGAAGGAATAGCCGTCAAAAGCGCATTATCAACCATGCTTACTGTAGGGGAGATAAGCTGGTCGACCAAAGTGTAATCCTAACTGGTTTGTCCCGTGTCTGTGAAAAGGTCCGTATATAATGAAATAATATGATTCCCAAGAACCACCGGATCATCTGTGTAACTACCATCAACCATCAAACCCTGTATCCCTTAGCGTCCATTTCGAATCTGGCAACGGCGATGGAAGAATGCCGTGTTGCGGTCCTATCCTTTAACCAAGCTGAGCTGGCTTTCTGCCGAAGAAAATTGGACAACATAAGCAACGTGCGAGACAACACGCTCTGCATCTCAAACTCCATATCCCTGCGTGCCTCAGTGAAACCCTCGGATTCAATATCCACTTGAATCGGACCACTTTCCATCGATAATCCACCTGCTGATTAACATCCCCAAATACTTCCTTATTCCAAACCTTAATCGTCTGATGCAACCTCTTGAGTTTCCACATGACGCATTGCAATGGATTGGGCGACGCACACGGGAGCGCCCACGAGGCAGTCACAATATTGCGGAAAGAATCGTGATGAATTCACATGCACCGAAAAAAAGGAGACGGACCCTGCTAGTGGAAGAAGAATAAGAAACCAAAATAGGATGGTGATCGGATCCAATGCGCGGAAGAACTAAGCCCTTAACAACTTGCCAAAAAGAGAAAAATTGACTAGTTGCAAGGGCTCGATCCAACTTAGCCTGAAGGAGAGATAGAGGCCTTCGGGGGGAGCACTAAGTAAATGAATTCTCCGTAATCGGCACCATAAATAATCCCGCATCCTCCAAGAAGTCCCTAAGTCCTGACAAGAAGCCTGGGATAAAGTACCACTGCCAGAGCGCTCATGATGTCCCAACACAGCATTGAAATCCCCAATGAGCAGCAGACCAGTAAGACCCAAATTCCTTAGATCCAACCAAAGGGCACGACGAGCAACGTGATCACAGAAACCATGAGCAAAGCCAACATGGAAAACCATAGGACCAAATTGTACTTGCAAAATAAGACATTGAGAAGAAGACCAAACCTGGTTTTGGACTGAAATACTCGTATCGCAAAGGACCCAAATATCCGGGCGCCCGTTCGCTTGGACACTCTGAGCAACGAACCTGAGACCCAAGCTACTCCAGTAAAAATCCAAAATGGATGAGATGTCCACCTTAGGTTCGCAAATGGCTAAAAAAGAAGGTTTATGTTTTTGACATAAAGCCTTAAGAACATTACGAGATGCAATGTTCCCAATCCCCCGGATATTCCAAAAGATGCAATTCATTGAGACGACGGGGGAGGTGGTGCCCGTGCCGATCGCACGGTAAAAACAGGCGTGTCGTGCGTTGCAGAGTCTGACTATTGAGAGTTACCCACTTCATCTGCATAATCTGCCCATTTCTTGGAGGCTGCAAAGTCCATTTCATGTGGCTCTGGGCGCTCCGGTTCGATAGTAATGTCAGGGGGCGATGGACCCAACGTAACACTCCAGAGAATTCTAGATTTAACCGAGTCAAAGGAGTTGTCCCGAAAAGCACGGATAAGAGCTCGAATAGGCTTCCCCAAAGGATACTGAACCGTAATAGGCGTAATGGCGGAGACCGTGCCGGTGTTGGAAGTAGTAGCCTTGGGAGATGACTCCCTAGCTGGATAATCGGCCTGAAAATCTGTGGATTGCTGATCCTGGGGGTCGAATGAACTTAGAGCCGCAAAGGTGCTACCAAGGTGGATATCCGAAGAGCAAGTGACTATTGCGCGGGTAGGAGATCCTGCACGCATAGCCCGACCCGTATTTCCCAATGAGTCATCAACAACCTTGCCCTTGTCCTACTGCACAGGATGATAAACTTTACGTACCCTGGAGCGGTCTCACTGCACTGAATTAGTATGAGAAATTGGCGCCTGGGAACGCCCCTGATCAGGAGATGGACGTCGTTCCGGAGCCGAATTACCCACGTTATTAAGACGACAAGAAGCTGTTGAATGTCCCATAATGCCACACATTGAACAAAACTCTGGTAGTTTCTCATAACTGACTGACACGAAGGAGCACTGACCAATGCGTTCCACCATGATGTGGTTCTCCAACAGCTTTGAGAGATCGATATCCACCAGAACCCGAACGAAATGACCCAGAGAACCATCCAGCGAACGCTGATCAATTTGTAGGGGGTTTCCAAGAGCACTGGCAATCCCCATAATGGTATTGGGATCCCAGTATTCCAAACTAAGCTAAAAAATGTGAACTCAAATGCTGGCCATTGAAGTTTGCACCTTGTAAGGGTTAAAATCCGGCACCCATGGAGATAGACGAATAGTCTCCGGGTTAAGCAACCAGTTGGTGCGCTGTAGAGCTCGTGATCGATCCTGCGCATTAAATAACTTGACACAAAAAAATCCCTTGCCCAAGGGAATTAATTTCCAATAGTTTTTAATACCCCATAAATCAGATAGGCATTTATGCAAGAGCATTGTCGCCCATGGCTTGTTACCTTTTCCCAAAATAACCCTTCCAATTAAAGAATAAGAAAATTATGCGAGGCGTTGTTGATAAACGTTTTCATCAATAGTAATGGAATAATAATCTCCCTTTCTAACCGGTTTAGGGATAGAATGGGATTTACTAGAAACCATTTGGGAATGTGGGGTAAAATTACCTGGGGCCTGCGTAGTTGAAACCGTACGATGGGTAACTGTAACGATGTTAGCAAAAGTGTTTCCAAAATTGGATTGAGCATTGGGAATATGAGTCGAATGTCGTGGGTTTGTATCGTAGTCGGATGTCGTTGATGGAGATATTCCAGCAATCTGAGGCGCATACCTGGGATCAGAAACATGATGTGAGCCCGTGGATGGGGTTCCATGCGGATCGTGAAGCGGTGGCCCGGGGTCATCACCCCCCCAGGGAGTGGCATCCCTAAAAGCGCAGATAGTCACCGCCCCCCTCATAAGAGCACATGGAGGGGCGGCACCCCCATGGAAGGTGGCAGCCATGGGGGCATAGGAACGTCCTGCAGACAGATGTGGAGGGGGCGAGGCCCCCTTAGTCCCTTTTCCAATAGCAGCGGACGGAGGGATGACATGCATGGGCTGTATGTAAACTTCTTGTGGGACAAGGCCTGCTGTTGGAAAGGTCGAAGAAGATGAACCAGAGTGGTGCTTGGAGGAACAAAATTCGTCGGAATCCTAAAACATGAAAAAGATGAAGATCTCCCCGTTCTGCGTCTTTGAGGCTTTGTGCGTGGGCGACGTGGGGTGGGTAAGGGTTTTAGTATCAGAAACCCTAGAAACGTGAACATTCAATATTAGAGCAACCAGAGATTCGAGGAGGAACTCATCATCACCTTCGAGCGAGATTGCAGCGCTTCACCTTCCACCGGAGAAGACGACGTGATTTGCAGCCGCTCCGACATGGGCAATCGGTTATGATATCTAGGTCGTGGGGGTGGTGCAAAGGAGACAAAGGGTATGTCAGTATGTGCTTGTGGGGCTCCCGGCCATTTTTGGTATCAGAGCCAGGCTATGCTTGATTTTTCTTTTCCGGGGGAGTATGTTGATGAATGTTTCTGCTAATCTAGACGACGAGTATAGGAAAAACTTCTTAATCATGGATTTTCCTAATTCAGGTTCTCAAATTTCCAGTCAAATTCTAAGGCAGTCTTCATCTTTAGCACTTCCTAGACTATCTACTAGTAAAATAGATAATCTTATTGAGTATTCTACTATTCCAAAAGATGCTATTGTTGAAAATACAGTCCCTCCATTAATTAGTCCTTATAATATATATCGTAAACATGGCAGTCTTACTAAGGGAATTAGATCTCTTATTTATGGTAAAAATCCTCCAATGAAAGAGTTTGTTCGATCTTCAAAAATGGATCATTGTGGTCTTCCGTCTACTACACAGAGCAAAGATATTACTCTTACTATACCTCCCGAATACATCCGTACATGGCAATCGGAGGGTACTCACACCTTTATCTTGGAGCGATCGGACTTGTCCTATCATATCATGGTAGGAAAGGATTACCAGTTTCTGCTAGAATTGCCCTTCTGGATACAAGGTATTTGAAGTATGAGCATTCAGTAATCGGAATAGTTCTTACTACACTAAATGCTGGAAGTGTAGTGATTACTTTCTTCCCAAACTTTGCCTTATCCTTGCAAGACGCCTCTCTTGCCACTGCTATTAAAGTACAAATCCAAATCTCTGGAGCAAAACAAATACAAGATGCGGTTATGGCGACTCTTCATCACCAAATCGTTTACAGGCTCCAAAATCATGGACTAGATCTGAAAAATCAAGGCATAAAGGATGCACTAATGGTTCTTGCTGAAATAGGGTCTGATGTCCCTACCATTGTGCAAATTCCAAGACAAATTGGAAGGAAACAACTGGAGCAACTTGTTCCCATAGAATGGATCACAAATTATGAGTAATTGCATCAACCATCAGAACCAATAAAGTCAACTGATTTTGAGTTCCAGAGGTTATCTGATGGACGGACAAAAACAATTTTCAAAACTGATGGTTCATCTGGGTCTTCTTCTGTTCCTGAATTCCAACTCATGATCACTCCTACCATATCGCCAATTGAAAAAAATATTCCTATTTCATCATTTGAACCAGATGGAAAACATGTCTATACTGATAAAGTCAATGGACATTTTGTTTGGGATGTTGATCCTATGATGTGCGATCCAGAATGTTCCTGTAGAACAGGAATAGATTCTGATGATGAGGAAGAAGAAGAACCTCCGACAAAATGCAAACAAAAGAAGGTCTATTATCAGAGACCTCCAAAGCCACCTCCAAGTGCTCCACTCACTTGCTACAACAAAGAATTGAAGATCCTTCGAAAGGAAGGATATTTGTGCAAAATAGAAGCTTTTTCACCATTACCAACTCCACCTGCTTTTCAACAAATTTTTATGTTTGAAAACTACGATACTGATTTCCCACCTCTTGAAAGACAAGAACAACCAAGTTCGAAGATGTCTTCAAGGCCCTATGTCCAGCAAACTGTTATTGAACCTTCTGGACAACTTAAGCCACTCTCTCAAGGCGAATAAGTTCTTAACTGGCAAACGACTAATGCCAGGGCACAGAACAAATCTTTGCAAAGCATTGATTCCAAAGTGTCCCAAATTCTTGATGGAATTAAGGAGACACGAAGCAGAGTAAATGCTGTAGAATATCAACTACAGCAGATTGAAGATTCCAGAAGAATTTCTCAACTGGACAAAGAACTCAGACAACTTATCTTCCAAGGTAGTTTTGGATCTGAGTTTGACAAAAAAGAAAGTGAAATCAGAAACCTGAAAAAGGAGCTTGCTCGTATTGAACAAGATAAAAAGAAGTCCTTGTTTTCTAAACCAGATTCCTTGTTCCCAAATAAAGGTATATTTGACTCGCCTTCTGATTCTGATGAATATTCAAAAATGTTTGGAATGGCTTCAAGTGTTCCAGTGGATCCTCCACAGAGATCTAAAAATCCACAAAAATATCCAAAGCCGAAACAAAAATCCGAAGCTGAGGGAAAAAGACCAGTTGATACTCTCATGGTCTCTTCATCTGCCAGGAGAACAAGGTGGGCAAATACCAGAGGAAGATTAGTTCCTTCATTTCGTTCTCACTATAGGAATTTTGAGTCCTCTGATGATCTTTCAAGTCAAAAATCTTCTGATGCTATAACGGAAGAAGAATGCATTAATGGAGGGCGATATCTCGGCTATTTTTATGGCTGATGATCCACAGTCTAGTAACCCTCCTGATGATACCCAACCATTGGTTAGTGAAACTGATAATTCAGAAGAAGGTTTTACAACAAATTACAGGCCAATGGAAGAAAAGACAACCAAACCTACCAATGGTCCATGGTTCTCTTTTGATGATGTTCCTATTCATAAAAGGCGAGAAAGGATGTACCAGATGTCTGCCTGGTTAGATAACCAGCTCAATAAAGAAGATGCGCATCTCAGTGAAGTCCTAAAAGAATTTTCAACTAGATTTGTTGGAATTCTTAGGGATTGGTTTACCTCCTTGGGTGATTACAGAAAAATTCAGTTCTTTAATATGCCCATAGTTTCAGCTGCACTTGGAGAAATTCACAGAGAATTTATTGGTGATATCAATCTTTTCACCAAGCCTATGTCTGATGAGTATTTTGCCCGAAGATGTTGTTCCTTAAGCAAAAAGGATCTTGATAAGCATTTCAAAAAGATGTCTGAATTATTCTACCTTCTCAACGGGTATAATGATCCAAATCTGTAGAATGTCTATATCGCTTCAGTTCCTAAAGAGGTTCAACCAGAGATTAACATTGATTCAATCTTAAGGAGAAGTCTCAACAATCTAAGTCTTGGGCAAATTAATCAGATGTGCCATGTTGCAATTGATAAAATCTGTGAGACACAAAACATGTTGAAAGAAGTCATTGAAAGAAAGAAAATTTCCAAGTCCGTATGTAGCAAATCTCATTTACAAATCAAGTGTCAGGACAAAGCCTGCAAGTGTACAACTTCAAAGAAGGAGAAAAGAAAAACCAAAAAGAAATTACAGAGAAAGAGATATAGGTTTTTCAGAAGAAAGCCATTCAGGAAGAAGACTTCCAACAGGTGCTATCTATGTGGAAGAGAAGGACATTATGCAAAAAATTGTCCTAACAAAAAAGGAAAAGCTGCAAAACTTGCTGATAGTGTCTTCTTGCATGATGAAGTTGATACAAATGTTGCTGATGTTGAATCCCTCTTTTCTGAACAAGATGAACAAAATAAGGATATTGTCTTTGCTATTGAAGTATCTTCTGAAGACGAAGATGAAGAAAGTTCATCTGAAATGCCTGTCATCTTTATGATGAAACCTGTTCCCATCTTACGAACTGGTTTAACAATACAAGAAGGGATTCCATCGCCAAACATAGAAGTAAAGATTCTGCCATCAAAGTATGAAAATTCTATAAAAGCAATTGGGATTCTTGATACAGGTGCTCGAAGAACCATGTTGAATCCAAAAATCCTTCCTAAAGATGCATGGCAGACACATCATGAATATTTCTATGTTGCTGACGGACAGACATTTCATACTTCTTTGATCATGAAAAAACCAATTGGAATTCAAATTTTCCCAGATTGTGTTGTATGGATGAAGGTAATAGGGAGCAATCCTCATGGACATGATCTTTTGATGGGGTTTGATTTATTCTTCAAAAGCACAAAAACTTGAGATCCATCTAATGGAATGAAATTCAAAAGAAATTTTAAGTCTATTCCACGTTCTACAAATCTCGCTCGATGATGTCCCACAAGATTTTGAAGAAATTGCTCAAAGCTTAAAAAGAATATTGTGTTGAGTCTCATGAAGAATTGATCATCCATTTCCACTTTGGAAAAATAAAAAATTCTTTGTTTAATTGCCTTTCAAGAAGAATGAAGATATCAATGCTACAAAGGCAACACATCGAGGAATGAATCCTGAAGAGTTGAGTCTGGCTAGACAAGAATGTGATAAACTTCTTTCACTCGGGTTAATTGAGCCAACCAAATCAAATTGGTCTTGTCCAGCATTCTATGTGAATAAACGGTCTGAGCAAATCAGGGGAAAGAAACGACTGGTGATTGATTATAAACCTTTGAACCTTTTTCTGATGATAAATTTCCCTTACCAAGAACTCAAATGCTTTTTTCCCATCTTGCTAAAGCAAAAATGTTTTCAAAGTTTGATTTAAAGTCTGGTTTTTGGCAACTGGGAATTGATCCAAAGGACCGATACAAAACTGCTTTTTGCATACCCACTGCACAATACCAGTGGACTGTTATGCCCTTTGGATTAAAAGTCGCACCATCCTTATTCCAGAAAGCTATGGTTAAAATCTTTGAACCAATTCTTCATAATACCCTTGTTTACATCGATGATATTCTTCTTTTTTCACAAACCAATGAAGAACATGAAGTCCTCCTACAATAGTTTCTGGAAATTGTACAAAAATATGTGGTCATGCTTTACGAGAAAGAAGAGTACAATTGGTACTTCGATATTGATTTTAAGGAATGAAGGTTACAAATGGTACATATCAACCTGGTCCTCATCTTCTTTGAAGAACTATTGAAGTTCCCGGATTATGATTTTCAGATCAAAGAAATTCAACGGTTTCTTGGGATAATTAATTATCTCATGGAATTTATTCCAGACTATTCTAAGCATACTAGCAAACTTTCGAAGTTGCTAAAAAAGAATCCTCCACCATGGAAATCAGAACAAACTAATGCTGTAAAACATCTTAAGGAAATCTGTAAACCTTTTTTTTGAATAAATGGGATAATATATATAAAAATGAAAAAGAGTCATCCTGATTACAGGCTGATCAGGTAGCCAAAGTAAAGCCTGTAAACAAAGTCAATGCAGATAATATAATGGTCACAAGCCGACCAGATGGCTGAATGGTTGGGGCCTCGTTAAAACCTTCCAAGGTAAAACCCACCCTTGTGGGAAAAACCCTTGGAAGGAAAAAGAGTACCCTCCATGAAGAAAAATCGTCCAAAGCAGAGCAAACTAGAAGACCAATCGCACTAGCTAACAAATCTATAATTGGATTGGCCAACATAATCCTGTGTAAGGGATGAGATAATGGCCGCTGGGGCACCCCCCACCACGTATCCTCATGAGACGTCTTGCTAAGAATATCCACTGCCCGATTACCTTCCCTGAAGATGTGCGAAACCATGAAGTTCATCTAAGAGAGGAGGTGCAGAGTGTGTCGCCACCTGCTCAAATGTCTCCAAAGAACCACTGTGGATCTCTTCTGCAGTAATTCCACCACATAAATGGAGTCCGATCTAGCCATAGATGGTTCCAGCCCCTTTCAGAAGCATAATGGATGGCTCGCATTGCTGCCATTAACTTCGTCTCAAAAGCAAAACCCAAACCACATCTTTCCACAAAACATCCGCGAAAGAACCCCCTGCAATTGCGAAAGACCCCGGAAGCAGTGAGAAGCCTAGGCGAACCAGATGCACTGCCGTCGGTGTTCACTTTAATCCAACCCGACAAGGGTTTCTGCCAATTAACCTTCATGATCTTTGGGGCATGTCTAGGGCGCCCAGGGACCCGTAGTCGATGGAGGATGAGAAGGTCCCTTTGGTCATTATGCATGCAACCTCTGTCTAAGGAAGATGACTCAAGAATAAGAACACGAAGGCGTAGGATGGCTGCCTGAAGTGTCCAAATCTTGTCATGGAAGGTCAAGTCATTTCTGATTTGCCAGATGAGCCAAATACAAGATAACACTGCAACCAGCCAAAGAAAAGAAAACCTGCTCACTGAAACGAAAACTCATTAAACGCACCAGGAATTCATTGAAACTATAAGCCCTAAAGTGATGAATTTCGAAGGAGTCGAAAATCCACTTCCATAGGGCCCCTGCAAAAACACATGAAACAAATAAGTGATCAACAGATTCCGCGTCGGCACAACAAAAAGAACACAAACCGATGGGCGATAAAGGAATCCGGGGTCGCGAGAACATCCAAAACCGCCAGACGATTGTGAATGGCACGCCAAGTCACAATTGATCGTCTTTCGGAATGTAAGGTGACCAAATCCGGGAACCCCATCGAACCATCGAGTGAGGGCACGAGAAATGAGTAAGCCGCCTTGAAGAGACGGTCCATCATCGAGTGAATCCAAGCACGCGTCCGAAGCGAATCCGGGCGGTGGGGATTCTAAAATATCTCGGACCATATCCAAATATGCCTCTATAAACGATAGAGTAAAGTGCCATGTCCCATCATAAAAGTAATCCGAGATGCGTTGCCAAAATAAATATATGTACTCTTACGGGATACTAATCCTATCTGCAATGGTGTAACCCAACCAATTATCCAGCCAGAATAAGATGCCGGAGTTGCATCCGGGAATCCAGCGGCAGTCCTCCAAGAATCCCGTGATCCCAAGCCGAACCCACCTCCAAATGGAAGAGGGGATGTACGATCGACGAGGTAAACCCTCGAGAAGTGAAGAAACGCTTTACGAGGTGTTGTAAACCAAAGAGTTTGAAGTCATAATCTTCCAACCCATCTTCATAAGGAAGGCATTGTTGGCAACAACGATGGAACGGACGCCCAAGCCTCCTTCCATCCTTGGCATACAACAACGACTCCAACTAACCACTACTGAACCCTTAGCGTTCACATTCCCAGTCCAGATGAAGTTACGCATGGCTTTCTCCATTTGCCGAGGCAATGTTTTAGGCCACTTGTAAACCATCATAGTATGCACAAAGGAGCTGGTAATCACCGAATTCACCAAGCAAATGCGACCAGCAATAGATAACAAGGACCCTTTCCACCTTCTGAATTTAAAGATAATCTTATCGAACACTGGCTGAAGATCCGCCACTTTAGGCGCCCCTTTGAAGATTGGGGCGCCTAGATAGACCGAAGGGAAATAGCCCAAATGCATCCCTGTAATCATCTGGATACGCCCTCGCACATAAGTAGACACCCGGCTGCCAAAATAAACTTTAGATTTATTCGGATTGAAGATCTGGCCCAAAATGTCCGCATAAAGATTGAGCACCTGAATAATGGAACGTGCATTACTCGTGGATGCCCCACACATAATCACGATATTGTCCGCATACATAATCAATGAAGGGAAAGTCACCTGCCTAGGCGCCATAAATCCCTGAAGTTGGTTCATCCTCACCGCCTCCTCCACAAATCTACTCAGAACGTCTTCTCGATGCAAAATAGTAGGGGAGATAGCGGATCCCCCTACCTAACCCCTCGAAAACAGGAGAAATAACCCACAGGCGACCCATTAAGGAGGACCAAAATTCTGGAAGAATGGAGGATAATCTCTATCCAGTGAATGAACACTTCGGAGAAACCAAAGAGACGCAACATGTGAATCAGAAATCGCCAATTAACCGTATCAAAAGCCTTGCGGATATCAATATTTAAGATCATGTTGTTGTCATTCCGCCCCTGCAAAATATTAAACCCTTCCGAAACCAACGCGATGCAGTCGTGAATTTGCCTTCCTAGAATAAAACCAAACTGAGTCGGAGACAAGTAAGATGAAACAATGGAGCCCAAACGAGTAGCCAAAATCTTCGTGATAATATTAAAAAGGAAGTTACTCATGATGATCGGTTGGAAATCCTCCACCGCGCTATCCTTGGTCTTTGGGATGAGCGCCATGAAGCTGGCGTTCAGTCCCGCCGGAAAGGAGGCCATGATAAAGAAATAAAGGACGTCCGCCAGTACCTCGTCTGACATCACTTCCCAGAAATGCTGATAAAATCTCCGGCTGAAACCATTCGGCCCCGGGGCACTATCCGAACCCATATCAAACACTGTCTCTTTCACCTCCGACTCCGAAGGAATAGTCGTCAAGAGCGCATTGTCAATTGTGGTAACCATAGGAGAGATCAAATGATCGACCAGGGTGTAATCTGAGCTGGTATGACCTGTATCTGCGAAAAGATCCGTATAAAATGAGATAATGTGATTTCCAAGGGCCACCGGATCCTCTGTGTATGTACCATCAACCATCAGACCCTGAATTCCTGAACGCCCGATTCTAATCTGGCAGCGGCGATGAAAGAATGCCGTGTTACGATCCCCATCTTTTAATTAAGCGGAACGAGCCTTCTGCTGAAGAAAATCAGACTGCATGAGCAACGTGCGAGAAAGCTCCTTCTGCGCTTCCAATTCCCTTTCCCTGAGGTCCTCCGTGAAGCCCCCAGACTCAATATCTGCTTGAATCTGCTGGACCCTTTCCAACTGATAGTCCACCTGACGATTAACATCCCCAAAAACCTCTTTGTTCCATACCTTGATCGTTGTCTCAACCTTTTGAGCTTCCACATAACACGTTGCAAAGGGTTAGGCGACGTGCATGGGAGTGCCCAAGAGGTAGTGACAAGATCCCAGAAAGAGTCATGATGAACCCAAATGCGCTGAAACCGAAAAGGTAATGGGCCCTTGGTGATGGAAGAAGAACAAGAGACCAGAATGGGATGGTGATCTGAACCAATACGCGGAAGGACTAAACCCTTAACAAATTGCCAATAAGCGAAAAATTGACTAGTTGCCAGGGCTCGATCCAATTTGGCCTGAAGAAGAGCTAGAGGCCTACGGGGGGAGCACCAAGTAAACCGATTTCCCGAAGTCGGCACAACAAATAACCCTGTATCCTCTAAGAAATCCCTGAAGTCCTTACAAGAAGCCTGGGATAGAGTGCCCGTGCGGAGCGCTCATGATGACCCAACACAACATTGAAATCCCCAATCAACAACAGATTAGCGATACCCAAGTTTCGCAGCTCCAACCAAAGGGCACGACGAGCAACATGATCACATAAACCATGAGCAAAACCAATATGGAAAACCATAGAACCAACTTGAATTTGCAGAATAATACACTGAGAGGAAGGCCAAACCTGATTATGGACAGTGATGCTAGCATCGCATAGGACCCAAATATCTGGACGGCCGTTCGCCCGGAAATTTTGAGCCGTGAAACTGAGCCCCAAGCTACTCTAGTAAGTATCCGAAATGGATGAAATGTCCACCTTAGGTTCACAAATGGCTAAAATAGAAGGTTTATGTTTTTGACATAAAGCCTTGAGGACATTACGAGATGCAATGTTCCCAATCCCCCGGATATTCCAGAAGATGCAATTCATTGAGAAGGCGGTGGTGGTGGCGCCCGTGTCGATCGCACGGTAAAGACAGACATGTGGTGTGTTGTGGAGTCAGACGATTGAAGGTTTCCAACTTCTTCTGCATAGTCTGCCCATCTCTTGGATGCTGCAATGTTCATTTCATTTGACTCCGTATACTCCTGGTCGATTGTTATGCCGTGGGCCAGCGGGGACGGACCCGACGCCATGCTCCGAAGAATTCTAGCTTTTGCCGAGTCCAGAGAGCTATCCCAGAAGGCACGGCTGAGAGCTCGAATTGGTTTTCCCAAAGCATATTGAATCGTAATAGGCATAACGGTGCAAACCTTACCAGTGTTGGATGTACTGGCCTTGGTAGAAGACTCCCTAGCTGGATAATCGGACTGGAAATCTATGGTATTGTGGTCCTGGGAATCTTCTGAGCCAAGCGCCTCAAATGTGTTGGAAATAGTGACAATTGCGCGGGGAGGAGAACCAACGCCTGTAGTCGAGGTCGTATTTCCCATTGAGTCATCAACGGCCTTGCCCTTGTCCTGTTGATCAGGACGGTAAATTTTACGAACACGTGAACGTCCTCGCTGCACCGAGTTCCCACGTCCCGCTGACGTCCCTGCACGTCCCTGATCTGGAGAAACTCGCCTTTCCATAGTAGGTTTCTCCGCTGGAATGACGCGGAAAGATGTTGTCGAGTGTCCCGTAATACCACACTTGGAACAAAATTCCGGCAACTTTACGTATGTAACTGACACAAATGAGCACTGACCCACCCGTTCAACCATAATGTGATCCTCCAAGGGTTTTGACAAATCAATATCCACCAAGACTCATATGAAATGGCCCAGGGAGCCATCTAACGACCGATGGTCTATTTGTATCGGGTTTCCAACTGCACTGGCTATTCCCAAGATGGTATTAGGGTCCCAGTATTCCAATTAAAGAATAAGCGAATTCAGCGACACGTTGTTGATAAACGTGTTCATCAATAGTGACGGAATAATAATCACCTTTTCTAACCGGCTTAGGGATAGAATTGGATTTACCAAAAACCGCATGCGCAAAAGTTTTGCAATTACCTTGAGCCTGCGTATTTGAATCCTCGTCGTGGTGAGTACCTGAAACAATTTTAGCAAAAGAATGGCCTAAATTAGGTTTAGCATTAGGATTATGAGCCGAATGTCGAGGTTGCGATTCATGAACAATTGACACTGAGTGAGATGTTCCAGCAATGTGAGGTGTACCCTTGGGACTAGATATTGGGTGGGGGCCTGAAGACGAGATTCCATGTAGACGACAGACTGCGGCCCAGGGGTCATCACCCCCCCGGGGGGAGAGGGCGCTCTTGGAACTAGTGGCTGCCGCTGGCCCCCCATAATCTCCCAATGGAGGGCCAGCCCCCCCATGGTTGTTGGAATCCATGGGGGTAGAAGAACGCCCCACAAAGGGCATTGATTTGTAACTGTCCCCAATGTGTGCTGCAGGTAAGTTTGGGGGGGACCACACAAGAGGTGTTGGAGCAAAGGTATTGGACGATTGCAAGGTTGGCGTGTGGTGCATGGCGTGCGTGTGCGGGGGACCACTGCATGAGGGAGTTGGTGACAATGTTAGGTAGAATTGTGGCGGGACCACACCATCTGTTGCAACAAACGAAGGAGGTGGCTGGTTGTTGGATGATTTGCATGGCATAAAATTCCACTTCATACCGTAAAAGGCTAGAGATCTCAAATCCGATGGTTTATCCTCATCGGATTGAACGGGACGCGAAGAAGAAGATGAACGTGCGGATGGGAGAATTCATCTATGCGATTGTGCGTAATGCGGATCAAAGTTCGAAGTTAGTCCTGAAAGTCCAAGAGACTCCGGTGATGCCATGGTCGGCAAACGCGCCGGAGGAGGATGACGGATCGCCCGAACGACGATGAGGAGAGAAGAGAGATCGAAACCCTAGAGCTTTTTTTTTAATAAGTTCGGAGTACTGGTTGGAGGGGGAGATAAATTCCAAAGAAACTAAAAGATACAGGGTTCGAACCCTGGTCAACACCCATATAAAGGGTTAGTGATACCACTTAAGCTACAAGCTAGTGGTGGAAGTCTATAAATCTTTACCTCCCTTAAAGATTCCAGGTACAGGTACAAGGATTCTACAAACAGATGCTAGTGATGAGTATTGGGGAGCTGTTCTTCTTGAAGAAGAAAATGGAAAGAATCATTACTGTGGACATGCCAGTGGAAAGTTCAAAGATTCAGAAAAACATCACCATGCAGTCTACAAGGAAATCTTAGCTGTTAAAAATGGAATTAAAAAATTTGAGTTCCATTTAATTGGGCATCATTTCATTATCCGGCTTGACAATACTTCTTTTCCAGCGATTATGGAATTAAAAGGCAAAGGAGTTCCAGAAAAACAACTTCTCCGGTTGAATGACTGGTTCTCTAAATATCAGTTCATTGTTCAACATATCAAAGGAAAAGATAATATTGTGCCAGATTATTTGTCCAGAAAAGCTCCAATCCAGCTGATTACCTCAAGAAAGGTTTTACCTATTTTTATGGTTGGAAAAGGGAAAGGTAAATACCCTTCCAAAGGTTTTTACAGAAAACCAACGGGGGTTTCAAAAGAACCAACATTTTATTTCCACAAACTCAAGAATCTTTGAAGACCCCCAAAGAAATCCAAAAATTTTGCAAAAACAATTTGTTCAAATATCTTGCACTTTACTGTGTTGAAACTAAACTGGATTTTGATCAAGTTTGTTTTAATCTTGAAAAATCATTTCTGAATATTCTTTCTTGTGGTATAAATTCAAAACTGTCAGAAAATGGTTTATGGTATTTAGGTGTCTTGGTACCTTATATTTTCATGTAATTGAAATTTCCATAGAAGGTATGATCCCCTTCTTTCAAAATTCTGACAAAGAATCTACTCTTTTATGGAAATTCTTTATTTGGTATGACACTATTGAAAATTGGATTCAATTTTTACAAAAAGAATTTCAGTCAGTCCAGATTATCCGCACTGAAACAAGTGATGACATGAATGATCCTCGTCTCATATTACTTTTCCATAAACCTTATGCTAATGGAAAAGATTTGAGATCGTTGCCAATTTACAGAAGATGGAAACTTATTTACAGTTGCATTCGGGATGATGCTTATATAAAAGAGAGTTATATGTGAGTCTTTGTTTTCAAATATGATGACTCCAGGAAAGCGATTATTCGAAGAAGCGCCTATATCGTCTCTTGTTTTTCCAAAGATATCGATGAAGGTCCGAGCCAAGCAAAAGATTCTGAAAACATGATGGAAGATGATTTTCAAGAGTCACAAGATCCCTACATGGAAGATTCCAAATTTTAGATGGAAAACCTCATTGACTAGGATGGATATGGTCTTTACTGGGCTGAACCATGGTCACAAGCTTACTATGATTACCACAATTCCTGATCCGGAACACTTTTCTTCAACCAGCTGTTTGAATAAAGAAGTGGGCCAATTGTTTTTGTCCTAATTCATTGAATAAGGATGGAAGCTTTGGTCATTTCAACTTTATGTCGTTGTTTTGCTTTATTTCATTGTCAACTTTACTTTATGTCAATGTCATGTTGTATTATGTAAAGTTGTTTGGATTGTTATGAACGTGTAAAAGGGGATGTAATATCATGTGGTCCCCCCCCACATTTGTTTCTTGTTGATTGGCGGATGCCAAGTGCGTATTAAATAAGTCCGTTTGAAGTCCGTATTTTGCTCCTATATAAAGAGCACTCCTTCAGTTGTGTAAATCAAGCTTGAAGAAATAAAACCATTTGTTCTATAAATATGAGTTTCTAAATTCCTTCTTTTTCCTAGAAAGTCTCTAGTATTAGTAGAAATATGATTTGGCTTATTCCTCCTATCTAATTTTCCATCTGAGTATATTGGCTGGAAACCTAACTTGGTCCCTTAAAGTTCTGAATAGAGCCTGGACCTAAATAGGTATAACAATGCCACGTATAAAGATGGACTTCAAGTATGCTCTGTACTTGCCTCTGTATGAGGATCCTGTACAACAGAAAGAAGTATTATACAGCCTGGATATGAAATTGAAAATGCTACGGTCCCCTCAGTATTTACTGTTCATACGAGTGGTAATAATATTCTTGTACAATACAATTAATTTCATTAGAGATATGAAAAAATGCCTAGTGTGGATGGCTAAAAGTAATCTCTGGTTCAAATTGTGTATTTGTACTGAATATTGTATGTCTCTAAGGGTATGGCAGTATGTGCTTGTGGATGGGAGCATCCGAAGGAGACGACCAGAAAGTACCAATTAGGGCAGCCGACGGTCGTGATTGTAGAGAGAGAAAAAATCTCTGTTCTTTCCAAAAGTGTATGGTAAGTGTTTACGCTCAAATTCAATTCAGTGAAAGTAGAACTACCATAAGCTTGCAAATTGTCTAACACCTCTACCACTTTTGTGTGCACAACTTAAAAATCAAAAAGGACTTTTCATTTGGTTGTAATGTAGGCTCTTTGGTAAGAGTAGAGAAATTTGGATTAAGTGACTTGACTTGAGCATGTAGAATTTAAGCACACAGACTTGTAATTCACTAACCCAATTTCAACATAATATCAATTTTCTTTTTCCACTTAATTCCACCTTTATTTCTTCTTTTTCATTCTTAGGCCTTTTTGCCTTCTTTTTCTTTAGCCTCAATCTCTAATTGTTTTCTCATTTTTCAGAATTTTCTTTTGCTTTGCTCGATTTTCTCTTCTTTTTCAGAGATAGTCTTTTTTTTTCCGAGCTTCATACCTTTTTCTTTTACCCAGATACTGCTCATCCCTCTTTCTTTTGCCAACTTCCTCTTTTTTCATAAATTTTTACCACATCTCCCCCAAACTTATTCATTTCCTATAATCTCAAGAAATTTCAGGGATAAAATCATGTTCAAATTTTAAAGATCAATGTGGCTAACAATAAAAAGTTTTGGCTCAAAATTGGCTAAGTAGGCTAAACAAAGATGACCTTAAATCATTTTCAAAAATTGTACACACACATGGCTTCGATGAAGATACCAGAGCAAGTTCTAGAGTTCTATCAATCATGAATGACACACTCAAGAAAAAATAAGTCTACATAATATAAAACAGTTTAAGGCACAAAAGCTCATAGGCTTATTGTTCGCAACATGCCCAAATACCCAATTTTCTTAATAAATGCCAAGCAAATAAATAACTTTCCTCTTAAAAATTTATCACATTATTCCCATAAGTATGTTATCCCATGCCATAAAATATTCATAGTAAAATCATACATGAGCTGGGCATAAAAACTGAATTAAAAACCACACACAAAAGCAATTAAACATGCTAAAGTGGTAAATGTGCTAAAATAAAAATAAACAAAAATCAAAAATTTCAAATAAATCTAAAATTTTAATGCAATTATGCTCTACATGCAGTCCTAAATGCAATGCAAAATGCAAGAAAGTACTAAATTACGTATTCTTGTCAACCCCCCAAACTTAGAATATGCTTCGTCCCGAACATATGAAGAAATTATCAAAAGAAAGAGGAATGCGTAATAAGTACTTACATAGATCACTGTGGTGGTGGAGGTGGATGGTAGTGGCCTTATGAGATGTGCCACTGGTCCATACGAGACATCATTTCGTACATATGCTGCTGCTGCTGGGTGATGGCATCGAAATGCTGTAAGTACTCCTGGTGATACTCATCAGCGGTGGTTGTCAACTGATATGTGTCATCTATCAATTTTCCCACATCAGCTTCTACCCTTTCGAGCCTCTCACTCATAGTAAATGGCTGGTTTCCCCCTTGTCCAGAGGATTCCGGCATCTCCCTCATTGGCTCACCCTTCTGTTCTTGAGCAGCAACCTCCTCTACCTCTCTAAGCAACCAATTACCCCTATTTCTAATGGATGGGGTGTCGGGGTTGGGAAGTTTAATTGTTGTTCTATCTGCTTGAATGAGCCAGTAATCAAGCCCATCAAATTTTATCATCTTCATAGCAGTTAGAATATTTAAATCAATTAATTTAGGCCCAGCGGCCTCCGCAAACCCCTCCAAATTAATGTTGAAATATTCAGCAATAGGGGTAATCATCCCCCCGGTGCAAATTCCACCCCTCTCACTTTTTCTAATCCTATCGACTTGCCAGGCTATCATAGCCCCGACATTTGGCACCACTTCAGTCCCCGATGCCATACACCAAATAATAAATAATTCGTCTACCCTCAACGCCCCTCTACTCTCCTCCCTCGCAAAAATGGTTTCAGCTAAGACTCGCTGAACATATCGAAATACCAGGTTTCGAATACTAGACGCCTTTGAAGTGCCTGGCTTGTAGATTCTTTTCCCAGTTATCTTTTTCCAAAACCTATCCTTATCGAACTCCTCGTGCTCCTCCACCCCATACGCCGGAGTTTTGTAAATCTCATTTAAATCATCAATTGTTAATTCCCTTTGCTCATTCCCCAAGTGAAATCTAACTCCCATCAAGTTTCTTTTTCGCACCACCAGTTCAAAGCTACTTAAAAATTCAAGTGTAATAATAGAATAAGTAGCCCAATGCCCATTTACAAATTCATGCCAATCAATTCTACCACTCAAAGCTCTAAAATCTTCCAATAAACCTAAATTTGTAAGAGTAGGTTCATCGGGATACCTCGTATTTATCCATGGACGAAAGTAGAGTATCGTCCATCTATCCCGATGGGTTTTGTTTGGCAAGATTACATTTGAAGCTTCGGGCTCCTCGGGTCAAATATTGGTTGAGGCTCGGGTTCGGGCTCCGGAGTTGGCTCTCTTCTTCTTCTCGTATTTATCCTAGTTCCTCTTTCATCCCTAGAAGCCATGAATTTCAAGGTTTAGAAGAGAAAAATCTGATTTCTTTTTTTGAGTTTTGGAGTTCCCCCAAATTTGATGTAGCACTTAGAGAAGTTGGAAATTTGAAGGTAATTGGTGGTGGGTTTCTTGAGAGGATGAAGGATTTGTGTTTTTGGTTTGAGATTTGTGGAAAATTTGGATAGATTTGGAGAGTAGTTTGAGTATTTAGGGAGAAAATTTTCGTGGGTTAGGGTTTGTGTAGGAGAAAGTTTGAGAAAAAGTGAGAATTTGGGGTTAAAATAGGGGTTTTTTGTGTTTGGGCCACACGGCCGTGTGAGGGCACACGGTCTGGCCGTGTGGCCCTGCATGTGCCATTCTGCGTGTCAGTTTGCTGCCTTTCTTCACACGGCCGTGTGATGCTGGGCAGTTCGGCCTCTCGCACGACCTGGTCATGTGATCTCACACGCCCGTGTGGAATTAGTTCCGTACATTTTTTTTCCGATAACCAGGAGTTTGCCGTGATGCCTCCTATACAACAACTCAAGAAAACTAAACAAAACTAAAAATTAAGTTAATAGAAAATAAACAAAAAGTAATAATTAAAATTGAAGGCGATGAAAATGTATGGAAATCGGAAATAAATTGGGTTGCCTCCCATACAGCGCTAAGTTTTACGTCTTCAGCCAGACTTTAGATTTATAATCACTTATGCTAAACCGTGTCATTTGAAATCTGTGAACCCTCAATACCATCTCTCAGACGAATGGCATTGTTCTCGCGGATTCAACTCAGTATCGCTTGGGAATTTGCCTTTTTGATGCTGGCCTCCCACAACAGTTGCGATCTGGGCTACTTGTGTTTCTAGAGATTTCAGTCTTGCATTTACATTCGTGTTTAGCCGAGTGACTTGTTCTTCTATCCTGTCTATCTTGGCTTCATCTTTGTTCAGTCTCGCCCTTGTCTCGCCGATAAACGAGGATAGCATCTCTTCAACGAATGCTTTCTTTTCACTTGACTCCGCTATGCCTTGATTACCTACGTTATATCCCTGCGGTGGCTGCAAAACATTTTTATTGTTAGCATAAGAGAAATTTTCATGGTTTCGCAACCCTGGATGGTAGTAGTTGGGTATCTGATTATTTCTGTAATTATTGTTGAAGTTTCTTTGTTGGCCCGCAAAGTTTGCTTCTTCTTCAACAAAGCAGGATCCCTTGGAGTCACTTGCTGCATCGCGTCCAGTTTCATATTCAGCACGGATACTTGTTCTGTGAGCATGGCGACCTTCTCATCCTGAACTTCTGCCACTCGTCGGACAGTAGACCTCTCGGATGGCCATTGGTAGCTGTTGTTCGCCATCTCCTCTAACAATTCTAGTGCCTCCTCAGGATATTTCCCTAGTAGTGCACCTCCAGATGCATCATCAATAATTGTTCTTGTGTTGCCACTCACACCATTATAGAAGTACTATACCTGTTGGTAGTCGGGATATCCGTGTCGAGGGAACTTCCTTAGCAATTCCCTGAATCTATCCCATGCTTCATATAGTGGCTCAGTATCTAATTGCCTAAACTGGGCGATCTCAGATTTCAGTTGCAGCGTCTTATTGGGGGGAAAATACTTGGCTAGAAACCACTGACTTAGTTCTGCCCAATTTGCGGTTGGTGGTGTTTGAGTGCATAACCATCCCTTAACCTTATCGTGTAGAGAGAATACGAAAAGGTGACATCGAATGATATCCTCAGAAACACCATTCATTTTAACGGTATCGCAAATTTCTAAAAAGTGCGCCAGATGCGCGTTTGGATCCTCAACGGCTCTACCACAAAACTGGTTTTCTGACACCATCAAGATCAATGCCGATTTTAGTTCAAAATTGTTTGCATTGATCGGTAGTCGGGCCACACCCTCATAAGTTTGACTTACCTCCAACTGGAAGTAGTCCCTAACTGCCCTTCTTGCGGGCCTTTCCACAATTCAGTCCTGGACGCCGGCCCCTGGTGGGCGCTCATTGTTTTTATTTTCCACTGCGTTTGGACTAGTCCCATCTGCCATTGCTTTGGCTCTCTTCCTTAGTTGCTTTGCTGTCTTTTCAATTTCCAAATCAATGGGTATTGGCTAGGTCGATCTGGAACGCGTGATCATGCACTACCTGCACTTAACAAAAACAATGTTAGAACCGAATAAAATAAAAAATAATAAAAATAATTTAGACTATTTTGAAAATTTTGAGAGAAATAAAAAAATATTGCTTCAATGAAGATTGAACTACTTATTACTATATATATGCAGGATCTAATCAATCCCCGACAATGGCGCCAAAAACTTGTTCGCCAAAAATATTTGGTTCATACAATTGCAAGTGTACAGTATAGTTTATAGAATAATGGCAAGCAAGGTCGTATTCCTCAAGGATTGATATTCGAAATACTTAGTCTATTATAATATCATATTCCAATTTTATTGAAGCGACTAAATATTGAATATTTTAACTAAGAAAAATCGAAAATACAAGAAAATAAAAGAAATAAATTTGCGAACCCCACAAATATTTTCACCATCTATAGGAGCAACCTTAGGCACATAATCTCAATATGTTTCTTCAATATTAAATATAATTAAAGTTTTAAAAATCAATTCATGCAATTATATGGGTTCAATTCCTAAAATAGTTTATTCTCCTTCCACGGTGGCGCATAAATAGTAGATTAATAATAATTGATGTCTTCCGATCCATCACAACTATTATTAACTCCCAAAAGATCTTTGAATTTGAATACTCCCCACAAATAGAAGTAGACTCCCGATACATTACTCTATTTATGTCTGAATTCGATTTTCGTCTTACTAGAACTGACCTCCCGGATTATGGACTAGAAGTATGACATGCAAATTATTGGCCAAATAAAAAGCAATTAAGAATAAGCACTCGAATTCATAAAATAGAAAGCATGAATTAATTAAGAAAACAAATAATCATATTTAACATAAATCAACAGTTTCGATTTTGCCCCTAAGATCCGAAAGATATGCTAAACATTGATTACAAACTCATAGACAAATTCGAATCAATATTAACACATCGTTTAAGCACAGACGAAAGTTCTTAGATATAGAAAGAAAACCCCTTCTTGTCAGGATGGATTCTCCTTCCAAGCTTTCGAAGCTCTTGTGCTCCCTAGATGCGAAATCCTTGTGGTGTTCATCGCGACCTAGCCTTTTGATCTAAGAAGCTCTTCGATTCCTTTGTTACTGTATTATTTGATGTGTTTACTTTGTATGAATTGATGTATTTTTGTGCAAGCCTTGGGTCCCTTTTATAGATGCTTGGAGAGATCACTTGTAGAGTTGGAACGGGAAGCAAACTCTGAAAAATGCGTCAAAATAGAGTCCCACACGGCCAGTCTTCAGCCTTCGGTCGCACGCCCGTGTGAGATGACATGGTACAGTGGTGCGATGCATTCCCATTCGCGCACAGTCTGTGACTTCACACGGTCCAATCGTGTGGACCTGTTCCGTCCTCTATTTTTGTCCAACTTCACACGGTTGTGTGATTTTCACACCGACACTTCCACACGGCCGTGTGACACAACACGGTCTGGCCATGTGAAGTGTTTTTGTCCACTTTTTTTGTCGTTTTGTTCTTCTCTTCGCATTCGTCAATCTTATCTGGGCATTCCAACTGATATTTCTTCATTTTAAGCTCCGTTTCCTGCAGGAATTACAAGAATATGCAGTATCATGCCTTTTTAAGGAAACCAAGTAAAAACATAGTAAATATGCATGCAAATGCATTAAATATATATCATTTTATGCCCAAAATGCACGTATATTTTTTAAACATCAACGAACAAGAAACTAAGACGGGGTGATGATCCGAGCAAATGCAAAGAAGTACCAAACCTTTAACCACTTGCCTGTGATTGAAAAACCAACAAGTGGCAAGAGCCCGATCCATCTTCGCGTGCAGTAGAGAAAGGGGTGATCGAGTGGCACACCACGTTAAGGTGTCAACCGTAGTAGGCACTGAGCACAAACCAGCATTATCTAGAAAGCCTCTGAAGTCCGGGCAAGAAGCCTGAGAAAGAACACCACTACCCAGTCTTTCATGATTACCTAAAACCGCATTAAAATCATCGAGGAGCAACAAATCATCAAGACCCAAATCCACCAAATCCAACCAAAGCGTGCGACGGTCAATGTGATTGCATAAACCATGAACCAAACCAACATGGAAAATCTGAGAAGCAAGCTGCACCTGAAGAGCAATACACTGAGAAGAAACCAACACATGATGTAAAATAGTGATCCCCTGAATACAAAACACCCAAATATCCACCCGGCCATTAGATCAAAAGTTTTGAGTCACAAACCTCAAACCTAGACTATTCCAAAAGGAGTCAGAAATCGAAGTGATGTCCACTTTAGGTTCATAGATAGCCAGTAAAAATAGTTTATGGTTATGACATAAAGCCTTAAGAACATTACGAGAAGCAATGTTCCCAATCCCCAGGATATTCCATAAGATGCAATCCATTTGGAAATAGGCGGGAAAGAAATCCGTGTTGGATGCACGGAAGTGTCAGATGAAAGATGATCTTCCTGCTCAGAAGCTTGCTCTTAGAATCCTCATCAGCATAATCCGTCCACCACTTATGAGTCGTGGAATTTAATTCTTTATGACCATGTGAATCCAAAATAATCGAAAGGTCACGAATCGCCGAGGTCGACCCTTGTGTGACATTTTGAAGCAGTCGGAGCTTTGTTGAGTCTAGAGATCTATCCCTGAAGGCTCTACTAATCGTGCGAATTGGTTTCTCCAGGGGTGTTGATTCGTTTGTGGCAGATTACGAAGATCAGAAATGTTAGAGATGGAGCCAGGATGAGAAACCGGAGGCTTAGGAACCGAATTTCGTGCAGCCATAATCAGAGGTGGGTCTGAGAATTGATTATCGAAAACATCTTCCATGTCAAAAGCCTCAAAAGAATTGTCTAAATGAATGTCTGTAGGGCTAGTGACTATGGCACATGATGGAGAACCAGCACACATAGTTGAACTCGTTTTATCCATTGAGTAATCAATGGCCTTGCCCTTGTCCATAGCCTCATGCATTGTACGATAAATCTTCCGAACTCTGGAGCGCCCCCGCTGCGAACTAGGACGTCCATCAGGAGCTGAGGTCCCCATAGAGGTAAGACGACAAGAAGCAGTCGAGTGTCCCGTAACACTACACGTGGAACATAACTCAGGGAGTTTCTCATAGCTAACCGACACAAAAGAGCATTGACCAACCCGTTCCACCATAATATGATCTTCTAATGGTTTAGCCAGGTCTATGTCAACCAACACACGAATGAAGTGACCAAGGGAGTCATCTAATGAGCGATGATGAATCTGAATTGGATTGCCAATAGCACTGGCAATCCCCATAATAGTATTAGGGTCCCAGTATTCTAAACTAAGTTCAAAAATTCTAACCCACACACTAGCAACAGAAGTGTGAACCTTGTAAGAGTTGAAATCCGGAACCCAAGGGGAAAGACAAATAGTACCAGGGTTAACAACCAAATTAACACGTAGCTGAGCACGGGAATGATTCTTTTTTTTTTCCTTTTTTTTAATCAAATTCGAATATATATATATATATATATATATATATATAAGAAAAGTAGATGTTGCTAACAAGCCAAGCAGCTAGCTAAAGAATGTTAAAAGTGCTAACCAAAACAGAAGAACCCAACATGGTTCAAAAGTTGGGGCCTCAGTAAAGCCTATTAAAGTAAAACCCCGTAGGGAAAAACCTTTGATAGGAAAAAGATTACCCCAATGAAAATAAAAATGCTGCTTACAAGCCAAGCAGCTAGCTTAAAAGATGGGGCCTCGTTAAAACCTATAAAAGTAAAACCTGAAGGGAAAAACCTTTGATAGGAAAAAGAGTACCCATAAAGATAACAAAGCTATGCAAAACGACAGAAGGTCTTGCCATTAGCGTCATCCTAAAGCTCTAAGGAGATCGACTCTAGGATAATATGAGACCAGTCAAGATGAGTGTCCATCTGAAAAAGAAAAGAAGGATCCAAATTTATTTTCTCTCTCGACAGCATGAACCCTAATGCACCCGACGTCCATCTTCTCCATTCATCTGGCCCGAAGGATCTTCCAGTCATCGTCAACAACCATGGCAGCCCAACTGCATGGCCTTACCTCCAACTTTGATCCTCCCCTCCCCAATCGACATTTTCCACAGTCCTCCTCTATAGGTTTTGACAATCATCTTGTTGTTGAAAATCCTTTTGGCACACCTTCGTACTTTGCACCTCCATGTCCGTCTAGTCTGCTTTCGTGTTCATTAAACAACCATGAAAAGATCCTGGATGCTGATTTGGTTTCGACTTCTAGGGTTTTTAAAACCATAGATAATTCCATTGGGAAAATTAATTCGAACAATCATGGGCTAATTCACCTATTATTACATTCGAATTTCATCCTGACTTTGGCGAAGAAAACTTCAGTGGAATTCCCCTTGATCGGTTTGGTACCAGAATCAATCTATATTAATGGCCCGCAGTCCATGGCCTCTTCGGTGATTTCTTCTCCTCTTTCTTGGGATGCACAGGTTCATCAAGGCACGCATGGGGGTCCCAACCCCCCAGCGGCTAGCTCCATTCCCTCTAATTACCCCCATGGCAAGAGCTCATGGGAGGGCTGGCCCCAAGGACGCTTTTGGAGGGCCGACAATGAGAGAGCCATCCTTGGCTACTTCCTCCCAGGGGGGTGATGGCCCATGGGACATTGATCGCTACGCAGGCCTCCCTCGTGCCATGGTCCCCAATGACAGCCTCAATTTTCTGGTCATCCCCGATCAACGTAATGTTCTCCCAGAGATTGCTTCCAAGGTTGCTGCTAGGGATTCTCAGTTTTTGGCCACGTCCTCTAATATTAACCCACAGTTGGCCAACTCTTTTGCTCAGACGGTTTCTGCTGGTAATGGCCCTAACACTGACTCATTTCATTCTCATATACCAGGTAATTCTAAAACCTACTCCACTGTGGTTAATAGTTTTTCCATACCTGAACCGGTTAAAAAATGAGATTACTATTCAGTCACTATTGATGAAAACCTTTACAAACAATGCATATCAGAATTTGCTTATTCTTTAATTGGACGTGTTATCTTGGGTAAGGGTAATAAGCCTTGGGCTATTTAATAATATGCAGGATCGCGCTTGGGCTCAAGCTCGTATTTCTTGGTCTATTAACCCGGGCTCTATTTGACTATCCCCCTAGGTGCCAGGCTTTAATCCATACAAAGTCATTTCTTCTATAACAAGTGTATGGGTTAGAATATTTGAACTTAGTATTGAGTATTGGGATCCTAATGTCATTATGGGGATTGCGAAGGCCATTGGCAACCCGATTCAAATTGATCATAAGTCTTTGGAAGGATCTTTGGGCCATTTCGTCCGAGTGTTGGTTGAGGTTGATCAAGCTAAGCCTTGACAGGATCACATTATGTTGGAACGTATGGGTCACTGCTCTTTTGTCTCGGTCAGTTATGAGCAATTGCCTGAGTTCTGCACCACCTTTTGCATCACTGGTCATACTTCTGCTGCTTGTCGTCGTATGGGAAAATCTACGGAGGTCAAGGAACCTTCTGGCTATCCTACATCTCAAAGGGGACGCTCCAGGGTTCGTAAAGTTTACCGTTGCATTCATAAATCTCAGGAAAAGGGCAATGTTGCTGTTAACTCAATGGATGATGTGGCTTCTACTGAATAGATGGGCTCATCGTCCCTTCCTCTTGTTTTAGTTTCTGACGTTCCAGCTCCTATTTCCACTATGATGGTTCTAGGTAATTCTTTTGCTGCATTGGCAGAGGATGATGGTGATTTTGATGCACCTGCTGATACTTCAGCTTGGAACTCTCCTCCGACATCCACTCCTCATGTTTCGGATGAGACTTCTTTGCCATCTTATTCAGATATACGAAGATAGCCGCACACCGTGCAATATCAACTTGATAAACCTATTCGTAATTTGTGTAAGGCTATTCGGGATAGATCTTTGGATTCCGCCAGGCAACGTCTTCATAAAACCATAGAACATGGTTCGACTCCACCTCTACATAAATTGGCTATCATGAAGGACTCTCTGGATGCAAAGGCCTTTAATGTTGTGGCGACCAAGCGATGGGCTGATTATGATGAGGATACTTCAAAATTGCACCCCTCAAGTAACCGGGATAGGGGTCGGCTTCAAATCCATAGTGATTTGCACTCCGGGTCCTTGACTCAGCCTACCTCTCCCCTATCTTATCTCAATGAATTGCCTATTCTGGAACATTAGGGGGATTAGAAATGTTGACTCTCGAAATGTTCTCAAGAAACTCTGTCATTGTCACAAACCTTCTTTGGTTGTTATCTCGGAATCAAAATTGGAGTTACAGAGCATCTCAAATTTGTATTGGAACAGTTTAGGTTTACATTTTGTGGTTCATAATTTTTGGGCTAATGGGAAAGCTGGTATTTGGATTTTTTGTCGTCAGGATATTACCGTTCTATAGCAGACTTTCATTTCTGATCAGTGTGTTTTTTTTTCGATAAAATGATAAAATATATATAAAAAGAAAAGAAGGTGCTGCTTACAAGCCAAGCAGCTAGCATAAACCAAAAGCGAAACGTCACAAAGATTCAAAATAGCGTGCACACAAATGAGTGTCAATGAACTGCTTACAAGCCAAGCAGATAGCCAAAATTGGGGCCTCGTTAAAACCTATCAAAGTAAAACCCAAAGGGAAAAACCTTTGATAGGAAAAAGAGTACCCCAAAACTATGCAAAACGGCGTGAAATTGTCCGTGGCGCTCTTCATGTAACTCTGTGACAATCGACTGAATAGTGTGCGACCAATCCAAGGGGCGTCCATCTTCGACGCTTTATCCGCTACTTTGTTGCCCTCTCTCAGTAAATATGTGATACCCCTCGAACTCCATGTGAGAGATATAGTGAAGAGTCATCCTCCATCCTGCTAGGAACTTCCATGGAACTTTAAGAGATCTTGCTTCCAGCAGCCCGCATACGTACATTGAGTCCGATTCTAACCACAACCTGATCCATCCACGTTTAAACGCCCGCTCTATCGCCGTCATCGCTGCAATTAACTCTGATTCAAAAGCATAACCGCTACCAACATTATGAATAAAACATCCAGTGAAAAATCCTCTGCAATTTCGAATCAGTGTGTGATCCTTAAGTTTCAGTTTGCTAATACTATTTTTCATGTGGGGTTTGTCCATGCTTTATGTAATCATGTGAAGCGTCGGGATCTTTGGAATGATATTGTTAGTTTGGATTTACATGACCTTCTGTTATGGAGGATTTTAACGTTATTCTCGGTAATCATGAGTGCAAAGGGCATGGTGTGGTTTCTAATGCATCCTGTCAGGATTTCTGGAGTTTCATAGACAATACGGGTTTATTATCTATATCCACTGTGGGTAATGTTTTCACTTGGAGCGCCACTCGTCCTAACCATACTCTTCTTCAAGCACAGTTGGATTGTGCCTTGGCTAGTCTGTGGATTTATGATTTATGGGAGGGGATTGAGGCTTTTGTTCTTCCCAAAGTTTATTCCGATCATCACCCTCTTTTGATCTCTTGTTCCTCTTGTACCTTCAGTGGTTCATCTCCGTCCCAAAATTGTCTTACCCAGGCCCTATCAAAGCAATCAGAGTTTTTAAGGTAGAAGGCTCGAGTCGCATGGCTCTCTGATGGGGACCGTAATACTTCTTTTTTCACCATCACTGTCAAATTAAATCGACTAGAGCTGGGATTCACGGTTTGACAATGGGAATTTTAATACTGATTCGTCTGATATCCGTCTACATGTCACTTCCTTTTTTGAGGACTTATTCACGGCCCATGTTGGCCCTATTCGTGAGTTCTTTTCTGTTGATTAGGTTATTCATGCCATGGTTTTAGATGAGGATAATGCGAACTTGATTTCTTTGCCCTCGGAGTTGGATATTAGGGATGCATTTTTTGACCTCGATTCGGATAGTTCTCTGGGTCCACATGGTTTTAACGGGGCTTTTTATCAGCACTGTTGGGATATTATTGCTCCAGATGTGATTGCAGTTGTTTGCCATTTCTTTATTTTCGGGAGTCTAAATGCAAGGACGCAAACACTGTTGACAATTTTTGGCCTATCGTCGTGAGTAACTTTCTCTTCAAAGTTATTACTAAGATTCTTGCTATGCGTCTGGGTGGCATTGTTACTCGGAACCTATCTCCCACTCAGTTTGGCTTCATTCCAAATCGACACATTCACGATTGTATAACATTGGTTTTTCGAGGATTTAATATCTTGCGTGACTCGGAATGACTCTAACATGATCTTCAATATCGACATCCTGTGAGGCTTTTGACACTTTGAGCTTGCACTTCTTGCTTTATGTGCTTCGCAGTTTTGGGTTTTCGGCCACTTTTGTTTCTTGATTTCAGTAATTCTGCACTCAGTGCATATCTAGATTCTGCTCAATGGTTCTCCGATGGGATATTTTTCTTGCCCTCGAGGCATTTGTCAGGGGGATCCTCTATCTCCCCTTCTATTCTGTATCGCGGAAGAAGTGCTCGGGAAATTCATATCGAGATTGGTTTTTGACACTCCTCTACCTCTTTTTATTGCCCCTCAGGGTATTAGTTTCCCTTCCACGATGTTATATGCGGACGCGATTTTTATTCTTTGTGTGGCTACCTCGGCAAATGCAAGACATATCTTTCATATCCTCAGATATTATGCTACTTTGTGGGGTCAAACTTTTAATCCGAATAAATCTAAAGTTTTCTTTGGATCCAGGTCTCTGAGCGTAGTTGGAGTCGCATCCAAAGTATTATGGTTATTTCAATTGGCAGTTTTCCCACCACTTATCTTGGGGCACCCATATTCAAAGGCACCCCTAAACAAGGGGTGTTGTAGGCTCTGTTTGACAAAATTGTCCTCAAGTTCAAACGTTGGAAAGGCTCCTCGCTATCCATAGTTGACCGGATTTGTTTGGTTAATTCTGTTATTGCAAGTTCTTTGGTTCACACCATGCTTATATATAAGTGGCCGATCGGTCTGTTGAAGAAATTGGAAAAAGCAATGCGTAATTTCATTTGGACGGGTGATATTTTGCAAAAGGGTGTAGCTATGGTAAACTGGGCTCGTTGTTGCACTCCAAGGAATGAAGGAGGTCTTGGCGTTCCTTCTATAATCACTGCCAACCTGGCATTCCTTATGAAATTGGGATGGAAGGTGTTGACATCGGATTCGATTATTTGTACTACTCTTCGTCGCCGTTTTTTCCATGCAAATGGTTCTATCCATCATACTTTTTTTCCCTTCTTCGGTTTGGGCTGGCCTTCATCCAGTGGTGGAAGATTGTTTGAATGATTCTTGCTGGATTCCTAGGGAAGACTTCACGATCAAGTTTTGGACTGATAACTGGTTAGGCAATATTATTGCAGACAGAATCGGTATCCCTCATCGGTATTGGGTTCACTATTGCCATCACCTTTCAGACTTCTTCTTTAATGGTACTTGGCACTTCCTATACTCCTTCCTGGAGCAGTATACGGACATTATCAGAGATATTATTCGCTGTCCGATAACTCCAGTGTCCAAGGATACTAAAGTATGGATGCACTCCTCCGATGGCTCGATTTCTTCTAAAGCTGCCTATACGCACTTACGTCCCTCCTTCCCAGAAGTAAAATGGGGCTCTTGGATTTGGTCTCCTCTTATCCCGGAGCGATGGTCTATTGTGGTTTGGAGGCTATATATGGTCGTCTGGCTGTCATAGATGTTCTCCGGCCTAGAGGGTTTATTGGTCCTACCACTTGTGGACTCTGCTATATGCATTCTGAGTCGATTGATTATATTTTAGTTTATTGTGCCTTTGCAGGGACGCTTTGGAAATGGATTGCTGACACTTTTGTGGTGGTTCTTCGCCCTGTTTTTAGCTTTAATGAATTTATTGTTCAGGTTATGGAGCTCATCTTTAGCGACCAAATTGCATTCTTGTGGAGGGTTGCTATTATCTCCTGCATTTGGCTTATTTGGCATATTCAGAATGAGAATGTTTTTAATGACAAAAGATGGACAAGGGATGCGACTATCAACCATTTACATTCTCTTATCAATTAGTATTCCATTTTGGACAAAAGTTGTATGAATAACACTCAGAGTGATTTATTTTGTCTCCGTCGCTTAAAAGTTCTGGGACACCCAAAGAGGGCTCCAAGAATTATTCAGGTTTCATTGCACCTTTCCCCACCTGGTTGGTTAAAGTTATTAACGGATGACAGTGCTAATGGGTCTCCCGGCAGTTGCACGGCCGCTGGGGTATTTCGCATGGCTATGGGGTTTTTTTGGGGCTGCTTTGTTGAACGGTGTGGCACGAGATATGCGTTTGAAGATGAATTATTGCAGTTATGACTGCAGTATCCTATGCACATTAGAAGGGTTGGAGCAAGCTTTGGGTTGAATCTGATTCTACTTATGTGGTCGATCTCTTACGCATAGGGCGGTTTCTATTTCATGGCGCTTACTTGGGAGATGGCGTTATACCCTTTATTTGCTCTCTCAGATGGATCTGGTCACTTCACACATTTTTCGCGAAGGTAATCGGGTGGCTGATCAGCTCAGCAAATACAATGGCGATACTACTTGGTGGAACATTCCTCCTAGGGATATCATTCCGGTACTCACTGATGATTTTGTTGGACAAGCCCAGTTTAGATTTGTTTACTAGTTGTTGTGGGGCTTTTTTATGGAATTTATGGCACTTTTCGGGGTACTCTTTTCCTATCATGGGTTTTTCCCACAATGGTGGATTTTACCTTGGTAGTTTTTTAATGTGGCCCCAACATTACGTCACCGGATTGGCGTTGTTATCAGGATTAACTCTTTTCTTTTTGTTTTTATATATTTTCCACTTTATTAAAAAAAAGACGAGTGTCCATCTTCAAAAGCTTATCGGCCACTCTATTCCCCTCCCTGTAAATGTGCGAAATAATGAAAACCATCTGAGATAGATAATAAAGGGTAACCCTCCATCTGGCTAAATATTTCCAAGGCACCTTGAGAGATCTAGAATCAAGGAGGCCGCAGACATTAGTTGAATCTAATTCTAACCAAAGCTTATGACATCCTCTCCTAAAAGCACGCTCAATTGCCGTTATTGCTGCTAGTAATTCGGATTCAAGCGAAAATCCCATACCAATATTCTACACGAAACACCCAGTAAAGAAGCCCCTAATATACGGAAAACCCCCGTTGTCACACAACTTCCCGGGGCCCCATACGCGCAACCATCTGTTTTAACCTTAGTCCATCCTTGTAAAGGGGGGGTACCAATGAACGACCTTTGATCCTTTGGCCGGGCCTTGGTCATCGAGGAACTGCTAATCGACGAAGGCAGAGAAGGTCATACACCAAGTTTGACATATAATTCTGATCCGCAACCGAGGACTCAATAATAAGCGCATGACGTTCCTCCTTTTCCAATATAGAGAAACCATTGATTCTCCGGCAGCCGTCCTCCTCCGTTTTCGGTCGTCTCCCACAGGTCGCTCCCATGGCGGAGCCTCCATGGCATGTTTACACTTCTAATTTCTCACATCCACCAAACCCTGGGCAAAAGACCACGCCCTCCCCGTCTCACGCCGACCACATGCACGTCGCCGCTACTTCCCGGCGATAACTCAATGGCAAATGAGGTTCTCTTATTCCCAAATTAATTGCTTTGTTCAAGGTTACCAATCGATGCTCATCGTCAACCACATACCAATACCGCAACCTCGTACATGGAGCAATCCGTCCTCGTACCTACAATCTCGCCTCCTCGTACCAGCGCTGCACCCATGCAACATTCTATATTGACGTCCTTGCAGCAACAGCAATCCCCAGCGGTCCCTTACCATGTGGCTAGAGAAAAGGGGAAGGCGCCCCTACATCACCGCCCAGCGCTTCTTGCGCCCTTTACCCCATGGCGCCAATGGCCATGGGGGCCGGCCCCCCATGCTACCTTGGGGTCGGCCGCCACTCACCGCCCTCCGTAGTGGTCCCCTCCCAGGGGAGTGATGACCCCAGGGCTACAGTCTCCCATCCTCAGAGCACTGCTCCTGCATGTCCACCAATGAATGCTTCTCACCTTGCTGGATGCTCTGCCACCTTGGGCCTTCCCAACTCGTCAACCCAATAACCTCCGCTAGTAACATGGGTCATCAAGTTTATTCTTTTGCGCAGTGATTTCAGAAACCCCCATCCGACGGACTCAACTTTCACACGACTTCGTATCAAACAAATGGATTCCACGACTCGCCCCCGTAATTCCAATCTGTTTTCTACGGTGGTCTCTCGGTAAAAATCCGATCCCCAAACCATTCGCAAAGGTGATTACTATTCCGTAACTATTGATGATAACATTTACCAGCAAACGCTCGAATTTTCCTACTCATTAATTGGACGGGTTATTTTAGGAAAAGGTACCAAGCCATGGGCTACCATGCTTTTACAAAAACGCTTATCTCAATTATGGGGCATCAAGAATGAATGGAAACTAATTCCCCTGGCAAGGGATTCTTTTGTGTCAAATTGTTTAATGCGCAGATCGTTCTCGCTCAAGAACGCACCAATTGGACGCTTAACCCTGGTATTATCCGCTATCTCCGTGGGTGCCTCGACTTCAACCCTTACAAGGCTCCTACTTGATAGCTAGTGTTTGGGTGCGGATTTTTAAACTCACTGGAATATTGGGACCCCTTATACCATCATGGGGATTGCCCGGTTCTTGGGAACCCATTACGATTGATCAACATTCTTTGGATGGTTCCTTGGGCCATTTTGTTCGGTTCGTGGATGTTGACCTCTCCAAACCTTTGGAGGAACATATTATGATTGAACGCACCGCAAATGCTCTTTTGTTTCCGTCACTTATGAAAAACTACCGCATTTTGCTCGACGTGCGGTGTTACGGGGCACTCTACGACTTCTTAACGCTTTTAACACAAATGTGGTAATACGAATAAGGATGGGTGCACGCCACCGCCCAGGGACGGTCACGGGAGCCTGATAATCGCAACAATTCTCCCGAGCGGGGGCGTTCTAGGGTTCGTAGAGTTTATCGTCCTGTTCAGCAGGACAAGGGCAAGGCCGTTGATGACTCAATGGGAAATACGGGTTTGACTATGCGCGCAGGATCTTCCCATCGCGCCATAGTCGCTTGCCCCCCAGAAATCCATCTTGGTAACACCTTTGAGGCGCTTGGTTCAGTTGAATCCCAGGATCAGCAACCCGCAGATGACTACACCGAGTATCCAGCCAGAGGGCCATCGCCCAAGGTCAGTACTTCTAGTACGACAACCGTTTCAGCCTCCGCAATTATGCCTATCACAAGATAAAGATCCTTTGGGGGAAGCCTTATTCATGCTCGAGTCGTGCCTTCCGGACAACTCTTTGATTCAAATAAAGATCGAATTCTCCAAAAATTACGCCGGGACCGACGCCCCCCGCTCATGACATTACTATTGAAATAGAAAGTTCAGAACCACACGAGATGAACTTCGCAGCATCCAAAATATGGGCAGATTATGCCGATGATGTGGATCTTCCACAATCATCAGACTCTATTATGCGCCACACGCTTTGTTTTCACCGCGGCGATCATCATGGGCGACTCCCCTCAACCGCCTCAATGAATTGCATCTTCGGGAACATCCGGGGGATCGGGAATGTTGCATCTCGCAATGTTCTTAAGGCTTTATGTCACAAGCATAAACCTTCCATTATGGCTATTTGTGAACATAAGGTGGACTTTTCGACTATTTTCGACTCTTATCGCAGAGCCTGGGTTTGACACACTTGGACAAAATTTTCGAGTTAATGGGCGGCCGACATTTGGGTTCTTCACGACTCCAATATCACAATTCTTAATCGTGTCCGTCTTCTACCCGTTTATTGTATTCCATGTTCAATTTGGTTCTTTGATTTTTCATGTTGGATTTACTCATGGTTTGTTTGATTACATTGCACAACGTGAGCTATGGTTGGATTTGCGGAATTTGGGTCCGGCCGATCCGTTTGCTTGTTGAGGATTTCAATGCGGTTTTGGGGCACCATGAACGCTCGCGCAATGATACTCTTTCCCAAGCCTCGTGCCAGATTTCAGGGATTTCATAGAGGACGCGCAGCTTGTTTGTGGTTCCGACGATGGGGAATTCATTTACTTGGTGCTCTCCACGAGGCCTCTATCTTTACTTCAGCTAAGTTGGACAGAGCCCTGGCTACTTGCCCTTTTTATGCTCTTTGGAAGGAGGTCAAGGGCTTAGTTCTTCCTCGCATTGGTTCTGATCATCACCCCATTTTGGTTACTTGCTCCTCCACCATTACTAGGGGTCCGATCCCATTTCGTTTTCAGCGTATGTGGATTCACCACGATTCATTCCGAGATTTGGTTACAACTTCTTGGGGCTCTCCATGTGACACGCACAACCCTTTATTGTGAGTCATGTGGAAGCTCAAGCGGTTGCAATATGCTATTAAAGATTGGAACAGGGATGTGTTTGGGGATGTTAACCGCAGTGTGGACAGCCGATGGAGCACCTTCGTCGATTCAGCAGATATTGAGGCTTTGGGCTATACCTCCTCTCTCCGGATAGAGAGCTGGACGTCGATTGAAGCTTTCGATGTTGCGATCACAGTGAATTCCTTAAGCAAAAGGCCCAAAATGCCGGCTTAAGGATGGAGATCGAAACACAACATTTTTTCATCGGGCGTAGTCGATTCGTGACTCGACGCACGGGGATTCGAGGGACTTATGGTGGCGTGGAATTTCACCGATGATGCTACGGTCCTTGGGAATCATATTATTTCATATTACGAGGAGCTCTTTGCGGAAAACGGAGCTCCACCACGGATTTCTCGCCGGTCGACTGTGCTCACTCCAATGGTTGGGGCGCGGGACAATGCTTCCTAACGCTCATTCCTCTCGATTCTCAAGTGCGACATCGGTGTTTGATATGGATCCGTATAGCTCCCGGGGCCTCGATGGGTTCAATGGGATTTCTTGGGATGTCATATCTCGAGAGGTAATGACGTTGTTCGCTATTTCTTTAACAATTCGTCTCTACCTCGGGATTGAATGCCAGCTTCATGGCGCTCATCCCTAAGACTAAGGATGCCAATGTTATTTAAAACTTTCGCCCTATCGTCATGAGCAACTTCCTTTTCAAGATTATCACGAAAATATTGGCTACGCGCTTGGGTTCTATTATTGCTGACTATTTATCCCCGACTCAGTTTGGTTTTATCCCGGGTAGACAAATTCATGAGTGTATTGCCATGGTATCTGAAGGGTTTAATGTCTTACAGGGTCGCACGGATTCGAATATGATCCTGAAAATAGATATTCGTAAGGCATTCGACACATTGAGATGGGATTTTTACTATATGTCTTGCGACGCGTTTGGATTCTCCGAGACGTTCGTGGCGTTGGGTGGAGGTGGTTCTTCGGTCGTCCAGAATATCAGTGCTGTTGAATGGGACGACTGTTGGTTATTTTGCCTGTTCCAGAGGAGTCATACAAGGGGATCCTTTATCACCCCTATTGTTTTGTATTGCGGAGGAGGTCCTGGGTCGGTTTATCACATCATCGATGGATCAGTCCAGCTTATCTGCCTTCACGGCGCCAAGGAGTATCATCTTCCCAAAGATCCATTCTTTATGCGGATGATATCGCATCATCATGTGCGGGCGTCTTCTTCCAATGCCCGGGCCTTGCTTCATATTCTTACTCACTATGCAGATATCTCGGGTTAAGTGTTTAGTCCTCAGAAATCCAAGGCTTATTTTGGGGCGCAGGTTTCGCATTATGTCCGTGGGAGGGTGCAACATATTCAAGGGAGCCCCAAAGGTCGTGGATTTACAGCCTATTTTTGACAAGATAATCCTTAAGTTCCGACGATGGAAAGGCTCATCCCTTTCCCTCGCTGGTAGGGTTTGCCTTGTTAACTCGGTGATAACTAGTTCTTTCGTGCACTCCATGATGATTTATAAATGGCCTGCCACGCTGCTAAAACAAATAGAAAAATCCATGCGTAATTTCATCTGGACGGGAGATGTGAATTCTAAAGGAAAGGTAGTGGTCAACTAGGATACATGCTGCACGCCCAGGGCGGAGGGAGGATTGGGCGTGTGATCGCTCAAGGCTGCTAACAAGGCTTTCTTAATGAAATTGGGCTGGAAGGTTCTGAACTCGGACTCGTTGGTTTTCAAGACCCTTAGACAACGGTAGTTTACTAGAAATGGGGACATCTGGGGGTCCTTCCTTCCCTCTTCTATTTGGCCTGGGATTAAACCCTGCATTTCTGACTGCGTGGATGATTCTCGTTGGATACCAGGCGCCAATTCCGAGGTATTATTTTGGATTGATAATTGGTTGGGATATTCCATTGCTGACAGAATTGACATTCCAGAGGATTATAGGTATTTATTCCAGCAGCGTATCTCTGATTACTTTTATGATGGATCCTGGCACTTCACCCTCCCCTTTGTGGAGGCTTATTTGGAGCTGGTTCGAGCTATTGTGTGTGTCCCAATTGCGCCTACATCTCGGGATACTCGTGTTTAGATGAACTCTGAGGATGGTTCAGTTACCTCGAAGACGGCTTATAAATTCTTACGCCTCGCCCCGACGCTTAGATGGGGTTCTTGGATTTGGTCCCAAAGATATCCCTGAACGGCGATCGCTGGTGGCATGGAGAGCTATACACAACCGATTGGCAGATCCAGATTCTTTACGAGCTAGGGGAAGTTTTACGCCCTTCGATTTGTGTTCTTTGCAGGAATCGGGGAATCGGTCGATCACTTATTTGTTTCTTGTGCTTTTGCAGGCATCTTTGGCGTTGGATCTTCCAAGCCTTTCACGTGCACCCTTCCAGGCTCACGCTTTCAATGAATCACGGTACGGCTTATGACATTTCACTTTAGTGACCAGGTCGCTTTCCTTTGGCGTGTGGCAATATTATCCTCGCATCGGCTTCTTTGGCACATCCGTAATGAGCTGATTTTTCACAACAAAATCTGACTCGGAGGCGACACTCATTCACCTACACGTACTCATTGTTGAATCAAGATCTTTGGACCGGGATGTATGAATAACGATCAGCAGGACCTCTTCATCCTGCGTGGTTTAAGAGTCCCCGGACGAGTTAGACGTGCTCCGAAGATTGTGGAGGTCCAATGGCAAAAACCCCTCCCAGGTTGGATCAAGGTTAACACGGATGGCAGCGCTTTAGGGGCGCCGGGCAATCTTACAAAGATCCGTGTCTTTCGGAATTGTAGAGGATTCTTTCGCGATGCTTTGTCCATCGTTGTGGTTCGTGGTACGCATTCGGCGGAATTGGTTGCAGCAATGTGGGCGATTCATTACGCATTTGCAAAAGGATGGACAAAATTTTGGTGAATCGGATTCAAGTATGTGGTGAACCCATCGGGAGAAGAGAACGATGGAGGCCCCATGGCGCCACCTTGGCTATTGGCGCCAAACCTTGCATCTACTCGGTGGCATTGATCTTGTAGTCTCTCATATCTTTTGCGAAGGCACCTCGGGTGTGCGTATATGCCGAGCAAGAAGACGGAGAGTGGCGTCGTCGTGGGGCGTCCCGCCTACGACTGCTTCAATACATCACGGATGATTATGTTGGCCAATCCACATATAGGTTTGTTAATTAATGCGCCAAATGCGCCATCGCGCTCTGTGTTTCTTTTTTAGGCACCTTATGTTTCCCGGGGGTACTTTTTTTTTCCTTCCAAGGGTTTTTCCCACAAGGGTGGGTTTTACCTTGGAAGGTTTTAACGAGGCCCCAACCATTTAGCCATTTGGTCGGCTTGTGACCACTGCGTACTTTGGTTGTTGACATTATTTCCAGGCTTTCATTTGGTTACCTGATCTACTTGTGATCAGGATTACTCTTTTTTCATTTTTATTTATATTCGCAATTATTCAAAAATAAGCGCATGACGCCGAATGATAGCTGATGTAGGATTGGGCTTAACGTCACTAAAAATCCATTCATTCCTCATGTGCCAAATGATCCATATATTTGATATGCGAGCCACCTTCCAATGAAAAGAAATCTATGGGCTGAATTTGTGTTGAAGAGCTGAAATGTATAAATGGTTCACCCCCCATGTAGCGGAATACTAACTTCAAAGGTATCGTAGACCCATTTCTAGATGTACCTAGCAAAACAACAGTTAGTAAAGATATAAACTCAGACTCACCATAGTAAAAAGGACACGCTGAGGGGCCACAGAATCCCCTAAGGCGTAAGTTATCAAGCACTGCAGAAGTTTCCTACAATAATTATGCACATAAATTCATTAAACAATCATAAAAGAATTTTAACTTCACTAATTTATGAAACAACCTTTGGAAGCCTAACCTTTAACACTTTGAGCATAATATAACCAACGCTCTAATATCGAACACATGAAGTAAAAACTATGTAATCGTAGCATAAAACAATAGCGCGCGCTGATGAGTTTTTGGGGAATAGATCGAAACCCTAGCATGCTCCCATCACACGTCCTCTTTCTTGTGATCGACGACGAGCTACCTTGGTGATCGCACCAATCATATTCTCTCGCTTGTCCATGGCGGAATCGTTTCATGGATTAACTTCTAATTATGTTTCATAGAATTTCCGTTCGACTTTGATACACTCTACTTCGACTATGCCTCCTACGACGATCAGTACTTTTGGTTCTAACAACGGTATGTTCGCGGACGCTATCAGCACCTGGCAACACCCTTTCCTCCGTCGTTGGCCTGCTATGGATTCATTCCCTCTAACTTTGTGCCACAAAAACATCAACCACCCAAAGTTATGACCCCAAACCCTAGTTTGGGTTTGATACCTGCTGCAGCACACTTGGGCGAACGATCCGCTGCCATCCCGTCCTCCTTGCCCCACGGCCCCTCTTCAGCGCCTCCTATACACACGCCGGTTGCTGGGGGATCCTACCCCCTAGCAAATTCTACTTATGATGTTCTTACCCCCATGGTGGATGACCATGGAGGGCCCCGCCCCATTGGCACTTTGGTTGAGGGGCCGACTAGGAGGTAGCCCGCTATTGCTGCCTCCTCCCAGGGGGTGATGGCCCCTGGGTCAATGGTGCTCTCTTTTCCCAGGCAATAACAAAACCCTGTAATGATAGCTTCAATCTAACAGGACATTCTATGCATGGCAATCTCGTCTCTGCCAATTCTTCAACACATTGTGTGCATGACGTCTCATCCATGGCTCATCTCCAATCACACATGAACTTGCAATATTCGGCTCATTATGGGCCTAATTCTTACGCACGTGTGGATGCTACTTTTACGAATATGGTTTCTGGTAAATTCTCTGACACTGCATCTCCCCATCAGGCTCCAGGTAACCCCACATCTTTTGCTAAAATCGTTTCGGGTCCCTCTAACCCTATCCCTGAACCTATTAAAATTTGGGCGAATATTACTCTGTTGTTATGGATGAAAATGTGTATCAGCAACAACTTGCTGAAGTTAAATATGCTTTAATTGGTCGTGTTATTCTCGGCAAAGGTGCGAAACCTTGGCCCATTATGCCTCTTCACAAAAGATTTGCTGAATTATGGGGAATTAAAAATGATTGGAAACTAATACGATTGGGAAAAGGTTATTTCGTGTTAAATTTTCCAATGCTTATGATCGTTCACGTGCCCAAGCTCGGGTAACTTGGTCTCTTAATCCTGGAGCCATTCGTTTATCCTCTTGGGTTCTGGATTTCAACCTCTACAAGGTGAATACATCTACTGCTAATGTTTGGGTTAGAATATTTGAGTTGAGTATCGAGTACTGGGATCCAAGCTACATTATGGGATTGGCTAAGGCCATTGGCACCCCAGTGCAAGTCGATGAAAGGTCTTTGGATGGTTCTCTGGGACATTTTGTCCGAGTTTTGGTGGATGTCGATTTGGCTAAACCACTGTAGGATCACATTATGGTTGAACATCAGGGTCACTGCTCGTTTGCTTCTATTGGGTATGAAAAGCTTCTGTTATTCTGTGGCACTTGTGGTATTACGGGACATTCGGCTTCCACTTATCGACGGTTAGGCAATAATGCTAATTTGAAGGACCCTCAGGGACGGCCCCCTTCTCAACGAGGTCGTTCCCGAGTTCGTCAGGCTTATCATCCAGCGCCCATGGACAAGGGCAAGGCCATTGATAACTTAGTGGCTGATACGGCCTCAACGATGCGCCCGGGATCGCCTTCTTGTGCTCTCGTCATAGTCTCCTCTGGTATTACTTTGGATAATGTGTTTTTTGCATTGAATTATGCGAACCCTGACATGCATACCCCTGAAGATGTGCCTCCACCCATGGCTTCCCGTACTTCTGTCCCTAAACTGCGGTTCTTCAAAGTGAGCAAACATTCTCTACCTCTGATATTCATAACTAGCCTATCACGGTTCAATATCCGTTGGAGAAACCAATTCATTTGTTGTATAGAGTGGATGCCAAACAACGACACTACAATCGGTTACGCAGGTCATTCACGGTTGTTCATCAACCGGAGATCCAAGATGATGAAAAGGGGACTGACAATTTAAACAGGGCTACTCGAACGATGGGCGGTATGTGGACAACGACAATATTTCTAGCGTTGATGCTTCGCGCCCACCAATTCTGAAGCTTCTACCCGGATGCCCTCACCCACTCATTCTCAATGAATTGCATCTTTTGGAACATCCGGGGAATTGGGAATATTGCTTCTCGCAATATCCTTAAGAAACTATGTCAACTTCATAAACCTTCTTGGTTGCTATTGCCGAACCTAAAGTGGACTTGTGTACTATTTGTGATGCTTATTGGGCCAGTCTTGGTTTGCAGTTTGTGGCTCAGAACTTCCGTGCTTTGGGGAGGTCGGATACCTGGATCTTCAGGCGATCGGACGTCATGGTTCTTCAACAGGTTCTTATCTCTGATCAATGCATTGTTCTCAACGCTCAATTTGTTAATAACATCTTTCAAGTGGGGTTTGTCCATGCTATCTGCAATCATGTGATTCGTAGACAGCTTTGGTTGGATATTGTCGGCCTGGGTATTGAGGATATTGTTTTAATGGGGGATTTCAATGTTGTTCTCGGGAATCATGAGCGTGCATGACATGGGGTGGCTTCTCTGGCTTCTTGCCAAGATTTTCGGGATTTTTTTGACAATGCGGGTGTGATGGCCATTCCCACAGTTGGCAAATTCTTTACTTTGTGCAGTTCGCGTCCTAATCAGACTCTCATTCAAGCTCGACTTGATCGAGGTATTGCCAGTCCACGGTTTCTTAATCTTTGGCAGAGGGTCGAAGTATTTGTCCTTACTCGCACTTGCTCGGACCATCATCATCTTTATCTATCTTGTGCGACCACTTTGTTTATAAGGGTCCGTCTCCATTTTGTTTTCAACGGACCAAACATCCGGGTTTTCAGTCGATTATTGCTTCTTCTTGGGATTCAACTTGTGCTGGCTCTAACCCTTTGATTCGTTTTGATTATTAAGCTGAAAAGGTTGCGCCCCGTGCTCCGTTCTTGGAATACAGAGGTCTTTAGGGATGTCAATCGTGAGGTGGATGATAAGTTAGAGAAATTGAGATAGATTCAATCGGACATTGAGACTTTGGGTTATAATATCGCCCATCGGGATCAGGAGCTTGAAGCCCAAAATTCTCTAAATCAGGCGCTTCTTCTCAAATCTAAATTTTTTCGCCAGAAATCTCGGGCAGTATGGTTAGTTGATGGAGCGTTTAAACATTTTACATTCACGATTGTATTGCTCTGGTTTCGGAGGGTTTCAACATTTTACATAATCAAAATGACAGTAATATGATTCTGAAAATCGATATCCGTAAGGCGTTTGACACTCTCAATTGGGATTTTCTCTTATACATGTTGCACAGATTTGGTTTCTCGGAGAGGTTTGTGGAATGGATTTAGTGATTTTGAAATCGGCCCATATCTTGATTCTTCTCAATGGATCTCCAGTTGGTTATTTTCCATGCACAAGAGGGGTGCGTCAGGGTGACCCCCTTTCACCTCTTCTCTTTTGCATCGCAAAAGAAGTCCTGGGGAGACTTGTTTCTTGATTGGTGTCATCCCATCTTCTCACGCCTTTTGTGGCTCCGCGTAATATCATCTTTCCATCTGCCATGCTCTATGCAAATGACATTGTTATTTTTTGTGCGACGACTTCTGTCAATGCTCGCATATTTTTGATACCCTCAGTCATTATGCTTCTCTTTCAGGCCAGGTGTTTAACCCTACAAAATTGAAGGTGATTTTTGGTACTCGAGTTTTCAGAAGATGTCAAAAACCACATCCGCATGATGGGTTTGTCGATTGGTTCCTCCCCAACTTCATACCTTGGGGTTCTAATCTTCAAAGGTGCTCCTAAGCATAGCGTGTTGCAACCTTTGTTTGATAAGATTATGGTTAAATTTAAACGATGGAAAGGCTCTTCTCTTTCCTTGTCGGGTTGTGTATGTTTGGTTAATTCCATCATTGCCAGCTTTTCTTGTTCACAAAGATGCTTATCTACGAATGGCATATCTCGATGCTCAAGCGCTTTTAGAGAAGGCTATGCGTAATTTTATTTGGTCTGGTGATGTTAATCAGAAGGGTTCTGTGGAGTTAATTGGGCTCGCTGTTGCACTCCTAAGGCCGAGGGAGGTCTTGGCGTTCGGTCCATTATTACTGCGAACCGAGCTTTTATTATGAAAATGGGTTGGAAAGTTCTTACCTCGGATTCCGTGGTTTTTGCTACTCTCCGTAGACTTTTTTTGCTGGCTAACGGTTCTATCAGATGCTCTTTCTTGCCTTCCTCAATTTGGGCGGGGTTGCGTCCAACTGTGGAGGATTGCCAAACTGATTTGAGATGGATCCTTGGGGTGCACTCTTCGATTAATTTTTGGATAGACAACTGGCTTGGGTACATTATTGCAGATCGGATTAGTATTCCGCATGAATTCTGGGATAACTTTCGGAATCCTATTTTGGACTTCTTTTTCGATAACACTTGGCATCTTACTATGTCATTTGTGGAGGCTTACTTAGACATTGTTCGGGATATTGTCCGTTTCCCGATTACTCCAGACTCAGTGGATAAAATGGTGTGACTCATTCTATGGATGGGATGGTGACCTTTAAATCAACTTATACCTTCTTACGATCGTCCTTCCCATCTGTTAAATGGGGATCGTAGATCTGGTCCCCTCACACTCATGAAAGGCACACGGTTGTGGCTTGGCGGGCTATTTATGGACGTTTGGCTGTTATGGATGTCCACCGTCACACAGGCTTTATCGGTCCTACTACCTATTGCCTATGTTATTCTCACTCTAAATCGAATGATCACATTTTTGTTTCTTGTGATTTTCCAGGAGCACTCTGGGATTGGATTGCTGCTTCATTTGTTGTGGGTTTCCGCAATGTTTATTGTTTCAATGAATTTCTGGTTCATTTAATGGAATTCAATTTCAGTGCGCAGATTGCTTTTCTCTAGAAGGTGGCGATTGTTTCTTGCGTTTGGCTTATATGGCACATCCGCAACGATGTTGGTTTTAATGACAAGAATTGGACTACTGACACGACTCTGGTTCAATTGAGATCGATGATTATTAAGTCTGCTTCTTTGGACTAGGGTTGTATGCAGAATACCCAGGAGGATTTACTTTGTCTACATAGGCTGAAGGTTCCGGGCTGTCCACCTAAGGCCCCTCGCATCATTCCAGTGCCTTGGTCTCTTCCCCTTCCTGGCTATATTAAAGTTAATACAGATGGATACGGCGGTGGGGGCCTATCGTACGTATCGAGGATTTTTCGCGGTGGTTTTGTGGAGCAGTGTGGAACAGGCTATGCATTTGAGGCCGAATTAGTTGCAGCGATGAGCGCCATTTCTTATGCTTTTCATAAGGGATGGACTAACCTTTGGCTGGAGTCTGATTCCACTTATGTTGTGGACCTTTCTCGATCTCGGGTTGGTTCCATCCCTTGGTGTATGCTTGGTCAATGGCGTCAATCTCTCTTTATGATTTCCCAGATGAATTTCATGGTTTCTCACATATATCGGGAAGGTAATTGTGTTGCGGATCATCTCAGCAAACTCACGTGTGATTCCACCTAGTGGGACCTTCCTCCGATGGATATTATCTCCCTGCTCACGGATGACTATGTTGGACGAGCGCAATATAGATTTGTTAGATAGTATTGTCATCTGCAATTATGTTTTGGATGTATGGTTTTCTCTTTTGGATATATGGTTTTCTCGTCGGGGTACTCTTTTCCTACTAAGGGTTTTCCCCACAAGGGTGGGTTTTACCTTGGTAGGTTTTTAACGAGGCCACAAACATTGCGCTACCTGGTCGGCTTGTGACTAGGATCTTTCTTTTCTTTTATTATAATTTCGATCTTTATTTAAAAAAGTTATCAAGCACTGCAAGACGATTACGGATGGACCGCCAAACCACAACAGATCTTCTGGCAGGGACGTGTGGCGACCAGATCCTCTGGGAATGTATCTCGAACAAAAATATAAGCTTCATTTGAAGAGACTTCGCCCCCCTTCGAGTGAGTCCAAATACGTTTATCCTCAGTGTTATGAGCAATAGGAATCCGGAGGATGTCAATCACAATACTCCTATAAGCCCCCGAAAAATCTTCTGTCAAATGCCAAACTCCATTGAAGAAGTAATCAGAGATTGGGAATTCAAAAAACCTGCGCAAATTGTTAGGAATTCCAATGCGGTCGGCAATAGAATATCCTAGCCAGTTGTCAAGCAAAAAACGAACAGCCGAGCGGTCACTCAGGATCCATCTAGACTGAGAAATTAAATCCATCGTGATAGGGCGCAAACCTAGCCAAATGGACGAGCCAATGTATGTGGTGCATGGCCCCTCATTCATAAAATGCCTCCGTAAAATTCTAAAGACCTCATTCTCTGAATTAGTCATCTTCCAAGCATTTTTTTTATAAGGAAAGCTTTATTGCAGCGATTAAAGATCGAACTCCTAAACCCCCTTCTTCTTTGGGCGCACAACTGTGGTCCCAACTCACAGTCACCGAGCCCTTTGCGAAAATATTCCCTGACCAAATAAAGTTCTTTATGTCCCTCTCCATTGATCCGAGCAGAATTAACTGACCACTAGCTTGTAGCTCAAGTGGTATCGTTTACCCTTTGTAAGTGTGTTGACCAGGGTTCGAACCCTGTATCTTTCAGTTTCTTTGGAATTTATATCTTCCTCTCTAACCAGTACTCCAAACTTATTTAAAAAAATCACAGAATTAACTAATGTGATGCAGCCAGCCATAGATAACGAAGTCCCCTTCCATCTTTTAAACTTAGACAAAATTTTATCGTGAAGAGGCTGAAAATATCGAATTTTAGGGCCCCCCTTAAAAAGTGGGGTTTCTAAATAATTGAAAGGAAATGTGCCTCTGCTAATACGTAAGTGCGTCTGGATGTGAAGCATAAGTCGAGCAGGTGTGTTATTCCTAAAATAAACCTTTTACTTTTCCGGGCTGAAGAGTTGACCAACATTTTTGCCATACTCCATCAAGATATGTCGCAACTGCTGGCAATTACCTCAAGAAGCCTCTGTCATAATCAGAATATCATCTGCATATAATAAACATGGAGGAAACTGAGTGGATCTGGGCGCCAAAAAAGGAGAAATAATTCCCTGCTGAACTATTGTGTCCAAAGCTCAAGCCAAAACGTCTTCCACTGCACAAAAAAGAAAGGGTGACAATGGATTCCCTAGGCACCACTAGCTTGTAGATCAAGTGGTATCACTCACCCTTTATAAGGGTATTAACACTGTATCTTTCAGTTTATTTGGGTTTTATCTCTTCCCCTCCAACCAGTTCTCTCAACTTATTAAAAAAAAATGGATTCCCCTGGCGGACGCCTCTAATGCACTGAAAATAACCCTCGAGGCAACCATTAAACAGAATAGAGATTCGCAAAACCCATACGCCTGAGGACATAGAAAACTTTATGAATATCTACTTTAAGAACCATGTTTGGCCTCGAATACAGATTAAGAAGGCAATTTACCCCTTCTGATGCCAAAGCGATACAATCGTGAATTTGTTTCCCAGGAATGAAACCGAATTGCATACCGTAACGTGATTCTTTAGGATCGAACCAAATCTCGAAGCCAAAATTTTAGTAACAGTTTTGAATAAAGAGTTACTTAATACCATAGGTCTATACTCCTCCACTATGTCCGCATTATTATTTTTAGGAATCAGAATCATATAGCTCGAATTGCAACCTAGGGGTAGATGATACCCACAAAGAACGATCCTGCGCATTAGAAAATTTAACAGAAAAATACCCCTTGCCTAAGGGAATTAGTTTCCAATCGTTTTTAATACTCCGTAGCTCCGAAAGTCATTTATGCAGAAGCATAGTAGGCAATGGCTTATTACCCTTTCCCAAAATCACCCGACCAATCAAAGAATAAGAAAATTCAAGAAGACGCTGCTGGCAAATGTTTTCATCAATAGTCACAAAACAATATTCACCTTTCCTAACAGGTTTAGGGATAGAATTAATCTTGCTAGAAATAATATTAGAAAATGATGTAGGATTACCTGGAGCCTGAGGAAAAGTAGAATCCATAGTATGGGAATTACCTGAATCAACTTTAGCAAAAGTATTACCCATATTATTAGATATAGCATGAGCCAAAAGTTCGGGGTTAAATTCATGAGAGGACATTGTAGAAGAACATCCAGCCTGAGCACCTAAAACCTTGTTATTGAGGCCGTCATTAAGGAACATAGCATGGTATGACAATTAGAACCACGAGATACCCAGGGGCCATCACCCCTTGGGAGGAGGCATCACATGGCCGTATAGTGCACAACGGCCCCCCATCAGAGAAGCCTTTGGGGACGCCCTCCATGGTTGGCAGCCATGGGGGTAAGAGATGACATAGAAACATCCGCTGGGGGACAGCCACTCTATGAGAAGGTTGAGTGTTGTGCCTTACAATCACACCCCCATAGCTATCCTTCAATGTCGATGGAGCAAGGTAAGGAATTGCTAAATTTTCCGGATGAAAACTTAGGGTTTTTTCTCCTCTCGATATGCCATTGTCGATAGAATTGGAATTCCTCATGAGTACAGCTACCTCTTTAGACAACATATTTCAGATTACTTCTATGATGATTTCCTGGCATTTCACTTTTTCTTAAGGCTTACTTGGATTTAGTCCGGGATGTTGTCCATTTTCCTATTGCCCCGACCTCTAAGGATAAACGGGTTTGGATTCACTCTGCTGATGGGGAGATTTATTCGAAAGCTACTTACTCTCATCTTCGTCCATCATCTTCTATGGTCAATTAGGGTTCATGGATTTGGTCCCCTTACATCCCAGAAAGGCGTTCGATTGTGGCTTGGCGTGCTATTCACAATCGTCTGGCGGTCCTGGATTTTTTGTGCAATCGGGGTTTCATCGGCCCCTCTGTCTGTGGCCTCTGTTGTGCTCATGCTGAATCCACTGATCATTTTTTTGTCTCTTGTGTCTTTGCAGGGACTCTTTGGCGTTGGATTTTTAGTACCTTTGATGTTCATTTTCATCTTGCCCACAGTTTTAATGAATTTTTGGTGCACTTGATGCCTTTTTGATTCAGTGAGCAGATCTCTTTTTTAAGGCGAGCAGCGACATTATCTTGCATTTGGCTTATTCGGCATATCCAAAATGATTTGGCGTTCAACGATAAGGCCTTAACGGAGGATGCTGCTATTATCCAGCTTCAAGTCCTTATGGTGGAATCTTCATCTTTAGATCAAGGTTGCATGAATAATGATCAACGTGATCTTTTCATCCTTCGGAGACTTCAGGTTCCTGGCGGCTAAGGAAAGCTCCGAACATTGTGCATATTGATTGGAAAAAACCCCTTCCAGGATGAATCAATGTGAATATGGATGTCAATGCCTCGGGAGTGCGGAGACGTCCTATGGCATCTGGGGTCTTCCAAAATTCCGGAGGCTTCTTTTGGGGTTGTTTTGTGAATTGTTGCGGTACTGGGTATGCATTTAAGGCAGAGTTGATGACGGCGATGTTGGCAATTCACTATATGGTCCCTTTTAGGCGGACGCCATTGCTTCCACACGCCTCCTTGGTGGTTGCAACTAATTCATCCCCATGGTGGTCCCAGATTCACATGCCCCCTAGGTGGTTACAACAAACTTGTCTCCCATGGTGGCCTCAACCAATCCTCATATGGTGGCCTCCACATCAAAAGGAGATGCGGTTGTGGTCCCATCTCCCTCCTTGATGGCATCCACAACTCCCTCTATGGTGGTCAACCCCTCCAAATACCAGGATACAGCAGGTTGGGCCTGGTGCAATGATGCCCCATGTATGCCCCAGTGCAAACCCAACGTTTGGGGATTCTTTGGTAAAACACGGTAAAACCTGCTAACCCTAGTTTTAGGGATTCTTTGGTTAAACATGCTAATCTAATGTTTATAGATTATTTGGTCAACATTGATGGCATTAATCCGGTTAAAAAGGAGATTATTTAAGTTACTATTGACAAACATCTCTATAAGCAATGTGTTAATAATTTTTGTGTTCATTGATTGGTTACATCTTGCTTGGTAAAGGGGAGAAGCCCTGGCCTTTATCCCCCTTCGAACCCGTTTAGCAGAATTATTGAAAATCCTACATAATTGGGCGTTAATTCCTTTGGGTAAAGGGTACTTTTGTATCAAATTTTCGTCAGATGAGGACGGGCTCGGCTCAGCGCTATCGCTCTTCATGGAAGATCAATCCAGGTTCTATTCGATTATCTCCCTGGACTCTGGACTTTAATCCGTACAAGGTTTGTCCATCTAAGGCTAGTGTATGGGTTCAAATTTTTGAATTGAGCGTTGAATATTGACGTCCGAGTATCATAATGGGTATTGCCAAGGCGATTGGGAATCCCCTTCAAATTGGTGAAGGGGCCCTTAATAGTTCTCTTGGGCATTTTGCCCGTGTTCTGGTTGAGGTAGATTTGTCTAAACCCAAACCCCTTCAGGATCATGTTATGGTTGAGAGGGTGGGTCATTGCTCGTTCGTTTTGCTGAGTTATGAAATTCTTCCAGCTTTTTGTTCTCACCGTAATATCACGGGACACTCTATTGCGACTTGTTGTCGAAATAATCCTTCGGATATGGCTCCCAAGGAGGATAGGTGCCCGGACACTACTAGGCGAGGTTGTTCTTGTGTTCAAAAGTTTATCGTCCTTCCATAGTTAAGGGTAACGCAGGGATAGCTAGCACTATGGAGCACAATCCTGATCTTTTGACCGTGGTTCATTCACCTAGGCATGTTGATGCTTCTACCAATGTTGCTTCTGGTATAACCTCAAAGTATAATAGTGTCCCTTTGGGGAATTCTTTTGTTGCTTTAGAGGATGTAGATGACTTAGTGGATGACAAGGATGATCAAGATAAATCCCTGACTTCTACTTCCGTGGAAGACACTTCGGTTGTTATGCAAGAACATGCCAGTCCATCTTTTGCTTCGCCTTATCCATTGACATATTTGGCTTCTTTGGATGCACATTCAGAACGGGATAACACCGCAATGAATGATGCATCTAGGGTACCCCCACCCCTCACGATGAACACCTTGCCCAGTTTTTCTGATATCATGAGGTGGCCGCGGACAGTTCATACAAGTTGGCCAAAGCCCATTCGTCCTCTTTGCCAGGCTATTTGGGATAAGTCGTTGGAGGCTTCTAAACAACAATTTCTATGTGATGTTCAACAAGGCCCGACTCCTCCAATTCATAATCTCACTCTTTTAGATGATGTTCAATCCAATAGCTTCAAATCCTTAAACGTGGCTGCTACCAAAAGGTGGGAGGACTATGCTGATGAAGTTGATTCATTTGATAATGAGGATTTTAGAGTAATTGTTTAGTGCTTTTATTTATGCATTCTTCTATTGATGTTTTGTCTTTCAAGGGTACATTTTTTTTTTTTTTTTTTAATAAAAATCGAAAATCATAATAGAAAGAAAAGAAGAGTCCTGATCCCAAGCCGATCAAGTAGCACAATGTTTGGGGCCTCGTTAAAAACCTACTAAGGTCAAACCCACCCTTGTGGGAAAAACCCCTAGTAGGAAAATAGTACCCCACCGAGAAAATAAAATGCCATAGGATCCATAAAAAGCACAGAAACAATAGTTATCTAACAAATTTATATTGTACTCGTCCAACATAATCATCTGTGAGTAAAGTAATGATATCCTCCGGCGGGGCATCCCACCATTTAGATTCCGAGTACCTGCTGAGTTGATCTGCCACACGATTTTTCTCCCGATAAATGTGCGAAATGACAAAGTTCATTTGAGAAATCAAATGCAAGGAATACTGCCATTGCCCCAGAAGGCCCCACGGAATGGAGCCATCCCAATTATGAAAGAGATCCACCACGAAAGTCAAATCTGATTCAACCCAAAGGTTAGCCCAACCCTTGTGAAAAGCGTAGAAGATAGCACGCATAACCGCCATTAGTTTAGCCTCAAAAGCATATCTCGAACCACATTGTTCCACAAAACATCCTCTGAAGAAGCTCCTTGCTGTGCGGTAAACCCTGGCTGTCGTGAGACGTCCTGGGGATCAAGCTGCACTGTCATCCGTGTCAACATTGATCCAACCTGGGAGAGGTAAATGCCAAGTAATTGGGATGACGCGAGGTGCCCTAGGTGCACGTCCCTGAACCTTAAGACGGTGAAGACAAAGAAGATCATCTTAAATGTTATTCATATAGCCCTTGTCAAGAGATGCAAATTCCAAGATCATCGCCCGTAATTGGACCAAAGCGGCATCCGTGGTACATTTCTTGTCATTAAAAATAGCGTCGTTCTAAATGTGCCAAAAAGCCAGATGTAAGATATGATTGCCACCTTCCTGAGAAAAGCCACCTGATCGCTAAAATGAAAATCGATAATATGGACCAAAATTCATTGAAACTATGGGCTTTATGCACAGTCACGACAAATGATTCAGCAATCCAGTCCTAAAGAATCCCTACAAATTCACAAGAAACAAAAAGATGATCAATTGAATTCGAGTGTGAATAGCACAAAACACAGAAAGTTGGCCCAATAAAACCCCGACTATGGAGAACGTCTAAAACCGCAAGGCATCCGAAGATCGCTCTCCAAACAACCACCGAACGTATTCCTGGAATGTGCTAGACCAAATCCAAGATCCCCATCTAACCACTGGGAGAGAGGGCCGCAGGAACACATAAGCCTCCTTAGAAGAAACCACCCAATTTATAGAATGTGTCCATACCCGTTTATCCAAAGAATTCGGGGTAAGCGGGCAACGGATAATATCGCGAATGATATCCAAGTAAGCCTCCACAAACAAAATAGTGAAATTACAAGTATTATCATAATACAAATTCGAGATCCTATCCTGAAAGTGAGTTGGGAATTCCAATCCGGTCCACAATAACATAACCCGGACAATTATTTGTCCAAAAACCCATAGAAGAGTGTGCTCCCGGAACCCACTGGGACTCCGTCAAGAAACTCTGAACCAGAGGATGGATACCAGCCCAAATCTATAAAGGCAAGAACGTGTGATGGATCGACCCATTCTCCAAGAGGTATTATGTACGAAGGGTAGTGTGCACAACGGAATCTGAAGTAAGAATTTTCCAACCCAATTTCATGAGGTAAGCTCGATTGGCCGTAATAATAAATCGAATCCCAAGACCCCTTATTTCCTAGGAGTACAACAACGAGCCCAGTTAACCACAATAGTCCCCTTTTGATTAATCTTGTCGGCCTAGATAAAAGTACGCATAGCTTTCTCAAGCTGCTTAAGCATGGTATCGACCATTTATAAACAAGCATAGTATGAACTAGTGAACTTGCGATCACAGAGTTCACCAAACAAACCCTGCCTGCCAGCGAAAGGGAAGAACCTTTCCATCGTTTGAACTTGATAAGAACTTTGTCAAGCACAGACTGTAACACTCTCTGCTTGGGCGCCCCTTTGAATATTGGAACTCCAAGATAAGTGGTTGGGAAATCGCCCACTGTGATCCCACTAATAGTTTGAATCCAATTGCGAATGTGTCGAGAGATAGAAGCCCCAAAAAACACCTTGGATTTGTTCGGGTTGAACACTTGACCTAAAATAGAAGCATAGAATCGAAGAGCTTGGAAAACATGATGAGGATTATCAGCATTAGCCGCACAAAGAGTGACGATATCATCGGCATACAACATTGTAGAAGGAAAGTAAATGTTGCGGGGAGCAACAAAAGGCATGAGCTGGTGAGAGGAGAACAATTCAGCAATAATTTTTCCCAACACTTCCTATACCACACAAAATAGAAGCGGAGATAGAGGGTCCCCCTATCTGACCACGCGAGAGCAAGACAAATATCCCACTGGAGAACCATTCAGCAAAATGGAGACATGGGCTGAATTCAAAATCACCAAAATCCAGTCAACAAACTTATCAGAAAACCCAAACCTGCGCAAAACATAGAGCAAGAAGTCCCAACTCAGAGTATCAAAGGCCTTACGAATGTCAATCTTTAAGATCATGTTCTTATCTGCCCTATTCTGCAAAATATTGAAGCCTTCGGAGACCAAGGCTATACAATCATGAATATGTCGTCCCGGAATTTTTTTTGAATGAATCAAAGATATATTAAAAAATGAAAAAGAATGATCATGATCACAAGCTGATCAGGTAGCCAAAGAAATAAGATGAAAATCCAGATCGAAACAAAAACAAAATGGTCACAAGCTGACCAAATGGCTGAATGGTTGGGGCCTCGTTAAAACCTCCCGAGGTACAACCCACCCTTGTGGGAAAAACACTTGGCAGAAAAAAAGTACCCCCATAGTAAGCATCCAAAGATAAAGAAATAAAGAACATGACGCATTATCTAACAAATCTGTAATTGAATATGTCGTCCCAGAATAAAACCAAACTGAGTGGGGGAAAGAAGCCTGCTAATTATCCTCCCAAATCTGGAAGCCAGGATCTTCATAATAGTCTTAAAGATGGAATTACTCATGACAATTGGCCTGGAATTGTCAATGGTAATTGCATCTTTGCATTTAGGGATGAGGACCATAAAGCTGGAATTGAGTCCAGCTGGTAAAGAACCGGACACAAAGAAGTGACGCACCACAGCAATGACGTCAACAAAAATAACATCCCAGCAATATTGATAGAACACCCCGTTAAAACCATCAGGACCAGGGGAGCTATCAACACCAAGATCAAAACTGCCTCCCGGATCTCATTCTCAGAAGACAAGGAATCAAGATGAATATTGTGAACCATTGAGACTATCGGGGTAATAATCTGATCGATAAGGGAAAATCGACAGTGGGGCCAACTAGGGCCATAAATAAATCTTCAAAGAAGTGAATGACGTGGCTGCGAAGGGCAACAAGATCAGTGGACAAATGACCATCGATCATCAAACCATGAATACCAGACCAAATGGCCTTGGTTTGACATCTACGATGGAAGAATGATGTGTTGTAATTGCCATCAACAAGCCGGACAGCCCTAGATTTTTGGCGAAGGAATTCCGACTGAATTAGTAAAGCTTGATTAAGAGAATGTTGAGCTTCGAGCTCCTGCTCCCTAAGGTTGTCATTATAACCAATGGTCTCGATATCAAATTGAATTTGACGAACCTTATCCAATTTCTCATCAACCTAGCCTAAATGATGGTATGCCGACCCCTCGTAGCACACCAAGTAAAAAAGTTGCCCATAATAGGAATAGCAGTCAAACCCGCATTATCAAAAAAATCACGAAATCCTGATAGGATTTTTTTTGAATGAATCAATGATATATTTAAAAAGAAAAATAGTGATCCTGATCACAGGCTAATCAGGTAGCCAAAACAAGACGAAAGCCAAGTCCGAAATAAAATCGAAATAAAAATGAAATGGTCACAAGCCGACCAAATGGCTAAATGGTTGGGGCCTCGTTAAACCCTCCCAAGGTAAAACTCACCCTTGTGGAAAAAACCCATGGCAGGAAAAAGAGTATCCCCCATATAGAAAAGAGACGTCCAGAATGTCAAAAGAATCCCGGCACAACTAGCTAACAAACCTATAATTAGATTGACCAACATAGTCATTCGTGAGAAAAGGTATAATATCCGCAGGAGGGACACCCCACCAAGTTGTCAATTGCGACTTCTTATTCAGAAGGTCTGCCACACGATTGCCTTCACGAAAGATATGCGAGACTATCAGATCCATCTATGACAACAAGTGGAGAGTATAATGCCATCTGCTAAGATGATGCCAGGGAACAACAACTGATATGTTATGTAGTAAGTCCACCACATAAACAGAATCAGACTCAAGCCAAAGATTAGTGCAGCCCGTAGCGAATGCATTATGAATAGCCCCCATTGCCGCCACCAATTTGGCCTCAAAAGCGTAACCCGCACCACAACATTCCATAAAGCAACCCTGAAAGAAGCCTCTGCAATTCCGAAAGACCCCAGAAGTTGTTAGACTGCCCGACGCCCCCGAATTACTACCATCAGTGTTCACCTTGATCCAGCTCGGAAGGTGCTTTTGCTAATTTGCTTGCACAATCTTCGGAGCTCATCTAGGCTGCCCAGGAACTTGCAAACGTCTAAGGATGAAAAGGTCTTTTTGATCATTCTGCATGCAACCCCGATCTAAGGAAGAAGATTCAACAATAAGAACCCGAAGATGGGTAATGACCGCGTCTACCGTCCAGAGCTTGTCATTAAAAACCAATTCGTTTCGGATATGACAAATGCAAGACAAAGCCGCCATACGCCCTAAGAAAGCAATCTGCTCACTGAATCGAAAATTCATTAATCGCACTAGAAACTCATTAAAGCTATGAGCCATAAAGAGGTGAACATCAAAAGTGCTAAAAATCCATCGCCAAAGAGCCCCTGCAAAGACACAAGAGACAAACAAGTGATCAACTAGTTCAGCAGAAGCACAACAAAGACCACAAACTGAGGGGCCAGTAAAACTTCCCCGAGTACTCAATAAGTCCATGACCGCCAAACGATTGTGGATAGCTCACCACACCACGATTGAGCGGCATTCCGGAATATGAGGGGACTAAATCCAAGAACCCCATTGGACCACCGGAGAATGGGGCCGAATATGAGAATATGCCTCTTTCGATGTAATATTCCCATCATCAGAGCATCAAGACCTGCGTATCCTTCAAAGAGGGAGCGATGGGGACGCGAAAATATCCCAGACAATATCCAAGTAAGCCTCAACAAACGAGAAGGTGAAGTGCCAGGAATCATCATATTAGTAATCGAAATATGGTGCCCAAAAAGATATATGTACTCATGCGGAATACCAATTCTATCTGCAATACAGCAACCCAACCAGCTATCAATCCAATATAAAACCTCAGAATTACACCCAGGGATCCAGCGAGACTCATCAAAACAATTCTCAATGCAAGGCCTAATCCCAGTCCAGATCGAAGAAGGGATGAACGACCGTCGAATAGAACCATCAGGAGTCAAAAAACGTTTCCTAAGAGTTTGGAAAACCACGGAAGTCCTGATAGGATGCGAAAGAGGCGATCCCCTGACCCTTCTTGTGATTACCCCAAATAGCATTAAAATCACCCATTAAAACCAAGTTAGTAATACCCAAACCAGTGGTATTAGACCAGAGATGGCAACGATCCACATGAGTACAAAGAGCGTGCACAAACCCCACATGGAAACTGAAATTAGCATATTGAACCTTGAGAATGATACACTAATCAGAAATAAGAACATGCTGAAGAATAGTTACATCCGAAAGCCGAAATATCCAAATATCCGATCTCCCAGAAGAACAAAAATTCTACACCACAAACTGTAAAACCAGACTAATCCAAAAAGAATCATGAATAGCATCCCCCTAATGTTCCAGAACAAGCAATTCATTTATTAACAGTAAGAGTTAGGGACCGTGTTGGGGACACTGGGGGAGGGTCATCAGAAGCATGTTGGGAACTCATAGTCTCTGCAGCGTCAACAAACATTTGAAATTCTTTAGCGTGTTGAGGCTTTTCTTCATCATAATCAACCCGTCGTTTAGCCACAACAATATTAAGATTCTTAACACCATCAGAATCCCGAGAAATCGTGAATTGATGAATAGGAGATGTGTGACCATGATCAATATCTTTTTGTCAACGTTGTCTATCCGAATCCAAATATCTGTCACGAATAGCCCTACCGAGAAGTTTGATAGGCTTTTCCAATGGGTATTGAACTATTTGAGATTGTTTTTGTATACCCGAATAAGGTGGCAAAGTAGACACAGGTAAAGGTCGTGAATCCAGAGGAGGAGGAAATGAAGCATCCGCTGCGTGCGAATCATTAACCAAATCATCATCTTCACCCAATGTGGCAAAATAGTTACCTAAATTTACATTGGAGGAGGCTGGAACACGAGGAACATCGGAGACCAAAACCAAAGGGAGACGAGTCAATAGTACCAGAAGAAACCGCATCATCCATTGAGTTAACAACGTTTTTTCCTTTATCATGTGATTTGTGCACATGACGATAAGTTTTGCATTCCTTAGAGCGCCCCCGTTGGGAGGTAGGTCATCCATGAGGCTCCTTAGCCTCAGTTGGCTTACCCATTCGACAACAAGAAGCTGCAGTACGTCCGGTGACACCACAAGTAGGGAAAAATCTGGAAGTCTTTCACAGCTAACAGACAAAAAGGAACAATGGCCCATACGTTCCAACATAATATAATCCTGCAAAGGCTTCGCAAGATCTACCTCCACCAAAACCCAAACAAAATGTCCCAAAGAACCATCCAACGACCTTAGCAAGTCCTAAAATGATGTTAGGTTTCCAGTATTCGATACTGAGCTTAAATATTCTAACCCAACACTTGCAATCGAAGTCGTAGCTTTATAGGGATTGAAATCCGGCACCCACAGAGATAATCGAATAGTACCCGGATTAAGCGACAAATATACCCAAACTTGAGCCCGATAACAATCCTGTGCATTGTTAAATTTGATACAAAAACAACCCTTGCCCAATGGGATAAATTTCCATTCCGTTTTAATACCCCATAAATCAGAAAGCCATTTCTGAAGCGGTAAAATAGCCCAAGGTTTATTACCTTTTTCTCAAAACAACACGACCAATCAAAGAGCATGCAAATTCTGAAATACTTTTTTTTTTTTGAATAAAGGCGAAAATAATATAATAGAAAAGAAAAATCTTGATCACAAGCCGATCAGGTAGCGTAATGTTTGGGGCCTCGTTAAAAACCTAACGGAGTAAAACCCACCCTTGTGGGAAAAACCCCCAGTAGGAAAAGAGTACCCCTGCCAGAATAGTCCAAAAGAGCCAGAAAAAACACAGAAACACAAACTATCTAACAAATATATACTGACTGCGACCAACATAATCATCCTTGAGTAAAGAAACAATATCCACAGGAGGCGCATACCACCACTTGGATTCCGAGGATTTACTAAGTCGATCAGCTACACGATTTCCCTCCCGAAATATGTGAGAAATAACAAAGTTCATCTGTGAGATCAAGTGCAGCGAGTAGTTCCAGTGCCCCAGGAGACGCCATGGAACGAAGCCATCGCGATTTCGAAACAAGTCGACAACAAAAGATGAGTCAGATTCCACCCAAAGGTACGTCCAGCCCTTATGATGTGCGAAGGAGATCGCCTTAATAACAACAATAAGCTCAGCCTCAAAAGTAAACCCAAAACCGCACTGCTCAGCAAAACAATCTCTGAAGAAACCCCTGGCTGTACGAAAACCCTGGATGCAACAAGTTGGCCCGGAGAGCCAGATGCACTGCCATCAGTGTTAACCTTAATCCACCCTGGGAGAGGAAGGTGCCAATTAACCGGAATGATACGGGGGGCTCTAGGTGCACGACCCTGGACCTTGAGATGATGTAGACATAGAAGATCATCTTGAGTGTTATTCATACATCCCTTATCCAGTACAGCAGATTCCAGAATCATTGCCCACAGTTGAACAAGTGCAGTATCCGGAGAACATGTATTATTAATTTATTATTGAAAATAATGTCATTCCGAATATGCCAAAGGAGCCACAAGCTGGATATAAAAGCCACCTTCCAAAGAAAGGACACCTGATCACTGAACTGAAAGCCCATGACATGAACTAGAAATTTATTAAAGCTATGCGCTAGATGAACAGTGACAGCAAAAGCCTCAGCCATTCATCCCCAAAAGCACAAGAAACGAAAATGTGATCAATCGATTCTGCCTATGAACAAAGACTGCAAAAATTTGGCCCAATGAAGCCCTGGTGACACATAACGTCTTGAGCTGCCAGACGTCCAAAAATCGCTCTCCAAACAGTCATGGATCTCCGTTCCGGGATGTGCGAAGATCAAATCCAAGAACCCCATCTAACCACCAAAAGAGCAGGCCGTAAAAAAGAATAGGCCTCTTTAGAAGAGACCACACCATCCATAAAATGCATCCAAACTCTTTTATCCTCTGAATGCGGGGGAAGCGGACAACAGACAATGTCCTGAACTATATCCATGTAAGCCTCCACAAAAGAGATGGTGAAGTGCCAAGTGCCATCGTAATATAAGTCCGAGATCGTTTCTTGGAAATGAACCCGATATTCATTGGGAATGCCAATCCGATCCGCAATGACATATCCAAGCCAATTATCATTCCAAAATCCAACAGAAGACTGCGCCCCCGGGATCCACCTGGATTCCGTCAAGCAGTTTTGAATAAGAGGACGAAGACAACCCAAATCGAAGAAGGTAAAAACGAATTATGGATCACCCCGTTCGCTAGAAAGTATCGATTACGAAGAGTGGCAAGAACAATAGAATTCAAAGTAAGGATCTTCCAGCCCAATTTCATAAGATAAGCCTGATTAGCCATGATGATAGAATGAACCCCAAGGCCCCCTTCTTTCCCGAGAGTGCAGCAGCGAGCCCAATTAACTCATGATTCCTTGTCTGGGATATGACCAGTCCAGATAAAATTACGCATGGCCTTTTCAAGCTGCTTAAGCAAAGCCATCGGCCATTTGTAAACAAGCATAGAGTGCACCAAAGAGCTCGTGATCATAGAGTCAACCAAACAAACCTTGCCTGGAAGTGAAAGGGAAGATCCTTTCCATTGTTTGAACTTAAGAAGCACTTTGTCAAAGGTAGCTTCAAGAACCCTCTGCTTAGGTGCCCCTTTGAAAATCGGAACGCCAAGGTAGTAGGGAAATCGCCCTTTTGAATCTCATTAACAGCTTGAATCCGATTGCAAATACGTCTGGAAACCGAAGCCCTGAAAAAAACCTTGGATTTGTTAGGGTTGAAAACTTGGCCCGAAATAGAAGCATAAGATTGAAGAACCTGGCGAACATGAGGGGCAATACCAGATGTAGCCTCACAAAGAATGACGATGTCATCGGCATATAGCATTGTAGAAGGGAAATGAATGTTCCGAGGAGCAACAAAAGGCCGAAGACTATTAGAAATCACCATGTCAGTGAAAATTCTACCCAAAACTTCCTCAGCAACACAGAAAAGAAGGGGAGATAAAGGATCCCCTTGACGCACACCTCTGGAACAAGAGATGTATCCCACATGCGATTCGTTCAACAACACTGAAATACGAGTAGAATTAAGAATCACCGAGATCCATCCAATGAACTTCGTAGAAAACCCAAATCTATGCAAAACATAAAGCAAGATGTCCCAGCTCAAAGTATCAAATGCCTTACGAATGTATTTAATATCATGTTCTTGTCATTTCTATTCTGCAAAATATTGTAGCCTTCCGAGACTAAGGCGATGCAGTCATGAATATGATGGCCCGGGATAAAACCAAACTTAGTGGGAGAGAGAATTTTGCTGACAATTTTCCCAAACCGAGTGGCCAGAATTTTCGTAATAGTCTTGAAGATGAAATTTCTCATAACAATCAATTTGAAATTTTCAATATGAATAACATCTTTGCATTTAGGTATGAGCACCATAAACCTGGAAATAAGCCCAGCTGGTAAAGCCCCATACACAAAGAAGTGTTGAACCGCACCAATAACATCAATAGCAATAATATCCCAACACTGATGATAGAAAACCCCATTGAATCCTTCCGGACCAGGAGAGCTGTCGACGCTAAGATCAAAAACTGCCTCCCGAATCTCAGTATCAGAAGGAAAGGAATGCAGAACTGTGTTTTCAACATCTGAACAAGCCGGAGAAATAATGTGATCAATAGAAGAATAGTCGATCGGAGAGCCAACCGGGGCCGCAAACAACTCCTCAAAAAACTGAATAACATGATTACGAATGGATGCATCATTAGTAGGAAACTGGCCGTCAATCATCAAACCATGAATACCAGCCCGAGAGGCCTTAGTTTGACAACGACGGTGGAAAAAGGATGTATTACGATCGCCATCACTGAGCCAGTAGCCAGAGTTTTGACGAAGAAAATCGCGAAAGGGCCTGATTAAGAGTTTTGAGCAATAAAAATCCCCGAGTTCACATCGAAATTTATCATCACTAATCCGATTAAGAATATTTGAGCAATAAATTTATCATCCACATCCCGATCATCACCAAAAACCTCCCTATTCCAAGTACAAAGTTCAACCGTTTGAGTTTACACATCAATTTAATTTATCAACATCGAAGGTAAAGAAAACCATGTTTAACCCACAGCAGCAAAATGGAGCGATCCAACCTGGCGTCGAACATAAGAGCAAAAGAGGTGATTTGGAACAAATACGGGAGGACAAAGTTATCCACCTTTGGCCAAAGGAAAGAAACCATCGTGGGCGATCCAAGTGACCCAATGAGATTATACGGAATGGAATGGATGCCAACCTTGAATTATCCATGAAATTGCGAAAGTCTTGGCCGGAAGCAAGAGAAGCAATCCCACGACCCTTTTTCTCTTGATTACCAAGAATAGCATTGAAATACCCCATTAAAACCAAGTCATCAAGACCCAAACCAATAATATTATCCCAGAGGTACCGACAATCCACATGATTGCAATGAGCATGCACAAACCCCATATGAAAAGTGATACTAGCATATTGAACCTTAATAATAATACACTAATCCGAAATGAGAACATGCTGAAGAATCGTGACATCCGAGCGACGATAAATCCAAATATCAGATCTCCCATTAGACCGGAAGTTCTGCACCACAAACTGAAGCCCCAGACTACCCCAAAAAGACTCATGAACATCATCCAATTCCACCTTAGGTTCCGTGATGGCAACCAGGGATGGGTTGTGACGTTGACAGAGGGCTTTGACGATGTTGCGAGAAGTAGCATTCCCAATCCCTCTGATATTCCAGAACAAGCAATTCATGATATAACATCGGAGGTGGAAGACCGTGTTGAAGACATGGGAAAAGGCGCATCAGAGGGCTGCAAAATCATAGTCCCCATGTCCCCAGTGGATGGACGAGTCTCTGAAACGTGTGTAGACCCCTCTTCATTATAATCAACCAATCTTTTAGTAGCCGCAATGTTAAGATTCTTAGCTCCATCGTCGTTCTGGGTGATAGCAACTTGATGAATCGGAGGTGTGGAACCATGCTCGATGTCTTTGTGCAATCGTTGCCTATCCATATACAATGATCGGTCTTGGATGACTCTACTCAAAAGTGTGATAGGTTTCTCCAAAGGGTATTGCACCATGTTGGAACATCAAAGAGTGCGAGTCATGAACCATATCATCTGCTTCCACCAAAGTGGAAAATGAATTTCCCAAACGAACATTAGAGGGAGCCGTGGTGTTATGAACATCGGGCACCAAAACCAGAGGGAGAGAGATGGATGACTAAGGGCTCGATAAAACCGTATCATCCATTTAGTTAACTATAGTTTTACCTTTATCTTGTGCTTTCTGCATAGGACGATAAGCTTTGCGCTCCTTAGAACGTCCCCGTTGAGAAGAGGACGTCCATGGGCTTCTTCATTTTCACCTGACTTATCCATGCGACGGCAGGACACAACAGTGTATCCGGTGATACCACAAGTTGGGAGAAATCTGGAAGTTGTTCGTAACTAAACGACATAAAAGAACAATGACCCATACGCTCCAACATAATGTAATCTTGCAAGGGCTTGCAAGATTTACTTCCACCAAACCCCGGACAAAATGACCCATAGAGCCATCCAAAGACCTCTTGTCAATCTGTAAAGGGTTACCAACGGTCTTAGCAATACCCAAAATAAAGTGATGTCTCCAGTATTCAAGGTTGAGCTCAAATATGCGGACCCAAACACTAGCAATCGAGGACGTGAGTTTGTAGGGGTTGAAATCCATCACCCACGGGGATAATCTAATGTTACCCAGATTAAGGGACCAAGAAACCCGAGACTAAGCACGTGAATGATCCTGCATATTATCAAATTTGATACAGAAATAACTCTTACCCAAGGGGATTAGTTTCCAATTAGTTTTAATACCCCATAAATCAGAAAGACATTTTTGCAGCGGCAATATAGCCCAGGGCTTATTACCTTTACCCATAGTAACACGCCCAATCAAAGAAAAAGAAAATTCAGATATGCTTTGTTTATAGATTGGATTTGATCCATCCCTTCGATTGATTGATTGGATAATATCTGAAAATACACAATCAAATATGTCTCTTTAGCCGACAAATTTGAACCATTAACTATTGACTACCTACTTCGAATTCATGAAATTCTGGGATTTTAATCTCAAATTGTGTTTTCCTAATGACATAAGAAAATAGAATTTGAGACAAAACTAATCAGTATTGATTTTTTCAATCAATAAATCCTTCTCAATTTCAATTATAACAAAACATATGAGTATATGTAAACCCCAGAACATAAATTGTTACACGGATATCTATTATTTAGATATGTTGTTGATAGGGAATTATCATAAAATTATCCTACTTCACTTCAATTTTGCATTGACTAGAAATTCTCTTTTGATAGAGCACGACCCGGGCTGTCCCGAATAGAACTAGCAATAAAAGAAAAGTCGGATATTATAGCTATCTGCATACGTGTTTAATAAATGCAACCCTTCTTATACATTATACACGTCAAATCGTATTCTACTCAAAAATCAGTAAAGTACAAATATCTCTCTTCTCTGCGAATCATTTTTTGAAAACAACGAAGGTTTTCATAAATCGTAACAGAGTAATAATCACACTTTTTGAAAGGTTCAGGGATCGAGCTATCTAAACCATTAACCACGTTAGAGTAGGTTTAGGGTTACCTATAGGATTTGTATAGAAAGAATCTGGAGTAGGGCCATTACCATTTCTTAGCGAGGCATAAGAATTTGCCAAATTTGGGTTGAAGCTGGACGTAGAGGCCAAAAACTGAGAATTCCCAGAACCATTTTTGGAAACATGATTCAACAATGGGAAAACATTGGTGGGATCACTTGGTGGAGGAGGATGAAAGTCTGCATGTCCAGGAGGGCTGATGCCAACCTGATTGGAGATCACATGTTGAGGGATGCCTGGAGGAGGAGCCCATGGGCCATCACACCTCTGGGAGGGGGCGGCCATGTGGGAGATAGTGGAAGTCGTCCTTCTTGAAGCATAAGGAGGGGGATATGGCCCCCCATGTTCAGCGTGCACCATGGGGGAGGGGGCCGTAAGTCCCAGCACATGGCCATCAGCGTGCGGCTGTGGAGTGGCAGGCAAAGGATGGCCTGCGTGCGACTTGGGAGGAGCAACATCATGTTTTCCCAGATATTCAGAGGTGGGGATTAATCCCAATCTGATGCACGATAAGGAGTCCTTGGGCTGTTGCTGACGATGAGGCACAATACTCGATGGCTAAAAACCATATAGTGCAAATGGAGAAGCCATGGCGGAACTTGGCTGTGTGATCGACGTGCGTGTAGAGTCGGTTGATTGTGAGTGAAGATTCATATGTCGTGTCTGTTGTTGTTGTGGATGAGCAAAGTTCGAGCTAAGGCTAAGAAAGGGTTCAGTTTCTCCATGGCTAGGATAAAAATCGGACGAACTTCAACCAAGGAAGTGACCGACGGCGATCAAGAAGGAGGAGAGAAGTTGGAGCATATTAGAGTTTTTTTTACAAAATGAATTTTAAATTATGAAATACTTTGTTTATAAAGATTCTCATCAATAGTAACCGAATAGTAATCTCCCTTTTTAACTAGTTCAAGGATAGGATTTTTACATGTTTTATTTTGTTATTTCATAATCCATCGAATATATATTTAAAAACATTTTATCTTGGAATGTAAAAATTGGTCTGCTTGTCTGCCTAAGTAAAACGTACTGTTGGGGGACAATCACCAATATAGACAAAAAAAAAAACCTAGCATGCTCCCACTGCACGTCTTCTCCCTTGCGATCGACGATGGACTACATTGGTGATTGCTCCGATCATTTTCTCTGGCATGTCCATGGCGGAATCATTTCATGGACTAACTTCTAACTACGTTTCAAAGAATTCTCGTTCGAATTTGTTGCCATCCTCTTCGACGATGGCTTCTCCGACGACCAGAAATTTAGGTTCTCAAAACGTTATGTTTACATACGCTATCAGCACGCAAGCTACGCCCTCTCCTCCATCATTGGGTTGCTATGGATTCATCCTCTCTAACTTTGTGCCACACAAACGCCAACCACCCAAAGTTATGTCCCAAAACCCTTGTTTGGGTTTGACCCATGCTGCTGAGTACTTGGGCACACGACCCGCTGCTTTTCCACCCTCCATGTCCCACGATCCCCCTTCAGCGTATAATAGCCATACACTGGCTGATGGGGTTCCCATCCCCCAGCGATCTCTCCTTTTGATGATCTTACCCCCATGATGGACGACCATGGGGGGGCCAGCCCCATGGGCAATTTGGTTAAGGGGCCGGCTAGGAGGCAGTCTGCTCTTGCTGCCTCCTCCCAGCGGGGTGATGGCCCTTGGGTCGATGGTGCACTCTCTCTTCCCAGGCGTTTACAAATTCCTGTAATGATGGCCTCAATCTTATAGGATATTCTATGCATGACAGTCTTGTCCCTGGCAATTCTTCAACTCATGGTTTGCATGAAGATTCATCCATTGCTCATTTCCATTCACACGCGAACTTGCAACATTCGGCTCATTATGGGCCTAATTCTCACCCACGTGTGGATGCTACTTTTGCGAATATGGTTTCTGGTAATTCTCTGACTCTGCATCTCCCCATCAGGCCCCAGGTAATCCCGCATCTTTTGCTAAAATTGTTTCTGGTCCTAACCCTATCCCTAAACCTATTAAAAAAGGTGAATATTATTCTGTTATTATGGATGAAAATGTGTATCAACAACGCCTTGTTGAATTTAAGTATGCTTTAATTGGTCGCGTAATTCTCGGTAAAGGTTCTAAACCTTGGCCCATTATGCCTTTTCATAAAAGGCTTTCAGAGTTATGGGGAGTTAAAAATGACTGGAAATTATTACCATTGGGAAAGGGCTATTTCTGTGTTAAATTTACAAATGCATGTGATTGTTCCCATGCTCAAGCTCGAGTGACTTGGTCTATCAATCCTGGTTCCATTCGTTTATCACCTTGGGTTCCGGATTTCAACCCATACAAGGTTAATACATCGGAGGCTAGTGTTTGGGTTCGAATTTTGAGTTGAGCATCAAGTACTGGGACCCAAGCTACATTATGGGCTTGGCTAAGGCCATTGGTACCCCAGTACAAGTTGATGAATGGTCTTTGGATGGTTGTGGGCCACTTTGTTCGTGTTTTGGTGGATGTGTGCTTGGCTAAACCAGTTCAAGATCACATTATGGTTGAATGAAGGGGCTACTGCTCGTTTGCTTATGTTGGTTATGAAAAATTCCCTTTATTCTGTGGCACATGTGGTATTACGGGACATTCGGCTGCGACTTGTCAAAGGTTAGGTAACAATGCCAATTTGAAGGAACCTCAGGGACGGGCCACTTCTCAACGTGGTTGCTCACGAGTTCACCAGGTTTACCGTCCAGCGCATAATCCCATGGACAAGGGCAAGGGCAAGGCCGTTGACTCAGTGGCTGACACGGCTTTGACAATGAGACCGGGATCTCCTTCTTGTGCTATTGTCACAGTTTCCTTCGGTATTTCTCTGGATAATTCTTTTTCTGCTTTGGATTCTGAGGACCCTAATATGCATACCTCTGATGATGTGCTTCCATCCATAGCTTCCCGTACATCTGTCCCTAAACTGCCAGTTCTTTGCAATGAACAATCGTTCTATACTTCTAATATTCATACTAAACCTATCACGGTGCAGTACCCGTTGGATAAACCCATTCGCCCGTTGTATAGGGTTATACGTGCTAAATCGGTGGATGCCAAACAAAGATTACTTCAGTCAGTTACGCAGGGAAATATGCCGGTTGTACATCAATTGGAGATCTAAGATGATGAAAAAGGGACTGACAATTTGAACAGGCCTACTCAGAAACGATGGGCAGATTATGTGGATGACAACAATATTTCTGGGATTGCTGCCTCTGCGCCCACCCATTCCGGAGATTCTACCTGAATTCCCTCACTTACTCCTCAATGAATTGCATTTTTTGGAACATTCAAGGGATTAGGAATATGCTTCTCGCAATATCCTTAAGAAATTATGTCAACATCATAAGCCTTCTATGGTTGCTATCGTCGAACCTAAAGTGGACTTGCATACTATTTCTGATTCTTATTAGGCCAGTCTTGGTTTACAGTTTGTTGCTCAGAACTTCCGTACTTCGGGGAGGTCGGATATCTAGATCTTCAGGCGTTCAGACATCACGGTTCTTCAACAGGTTCTTATTTCTGACCAATGCATTGTTCTCAAGGATCAATTTGCTAATAACATCTTTTATGTGGGGTTTGTACATGCTATCTACGATCATGTGACTCGTAGACGGCTTTTGTTGGTTTGGGTATTGATGATATGGTTTTATTGAAAGATTTCAATGTTATTCTCGGGAATCATGAGCGTTCAGGACATGGGATGGCCTCTCTGGCTTCTTGCCAAGATTTTCGGGATTTCTTTGATAATGCGGGTGTGATGGCCATTCCCACAGTTGGTAAATTCTTTACTTGGTGCAGCACGCGTCCTAATCAGACTACTAGACACTTTCTAGGAAAGAAAAGGAATTTAGAAATTCATAATTAGAAAACAAACGGTTTTATTTTTTCAAGCTTGATTCACAAAACTGAAGGAGTGCTCTATTTATAGGAGCAAACTCCGGACTTCAAACGGACTTATTTAGTACAGACCTTGGCATCCGCCAATCAATAAGAAACAAATGTGGTGGGGGACCACATGATGTTACATCCCCTTTTACACGTTCATAACAATCCAAACAACTTTACATAATACAACATGACATTGACATAAAGTAAAGTTGACAATGAAATAAAGCAAAACAACGACATAAAATTGAAATGACCAAAGCTTCCATCCTTATTCAATAAATTAGGACAAAAAAGATTGGCCCACTTCTTTATTCAAACAGCTGGTTGAAGAAAAGTGTTCTGGATCAGGAATTGTGGTAATCATAGTAAGCTTGTGACCATGGTTCAGTCCAGTAAAGACCATATCCATCCCAGTCAATGAGGTTTTCCATCTGAAATTGGGAATCTTCCATGTAGGGATTTGTGACTCTTGAAAATCATCTTCCATCATATTTTCATAATCTTTTGCTTGGCTCGGACCTTCATCAGATATCTTTGGAAAAACAAGAGACGTATAGGCAAGTTCTTCAGAATCGTCTTCTGGAGTCATCATATTTGAAAAACAAAGACTGACATATAATTCTCTTTTTATATAAGCATCATCTCGAATAGAACCAGAAACGAGTTTCCATCTTCTGTAAATTGGCAACGATCTCAAATCTACGATCTCAAATCTCTTCCATTAGCATAAGGTTTATGGAAAAGTAATATGAGACGAGGATCATTCATGTCATCACTTGTTTCAGTGCGGATAATCTGGACTGACTGAAATTCTTTTTGTAAAAATTGAATCCAATTTTCAATAGTGTCGTACCAAGTAAAGAATTTCCATAAAAGAGTAGATTCATTTTCCGAATTCTGAAAGAAGGGGATCATACCTTCTATGGAAATTTCAATTACATGAAAATATAAGGTACCAAGAAACCATAAATACCATAAACCATTTTCTGACAGTTTTGAATTTATATCACAAGAAAGAATATTCAGAAATGGTTTTTCAAGATTAAAACAAACTTGATCAAAATCCAGTTTAGTTTCAACACAGTAAAGTGCAAGATATTTGAACAAATTGTTTTTGCAAAATTTTTGGATTTTTTTGGGGGTTTTCAAAGATTCTTGAGTTGGTGGAAATAAAAATGTTGGTTCTTTTGGAACCCCCGTTGGTTTTCTGTAAAAACTTTTGGAAGGGTATTTACATTTCCCTTTTCCAACCATAAAAATAGGTAAAACTGTTCTTGAGGTAATCAGCTGGATTGGATCTTTTCTGGACAAATAATCTGGCACAATATTATCTTTTCCTTTGATATGTTGAATAGTGAACTGGTATTTAGAGAACCAGTCATTCAACCGGAGAAGTTGTTTTTCTGGAACTCCTTTGCCTTTTAATTCCATAATCGATGGAAAAGAAGTATTGTCAAGCCGGATAATGAAATGATGCCCAATTAAATGGAACTCAAATTTTTTAATTCCATTTTTCACAGCTAAGATTTCCTTGTAGACCACATGGTGATGTTTTTCTGAATCTTTGAACTTTCCACTGGCATGTCCACAGTAATGATTCTTTCCATTTTCTTCTTCAAGAAGAACAACTCCCCAATACTCATCACTAGCATCTATTTGTAGAATCCTTGTACCTGTACCTGGAATCTTTAAGGGAGGCAAAGATTTACAGACTTTCTTCAGATGTTTCACAACATTAGTCTGTTCTGATTTCCATGGTGGAGGATTCTTTTTTAGCAACTTCGAAAGTTTGCTAGTATGCTTAGAACAGTCTGGAATAAATTCCCTGAGATAATTAATTATCCCAAGAAACTGTTGAATTTCTTTAATTGTAAAATAAGAATCCGGGAACTTCAACAGTTCTTCAGCAAGATGAGGACCAGGTTGATATGTAGTATGTACCATTTGTAACCTTCATTCCCAGAAAATCAATATCAGAAGTACAAATTGTACTCTTCTTCTCAGTTCTCAGAAAGTATGACCCCGTATTTTTGAACAATTTCCAGAAACTGTTGTAGAAGGACTTCATGTTCTTCTTTGGTTTGTGAAAAAAGAAGAATATCATCGATGTAAACAAGAGTATTATGAAGAATTGGTTCAAAGATTTTAACCATAGCTTTCTGGAATAAGGATGGTGCGACTTTCAATCCAAAGGGCATAACAATCCATTGGTATTGTGCAGTGGGTATGCAAAAATAAGTTTTTTATCGGTCCTTTGGATCAATTCCCAGTTGCCAAAAACCAGACTTTAAATCAAACTTTGAAAATATTTTTGCTTTAGCAAGATGGGAAAAAAGCATTTGAGTTCTTGGTAAGGGAAATTTATCATCAAGTAGAAAAAGGTTCAAAGGTTTATAATCAATCACCAGTCGTTGAAGTTGGTGTTGATTTTTTTGATTTCAGAGAGTGCGTGCGATCTCACCTCCACTACGTGAGATTTGCCTTCGTCCTCAAGGTATTCTCCGGCAGCCATCCTCCTCCGTTTCCGATCGTCTCCCACAGGTCGCTCCCATGGCGGAGCCTCCATGGCATGTTTACACTTATAATTTCTCACATCCACCAAACCCTAGACAGCAGACTACGTCCTCCCCGTCTCACGCCGACCACATGCACGCGTCGCTTACTACTTCCTAGGCGATAACTCAACGGGCAATGAGGTTCTCTTATTCCCAAATTAATTGCTTTGTTCAAGGTTACTAGTCAGATGCTCATCGTCAACCACATACCAATACCGCAACCTCGTACATGGAGCAATCCGTCCTCGTACCTGCAATCTCGCCTCCTTGTACCAGCACTGCGCCCACGCAACATCCCATATTGACGTCCTTGCAACAACATCAACCCCCAGCGGTCCCTCACCATGTGGCTAGAGAAAGGGGAAGAAGCGCCCTACATCACCGCCCGCCTTCTTGCGCCCTTACCCCCATGGTGCCAATGGCCATGGGGGCCGCCCCTCCCATGCTACCTTGGGGTCGGGCCCACTCTGCCCTCCAGAGTGGTCCCCTCCCAGGGGAGTGATGACCCCTCGGCTACAGTCTCCCATCCTCAGAGCACTCCTCCTGCATGTCCACCAATGAATGCTTCTCACCTTGCTGGATGCTCTGCCACCATGGGCCATCCCAACTTGTCAACCCAACAACCTCCTCGGCTAGTAACATGGGTCATCAAGTTTATTCTTTTGCGCAGTGATTTCAGAAACCCCATCCGACGGACTCAACTTTCACACAAACTTCAGGTATCAAACAAATGGATTCCACGACTCAGGCCCCAGGTAATTCCAATTTGTTTTCTACAGTGGTCTCTAGTAAAAATCCGATCCCCAAACCAGTTTGCAAAGGTGATTACTATTCCGTAACTATTGATGATAACATTTACCAAAGAACGTCTCGCTGAATTTTCCTACTCATTAATTAGACGGGTTATTTTAGGAAAAGGTACCAAGCCATGGGCTACCATGCTTTTACAAAAACGCTTATCTCGAATTATGGGGCATCAAGAATGAATGGAAACTAATTCCCCTGGGCAAGGGATTCTTTTGTGTCAAATTGTTTAATGCGCAGGATCGTTCTCGGGCTCAGCAACGCACCAATTGGATGCTTAACCCTGGTATTATCCGTCTATCTCCATGGGTGCCTGACTTCAACCCTTACAAGGCTCAGTCTTCATGCTTGTAGCCAGTGTTTGGGTGCGGATTTTTGAACTCGGCTGAATACCGGGACCCCAATACCATCATGGGGATTGCCGATTGCTCTTGTGAACCCATTCTGATTGATCGGCATTCTTTGGATGGTTCCTTGGGCCATTTTGTTCGGGTTTCGTGGATGTTGACCTCTCCAAACCTTTGGAGGAACATATTATGATTGAACGACCGCAAATGCTCTTTTGTTTCCGTCACTTATGAAAAACTACCAGCATTTTGCTCGACGTGCAGTGTTACGGGGCACTCTATAGCTTCTTGTCGTTTTAACACAGTGGGTAATACAAATAAGGATGGGCGCACGTCACCGGCCCAGGGACGGTCACGGGAGCCTGATAATCGCAACAATTCTGTGCAGCGAGGGCGTTCCAGGGTTCGTAGAGTTTATCGTCCTGTTCAGCAGGACAAGGGCAAGGCCGTTGATGACTCAATGGGAAATACGGGTTCGACTACGCACGCAGGATCTTTCCCTCGCGCCATAGTCGCTTGCCCCCCAGAAATCCATCTTGGTAACACCTTCGAGGCGCTTGGTTCAGTTGAATCCCAAGATTAGCGACCCGCAGATGACTACACCGAGTATCTAGCCAGGAGGCCATCGCCCAAGGTCAGTACTTCCAGTACGACAATCGTTTCAGCCTCCGCAATTATGCCTATCACAGTACAGTATCCTTTGGGGAAGCCTATTCGTGCTCTGAGTCATGCCTTCCGGGATAGCTCTTTAGATTCAGCTAAAGATCGAATTCTCCAGAAAATTACGTCGGGACCGACGCCCGCCATGACATTACTATTGAAATGAAAAGTTCGAACCACACGAGATGAACTTCGCGATCAAAAAATGGGCGATTATGCGGATGACGTGGATCTTCCACAATCATCGACTACGTTATCGCCACACGCTGTTTTCACCGTCGATCGATCATCACGGCGACTCCCCCTCAACCGCCTCAATGAATTACATCTTCTGGAACATCCGGGGGATCGGGAATGTTGCATCCCGCAATGTTCTTAAGGCTTTATGTCACAAGCATAAACCTTCCATTATGGCTATATGTGAACCTAAGGTGGACTTTTGACTATTTCCGACTCTTCTTGTCGGCGAGCCTGGGTTTGACACTTGCGGGACAAAATTTTCGAGTTAATGGGCGGCCAGACATTTGGGTTCTTCACGACTCCACTATCACAATTCTTAATCAGGTCTGGTCTTCTACCCAGTGTATTGTTTTCCATGTTCAATTTTGTTCTTTGATTTTTCATGTTGGATTTACTCATGGTTTGTGTGATTACATTGCACGACGTGAGCTATGGTTGGATTTGCGGAATTTGGGTCTGGCTGATCTGTTGCTTGTTGGGGATTTCAATGCGGTTTTGGGGCACCATGAACGCTCGCGCAATGATACTCTTTCCCAAGCCTCGTGCCAGGATTTCAAGGATTTCATAGAGGACGCCAGTTTGTTTGCGGTTCCGATGACGGGGAATTCATTTACTTGGTGCTCTCCACGGATGCCTCTATCTTTACTTCAGGCTAAGTTGGACAGAGCCCTGGCTACTTTCCCTTTTTTCGCTCTTTGGAAGGAGGTCAAGGGCTTAGTTCTTCCTCGCATTGGTTCTGATCATCACCCCATTTTGGTTACTTGCTCCTCGACCATTACTAGGGGTCCGGTCCCATTTCGTTTTCAGCGTATGTGGATTCACCACGATTCATTCCGAGATTTGGTTACAACTTCTTGGGGCTCTCCATGTGACACGCACAACCCTTTATTGCGAGTCATGTGGAAGCTCAAGCGGTTGCGATATGCTATTAAAGATTGGAACAGGGATGTGTTTGGGGATGTTAACCGCAGTGTGGACAGCGAGATGGAGCACCTTCATCGATTCGAGCGATATTGAGGCTTTGGGCTATACCTCCTCTCTCCGGGATAGAGAATCAAGGCGTCATTGAATCTTTCACGATGTTGCGTCACAGGCTGAATTCCTTAAGCAAAAGGCCCGAACTGCCTGGCTTAAGGATGGAGATCGAAACACAACATTTTTTCATCGGCGTAGTCAGATTCGTACTGGACGCACGGGGATTCAGGGACTTATGGTGGCAGGGAATTTCACTGATGATGCTACGGTCCTTGGGAATCATATTATTTCATATTACGAGGAGCTCTTTGTGGAAAACGGGAGCTCCACCACGGATTTCTCACTGGTCGACCAGGTGCTCACTCCAATGGTTGGGGCGCGGACAATGCTTCCCTAACACTCTTTCTCTCTCGATTCTGAAGTGCCAGACAGCGGTGTTTGATATGGATCCGCATGCTCCCGGCCTGATGGGTTCAATGGGATTTTTTACCGCCATTTCTGGGATGTCATATCTGTTGAGGTAACAGACGCTGTTCGCTATTTCTTTAACAATTCGTCTCTACCTCTGGGATTGAATGCCAGCTTCATGGCGCTCATCCCTAAGACTAAGGATGCCAATGTCATTGAAAACTTCCGCCCTATCGTCATGAGCAACTTCCTTTTCAAGATTATCACGAAAATATTGGCTACGCGCTTGGGTTCTATTATTGCTGACTATTTATCCCCGACTCAGTTTGGTTTTATCCCGGGTAGACAAATTCATGAGTGTATTGCCATGGTATCTGAAGGGTTTAATGTCTTACAGGGTCGCACGGATTCGAATATGATCCTGAAAATAGATATTCGTAAGGCATTCGACACATTGAGATGGGATTTTTTACTATATGTCTTGCGACGTTTTGGATTCTCTGAGACGTTCGTGCGTTGGGTGGAGGTGGTTCTTCGATCGTCCGAATATCGTGTTGTTGAATGGGATGCCTGTTGGTTATTTTGCACTTTCTAGAGGAGTCGACAAGGGGATCCTTTATCACCCCTATTGTTTTGTATTGCGGAGGAGGTCCTGGGTCGGTTTATCACATCGGCGATGGATCGATCCGAGGTTATTATCCGCTTCACGGCGCCAAGGAGTATCATCTTCCCGGATCCATTCTTTATGCGGATGATATCGTCATCATGTGCGGGCGTCCTTATCCAATGCCCGGCCTTGCTTCGATTCTTACTCACTATGATATATCTCGGGACAAGTGTTTAGTCCTCGAAAATCCAAGACTTATTTTGGGGCGCGGGTTTCGCATTATGTCCGTGGGAGGGTGCAATATATTTTGGGGATTCATCCAGGGGCGTTCCCACCATCTACTTGGGCGCTCCAATTTTCAAGGAACCCCAAAGGTCGCGGATTTACTGACTATTTTTGACAAGATAATCCTTAAGTTCCGACGATGGAAAGGCTCGTCCCTTTCCTCGGTAGGGTTTGCCTTGTTAACTCGGTGATAACTAGTTCTTTCGTGCACTCCATGATGATTTATAAATGGCACGCCACGCTGCTAAAACAAATGGAAAAAGCCATGCGTAATTTCATCCGGGCGGGAGATGTGAATTCTAAAGGAAAGGTAGTGGTCAATCGGGATACATGTTGCACGCCCGGGCGGAGGGGAGGATTGGGCGTGCGATCGCTCAAGGTCGCTAACAAGGCTTTCTATTTGGCCTGGGATTAAACCCTGCATTTCTGACTGCGTGGATGATTCTCGTTGGATACCAGGCGCCAATTCCGAGGTATTATTTTGGATTGATAATTAGTTGGGATATTCCATTCTTGTGACAAATTGGCAATCCGAGAGGATTATAGGTATTTATTCCAAAGCAGCGTATCTCGATTACTTTTATGATGGATCTCGCACTTCACCCTCCCCTTTGTGGAGGCTTATATGGAGCTAGTTCGAGCTATTGTGCGTGTCCCAATTGTGCCTACATCTCGGGATACTCGTGTTTTGATGAACTCTGAGGATGGTTCAGTTACCTCGAAGACGGCTTATAAATTCTTACGCCCTCAGCACCCGACAGTTAGATGGGGTTCTTGGATTTGGTCCCAGCATATCCCTGAACGGCGATCGATGGTGGCATGGAGAGCTATACACAACCGATTGGCAGTCCAGGATTCTTTACGAGCTAGGGGAAGTTTTACTGGCCCTTCGGTTTGTGTTCTTTGCAGGGAATCGGGGGAATCAGTCGATCACTTATTTTATTCTTGTGCTTTTGCAGGGCATCTTTGGCATTGGATTTTCCAAGCCTTTCACGTGCACCCCTTCCAGGCTTACAGTTTCAATGAACTGGCTGTACGGCTTATGGCATTTCACTTTAGTGACCAGGTCGCTTTCCTTTGGCGTGTGCAATATTATCCTGCATCTGGCTTCTTTGGCACATCCGTAATGAGCTGATTTTTCACAACAAAATCTGGACTCCGGAGGTGGCACTCATTCACCTACAAGTACTCGTTGTTGAATCAGCATCTTTAGACCGGGGATGTATGAATAACGATCAGCAGGACCTCTTCATCCTGCGTGGTTTAAGAATCCCCGGAAGAGTTAGACGTGCTCCTAAGATTGTGGAGGTCCAATGGCAAAAACCCCTCCCAGGTTGGATCAAGGTTAACACGGATGGCAGCGCTTTAGGGGCGCCGGGCAATCTTACAACATCCGGTGTCTTTCGGAATTGTAGAGGATTCTTTCGTGGATGCTTTGTCCATTGCTGTGGTTCAGGGTACGCATTCGAAGCGGAATTGGTTGCAGCAATGTGGGCGATTCATTACGCATTTGCAAAAGGATGGACGAAACTTTGGCTGGAATCGGATTCGAAGTATGTGGTGAACCTCTTCGGAAAGAGAACGATGGAGGTCCCATGGCACCACCTTGGCTATTGGCGCCAAACCTTGCATCTACTCGGTGGCATTGATCTTGTAGTCTCTCATATCTTTCGCGAAGGCAATCGGGTGGCAGACATGCTGAGCAAGAAGACGGAGAGTGGCGTCTGGTGGGGCGTCCCGCCCACAGACCTGCTTCAATACATCACGGATGATTATGTTGGCCAATCCACATATAGGTTTGTTAATTAATGCGCCAAATGCGCCACTGCTTCAGGTTTCTTTTTTAGGCGCCTTATGTTTCCTGGGGGGTACTCTTTTTTCTTCCAAGGGTTTTTCCCACAAGGGTGGGTTTTACCTTGGAAGGTTTTAACGAGGCCCAAACCATTCAGCCATTTGGTCGGCTTGTGACCACTGCGTACTTTGGTTGTTGACATTATTTCCAGGCTTTCATTTGGTTACCTGATCTGCCTGTGATCAGGATTACTCTTTTTTCAATTTTATATATATTCGCAATTATTCAAAAAATCAATCACCAGTCGTTTCTTTCCCCTGATTTACTCAGACCGTTTATTCACATAGAATGATGGACAAGACCAATTTGATTTGGTTGGCTCAATTAACCCGAGTGAAAGAAGTTTATCACATTCTTGCCTAGCCAGACTCAACTCTTCAGTATTCATTCCTGGATGTGTTGCCTTTGTAGCATTGATATCTTCATTCTTCTTGAAAGGCAATTGAACAAAGAACTTTGTATTTTTCCAAAGTGGAAATGGATGACTGAATTCTTCATGAGACTCAGCACAACATTATTTTAAGCTTTGAGCAATTTCTTCAAAATCCCGTGGGACATCAGCGAGTGAGAATATTTTGTGAACTGTGGAGTAGGGCTTAAAATTTCTTTTGAATTTCAATCCATTAGGATGGATCTGAATCTTCTGTGCTTTGAAGAATAAATCAAACCCCATCAAAAGATCATGTCCATGAAGATTGCTCCCAATTACTTTCATCCAGCAATACAATCTGGGAAAATTTGAATTCCAATTGGTTTTTTCGTGATCAAAGAAGTATGAAATGTTTGTCCATCAGCAGCAAAGAAGTATTCATGGTGTGTCTGCCATGCATCTTCAGGAAGGATTTTTGGATTCAACATGGTTCTTCGAGCACCTGTATCAAGAATCCCAATTGCTTTTATAGAATTTTCATACTTTAATGGCAGAATCTTTACTTCTATGTTTGGAGATGGAATCCCTTCTTGTATTGTTAAACCGGTTCGTAAGATGGGAACAGGTTTCATCATAAAGATGACAGGCATTTCAGATGAACTTTCTTCATCTTCGTCTTCAGAAGATACTTCAACGGCAAAGACATTATCCTCATTTTGTTCATCTTGTTTAGAAAAGAGGGATTCAACATCAGCATCATGTGTATCAACTTCATCATGCAGGAAGACACTATCAGCAAGTTTTGCAGCTTTACCTTTTTTGTTAGGATAATTTTTTGCATAATGTCCTTCTCTTCCACATAGATAGCACCTGTTGGAAGTCTTCTTCCTGAATGGCTTTCTTCTGAAAAACCTGTATCTCTTCCTCTGTAATTTCTTTTTGGTTTTTCTTTTCTCTTTCTTTGAAGTTGTACATTTGCAGGCTTTGTCCTTACACTTGATTTGTAAATGAGATTTGTTACACACGGACTTGGAAATTTTCTTTCTTTCAATGACTTCTTTCAACATGTTTTGTGTCTCACATATTTTATCAATTGCAACATGGCACATTTGATTAATTTGCCCAAGACTTAGATTGTTGAGACTTCTCCTGGAAGATTGAATCAATCTGTTAATCTCTGGTTGAACCTCTTTAGGAAGTGAAGCGATATAAACATTCTTCAGATTTGGATCATTGTACCCGTTAAGAAGGTAGAATAATTCAGACATCTTTTTGAAATGCTTATCAAGATCCTTTTTGCTTAAGGAACAACATCTTCGGGCAAAGTATTCATCAGACATAGCTTTGGTGAAAAGATTGATATCACCAATAAATTCTCTGTGAATTTCTCCAAGTGCAGCTAAAACTGTAGGCATGCTGAAAAATTGAATTTTTCTGTAATCACCCAAGGAGGTAAACCAATCCCTAAGAATTCCAACAAATCTAGTTGAAAATTCTTTTAGGACTTCACTGAGATGCACATCTTCTTTATTGAGCTGGTTATCTAACCAGGCAGACATCTGGTACATCCTTTCTCGCTTTTTATGAATAGGAACATCATCAAAAGAGAACCAGGGACCATTGGTAGGTTTGGTTGTCTTTTCTTCCATTGGCCTGTAATTGGTTGTAAAACCTTTCTCTGAATCATCAGTTTCACTAACCAATGGTTGGGTATCATCAGGAGGGTTACTAGACTGTGGATCATCAGCCATAAAAATAGCTGAGATATCAGCAACTCCATTAACAGATTCTTCTTCCGTAATAGCATCAGAGGATTTTTGACTTGAAAGATCATCAGAGGACTCAAAATTCCTGTAGTGAGAACGAAATGAAGGAACTAATCTTCCTCTGGTATTTGCCACCTTGTTCTCCTGGCAGAGGATGAAACCATGAGAGTATCAACTGGTCTTTTTCCCTCAGCTTTGGATTTTTGTTTCTGGCTTTCAGATATTTTTGTGGATTTTTTAGATCTCTGTGGAGGATCCACTGGAACACTTGAATCTATTCCAAACATTTTTGAATATTCATCAGAATCAGAAGGCGAGTCAAATACACCTTTACTTGGGAATAAGGAATCTGGTTTAGAAAACAAGGACTTCTTTTTATCTTGTTCAATACGAGCAAGCTCCTTTTTCAAGTTTCTGATTTCATTTTCTTTTTTGTCAAACTCAGATCCAAAAATACCTTGGAAGATAAGTTGTCTAAGTTCTTTGTCCAGTTGAGAAATTCTTCTGGAAAGTTTTTCTTCAATCTGTTGTAGTTGATATTCTATAGCATTTACTCTGCTTCGTGTCTCCTTAACTCCATCAAGAATTTGGGACACTTTGGAATCAATGCTTTGCAAAGATTTGTTCTGTGCCCTGGCGTTAGTCGTTTGCCAGTTAAGAACTTCTTCGCCTTGAGAAAGTGGCTTAAGTTGTCCAGAAGGTTCAATAACAGTTTGCTGGACATAGGGCCTTGAAGACATCTTCGAACTTGGTTGTTCTTGTCTTTCAAGAGGTGGGAAATCAGTATCGTAGTTTTGAAACATAAAAATTGGCTGAAAAGCAAGTGGAGTTGGTAATGGTGAAAAAGCTTATGTTTTGCACAAATATCCTTCCTTTCGAAGGATCTTCAACTCTTTGTTGTAGCAAGCAAGTGGAGAACTTGGAGGTGGCTTTGGAGGTCTCTGAGAATAGACCTTCTTTTTTTTGCATTTTATCGGAGGTTCTTCTTCTTCCTCATCATCAGAATCAATTCTTGTTCTACATGAACATTCTGGATCGCACATCATAGGATCAACATCCCAAACAAAATTTCCATTGACTTTATCAGTATAGACATGTTTTCCATCTGGTTCAAATGATGAAATAGGAATATATTTTTCAGTTGGCCATATGGCAGGAGTGATCATGAGTTGGAATTCAGGAACAGAAGAAGACCCAGATGAACCATCAGTTTTGAAAATTGTTTTGGTCCATCCATCAGATAACCTCTGGAATTCAAAATCAGTTGACTTTATTGGTTCTGATGGTTGATGCAATGATTCATAATTTGTGATCCATTCTATGGGAACAAGTTGCTCCAGCTGTTTCCTTCCAATTTGTCTTGGTATTTGCACAATGGTAGGGACATCAGACCCTGTTTCAGCAAGAACCATTAGTGCATCTTTTATGCCTTGATTTTTCAGATCTAGTCCATGATTTTGGAGCCTGTAAACGATCTGGTGATGAAGAGTCGCCATGACCGCATCTTGTATTTGTTCGCTCCCGAGAGATTTGGATTTGGACTTTAATAAAAGTGGCAAGAGAGTGTCTTGCAGGGATAAGGCAAAGTTTGGGAAGAAAGTAATCACTACACTTCCAGCATTTAGTGTAGTAAGAACTGCTCCGACATCGCATGCTCATACTTCAAATACCTTGTATCCAGAAGGGCAATTCTAGCAGAAACTGATAATCCTTTCCTACCATGATATGATAGGACAAGTCTGACTGCTCCAAGATGAAGGTGTGAGTACCCTTCAGATTGCCATGTACGGATGTATTCGGGAGGTATAGTAAGAGTAATATACTGCTCTTGTGTAGTGGACGGAAGAACACAATGATCCATTTTTGAAGACTGAACAAACTCTTTCTTTGGAGGATTTTTACCATAAATAAGGGATCTAATTCCCTTAGTAAGACTGGCATGTTTACGATAGATATTATAAGGACTAATTAACGGAGGGACTGTATTTTCAACAATAGCATCTTTTGGAATAGTAGAATACTCAATAAGATTATCTATTTTACTAGTAGAGAGTCTAGGAAGTGCTAAAGATGAAGACTGCCTTAGAATTTGACTGGAGATTTGAGAACTTGAATTAGGAAAATCCATGAGTAAGAAGTTTTTCCTATACTCGTCGTCTAGATTAGCAGAAATATTCATCAACATACTCCCCCGGAAAAGAAAAATCAAGCACAGCCTGGCTCTGATACCAAAAACGGCCGGGAGCCCCACAAGTACATACTGCCATACCCTTAGAGACATACAATATTCAAGTACAAATACACAATTTCAACAATAGATTACTTTTAGCCATCCACAGAGGGTCGAAGTCTTTGTCCTACCTCGCATTTGCTTGGACCATCACCCTCTTTTATTATCTTGAGTGACAAGTGCTTATAAGGGTCCGTCTCCATTTTGTTTTCAACATATGTGGACTTAACATCGGGGTTTTCAGTCGATTATTGCTTCTTCTTGGGATTCGAATTGTGCAGGCCCTTTGATTCGCTTGATGATTAAGCTAAAAAGGTTGCGGACAGTGCTCCGTTCATGGAATACAGAGGTCTTTGGGGATGTCAATCGTGAGGTAAATGATAAGTTAGAGAATTTAAGACAGATTCAATCGGACATTGAGACTTTAGGGTATAGTATTGCCCGTCGAGACCAGGAGCTTGAAGCCCAAAACTCTCTAAATCAGGCGCTTCTTCTCCAATCTGAATTTTTTTGCCAAAAATTACGGGCTGCTTGGTTGGTTGATGGAGACCACAACACTTCTTTTTTCACCGTTGTTGTCAGACTAAGGTCGCTTGGGCTGGTATTCACGGTCTGATGATCAATGGTACACTTTGTACGGACCCGTCTGTTATTCGTAGCCACATTATTCATTTCTTTGAGGATTTATTCACGACGCCCAATTGTCTTTTTTCGGATTTCTCTTCTATTGATCTAGTTATTAATCCAGTGGTGTTGGATGTGGATAACATGTGCCTTACTTCTTTTTCGTCGGAAATTGAGATTCGTGATGCAGTTTTTGATCTTAGTTTAGATAGTTCTCCGGATCCGGATGGTTTCAATGGTTCCTGCTATTGGCACTATTGGGACATTATCTCTACTGATGTTATAATTGCAGTGCGCCACTTCTTCTAGTCTGAATCCCTGCCAGCTGGACTCAATTCCAGCTTTATGCTTCTCATCCCTAAAAGTAAAGATGTGAATGTTGTGGATAATTTCAGACCAATCGTCAAGAGCAATCATCTTAAAAATTATCACAAATATTCTGGCTACTCGATTTGGACGCATTTTCAGTCGCATTTTGTCCCCTACGCAGTTTGGTTTTATCCTGGGCCATCACATTCACGATTGTATTGCTCTGGTTTCGGAGGGTTTCAACATTTTACATAATCGGAATGACAAGAATATGATTCTGAAAATTGATATCCATAAGGCTTTTGACACCCTCAGTTGGGTTTTTCTATTATATGTGTTGCGCAGATTTGGTTTCTCGGAGAAGTTTGTGGATTGGATTTCGGTGATTTTGAAATCAGCCCATATCTCGATTGTTCTTAATGGATCTCTTATTGGTTATTTTCCATGCACAAGAGGGGTGCGTCAGGGTGATCCCCTTTCACCTCTTCTCTTTTGCATTGGAGAAGAAGTCATTGGGAGACTTATTTATTGACTGGTATCATCCCCTCTTCTCACGCCTTTTGTGGCTCCACGTAATATCATTTTTCCATCCACCATGCTCTATGCGGATGACAATGTTATTTTTTGTGCGGCATCCTCTGTCAATGCTCGCCATATCTTCGATACCCTTGGTCATTATGCTTCTCATTCAGGCCAGGTGTTCAATCTAGCAAAATCCAAGTGTTTTTTGGTACTCGGGTTTCACAGCATATCAGAAATCGCATTCAGACAGTTATGGGTTTGTCGATTGGTTCCTTCCCAACTACAAATCTTAGGGTTCCAATCTCCCAGGGTGCTCCTAAGCACGATGTGTTGTAGCCTTTGTTTGATAAGATTATGGTTAAATTTAAACGATGGAAAGGTTCTTCTCTGTCTCTGGCAGGGCGTGTATGTTTGGTTAATTCCATCATTGCCAAGTTCCTTGGTTCACAGAATGCTTATCTACAAATGGCCTATCTCGATGCTCAAGCAGTTAGACAAGGCTATGCGTAATTTTATTTGTTCTGGTGATGTTAATCAGAAGGGTTCTATGGTGGTTAACTAGGCTCGTTGTTGCACTCCCAAGACTGAGGGTGGTCTTGGCGTTCGGTCCATCGTTATTGAAAATTGAGCTTTTCTTATGAAAATGGGTTGGAAAGTTCTTACCCCAGATTCCGTGGTTTTTGATATTCTCCGTAGATTTTTTTGTTGGCTAACGGTTCTATTTGTCGCTCTTTCTTGCCTTCCTCAATCTGGCCAGGATTGCGGCCAACTTTGGAGGATTTCCAAACTGATTCGAGATAGATCCCAGGGGCGCACTCTTTGATTATTTTTTGGATGAACAACTGGCTTGGATACATTATTGCATATCAAATTGGTATTCCGCATGAATTTTGGGATAACTTTCGAAATCCTATTTCGGACTTCTTTTTTCATAACACTTGGCATCTTACTATGTCATTTGTGGAGGCGTACTCAAACATTGTTCGGGATATTGTCCAAATAGAATAACCCAACCAATTATTAATCCAAAACAAGACATCTGAATTAGCCCTAGGGATCCAACGGGGTTCTGACAAACAATCCTTCATAATCGGTTTGAAGCCCACCCAAATTGAAGATGGCAAGAAAGTATGTTGAATTGAACCATCTGCCAAAAAAAAAACATTGTCAAAGAGTTTGAAAAACCATCAAGTCCGAAGTCAGTACCTTCCAACATGTTTTCATCAAGAAAGCCCGATTCGTCGCGAAATGGAGCGAACACCAAGGCCCCCTTCCTCACGAGGAGTGCAACATCGCGACCAATTAACCGTAACAGAACCCTTTGTTAAAATTGCCCCTGTCCAAATAAAATTACGCATTGCCTTTTCCAAATTGTTTAAGCATGGAAATTAGCCATTTGTGACTGACATGGAATGAACACCACTAGCTTGTAGCTCAAGTGGTATCATTAACCCTATATAAGGGTGTTAACCAGGGTTCGAACCCTATATCTTTCAGTTTATTTGAAATTCTCCAACCAGTACTCCCAGCTTATTAAAAAAACTAACATGGAATGAACAAGCGAGCTCGCAATCATTGAGTTAACCAGCCAAACAAACCCTGCAAGCGAGAGAGAAATACCTTTCCACAACTTAAATTTCAAGAGACTTTTATCAAAGATAGGTTGAAAGGCAGCATGCTTAGGAGCACCTTTAAAAATTGGAACACCAAGATAGGTAGTAGGAAGAACACCCATTTTCATGCCCATGATTTGAAGAACACGACCCCGTACGTACGGAGAAACATGAATCCCAAAGAATATTGTACCCATCTTTGGCTTGAGTCGGATTCTGTTTATGTGGTGGACTTGCTCCATAAGAGATCCATTGCAGCTCCTGGCATCACCTTAGCAAGTGGCGTTACACTCTTTATCTGCTTTCACATATGGAACTAGTGGTCTCGCATATTTATCGGGAAGGCAATCGAGTGGCAGACCTTCTGAGTAAAAAGTCGCATTCTGAGACTTGGTGGGGAATCCCCCCTACGGATATTGTGCCTCTTCTCACGGAAGACTATGTTGGTCAATCCAATTATAAATTTGTTAGTTAATGTGTTCGGGTCTTTATTGTTGTATTTTTGGATGCCTCTTTTCTCTTTTATTGGGGGTACGTCCTCTTTTTCCTGCCAAGGATTTTTCCCACAAGGGTGGGTTTTACCTTGGGAGGTTTTAACGAGGCCCCAATCATTCAGCCATTTGGTCGGTTTGTGACCATTTCGATTTTCTTTCGGACTTGATTTCCATCTTGTTTCTTTGACTACCTGATGGGCCTGTGATCAGGAACACTCTTTTTCATTTTTATATATCTTTGACTCATTCATAAAAAACCATAACATGATCTTGAAGGGGTTTAGACAAATTTACATCAACCAGAACACAATGCCCAAGAGAGCCATTAAGGGCCCGTCTATCAATTTGAAGAGAAGTCCCAATCGCCTTGACATACCCATTATGATACTCAGACGCCAATATTCCACGCTCAATTCAAAAATTCAAACCCATACACTAGCCTTAGATGGACAAACTTTGTACGAATTAATGTCTGGAGTTTAGGGAGATAATCGAATAGAACCCAGATTGATCTGCCATGAAGAGCGTATAGCCGCCTGATCCCTATCCCCATTTGACGAAAATTTGGTACAGAAATAGCCTTTACCAAAAGGAATTAACGCCCAATTATGTATGGGTTTTCATAATTCTACAAAATAGGTTCGAAGGGGGATTAAAGTCCAGGGCTTCTCCCCTTTACCATGCAAGATGCGACCAATCAATGAACACAAAAATTCACTAACACATTGCTTATAGAGATTTTCGTCAGTAGTAACTGAAAAATAATCCCCTTTTCGCGTTGGCTCCGTCCCGTGGCGTCTTCTTGTTCACTGGAATTACACAATGCATTTGGTCTCCCAAATGAATTTTGTAATTTCTCACATCTATCGGGAGGGAAATCGTGTGGTGGATTGTCTCAGTAAATTCTCGTAATCCAAGTGGTGGAATGCGCCCCCAGCGGATATTATTACTCTACTCATTGATGATTATGTTGGTCGTAGTCAGTGTAGATTTGTCAGATAAATTGTGTTTTTGTGTTTTCTATGTTTCTTCTGGATTTTCTCTGTCGGGGGTACTCTTTTCCTACTGGGGGTTTTTCCCACAAGGGTGGGTTTTACTCCGATAGGCTTTTAACGAGGCCTCAAACATTGCGCTACCTGATCGGCTTGTGATCAGGACTTTTTCTTTCCTTCTACATTATTTTCTACCTTATTCAAAAAAATCAAAAAATCCACAAACGTCGGGTTAGCATGTTTAACCAAAGAATCCCTAAAACTACGGTTAGCAGGTTTTACCGAAGAATTTATAAAAGTAATGTTAACATCTTTTACCGAAGAATCCCTAAACATTGGGTTCAATAGGGCATACATGGGGCGTCATTGCACCAGGGCCAACTTGTTACATCCTGGTATTTGGAGGGGGACCATCATAGAGGGAGTTGTGGACGCCATCAAGGAGGGAGAGGGGACCCCAGCCGCATACCCTCTTGATGTGGAGGCTACCATATGAGGATTGGTTAGGACCACCATGGGAGATAAGTTTGTTGTAATCACCTGGGGGGCGTGTGAATCTGGGACCATCATGGGGGATGAATTGGTTGCAACCACCAAGGAGGCGTGCGGCAACAATGGTGTCCGCCTAGAAGGTACCATAACAGCATCAAGCAACATGTTAGTAGCGTCATAAGCATGGATCGCAGCGGCCTGATGAACAATAGAGGAGAGATTTGTTTTGGGGGGCAAAGAAACCACAGGAGAACATAAAAAGGCTGAAGAGACGATAGAATATGCCTTATCCGCCACACCGGTGCTGGGAAAAGCCGCCGGAAAATCCATGGAAGAGGACGACTCTAGGGTTTTAGAGAAGAGAGAGAAGAGATGATTTTTGGGCCGTCATGTCCATCACCGTTGATATCATTGTATGCTACTACGGGAACGTGGTGATTGGATTCACAAGTATGTGAAACCCTAGTCGAATCAACACATAAATTCTGCAGATAACTGTTTGAAGAGTCCCTTGAAAACGTCAAAGTGTGCTGACTATAAAAATTTCTATGGTACATCGCCATGGAAGACTATTAAAAATCCAAGCCCATAGGTTCCCTGCAAAGACACACGAAACAAAACGGTGATCAATAGAGCCAGTGTGTGAAAGACAAAAGTAACAGGCCTTAGGCCCAATGAACCCCCAGAGTCTGAGAATATCCAAAACTGCAAGGCGATTATGAATAGCCCGCCAAACCACAATAGATCGTCATATCGGGATGTGAGTGGATCAGATCCAGGTACCCCATCGTACAACAGGAAGTGAAGGTCGGAGATGGGAGTATGTCGCCTTGGAGGAAACATTCCCATCCAATGAGTGAGTCTAAACCTGTTTATCCAAAGAGTCAAGTGTCATAGGGAACTGTACAATATCCCTGATGATATCAAAATACTTATCCACAAATGATATTGTGAAGTGCCAGGAATCATTGATGAAGAAAACCCGGGATCCATCTAGAATCCATCATGCAAACTTCAGTGACCGGTCTAAGACCAGCCTAGATAGAGAAAGTAAGAAATTACGCCTAATGGATCCATCTCCCAAGAAGAATCTTCTACAGAGAGTTGTGAAAATCATGGAATTTGAGTTTAACACTTTCCATCCCATTTTCATCAGGTAACCCTTATTATTAGTGATAATCGACCGAACCCCGAGACCCCTTTCTCACGCGGAATACAACATTTTTTCTAGCTAACCACCACAGAACCTTTAGTAAGAATGTCCATAGTCCAAATAAAATTACGCATAGTCTTCTCCATATCCCTGAGCATGGAGATCAGCCATTTGAAGATAACCATGTTGTGGACAAAAGAGCTGGAAATAATCGAATTGACTAGGCAGATGCGGCCAGCTAAAGACATAGAAGTGCCCTTCCAACCAGCCTATTTGGGGTGCCCCTTTGAAAATAGGGACGCCCAGATAGGTAGTGGGTAGGGTACTCGTGCTAATGCCCATAACATATTGGATATGACCACGAACATAAGTGGAAACCCTATTACCAAAAAACACCTTCGATTTAGACAGATTAAACAACTGACTTGATATGGATGCATAATCGTTGAGAATCTTGTAGAGTTGACGAGCATTGGAACTAGTCCCTTCATAAAAGATAACAATATCATCCGCATATAATAATATGCTAGAACGAAACTAGATCTGTCGAGGGCAACAAATGGGTAATCATCTGCACAGAAACTCAATAATCATTAAATCTACCAAGGACCTCTTCAACAATGCAAAATAACTAGGGGGACACGGGATCCCCTTGCCATACGCCCCCGGGCACAGGGAAAGTAGCCCACGGGTGATCCATTAAGCAGGATGGAAATATGGGCTAAATGAAGAATCACTAAAATCCAAGAGATAAAGATCTCAGAAAACCCAAATCGATGAAGAACATAAAGCAAGAAATCCCAGCTCAAAGTATCAAAAGCCTTTCTGATGTCGATTTTAATATATTTGTTAAACTCAATCTTTTTTTGAATGAATCAAAGATATATTAAAAAAGAAAAAGAGTGATCCTGATCACAGGCTGATCAGATAGCTAAAGCCACAAGACGAAAATCAAGTTCGAAATAAAATTGAAATGGTCACAAGCCGACCAAATGGATGAATGGTTGGGGCCTCGTTAAAACTTCCCAAGGTAAAACCTGTAAGTCCAAGTGGCTATGATAATCTAGAGGGGGTGAATAGATTATGCCCATTTTCTTGATTATGCCCTCTTTTTCGAATGTAATAAGCAAAGACAAGAATGGAGGTGCGGGAAGTAAACAACACACGTCGATTTATAAAGTTCAACCCACCTAGGGCCTAATCCTCTACCACCCCAATATCTTCGGGATGGATTTCAAAAAGAAAAAGAATTTTATAAATAGTTACCAAAATTGTTACAACATCACCTTACAACACCTCTTTGAAGATTACTACAATCTCTCTAGAAGATTACCACAATCTTCTTGCAATGGCACCTTGTGAAGATTACCACAATCTTCCGACTTGAAGAGCACCAAACTCTCCAACACCTCGAAGAGCACCAAACTCTTCCACAAGAAGATTACCACAACCTTCTTTCACCTATGAAGAGTATCACACTCTTCAACACCTAAGATCACCCAAGTGTATTCTTACCACAATAATACTCACAAGGATATCTTGTGTTTGAATGATGAATTACAATCAAGATTACACTTTGAAAAATATTACAACTCAAAAGTGCAAATGTAATCAAGAATCAAGCATAGACCTCAAGATGTGAAAGTGTTTCCTTAGGCTATTACAACAAGAATGTGAAAGTGAAGAACAAAATATTTGCTTGATATGTCTCTTGTTGTGTTGTAGTGTATTCTCTCTTATGTGTTGCTTCAAATCTTCTCTGTTTATAGGAGAGGTCTTGGATTTGATTTCCGGACATAGGCTCCTTCTTGGAAATTGATCTCTCCAAAATTTTTCAATTAAAATCAAAGATTATAGCTGTTAGTAATCAACCCCACAAATTAAGGAAAATTTGTATGTTGTCAACGGATAGTTTCTGCTGTCAAAATGGTAGGGCGACTGGTCAAATAGAAATAAGATTGAATTTTAAACACTAAAATTTTACATAGGTCGACCGGTCCACATAGGGTTCGATCGGTCGAACCTCTGTTGGACCGATTGGCCTTCAATAAAAATCAATACAGGGAGATAACCCTTCTCAGACACCGGTCGACCACACCGGTCGACTTCTTTCAAAAATCCAACCTTCTCATTTCTGTTTCAAAAATCAACTTCAGACACGGGTTGCCCTGTAGGGCGACCGGTCAAGCACGAGACAGAAGTGTTGTCCAATTTTTGTCGAAAATAACTTCAAGAAATACTTCGAAAAATTAGTAAAAAAAATTTAGATCGATCGGGAGTATTTGGACAATATTTAGAAACATTGTTTTGGTGTAAAAACACAGTTAAACAAAATCATCAAAATCATGATAAAAACATTTATCTAACAAACTCCCCCTTTTTGATGATTACAAACCAAAACAATTTTAAGAGGTCGATTTGAAAACAAATCAAGTTTTCCGGTCTAAAACAACTATCCTTTTAAGCAACAACTTTCCATGCATAATAGTCACAAGGATGGGAGTAAAGATTTTCAAAAACATTTTGCAAAAGCTCCCCCTTTCAACATCCACGACAAGCTAATTATAGAAGCAATCAAATAAAAGCTAAAACCTCAGCTTTTACAATGGAAACTAAGATAACGTGGGCTTAGGAGCTCCCCCTGTCAAAAAGAACATATTAGATAAGTATACAAGTCCATAATACAACCATTGGACTAAGTATTATCCACAACTTTTGGCTTTTAATAGCCACAGCTTATAGTTTTTTTTGCGAGCTTTTTCTAGCTTCTTTGAGCTAAAGAGCTTATTTCCCGTTTTCCCCTTTGGAATCATCAAAATGAACGTAAGCACGATAAAAACATCATATAATCATATCAAAGTGCGGAAACTTATTAATTTATCGAGCTTTTCGAACAATTAAGCTTAAATTCCAAATAAAAGGGAAAAGTCGATCATTTGACTTGCAAAAGCTCATTTGATTAGCAAAACATGATCTCTATAAACTTATAACACTTTTGAAATCTAGAGAATCATGTAATATAAGAAATTTTCATTGAAACATTTCATTGAACACTTGGCATGCGTCGAATAACAAAGAAGATGTATATAGCCCTTGTAATTGTAATCAAGCCCAAATTTACATCACCAAAAGCAAATTTACAACATTCAACCAACAATAATCAATATGCTCATCACAAATCTATATGAATTATACCAAGACTTTAACATTAAACCAAGTTCTCAAGGGTTCAACCCAATTGAGATTAATGAGAAGAATTATTACCAATTAATCGGTAAAGATGAGCAACAATGATGATAAATGAGCAGTATGAAGTCCACGATATAGAAATTATACAACAAAATTCACTTTGAGTGAATTGTGTGTGAAAATTGCAAAGGGGTCAAAAATGGAGAGGAAGAGCCAAAATGGCTAAGTCCAGGAAAAAAAGCATTTTATCCGAAAAATCAATGTGGCCGACCGGTCATAGGGGATGTCGACGGGTCGAAGATGAGGCCGACCGGTCGACCTCACTCCATTTGGCCGTTGGAGCAGTCTGTTCTTAAGTTTTCGAAATTTGATCTAAAAATCCGATTTTTGCCCCTAAGTTTTAAAAACGTGCAAATTGCAAACATAAACCTCATTCAATATGTATTATGCCTAACCGAGCTCGTATTGAAGCAAAAGACTTGGTGGATAGTGGTTTTGTAAAAATATCCGCGAGTTGATCTTGAAACGAAACTAAACACATCTCAATTTCTCGTCTGGAAACACAATCCCTTAAAAAATGATGACGAACCTCAATATGTTTAGTACGGTTACGATGAACCGGGTTTTGAGCAATATTTATAGCGGACGTGTTATCACAAAAGATAGGAACATTTGCAAAAGAATATTTGTAGTCCGCTAAGGTTTGTTTCATCCAAAGCAATTGAGTACAAGAAAAGGCCGCATAAATATATTCGGCTTCGGCCGTTGAAAGTGAAACACAATTTTATTTCTTTGAAAACCAAGGCAGTAGGCAATTGCCTAAAAATTGACATGACCTGGAAGTACTTTTGCGATCATCAATATTTCCCGCATAGTCCGAATCACTATATCCTTTAAGAGAAAAATTTTCATTCTTTGGATAAAATAAACCATAAGAGATAGTGCCTTTCAAATATCGAAAAATCCTTGTAACGACACTCATATCAGATTCTTTGGGATTGCTTTGAAAACGAGCACATAGGCATACGGCATGAAGGATATCTAGTCTACTTGCGGTTAAATAAAGTAAACTACCAATCAAACCTCGATAATTGAATTCATCAACCGACTTGTCTTTTTCATCTTTGTCTAACTCGATATTGGTTGCCATTGGAGTAGTGACGGTTCTTCCTTCTTCAATGCCGAACTTCTTCAAAAGTTCTTTTGTATACTTTGATTGTGAAATATAAATCCCTTCTTGGCATTGCTTAATTTGAAGTCCAAGGAAGAAGTTTAGCTCCCCCATCATACTCATCTCAAATTCACCTTGCATTAATTTAGATAATTTCTTGTACAATGATTTATTAGTAGCACCAAATATAATATCATCAACATAAATTTGCACTAATAAGCAATCTTGCCCTTTTTCAAAAACAAAGAGAGTAGTATCAACTTTACCTCTTGTAAATCCATTTTGTAAAAGAAAAGAGTTAAGTCTATCATACCATGCACAGGGTGCTAGTTTTAAACCATACAAAGCCTTTTTAAGTTTATAAACATCATTAGGCCTAGGAAAATTTTCAAACCTCGGAGGTTGTTTTACATAGACTTCTTCTTGAATAAAACCATTTAGAAAGGCGGATTTAACATCCATTTGGTAAAGCTTGAAATTTTTAAAACATGAATAGGCAAGTAAAATATGAATTGCTTCTAAACGTGCTACGGGTGCAAAAGATTCATCATAATCAATATCTTCTTCTTGACAATAACCTTAAGCTACTAACCTTGCCTTGTTTCAAATGATGTTGCCTTGGTCATCGAGTTTGTTCCGGAATACCTATTTTGTACCTAAAATCATTTGTGATGGAGGACATGGTACCAATTCCCAAATATCATTTCTTCCGAATTGATTTAGCTCTTCTTGCAATTATATAAACCAATCTTCATCTTGGAGCATCATTTGAGAAATTTGTTCAAAGAGACCTTGTATAGAGTTTTTCTAAACTCATGTATATTTACAAGAACTTACATGTTTTATCATCTCTTGTGGATTTAAGCGAAAACATTGTATGCTTGTGTTATTTCTTAAATTGACTTAGCCACTCTTGTCCATTACCATTTTTACTATGCTCTTGTGCAAGACGTTTTGTCAAAGTTTTAAATATCTTGATATACATGTTCGTCAACATATTATCTAACTTATGATTTATCAAGATTGACATAAAAAATTGAGGCATGATCATTATTGTTATTTTACTCTCATAGACAAGATATATTTGGGCTATTTTTCTTACTAATATAAGCGATGCCGTTTATGAGTTTGTTAAGTTGTGTAGACTTATTGAGGATGAGAAAGGAAGTACTCCAACAATACACTATGCGTATTATAATAGAGAGATACGGTTTACCAATTACGCCATTTCCATGGGTTGTGTCTTTCCCATTGTTGATGATGTCTTTCTCTTGGAAAATCATTTTGTTGATGATGGCTTTTCCATTTACTCCATTTCCAAGGTCTTTGTCCTTCCCATTGTTGATAATATTTCCTTCTTGGAAATACATTGTAATGATGTCTTCTCCTTTGATCAAATGATACAGGCATTTGACATCTTCTTGACGGTATGAATTTCCTTTGATTGTTATTCCACTGAGTACCTAATATGACATTGTTTTGTGGTACCCTCAAGTGTTTGGGTCTTTCGGGATTAGCATTGAGACTTTTAGGTCTCCAATAATAATTAGAGCTATTTCTAGCCCGACAAGAATTTGCCGTGTGACCCTTTTTACCACAATAGAAACATATAATAATTCTAGAAGCATAATGACCAACATGTTTAGAGACTTGATTCTTTTTCTCATGATTGATAACATTAGGCTTATAACCAAGTCCTAGTTTCAAATGATCACAACGATGAACATCAAGAATTTTGGTCATTTTATCGGTACACAAACTAAACTTTGTCAAATCTTTTTTCATGCAATTAATATCCTCAACAAGAGATTTATTTTCCTTTTCCCTAACCTTATCAAGTGTGGTAGTGTGAGCACAAGAAAGTGATTCATAAGAAACAAATAAACTATCCTTACCATTTTTCAAAATGTTGAATTCCTTTTTCAAATTTTTGTATTTATCACAAGGTATGGCGGATTGTCCAGTGTGGGGTCAAGTCACAATAGGGTGTCGTGGATATTTGCGTGCTCATATACGGTATAAAGTTATGGGTACGGGTTTTCCTGGGAAAATTGCTTATATATTATAAAAGTGGGATCAAATTGTCAAAATATAGTGGAAATGGGAGGAGTTGTTTTTTTACTCATTTGCGCAGTAAGTATGTGCGCCTGAAAATACAATTTGAATGGTTGGCTCATGCTTTGGAATTCATTTTGAAGCTCATCAAAATTATTTTGCAATTCATCATAATCATCATGCAATTCATTACTAAAAGAGGTAGAAGAGTTAGAGCGTACCTCATTGTCTTCGTTGATGCCCATTAGACATTGCTCGGCTTCTTCATCATTGGAAGTTGTAAGAAGTTCATCCCATGTCGTTGGATTTGGTGTTGTATCCGATTGAGAAGTAGATGCATTTGAATAGCTCCTTTTATTTTAATTTACTTCATGTGCCGATCGTATCCCTCAAATATGATCGTATTCCGTAGAGGTAAGAGAACAATGAAGAATATTTAGAGCTTTACCATTTAAAGAGAGAATTTTCTTGTCTTCATCATTGAGCTCCTTGAGGACTTTGGAAGTTTGAGTTCCGTCTTTCATCGGGATGGATTCTCCATTTATAACTATGTTCCAAATATCAAACCCGCAACTTTGTAAGAAACGTTCCATTCTTTCTTACCAAAGCATATAATTGTTGGAGTGGAATAGTGGTGGCTTGTTGGTGGAGGCGCCGGTAAAATAGACTTCGTTCGTAACCAATGATCGTTCCTCTTTACTCGCGATGTGGAACGAGCTTGCCAAAGAGTTTGGCTCTGATACCACTTGTAAGTTCAAGTGGCTACGATAATCTAGAGGGGGTGAATTAGATTATGCCCATTTTCTCGATTATGCCCTCTTTTTCGAATGTAATAAGCAAAGACAAGAATGGAGGTGCGGGAAGTAAACAACACACGTCGATTTATAGAGGTTCAACCCACCTATGGCATAATCCTCTACCACCCCAGTATCTCCGGGATGGATTTCAAAAAGAAAAAGAATTTTATAAATAGTTACCAAAACTATTACAACATCACCTTACAACACCTCTTTGAAGATTACCACAATCTTCTTGCAACAGCACCTTGTGAAGATTACCACAATATTCTGACTTGAAGAGCACCAAACTCTTCAACACCTCGAAGAGCACCAAACTCTTCCACAAGAAGATTACCATAACCTTCTTTCACCTATGAAGAGTACCACACTCTTCAACACCTATGATCACCCAAGTGTATTCTTACCACAAGAATACTCACAAGGATATCTTGTGTTTGAATGATGAATTACAATCAAGATTACACTTTGAAAAATATTACAACTCAAAAGTGCAAGTGTAATCAAGAATCAAGCCTAGATCTCAAGACGTGAAAGTGAAAGACCTTAGGCTATTACAACAAGAATGTGAAAGTGAAGAACAAAATATTTGCATGATATGTCTCTTGTTGTGTTGTAGTGTATTCTCTCTTATGTGTTGCTTCAAATCTTCCTCTATTTATAGGAGAGGTCTTGGATTTGATTTCCAGACATAGGCTCCTTCTTGGAGATTGATCTCTACAAAAAATTGCAATTAAAATCAAGATTATAGTTGTTAGAAATAAACCCCACAAATTAAGGAAAAGTTGTCTGCTGTCAACGGATAGTTTCTGATGTCAAAACGGTAGGGCGACCGGTCGAATAGAAATAAGATTGAATTTTAAACACTGAAATTTTTCATATGTCGATTGGTCCACATAGGGTTCGACCGGTCGAACCTATGTTGGACTAGTTGGCCTTCAATAAAAATCAATACAGGGAGATAACCCTTTCTCAGACACCGGTCGACCTCTTTCAAAAATCCAACCTTCTCATTTCTATTTCAAAAATCAACTTCAGACACGGGTTGCCCTATAGGGCGACCGGTGAACACAAGACATAAGGGTTGTCCAATTTTTGTCAACAATAAACTTCAAGAAATACTCCGAAAAATTAGTAAAAACATTTTAGATCGATCGGGAATATTTGGACAACGTTTAGAAACATTGTTTTGGTGTAAAAACACAGTTAAACAAAATCATGATTTTTGAATAAATTCGAAAATATATATAAAGGAAAAGAGAGTATTCCTGATCACAGGCTGATCAGGTAACCAAAAGTAAGCCTGAAAATATTGTCATAAATGAAAATGAAATGGTCACAAGCCGACCAAATGGCTGAATGGTTGGGGCCTCGTTAAAACCTCCCAAGGTAAAACCCACCCTTGTGAGGAAAACTCTTGGCAGGAAAAAGAGTACCCCCCATGAGTGAAAAAGCGTCCAAAATGGGAAAAGAAACCAGAAGCCAGGACGCACTAGCTAACAAACCTATAGTTGGATAGGCCAACATAGTCATCAGTGAGATAATGCACGAGCTCTTCAGGCAGGACGCCCCAACATGTAGCGTAATCCGTCTTCTTACTCAACATGTCTGCCACCTGATTGCCTTCTCGAAAAATATGTGAGACCACCAAATCCATATGATCGAGAAGATGCAAGGTGCATCGCCATTTGCTAAGGTGGCGCCATGGGACCTCAGCAGATCTCTTCTCCAGTAAGTTCACCACATACATCGAATCCGACTCCAGTCAAAGTTGTGTCCAGCCCTTGACAAAAGCATAGTGAATCACCCACATTGTTGCGACCAATTCAGCTTCAAATGCATAGCCCGAACCACAACGATTCACGAAACACCTCAAAAAGAAACCACTACAATTCCGGAAAACCCCGGAAGCTGTGAAATCGCACGGTGCCCCCAATGAACTGCCATCCGTATTCACCTTGATCCATCCTGAGAGGGGTTTTTGCCAGTTAACTTCCACGATCTTCGGTGCTTGTCTAGCCCGCCCAGGAACACGGAGCCTACGCAGGATGAGAAGTTGCATGCATCCCCCGATCCAATGAAGATGAATCAACTATGAGAACCCAAAGATAAAGAGTAGTCACGTCCACTGTCTAGAGTTTGTTGTGAAAAACCAACTCATTCCTCCGGATATGCCAAATCAGCCAGATTGCAGGAGAGGATAGCGACAGGACATAGGAAAGCAACCTGCTCACTGAAATGAAAGTTCATCAGCAGCACCAGGAATTCATTAAAACTATGAGCCTCAAAAGGTTAACGTTAAAAGAGTCAAAGATCCATCGCCAAAGAACCCCTGCAAAGACACAAGAGACAAATAAATGGTCAACTGATTCTGCAAAGGCATGACAAAGAGCGCAAACCAAGGGCCCAGTAAAACTCCCCCTGGCCCATAATAAATTAAAGACAATCAATCGATTGTGGATAACCCTCCACATCACCACTGATCGTCGTTCTGGGATGTATTGCGACCAAATCCAAGAACCCCACTTGACCGCCGGATAGTGGGGACGAACATGAGCATAAGCTGCTTTCGAAGTAACCATACCATCCTCCTAATTCAACCATATACGTGTATCCCTCGAGGAAGGGGCAATATGGACTCGCACGATATCTCGGACCAGATCCAAATAAGCCTCCACAAATGAAAAAGTGAAGTGCCAGGACTCGTCATAAAAGTAATCCGAAATGCGATGCTGAAATAAGTGTCTGTATTCCTGTGGGATACAAATTCTGTCTACTATAGAGTATCCCAGCCAGTTGTCAATCCAAAAGAATACCTCGGAATTAACCTCTGGGATCCAACGAGAATCATCCAAACAATCTGAAATGCAAGGTTTAATCCCGATCCATATAGAAGAAGGGATAAACAATCTCCAGACCACCCCATCTACCATCAATTAGCGCTGCCTAAGGGTGTTGAAGATCACCGAGTTCAAGTTCATAACCTTCCAGCCCAATTTCATCAAAAAAGCCGTATTCACCGCCACAATCGATAGAACACCCAAGCCCCCTTCAGCCCGAGGCGTACAACACCGATTCCAACTAACCACCACCAATCCATTTGTATTAACATCCCCAGTCTAAATGAAGTTATGCATGGCCCTTTCCATTTGCTTGAGCAAGGTTCGGAGCCATTTGTAAACCACCATGATGTGCACAAAAGAACTAGTAATCACCGAATTAACAAGATAAACTCGACCAGCAAGGGAGAGAGAAGAACCTTTCCATCTTCTGAATTTGAGGATGATCTTATCAATGATGGACTGTAAATCTGCAACCTTAGGGGCACCCTTGAAAATTGGTGCGCCTAAATATACTGTGGGGAACGTCCCGAGTTGGATCCCCATGATAGCTTGCACCCTCCCACGTATGTAAGGTGAGACCCGGGAGCCAAAGTAAACTTTAGATTTTCGAGGATTGAAAGCTTACCCCGAGATATCAGCATATAGGGTGAGGATCTGAAGAAGGATACGGGCGTTGGCTGAAGAAGCCCCATACATAATCACGATATCATCCGCATATAAGATGGACGATGGGAAGAAAATCCGTCTAGGCGCGATGAACGCACCTAACCAATTTTGAGCAACCGCGGCCTCAATAAATTTACTCAGAACCTCCTATGCGATGCAATATAGTAACATGGAAAAGAGGATCACCCTGTCTGACCCCTCTAAAACAGGAGAAGAACCCCACCTGCATCCCGTTAAGTAGCACCGATATTTTGGAAACAAGAATAACATCCACCCACCTCACGAGAAACCACCGCATCCCCACTTCAACGTATCAAACGCGTAAGTAGATATCAATCTTCAAGATCATATTTGCATCCGATCGACCATGCATGAATAACCCTCCACCTAGTGAATCCTCCCGAAATAAATCCAAACTGCGTAGGAGATAAATAGGCAGAGATAATCGAACCCAAACGCGTAGCCAATATCTTAGTAATAATCTTAAAAAGAAAATTACTCATAACAATCGGGCGAAAGTTCTCAATAGCATTAGCATCTTTAGTATTTGGGATGAGCGAAATGAAGCTAGTGTTCAAACCCAATGGTAGGGACGAGCTAATGAAGAAAAATTAGACATCGGCGATCACCTCGACTGAGATGACATCCCAGAAGTGTCCATAAAATATCCCATTGAAGCCGTCTGGACCTGGAGAGCTATCTGAATCCATATCAAAAACCGCTTCCTTAATCTCTGAATCCTAAGGAATGATGGTCAAGCTAGCATTATCTAACGCCCCTACCTTGGGGGAAATAACCTGATCAACCATAGTATAATCCGCAATGGTACCCCCAGTGTCCGTGAAGAGCTCCTTATAGATGGAAATAATATGATTCCCAAGAACCATTGGATCATCATTGTAATTGCCATCAATCATAAGACCATGGATCCCCGTGCGTCCATTATGAATCTGGCTACGACGGTGAAAACAATGTTGTGTTACGATCACCATCCTTAAGGCATGCCGAGCGGGCCTTTTGCTTAAGGAATTCAGATTGTAATAGTAACGTGTGAGACAGAACCTTCTAGGCGTCGAACTCCATGTCCTGACAAGCCACTGTGTAGCCCAAAGTCTCAATATTTGCCTGCATCTAACAAACTTGCTCCATCTGATAATCCACCCTGCGATTAACATCCCCAAAAACATCTCTGTTCTAGACCTTAATAACCTGCCGCAACCTTTTGAGTTTTCACCTGACGCACAACAAAGCGTTGGGCGTGGTGCAAGGAATAGCCCAAGAAGTAATAACCAAATCACGAAATGTGTCATGATAAACCCACATACGCTAAAAACGAAATGGAACCGGACCCCTGCTAATAGAAGATGAACAAGAAACCAAAATGGGGTGGTGATCGGAACCAATACGAGGAAGAACCAAGCCCTTGACAGCTTGCCAAAAAGAGAAAAATGAAGGAGGGATAGAGGCATTCTGGGGGAGCACCAAGTAAATGAATTCCCAGTAGTTGGCACTACAAACAAACCAGCATCCTCCAAAAAGTCTCTAAAATCCTGGCAAGAGGCCTGGGATAAAGTCCCACTGCCCGAGCGCTCATGATGACCCAACACAGCGTTAAAGTCCCCAATAAGCACCAGATCATCCAGACCCAAATTCCTCAAATCCAACCAAAGCATACGCCGAGCAATATGATCACATAAACCATGAGCAAAACCAATATTGTTTTGAATAAATTCGAATTTATATATAAAAAGAAAAAAAGAAAAAGAGAGTATTCCTGATCACAGGCTGATCAGGTAACCAAAAATAAGCCTGGAAACAATGTCATAAAAGAGAACAAAATGGTCACAAGCCGATCAAATGGCTGAATGGTTGGGGCCTCGTTAAAACCTACCCTTATGGGAAAAACCTTGGTAGGAAAAGAGTACCCCCCATGAATGAAAATAACGTCCAAAAATGGGAAAAGAAACCTGAAGCGGTGACACACTAAGTAACAAACCTATAGTTGGATTGGCCAACATAGTCATCAGTGAGACAATGTACGAGCTCCGCAGGCGGGATGCCCCACCATGTACCATACTCCGTCTTCTTGCTCAACATGTCTGCCACCCTATTGCCTTCCCGAAAAATATGTGAAACCACAAAATCCATATGAGCGAGAAGGTGCAAGGTGTATCGCCAAGTACTAAGGTGGAGCCGCAGGACCTCTGCCAATCTCTTTTCCAGCAAGTTCACCACATACATCGAATCCAACTCCAGCCAGAGTTGTGTCCATCCCTTGACAAAAGCATAATGAATCGCCCACATTGCTGCGACCAATTCAGCTTCAAACGCATAGCCCGAACCATAATGATTAACGAAACACCCCCGAAAGAAACCTCTACAATTCCGGAAAAGCCTAGAAGCAGTGAGATTGCCCTGCGCCCCAGAAGAACTGTCGTCCGTATTAACCTTGATCCAACCCGGGAGAGGTTTTTGCCAGTTAACTTCCATGATCTTTGGTGCTTGTCTAGCCCGCCCAGGAACTCGTAGCCTACGCAGGATGAGAAGGTCCTGTTGGTCATTGTGCAAACATCCCCAATCCAATGATGATGATTCTACAATGAGTACCCGAAGATGGAGAGACGCCGCATCCACCATCCAGATTTTGTTGGGCTCATCTGGCAGAAAAGGATAGCCACGCGCCAGAGGAAGGTAACCTGTTCACTGAAATGAAAGTTCATTAGCCGCAACAGGAATTCATTAAAGCTATTAGCCTCAAATAGGTGAACGTTTAACGACTCAAAAATCCATCGCCAGAGAGCCCCTGCAAAGACACAAGAGACAAATAAATGGTCAATCGATTCTGCGAATACGACAAAGAGGGCAAACCGAGGGGCCAGTAAAACTCCCCCTGGCCCATAATAAATCCAAGACAACCAATCGATTGTGGATAGCCCACCACGCCACCACCGATCGCCGTTCTGGGATGTGTTGCGACTTGCGACCAAATCCAAGCATCCCACTTGACCATCAATAGTGAGGACGAACATGCCTATATGCTGCCTTCGATGTAACCAAACCATCCTCCGAATTCAACCATACACGTGTGTCCCTCGAATTAGAGGCAATAGGGACACGTATGATAGCCCGGACCAGATCCAAATAAGCTTCCACAAACGATAAGGTGAAGTGCCAGGACCCGTCATAAAAGTAATCCGAAATGCGATGGTGAAATAAGTGTCTGTATTCCTCTGGGATGCTAATTCTGTCAGCTATAGAGTAACCCATCCAGTTATCAATCCAAAATAATAACTTGGAATTAGTCCCTGGATCCAACGAGAATCCTCCATGCAAGCCAAAATGCAAGGTTTAATACCGGCCCAGATAGAAGAAGGAATAAACGACCTTCGGACCGCCCCATCCGCCGTCAAATAGCACCGCCTAAGGGTGCTGAAGATAACTGAGTCTGAGTTCATGACCTTCGAGCTTAATTTCATCAAGAAAGCCATATTAGCGGCCATAATCGATCGAACGCCCAACCCCCTTTCAGTCCAAGGCGTGCAACACCGATTCCAACTAACCACCACCAACCCCTTTGAATTAACATCCCCAGTCCAAATGAAGTTACGCATGGCCCTTTCCATTTGCTTGAGCAAGGTGCGGGGCCATTTGTAAACCATCATAGTGTGCACAAACGAGCTAGTAATCACCGAATTAATGAGGCAAACTCGACCAACAAGGGAAAGAGAAGTACCTTTCCATTTTCTTTATTTGAGGATGACCTTATCAAAGACGGGCTGTAAATTCGTGACCTTAGGGGCACCATTGAAGATTGGTGTGCCTAGATATACAGTGGGAAACGTCCCGGGCTGGATCCACATGATAGTTTGCACCCTCCCATGGACATATATGATGAGACCTAGAAACCAAAATAAACTTTAGATTTCCGAGGATTGAATGCCTGGCACAAAATATTCGCATAATGGGTGAGAATCTGAAGAAGGATACGGGCGTCGGCTGAAGAAGCCCCACACATAATAACAATATCATCTGCGTATAATATGGACGATGGAAAATAATCCGTCTGGGTGCCATGAGCGGACCTATCTGATTTTGATCAACCACAACTTCAATAAATTTACTAAGTACTTCCTCCGTGATGCAAAACAGTAATGGGGATAAAGAATCACCTTGTCTTACCACTCTAAAATAGGGAAAGTACCCCACCGGTGTCCCATTTAGTAGCACTGTTATTCTGGACGACCGAAGAATAACATCCACCCAGTTAATAAAAATCTCTGAGAAACCAAAGCAGCACAAAACTTGTAGTAAGAAATCCCACTTCAATATATCAAATGCCTTACGGATATCAATCTTCAAGATCATATTCGCATTCGATCGACCATGCAAGACATTGAACCCTTCAGAGACCATAGAATATAATCGTGAATCTGCCGCCTCGGAATAAACCCGAACTGCGTAAGAGATAAATAGGCAGTGATAATCGAACCCAAACACGTAACCAAAATCTTAATAATAATCTTCAACAGAAAGTTATTCATAACAATCGGGCGAAAGTTCTCAATAGCATAGCATCCTTAGTCTTTGGGATGATTGCCATGAAGCTAGCATTCAAACCCAATGGTAGGGATGAGCTACTGAAGAAAAATCGGACAGCGGCGATCACCTCGACAGAGATGACATCCCAGAAGTGGCGGTAAAATATCCATTAAAACCGTCTGGTCCTGGAGAGCTATCCGGATCCATATCAAAAACTGCTTCCTTAATCTCTGAATCCGAAGGAATGACTGTCAAGCTGGCATTATCCGACGCCACCACCCTGGGGGAAATTACCTGATCAACCATAGTATAATCCGCAGTGGTACCCCCAGTGTCTGCGAAGAGCTCTTTATAAAAATAAATAATATGGTTCCCAAGAACCGCTGTATCATCAGTGAACTGCTGTCCACCATAAGGCCTTGAATCCTTGTGCGCCCATTACGAATATGGCTACGATGATGAAAAAAAGCCGTATCACGATCCCCATCCTTAAGCCAAGCCGAGCGTGCCTTTTGCTTAAGGAATTCAGATTGAAATAGCAATGTCTGAGAAAGCATCTTTTGGGCGTCCATCTCCTTGTCCCAGAGAGCAGTTGTATAGCCCAAAGTCTCAATATCTACCTGAATTTGACGAACCTGGTCCATTTGATACTCCACCACATGATTAACGTCTCCTAAAACATCTCTGTTCCAGACCTTAATAACCTGCCGCAACCTTTTGAGCTTCCACATGACGCACAACATAGGGTTGGGCGTGGCGCAAGGAGCAGCCCAAGAATTGGTAACCAAATCGCGGAATGTGTCATGATAAACCCACATACGCTGAAAATGAAACGGAATCGGTCCCCTGCTAATGGAAGAAGAACAAGAAACCAAAATGGGGTGGTGATCGGATCCAATGCGTGGAAGAACTAATCCCTTGACAACTTGCCAGAAAGAGAAAAATTGACAAGTTACTAAGGCTCGATCCAACTTAGCCTAAAGGAGGGATAGAGGCCTTCGGGGGGAGCACCAAGTAAATGAATTCCCCGTAGTCAGCACTGCAAACAAACCAGTATCCTCCAAGTAATCCCTTATATCCTGACAAGAGGCTTGGGATAAAGTAGATCATGATGTCCCAAGACCGCATTAAAATCCCCAATAAGCAGCAGATCAGTAAGACCCAAATTCCTCAAATCCAACCAAAGCGCACGCTGAGCAATATGATCACACAGACCATGAGCAAAATCAACATGAAAAACCATAGAGCTAAATTGAATTTGCAAAACAATACATTGATTAGAAGACCAAACCTGATTCAGGACATAGATACCAGCATCACAAAAGACCCAAATATCAGCACGTCCATTTGACTGAAAGCTCTGAACCAATACTCCAGAGTGTTACTACGGGCCCATCGCCTCCAATCCATGACATTACTATTGAATCGGATCGCCCAGGGCCACATGAGATGGACTTTATAGCTACAAAAAGATGGGCAGATTATGCAGATGAAGTGGGTAACTCTCAATCATTAGATTATGCAGCACACCACACTCCTGTTTTTACCATGCGATCGTCACGGACGCCATCCCCCCACTATCTCAATGAATTGCATCTTCTGGAATATCCAGGGGATTGGGAACATTGCGTCTCGCAATGTTCTTAAGGCTTTATGTCAAAAGCATAAAACTTCTATTTTAGCTATTTTTATGAGCAAAACCAATATGAAAAACCATAGAACCAAATTGAACTTGAAGAACGATACATTGAGAGGAAGACCAAACCTGATTCTGGACAGAAATACCAGCATCACAGAAGACCCAAATATCAGCTCGTCCATTATCCCGAAAGCTCTTAGCCAAATATCACAGGAGACCCAAATAACTAAAATAGAAGGTTTATGTTTTTAACATAACGCCTTAAGAACATTACGAGAGGCAATGTTCCCAATCTTCTGGATGTTCCAGAAGATGCAATTCATTGAGCCGGTGGGGGGGATGGCGCCCGTGAAGATCGCACGGTAAAAACAAGAGTATGGTGTGCTGCAAAATCTGATGACTGAGAGTTGGCCACTTCATCTGCATAATCTGCCCATCTTTTTTAAGTTGCAAAATCTAAATCATTCGGCCCTGGGCGATCTGGTTCAATAGTAATGTCATGAATTGCTGGTGATGGACCCGTAGTAACCTCTGGATTAATCTGGATTTAGCCGAATCAAGGGAGCTATCCTGGAAGGCACGACTAAGAGCCCGGATAGGCTTCTGCAATGGGTGCTGAATATCAAGAGTCAAAATATTGGAGACGGAGCCGGTGTTGGAAGGATGGGCCTTGGGAACCAGTTCCCTAGTTGGAAAATCTAGCTGAGAATCCACGGATGGTTGATCGGGGGTGTCATCCGAAGTAAGAGCCTCAAAAGTATTACCGAGGTGTATATCAGCAGGGCAAGTGGCTATTGCATAGGTAGGGGATCCTGCTCGCATAGTCGAACCTGTATTTCCCATTGAGTCAACAACGACCTTGCCCTTGTCCTGCTGCACATGACGATAAACTTTACGAACCCTGGAATGTCCTCGTTAAACTGAATTCTGACGTGCTGCTGAAGCCTTGGAACGTCCATGTTCAGGAGAGGTGCGCCTTTCTGTAGCTGAGTTTCCCGCGGAAGTAATACGGTAATAAATCGTCGAATGTCCCGTAACACTACACTTTGAACAAAATTCATGTAGTTTCTCATAACTCACTGACACAAAGGAACACTGGCCAACGCATTCCACCATGATGTGATCCTCCAATGGTTTTGCCAGATCAACATCCACTAACACTCGAATGAAATGCCCCAGAGAACCATCGAGCGATCCATGGTCAATTTGTATCGGATTTCCAATCGCGACTGGCGATCCCCAAGATAGTATTAGGATCCCAGTACTCCAAACTGAGCTCAAAGATGCGGACCCAAACACTAGCCACCGAAGTGTGTACCTTGTACGGATTGAAATACGGGACCCATGGAGAAAGCCAAATAGTTCTTGGGTTAAGCGTCCAATTGATACGTAGTTGAGCACGAGCTCGATCCTGCGCATGAAAAAATTTGACACAAAAATATCCCTTGCCCAAGGCAATTACTTTCAAATTATTTTTAATGCCCCATAGCTCTGATAGCTTTTTATGCAGAAGCATTGTAGGCCATGGCTTGTTACCTTTCCCCAAAATAACCCGCCCGATCAAGGAATAAGAAAATTCGGCAAGGCGTTGTTGATAAACATTTTCGTCAATAGTAACAGAATAATAATCCCCTTTCCTAACAGGTCTAGGGATATAACGCATATTACCAGAAACCATATGAAAAAATGAAGCAGTATTACATGTGGCCTATGGAAAAGCAGAATTCAAAGGATGGGGATTTCATGAAACCACATTCGAATACCACCAGCTTGTAGCTCAAATGGTATCACTAACCCTTTATAAGGGTGTTAACCAGGGTTCGAACCCTGTATCTTTCAGTTTATTTGATATTTATCTCCTCCCCTCCCACCAGCATTCCCAACTTATTAAAAAAAATGAAACCATATTCGAAAAAGAATTGCCCAAGTTAATCTGAGGATTAGAGATATGAGACGAAAGTCGAGGGTTCGATTCATAGGGGGAGCCCATGGTGGTGGAGCTTCTAGCCTGTTGAGTAGCATTCACGACAGGGCATGGAGGAGGATGGCAGACTGTGACCCAGGGGTCATCACCCCCCTGGGAGGGGATGGCCCTAGGAGGGAGTGGCCGCCAGCCCCTCATTGGAACACATAGAGGGGCCGGCCCCCCCATGGTGATGGACATCCATGGGGGTAAAAGGAGCCCTCCCAGCGGCTGCAACAAGACAAGGAGGTGGCCCTCCCCCCCTAAACCTTCCTCCATAACCGCCGGACGCAAGGGTGAGGGGGGAGCGGCCCCATTATTTCTATTCCCTTGCGTCAGTGTTGCAGACGTCGTCGAATGAGGGAGCTTCTGCGGGACCAGACCAGCAGATGCGTGGGACATCGGGAGTTGGACTGGGAGGGTTTTAGACGAAAGGAAATTCCAGGGTAGGTCGTAGAAGGTAGACGGGGTGGAAATAGGAGATTTCTCCTTGTCGGAGTTGACAACATGGTGACTTGCAGAATTCCCGTCGCCGGGCTGGATGACATGCGGCGATAGTGTTGTCGCGACGTGCGCTAAGTTCCTTGGGGGAGAAGTCAAGGGCTGTGCGCATGCATGATGAGATGTGTAGTTGGAAGTTAAACCGTAAAAAGATTCTGATGAAGCCATGAAATAAGATGGTCGGCAAACTACCGGCGATGGTGAACGGTGCGATCGAAAGGAAGGGAAGAGAGAGGAGAGAGCATTAGGGTTTTCCAGCACCAAAAATCATCAAAATCATAATAAAAACATTTATCTTACAAAACCCACCCTTTTAGGAAAAACCCTTGGAAGGAAAAAGAGTACCCCCAATGAAAAAATACATAAATAAGGGCATGCACGGGCTGTGCGTTCCCACACGGACTGGTCGTGCGTGAGTGCGAAGAGATGAAATCCAGAGGATGCACGGGTCGTGCCACCAGGCACGGACGGACCATGCCTACTGCAAAGCCTCCCAAACAACTAACGAATCCTGAGCAACCCGATTCCCAATAGTACGCATTATCTAACAAATCTGTAATTGGATTGACCAACATAGTCTTCCGTGAGAAAAGGAACAATATCCGCAGGAGGGACTCCCCACCAAGTCGCCGAATGCTGCTTCTTGCTCAGAATGTCTGCCACTCTATTACCTTCACGATAGATATGCGAAACCACCTGATTCATCTGTGAAAGCAAATGAAGAGTATACCGCCATTTGCTAAGATGACGCCAAGGGATATCAACGGATCTATTGTGGAAGCAAGTCCCTTAGCATGTGCATAATGAATGGCCCACATTGCTGCCACCAACTCAGCCTCAAAAGCATACCTAGCGCCACATCGTTCCACAAAGCACCCCCAAAAGAAGCCTCTGCAATTCCGGAAGACCCCAGAAGCCGTAAGACTTCCCGGCGCCCCTGAAGCACTACCATCTGTATTAACCTTGATCCATCCCAGGAGGGGTTTTGGCCAACTAACCTGCACAATCCTCGGAGCTTGTCTAGAGCGCCCAGGCACGCGAAGCCATCTTAGGATAAGAAGGTCGATTTGGTCATTGTTCATACAACCTTGATCATGCGAAGATGTTTCAACAATAAGCACCAAAGATGAGTAATGGCCGCTTCCACCGTCCAACATTTACCGTTAAAAGCCAATTCATTCTGGATATGCCAAATAAGCCAGATGCAGGACAATGATGCCACACGCCATAAGAAAGCAACCTGATCACTGAAATGGAGATTCATTAGGCGCACCAGGAATTCATTAAAGTTATTGACCATAAAGAAGTGAACGCCAAATGAATCGAAAATCCATCTCCAAAGGGCCCCTACAAAGACACAAGAGACAAAGAGGTGATCAATAGATTCAGCAGAAGCACAACAAAGACCACAGACTGAGGGGCCAGTGAAACTCCCCCTAGGATGCAATAAGTCCAAGACCGCCAAACGGTTGTGGATGGCCTGCCACGCCACAATCAAATGGCGTTCCAGAATATGAGGAGACCAAATCCAAGAACCCCATTGGACCACCGGAGAATGAGGTTGAATATAAGAATATGCAGCCTTAGAAGAAATATTCCCATTCTCGAAGTGCATCCAGACTCGGCCGTCCCTCGAGGATGGAGCAATGGGGACGCAAACAATATCCTGGACAAAATCCAAATAAGCCTCAACAAACGAGAAGGTGAAGTGCTAGAACTCCTCGTAGAAGTACTCAAAAATACGTTGCCGAAATAAATATTTGTACTCATGCGGGATACACTTTCTATCTGCAATGCAGTAACCCAACCAATTGTCAATCCAAAATAATACTTCGGAATTAAACCCAGGGATCCATCTAGATTCAGCTAAACAATATTCAATGTGAGGCCTAAGCCCAACCCAGCCCGATGAAGGAAGGAACGATCTACGAATCGAACCGTCTGTTGTTAGATAACGTTTCCTTAGAATCTGGAAAACCACCGAATCCGAAGTCATAACCTTCCAACCCAGTTTCATCAGGAAAGCATTATTAGCCACTGCAATCGAACGAACACCCAGTCCCCCTTCAGCCCGAGCCATACAACATCGAACCCAATTCACCACCACCGAACCTTTGGAGTTTACATCACCAGTCCAAATAAAATTACGCATGGTCGTCTCCATTTTCTTAAGCAAGGATCTCGACCACTTGTAAACCATCATCGTATGCACAAAGGAGCTAGTGATCACAGAATTAACCAAGCAAACCCTACCAGCAATGGATAACTTCCAACGTCGAAATTTCAGGAGAACCTTGTCAAAAACATGTTGCAAGACCGCGGTCTTTGGAGCACCTTTAAAGATTTGGGCTCCTAAATAAACCGTAGGGAAGGCACCTAGTTGTATACCCATAATAGACTGAATACGCCCTCGCACATGGTGAGAAACCCGAGTGCCAAAGTAAATTTGTGATTTATGAGGATTGAAGGCCTGACCCGAAATATCAGCATACATCGTGAGGATCTGAAGAAGGGTGCGGGCATTAGATGAGGAGGCCCCACACATAATGACAATATCGTCAACATAAAGAACCAATGAGGGAAACATAATATTCCGGGGTGCACTAAACGGCCCCAACCGGTTCCGAATCACTGCTCCCTCAATAAACTTGCTCAATACTTCCTCCGCAATGCAAAAAAGTAAAGGAGATAGGGGATCTCCTCGTCTAACCCCTCTAAAACAAGAAAAGTATCCAACAGGCGTACCGTTAAGTAAGATCTAAATCTTGGATGACTGAAGAATAGTTTCAATCTAATGAACGAAGATCTCTGAGAATCCAAACCGAAGCAAAATGTGAATAAGAAAACCCCAATTTAACTTATCGAACGCTTTGCGGATATCAATTTTAAGAATCATATTCTTATCAAGCCGATCATGCAGAACATTGAAGCCTTCAGAAACCAGAGCGAAACAGTCATGAATCTGTCTACCCGGAATAAAACCAAATTGCATGGGCGACAAGTAGGGAGAAATGATGGAGCCCAACCGAGTCGCCAAAATCTTAGTAATAATCTTGAAAAGAAAGTTACTCATGATGATTGGCCAAAAGTTGTCGATGGTATTCGCATCTTTAGTTTTCGGAATGAGGGCTATAAAACTAGCATTCAACCCTGAAGGGAGGGTCGAACTAGTAAAGAAGAAATGGACGGCGGCGCAAATATCAGCTGAAATAATGTCCCAACAGTGACGATAGAATACCCTATTGAAACCATCTGGGCCAGGCGAACTATCCGACCTCAGATCAAATACTGCATCCCGAATCTCCAAGTTCGAAGGGAAAAACGTTAAATGAGCATTATCCGCTGCAACCACCATTGGAAAAATAATCTGATCAACCACAGAGTAGTCCGCACCCCCTGAATCCGAGAAAAGCTCCTTATAGAAGGAGGTAATGTGATTCCCGAGAATAGATAGATCATCTGAGAAGTTACCATCAATCATCAAACCCTGAATCCCCAAACGGCTACCCCGAATCTTGGAACAACGATGAAAAAATGATGTATTACGATCCTCATCCTTAAGCCAGGCCATACGGGCTTTTTGTTTTAGAAATTAAGACTGCAATAATAGCGTATTGGACAACGCTTTTTGGGCTTCGAATTTCGATTCACGACGGGCAACAGAAAAACCCAACGTCTCAATATTTGCCAGTGTGTGGATTAGGGGAAAGGCACGACAGGGCCCAAGAGGAGACAACCAGATCTTAAAACGATTCATGACAAACCCACATCTGATGAAAATGAAATAGAACCGGACCCGTACCGATAGATGACGAGCAAGAAACCAATAGAGGATGGTGATCCGAACTGATACGAAGGAGAACCAAACCTTTAACTGATTGCCAAAGGGAGAAAAATTGACAAATGGCTAAGGCGTGGTCCAATTTAGCCTGAAGAAAGGAGCTGGGCGTACGGGTAGCGCACCAAGTAAAAGAATTTACCGTAGTGGGCACAGAAAGCAAACCAGCATCATCCAAAAAGCCCCTGAAGTCCTGGCAAGAAGCCTGGAAAGAGTACCACTGCCCAATCTCTCATGGTGACCCAAACAGCGTTAAAATCCCCAAGGAGCAACAAATCATCAAGACCTAAATTCATCAAATCCAGCCAAAGAGTACGACGGTCAATATGATTACATAATCCATGGACCAAACCAACATGAAAAGTTAGAGAGCCCCATTGAACCTGAAGAACAATACACTGAGGTGAAACCAGAACCTGCTGCAAAATAGAAATGCCCTGATTACAGAAGACCTAGATATCCGCCCGACCTATTTGTTAAGCTCAATTAAAAAGCTCAATATTCATTAAGTAAAGTTAGAACTCCATATTTGTGAAAACATTCTTTCTCTAGGGTTCCTCTCTCCACCGTGCGTCCTCGTTCGTTGCACCTTGGATTTTGATGTCGTTTTTCCGGTGACTCCATGGCGAAGTTGCCTTTCCATGGTCTAACGTCCAACTTTAGTCATCATGCACGGCATCAACCTTCATCCTATTCGCCGTCAGTTTCCTTCAAACCCTCTGGTGTCATCCCATCGACTTTTATTCAAACCGCCAAACCATCCACATAGCCCTATGTCGATCGTATGTCCGCTGGGTTAGTTCATGGAATGCTACTTGTCTTCGGATCATGGGGAAAAATTGCAAATTTGAAGGATCCTTATTGTAAGGGGGACGGCCAACCATGCCTTTGAGGCCGCTACAAATGGGGGCGCCCACTCTCCCCCATGGCAATGCCGCTAGCCATGGGGGGGCTTGTGCATGCTTATGGGGACCTATTGCCTATGATCCCTCCAAGGCCGCCCCAGGGTGATGACCACTGGCCGTTGTCTGCCATCCGCATGGAATTCCGCCGCATGCCACCCCAAGGATCTTTGCTCCCAAAGATATCTCGTTCAAATGGCCGGAAGCTCTTCCCCAATGACCTCCGTTTATGAATCGATCCCTCAATTTTCTCATAAAGCTAATGCTCATGCTAATTTGGGTAACACTTTTGCTAAAGTTGTTTCAGGTAACACCCATCCCATGGATTCTACTTTTCCTTAAGCCCCCAGGTAATGTCACTTCATTCTCTCATATAGTTTCCTAAAAGATTCATTCTATCCCTAAACTTTGTTAGGAAGGGAGATTATTACTCTGTGACTATTGATGAAAACGTTTACCAGCAACGTCTCGTCGAATTCTCTTATTCTTTGATTGGGCGGGTGATTTTGGGAAAAGGTAACAAGCCATGGCCGACTATGGTTTTGCATAAATGACTATCCGAGATATGGGGCATTAAAAATGACTGGAAACTAATTCCCTTGGGCAAGGGATATTTTTGTGTTAAATTTTTTAATGCGCAGGGTCGAGCTCGTGCTCAGCAACGTATCAATTAGATGCTGAATCCGGGTACTATTCGGCTTTCTCCCTGGGTCCCAGATTTCAACCCTTACAAGGTTCACACTTCTAGCCAGTGTTTGGGTTTGAATTTTTGAGCTCAGTTTGGAATACAGGGATCCTAATACTATTTTGGGGATCGCCAGTGCTATTGGTAATCTGATTTAGATCGATCAGCGATCACTAGATGGATCTCTGGGACATTTTATTCATGTGTTGGTGGATATAGATCTTGCAAAACCATTGGAGGACCATATTATGGTGGAACGGGTTGGCCATTATTCGTTCGTGTCAGTTACCTATGAGAAACTCCCTGAGTTCTGCTCTAAGTGTAATGTTACGGGACACTCGACTACTTCTTGTCGTCTTACTTCTACGGGGACTTCAGCTACGAAAAGACGACCTAGTGCTACTCAAGGACGTTCTAGGGCTCCAGTTGGACGTCATAACTCATCACAAAGGGGTCGTTCCAGAGTTCGCAAAAATTTTTCGTCCAGTACAGCAGGCTACGGACAAGAGCAAGGCCGTTGATTACTCAATGGGAAATACGGGCCTGTGCAATAGTCACTTGCTCTAATGACATCCACCTTGGTAATGCTTTTGAGGCGCTTGCCACAGATGACACACCAGAACAACATTCAATGGATTCCCCTCCGATTCTTCCAACTTGCCATCTGGTTCCCAAGGCTTCGGCCTCTAACACTGGCTCATTTTCTACAAGTTTGCCTCTTACGATTCAACATCCATTGGAAAAGTCTATCCGTGCTCTTAGTCGAGCCTTCTGGGACAGCTCCCTTGAATCGCCCAAGTTCAGATTACTTTAAAAGAAAGTATGACACCACCACGAGGTCTCACGCACCTTAGCCTTTGCTAAGCGGCACACCTTGCACGGGCGGCTTTCCTGAGAACCTCATAAGAAGGTCATTCCTTCAAAACTTCAAAGAATTTTTAACCGTATGGATTGAGGGGATCGTGCCTAGTAATATTATGCCGTACTTCAATCATGTTTCGATGTACAGGATCCTCAAAGAGGCAAGTACAGAGCATACTTCATGAAGAAGATCGAAGAATTTGAAAGATAATTGCCGATTACCTAAGAGGCTTTTGAAGAGACATAAAAGAGGTTTAGAAACTCATATTTTGTAAAAGGGAGATTTTATTCTGATTTCCGTCTGAGTTTTCCATACAACTGAAGAGGTCCTTATATAGGCCTCATGTACAAAACAAGGAAGTGACATGTGTCCTTATTACAAGACACACATGTGTCCCTATTACAAGACACCTGCATGGACACCTTAAACAGAAAGCTGACACGTGTCCACTAAAAGGACACTTACAACACCAAGCTGACATGTGTCCCATAAAAGGACACTTACAACACTAAGCTGACATGTGTCCCATAAAAGGACACTTACAACACCAAGCTGACACATGTTACATTACAAGGATAAGAAACTGACACGTGTCCAACAAAAGGACACTTACAACCATAAACTGACATGTGTCCGCTCAAAGGACACTTATTATTACAAACTGACACGTGTCCATTGTAAGGACACCTATACAAAGATCTTGACATCATCCTTCCGTCATGGATCACAGTGGTAGTCGTAGTATTCCTTTGACCAAGGTTCTGTCCAAAACAATCCAAAGTCGTCCCAATCTATTTCTTCATCTTCAACATGCCATGGGTCTTGGGAATCTGGCTCGAACATTTGAGTATCTCTGTCGCTTTCTTGGTTATCTTCTCGTCGGTGACTTGAATCGGGTTCATCAACACATGGACTTATCACGAGTGATGTATATACTGGCTCCGGTCTAGGTGGGTTTGGTGGAATCTTGTTAAGAACCAGGAGATGCATGCATAATTCATTAACCTCAGTCTGGTTGGTGATTGATCCAGGAAAACCTTCCATTTAAAATTTAAATATGTCGGTATAAATCGATATCCTTTTCCCATTGTGAAATATTGGTGGAGTACCATGACAATGTATAAATCCGGGACATCTTTGTTCTGATCCACTTCTGCTTGTAGCATTTCCTTCCAATTTTGAATCTTGTCATACCATTCAAGAGTCCAGGAGATTTGATGAGTTGGTTGATCGGATTTTGGAGGAATGATAAAGTACTTCTAACGGGCATTTCCACTGAATGATAGTAAAGGGTGGAAAGACACCGCAAATACCATAGACTATGTTTTGGAATAGGAGTAGTAGTGGAAATGGTAAGGATCCAATAAAAAGGTTTATCTGGATAAAAACACGCCCTCTCGAAAGGGATATTAACTTGAACAACAAATTTGGCTAAGTGATAAAACATAAAATATTTTGCATAGTTTTGTAAATCACTTAGGCTTTTGAAAGGTGTTTTTGTGGGGGGGAAAATGGCCTTCAGGATATGCCATTAATATAATCGAAAATACCTTTCGAAGATATTAACTGTAATGGTTGTGATTTGGATAGATAATCCGAAACAAGATTGTGATTTCCTTTGATATGTTGAACTGTGAACTGATACTTGGAAAACCAATCTTTAAGTCGCAACAATTGTTTCTCTGGAACACCCTTGTTCTTAAGCTCCATAATTGCTAGAAATGATGTATTGTCCATCTGAATTATGAAATGGTGACCAATAAGATGAAATTCAAACTTCTTGATCCCATTCTTCACAACAAGGATTTCTTTGTAGATAGCATGGTAATGCTTCTCAGAATCTTTGAACTGACCACTTGCATGTCCACAATAAAAGATTTTCCCATCTTCTTTTTTCAAGCAAAATGGCTCCCAATATTCATCACTAGCATCACTCTGAGAATCCTTTGTCTTGTACTTGGAATTTTCAATGGCGGAGGATTCGCATACTTGCTTGAGTTGTTGAACTCGCTTCAGTGCAGGATGATCCCCATGGTGGAGCATTCTTCTTAAGCATCTTTGAAAGCTGGTTAGTATATTTGGAGCAATCCGGAATGAAGTCTCTGATATATTTAACAATTCCAAGGAATTGTTGAATCACTTTGATTGACAAGTTTTCTTCCAGAAACTTTAGCAATTCCTGAGCAATGTGTTGTCCTGGCTGATACTTTCCATCGATTATTTTCATTCCCAAAAACTCAATGTTTGTTTGACCGATAGAGCTCTTCTTTTCAGATAGCATGATACCATGTGATTGAACAATGTTCAAGAACTGATGTAGCAAAGTCTCATGCTCTTGTTTGTTTGATGAGAACAGTAAGATGTCATCAATGTAGATTAGGGTGGTATGTAGGATAGGTTCGAAAATTTGGGTCATTGCTTTTTGGAATATGGAGGGTGCCACCTTCAAACCAAATGGCATGATTGTCCATTGGTATTGGGTCAGAGGAAGGCAAAAAGCAGTTTTATATCTATCCTCTGGGACAATTCCCAATTGCCAAAACCCTTACTTCAAATCAAACTTCAAAAAGATTTGGGCTTTAGAGAGTTGGGAAAAAAACATTTGAGTTTTGGGTAAAGGGAATTTATCATCAAGGAGGAATTGGTTAAGAGCTTTATAATCAATAACAAGCCTCTTTTTCCCTCGTACCTGTTCAGCTCTTTTGTTGACATAGAATGCAGGGCAAGCCCAATTGGACTTCGTGGGCTCAATGAGTCCAAGTGCTAGGAGTTGGTTGCATTCTTGCCTCGCAAGGTTTAGCTCTTCTGGAGTCATTCCTGGATGAGTGGCCTTGGTAGCATTCACATCTTCATTCTTTTTGAAAGGGAGCTGAATAAAGAACTTAGGATTTTCCCAAAGTGGTGTTGGGTGATGGAAATCTACATGTGAGTCTGCACAACACTTGAGAAGCTGGTTGGTAATATCTCCGTATTCTGGAGGTGCTTCTGATAGAGTAAACAACTTCTGGATGGTGGTGTAAGGATGGAACTGTCTCTTGTACTTCAACCCATGAGGTAGAATATGTAGGCTTTTAGCTTGGTAGAATAAATCGAAGCCCATCAAGATATCTTGTCCATGGAGTCTGCTGCCAATAATCTTCATCCATACAATCATACCGAAAGAGTTGAATTCGACCGGCTTCTTTGTAATGAGTGAGGTATGAAAAGTCATCCATCATCACCGTGCATAAAGTATTCGTGATGACTTTGCCAAGCATCTTCGTAGTATGTCAGGATTCATCATCGATTTTCTGGCTCCTATATCAAATACACCAATAGCCTTGATTGGTCTATCATACTTGGATGGTAGAATTTGCACTTCAATATTTGGATACGGCATCCCTTCTTGGATCAAGGAGCTGGTTTTGAGTGATGGTTGTGACTTGATAATAAAGACGGGAGCTCGGAGGATGAATCTTCTTCTTCTTCTTCCTCGGTCCTTCACATCGAGTAGAATATTGTATTGCAAATGCACGATGTCTTCATCCTCGCTTGTCTTGTTCAGAAAATAAGGATTCAATATCAGCATCATCTGTGTTGGCATAATTAAGCTGGAATGCTTGTGATACCAACTTCCCTGATTTATCTTTTTTGTTAGGGCAATTCTTTGCAAAATGCCCTTTTCTTCCACATAGGAAACACCTATTCATCGACTTCTTTCTGAACGATTTCCTTCTGAAGAATCGATAGGCTTTATTTCTTTTCGCTTTTTTCTGGATCTTTCTAATCTTCTTTCGGGAAGACGAAGATGATAGTTTTTGCATACTGATTTGAGGAGAGTTCTTTTGTCAAGCACATCCTTGATGAAGACCTGTTGCTCACACATCATGTCTAGGGTTGCAAACGTCATCTAATGGATTTTGCCTAGACTGATTCTTGAGACTTCCCTCCTGGAAGCTTGAATCATTTTGTGTAACTCGGGCTGAAGTTCTTTAGGTAGAGACGCCAGATAGACATGTTTGAGATTTGGATCATTGTATCCGTTCAACATGTAAAACTTTTCAGACATCCTTTTGAAATGTCTATCCAAATCTTTACGTGTCAAAGAACAACATTTCATGGCAAAATATTCTTTTTCTGCCAACTGGTTGATAATAGTGATGTCTCCAATAAACTCTTGGTGAATTTCTCCAAGAACAAATGATGGAGTTGAAGCATTATAAAGTTGCAGTTGTCGATACTCACCAAGGCTTTGAAACCATTTACGTAGGGTAGCAACAAATCTTGAAGAGAATTCCATAAGGATTTGTTTCAGATTGGCTCCTTCGTTTGTTAGCTGGAGGTCAATCCATGCTGCAAAAGAGTGTAATCTCTCTCTTCTCTTCTGGATTGGAACATCATCGAATGAAAACCATGGTCCATTTGCTGGTTTGGAGGATGAATCTGAAGGACGAGGACGTGGTCCTTCTGCTTCTGGTTCCATATCTTCTTCAGAACTTTCGGACAATCGGTTCGAAGATATTTCTTTGGCTTGTTTCTAGAGTATCTCCGACCATAAGTATAGCGAGATAGATCGAAGAACGTCTGCTTTGGACTCAACATCATAGGATTCTTCTCCCGATAAGGATGATTTAGCATCCTCAGAGTCTGATTCTTTTTCAGATTAGGAAGAGGTAGTTTCTTCAGGGTCTAAATTTTCTGACCATTGTAATGGATTATTTCCTGGGATAAAGGATGGTCTGGCCATGAAGGATTCTGTTGGATTTTTCTCTTTAGATTTGGAAGAGGATGGAGGTATGTCATGGCTCTTTGGAGGTGGTTGGCTTTTTAGAGTAGAGGGCTTTTTCTTTGGCTTTTTAGGAATATCAAGTGGAATACTTGAAGCCATACCAAAATAAGTAGGATAATTTGGAGGAGATATAGGAGGTGATTCATATTTGGAACTATAATTGGGAAAGAAGGATAAGGACTTACTTTGACTGCTCCTATCTCTTTCGATTTGAGAAAGTTCCTCCTTTAGACTCCTGATCTCAGCTTCTTTTTGCATGAACTCTTCTCCAAATTGGTTTTGTTCAATAAGGCTCCTCACATCTTTGTCCGGTCGGTTGATATTGTCTTTCGACTTTTCATATATCTGTGGAGTTGATTCTCCACCGTATTAACCTTGGTTTGGTTAGATTGGGATCGTGGTGAGAATCGTGAGACCTTATAGTCGATCGCTTGTAGAGACTTGTTTTGGGCACAAGCGTTGGCCGTCTGCCAATTTAACACTTCCTCTCGCTTGAGTAGGACCCTTTATTTGACCGTCATGGTCCACGGTGGTGCTTTTGCACAAAGAGCTTGGATGTAATCCTCATTTTGAGTGTCAACCTTACTTTCTAGAGGTGGAAATTATGCTTCGTATCTCGAACATGAAACAAGGTTGGACAACAGGAGGAGTTGGAGGAGAAGGTGCCTTAACTTCTTTGTGACACCGTTTTTCTTTTTGAAGGACAGACTAACGCTTTTACGTAACATGGTAAGGGTTGTGGACTTGGATCGGAGGGTCAAGTTTATCATCGGCTGCAACGTGGGTTGTCTTGTGGTTTTTTTTTTCTGCTTCTTCTTCTCGTATATGTTCTTCTTCATCAAAGTCGATTCCTCTCCACAAAAACATTCTCGATCACACATGGATGGATCAACATCCCATACAAAGTGACCATTGACTCATGTCATTTGTAAATATGGGATCCATCTCGGCAAAATCTTGCGATTGGGATTTTTGTGTTCGCATTGATCTCAATCGGATAAACCATCACCGGAATTCGATTTGAAGGTCTCGAAATGGATGGTGTCTCGATAGATCGTCTTCACATGTCCATCCTTCAACCTTTGAAATTTAAAGTCGGTGGCTTGCACCGTTTATCATTGGTGAAGAGACTCATAGTTGGTGATCCATTCTCTTGGAACAAGTTGCTCCAAGTCTTTTCTTCCGATTTGTCCAGGTATATGGACGATTGTAGGGACGTAAGATCCGGACTCAAAAGGACCATCAAAGCATCTTTTATGCCTTGATTTTGCGGATCTAGGTTGTGATCTTGCAACCGGTACACAACTTGGTGATGAAGGATTGTTATGATAGAATTTGAGATCCGATCCGCACTCCTGATAGTTGAACTTGTACCTTGAAGGCGGATGCAAGAGTTGGATCACTCGGAGACACCGCAAAGTTGGGGAAAAAGTGACCACAACACTTCCAAACCGTTGAGTGTAGAGAGAATCGTACCAATAATCGCATGCTCATATTGGAAAAAACGAGTATCTAGAAGAGCAATTCTTGCAGATACTGGAAGACCTTTCCTTCCATGGTAGGATAGAACAAGTTGTACAGCTCCAAGGTGGAGATGGGTATAACCTTCCAATCTCCATCGTGTGATGAACTCAGGTGGAATGGACAGTGTGATGTACTGCTCTTGTTGAGTTGAAGGAAGACCACAGTGATCCATTCTGGATGATTGGATATACTCTTTTGGACGAGTACTCTTGTTGAAGATGATGGATTTATTGTATTTAGGCCATGAACCACAATTTCTGTATATATTATATGGACTAACAACTGGGGGAACAGTTTGTTCTATAACAGCGTTGCTTGGAATAGTAAAGTATTCTATTGTATTTTCAATATGACTAGTAGAAAATCTAGGTAGGGAAAGAGAAGAAGATATACAATGTATTTGGCTAAAAGGGATATCAACAGAGCTATTTGTGGACTGCGATTCCATATCAAGGGGAACGCCTCTTCTACTCGCCATCTTAGCTGGAACTAGCCATTCTATAACAAATTCTCCGGGGGCACTACAGAACAGACCTAGCTCTGATACCACGAGGAGCCGGGAGCCCCACAAACCCATACCCTTAGGCAGCCTTAGCCTTTCCAAGAGGTTAAGAAAGTATGACACCACCATGAGGTCTACTGCACCATAGCCTAAGCGGCACACCTTGCCTGGACGGCTTTTCGGCAGAACCTCATAGGAAGGTCATTCATTTAAAATTTCAAAGAATTCTTAACCGCCATATGGATTGAGGGGACCGTGCCTAATAATATTATGCCAGGTACTTCAATCATGTTTCTAATGTACAGGATCCTCAAAGAGGCAAGTACAGAGCATACTTCATGAAGAAAATCGAAGAATTTGAAAGATAATTGCAGATTAGCTAAGAGGATTTTGAAGAGACACAAAAGAGGTTTAGAAACTCATATTTTGTAAAAGGGTGATTTTATTCTGATTTCTGTCTGAGTTTTCCATACAACTGAAGAGGTTCTTATATAGGCCTCATGTACAAAACAAGGAAGATCCTGGTCACAAGCTGACTAGGTAGCGCAATGTTTGGGGCCTCGTTAGAAACCTACCAAGGTAAACCCACCCTTGTGGGGAAAACCCTCAGTAGGAAAAGAGTACCCCGGCGAGATAAAATAAATCCATACAACCATAGTCAGAACACCAAACCCAAAACTAGCTAACAAATCTATCTGCGTTAAATGACATAATCATCCATGAGCAGTGAAATGATGCCCGCAGGAGGTGCGTCCCACCGAGCCGAATCACAAGTGAACTTGCCGAGATGATCCGCCGCTCGATTACCCTCACGATAAATGTGGGAAACCACCAAGTTCATCTGAGAAAGCATAAACAGAGTATATCGCCACTGATTCAAGAATCTCCAAGGAACGGAGCCAATCCGAGATCGAAGAAGGTCCACCACAAAGGTAGAGTCTGACTCCAGCCAAATGTTATTCCAGCCCTTATGAAATGCGTAATAGATTGTCGTCATGGCTGCGACCAGTTCCGCCTCAAAAGCAAATCTCGTACCACACTGTTCCACAAAGCACCCACGAAAGAACCCACGATAGGTGCGGTAGACTCCTGCTACCGTGATACGACCTGGGGCGCCCAAAGCACAACCATCAGTATTAACCTTGATCCAGCCAGGGAGGGGAAGAGACCAAGACACCGAGATGACCTGGGGAGCCTTGGGGGACAACCCTTAACCCTAAGTCGGTGAAGGCGAATAAGATCCTCCTGAGTATTCTGCATGCACCTTTTATCCAACGAAGCAGACTCAATGATCATGGCCCTCAACTGAATCAACGCCGCATCCGTAGTCCATTGCCTGTCATTAAAAATAACATCATTTCTGATGTGCCAAATAAGCCAGATACAAGAGACAGCCGCCACCCTCCATAGAAATGCAATCTGCGCACTGAAGTGAAAATCCATCAAGTGAACCAGGAATTCATTGAAACTATAGACATTACGGAAATCCACAGGAAAAGTGTTAGCAATCCAGTTCCCTATGATGCCTGCAAAACGACAAGAAACAAAGTTGTGATCAATCGATTCCGAAGAAGAAAGACAAAGACTGCAAGCAGTTGGTCCAATTAACCCCTTCGGGCGATGGACATCCAAAACAGCCAGACGTCCATAAATCGCACGCCAAACCACAATCGTGCGCCTCTCCAGAATATGAGCAGACCAGATCCAAGATCCCCATTTCACCATAGGAAAAGAAGGCCGAATAGATGCATAAGCGGTCTTGGATGAAACCGTCCCATCCATAGACCATGTCCACACACGCTTATCAGAGGAGTCTGGAGCAATCGGACAACGAACAATATCCCGAACAATGTCCAGATAAGCCTCCACAAAAGATATGGTAAGGTGCCATTTATTGTCAAAGAAGAAATCCGAGATACGATTTGTAAATTGAGCCCGAAACTCGTGGGATACCAATCCGATCAGCAATAGCGTAACCAAGCCAGTTATCCATCCAGAAGTTTACAGTAGAATGAGACACAGGAACCCATCTCAAATCAGTCTGCAATCCTCTACACTCGGACGCAAACCCGCCCAAATAGATGAGGTCAAGAAGTGTGTCTAATGGTGCCATTATTCGTCAGAAAGCGTTTGCCGACGGTGTCAAAAACCACCGAGTCGACGTGATAAGTTTCACCCCATTTTCATAAGGAAAGCACGGTTAGCAGAGATGATTGACCGACACCCGACCACGGAACCCCCGATTAATGTCGCCACTCCAGATGAAGTTACGCATAGCCTACTCCAACTTTTTGAGCATCGCGATCGGCCACTTATGAACAAGCATACTGTGAACCAAGGAGCTGGCAATAATAAAATTAACCAAACAGACTGGTCCGGCTAGTGATAGGGAAGAACCTTTCCAGAGTTTAAATTTCACCATTATTTTATCAAATAAGGACCGCAACACACCCCGCTTTGGAGCACCCTTGAAGATAGGCACTCCAAGATAAGTCGTAGGAAATGATCTCGACCGATAATCCCATGATCGTCTGTATATGGTTCCTAATATATTGTGATACCTTGCTACCAAAAAACACCTTCGATTTATTTGGATTAAAAACCTGCCCTGATAGGGAAGCATAGTGGCCAAGTATGTCAAAAACGTGGCGTGCATTGCCCGAGGTTGCCGCACAAAGAATAATGATATCATCCGCATATAGCATAGAGGATGGGAAAACAATGTTGCGTGGCGCCACAAAGGGCCAGATGCAGGCGGTAGACACCAAGTAAGCAATGGTCTTCCCAAGGACTTCTTCAGCGAGGCAGAAGAGAAGTGGAGAGAGAGGATCACCTTGTCTGACCCATCTCGTAAAAGCAAAATAACCGACAGGCGAACCATTAAGAAGAATCGAAATCCGTGCGGAGTGAAATATGATGGAGATCCACGCAACAAATTTCTCCAAAAATCCAAATCTTCGCAGGACATAGAACAAGAAATCCCAGCTGAGAGTGCCAAAAGCTTTGCGAATATCAACTTTAAGGATCATATTACTGTCATTACGATTGTGCAGGATATTGAAAACCTCCAACACCAAAGCAATGCAATCATGAATCTAACGACCCGGTATGAAGCCAAATGCGTGGGGGACGAAATACGTCTGACTATGCCGCCCAATCTCGTAGCCAGAATCTTCGTAATAGTTTTAAAGATGAAATTGCTCATGACTATAGGCCTGAAGTTATCCACGGTATTCACATCTTTACATTTCGGAATAAGGACCATAAAGCTGGAATTGAGGCCAGCGGGGAGGTAGCCAAACTGGAAGAATTGACGAACGGCCGCAATGACATCAGTAGAAATAATGTCCCAATAGTTTGATAAAATGCACCATTGAAGCCATACGGGCCCGGAGAGCTATCTATACTAAGATCAAATACCACGTCGCGAATTTCAATTCTGACGGTAGAGAGGTTAAACAGTCATTCTCGACATCCAACACCACAGGGCAAATGACTTGATCGATGGAGGAAAAATCTGGAATTGGTCCTGAGGGCGCCGTGAATAATTCCTCGAAGAACTGAATAATATGACTGCTGATGACAGCCGGATTCGTAGATAGATTACCATTGATCATCAGACCGTGAATACCAGCCCGAGCGGCCTTAGTCTGACAACAACCGTGAAAAAAGGAGGTGTTGCGATCACTGTCAACCAACCAAGCAGCCACTAGACTTCGACGATGGAACTCCGATTGAATAAGAAGGGCGTGGTTAAGCAAACTCGGGCCTCCAATTCCGATCCTGTCGCTCGAATTGTACCCAAGAGTCTCAATATCTAATCGAATCTGTCTTAACTTCTCAAGCCTCTCATCCACATCGCGATGAACATCCCCAAAGACCTTCGAGTTCCAAAAACGAAGCGGGGTCGCAACCTTTTTATTTAATCATCGAGGCAAGCAAGGGGTGGTACTGCGCATAAAGAACCCCAAGAGGACGCAACCACCGATTTGAAAATCGGGATGCTTAGTCCACATGCGTTGGAAACGAAAAGGAGAAGGGCCCTTGTGTTAGATAAATGTTTTTATCATGATTTTGATGATTTTGTTCAAATGAGTTTTTAAACCAAAACAATGTCCCTAAATGTTGTCTAAATACTTCCAATCGATTTAAAATATTTTTACTATTTTCCTCGGAGTATTTCTTGGAGTTTATTTTCGATAAAAATTGGACAACACTTTTGTTTCAAAGCTCGACCGGGTCGCCCTATAGGGCAAACTGTACCTGAGTTGAGTTTTGAAACAGAAAAAAGGACGTATGAGAAATCAGGGAGGGCGACCGATCGACCCGGGAAGGCCCTCTCAAGTTCTGTCTTCTCTGTTTTGTTTTTTAAACACCCCCAACCGGTCAAAATCAAGGGCGACCGGTCGAACCCCCCTCCGACCGGTCCCCCTGTGTAAAAATCGCAGAAATTCATTTCAATCTTATCTCTCAAGCGATCGGTCGAACCCTTGTTTTATCAAAAACTATCCGTTGCATTTTCGTGACAGCTTTTAGAACGCCCGCCTTCCCGGATCGACGATCGTCCCCACAAACCAACACAAGTCTTTCCAAATAGCGCTTTGTCCTCACTCACGCGCACCACGAGAGCAGACTTCTTCCGGGGTCACCCATCCCACAATTGCTCCGGGCCAAGCACGCTTAACTTCGGAGTTTTTATGAGATGAGCACGAGAAAAGAAGATGCGACTTGTTGGTATGAGTAGTACCTATCAAATCTTTTAAGCTCTCCTCAATCGTATAGTCCCATACCTACACAGTCTCGAGAATCTCCTCTTCTTGGGTGTGGGATCGGTTCATTCATGTCCCCCTCGCCTAAAAGCCTGCCAGGAGCCGCTCTTTGTCCGTGCCTTCTTGCATCGGTGATCACTCCCCGCCCTCTTCGGCCCCGGGTGCCACATTTTCCCTAATTTGTGGGATTGATTTCTAACAGCTATAATCTTGATTTTAAATGGTTTCTTTTGCAGAAAATCACTCCCCATGGAGGAGCCTATGTCTGGAAATCAAGCCAAGACCTCTCCTATAAATAGAGGCTTCATTCAAGCAACAAGACACAACACATTATACAAGCAAAAGAGCATACAAGCAAACACTTTCATAAATCTTGTTGTATTAGCCTAAGCACTTGCACTTGCACTTCTTTGAGGTCTAGGCTTTCAATTCTTGATTACACTTGTACTCATATTGTATTATTCATTATTGAGTTGTAATCTTGATTTTGGTCATCATTCAACACAAGACATCCTTGTGAGTATTCTTGTGGTAAGAATACACTTGGGTGATCTAGGTGATAGGTGTTTGGAGAGTGTGGTACTCTTCAAAGGTAGTGAAGGAAGATTGTGGTAATCTCCTTGAAGGTGTTGTAAGAGGGTTGTGGTAATCCTCAAAGTGTTGTTGTATTAATTTTGGTAATTAATAAAATCTTTTTTTCTTTTTGAAATCCATCCCGGATATACTGAGGTGGTAGAGGATTAGACCCTAGGTGGGTTGAACCTCTATAAATCGACGAGTGTTGTTTAATTTCCATTTACATTCTCGTCTTTGCTTGATTATTCGAAAAGAGGGCAAAATCTGAAAAACCGAGATAATCTATTCAACCCCCTCTAGATTATCGTAGCCGCTGGACTTACAAGTGGTATCGAGCCAAACTCTTTGGCTAGCTCGCCCCGAGTAAAGAGGAAAGATCCATGGCTACGAATGATGCTTATCTCACCACCGGCGCCTCCACCAACAAGCCACCACTATTCGACGCCAACAACTACGCATTTTGGAAAGACCATATGGAGTGCTTCCTACAAGGGTGCGGGTTCGACATTTGGAATGTGGTTGTTGAAGGAGTTGATCAACCAACGAAGAAATTGGAGGATGGCACCTCGGCTCCTAAACCTTTCAAGGAGTTCGATGAAAACGACAAAAAGGCTTTCTCTCTAAACGGTAAGGCCTTAAATATTTTGCATTGTTCTCTTACCGCAACCGAGTACAATCGCATAAGAGGCATAAGGTCGGCACATGAAGTTTGGGAAAAATTGGAGACAATTTATGAAGGGACTAAGAAGGTCAAGCAAGCAAGAAAGACCATGCTTGTTATAGACTTTGAAAACCTTAACATGCATGATGGTGAAAGCATCTCCAAGATGGTGGAAAGGCTTGACAACATTGTCAATCCTCTTGTGGCCCTCGGTAAAGTCATCTCCGAAGAAGATAAGGTGACTAAGGTATTGAATGCTCTTCCCGGCTCATGGTCCGAAAAGGTGACGGCAATCACGGAGGCACAAAATCTTGAGACACTCAAATTTGATGAGCTCATCGGGAACCTCCTCATCTATGAAGTCTATCTCAAGGAGAGGAAAAATTCCAAACCAACCATCAATCAATCGGGTATGCAAAATATTCCTAAAGGTCTTGCTTCTTCTTCTAATAATGCATACTATGATAATGATGATGATGATGAGGAGACGGCTGCACTTGTTCGAAAATTTGCAAAATTTGTGAATAAAAATAAGTCAAGAAAACCGAGAGATAATGCTTGCTTTAAATGCGGAAAACCCGGACACTTCATTGCCGATTGCCCAAAACTCGATGAGGAGGAACAAGAGAAAAAGAAGCATTTTTCAAAAAAGAAGGCTCTAAATGCGGAGGTCAAAACTTGGGATGAATTACTTGAAACAACCGACGAGGAAGGAGAAACCGAACATGGTCTTATGGCCATAGACGATGAAAATAATGAGGTATGCTCTAACTCTTCTACCTCCTACTTAGTTGATGAATTGCAATGTGATTTTGATGAATTGCAAATTGAGTTTCAAAATTTGATTGTTAAATACAAGACTTTGAAAAAGGAGCATAAAGAGCTTAAAATTGAAAAGGATAAACTATTTACTTCTTATGAATCTCTTAATAATGCTCATGCTATTACTCTTACTCAAGTTCATACTCTTGAAACCGAAAAAGAATCGCTCACCAAAGATCTTGAATGTTTGAAAAAGGATGTGCATCGTTTAACATAAGCACGGATAAAGTTACAAAAATTTTAGATGCACAAAGAGGTGAGCATTCCAAATTAGGACTTGGTTATAAACCATTTCAAAATGTTTTTAAGAAAAATAACCAAGGTCCGACTTTCGTACATGCTAGTAGCTCTTATACTCCTACTTGTTTTTATTGTGGCAAAGTTGGACATTATGCTAACAATTGCAAATTGAGAAATAGCTCTAGTCATATTTGGAGACCCAAAGGTCTCAAGACTAACCCCCATGGACCCCAAAACTATAGGGTACCTAAAAATAATTCCTTTGTAGATCATAGGGGCTATAACAACAATGGAGGATTCAAAATGGCTCGTGGACAGCGGATGTTCACGCCATATGACCGGAAAGAGAGAACTTTTTACCAACATCAAGCTCCAAGAAGAGGGTATGGTCATGTTCGGCAATGGCAAAGGAAAAATCATTGGCAATGGAGACATTGGTAACTCTTCTTTCTCTCTTAGTAATGTTTTACTAGTAGATGGGCTTAAGTTTAATTTGATAAGTGTTAGCCAACTTTGTTATTCAAATTATAATGTCGTTTTCAATAAAGAAAAATGCCTTATTCTTAAAAATGATGAAATTATTTGCGAAGCAAGTAGAAAAGGCAATCTTTACAAAATTTGTACAAGTGATTTGGTTAGTCAAAATGTTTCTTGTCTTGTCGCCAATAATGATTTAATGAGTTTATGGCATAGGCGACTTGGACATGTTGGATACAAGAATTTGAAAAATATTTACAAAAACCAACATGTAAAAGGACTACCCAAATTGAATTTTGAAAATCTTGGCTTATGTGACACTTGTCAAAAGAACAAATTAGTTAAGAGTAGTTTCAAGCCCAAAAATGAAATTTCCACAACCAAACCCCTACAATTGCTTCACCTTGATTTGTATGGGGATATTGGTACGGCTAGTCTAAGTGGAAAACATTACACTTTCGTTATTGTCGATGATTTTTCTAGATATTCTTGGGCTCTTTTTCTTACCAATAAAAGCGATGCCGTTAATGAGTTTGTTAAGTTGTGTAGACTTATTGAGAATGAAAAGGAAGATACTATTAAGTCTATTCGAAGTGATCGAGGTGGAGAATGTGATGGTGAATTTAGAGTCTTTTGTGAAACCAAGGGATATGCACATAATTTTTCGGCTCCAAGGACACCTCAACAAAATGGAGTAGCCGAAAGGAAAAATCGGACATTACAAGAGATGAGTCGGTCCATGCTAAATGAATTTTCACTTCCAAAATATTTTTGGGCCGAAGCCGTAAGTACCGCTTGCTACGTCATTAATCGAGTTTATATTCGTCCTAAAATGAATAAAACTCCATATGAGCTTTGGAAAGGAAGAACTCCAAATATTAGTTATTTCAAAATATTTGGATGTAAGTGCTTTATTTTGAATACTAAGGATCAATTGGACAAACTTGATCCTAAGGCCGATGAAGGAATATTTATGGGGTATTCAACCAAGAGCAAAGCATATCGGGTTTACAACAAGACTAGCATGGTTGTTGAAGAATCTATTCATGTAAAATTCAATGAAGCCTCGGGTGTTGAAAGAATACAAGAGGATGAGGATTGGTTTTTGGAGATGCAAGAGGAATTGAATCAATTTAAAAGAAATGATGTATGGGAATTGGTACCTTGTCCTCCTTCTCAAACTATTATTGGTAGAAAATGGGTATTCCGGAACAAGCTTGATGATCAAGGCAATATTGTTCGAAACAAGGCAAGGTTAGTAGCTCAAGGGTATTGTCAAGAAGAAGATATTGATTATGATGAAACTTTTGCACCCGTAGCACGTTTAGAAGCTATTCGTATTTTACTTGCCTGTTCTTGTTATAAAAGTTTCAAACTTTACCAAATGGATATTAAATCCGCTTTCTTAAATGGTTTTATTCAAGAAGAAGTCTATGTAAAACAACCTCCGGGGTTTGAAAATTTTTCTAGGCCTAATGATGTTTATAAACTTAAAAAGGCCTTGTATGGTTTAAAGCAAGCACCCCGTGCATGGTATGATAGACTTAGCTCGTTTCTTTTGCAAAATGGTTTTACAAGAGGTAAAGTTGATACTACTCTCTTTGTTTTTGAAAAAGGGCAAGATTGCTTACTTGTGCAAATTTATGTTGATGATATTATCTTTGGTGCTACTAATGAATCTTTGTGCAATAAATTTTCTAAGTTAATGCAAGGAGAATTTGAGATGAGTATGATAGGGAGCTCAACTTCTTCCTTGGGCTTCAAATTAAACAATACCAAGAAGGTATATACATTTCGCAATCAAAATATACAAAGGAACTTTTGAAAAAGTTCGGCATTGAAGAAGGAAGAACCGTGTCTACCCTTATGGAAACTAATGCCAAAATTGACAAAGATGAAAAAGGTAAGTCCGTGGATGAATCAAAGTATCGAGGTATGATTGGTAGTTTACTTTATTTAACCGCTAGTAGACCGGACATTCTTCATTCTGTATGCCTATGTGCTCGTTTTCAAAGCAATCCCAAAGAATCTCATATTAGTGCCGTTAAAAGGATTTTTCGATATTTGAAAGGCACTATTCAATATGGTTTATTCTATCCAAAGAATGAAAAATTTTCTCTTAAAGGTTATAGTGATTCGGATTATGCGGAAATATTGATGATCGGAAAAGTACTTCCGGATCATGTCAATTTTAGCGATTGCCTAGTTTCTTGGTTTTCAAAGAAGCAAAATTGTGTTTCACTTTCAACGGCCGGGCCGAATACATTTCCGCACTTTTTGTTGTACTCAACTTCTTTGGATGAAACAAAAGCGGATTACAAATGCTCTTTTGAAAATTGTGCTTCTTTGTGATAACATCTCCGCTATAAATATTGCTCAAAACCCGGTTCATCATAACCGTACTAAACATATTGAGATTCGACATCATTTTCTAAGGGATTGTGTTTCTAAACGAAAAATTGAGATATCTTTCGTACCATCTCAAGATCAATTGGCGGACATTTTTACAAAACCGCTATCTTCCGAGATTTTTGCGTCAATACGAGCTCGGTTAGGCATAATGCATATTGAATGAGGTTTACGTTTGCATTTTGCATGTTTTTAAAACTTAGGGGTGAAAAATCGGATTTTTGGTTGAAAATTCGGATTTTGGAAAATTGGTTAAAACAAAGAGTCGGGAAGAGAAGAGGCAACCGCCGCCCTCACCGTCGACCAGTCGCCCTCGACGTCGACCAGTCGCCCAAAATTCTTTTGTGGATTAAAACCGTTCTGTCTTCATACTTAGTCATTTTACCCCATTTTTGCCATTTTTCGTCCCCTTCGCCAAATACACACAAATTTCACTCAAAATTTGTTTTCTTGCATACATTTCATTTCCTGGACTTAATGTAGCTCGATTATCATCATCATTGCTCATCTTTACCGATTGAATGGTAAGAATTTTACTTTCTTTGCTCAATTAGGTTGAAACCTTAAGTTTTTGGCTTTCTTGTAAATTTCTTGATGTAATTGTCATATGATAATGATGAGCTTATTTATTATGATGTATTGTATTGTGTTTGGTATGATTTGGTGATGAAATTTTTTGGCTTGATTCATTTACAAGGGCTCTATACTTCTTTTATCTTTTACGCCCACAAAGTGTTCGATGAAATGTCACAATGAAAATTTCAACTTCTACATGACTCTCTTGCCTTCAAATGTCCTAAATACTTATTGAGACCATGTCTTGACAAACAAAATGAGTGTATGGATTTTTTATGATATATTTCTCCCATTTCTTCGGATTCTAAGCCTAATTTTTTCAATGGTTGATAAATCGTATCTTTGGCGCACTTTGATATACTTGAATGATGTTTTTATCATCCTAACATTCTTATTGATGATTCCAAAGGGGGAGAAACAGGAAATTGGATCATTAGCTCAAAGAAGCTAATAAAAGTTCGACATAAAAGCTATAAGCTATGGCTTCTTAAAGCCAAGTATACCTAGTCCATGGCTTGTATTATGGACTTAATTGCAATGGATTATGAGTATTTTGACAGGGGGAGCTTTTTAGCTCATGATGTTTATATGTAGCTTGTGATAGCTTGAGCTTCTAGCTTATGCAATACTTCTTATTGATGTGCTTATTGATAGGGGGAGCTATTTATAAAATGTTTTTAAACGGATAGTTTTCTCATAAAACCGGAAAATTGTTTTGTTTTTCAAAATCGTCCTCGTGAAAATTGATTTGGTTTGTAATCATCAAAAAGGGGGAGTTTGTTAGATAAATGTTTTTATCATGATTTTGATGATTTTGTTCATATGAGTTTTTAAACCAAAACAATGTCCCTAAATGTTGTCTAAATACTTCCGATCGATTTAAAATGTTTTTACTATTTTTCGGAGTATTTCTTGGAGTTTATTTTCGATAAAAATTTGGACAACACTTTTGTTTCAGGCTCGACCGGTCGCCCTTTAGGGCAACCTGTACCTGAGTTGAGTTTTGAAACAGAAAAAGGGACGTATGAGAAATCAGGGAGGGCGACCGGTCGACCCTAGGGCGACCGGTCGACCCTAGGGCGGCACGACCCTAGGCGACCGTACACTGGAAGGCCCTCTCAAGTTCTGTCTTCTCTGTTTCATTTTTTAAACACCCCCAACCGGTCAAGATCAAGGGCGACCGGTCGAACCCCCCTCCAACCGGTCCCCTCCCTAAAAAAATCGCAGCAAATTCATTTCAATCTTATCTCTCGCGATCGGTCGAACCCCTGTTTTATCAGCAAGCTATCCGTTGCATTTTCAGACAGCTTTTCCCTAATTTGTGGGATTGATTTCTAACAGCTATAATCTTGATTTTAAATGGTTTCTTTTGCAGCAAATCACTCCCCAAGGAGGAGCCTATGTCTGGAAATCAAGCCAAGATCTCTCCTATAAATAGAGGCTTCATTCAAGCAACAAGACACAACACATTATACAAGCAAAAGAGCATACAAGCAAACACTTTCAATAAATCTTGTTGTATTAGCCTAAGCACTTGCACTTCTTTGAGGTCTAGGCTTTCAATTCTTGATTACACTTGTACTCATATTGTATTATTCATTATTTAGTTGTAATCTTGATTTTGGTCATCATTCAACACAAGACATCCTTGTGAGTATTCTTGTGGTAAGAATACACTTGGGTGATCTAGGTGATAGGTGTTTGGAGAGTGTGGTACTCTTCAAAGGTGGTGAAGGAAGATTGTGGTAATCTCCTTGAAGGTGTTGTAAGAGGGTTGTGGTAATCCTCAAGGTGTTGTTGTATTAATTTTGGTAATTAATAAAATCGACGAGTGTTGTTTAATTTCCACGTGAACCTCTATAAATCGACGAGTGTTGTTTAATTTCCGCATTTACATTCTCGTCTTTGCTTGATTATTCGAAAAAGAGGGCAAAATTTGAAAAACCGAGATAATCTATTCACCCCCTCTAGATTATTGTGGCCGCTTGACTTACACTTTGTAGGACATGAGCAAGCGGGGAGAGGTGATGATCGAACAAGAGCGAGGAAGAACAAAAACCTCGATCCCGCTAATGTTAACAAATTGATCATCGGCAATGGCGCGGTCGAGCCGGGCCTGTATGAGGCGATGATTAGGATGCGCACTGCACCAAGTAAAAAGCTTGCCCACTGTTGGAATAGACGCCAACCCTGCATTATCATAAAAGTCGCAAAATTCCTGGCAAGATGCCATCAAAGCGACACCGACTCGCGCTCGTGGTTTCCCGCAATAGCGTTAAAATCCCCATCAAAACCAATTCCTCACAGCCCAGGGCAATAATATCCGACCATAAATCGTCTCACGAGTCACATGATTACAAATAGCATGAACGAACCCCACGTGAAAAGTGTGATTATAGAACTAAACCTTGAGGACGATACACTGATCCAAAATAAAAACCTACTGAAGAACCGTGATGTCCGACCGTCTGAAAACCCAAATATCCGATTTCCCAAGCTCTAAAATTTTGGACCACAAACTGAAGACCCATACCTGCCCAATAACGATCAGAAATAGACTGCAGATCAACTTTGGGTTCTGCGATAGCAACCAAAGAAGGTTTGTGTCGACTACATAACTTCTTAAGAATATTGCGAGAAACAACATTTCCAATTCCCCGAATGTTCTAATAAAAGCAATTCATTGGGACGAGTCAGGGGAATTAATCCGGGACGGAGACCCAGAATGATCAGGCTCAGAAACCATGGCACCAGCAACATTATCATCCTCCACATAATCTGCCCAATGCTTTTGTGCCGCTTTGTTTAAGATGTGCGACGCCTTACTATCGTCCTCGATTTCCAACTGATGAACAACCGACATATGACCCTGTGTAACTGATTGAAGCAATCTCTGTTTATCCTCCACAGATCTAGCTCGGATAGCTCTATACAGAGGGCGAATAGGTTTGTCAAGAGGGTACTGCACAATGATAGGCTTCTGATAAGGATCAGAAGTATGAGTAGCCACAGGAGGAGTCAGCGGCCTAGGGACATGCATGCGAGCGGTCATAGGGGGCGGAACAACCTCGGAGTTGTGAGTAGGTATATCCTCAGAATCCAACACAGAAAAAGCATTATCCAAATCAATCCCTGATGAAACGTTGACGATGGCACAAGAAGGGGATCCCGGGCTCATAGGTAAAGTCGTGTTATCCACTGAGTTATCAACGGCCTTGCCTATTAGTAGTCGGACGATATACTTTACGAACCCGAGAGCGACCACATTGTGATGGTGGACGTCCCTGGGGCTCATGCAAGTTAACATTATTACCGAGTCTCCGGCAGGAAGCAGCAGAATGTCCTGTGATACCACATGTGCCACAAAATAGAAGAAGTTTTTCGTAAGTTATAGAGGCAAACGAACAGTGACCCATTCTTTCAATCATAATATGGTCCTGCAGAGGTTTAGATAAATCCACGTCCACTAAAACACGGACAAAATGTCCAAGAGATCCATCCAAAGACCTTTCGTCGACCTGAACTGGGGTACCAATCGCCTTCGCGGACTCCAAAATGTAGCTTGGCTCCCAATATTCGATACTCAACTCAAAAATTCTCACCCAAACCGAAGCAGTCGAAGTATTAACCTTGTAGGGTTTAAAATCTGGAACCCAAGGGGACAAACGAATAGAGCCCGGACTGAGAGACCAGGCGACCCGAGTTTGAGCTCGTGATCGATCCGTGGCATTGCTGAGTTTAATGCAAAAGTATCCTTTACCCAACGGTATCAGCTTCCAATCACTTCTAATTCCCCATAATTCAGAGAGTTTCTTATGAAGGGGCATAATAGGCCATGGCTTATTTCCTTTACTAAGAATAACTCGACCAATTAACGAATATCGAAATTCCGCCAAACGTTGCTGATATAAATTTTCATCCATAACAACAGAATAATAATCACCCTTTTTAATGGGCTCGGGGATAGGGTTTGAGGGACCATAAATAATTTTAGCAAAAGTTGGATGATTACCTGGTGCCGGGTTAAGAGGAGCAGGTTCAGCGGAATTACCAGTAACCATTTTCGCGAAACTTGGTTCCACACGAGCATGAGGATATGACACGAAATGAGCCGAATGTTGCATATTCGTGTGTGGCTCTGGATTAACTGAAGGAGGGGCTTCACGCATTCTATGTGATATAGAATTATCAATAACCAAATTACCATGTATTTTTTTTTGAATAAGTTCGAATATATATAAAAAATGAAAAAGAGTATTCCTGATCACAGGCTGATCAGGTAACCAAAAGAAAGCCTGAAATAATGTCAAAAACCAAACGAAATGGTCATAAGCCGACCAAATGGGCTGAATGGTTGGGGCCTCGTTAAAACATTCCAAGGTAAAACCCACCCTTGTGGGAAAAATCCCTGGAAGGAAAAAGAGTACCCCCCAGGAAAAGTAGGCGCCTAAAATGGGAAAAGAAACCAGAAACGATGGCGCACTAATTAACAAACCTATAGTTGGATTGGCCAACATAATCATCAGTGAGGTAGCGGAGGAGCTCAGTGGGCGGGACGCCCACCATGTGCCGCTTACGTCTTCTTGCTCAAAGATGTCCGCAACCCGATTGCCTTCTCAAAAATATGAGATACTACAAGATCAACACCTCGAGCAGATGCAGGGTTTGGCGCCAAGAACTGAGGTGGCGCCATGGGACCTCCATTGTTCTCTTCTCCAGTAGGTTCACCACATACATTGAATCAGATTCCAGCCAAAGGTGCGTCCATCCTTTCGCAAAGGCATATTGAATCGCCCACATTGCTGCAACCAATTCATCTTCAAACGCATATCCCGAACCACAATGATGGACAAAGCATCTTCGAAAGAAACCTCTATAGTTCTGGAAGACTCCGGAAGCTGTGAGGCTACCCGGTGCCCCCGAAGCACTGCCATCCGTGTTTACCTTGATCCAAATCGGGAGGGGTGTTTGCCATTTACCTCCATAATCTTCGGAGCCTGTCTGGGCCATCCAGGAATCTGCAGACCGCGCAAGATAAATAGATCTTGTTGATTGTTGTTCATGTATCCCCGATCCAAAGATGATGATTCGACAATGAGAACCTATAGTTGAATTATCGCCGCTTCCAAAGTCCGTGATTTGTTGTGGAAAATGATCTCGTTGTGGATATGCCATATAAGCCGATGCTTGGAAAGAATTGCCACACGCCAAAGGAAAGCGACACGTTACTAAATTAAAAGCCATTAATCGCACAAGAAGCTCGTTGAAACGTAAGTCGAATAGGGTGAACTTGAAAAGCATGGAAAATCCAACTCCATATATTTCCCGCAAAACACTACAAGAAAAATGATCTATCCCAACGCAAATTTAATGACGCTACCAAAAAGCGTCATTATAAATAAGTATTTAATGACGCTTTTTAAAAAGCGTTGTAAATTATAAAAATTAGTGACACTTATTAGAAAGCGTTAGCATTTTAGTAAATTTAATGACACTTTTATTGAAGTGTCATTATCTTAATAAAATTACCGACTTTTTTTTTTATAAGTCTCACGATAATTATAGAATTTACGTACGCTTTTTTTATTTGTGTCCTTAAAATGACAACGTTTAGTAAAAATCGTCATAAAATTGATGACACTTTCTAATTTACTTACGGATTTTTTATTTGTTGCCACATTTTTAAAATTTACTTACACTTTTATTGTTTGTGTCATTAAAATGAAGACACTTGTTAAAAAGCGTCATAAAATTGTTGACACTTTCTATTTTACTTACACATTTTTTCATTTGTCGCCAAATTTTTAAAATTTACTTACACTTTTATTGTTTGTGTCATTAAAATGACGACACTTATTATAAAGCGTCACAAAGTAAAAAATTGAAACATATATCCCACATCGAAAGATTGAAGTGTTGAGAGTGAGTTTGAGAGTTAATAAATAGAGACCATGTGGTGTATAATTGACTAACAATAAATATATTCAAAATGAGTCAAAAATTAAATATTAAGTTTAATTTTTTTTACAAAATAATAAATAATATATCTTTAATAAATTTTACAAACGCCAAAAATTTAAAATTCGTCATAATTTTAATGACACTAATTTTAAAGACGCTTAATAGCGTCCTTAAATTTAACAACACATTTAGTGTAAGCAAAGATTCATTTAAAATATATTAAATCTTTATTAATTGTGACAGAAAATAGCGTCACCACATAATGACGTATTTGATAAAAGCGTCAGGAAATGAGATTTACCACGCATAGATCTTGTGTCACGGATATTTTCGTGACATCAAATTTAACAACGCAACTCATGACGTTTTTAAAAGCGTAGGTAATATACCTTGTGACGCTAATAAGCGTCACCAAGTGAAAATTTTAGCACCTAAACACAATTTTTATTGTAGTGAAAGCACAATAGACAAATAAGTGATCAACCGATTCATCCTATTCCCTACAAAGAACACAAACCGAAGGGCCAATAAAACTTCCCCTAGCTCATAGAGAATTCTGGACAGCCAGACGGTTGTGTATGGCCCTCCATGCTACCACCAATCTCCGTTCTGGGATATGGTGCAACCAAATCCAAGAACCCCATTTAACTGTCAGGCGTTGATGGCGAATATGATGGCCCGGACCAGCTCCAGATAGGACTCCACAAAAGAGAGGGTAAAGTGCCAAGACCCATCGTAGAAGTAGTCAGAAATGCGCTGCTGAAATAAGTATCTATAGGCCTCTGGGATGCCAATTCTGTCAGCTATAGAGTACCCCAACCAATTATCGATCCAGAATAAAACCCCATAATTGGCGCCTGGGATCCAACGAGTATCATCCAAACAATCGGAAATGCAGGGTTTAATCCCAGCCCAAATTGAAGAAGGAATAAAGGACCGTCGAATCTCCCCATTTCTTGTAAAGTGCCATTGTCTGAGGGTTCTGAAGACCAATGAGTCTGAGTTCAAAACCTTCCAACCCAATTTCATCAAGAAAGCAGTGTTAGCAGCCACAATAGATCGCACGCCCAGTCTCCCCCTCTGCTTTAGGCGTGCAAAAGACTTGTCCCAACTTACCACCACCTTCCCTTTGGAATTCACATCCCCGGTCCAAATGAAGTTGCGCATGGCTCGTTCCATTTGCTTGAGCAGCGTACGCGGCCATTTATAGACCATCATGGTGTGCACAAAAGAACTAGTAATCACCGAGTTAACCAGATAAACTCTACCAGCAAGGGAAAGAGATGAACCCTTCCATCTTCTGAATTTGAGAGTTATCTTATCAAAAACCGGCTGTAAATCCGCAACCTTGGGAGCGCCCTTAAAGATTGGAGTGCCTAAATACACATTAGGGAACACCCCTGGATGGATCCCCAAAATGTGTTGCACCCTCCCACGGACATAAGACGAAACCTGCGAACCAAAAAATACCTTGGATTTCTGTGGATTAAACAATTTAACCCGAGATATCTGCATAATGAGTAAGAATCTGGAGCAAGACCCGGGCATTGGAAGAAGACGCCCCACACATGATGACAATATCGTCCGCATTTAAAATGGACGATGGATAGACAATACCCCTTGGCGCCGTGAAGGCGGATAACCGAGACTGATCCATCGCTGCTGCAATAAACCGACCCAAGACCTCCTCCGCAATACAAAACAATAAGGGTGATAAAGGATCCCCTTGTCTGACTCCTCTGAAATAGGGAAAATAACCAACCGACGTCCCATTCAACATCACTGATATCCTGGACGATCGAAGAACCACCTCCACCCAATGCACGAAGATTTCGGAGAAATCGAAATGGCGCAAGACGTAAAGTAAGAAATCCCACCTCAATGTGTCGAATGCCTTGCGAATATCGATTTTCATGATCATATTTGAATCCGTGCGACCTCGTAAGACATTGAACCCTTCAAATACCATGGCAATACGATTATGAATTTGCCTGCTTGGATAAAACCAAACCGAGTCGAGAGATAGATAATCGCAATAATCAAGCCCAGACGCGTAGCCAATATCTTCGTGATAATCTTGAAAAGGAAATTGCTCATAACAATCGGGCGGAAGTTTTCAATGACATTCGCATCCTTAGTCTTTGGGGTGAGCGCCATGAAACCGACATTCAATCCCGTAGGTAGTGACGACCATCAAGAAAAAGCGAATAGCAAATAGCTTACCTCAAAGAGAGATGACATCCCGAAATGGCGATAAAAATCCCATTGAACCCATCAGCCCCGGAGAACTTTCTAAATCCATATCAAACACCGCTTCCCCGCACATCCAATCCGGGAATGGCTGTTAGGATGGCGTTATCCTGCGTCCCAACCATTGGAGTAAGAACCTGGTTAACTAACGAGAAATCTGAGGTAGAACTCCAGGTTTCCGCAAAGAGCTCCTCGTAAAATGAAATAACGTGATCCCCGAGGACCGTAGCATCATCAGTGAAACTGCCTGCCACCATAACCCCGGATCTCGCGGCCCGCATTTAATCTGGTTACGCCGATGAAAAAATGTTGTGTTACGATCCCCATCCTTAAGCCATGCAGTGCGGGCCTTTTTCTTAAGAAAGTCCATTTGCAACTGCAGCGTCTGCGAGAGCCTCAGCTGGGCGTCCAACTCCCTATCCCGGAGGTCCGCGGTATAACCCAATGCCTCGACGTCTGACTGAATCTGGCGAAGAAGCTCCATCTGGCTATCCACCCTACGGTTATCATCTCCAAAAACATCCCTGCTCCAGTTTTTAATAACCTGTCGCAGCCGTTTGAGCTTCCACACGACACGCAAAATAGGGTTGGGCGTGTCACATGGAGAGACCCAATAGGTTGTAACCAAATCCCGGAAAGAATCGTGATGAACCCACATACGCTGGAAACGAAACGGAGTCGGTCCCCTGCTAATGGCCGAAGAATAGGAAACCAAAATGGGGTGGTGATCGGATCCAATACGAGGAAGAACTAAGCCCTTGACAGCCTGCCAAAAAGCAAAAAATGGGCAAGTTGCAAGGGCTCTGTCCAGCTTAGCCTGGAGCAAAGATAGAGGCCTTCGGGGGGAGCACCAAGTGAATGTATTACCAGTAGTTGGCACCGTAAATAAACCAGCATCCTCCATGAAGTCCCTGAAATCCTGACAAGATGCTTGGGAAAGAGTATCATTGCGCGAGCGCTCATGATGTCCCAAGACAGCATTAAAATCCCCAACAAGTAACAGATCAGTAACACACAAGTTCCTCAAATCCAACCAAAGCTCCCGGCGTGCAATGTAATCACACAAACCAGGAGTAAAGCCAACATGAAAAATCAAAGTACCAAATTGAACTTGGAAAACAATGCATTGGGTGGAAGACCAAACCTGATTAAGTATTAAGATCGTGGAGTCGTGAAGTACCCAAATGTCTGCCCGTCCATTACCCCGAAAACTCTAACCCGCAAAAGTCAAACCCAGGTTATGCCAATATGAATCGGAAATAGTCGAAATATCCACCTTAGGTTCACAAATAGCCAAAATCGAAGGCTTATGCTTTTGACATAAAGCCTTAAGAACATTGCGAGATGCAACATTCCTAATCCCACGGATGTTCCAGAAGATGCAATTCATTGAGACGGTTGGGTGGGTGGATCCCGTGACGAACGCACGGTAAAAACAGGCGTGTGGTGTATAGCGGAGTCTGACCTGCTTCATCTGCGTAACCTGTCCATCTTTTGGTAGCAGCAAAATTCATCTCGTGTGGTCCTGAACTCTCTGGTTCTATAGTAACGTCATGAGCGGGAGGCGATGGTCCTGATGCAACTTTCTGGAGCATTCTATCTTTCGCTGCATCCAAGGAACTGTCCCGGAAAGCACGACTCAATGCACGGATAGGCTTCCCCAAAGGATGCTTTACCGTAATGGGCATAATGTTAGTGACCGGTCCCGTATTGGAAGTATTGGCCTTGGGAGATGACTCCGTAGATGGGTAATCTACTTGGTAATCTGTGGGTTGCTAGTCCTGGGAGTCGGCTGAACCAAGAGCCTCGAAGGTATTACCAATAGGGATTTCGGAAGAGCAAGTGACTATAGCGCGAGGTGGAGATCCTGCGCACATAGCCGAATCCGTACTTCCCTCATCGACAGCCTTGCCCTTGTCATGCTGAACAAGACAGTAAACCTTACGAACCTTGGAGCAGCCGCGTTGCAGCGATTTTTGACGAGTACCCGGCACCCGCGAACGTCCCTGGGCCGGTGAAGTGCGCCCTTCTGCCGCCGGATTCCCCGCATTGTTGAAACGACATGATGCTATAGAATGTCCCATAGCGCTACACCTTGAGCAAAATGCAGGTAGTTTTTCGTACGTGATAGAAACAAAAGAGCACTTGCCAGTGCGTTTAACCATAATGTGTTCCTCCAAAGGCTTGGAGAGGTCAATATCCACCAGAACCCAAATAAAATGACCCAAAGAACCATCCAAAGAACGCTGATCAATCTGTAATGGATTCCCAAGAGCACTGGCAATCCCCATGATATTATTGGGGTCCCAGTATTCCAGACTGAGTTCAAAAATGCGTACCCAAATGTTGGCCACTGATGTTTGACGGATAGTACCAGGGTTAAGCGTCCAATTAGTGTGTTCTTGAGCGAGAACTATTCTCACGCATTAAACAATTTGACACAAAAGAATCCCTTTCCCAAGGGAATTAATTTCGAGTCATTCTTAATACCCCATAATTTAGATAGGCGTTTATGCAAAAGCATAGTCGCCCGGCTTGTTGTTCCTTTTCCTAAAATAACCCTTCCAATCAATGAGTAGGAAAATTCAGCGAGATGTTGCTGGTAAACATTATCATCAATGGTAACAAAGTAGTAATCACCTTTGCGAACCGGTTTTAGGATAGAATGAGTTTTACCGTAAAACCATCATGAAAATAAATTAGGATTACCTGGAACCTGAGGCGTGGAATCCAGATGATTGGTACCTGCAACCGAGGCTTTTGCAAAAATTGAATTCATAGGATGGGGATTTCCAGAAACCACTTTCGCATAAGAATTAATTTGATGACCAATATTATAAGCCGAATGTTGAGGGTTTGACGCACTGGGGTGGCCCATGGTGGCAGAGCATCCAACAAGTTGAGGAGCATTCATGGATGGACATGCAGGAAGAATGCCCTGAGGATGGGAGACTGTGGCCCAGGGGGCATCACTCCCCTGGGAGGGGACCACTCTAGGAGGTAGAGTGGCCGCCAGCCCTCCATGAGGAGGTATAAAGGGCCGGCACCCCCATGGTAGTTAGAATCCATGGGGGTAATATTATGGCATCCAACCGCTGTAGTAACAGAATGTGATGAGGCCCCCTTAACAACCTCCCCAAGTGGCCGCACTTCATGCAAGGACATGCGCTCTAGATACGTTTCCTAAGTGACTGCACCCAACGCTGCGGAGGGAGGTGAAGGATGGATTGACGTGTTCTTGTGAGGGACGAAGTTTGCCGGTAAAGCATAAGAGGAAAACGCGGTGCGGCCTCCGCCCGACATGTTTGCTTGCGGTTGCGTATTTCCGTCGACGTAGCTGTGTACAACGAAAGGTAACTGGGACTGCGAATAATTACCAAAAACCCCAGTGGTTTGCATGAGTGAGGAAGACGAAGTTGGAGCAGCCAACTGACACATCATCATCGATGGGTTCAGCGCTGGAAAGACGCCAGTGACGTGCGATAACTCCGATTGGTGAGAGGAATCTGACATCTGCGTGTTAGTAGTGGTTCATGAATGATCAGTTTGATGATGTTTAGGAGGTGGATCGAAGTTTGACGTGAAGCCGTAGAATGGTGGGTCCGCCATGTCGCTGTTGGCGTTAATAGCCGGAAAAGCTGGAGTGACTCCGACGATCATGAGAAAGGAGAGGAAAAAACCCTAGAGAGAGAAATCGAAGTTTTTTCTTACCTTTCCAATTATTCATCTCCCAAATTACCATGCATTGAAATCCCCGGGATTGGGACATCTACGATCGCGGGTGTCAGAGTTGAGGTCGCCTGAGGTCGTAGAGTATTAACCCAAGGGCCATAACCCCCCTGGGCGGAGGCATCCATGGCAAGCTGCCTCCCCGCCGGCCCCCCATCCAGCGCACGCAAGGGGCCGGCCCCCCCATGGGCTTCCACCATGGGGGTAATAGTTGCTTTAGCCAAAACGCCTGGGGGTGGAGACCCCCAGCAGCCTGCTGAAGGATGGATATCGCAGGTGGTTCGCCATAGTTAGAGGAGGAGGTGCCCGCTGCTGGTATGTCCAAATACTCCGATGTCGGAATTAGGCCCAAACAAGGGTTGGGTGACGATGCCTTGGGACGTTGGGCTTTGTGTGGGACAAAGTTTGATGGAATGAAACCAAACCCACCCAATGATGGAGGATGAGACCTGCTAGGATTGTTGATCGCATCTGTGAACGTGTACGCCGGAGAAGAAACCTGGTTTGACGTCGGAGGAACCATCTTCGTGGGTATTGGCGCTGAAGTCGAGGGATAAGAAGTAGAACCATAATTTGCAGTGTATCCATGGAGAAAGACCGCCATGGATGAGCAGGAGAACATGATCAGGAAGATCACCAGGGTTGGACATCGACATCGTGGTGGAAGAGACGATCGTGAGCATGCTAGGGTTTTTTTGAATTACACAAATATTGATATCGTGGTGATGCATAATTCATTAACCTCAGGCTGTTGGTTGGTGATTGATCTAGGAAAAACCTTCCATTTAAAATGTAAAGATGTCGGTATAAATCGATATCCTTTTCCCATTGTGAAATATCGGTGGAGTACCATGACAATGTATAAATCCGGGACATCTTTGTTCTGATCCACTTCTGCTTGTAGCATTTCCTTCCAATTTTGAATCTTGTCATACCATTCAAGAAAAGTCCAGAAATTTGATGACTGGTTGACTGGATTTTGGAGGAATGATAAAGTACTTATAACGGGCATTTCCACTGAATGACAGTAAAGGGTGGAAAGACACCACAAATACCATAAACCATGTTTTGGAATAGGAGTAGTAGTGAAAATGGTAAGGATCCCATAAAAAGGTTTATCTGGATAAAAATATGCCGTCTCGAAAGGGATATTATCTTGAATAACAAATTTGGCTAAGTGATAAAACATAAAATGTTTTGCATAGTTTTGTAAATCACTTAGGCTTTTGAAAGGTGTTTTTGTGGGGGAAAATGGCCTTCAGGATATGCCATTAATATAACTGGGAAAATACCTTTCGAAGATATTAACTGTAATGGTTGTGATCTGGACAGATAATCCGGAACAAGATTGTGATTTCCTTTGATATGTTGAACTATGAACTGATACTTGGAAAACCAATCTTTAAGCCGCAGCAATTGTTTCTCTGGAACACCCTTGTTCTTAAGCTCCATAATTGCTGGAAATGGTGTATTGTCCCTCTGAATTATGAAATGGTGACCAATAAGATGAAATTCAAACTTCTTGATCCCATTCTTCACAGCAAGGATTTCTTTGTAGATAGCATAGTAATGCTTCTCAGAATCTTTGAACTGACCACTTGCATGTCCACAATAAAAGATTTTCCCATCTTCTTTTTCAAGCAAAATGACTCCCCCAATATTCATCACTAGCATCAGTCTGGAGAATCGTTTGTCCTGTACTTGGAATTCTCAATGGCGGAGGATTCTGGCATACTTGCTTGAGTTGTTGAACTACTCTGGTCTGGGATGATCTCCATGGTGGAGCATTCTTCTTAAGCATCTTCGAAAGCCAGATAGTATATCTGGAGCAATTCACATTGAAGTCTCTGATATAATTAACAATTCCAAGGAATTGTTGAATCTCTTTGATTGACAAGTTTTCTTCCGGAAACTTTAGCAATTCCTGAGCAATGTGTTGTCCTGGCTGATACTTTCCATCGATTATTTTCATTCCCAAAAACTCAATGTTTGTTTGACAGATAGAGCTTTTCTTTTCAAATAGCATGATACCATGTGATTGAACAATGTTCAAGAACTGGTGTAGCAAAATCTCATGCTCTTGTTTGTCAATGTAGATTAGGGTGGTATGTAGGATAGGTTCGAAAATTTGGGTCATTGCTCTTTGGAATATGGAGGGTGCCACCTTTAGACCAAATGGCATGACTGTCCATTGGTATTGGGTTGTAGGAAGGCAAAAAGCAGTTTTATATCTATCCTCAGGGACAATTCCCAATTGCCAAAACCCTGACTTCAAATCAAACTTCGAAAAGATTTGGGCTTTAGAGAGTTGGGAAAATAGCATTTGAGTTTTAGGTAAAGGGAACTTATCATCATGAAGGAAATGGTTAGGAGCTTTGTAATCAATAACAAGCCTCTTTTTCCCCCGTACCTGTTCAGCTCTTTTGTTGACATAGAATGCAGGGCAAGCCCAATTTGATTTTGTGGGCTCAATGGGTCCAAGTGCTAGAAGTTGGTTGCATTCTTGCCTCGCAAGGTTTAGCTCTTCTGGAGTCATTCCTGGATGAGTGGCCTTGGTAGCATTCACATCTTCATTCTTTTTGAAAGGAGTCAATAAAGAACTTGGATTTTTCCAAAGTGGTGTTGGGTGATGGAAATCTGCATGAGAGTCTGCACAACACTTGAGAAGCTCGTTGGTAATATCTCCATATTCTGGAGGTGCTTCTTATAGAGTAAACAACTTCTGGATGGTGGTGTAAGGTTGGAACTGTCTCTTGTACTTCAACCCATGAGGTAGAATCTGTAGGCTTTTAGCTTGGTAAAATAAATCGAAGCCCATCAAGAAATCTTGTCCATGGAGCAGCTAATAATTTTCATCCATACAGTACAGTCTGGAAAAAGTTGAATTTCGACTGGCTTTTGTGTAATGAGTTAGGTTTGAAAAGTCTGTCCATCAGCTGCATAGAAGTATTCGTGATGACTTTGCCAAGCATCTTCAGGTAGTATGTCAGGATTCATCATCGACTTTCTGGCTCATGTATCAAATACACCAATTGCCTTGATTGGTCTATCATACTTGGATGGTAGAATTTGCACTTCAATATTTGGATACGACATCCCTTCTTGGATCATGGAGCTGGTTTTGAGTGATGGTTGTGACTTGATCATAAAGACTAGGAGCTCGGAGGATGAATCTTCTTATTCTTCTTCCGCGTCCTTCGTCATCGATGAGAATATTGTATTGGAAATGCAGTGTCTTCATCTTGCTCGTCTTGTTCACAAAATAAGGATTCAATATCAGCATCATCTGTGTTGGCATAATTAAGCTGGAACGCTTGTGATGCCAACTTCGTTGCTTTTTCTTTCTTGTTAGGGCAATTCTTTGCAAAATGCCCTTTTCTTCCACATAGGAAACACCTATTCGTCGACTTCTTTCTAAACGGTTTCCTTCTGAAGAATCAATAGACTTTATTTCTTTTCGCCTTTTTCTGGATCTTTCTTATTTTCTTTCGGGAAGACAAAGGTGAGCAAGTGCATTTCTCCTTTCCTTTGCACTTTTATCTCCAGATGAGAGTTTTTGCATACTGATTTGAGGAGATTTCTTTTGTCAAGCACATCCTTGATGAAGACCTGTTGCTCACACATCTTGTCTAGGGTTGCAAACGTCATCTGATGGATTTCACCTAGACTGATTCTTGAGACTTCCCTCCTGGAAGCTTGAATCATTCTGTGTAACTCGGGCTGAAGTTCTTTAGGTATAGACGCCAGATAGACATGTTTGAGATTTGGATCATTATATCCATTCAGCATGTAAAACTTTTCAGACATCCTTTTGAAATGTCTATCCAAATCTTTACGTGTCAAAGAACAACACTTCATGGCAAAATATTCTTTTTTCTGCCAACTTGTTTATAAGAGTAATATCTCCAATAAAATTTTGGTGAATTTCTCAAAGAACAAGTGATGGAGTTGAAGCATTATAAAGTTGGAGTTGTCGATACTCACCAAGGCTTTGAAACCATTCGCGTAGGATACCAACAAATCTTGAAGAGAATTCCATGAGGATTTGTTTCAGATTGGCTGCTTCTTTTGTTAGCTGGAGGTCAATCCATGCTGCAAAAGAGTGTAACCTCTCTCTTGTTTTCTGGATTGGAACATCATCGAATGAAAACCATGGACTTGTAAGTCCAAGCGGCTACGATAATCTAGTGGGGGGTGAATAGATTAACTCCATTTTCTCGATTATGCCCTCTTTTTCGAATCAAACAAGCCAAGGAAATAGTAAAGGTGCGGGAAGTAAATAACACGTGTCGATTTAAAGAGGTTCAACCCACCTAGGGCCTAATCCTCTACCACCCCAGTATCTCCGGGATGGATTTCAAAAAGAAAAAAGATTTTATTAATTACCAAAATTAATACAACACCACCTTACAACATCACCTTACAATATCACCTTGAAGAGCACCACACTCTTCTCCAAAACCACCTTGGAGATGAGCACAATCTCCCTTGAAGATTACCACAATCTTCCTTCAACGGCACCTATGAAGATCACCACAATCTTTAATCTTGAAGAACACCAAATTCTTCAAACACCTCAAGAGCACCAAGCTCTTCAAACACCTATCACCTAGATCACCCAAGTGTATTCGTTCCACAAGAATACTCACAAGGACGTCTTGTGTTGAATGATGACCAAAATCAAGATTACGACTCAATAATAAATGATACAATTTGAGTACAAGTGTAATCAATAAATAAAGCCTAGACCTCAAGATGTGAAAGTGATAAGCTAGGCAAATTACAACAATAATAATAACAATGAAGAGCCAATGTGTTTGCTTGAATGTATCTTGTTGTGTTGTATCTCAATTCTTGTTTGGTTGCTCCAAAACTTCTTCTATTTATAGGAGATGATTGATCATGTATAGGCTCCTCTTCGGGATTGGAAATCTACAGAAAAATACAATTAAAATCAAGAATATAGCTGTTAGAAATCAATCCCACAATTTAAGGAAAGTTGGTCTGCTGCACAACGGTCAGAATTAGTTGTCAAAACCTTAGGGCGACCGGTCGCTTTGAAATAGACATTTGAAAATAACACAATATTTTTATACAGGGCGACCGGTCAACGGGGGGTCCGACCGGTCGACCCTGTGTCCAACTGGTCCCCCTTGTATTTTTGAAGAACAGAAAGAGACAGGCACAAGCAGGCACCGGTCGACCCTGGGGCGATCGGTCGACGCCACCGGTCGATCCCCTGGGCGACCGGTCGACCTGCAACTTTAAACTTCAGTCTCATTTTTCTGTTTCAACGTGCACCTTCAGGTACGGGTGGCCCTATAGGGCGACCAGTCGACCACGTTGTCCAATTTTTGTCGAAAATAGACTTTAAGAAATACTTCGAAAAATTAGTAAAAAATATTTTAAAACAATCGGGAGTATTTGGACAACATTTTAAAACATTGTTTTGGTGTAAAAACAAAATCATCAAAATCATGATAAAAACATATATCAAACAATCTCTCCTTTTTGATGATTACAAACCAAAACTGTTTTAAGAAATATTGAGAGGTCGAATTTTAAAATCAAAAACGATTTTTCGGTAAAAACATCTAACTCTGTTTAGAAGCGACCAAATTTCCAAAATAAAATAGCAACCAAATAAGGGAGTAAATATTTTCCAAATATTAGCACAAGCTCCCCCTCTCAACAAGCACATCAAGAATAAGATAGATGCAATCAACCAAAAGCTAAAAGCTCCACTTTTACAAATGGAGCTTAAGAATTAAGAGCTTATAAGCTCCCTCACAACAAAACATCATTAGACATGAAAATAAGTCCATAATACAACAAATGGACTAAATATACTACACAGTTTTTGGCTTTAATGAGCCATAGCTTATAGCTTCTTTCACGAGCTTATATTAGCTTTTATGAGCTAATGAGCTTATAACATGTTTCTCCCCCTTTGGAATCATCAAAATGAATGTTAGCTCGATAGAAACATCATATATCCATATCAAAGTGTGCAAATTAATCATTAAGCATAAAATTCCAAAATCAAAGAGAGGAGATTATCAAAAGACTTATAAAAGCTTTGTAAAAGCTTATTTGACAAGTAAAACATGATCTCAAAGAAATATAGGTCATTTTGAAAACGAGAGAATCATGTAGGTGATGAATTTTCCTTAGAAACATTTAATCGAACACTTGGCGGGCATCAATTAAAACTAAAGATGTGTAACCCTCTTTTTTTTTAAAAAAACAAAATTTTGCCAAGCCAATATATCATCACCAATATGCACTAAAAACATCATTCAACAAATTCTCAAGGGTTCAACCCAATTGAGATAATTCTAACCAATTAAGCAAAAATGATCAAGGCATTACAAATGCCATCAAGCAAAAAATAAAGAAGTACTTTTACCATCAAGTACTTCATACCATTTATCCAAAATATCAAATAATGCTACCATGCATATAAGGCATTACAAATGCCACCAACTAACCATCTAAGCAATATGATCAAGGCATTACCAATGCTATCAAGTAAAAATTAAAGAAGTACTTTTACCATCAAATACTCCATCAAGATCATTACCACAGGCAATTCATAAGCTACTAGCATTCTTGCTAGTCAAGCCCTTTAAAAAAAACAAGCAAATCAAATCTCATTAGTGAAAAGGAGTTATACAATAGTTCATTACATAAAGAAAGAAATGACATGAAATAATGTAAGAAACAAGCAAACAAGGTCGTCATTCTTCGTCGGATGAGAAGCATGTATTAGGGAAGTGATCCTTGATGAATTTCTTCAATTTCCCAATTGACTTTTTCAACTTGGAGTTTTCTTGACTCAGCCTCATACTTAGCATCTTGAAGGACTCTTTGTTCATCAAGTTGGGCTTGAAAGGATCCCCGAGATGGTTGGGCACTGGTATTACCTTCCGGATTGCTTGGTCCGTCACCCGCCGCCAATCTTTCGGCTTCAGCATCCTCAAAAATGTCATTGGGATTTTGAGATGTAGATCCTTGGTGTCTACCTTGTGCCATTTTAGTAGGGCGAGTGGGCATATTTTTGCGCATTCGACTACTTGTAATATGTTATCAATATCGGTCATTTTGAATCACCTCCGAATTAACCTCCGATGAGGGTAAGCCCGAATGTATTAGAAGTTTGCAAATCCAATTACACATAACAAACTTCTTCGTCCCTTGAGTAATCGACTCAATGATGCATTGAATAAAGATTGCACCAAAATTGAGTGATTCCCTTCTAGCAATTTTATATGTAAAAAAGAAGTCCAAATTGCTAGGCATTTTTCCCTCTTTACCACAAATGCAATAACAATAATAGAGATAACTCTATGCCCAAGAGTCATGGCCTATAATGAATTTTGTGGCGAAACGCCCAAAAAGGTATTAATCTCCTCCATAGAGACACCAAGCATATCAACATTCCAATATGTACACCCAAAGTAGTCCCAACCTCCCTCTTGCACATGCAACAATCTACAAATGTCATTAGGAGTCCACCTAAAACGACGACCTTTCACAAATGAGTTCAAAGCAATAGGCTTCCTTTGAACATCATATTCAACCCATAGATTAGCTTAAAAATGTAAAATCACATCATCATCATACAACACATAGGGATGCTCCCACAAATACATCCAACCTTGTTCCTCAAAAAATCCCCTAATAGTCGGATAATCATTTGTAAATGTACCAAACCGACAAATTTTTGTACGAGCAATTGACTTAGCACCCAAGTCCAAATTCTCATAATTCCACTCCACATATTTATTGATAAAATTGAAAGTATTCACGGAGCTAGGAGCTTGAGAGATAAGGGATTTCTTACTTCTTGCCCAACGAAAATTGTCGAGCGAAATAGTTCCACGAAGCTCGGCAATTTGAGGCCGGGAAAGTTGAGGGTTTGGATTATCCTCATGTTCTTGAGCTATATTTCGTTGGGTAGCTCGAATATCACGTTGTTCGGCTTCCTCTTGCCAATTTCCCGAGGTGCCATTTCTGCCCCTTCTTCGCTTGGGATTGGGATTTTGATTGGTAGAATTTCTTAGGGGTGCCATAGAAGTAAGATTCTTGCAAAATAAAGTGGATTAGAAACAAGAATCGCAAGAATTGATGAAGAATTGAGAAATACAGAGAAAGGGGCAAATTACGTTGTTAAGGGGTTTGATGTTTTCTGCGAAAATGAAAGAGCAGATGGTTTTTAAGAGATAAAACCATGCAGGGCGACCGGTCGGGGGCTGGTTCGATCAGTCATACCTTGACGATATGTAATTGGGAATTGCATGATCAACAAAAGAAACCTTTTTCCAAAAAGAGCTTGAAGTCAGGGTTTTGGGAATTGAAGTCAGGGTTTTGGCAATTGGGAATTGTCCCAGAGGATAGATATAAAACTGCTTTTTGCCTTCCTACAGCCCAATACCAATGGACAGTCATGCCATTTGGTCTAAAGGTGGCACCCTCCATATTCCAAAAAGCAATGACCCAAATTTTCGAACCTATCCTACATACCACCCTAATCTACATTGATGACATCTTATTGTTCTCATCAAACAAACAAGAGCATGAGACTTTGCTACACCAGTTCTTGAACATTGTTCAATCACATGGTATCATGTTATCTAAAAAGAAGAGCTCTATCGGTCAAACAAATATTGAGTTTTTTGGAATGAAAATAATCGATGGAAATTATCAGCCAGGATAGCACATTGCTCAGGAATTGCTAAAGTTTCCGGAAGAAAACTTGTCAATCAAAGAGATTCAACAATTCCTTGGAATTGTTAATTATATCAGAGACTTCATTCCGGATTGCTCCAGATATACTAGCCAGCTTTCAAAGATGCTTAAGAAGAATGCTCCACCATGGGGATCATCCCGCACAGAAGCGATTCAACAACTCAAGCAAGTATGCGAATCCTCTGTCATTGAAAATTCCAAGTACAGGACAAAGGATTCTCCAAACTGATGCTAGTGATGAATATTGGGGAGCCATTTTGCTTGAAAAAGAAGATGGGAAAATCTTTTATTGTGGACATGCAAGTGGTCAGTTCAAAGATTCTGAGAAAGCATTACCATGCTATCTACAAAGAAATCATTGCTGTGAAGAATGGGATCAAGAAGTTTGAATTTCATCTTATTGGTCACCATTTCATAATTCAGATGGACAATACATCATTTCCAGCAATTATGGAGCTTAAGAACAAGGGTGTTCCAGAGAAACAATTGATGTGACTTAAAGATTGGTTTTCCAAGTATCAGTTCACAGTTCAACATATCAAAGGAAATCACAATCTTGTCCCGGATTTATACATTCTCATGGTACTCAATCGATATTTCACAATGGGAAAAGGATATCGATTTATACCGACATCTTTACATTTTAAATGGAAGGTTTTCCCTGGATCAATCACCAACCAACAGTCTGAGGTTAATGAATTATGCATGCATCTCCTGGTTCTTAACAAGATTCCACCAAACCCACCTAGACCGGAGCCAGTATATATATCACTCGTGATAAGTCCATATGTTGATGAATCCGAGTCAAGTCACCAATGAGAAGATAACCAAGAAGGCGACACATGTCAAGTTCTCCTGAAGAAGGTCTAAGAAGGTAAGACGTGCCTAGCAGAGGTGTCTTGTAATAGGGACACATGTCACTTCCTTGTTTTGTACATGAGGCCTATATAAGGACCTCTTCAGTTGTATGGAAAACTTAGACGGAAATCAGAATAAAATCACCCTTTTACAAAATATGAGTTACTAAACCTCTTTTATGTCTCTTCAAAATCCTCTTAGCTAATTTGCAATTATCTTTCAAATTTTTCGATCTTCTTCATGAAGTGCTTTGTACTTGCCTCTTTGAGGATCTTGTACATCGAAACATGATTGAAGTACCTGGCATAATATTACTAAGCATGGTCCCCTCAATCCATACGGTTTAAGAATTCTTTGAAGTTTTGAAGGAATCACCCTCTTATGAGGTTCTGCAGGAAAGCCATCCGGGCAAGGTGTGCCTCTTAGGCTAAGGTGCGATGAGACCTCGTGGTGGTGTCATACTTTCTTAACCTCTTGGAAAGGCTAAGGATGCCTGAGGGTATGGGTTTGTGGGGCTCCCACACCTCGTGGTATCGAGCCAGTGCTTTTTGTTGTGCCCCTGGAGAGAATTTGTTAGAGAATGGCTAGGTCCACTAAGATGGCGATGCCAAGCAACTTCAAGTAGTATGTCGGTATTCATCATCGATTTTACGGCTCTGTATCAAATACACCAATAGCCTTGATTGGTCTATCATACTTGGATGGTAGAATTTGCACTTCAATATTTGGATACGGCATCCATTCTTGGATCAAGGAACCGGTCTTGAGTGATGGTTGTGACTTGATCATAAAGACTGGGAGCTCGGAGGATGAATCTTCTTCTTCTTCGGTCCTTCGTCATTAGTAGAATATTGTATTGCAAATGCAAAGTGTCTTCATCCTACTCGTCTTGTTCGAAAATAAGGATTAAATATCGGCATCATCATCCATGTTGGCATGATCTAGTTGGAATGCTTGTGATGCCAACTTATTTTGCCGTTTATCCTTCTTGTTAGGGCAATTCTTTGCAAAATGCCCTTTTTTCCACATAGGAAACACTGTTTGTCGACTTCTTTTCGAAATGGTTTCCTTCAAGAATCGATAGGCTTTATTTCTTTTCGCCTTTTTCTGGATCTTTCGGATCTTTTTCTGGGAAGACGAAGATGAACAAGTGCAATTCTCCTTTTTTTGCACTTTATCACCAGATGAGAGGTTTTGCATACAGATTTGAGGAGAGTTCTCTTGTCAAGAACATCTTTGATGAAGACCTGTTGCTCACACATCTTGTCTAGGGTTGCAAACGTCATCTGATGGATTTCGCCTAAACTGATTCTTGAGACTTCCCTCCTGGAAGCTTGAATCATTCTGTGTAACTCGGGCTGAAGTTCTTTAGGTAGAGACGCCTGATAGACATGTTTGAGATTTGGATCACTATATCCATTCAACACGTAAAACTTTTCAGACATCCTTTTGAAATAAATGTCTATCCAAATCTTTACATGTCAAAGAACAACACTTCATGGCAAAATATTCTTTTTCTGCCAACTTGTTTATAAGAGTAATATCTCCAATAAACTCTTGGTGAATTTCTCCAAGAACAACTGATGGAGTTGAAGCATTATAAAGTTGGAGTTGTCGATACTCACCAAGGCTTTGAAACCATTCGCGTAGGATACCAACAAATCTTGAAGAGAATTCCATGAGTATTTGTTTCAGATTGGCTGCTTCTTTTGTTAGCTGGAGGTCAATCCATGCTGCAAAAGAGTGTAACCTCTCTCTTCTTTTCTGTATTGGAACATCATCGAATGAAAACCATGGACCATTTGTTGGTTTGGAGGATGAATCTGAAGGACGAGTACGTGGTCCTTCTGCTTCTGGTTCCATATCTTCTTCAGAACTTTCGCATTAATCGGGTTCAAGATATTCTTTGGCTTGTTTCTGGAGTATCTCCAGCCATAAGTATAGCAGATAGATCAACAACATCTGGTTCAGACTCAGCATGATAGGATTCTTCTCCCGATAGGGATGATTTAGCATCCTCAGAGTCTGATTCTTTTTCAGATTGGGAAGAGGTAGTTTCTTCAGGATCTGATTTTTCTGACCATTGTAATGGATTATTTCCTGGGATAAAGGATGGTCTGGCCATGAAGGATTCTGTTGGGTTTTTCTCTTCAGATTTGGAAGAGGATGGAGGTATCTCATGATTCTTTGGAGGTGATTGGCTTTTTAGAATAGAGGGCTTTTTCTTTGGCTTTTTAGGAATATCAAGTGGAATACCTGAATCCATACCAATATAAGTAGGATAATTTGGAGGAGATATAGGAGGTGATTCATATTTGGAACTATAATTGGGAAAGAAGGATAAGGACTTACTTTGACTGCTCCTACCTCTCTCGATTTGAGAAAGTTCCTTCTTTAGTCTCCTGATCTCAGCTTCTTTTTGCATGAACTCTGCTCCAAATTGGTTTTGTTCAATAAGGCTCCTCACATCTTTGTCCAGCCGATTGATATTGTCTTTCAGTTTTTCATATATCTGCTGGAGTTGATTCTCCACCGTATTAACCTTGGTTTGGTTAGATTGGACTGTGGTGAGAATCTGTGAGACCTTAGAGTCGATCGCTTGTTGAGACTTGTTTTGGGCACAAGCGTTGGCCGTCTGCCAATTTAACACTTCCTCTGCTTGTCCATCATGTTCCACAGTGGTGCTTTGCACAAAGGGCCTGGATGTAATCCTCTGTTCAGTGTCAACCTTCCTTTCTAGAGGTGGAAATTTTGCTTCGTATCTGAACATGAAACAAGGTTGGACAATAGGAGGAGTTGGAGAAGAAGGTGCCCTAACTTCTTTGTGACACCCATACTTTACTTTTTGAAGACACTAACCCTTTTCGTAACATGGTAAGGGTTGTGGACTTGATCCGGAGGTTCGGGTTTATCATATGGCACTGCAACGTGGTTGTCTTGTGGTTTTCTTCTTTTTCGCTTCTTCTCTCGTATATGTTCTTCTTCTTCATCGAGTCGATTCTCTCCACAAGAACATTCGAGGATCACACATGGATGGATCAACATCCCATACAATGTGACCATTGACTCTTCATTTGTAAATATGGGATCCATCTGGGCAAAATCTTGCGATTGAGATTTTTGTGTCTGCATTGACCTCAACTGGATAAACCATCAGCTGGAATTCAGGATTTGAACGTCTCGAGCTGGATGGTGTCTAATAGATCGTCTTCACATGTCCATCCTTCAACCTTTGAAATTTAAAGTCGGTGGCTTGCACTGTTTCTGACTGTTGGTGAAGGGACTCATAGTTGGTGTTCCATTCTTTTGGAACAAGTTGCTCCAAGACTTTTCTTCTGATTTGTCTGGGTATCTGGACGATTGTAGGGACGTCAGATCCAGACTCAGCAAGGACCATCAAAGCATCTTTTATGCCTTGATTTTGCAGATCTAGGTTGTGATCTTGCAACCGGTATACAACTTTCCCTCTCGAAAGGGATATTAACTTGAACAACAAATTTGGCTAAGTGATATAACATAAAATGTTTTGCATAATTTTGTAAATCACTTAGGCTTTTGAAAGGTGTTTTTGTAGGGGGGGGAATGGCCTTTAAGATATGCCATTAATATAACTGGGAAAATACCTTTCGAAGATATTAACTATAATGGTTGTGATCTGGACAGATAATCCAGAACAAGTTGCTCCAAGTCTTTTGTTCTGATTTGTCTGGGTATCTGGATGATTGTAGGGACATCAGATCCAGACACAGAAAGGACCATCAAAGCATATTTTATGCCTTGATTTTGCAGATCTAGGCTGTGATCTTGCAACCAATATACAACTTGGTGATGAAGGGTTGCTATGATGGAATTTGAGATCTGATTTGCTCCGGATAGTTGAACTTGCACCTTGAAGGCAAATGCAAGAGTTGGATCACTCAGAGACACTGCAAAGTTGGGGAAGAAAGTGACCACAACACTTCCGGCGTTGAGTGTAGAGAGAACTGTACCAATAACTGCATGCTCATATTAGAGAAATCGAGTATCTAGGAGAGCAATTCTTGCAGATAAATGAAGACCTTTCCTTCCATGGTAGGAGAGAACAAGTCGTACAGCTCCAAGGTGGAGATGGGTATAACCTTCCATTCTCCATCGTGTGATGAACTCAGGTGGAATTGACAGTGTGATGTACTGCTCTGTTCAGTTGAAGGCAGACCACAGTGATCCATTCTGGATGATTGGATATACTCTTTTGAGCGAGTACTCTTGTTGAAGATGATGGATTTAAAGTGTTTAGGCCATGAACCACGATTTCTGTATATATTATATGGACCAACAAATGGGGGAACAGTTTGTTCTACAATAGCGTTGCTTGGAATAGTAGAGTATTCTATTGTATTTTCAATATGACTAGTAGAAAATCTAGGTAGGGAAAGAGAAGAAGATATACTATGTATTTGGCTAAAAGGGATATCTACAGAGCTATTTGTGGACTGTGATTCCATATCAAGGGGAACGCCTCTTCTACTCGCCATCTTAGCGGGACCTAGCCATTCTCTAATAAATTCTCCGGGGGCACGAAAGAACAGACCTGGCTCTGATACCACGAGGTGCCGGGAGCCCCACAAACCCATACCCTTAGGCAGCCTTACCCTTTCCAAGAGGTTTAGAAAGTATGACACCAGCACGAGGTCTACTGCACCTTAGCTTAAGCGACACACCTTGCCTGGACGGCTTTCCGGCAGAACCTCATAAGAAGGTCATTCATTCAAAACTTCAGAGAAATCTTAACCGCCGTATAGATTGAGGGGACCGTGCCTAATAATATTACGCCAGGTACTTCAATCATGTTTCTGATGTACAAGATCCTCAAAGAGGCAAGTACAGAGCATACTTCATAAAGAAGATCGAAGAATTTGAAATATAATTGCATATTAGCTAAGAGGATTTTGAAGAGACATAAATGAGGTTTAGAAACTCATATTTTGTAAAAGGGTGATTTTATTCTAATTTCCGTCTGAGTTTTCCATACAACGAAGAGGTCCTTATATAGGCCTCATGTACAAAACAAGGAAGTGACACGTGTCCCTATTACAATACACCTCTACTAGACACGTGTTACATTCTTAGACCTTCTTCATGAGAAATTGACATGTGTCCACTAACATGACACCTATCACGTACACATGTCACCTGCATGGAAAACTTAAACAGAAAGCTGACACGTGCCCACTAAAATGACACTTACAACACCAAGCTGACATGTGTCCCATAAAAGGACACTTACAACACTAAGCTGACATGTGTCCCATAAAAGGACACTTACAACACCAAGCTGACACATGTTACATTACAAGGATAAGAAACTGACATGTGTCCAACAAAAGGACACTTACAACCATAAACTGACATGTGTCCGCTAGAAGGACACTTATTATTACAAACTGACATGTGTTCTTTGTAAGGACACCTATACAGTGCTGACATCATCCTTCCATCATGGACTGTTGTGGTAGTCGTAGTATTCGTTGGACCAAGGTTACATCCCGAGAACAATCCAATGTCGTCCCAATCTATGTCTTCATCTTCAACAAGCCATGGGTCTTTGAAATCTGGCTCGAACATTTGAGTATCTATGTCGCCTTCTTGGTTATCTTCTCGTCAGTGACTTGACTCGGGTTCCTCAACACATGGACTTATCACGAGTGATGTATATACTAGCTCCGCCCAGGTCTAGGTGGGTTTGGTGGAACCTTGTTAAGAACCAGGAGATGCATGCATAATTCATTAACCTCGTCAGCTGGGTTGGTGATTGATCCAGGAAAACCTTCCATTTAAAATGTAAAGATGTCGGTATAAATCGATATCCTTTTCCCATTGTGAAATATCGTTGGAGTACCATGACAATGTATAAATGGGACATCTTTGTTCGATCCACTTGTAGCATTTTCTTCCAATTTTGAATCTTGTCCTACCATTCAAGAAAAGTCCGAGAGATTTGATGACTGGTTGACTAGATTTTGGAGGAATGATAAAGTACTTCTAACGGGCATTTCACCGAATGATAGTAAAGGGTGGAAAGACACCACAAATATCATATACCATGTTTTGGAATAGGAGTAGTAGTGGAAATGGTAAGGATCCCATAAAAAGGTTTATCTGGATAAAAACGTGCCCTCTCGAAAGGGATATTAACTTGAACAACAAATTTGGCTAAGTGATATAACATAAAATGTTTTGCATAGTTTTGTAAATCAGTTAGGCTTTTGAAAGGTGTTTTTGTGTGTGTGTGGGGGGAATGGCCTTCAGGATATGCCATTAATATAACTGGGAAAATACGTTTCGAAGATATTAACTGTAATGGTTGTGATATGGACAGATAATCCAGAACAAGTTGCTCCAAGTCTTTTCTTCTGATTTGTCTGGGTATCTGGACGATTGTAGGGACGTCAGATCCAGACTTAGAAAGGACCATCAAAGCATCTTTTATGCCTTGATTTTGCAGATCTAGGCTGTGATCTTGTAACCAGTATACAACTGATGAAGGGTTGCTATGATGGAATTTGAGATCGATCTGCACTCGGATAGTTGAACTTGCACCTTGAAGGCGGATGCAAAGAGTTGGATCACTCGAGACACTGCAAAGTTGGGGAAGAAAGTGACCACAACACTTCTGGCGTTGAGTGTAGAGAGAACTGTACCAATAAGTGTTTGCTCGTATTGGAGAAATCGAGTATCTAGGAGAGCAATTCTTGCAGATACGGGAAGACCTTTCCTTCCATGGTAGGAGAGAACAAGTCGTGCCTCAAGGTGGAGATGGGTATAACCTTCCATTCTCCATCGTGTGATGAACTCAGTGGAATTGATAGTGTGATGTCTTTGCTCTTGTTGAGTTGAAGGGAGACCCGCGATGATCCATTCTCGGATGATTGGATATACTCTTTTGAACGAGTACTCTTGTTGAAGATGATGGATATGATGTGTTTAGGCCATGAACCACGATTTCTGTATATATTATATGGACCATCAAATGGGGGAATAGTTTGTTCTACAATAGCGTTGCTTGGAATAGTAGAGTATTCTATTGTATATTCAATATGACTAGTAGAAAATCTAGGTAGGGAAAGAGAAGAAGATATACTATGTATCGGCTAAAAGGGATATCTGAGAGCTATTTGTGGACTGCGATTCCATATCAAGGAACGCCTCTTCTAATCGCCATCTTAGCTGGACCTAGCCATTCTCTAATAAATTCTCCGGGGGCGCGAGAGAACAGACTTGGCTCAGATACCACGAGGTGCCGGGAGCCCCACAAACCCATACTCTTAGGCAACCTTAGCCTTTCCAAGAGGTTAAGAAAGTATGACACCACCACGAGGTCTACTGCACCTTAGCCTAAGCGGCACACCTTGCCTGGACGGCTTTTCGGCAGAACCTCATAAGAAGGTCATTCATTCAAAACTTCAGAGAATTCTTAACCGCCGTATAGATTAAGGGGACTGTGCCTAATAATATTACGCCAGGTACTTCAATCATGTTTCTGATGTACAAGATCCTCAAAGAGGCAAGTACAGAGCATACTTCATGAAGAAGATCGAAGAATTTGAAATATAATTGCATATTAGCTAAGAGGATTTTGAAGAGACATAAATGAGGTTTAGAAACTCATATTTTGTAACAGGGTGATTTTATTCTAATTTCCGTCTGAGTTTCCATACAACGAAGAGGTCCTTATATAGGACTCATGTACAAAACAAGGAAGTGACACGTGTCCCTATTACAATACACCTCTGCTAGACACGTGTTACATTCTTAGACCTTCTTCATGAGAACTTGACATGTGTCCACTAACATGACACCTATCACGTACACATGTCACCTGCATGGACAACTTAAACAGAAAGCTGACACGTGTCCACTAAAAGGACACTTACAACACCAAGCTGACATGTGTCCCATAAAAGGACACTTACAACACTAAGCTGACATGTGTCCCATAAAAGGACACTTACAAGACCAAGCTGACACATGTTACATTACAAGGATAAGAAACTGACAGGTGTCTAACAAAAGGACACTTACAACCATAAACTGACATGTGTCCTCTAGAAGGACACTTATTATTACAAGCTGACACCTATACAGTGCTGACATCATCCTTCCATCATGGACTGTTGTGGTAGTCGTAGTATTCCTTAGACCAAGGTTCTGTCCAAAACAATCCAAAGCCGTCCCAATCTATGTCTTCATCTTCAACAAGCCATGGGTCTTTGAAATCTGGCTCGAACATTTGAGTATCTATGTCGCCTTCTTGGTTATCTTCTCGTCAGTGACTTGACTCGGGTTCCTCAACACATGGACTTATCACGAGTGATGTATATACTAGTTCCAGTCTAGGTGGGTTTGGTGGAACCTTGTTAAGAACCAGGAGATCCATGCATAATTCATTAACCTCAGGCTGCTGGTTGGTGATTGATCCAGGGAAAACCTTCCATTTAAAATGTAAAGATGTCGGTATAAATCGATATCCTTTTCCCATTGTGAAATATCGTTGGAGTACCATGACAATGTATAAATCAGGACATCTTTGTTCGATCCACTTCGCTTGTCGCATTTCCTTCCAATTTTGAATCTTGTCCTACCATTCAAGAAAAGTCCAGGATATTTGATGACTGGTTGACTAGATTTTGGAGGAATGATAAAGTACTTCTAACGGGCATTTCCACTAAATGATAGTAAAGGGTGGAAAGACACCACAAATACCATATACCATGTTTTGGAATAGGAGTAGTAGTGGAAATGGTAAGGATCCCATAAAAGGTTTATCGGATAAAAACGTGCCCTCTCGAAAGGGATATTAACTTGAACAACAAATTTGGCTAAGTGATATAACATAAAATGTTTTGCATAGTTTTGTAAATCGAGTTAGGCTTTTGAAAGGTGTTTTTGTGTGTGTGGGGGGGAATGGCCTTCAAGATATGCCATTAATATAATCGGAAAATACCTTTCAAAGATATTAATCAGAATGGTTGTGATCGGGCGAGATAATCCGAACAAGTTGCTCCAAGTCTTTTCTTCGATTTGTTTGGGTATCCGGATGATTTTAGGGACATCGAGATCCCGATTTCGAAAGGACCATCAAAGCATCTTTTATGCCTTGATTTTGCGATCTAGGCTGTGATCTTGCAACCAAAAGATACAACTTGGTGATGAAGGGTTGCTATGATGGAATTTGAGATCGATGACCGCTCCTGATAGTTGAACTTGCACCTTGAAGGCGGATGCAATAGTTGGATCACTCGGAGAGACACCGCAAAGTTGGGGAAGAAAGTGACCACAACACTTACGGCGTTGAGTGTAGAGAGAACTGTACCAATAATCGCATGCTCGTATTGGAGAAATCGAGTATCTAGGAGAGCAATTATTGCAGATATGGGAAGACCTTTCCTTCCATGGTAGGAGAGAACAAGTCGTACAGCTCCAAGGTGGAGATGGGTATAACCTTCCATTCTCCATCGTGTGATGAACTCAGGTTAAATTGACAGTGTGATGTACTGCTCTTGTTGAGTTGAAGGAGACCCGCGATGATCCATTCGGATGGTTGGATATACTCTTTTGAACGAGTACTCTTGTTGAAGATGATGGTTTTGATGTGTTTAGGCCATGAACCACGATTTACGTATATATTATATGGACCAACAAATGGGGGAATAGTTTGTTCTACAATAGCGTTGCTTGGAATAGTAGAGTATTCTATTGTATTTTCAATATGACTAGTAGAAAATCTAGGTAGGGAAAGAGAAGAAGATATACTATGTATTTGGCTAAAAGGGATATCTATAGAGCTATTTGTGGACTGCGATTCCATATCAAGGGAACGCCTCTTCTACTCGCCATCTTAGCCGGGACCTAGCCATTCTCTAATAAATTCTCCGGGGCGCGAGAGAACAGACTTGCTCGGATACCACGAGGTGCCGGAGCCCCACAAACCCATACTCTTAGGCAACCTTAGCCTTTCCAAGAGGTTAAGAAAGTATGACACCACCACGAGGTCTACGCACCTTAGCCTAAGCGGCACACCTTGCCTCGGACGGCTTTCGCGAGAACCTCATAAGAAGGTCATTCATTCAAAACTTGAGAGAATTCTTAACCGCCGTATAGATTAAGGGGACTGTGCCTAATAATATTACGCCAGGTACTTCAATCATGTTTTTGATGTACAAGATCCTCAAAGAGGCAAGTACAGAGCATACTTCATGAAGAAGATCGAAGAATTTGAAATATAATTGCATATTAGCTAAGAGGATTTTGAAGAGACATAAATGAGGTTTAGAAACTCATATTTTGTAACAGGGTGATTTTATTCTAATTTCCGTCTGAGTTTCCATACAACGAAGAGGTCCTTATATAGGACTCATGTACAAAATAAGGAAGTGACACGTGTCCCTATTACAATACACCTCTGCTAGACACGTGTTACATTCTTAGACCTTCTTCATGAGAAATTGACATGTGTCCACTAACATGACACCTATCACGTACACATGTCACCTGCATGGACAACTTAAACAGAAAGCTGACACGTGTCCACTAAAAGGACACTTACAACACCAAGCTGACATGTGTCCCATAAAAGGACACTTACAACACTAAGCTGACATGTGTCCCATAAAAGGACACTTACAAGACCAAGCTGACACATGTTACATTACAAGGATAAGAAACTGACAGGTGTCTAACAAAAGGACACTTACAACCATAAACTGACATGTGTCCTCTAGAAGGACACTTATTATTACAAGTGACACCTATACAAAGTCTTGACATCATCCTTCCATCATGGATTTTTGTGGTAGTCGTAGTATTCCTTAGACCAAGGTTACTCCCAAAACAATCCAAAGCCGTCCCAATCTATGTCTTCATCTTCAACAAGCCATGGGTCTTTGAAATCGGCTCGAACATTTGAGTATCTATGTCGCCTTCTTGGTTATCTTCTCGTCAGTGACTTGACTCGGGTTCCTCAACACATGGACTTATCACGAGTGATGTATATACTAGCTCGAGTCTAGGTGGGTTTGGTGGAACCTTGTTAAGAACCAGGAGATCCATGCATAATTCATTAACCTCAGGCTACTGGTTGGTGATTGATCCAGGGAAAACCTTCCATTAAAATGTAAAGATGTCGGTATAAATCGATCTCCTTTTCCCATTGTGAAATATCGGTGGAGTACCATGACAATGTATAAATCCGACATCTTTGTTCGATCCACTACTTGTAGCATTTCCTTCCAATTTTGAATCTTGTCATACCATTCAAGAAAAGTCCGAGATTTGATGACTGTTGACTAGATTTTGGAGGAATGATAAAGTACTTCTAACGGGCATTTCTCTTTGAATGATAGTAAAGGGTGGAAAGACACCACAAATACCATATACCATGTTTTTGAATAGGAGTAGTAGTGGAATTGGTAAGGATCCCATAAAAAGGTTTATCTGGATAAAAACATGCCCTCTCGAAAGGGATATTAACTTGAACAACAAATTTGGCTAAGTGATATAACATAAAATGTTTTGCATAGTTTTGTAAATCAGTTAGGCTTTTGAAAGGTGTTTTTGTGTGTGTGGGGGGGAATGGCCTTCAAGATATGCCATTAATATAACTGGGAAAATACCTTTCAAAGATATTAACTGTAATGGTTGTGATCTGGACAGATAATCCAGAACAAGTTGCTCCAAGTCTTTTCTTCTGATTTGTTTGGGTATCTGGATGATTTTAGGGACATCAGATCCAGACTCAGAAAGGACCATCAAAGCATCTTTTATGCCTTGATTTTGCAGATCTAAATTTGTGATCTTGCAACCAATATACAACTTGGTGATGAAGGGTTGCTATGATGGAATTTGAGATCGATGCCTCGGATAGTTGAACTTGCACCTTGAAGGCGATGCAATAGTTGGATCACTCGGAGACACCGCAAAGTTGGGGAAGAAAGTGACCACAACACTTCTCCGCGTTGAGTGTAGAGAGAACTGTACCAATAACGCATGCTCGTATTGGAGAAATCGAGTATCTAGGAGCAATTCTTGCAGATATGGGAAGACCTTTCCTTCCATGGTAGGAGAGAACAAGTCGTACAGCTCCAAGGTGGAGATGGGTATAACCTTCCATTCTCCATCGTGTGATGAACTCAGGTTAAATTGACAGTGTGATGTACTGCTCTTGTTGAGTTGAAGGGAGACCACAGTGATCCATTCTGGATGGTTGGATATACTCTTTTGAACGAGTACTCTTGTTGAAGATGATGGTTTTGATGTGTTTAGGCCATGAACCACGATTTCTGTATATATTATATGGACCAACAAATGGGGGAATAGTTTGTTCTACAATAGCGTTGCTTGGAATAGTAGAGTATTCTATTGTATTTTCAATATGACTAGTAGAAAATCTAGGTAGGGAAAGAGAAGAAGATATACTATGTATTTGGCTAAAAGGGATATCTATAGAGCTATTTGTGGACTGCGATTCCATATCAAGGGGAACGCCTCTTCTACTCGCCATCTTAGCTGGACCTAGCCATTCTCTAATAAATTCTCCGGGCGCGAGAGAACAGACTTGCTCGAGATACCACGAGGTGCCGGGAGCCCCACAAACCCATACTCTTAGGCAACCTTAGCCTTTCCAAGAGGTTAAGAAAGTATGACACCACCACGAGGTCTACTGCACCTTAGCCTAAGCGGCACACCTTGCCTGGACGGCTTTTCGGCAGAACCTCATAAGAAGGTCATTCATTCAAAACTTCAGAGAATTCTTAACCGCCGTATAGATTAAGGGGACTGTGCCTAATAATATTACGCCAGGTACTTCAATCATGTTTCTGATGTACAAGATCCTCAAAGAGGCAAGTACAGAGCATACTTCATGAAGAAGATCGAAGAATTTGAAATATAATTGCATATTAGCTAAGAGGATTTTGAAGAGACATAAATGAGGTTTAGAAACTCATATTTTGTAACAGGGTGATTTTATTCTAATTTCCGTCTGAGTTTCCATACAACGAAGAGGTCCTTATATAGGACTCATGTACAAAATAAGGAAGTGACACGTGTCCCTATTACAATACACCTCTGCTAGACACGTGTTACATTCTTAGACCTTCTTCATGAGAAATTGACATGTGTCCACTAACATGACACCTATCACGTACACATGTCACCTGCATGGACAACTTAAACAGAAAGCTGACACGTGTCCACTAAAAGGACACTTACAACACCAAGCTGACATGTGTCCCATAAAAGGACACTTACAACACTAGTGACATGTGTCCCATAAAAGGACACTTACAACACCAAGTGACACATGTTACATTACAAGGATAAGAAAGCGACGGTGTCTAACAAAAGGACACTTACAACCATAAAGCGACATGTGTCCTCTAGAAGGACACTTATTATTACAAACCGACACGTTTCCTTTGTAAGGACACCTATCAAATCTTGACATCATCCTTCCATCATGGATTTGTTGTGGTAGTCGTAGTATTCCTTAGACCAAGGTTCATCTCAAAACAATCCAAAGCCGTCCCAATCTATGTCTTCATCTTCAACAAGCCATGGGTCTTGGAAATCAGCTCGAACATTTGAGTATCTATGTCGCCTTCTTAGTTATCTTCTCGTCGGTGACTTGACTCGGGTTCCTCAACACATGGACTTATCACGAGTGATGTATATACTAGCTCCGGTCTAGGTGGGTTTGGTGGAATCTTGTTAAGAACCAGGAGATGCATGCATAATTCATTAACCTCAGTTTCTGGTTGGTGATTGATCCAGGAAAACCTACATTAAAATGTAAAGATGTCGGTATAAATCAATCTCCTTTTCCCATTGTGAAATATCGGTGGAGTACCATGACAATGTATAAATCCGGGACATCTTTGTTCTGATCCACTTCTGCTTGTAGCATTTCCTTCCAATTTTGAATCTTGTCATACCATTCAAGAAAAGTCCAGAGATTTGATGACTGGTTGACTAGATTTTGGAGGAATGATAAAGTACTTCTAACGGGCATTTCTACTGAATGATAGTAAAGGGTGGAAAGACACCACAAATACCATATACCATGTTTTTGAATAGGAGTAGTAGTGGAATTGGTAAGGATCCCATAAAAAGGTTTATCTGGATAAAAACATGCCCTCTCGAAAGGGATATTAACTTGAACAACAAATTTGGCTAAGTGATATAACATAAAATGTTTTGCATAGTTTTGTAAATCGATTAGGCTTTTGAAAGGTGTTTTTGTGTGTGTGGGGGGAATGGCCTTCAAGATATGCCATTAATATAATCGGAAAATACCTTTCAAAGATATTAATCGTAATGGTTGTGATCGGGCGAGATAATCGAACAAGTTGCTCCAAGTCTTTTCTTCGATTTGTTTGGGTATCCGGATGATTTTAGGGACATCGAGATCCGGACTCGAAAAAGGACCATCAAAGCATCTTTTATGCCTTGATTTTGCGGATCTAGGTTTTTGTGATCTTGCAACCAAAGATACAACTTGGTGATGAAGGGTTGCTATGATGGAATTTGAGATCGATCTGCTCCGGATAGTTGAACTTGCACCTTGAAGGCGGATGCGATAGTTGGATCACTCGGAGAGACACCTGCAAAGTTGGGGAAGAAAGTGACCACAACACTTCGGCGTTGAGTGTAGAGAGAACTGTACCAATAACTGCATGCTCGTATTGGAGAAATCGAGTATCTAGGAGAGCAATTCTTGCAGATATGGGAAGACCTTTCCTTCCATGGTAGGAGAGAACAAGTCGTACGACTCAAGGTGGAGATGGGTATAACCTTCCATTCTCCATCGTGTGATGAACTCAGTTAAATTGACGTGTGATGTCTTTGCTCTTGTTGAGTTGAAGGAGACCCGCGGTGATCCATTCTGGATGGTTGGATATACTCTTTTGAACGAGTACTCTTGTTGAAGATGATGGTTTTGATGTGTTTAGGCCATGAACCACGATTTCTGTATATATTATATGGACCAACAAATGGGGGAATAGTTTGTTCTACAATAGCGTTGCTTGGAATAGTAGAGTATTCTATTGTATTTTCAATATGACTAGTAGAAAATCTAGGTAGGGAAAGAGAAGAAGATATACTATGTATTTGGCTAAAAGGGATATCTATAGAGCTATTTGTGGACTGCGATTCCATATCAAGGGGAACGCCTCTTCTACTCGCCATCTTAGCTGGACCTAGCCATTCTCTAATAAATTCTCCGGGGGCGCGAGAGAACAGACTTGGCTCAGATACCACGAGGTGCCGGGAGCCCCACAAACCCATACTCTTAGGCAACCTTAGCCTTTCCAAGAGGTTAAGAAAGTATGACACCACCACGAGGTCTACTGCACCTTAGCCTAAGCGGCACACCTTGCCTGGACGGCTTTTCGGCAGAACCTCATAAGAAGGTCATTCATTCAAAACTTCAGAGAATTCTTAACCGCCGTATAGATTAAGGGGACTGTGCCTAATAATATTACGCCAGGTACTTCAATCATGTTTCTGATGTACAAGATCCTCAAAGAGGCAAGTACAGAGCATACTTCATGAAGAAGATCGAAGAATTTGAAATATAATTGCATATTAGATAAGAGGATTTTGAAGAGACATAAATGAGGTTTAGAAACTCATATTTTGTAACAGGGTGATTTTATTCTAATTTCCGTCTGAGTTTCCATACAACGAAGAGGTCCTTATATAGGACTCATGTACAAAATAAGGAAGTGACACGTGTCCCTATTACAATACACCTCTGCTAGACACGTGTTACATTCTTAGACCTTCTTCATGAGAAATTGACATGTGTCCACTAACATGACACCTATCACGTACACATGTCACCTGCATGGACAACTTAAACGAGAAAGCTGACACGTGTCCACTAAAAGGACACTTACAACACCAAGCTGACATGTGTCCCATAAAAGGACACTTACAACACCAAGCTGACACATGTTACATTACAAGGATAAGAAACTGACAGGTGTCTAACAAAAGGACACTTACAACCATAAACTGACATGTGTCCTCTAGAAGGACACTTATTATTACAAACTGACACATTTCCTTTGTAAGGACACCTATACAATCTTGACATCATCCTTCCATCATGGATTGTTGGTAGTCGTAGTATTCCTTAGACCAGGTTACTGTCCAAAAACAATCCAAAGCCGTCCCAATCTATGTCTTCATCTTCAACAAGCCATGGGTCTTGGAAATCTGCTCGAACATTTGAGTATCTATGTCGCCTTCTTGGTTATCTTCTCGTCGTGACTTGACTCGGGTTCCTCAACACATGGACTTATCACGAGTGATGTATATACTAGCTCCGGTCTAGGTGGGTTTGGTGGAATCTTGTTAAGAACCAGGAGATGCATGCATAATTCATTAACCTCAGGCTGCTGGTTGGTGATTGATCCAGGGAGAACCTACATTAAAAAGTAAAGATGTCGGTATAAATCGATCTCCTTTTCCCATTGTGAAATATCGGTGGAGTACCATGACAATGTATAAATCCGGGACATCTTTGTTCGATCCACTTCTCGCTTGTAGCATTTCCTTCCAATTTTGAATCTTGTCATACCATTCAAGAGAAAAGTCCGGAGAGATTTGATGACTGGTTGACTAGATTTTGGAGGAATGATAAAGTACTTCTAACGGCATTTCTCTTGAATGATAGTAAAGGGTGGAAAGACACCACAAATACCATATACCATGTTTTTGAATAGGAGTAGTAGTGGAATTGGTAAGGATCCCATAAAAAGGTTTATCTGGATAAAAACATGCCCTCTCGAAAGGGATATTAACTTGAACAACAAATTTGGCTAAGTGATATAACATAAAATGTTTTGCATAGTTTTGTAAATCGAGTTAGGCTTTTGAAAGGTGTTTTTGTGGGGGGAATGGCCTTCAAGATATGCCATTAATATAATTGGGAAAATACCTTTCAAAGATATTAATAATGGTTGTGATCTCGGACGGATAATCCGAAACAAGTTGCTCCAAGTCTTTTCTTCGATTTGTTTGGGTATCGGATGATTTTAGGGACATCGAGATCCGGACTTCGAAAGGACCATCAAAGCATCTTTTATGCCTTGATTTTGCGGATCTAGTCGTGATCTTGCAACCATGATATACAACTTGGTGATGAAGGGTTGCTATGATGGAATTTGAGATCCGATCTGCTCCGATAGTTGAACTTGCACCTTGAAGGCGGATGCAATAGTTGGATCACTCGAGACACCGCAAAGTTGGGGAAGAAAGTGCCCACAACACTTCAGGCGTTGAGTGTAGAGAGAATCTGTACCAATAACTGCATGCTCGTATTGGAGAAATCGAGTATCTAGGAGAGCAATTCTTGCAGATATGGGAAGACCTTTCCTTCCATGGTAGGAGAGAACAAGTCGTACAGCTCCAAGGTGGAGATGGGTATAACCTTCCATTCTCCATCGTGTGATGAACTCGGTTAAATTGACAAAGAGTGTGATGTCTTTGCTCTTGTTGAGTTGAAGGAGACCACGCGATCCATTCGGATGGTTGGATATACTCTTTTGAACGAGTACTCTTGTTGAAGATGATGGTTTTGATGTGTTTAGGCCATGAACCACGATTTCTGTATATATTATATGGACCAACAAATGGGGGAATAGTTTGTTCTACAATAGCGTTGCTTGGAATAGTAGAGTATTCTATTGTATTTTCAATATGACTAGTAGAAAATCTAGGTAGGGAAAGAGAAGAAGATATACTATGTATTTGGCTAAAGGGATATCTATAGAGCTATTTGTGGACTGCGATTCCATATCAAGGGGAACGCCTCTTCTACTCGCCATCTTAGGCGGACCTAGCCATTCTCTAATAAATTCTCCGGGGCGCGAGAAACAGACTTGGCTCATATACCACGAGGTGCCGGGAGCCCCACAAACCCATACTCTTAGGCAACCTTAGCCTTTCCAAGAGGTTAAGAAAGTATGACACCACCACGAGGTCTACTGCACCTTAGCCTAAGCGGCACACCTTGCCGGACGGCTTTTCGGAGAACCTCATAAGAAGGTCATTCATTCAAAACTTGAGAGAATTCTTAACCGTATAGATTAAGGGACTCGTGCCTAATAATATTACGCCCGTACTTCAATCATGTTTCGATGTACAAGATCCTCAAAGAGGCAAGTCTGAGCATACTTCATGAAGAAGATCGAAGAATTTGAAATATAATTGCATATTAGCTAAGAGGATTTTGAAGAGACATAAATGAGGTTTAGAAACTCATATTTTGTAACAGGGTGATTTTATTCTAATTTCCGTCTGAGTTTCCATACAACGAAGAGGTCCTTATATAGGACTCATGTACAAAATAAGGAAGTGACACGTGTCCCTATTACAATACACCTCTGCTAGACACGTGTTACATTCTTAGACCTTCTTCATGAGAAATTGACATGTGTCCACTAACATGACACCTATCACGTACACATGTCACCTGCATGGACAACTTAAACAGAAAGCTGACACGTGTCCACTAAAAGGACACTTACAACACCAAGCTGACATGTGTCCCATAAAAGGACACTTACAACACTAAGCTGACATGTGTCCCATAAAAGGACACTTACAACACCAAGCTGACACATGTTACATTACAAGGATAAGAAACTAACAGGTGTCTAACAAAAGGACACTTACAACCATAAACTGACATGTGTCCTCTAGAAGGACACTTATTATTACAAACTGACACGTTTCCTTTGTAAGGACACCTATACAGTGCTGACATCATCCTTCCATCATGGACTGTTGTGGTAGTCGTAGTATTCCTTAGACCAAGGTTCTGTCCAAAACAATCCAAAGCCGTCCCAATCTATGTCTTCATCTTCAACAAGCCATGGGTCTTGGAAATCTGGCTCGAACATTTGAGTATCTATGTCGCCTTCTTGGTTATCTTCTCGTCAGTGACTTGACTCGGGTTCCTCAACACATGGACTTATCACGAGTGATGTATATACTAGCTCCGGTCTAGGTGGGTTTGGTGGAATCTTGTTAAGAACCAGGAGATGCATGCATAATTCATTAACCTCAGGCTGCTGGTTGGTGATTGATCCAGGGAAAACCTACATTAAAATGTAAAGATGTCGGTATAAATCGATCTCCTTTTCCCATTGTGAAATATCGGTGGAGTACCATGACAATGTATAAATCCGGGACATCTTTGTTCTGATCCACTTCTGCTTGTAGCATTTCCTTCCAATTTTGAATCTTGTCATACCATTCAAGAAAAGTCCAGAGATTTGATGACTGGTTGACTAGATTTTGGAGGAATGATAAAGTACTTCTAACGGGCATTTCTACTGAATGATAGTAAAGGGTGGAAAGACACCACAAATACCATATACCATGTTTTTGAATAGGAGTAGTAGTGGAATTGGTAAGGATCCCATAAAAAGGTTTATCTGGATAAAAACATGCCCTCTCGAAAGGGATATTAACTTGAACAACAAATTTGGCTAAGTGATATAACATAAAATGTTTTGCATAGTTTTGTAAATCAGTTAGGCTTTTGAAAGGTGTTTTTGTGTGTGTGTGGGGGGGGAATGGCCTTCAAGATATGCCATTAATATAATTGGGAAAATACCTTTCAAAGATATTAACTGTAATGGTTGTGATCTGGACAGATAATCCAGAACAAGTTGCTCCAAGTCTTTTCTTCTGATTTGTTTGGGTATCTGGATGATTTTAGGGACATCAGATCCAGACTCAGAAAGGACCATCAAAGCATCTTTTATGCCTTGATTTTGCAGATCTAGGCTGTGATCTTGCAACCAGTATACAACTTGGTGATGAAGGGTTGCTATGATGGAATTTGAGATCTGATCTGCTCCGGATAGTTGAACTTGCACCTTGAAGGCAGATGCAATAGTTGGATCACTCAGAGACACTGCAAAGTTGGGGAAGAAAGTGACCACAACACTTCTGGCGTTGAGTGTAGAGAGAACTGTACCAATAACTGCATGCTCGTATTGGAGAAATCGAGTATCTAGGAGAGCAATTCTTGCAGATATGGGAAGACCTTTCCTTCCATGGTAGGAGAGAACAAGTCGTACAGCTCCAAGGTGGAGATGGGTATAACCTTCCATTCTCCATCGTGTGATGAACTCAGGTTAAATTGACAGTGTGATGTACTGCTCTTGTTGAGTTGAAGGGAGACCACAGTGATCCATTCTGGATGGTTGGATATACTCTTTTGAACGAGTACTCTTGTTGAAGATGATGGTTTTGATGTGTTTAGGCCATGAACCACGATTTCTGTATATATTATATGGACCAACAAATGGGGGAATAGTTTGTTCTACAATAGCGTTGCTTGGAATAGTAGAGTATTCTATTGTATTTTCAATATGACTAGTAGAAAATCTAGGTAGGGAAAGAGAAGAAGATATACTATGTATTTGGCTAAAAGGATATCTATAGAGCTATTTGTGGACTGCGATTCCATATCAAGGGAACGCCTCTTCTACTCGCCATCTTAGCTGGACTCTAGCCATTCTCTAATAAATTCTCCGGGGGCGCGAGAGAACAGACTTGGCTCAGATACCACGAGGTGCCGGGAGCCCCACAAACCCATACTCTTAGGCAACCTTAGCCTTTCCAAGAGGTTAAGAAAGTATGACACCACCACGAGGTCTCATCGCACCTTAGCCTAAGCGGCACACCTTGCACGGGACGGCTTTTGCGAGAACCTCATAAGAAGGTCATTCATTCAAAACTTGAGAGAATTCTTAACCGCCGTATAGATTAAGGGATCGTGCCTAATAATATTACGCCAGTACTTCAATCATGTTTCGATGTACAAGATCCTCAAAGAGGCAAGTCTGAGCATACTTCATGAAGAAGATCGAAGAATTTGAAATATAATTGCATATTAGCTAAGAGGATTTTGAAGAGACATAAATGAGGTTTAGAAACTCATATTTTGTAACAGGTGATTTTATTCTAATTTCCGTCGAGTTTCCATACAACGAAGAGGTCCTTATATAGGACTCATGTACAAAATAAGGAAGTGACACGTGTCCCTATTACAATACACCTCTGCTAGACACGTGTTACATTCTTAGACCTTCTTCATGAGAAATTGACATGTGTCCACTAACATGACACCTATCACGTACACATGTCACCTGCATGGACAACTTAAACAGAAAGCTGACACGTGTCCACTAAAAGGACACTTACAACACCAAGCTGACATGTGTCCCATAAAAGGACACTTACAACACTAAGCTGACATGTGTCCCATAAAAGGACACTTACAACACCAAGCCGACACATGTTACATTACAAGGATAAGAAGAATGACGGTGTCTAACAAAAGGACACTTACAACCATAAACTGACATGTGTCCTCTAGAAGGACACTTATTATTACAAACTGACACGTTTCCTTTGTAAGGACACCTATACAGTGCTGACATCATCCTTCCATCATGGACTGTTGTGGTAGTCGTAGTATTCCTTAGACCAAGGTTCTGTCCAAAACAATCCAAAGCCGTCCCAATCTATGTCTTCATCTTCAACAAGCCATGGGTCTTGGAAATCAGCTCGAACATTTGAGTATCTATGTCGCCTTCTTGGTTATCTTCTCGTCGGTGACTTGACTCGGGTTCCTCAACACATGGACTTATCACGAGTGATGTATATACTAGCTCCGGTCTAGGTGGGTTTGGTGGAATCTTGTTAAGAACCGGGAGATGCATGCATAATTCATTAACCTCAGCCGGGTTGGTGATTGATCCAGGAAAACCTACATTAAAATGTAAAGATGTCGGTATAAATCGATCTCCTTTTCCCATTGTGAAATATCGGTGGAGTACCATGACAATGTATAAATCCGGGACATCTTTGTTCGATCCACTACGCTTGTAGCATTTCCTTCCAATTTTGAATCTTGTCATACCATTCAAGAAAAGTCCAGAGATTTGATGACTGTTGACTAGATTTTGGAGGAATGATAAAGTACTTCTAACGGGCATTTCTCTTTGAATGATAGTAAAGGGTGGAAAGACACCACAAATACCATATACCATGTTTTTGAATAGGAGTAGTAGTGGAATTGGTAAGGATCCCATAAAAAGGTTTATCTCGGATAAAAACATGCCCTCTCGAAAGGGATATTAACTTGAACAACAAATTTGGCTAAGTGATATAACATAAAATGTTTTGCATAGTTTTGTAAATCGTTAGGCTTTTGAAAGGTGTTTTTGTGTGTGTGGGGGGGAATGGCCTTCAAGATATGCCATTAATATAATCGGAAAATACCTTTCAAAGATATTAATCGTAATGGTTGTGATCTGGACAGATAATCCGGAACAAGTTGCTCCAAGTCTTTTCTTCTGATTTGTTTGGGTATCTGGATGATTTTAGGGACATCGATCCGCACTCGAAAGGACCATCAAAGCATCTTTTATGCCTTGATTTTGCGAGATCTAGGTCATGATCTTGCAACCAAAGATACAACTTGGTGATGAAGGGTTGCTATGATGGAATTTGAGATCTGATCTGCTCCGGATAGTTGAACTTGCACCTTGAAGGCAGATGCAATAGTTGGATCACTCAGAGACACTGCAAAGTTGGGGAAGAAAGTGACCACAACACTTCTGGCGTTGAGTGTAGAGAGAACTGTACCAATAACTGCATGCTCGTATTGGAGAAATCGAGTATCTAGGAGAGCAATTCTTGCAGATATGGGAAGACCTTTCCTTCCATGGTAGGAGAGAACAAGTCGTACAGCTCCAAGGTGGAGATGGGTATAACCTTCCATTCTCCATCGTGTGATGAACTCAGGTTAAATTGACAGTGTGATGTCTTGCTCTTTGTTGAGTTGAAGGAGACCCAAAGATCCATTCTGGATGATTGGATATACTCTTTTGAACGAGTACTCTTATTGAAGATGATGGTTTTGATGTGTTTAGGCCATGAACCACGATTTCTGTATATATTATATGGACCAACAAATGGGGGAATAGTTTGTTCTACAATAGCGTTGCTTGGAATAGTAGAGTATTCTATTGTATTTTCAATATGACTAGTAGAAAATCTAGGTAGGGAAAGAGAAGAAGATATACTATGTATTTGGCTAAAAGGGATATCTATAGAGCTATTTGTGGATGCGATTCCATATCAAGGGAACGCCTCTTCTACTCGCCATCTTAGCTGGACCTAGCCATTCTCTAATAAATTCTCTGGGGGCACGAAAGAACAGACCTGGCTCTGATCCACTTCTGCTTGTAGCATTTCCTTCCAATTTTGAATCTTGTCATACCATTCAACAAAAGTCCAGAGATTTGATGACTGGTTGACTGGATTTTGGAGGAATGATAAAGTACTTCTAACAGGCATTTCTACTGAATCATAGTAAATGGTGGAAAGACACCACAAATACCATAGACAATGTTTTGGAATAGGAGTAGTGGTGGAAATGGTAAGGATCCCATAAAAAGGTTTATCTGGATAAAAACGTGCCCTCTCGAAAGGGATATTAAGTTGAACAACAAATTTGGCTAAGTGATAAAACATAAAATGTTTTGCATAGTTTTGTAAATCACTTAAGCTTTTGAAAGGTGTTTTTGTGGGGGGAAAATGGCCTTCAGGATATGCCATTAATATAACTGGGAAAATACCTTTCGAAGATATTAACTGTAATGGTTGTGATCTGGACAGATAATCCGGAACAAGATTGTGATTTCCTTTGATATGTTGAACTATGAACTAATACTTGGAAAACCAATCTTTAGGTCGCAGCTATTGTTTCTCTGGAACACCCTTATTCTTAAGCTATGGAAATTGCTGGAAATGATGTATTGTCCCTCTGAATTATGAAATGGTGACCAATAAGATGAAATTCAAACTTCTTGATCCCATTCTTCACAGCAAGGATTTCTTTGTAGATAGCATGGTAATGCTTCTCATAAACTTTGAACTGGCCACTTGTATGTCCACAATAAAAGATTTTCCCATCTTCTTTTTCAAGCAAAATGGCTCCCCAATTTGGAGAATCCTTTGTCCTGAACTTGGAATTTTCAATGGCGGAGGATTCTGGCATACTTGCTTGAGTTGTTGAATTGCTCTGGTCTGGGATGATCCCCATGGTGGAGCATTGTTCTTAAGCATCTTTGAAAGCTGGCTCGTATATCTGGAGCAATCTGGAATGAAGTCTCTGATATAATTAATAATTCCAAGGAATTGTTGAATCTCTTTGATTGACAAGTTTTCTTCCGAAAACTTTAACAATTCCTGAGCAATGTGTTGTCCTGGCTGATACTTTCCATTGATTATTTTCATTCCCAAAAACTCAACGTTTGTTTGACCGATAAAGCTCTTTTTTTCAGATAGCATGATACCATGTGATTGAACAATGTTCAAGAACTAGTGTAGCAAAGTCTCATGCTCTTGTTTATTTGATGAGAACAGTAAGATGTCATCAATGTAGATTAGGGTGGTATGTAGGATAGGTTCGAAAATTTGGATTATTGCTTTTTTGAATATGGAGGGTGCCACCTTTAGACCAAATGGCATGACTGTCCATTGGTATTGGGTTGTTTTTAATAAGTGCGAATATATTTATAAAAAATGAAAAAAGAGTAATCCTAATCATAGGCAGATCAGGTAACCAAAGAGTAATCCTTCCAAGGTAAAACCCACCCTTGTGGGAAAAACCCTTGGAAGGAAAAAGAGTACCCCCCAGGAAAAAAAGGCGCCTAAAAAAAGAAACCTGAAGCGGTGGCGCATTAAGTAACAAACTTATAGGTGGATTGCCCAACATACATCGAATCCGATTCCAGCCAAAGTTGCGTCCATCCTTTTGCAAATGCGTAATGAATCGCCCACATTGCTGCAACCAATTCAGCTTCAAATCGTACCACGAACCACGATGATGGGCAAAGCATCCGCGAAAGAATCTCTACAATTCCGGAAGACACCGAGGTCTGTGAGATTGCCTCGGCGCCCGAAGCCGCCATCCGTGTTAACTTTGATCCAACCCGGGGGGTTTTGCCACATGGACCTCCACATTCTTCGGAGCATGCCTAGCCCTTCCGGGAACTCTTAAACCACGCAGATAAAGAGGTCCTGCGATCATTATTCATGCATCCCGGTCCAAAGATGCTTGATTCAACAATGAGTACTGTAGGTGAATGAGTGCTTTGTTGTGGAAAATCACTCATTACGGATGTGCCAAATAAGCCAGTGCGATAATATTGCCACACGCCAAAGGAAAGCGACCTGGTCACTAAAATGAAAGGACATAAGCCGTACGGTTCATTGAAATCGAAGTGCGGAAGGGTGCACATGAAAGGCTTGGAAGATCCAACGCCATATATGCCCTGCAAAAGCACAAGAAATGATACGGATTGTACGAAGGACCCATTGAATATATCGATTCAAGAACCCAACGTATACAAGTAGGCAGCGGATATTCCAGATCGATGATCTAGTTTGATCTTACCTAGAGCTTTATAACCTTGACCCGATGGCTATATGATCAGCCAAGAACCTTGGTATGATGAACACCACAAGATATTGCTCAAGTATCTTGATAAGTTCTTAAACAATTGAAAACTCTACAAAGAGAATTTCAACTCACAAAGGTAAATGCCAATTTCAATATATCAATCAATTGTCCATTCTTACATGGGCTGCCATGCTTTTATAGTTACAATATGATGCTTCAATGTTAATCCCGAATTGGCTTTTCATGGGATTTGAAGAGACATTCTTGACCCTTTTTCTAGTCTTACAACATAGAAAATGACTCCCCATGTGAAGAGACACTCTAGACCACCTTTACTAGACTTGGAAAATGATTACTAGACTAGACAACCTTTCTAGACTTGGAAAATGACTACTAGACTTACTTTATTGAATAATCATACTTGATTAACTTAACTAAGACACTTTGACTAACAAAATGCTGAAAATTGACCATTTTAAGCAAAATGAAACATCACTCCTCTTGGGCTTGAGGTGTTGGACGAAAATCATGGCCCATAAACTCCAAATTAAGTCTTCAATTCAGTTCCATGATTGAGCCCAACTTATTAGATGCATACGCCCAACAACTTGAATAACATTCATTACTTGGCCTTGTATTGAGCTCCCTTGCACATTTTCTTTAATTTCAAAGCAACAAGAGTCATCAAAGCTTGCTTAATTTGTTTAGCTCTTGCTCTCGTGATTGGCCCTCCATGAATCATCATCGGTTCTTTATTTCCTTGAGTTGTAACTGCGGGATGACCTTCATCAAGAAACAAATAAGTGATCAACCGATTCCCCGCAAAGAACACAAACCGAAGGGCCAAGAAAACTTCCCCTAGCTCGTAAAGAATCTGATACCGCGATCGGTTGTGTATAGCCCTCCATGCCACTACCGATCTCCTGTTAGGAATATCTTTGGGACCAAATCCAAGAACCCCATCGAATCGCCAAAGTATTTGGGCGTAAATAATTATAAGCCGTCTTGAGGTAACCGAACCATCCTCTCGAGTTCATCCAAACACGAGTATCCCGAGATGTAGGCGCAATGGGGACGCGCACACAATAGCTCGAACCAGCCCAAATAAGCACTCCACAAAGGGGAGGGTGAAGTGCCGGATCCATCATAAAAATAATCGTGAGATATCTGGGAATAAATATCTATAATCCTCCGAATGCCAATTTCACAAGAACGGAGTATCCCAACCAATTATCAATCCAAAATAATACCTCGGAATTGGCTCGCCCGGGATCCAACGAGCACCATCCAAGCAATCATAAATACAAAGGCCAAATAGAAGAAGGAAGAAAGGACCTCCGATATCCCCATTTCTAGTAAAAATCTTTTGTTGTCCGAGGGTCCTGAAAACCACCGAGTCCGAGTTCGAACCTTCCAGCCCAATTTCATTAAGAAAGCCTTGTTAGCGGCCATGATCGATCGCACGCCCAATCCTCCTCTCCGCCCGGGCGTGCAAAGATGTATTCCATTGACCACTACCTTTCCTTTAGAATTCACGTCCCCCGTTCAAATGAAATTACGCATGGCTTTTTCCATTTGTTTTAGGAGCGTGGCAGGCCATTTATAAATCATCATGGTGTGCACGAAAGAACTAGTTATCACCGAATTAACCAGGCAAACCCTACCAGCAAAGGAGAGAGACGAGCCTTTCCATCGTCGAACTTAATGATTATCTTGTCAAAGATAGGTCAAATCCGCGACCTTTGGAACTCCCTTGAAGATTGGAGCGCCCAAGTAGATGGTGGGGAACGCCCCTGGATGAATCCCTAGAATGTGTTGTACCCTCCCACGGACATAATACGAAACCCGCGCCCCAAAATAGACCTTGGATTTACTGTGGACTAAACACTTGACCCGAGATATCTGCATAATGAGTAAGAATCAAGCAAAACCCGGGCATTGGATGAAGATGCCCCACACATGATGACAATATCGTCCACATATAAAATGGATGATGGAAAGACAATACTCCTTGGCACCGTGAAGGCAAATAACCTGGACTGATCCATCGCTGCTGCAATAAACCGACCCCGGACCTCCTCCGCAATACAAAACAATAGGGGTGATAAAGGATCCCCTTGTCTGACTCCTCTGGAACAGGGAAAATAACCCACCGGCTTCCCATTCAACATCACTGATATTCTGGACGACCGAAGAACCACCTCCACCCAACGCACGAACGTCTCCTGGAGAAACCAAAAGCGGCCTTAAGACATGTAGTAAAAATCCCACCTCAATGTGTCGAATGCCTTGCGAATATCAATTTTCAGTATCATATTCGAATTCGTGCGTCCCTGTAAGACATTAAACCCTTCAGATACCATGGCAATACACTCATGAATTTGTCTACCCGTGATAAAACCAAACTGACTCGGAGATAAATAATCATCAATAATCGAACCCAAGCGCGAGCTTGATATCTTCGTGATAATCTTGAAAAGGAAGTTGCTCATGACAATCGGGCGGAAGTTTTCAATGACATTTGCATCCTTAGTCTTAGGGATGAGCGCCATGAAACTCGGCATTCAATCCCGAGTTAGTGACGAATTACTAAAGAAAGAAGCTAACAACGGCGTGTACCTCAATGAGAGATGACATCCTAAATGGCGGTAAAAATTCCCATTGAACCCATCAGGCCCGGAGAACTGTGCTCGAGTCCATATCAAACACCGCGGTCTGCACCTCGAGTCCGAGGAATGGGCCGTTAGCCGGCATTATCCCGTGCCCCAACCATTGGGTGAGTACCGGTCGACTAGCGAGAAATCCATGGTATAGCTCCTGTCCGCGAAGAGATTCTCGTAAAATGAAATAATATGATTCCCAAGGACCGTAGCATCATGGTGAAATTCCCCACCATAAGCCCTGAATCCCCAAGCCGTAGTAAGAATCTGCTCGCCGATGAAAAAATGTTGTGTTACGATCCCCATCCTTAAGCCAAGCGGCGGCCCTTTTGTAAGGAATTGATGGATCGCAATATGTTCATAAAGCTTCAATCGGGCATCCAGCTCGCTATCCCGGAGAGAGGAGGTATAGCCCAAAGCCTCAATATCTGCCTGAATCTGACGAAGGTGCTCCATCTGGCTATCCACGCTGCGATTCACATCCCCAAACACATCCATGTTCCAATCTTTAATAACATATCGCAACCGCTGAGCTTCCTCATGACATGCACAAAGGGTTGTGTGTGTCACATGGAGAGCCCCAAGAGGTTGTAACCAAATCCGGAATGAATTGTGGTGAACCCACATACGCCCCAAAAACGAAACTAACCGGACCCTTGGTAATGGCCAAGAACAAATAACCAAAATAGGGTGGTGATCAGATCCAATGCGAGGAAGAACTAAGCCCTTGACATCCTTCCAAAGTGCGAAAAAAGGGCAAGTAGCCAGGGCTCTGTCCAACTTAGCCTGAAGTAAAGATTGAGGCCTTCGGGGAGAGCACCAAGTAAATGAATTCCCCGTCGTCGCATCGCAAAACAAATCGGCGTCCTCTATGAAATCCCCGAAATCTGGCACGAGGCTTGGGAAAGAGAGTATTATTGCGCGAGCGCTCATGATGTCCCAAAACCGCATTGAAATCCCCAACAAGCAACAGATCGGCCTGGACCCAAATGCGCAAACCAGACCATAGCTCACGTCGTGCAATGTAATCACACAAACCATGTGTAAAGCCAACATGAAAAATCAAAGAACCAAATTGAACATGGAAAATAATACGCCGGGTAGAAGACCGGACTGATTTAGAATTGTGATAGTGGAGTCGTGAAGTACCCAAATGTCCGCCGCCCATTCACTCGAAAACTTTGTCCCGAAGAGTCAAACCCAGGCTATGCCAATAAGAGTCGGAAATAGTCGAAAAGTCCACCTTAGATTCACAAATAGCCATAATGGAAGGCTTATGCTTATGACATAAAGCCTTAAGAACATTGCGAGATGCAACATTCCCGATCCCCCTGATGTTCCGGAAGATGCAATTCATTGAGATGGTTGGGGAGTTGCCCGTGACGATCGCACGGTGAAAACAAAGCGTGTGGCGCGTGGCGAGTCCGATGATTGGGGATGATCCACTTCATCTGCATAGTCCGCCCATTTTTGGAAGCGAAAAAGTTCATCTCGTGTGTTTCGAACTTTCCATTTCAATAGTAACGTCATGAAGCGGCGGCGGCCACTAGACGTAACTTTCTCGGAGAATTCGATCTTTAGTCAATCCAAAGAGTCATCCCCGGAAGGCACGACTCGAGCACGAATAGGCCTCCCCAAAGGATATTGTCTTGTGATAGGCATAATTGTGGAGGTGAGACGGTTCCCGTCTAGAAGATCGCCTTGGCGATGACCCCTAGCCGGATACTCGGCGTGGTCATCTCAGTTCTTGATCCCGGGATTCGATCAACCAAGAGCCTCGAAGGTATTACCAAGATGGATTTCGGAGGGCAAGTGACTATGGCACGAGGAGGAGATCTCGCACGCGTGGTCGAACCCGTATTTCCCATTGAGTCATCAACGGCTTGCCCTTGTCTTCTTGAGAACAGACGATAAACTCTAAGAACCCCGGAACGCCCTTGCTGAGCTGAATTGTTGCGATTAGCAGGCTCCTGTGGCCGTCCCTGGGCCGGTGACGTGCGCCCATCCTTGTCCGTATTACCCAATGTGTTAAAGCGACAAGAAGTTGTAGAGTGTCCCGTAACACTGCATGTCGAGCAAAATGCGGGTAGTTTTTCATAAGTGACGAAACAAAAGAGCATTTGTCGGTCGTTCAACCATAATGTGTTCCTCCAAAGGTTTGGAGAGGTCAATATCCACTAGAACCCGAACAAAATGGCCCAAAGAACCATCCAGAGAACGTTGATCAATCTGCAATGGATTCCCAAGAGCACTGGCAATCCCCATAATGTTATTGGGGTCCCAGTATTCCAGGCTAAGTTCAAAAATCCGCACCCAAACACTGGCTACTGAAGACTGAGCCTTATAAGGGTTGAAGTCAGGCACCCACGAAGATAGACGGATAGTACCAGGGTTAAGCGTCCAATTGGTGCGTTCTTGAGCGAAACGATCCTGCGCATTAAATAATTTGACACAAAAATATCCCTTCCAATTTTGAATCTTGTCATACCATTCAAGAAAAGTCCAGAGATTTGATGACTGGTTGACTGATTTTGGAGGAATGATAAAGTACTTCTAACAGGCATTTCTACTGAATGATAGTAAATGGTGGAAAGATACCACAAATACCATAGACGATGTTTTGGAATAGGAGTAGTGGTGGAAATGGTAAGGATCCCATAAAAAGGTTTATCTGGATAAAAACGTGCCCTCTCGAAAGGGATATTAAGTTGAACAACAAATTTGGCTAAGTGATAAAACATAAAATGTTTTGCATAGTTTTGTAAATCACTTAGGCTTTTGAAAGGTGTCTTTGTGGGGGGGAAAATGGCCTTCAGGATATGCCATTAATATAATCGGGAAAATACCTTTCAAGATATTAATCGTAATGGTTGTGATCTCGGACAGATAATCCTAACAAGATTGTGATTTCCTTTGATATGTTGAACTATGAACTAATACTTGGAAAACCAATCTTTAGGTCGCAGCAATTGTTTCTCTGGAACACCCTTATTCTTAAGCTATGGAAATTGCTGGAAATGATGTATTGTCCATCTGAATTATGAAATGGTGACCAATAAGATGAAATTCAAACTTCTTGATCCCATTCTTCACAACAAGGATTTCTTTGTAGATAGCATGGCAATGCTTCTCATAAACTTTGAACTGGCCACTTGCATGTCCACAATAAAAGATTTTCCCATCTTCTTTTTCAAGCAAAATGGCTCCCCAATATTCATCAGTAGCATCAATTTGGAGAATCCTTTGTCCTGTACTTGGGATTTTCAATGGCGGAGGATTCTGGCATACTTGCTTGAGTTGTTGAACTGCTCTGGTCTGGGATGATCCCCATGGTGGAGCATTTTTCATAAGCATCTTTGAAAGCTGGCTAGTATATCTGGAGCAATCTGGAATGAAGTCTCTGATATAATTAACAATTCCAAGGAATTGTTGAATCTCTTTGATTGACAAGTTTTCTTCCGAAAACTTTAACAATTCCTGAGCAATGTGCTGTCCTGGCTGATACTTTCCATTGATTATTTTCATTCCCAAAAACTCAACGTTTGTTTGACCGATAAAGCTCTTTTTTTCAGATAGCATGATACCATGTGATTGAACAATGTTCAAGAACTAGTGTAGCAAAGTCTCATGCTCTTGTTTGTTTGATGAGAACAAAGAATATGTCATCAATGTAGATTAGGGTGGTATGTAGGATAGGTTCGAAAATTTGGATCATTGCTTTTTGAATATGGAGGGTGCCACCTTTAGACCAAATGGCATGACTGTCCATTGGTATTGGGTTGTTTTTAATAAGTGCGAATATATTTATAAAAAATGAAAAAGAGTAATCCCGATCACAGCAGATCGGTCGAACCAAAGAGTAATCCTTCCAAGGTAAAACCCACCCTTGTGGGAAAAACCTTGGAAGGAAAAAAGAGTACCCCCGGAGGAAAAAAAGGCGCTAAAAAAGAAACATGAAGCGGTGGCGCATTAAGTAACAAACCTATAGGTGGATTGCCCAACATACATCGAATCCGATTCGGCCAAAGTTGCGTCCATCCTTTTGCAAATGCGTAATGAATCGCCCACATTGCCGCAACCAATTCAGCTTCAAATGCGTCGAACCACGGTGATGGGCAAAGCATCCGCGAAAGAATCCTCTACAATTCCGGAAGACACTGTGAGATTGCCCGGCGCCCCTGAAGCGCTGCCATCCATGTTAACCTTGATCCAACCCGGGAGGGGTTTTTGCCACTGGACCTCCACAATCTTCGGAGCATGCCTAGCCCTTCCGGAACTCTTAAACCACGCAGATAAAGAGGTCCTGGCGATCATTATTCATGCATCCCGATCCAAAGATGCTTTGATTCAACAATGAGTACCTGTAGGTGAATAAGTGCTTTGTTGTGGAAAATCAGCTCATTACGGATGTGCCAAATAAGCCAGGTGCGAGATAATATTGCCACACGCCAAAGGAAAGCGACACTGGTCACTAAAATGAAAAGATATAAGCCGTACCAGCGGCTTAATTGAAACTGTAAGTGCGGAAGGGTGCACATGAAAAGGCTTGGAAGATCCAACGCCATATATGCCCTGCAAAAGCACAAGAAACAAATAAGTAATCAACCGATTCCCCGATTCCCCGCAAAGAACACAAACCGAAGGGCCGCAAAACTTCCCTAGCTCGTAAAGAATCCTGGGATCTGCCAATCGGTTGTGTATAGCCCTCCATGCCACTACTTGATCTCCGCTTCGGGATATCTTGGGACCAAATCCAAGAACCCCATCGAATCTGCGGGCGCTGGGGGCGTAAATAATTATAAGTCGTCTTTGAGGTAACCGAACCATCCTCCGAGTTCATCCAAACACGAGTATCCCGAGAGGTAGGCGCAATTGGGACGCGCACAATAGCTCGAACCAGCTCCAAATAAGCCTCCCACAAAGGGGAGGGTGAAGTGCCGATTCATCATAAAAATAATCGAGAGATGCGCCTGGAATAAATATCTATAATCCTCTGAATGCCAATTTCACAAGAATGGAGTATCCCGACCAATTATCAATCCAAAATAATACCTCGAGTGGCTCCTGGGATCCAACGAGCACCATCCAAGCAATCATAAATGCGGGGTTTAATCCCGTGCCAAATAGAAGAAGGAAGAAAGGACCTCCGGATATCCCCATTTCTAGTAAAATCCGTTGTCCGAGGTCCCCGAAAACCACCGAGTCCGAGTTCGAACCTTCGGCCCAATTTCATTAAGAAAGCCTTGTTAGCGGCCATGATCAATCGCACGCCCAATCTCTCCTCTCGCCTGGCGTGCGATGTATTCCATTGACCACTACCTTTCCTTTAGAATTCACGTCCCCGTTCAAATGAAATTACGCATGGCTTTTTCCATTTGTTTTAGCGGTGGCGGCCCATTTATAAATCATCATGGTGCACACGAAAGAACTAGTTATCACCGAGTTAACCGTGCAAACCCTACTAGCAAGGAGAGAGACGAGCCTTTCCATCGTTTCGAACTTAATGATTATCTTGTCAAAGATAGTCAGAAATCCGCGACCTTTGGAGCTCACTTGAAGATTGGAGCGCCCAAGTAGATGGTGGGGAACGCCCCCGGATGAATCCTAGAATGTGTTGTACCCTCCCACGGACATAATCAAAACCCGCGCCCCAAAATAGACCTTGGATTTCTCGTGGACTAAACAACTTGACCCAGATATATCGCATAATGAGTAAGAATCTGAAGCAAAACCCGGGCATTGGATGAAGACGCCCCACACATGATGACGATATCGTCCGCATATAAAATGGATGATGGAAAGACAATACTCCTTGGCGCCGTGAAGGCAAATAACGGGGACTGATCCATCGCTGCTGCAATAAACCGACCCAGGACCTCCTCCGCAATACAAAACAATAAGGGTGATAAAGGATCCCCTTGTCTGACTCCTCTGGAACAGGGAAAATAACCAACCGGCGTCCCATTCAACATCACTGATATTCTGGACGACCGAAGAACCACCTCCACCCAATGCACGAACGTCTCGGAGAAACCGAAACGGCGCAAGACATGTAGTAAAAAATCCCACCTCAATGTGTCGAATGCCTTGCGAATATCAATTTTCGATATCATATTCGAATTAAATGCGTCCCCTGTAAGACATTAAACCCTTCAGATACCATGGCAATACACTCATGAATTTGTCTACCCGTGATAAAACCAAACTGACTCGGAGATAAATAATCATCAATAATCGAACCCAAGCGCGTAGCCAATATCTTCGTGATAATCTTGAAAAGGAAGTTGCTCATGACAATCGGGCGGAAGTTTTCAATGACATTTGCATCCTTAGTCTTAGGGATGAGCGCCATGAAACTGGCATTCAATCCCAGAGTTAGTGACGAATTACTAAAGAAAGAGCGAACAGCGTCTGTTACCTCAGCAGAGATGACATCCCAGAAATGGCGGTAAAAATTCCCATTGAACCCATCAGGCCCCGGAGAACTGTCTGAGTCCATATCAAACACCGCGGTCTGCACCTCAGAATCCGAGGGAATGGCTGTTAGGCTGGCATTATCCCGCGCCCCAACCATTGGAGTGAGTACCTAGTCGACTAGCGAGAAATCCATGGTATAGCTCCCAGTGTCCGCGAAGAGATTCTCATAAAATGAAATAATATGATTCCCAAGGACCGTAGCATCATCAGTGAAATTCCCTGCCACCATAAGCCCCTGAATCCCCACGCAGCCCGTACGAATCTGGCTACGCCAATGAAAAAATGTTGTGTTACGATCCCCATCCTTAAGCCAAGCAGTGCAACCCTTTTGCTTAAGGAATTCAGACTGTGACTGCAATGTCTGCGAAAGCTTCAACTGGGCATCCAGCTCGCTATCCCGGAGAGAGGAGGTATAGCCCAAAGCCTCAATATCTGCCTGAATCTGACGAAGGTGCTCCATCTGGCTATCCACGCTGCGATTCACATCCCCAAACACATCCCTGTTCCAATCTTTAATAAGATATCGCAACCGCTTGAGCTTCCTCATGACATGCAATAAAGGGTTGTGTGTGTCACATGGAGAGCCCCAAGAGGTTGTAACCAAATCCCGGAATGAATTGTGGTGAACCCACATACGCTGAAAACGAAACGGAACCGGACCCCTGGTAATGGCCGAAGAACAAGTAACCAAAATAGGGTGGTGATCAGATCCAATGCGAGGAAGAACTAGGCCCTTGACATCCTTCCAAAGTGCGAAAAAAGGGCAAGTAGCCAGGGCTCTGTCCAACTTAGCCTGAAGTAAAGATTGAGGCCTTCGGGGAGAGCACCAAGTAAATGAATTCCCCGTCGTCGGTACCGCAAACAAACTGGCATCCTCTATGAGATCCCTGAAATCCTGGCACGAGGCTTGGGAAAGAGTATTATTACGCGAGCGCTCATGATGTCCCAAAACCGCATTGAAATCCCCAACAAGCAACAGATCAGCCAGACCTAAATTCCGCAAATCTGACCATAGCTCACGTCGTGCAATGTAATCACACAAACCATGTGTAAAGCCAACATGAAAAATCAAAGAACCCAATTGAACATGGAAAATAATACACTGGGTAGAAGACCAGACCTGATTTAGAATTGTGATAGTGGAGTCGTGAAGTACCCAAATGTCTGGCCACCCATTCACTCGAAAACTTTGTCCCGCAAGAGTCAAACCCAGGCTATGCCAATAAGAGTCGGAAATAGTCGAAAAGTCCACCTTAGATTCACAAATAGCCATAATGGAAGGCTTATGCTTAATGACATAAAGCCTTAAGAACATTGCGAGATGCAACATTCCCGATCCCCCGGATGTTCCAGAAGATGCAATTCATTGAGATGGTTGGGGGGGAGTTGCCCGTGATGATCGCACGGTGAAAACAGGCGTGTGGCGCGTAGCAGAGTTTGATGATTGGGGATGATCCACTTCATCTGCATAGTCTGCCCATTTTTTTGAAGCAACAAAGTTCATCTTGTGTGGTTCTGAACTTTCCGTTTCAATAGTATCGTCATGAGCAGGGGGCGACGGCCCCAACGTAACTTTCTGGAGAATTCGATCTTTAGCTGAATCCAAAGAGCTGTCCCGGAAGGCACGACTCAGAGCACGAATAGGCCTCCCCAAAGGATATTGTACTGTGATAGGAATAATTGTGGAGGCTGAGACGGTTCCCGTACTGGAAGTACTGGCCTTGGGCGATGACCCCCTAGCTGGATACTCGGCGTGGTCATCTGAGGGTTGCTGATCCTGGGATTCGACTAAACCAAGAGCCTCGAAGGTGTTACCAAGATGGATTTCTGGAGGGCAAGTGACTATGGCACGAGGAGGAGATCCTGCGCGCGTAGTCGAACCCGTATTTCCCATTGAGTCATCAACGGCCTTGCCCTTGTCTTGCTGAACAGGACGATAAACTCTATGAACCCTGGAACGCCCTTGCTGAGCTGAATTGTTGCGATTAGCAGGATCCTGTGGCCGTCCCTGGGCCGGTGACGTGCGCCCATCCTTGTCCGTATTACCCAATGTGTTAAAGCGACAAGAAGCTGTAGAGTGTCCCGTAACACTACATGTCGAGCAAAATGCGGGTAGTTTTTCATAAGTGACGGAAACAAAAGAGCATTTGCCAGTGCGTTCAACCATAATGTGTTCCTCCAAAGGTTTGGAGAGGTCAATATCCACCAGAACCCGAACAAAATGGCCCAAAGAACCATCCAGAGAACGCTGATCAATCTGCAATGGATTCCCAAGAGCACTGGCAATCCCCATAATGTTATTGGGGTCCCAGTATTCCAGGCTGAGTTCAAAAATCCGCACCCAAACACTAGCTACTGAAGACTGAGCCTTATAAGGGTTGAAGTCAGGCACCCACGGAGATAGATGGATAGTACCAGGGTTAAGCGTCCAATTGGTGCGTTGCTGAGCCCGAGAACAATCCTGCGCATTAAACAATTTGACACAAAAAAATCCCTTGCCCAGGGGAATTAATTTCCATTCATTCTTGATGCCCCATAATTCAGATAGGCGTTTATGTAAAAGCATAGTCGCCCATGGCTTGTTACCTTTTCCTAAAATAACCCTTCCAATTAATGAGTAGGAAAATTCAGCGAGACGTTGCTGGTAAACGTTATCATCAATGGTTACGGAATAGTAATCACCTTTTCGAACTGGTTTAGGGATAGGATTTTTACCAGAAACCACTGTAGAAAACAGATTGGTATTACCTGGGGCCTGAGTCGTGGAATCCATTTGGTTGATACCTGGAACAATATTAGCAAAAGAAAATCCAAAATTGGGTTTAGCGTTAGGATTATGAGCCGAAGGTCGCAGGTTCGTTTCATGATCGGGTGACGTTGAAGCCGGATTTCCATCATTCGTTTGCGCGTTCTTTGAACCTTGGGCGTGCATAGTAGAATCCTTATCGTGGTGAGTACTTGGGGTCTTTTGGGCAATGGTAAAATTGCACGGTAAAAGAGGCGGTGACATTCTTTGATCTCCATGGGCAACAAAACCTTGATGCACCGAGTTTGAGGGTGTGGGAATCGTATCTTCGTCGATGGGAGACGCCCTCAAGGGCTTGGAGGGGACCACTAATCCATCAAAGAAAGGATCCACAAAGGAAGCATTGGTGGGGACCGCATTGAAATCAGATGTTGAGACATTCAAGGGCTTGGAGGGGGGCATTGATACGTCAATTGAAGGAGCAATTCTCCATTGGTATTGGGTTGTAGGAAGGCAAAAAATAGTTTTATATAGGAGGTGATTCATATTTGGAACTATAACTGGGAAAGAAGGATAAGGACTTACTTTGACTGCTCCTATCTCTTTCGATTTGAGAAAGTTCCTTCTTTAGTCTCCTGATCTCAGCTTCTTTTTGCATGAACTCTGCTCCAAATTGGTTTTGTGCAATAAGGCTCCTCACATCTTTGTCCAGTTGGTTGATATTGTCTTTGAGCTTTTCATATATCTGCTGGAGTTGTTTCACCACCGTATTAACCTTGGTTTAGTTAGATTGGTGTGGTGAGAATCTGTGAGACCTTAGAGTCGATCGCCTGTAGAGACTTGTTTTGGGCACAAGCATTGGTCGTCTGCCAATTTAACACTTCCTCTGCTTGAGTAGGACCCTTATTTGTCCGTCATGTTCCACAGTGGTGCTTTGCACAAAGGGCTTGGATGTAATCCTCTGTTGAGTGTCAACCTTCCTTTCTAGAGGTGGAAACTGCTTCGTATCTGAACATGAAACAAGGTTGGACAACAGGAGGAATTGGAGGAGAAGGTGCCTTAACTTCTTTGTGACAACCGTACTTTTCTTTTTCAAGGACAGCTAACCCTTTTTTGTAACATGGTAAGGGTTGTGGACTTGGATCTGGAGGGTCAGGTTTATCATCTGGCCTGCAACGTGGTTGTCTTGTGGTTTTCTTCTTTCTGCTTCTTCTCTGTATATGTTATTCTTCATCAGAGTCTGATTCCTCTCCACAAGAACATTCTGGATCACGCATGGATGGATCAACATCCCATACAAAGTGACCATTGACTCTGTCACTGTAAATAAGGGATCCATCTGGGCAAAATCTTGCAATTGGGAATTTTGTGTCTGCATTGACCTCAACGGGATAAACCATCAGCTGGAATTCAGGATTTGAAGGTCTCGAGTTGGATGGTTTCTGATAGATCGTCTTCACACGTCCATGCTTCAAACTTTGAAATTTAAAGTAGGTGGCTTGCGCCGTTTCTGACTGTTGGTGAAGGGACTCATAGTTTGTGATCCATTCTTTTGGAACAAGTTGCTCCAAGTCTTTTCTTCTGATTTGTCTGGGTATCTGGACGATTGTAGGGACGTCAGATCCAGACTCAGCAAGGACCATCAAAGCATCTTTTATGCCTTGATTTTGCAGATCTAGGCTGTGATCTTGCAACTGGTATACAACTTGGTGATGAAGGGTTGGTATGATGGAATTTTAGATCTGATCTGCTACGGATAGTTGAACTTGCACCTTGAAGGCAGATGCAATAGTTGGATCACTCAGAGACACTGCAAAGTAGGGGAATAAAGTGACCACAACACTTCCGGCGTTGAGTGTAGAGAGAACTGTACAAATAACTGCAAGCTCATATTGGAGAAATTGAGTATCTAGGAGAGCAATTGTTGTAGATACGGGAAGACCTTTCCTTCCATGGTAGGAGAGAACAAGTCGTACAGCTCCAAGGTGGAAATGGGTATAACCTTCCATTCTCCATCGTGTGATGAACTCAGGTGGAATGGACAGTGTGATATACTGCTCTAGTTGAGTTAAAGGAAGACCACAGTGATCCATTCTGGATGATTGGATATACTCTTTTGGACGAGTACCCTTGTTGAAGATGATGGATTTAATGTGTTTAGGCCATGAACCACGATTTCTGTATATATTATATGGACTAACAACTGGGGGAACAGTTTGTTCTACAATAGTGTTGCATGGAATAGTAGAGTATTCTATTGTATTTTCAATATGACTAGTAGAAAATCTAGGTAGGAAAGAGAAGAAGATATACTATGTATTTAGCTAAAAGGGATATCTATAGAGCTATTTGTGGACTGCGATTCCATATCAAGGGGAACTGAAGAGGTCCTTATATAGGTCTCATGTACGAAACAAGGAAGTGACACGTGTCCCTATTACAAGACACCTCTACTAGACACGTGTTACCTTCTTAGACCTTCTTCATGAGAACTTGACATGTGTCCACTAACATGACACCTATCACGTACACATGTCACCTGCATGGACACCTTAAACAGAAAGCTGACACGTGTCCACTAAAAGAACACTTACAACACCAAGCTGACATGTGTCCCATAAAGGACACTTACAACACTAGGTGACATGTGTCCCATAAAGGACACTTACAACACCAAGTCGACACATGTTACATTACAAGGATAAGAAACTGACATGTGTCCAACAAAAGGACACTCACAACCATAAACTGACATGTGTCTGCTAGAAGGACACTTATTATTACAAACTGACACGTGTCCATTGTAAGGACACCTATACAGTGTTGACATCATCCTTCCATCATGGACTGTTGTGGTAGTCGTAGTATTCCTTTGACCAAGGTTCTGTCCAAAACAATCCAAAGCCATCCCAATCTATGTCTTCATCTTCAACAATCCATGGGTCTTAGGAATCTGGCTCGAACATTTGAGTATCTGTGTCGCCTTCTTGGTTATGTTCTCGTTGGTGACTTGACTCGGGTTCATCAACACATGGACTTATCACGAGTGATGTTTATACTGGCTCCGGTCTAGGTGGGTTTGGTGGAATCTTGTTAAGAACCAGGAGATGCATGCATAATTCATTAACCTCAGGCTGTTGGTTGGTGATTGATCCAGGGAAAACCTTCCATTTAAATTGTAAAGATGTCGGTATAAATCGATATCCTTTTCCCATTGTGAAATATCGGTGGAGTACCATGACAATGTATAAATCTGGGACATCTTTGTTCTGATCCACTTCTGCTTGTAGTATTTCCTTCCAATTTTGAATCTTGTCATACCATTCAAGAAAAGGTTTTAAAACATAAAATGTTTTGCACGATTTTGTAAATCACTTAGGCTTTTGAAAGGTGTTTTTGTGGGGGGAAATGGCCTTCAGGATATGCCATTAATATAACTACCTTTTGAAGATATTAACTGTAATGGTTGTGAACCATCTTTAAGTCGCAGTAATTGTTTCTCTGGAACACCCTTGTTCTTAAGCTCCATAATTGCTGGAAATGATGTATTGTCCATCTGAATTATGAAATGGTGACAATAAAATGAAATTCAAACTTCTTGATCCCATTCTTCACAAAGAAGGATTTATTTGTAGATAGCATGGTAATGCTTCTCAGAATCTTTGAACTGACCACTTGCATGTCCACAATAAAAGATTTGCCCATCTTCTTTTTCAAGCAAAATGGCTCCCCAATATTCATCACTAGCACCAGTCTGGAGAATCCTTTGTCCTGTACTTGGAATTTTCAATGGCGGAGGATTATGGCATACTTGCTTGAGTTGTTGAACTGCTCTGGTCTAGAATGATCCCCATGGTGGAGCATTCTTCTTAAGCATCTTTGAAAGCTGGCTAGTATATCTAGAGCAATCCGGAATGAAGTGTCTGATATAATTAACAATTCCAAGGAATTGTTGAATCTCTTTGATTGACAAGTTTTGTTCTGGAAACTTTAGCAATTCCTGAGCAATGTGCTATCTTGGCTGATAATTTCCATCGATTATTTTCATTCCAAAAAACTCAATGTTTGTTTGACCGATAGAGCTCTTTTTTTCAGATAGCATGATACCATGTGATTGAACAATGTCCAAGAACTGGTGTAGCAAAGTCTCATGCTCTTGTTTGTTTGATGAGAACAATAAGATGTCATAAATGTAGATTAGGGGATTGGCCCTAGCGGAGCCCTACTTGCAGAACACACCACCTACTCTTGATCAGGCGAATCGCGGAAAAGGGGCTTGGCCTCCACGGAGTTTGCAGCAGCTGCTGCAACACACTTTACCATCATGGTCCCCAACTGCCATGGGGGGGTCGGCCCCTCTAAGGGCCTTCATGAGGGGCCGGCGGTTGTCCACTATTCCAGGACAGCCCACGCCCAGGGGAGTGATGACCCCTGGGCCCACCACAACCATCTTTAGAGCACTCAAGCTGCATGTCCGCCCTACAATGCTGTTCAACCGGCTGGAACCCACGACAACATGGCCCCTTCTTATGCAAAAATGATTTCGGGAAATCCCCATCCTTCTTACAATATTACAGGTACGCAACACGACATGGATTCTAATATGCAGGCGCAAGGTAATTTCAAAACATTCTCCCAGGCGGTATCTGGTAAATCTAAATCTATCCCTAAGCCGGTTAGAAAAGGGGATTATTACTCGGTCACTATTGATGAAAACGTGTATCAACAACGTCTCGCTGAATTCTCATTTTCATTAATTGGAAGGGTCATTCTGGGAAAAGGAAACAAACCATGGGCGACTATGCTTTTGCATAAGCGCCTACCCGAATTATGGGGTATAAAAACTGACTGGAAACTAATACCCTTGGGAAAGGGATTTTTCTGTGTTAAGTTTTCTAATGCGCAGGGTCGTGCTCGCGCTCATGTTCGTATTAACTGGATGCTCAACCCGGGAACTATTCGGCTGTCTCCATGGGTACCGAATTTCAATCCATACAAAGTGCACACGTCAATGGCAAGTGCTTGGTTTGGAATATTGAGACCCGAATACCATCCTCGGGATTGCCAGTGCGATTGGGAACCCCATACAAATAGACCAGCGATCATTGGATGGCTCTCTAGGTCATTTCATTCAGGTCTTGGTGGATATCGACCTGTCTAAACCCTTGGAGGATCACATTATGGTTGAACGGGTGGGTCAGTATTCGTTCGTGTCAATATCGTATGAAAAGATGCCGGAATTTTGTTCTAAGTGTGGTATTACAGGACACTCGACGGCATCTTGCCACCTTATTCCAGCGCATATACCTACTTCCAGGCGAGTGTCTTCCAATCAGGGGCGCGCAGGTACGTCAGCGGGACGTTAGAATTTAGTTCCACGGGGTCGTTCACGTGTTCAAAAAGTATATCGTCCTATGCAAGGACAAGGGAAAGGCCGTTGATGACTCAATGGGAAATACGGCCACAACTCCGCGCGCTGGGTCCCCTCCCCGCGCCATTATTCCTTACTCTACGGACATCCACCTTGGTAACACATTTGAGGCGCTTGATTCGGGCGACTCTCAGGATCAACATGACACGGGTCTCCAGAACGATTACCCAACTAGGAGCCATCTCCAAAGCACAATCTGCGGTGCGACACGATTTCCACCGTCATGCCTATTACGGTTCAAAGATCCTTTGGGAAAGCCTATTCGCTCTTAGCCACGCATTCCCGGGACAACTCCTTGGACTCCACAAAACCTCAAATTCTTGATGTGTTATGTTGGGACCATCGCCCGTCCATGACATTACTATCGAACAAGAGGTAATGAGCCACATGAAATGAGATTTGCAGCATCGAAGAGATGGGCAGATTATGCAGATGCAGTTGGTAATTCACAGTCGGGTGACTCCACGGATCATCACACTCCTGTTTTCACCGTGCGTTCGACACGGGTGCCCCCTCTCCCGACACCCCAATGAATTGCATCTTCTAGAATATCCGGGGGATCGGGAACATTGCTTCTCGCAATGTTCTTAAGGCTTTATGTCATAAACATAAACCTTCTATCTTAGCCATTTGTGAACCTAAGGTGGCCATCTCATCCATTTTGGATTCCTACTGGAATAGCTTGGGACTTAGTATCGCTGCTTAGAACTTCAGCGCGAACGGACGCCCAGATATCTGGGTCCTATACGATGCAACCATCTCGGTCCTTAATCAGGTTTGATCCTCTTCTCAGTGCATTATTCTGCAAATTCAATTTGGTTCTTTGGTTTTCCATGTTGGTTTTGCTCAAGGTTTATGTGATCATGTTGCTCGGCGTACACTTTGGTTGGAGCTGAGGAATTTGGGTCTTACTGTTCTGCTACTTATTGGGGATTTCAATGCTGTGTTGGGTCACCATGAGCGCTCTGGCACAGGTACATTATCCCAGGCTTCCTGCAAAGACTTTAGGGATTTCTTGGAGGATGCAAGGTTATTTGTTGTGCCGACTGCGGGAAATTTGTTTACTTGGTGCTCCCTCCGAAGGCCTCTAGCTCTCCTTCAGGCTAAACTGGATCGAGCCCTGGCAACTGTCCCATTTCTCGATCTTTGGCATGTTGTTAAGGGTTTAGTCCTTCCGCGCATTGGCTCTGATCACCATCCCATACTGGTCTCCTGTTCGTCCTCCATTACCAAGGGACCTTCTCCATTTCGGTTTCAGCGTATGTGGATTCATCATGATTCTTTCAGGGGTATTGTTATTGCCTCTTGGGCTCTCCCTTGCACGTCGCCCGACCCTCTGCAGCGCATCATGTGGAAGCTCAAGAGGTTGAGACAGACGATTAAGGTATGGAACAAGGAGGTTTTTGGGGATGTTAATCGTCAGGTGGATTATCAGATGGAAAAGGTACAGCAGATTCAAGCAGATATTGAATCCGAGGGTTTCAAGGAGGAGCTAAGGGACAGGGAATTGGAGGTGCAGACAGTGCTGTCTCGTACATTGCTTATGCAATTGGAGTTTCTTCAGCAGAAAGCCCGTTCTGCATGGTTAAAAGATGGTGATCGAAACACAACATTCTTTCATCGTCGCTGCCAGATTAGAATCGGACGCACAGGGATTCAGGGATTGATGGTTGACGGTACTTATATGGAGGATCCAGGGACCCTCGCCAATGATATTGTCTCATTTTATACAACTCTGTTTGCAGATACAGGGCAGACCAACTCGGATTATACTTTGGTCGATCGTTGATTTCGCCTACCGTTACTACAATTGATAATGTGCTCTTGACGCCATTCCTTCCGGCATCCGGGTTAAAGAGGCGATTTTGATATGGTTTGGATAGTGCACCGGGGCCGAACGGTTTCAGTCGGAGATTTTATCAGTATTTCTGGGACATCGTGTCAGATGAGGTGTTGGCGGCAGTTCGTTATTTCTTTGTCACGGCCTCCTTTCCGACAGGGTTGAATGCCAGTTTCATGGCACTCATCCCCAAAACAAAGGAGGCCAATGCGGTGGAGGACTTTAGACCGATTGTCATGAGTAATTTTCTTTTTAAAATAATCACGAAGATCCTGGCAATTCGTCTGGGCGCCATCATCTCTTCGTACTTGTCTCCGACTCAATTTGGATTTATCCTAGGTAGGCAGATTCATGATTGTATTGCACTGGTTTCGGAGGGGTTTAACATCTTGCAGGGGCGGAGTGACACCAACATGATTCTCAAAATTGACATCCGCAAGGCTTTTGATACAATTCATTGGGGTTTTCTGATACACGTTTTGCGTTGCTTTGGTTTCTCCGAGGTGTTCATTCACTGGATTGAGATTATCCTCAAATCCTCGAGAATTTCGTTCCTTCTGAATGGGTCGCCCGTGGGTTATTTCTCTTGCTTTCGCGGGGTCAGACAGGGGGATCCGTTATCACCCCTTCTCTTTTGTATTGCATGTGGATGTTACGAGCGAGTTATTGGAAGAAGCGGTGAGGAGCAACCACCTTCGAGCCTTCATGGCGCCTAGCGAGTTGTTTTCCCTTCATCGATGATGTATGCGGATGATATTGTGATTATGTGTGGGGCATCCACGAGCAATGCACGTTCTATTATCCAGTCTCAATCTATATGCGACATCTCGGGCAGATCTTCAATCCAAATAAATCTAAAGTTTATGTTGGCGTAGGGTTTCCAATTATGTGCGAGGATGTATTCGAGACGATTACGAGGATGCATCTGGTGCCCTCCCCTACGACCTATCTAGGCGCCCTATCTTCAAAGGGGCGCCAAAGGTGGCGGATCTCCAGGCCGTGTTTGATAAAATTATCTTTAAGTTCATGAGGTGTTTTTTTCTTTTTTTTTGTCTTTAAGTTCAGGAGGTGGAAAGGGTCTTCTCTATCTATTGCTGGTCGCATTTGTTTGGTGAATTCGGTGATTACCAGCTCCTTCGTGCATACTATGATGGTGTACAAGTGGCCTAGAACTTTGCTTCGACAAATGGAAACGGCCATGCATAATTTCATTTGGACTGGGAATGTGAACTCTAAGGGTTCAGTGGTTGTTAACTAGAGTCGTTGTTGTATGCCTCGGGCAGAAGGTGATCTGGGCGTCCATTGCATCGTGGTTGCCAACAATGCCTTCCTTGTGAAGATGGGTTGGAATATTATGACTTCAAACTCTTTAGTTTACAGCATCCTCAGAAAACGCTTTTTAACCTCTGAGGGTTCTCCTCGCAGTTCGTATATCACATCTTCCATCTGGAGAGGGGTTAGGCCTGGAATGGCAGGGTTCTTGGAGGACTGCCGTTGGATTCCCGGATGCAACTCCAACATCTCATTATGGCTGGATAATTGGCTGGGCTACACCATTGCAGATAGGATTGGTATCCCGCAGGAGTACAGATATTTATTTCGGCAACGCATCTCGGATTACTTTTACGATGGGACTTGGCATTTCACCCTATCGTTTATTGAGGCTTATTTGGATATGGTTCATGATATCGTTAGAATCCCAATCGCCCCGGACTCGTCGGACGCGCGGGTATGGATTCACTCCGACGATGGGACTATTTCTTCGAAGGCGGCTTACGCATATCTGCGACCACATTCCTCAGTGGTGCAATGGGGTTCCTGGATTTGGTCACCTAATATTCTGGAAAGACGATCGATTGTGACTTGGCACGCCATCCACAATCGACTGGCCGTTTTGGACGTCTTGCATCCACAGGGTTCCTTCACTGGCCCCTCGGTTTGTGTTCTTTGTTGTGCCGATGCGAAATCTGTTGATCATTTATTTGTATCATGTTCTTTTGCAGGAGCCCTCTGGAAGTGGATTTTCGATTCTTTCAATATTCACTACTTTCGGGCTTATAGTTTTAATGAATTCCTGGTGCGTTTAATGGGTTTTCATTTTAGTGAGTAGGTTTCTTTTCTTTGGCGGGTTGCCGTATTATCAGGCATTTGGCTCATCTGGCAGATCAGAAATGACCTAACCTTTCACGACAAGATCTGGCCACTCGAGGCGGCCATCCTACGCCTCCGTGCTCTTATTCTTGAGTCTTCCTCCTTGGATAGAGGTTGCATGCATAATGACCAAAGGGACCTTCTCATCCTTCATCGATTATGGGTTCCTGGGCGCCCTAGATAGGCCCCGAAGGTTGTGCAGTTTACATGGCAGAAGCCTTTGCCGGGATGGACTAAAGTTAATATAGACAGAAGCACTACGGGGACGCCCAGTCGCCTAACGGCCTCTGGGGTTTTTCGTAATTGTAGGGGGTTCTTTCGGGGGTGCTTTGTGGAACGTTGTGGATCGGGTTTTGCTTTTGAGTCGGAGCTATCGGCGGCTAGGCGAGCCATTCACTATGCTTTCTCGAAGGGGTGGAATCAACTATGGCTGGAGTCGGACTCGGTCTATGTGGTAGAGTTGCTACGGATGAGATCGACAGGGGTGCCTTGGCGCCATCTAGGTAGGTGGCGGTTCACCCTTCACCTTCTGTCTCAGATGAATTTCGTGGTCTCACACATCTTTAGGGAAGGCAACCGGGTAGCGGATATTCTTAGCAAGATGTCGCACGAGGATATGTGGTGGGGGACGCCCCCAGAGGCTATTATCCCATCCCTCACTCAGGATTATGTCGGCCAATCTAACTATAGGTTTGATAGGTGTGCTAGCTAGTGCGTCTGCTGTCGGTTTTTTGGGCGAACTTTCCTATGGGGGGTACTCTTTTTCCTTCCAAGGGATTTTCCCACAAGGGTGGGTTTTACCTTGGAAGGTTTTAACGAGACCCCAACCATTCAGCCATCAGGTCGGCTTGTGACCATTCTGTTATCTGCTTTGATGTTGTTTACAGGCTTTACTTTGGCTACCTGATCAGCCTGTGATCAGGATGACTCTTTTTTATTTTTATATATTATCGCATTTATTCAAAAAAAATCAATGTAGATTAGGGTGGTATGAAGGATAGATTCGAAAATTTGGGTCATTGCTTTTTTGAATATGGAGGGTGCAACCTTCAAACCAAATGGCATGATTTGTCCATTGGTATTGAAATTTGTAGGTAGGCAAAAAGCGCTTTTATATCTATCCTGCAGGGACAATTCCCACTTGCCAAAACCCGACTTCAAATCAAACTTTGAAAAGATTTGGGCTTTAGAGAGTTGGGAAAAAAGCATTTGAGTTTTAGGTAAAGGGAATTTATCATCAAGGAGGAAATGGTTAAGAGCTTTGTAATCAATAACAAACCTCTTTTTCCCTCGTACCTGTTCAGCTCTTTTGTTGACATAGAATGCGGGGCAAGCCCAATTGGACTTCGTGGGCTCAATGAGTCCAAGTGCTAGGAGTTGGTTGCATTCTTGCCTCGCAAGGTTTAGATCTTCTGGAGTCATTCCTGGATGAGTGGCCTATTTTTTCCCAACTCTCTAAAGCCAAATCTTTTCAAAGTTTGATTTGAAGTCAGGGTTTTGGCAAGTGGGAATTGTCCCAGAGGATAGATATAAAACTGCTTTTTGCCTACCTACAGCCCAATACCAATGGACAATCATGCCATTTGGTTTGAAGGTTGCACCCTCCATATTCCAAAAAACAATGACCCAAATTTTCGAACCTATCCTACTTACCACCCTAATCTACATTGATGACATCTTATTGTTCTCATCAAACAAACAAGAGCATGAGACTTTGCTACACCAGTTCTTGGACATTGTTCAATCACAAGGTATCATGCTATCTGAAAAAAAGAGCTCTATCGGTCAAACAAACATTGATTTTTTGGGAATGAAAATAATCGATGGAAAGTATCAGCCAGGACAGCACATTGCTCAGGAATTGTTAAAGTTTCCAGAAGAAAACTTGTCAATCAAAGAGATTCAACAATTCCTTGGAAACTTCATTCTGGATTACTCCAGATATACTAGCCAGCTTTCAAAGATGCTTAAGAAGAATGCTCCACCATGGGGATCATCCCAGACCAAAGCAGTTCAACAACTCAAGCAAGTATGCCAGAATCCTATGCCATTGAAAATTCCAAGTACAGGACAAAGGATTCTCCAGGCTGATGCTAATGATGAATATTGGGGAGCCATTTTGCTTGAAAAAGAAGATGGGAAAATCTTTTATTGTGGACATGCAAGTGGTCAGTTCAAAGATTCTGAGAAGCATTACCATGCTATCTACAAAGAAATCCTTGCTGTGAAGAATGGGATCAAGAATTTTGAATTTCATCTTAGGAAAGGTGATTACTACTCCGTAACTATTGATGATAACATTTACCAGCAACGTCTAGCTGAGTTTTCCTACTCATTAATTGGACGGGTTATTGTAGGAAAAGGTACCAAGCCATGGGCTACCATGCTCTTACATAAACGCCTATCTGAATTATGGGGAATCAAGAATGAATGGAAACAAATTCCCCTGGGCAAGGGATTCTTTTGTGTCAAATTGTTTAATGCGCAGGATCGTTCTCGGGCTCTGCAACGCACCAATTGGACGCTTAACCCTGGTACTATCCGTCTATCTCCGTGGGTGCCTGACTTCAACCCTTACAAGGCTCAGTCTTCAGTAGCCAGTGTTTGGGTGCGGATTTTTGAACTCAGTCTGGAATACTGGGACCCCAACACCATTATGGGGATTGCTAGTGCTCTTGGGAACCCATTACATATTGATCAGCGTTCTTTGGATGGTTCCTTGGGCCATTTTGTTCGGGTTCTGGTGGATGTTGACCTCTCCAAACCTTTGGAGGAACATATTATGATTGAACGCACGGGCAAATGCTCTTTTGTTTCCGTCTCTTATGAAAAACTACCTGCATTTTGCTCGACGTGCAGTGTTACGGGACACTCTACAGCTTCTTGTCGTTTTAACACAGTGGGTAATACGGATAAGGATGGGCGCACGTCATTGGCCCAAGGACGACCACGGGAGCCTATTAATCGCAATAATTCTGTTCTGCGAGGGCGTTCCAAGGTTCGTAGAGTTTATCGTCCTGTTCAGCAGGACAAGGGCAAGGCCGTTGATGACTCAATGGGAAATACGGGTTCGACTACGTGCGCAGGTTCTTCCCCTTGCGCCATAGTCGCTTGCCCTCCGAAATCCATCTTGTAACACCTTCGAGGCGCTTGTTCGGTTGAATCCCGGATCGACAACTGCAGAGATGACTACACCGAGTATCCGGCCAGGGGGCCATCGCCCAAGGTCAATACTTCGATCGACAAGCAACCGTTTGACCTCGCAATTATCTTCACAAGATAAAGTATCCTTTGGGAAGCTATTCGTGCTCGAGTCGTGCCTTCCGGAATGACTCTTTGGATTGACTAAAGATCGTATTCTCCAAAGTGCGTCGGGGACGACGCCCCGCTCATAACATTACTATTGAAACGGAAAGTTCGAACCACAATCATCGGACTGTTATGAGCCACACACTGTTTTCACCGTGCGATCGTCACGGGCGACTCCCCTCAACCGCCTCAATGAATTGCATCTTTTGGAATATCCAGGGGATCGGGAATGTTGCATCTCGCAATGTTCTTAAGGCACTTATGTCACAAGCAAAAACCTTCCATTATGGCTATTGTGAACCTGGTGGACTTTTCGACTATTTAAAGCTCTTCTTGGCATAGCACTGGGTTTGACACTTGCGGGACAAAATTTTCGAGTTAATGGGCGGCCGACATTTGGGTTCTTCACGACTCCACTATCACAATTCTTAATCGTGCCTGTCTTCTACCCGGTGTATTGTTTTCCATGTTCAATTCGATTCTTTGATTTTTCATGTTGGATTTACTCATGGTTTGTGTGATTACATTGCACGATGGGAGCTATGGTTGGATTTGCGGAACTTGGGTGCAGCCGATCTGTTGCTTGTTGGGGATTTCAATGCGTTTTTGGGGCACCATGAACGCTCGCGCAATGATACTCTTTCCCAAGCCTCGTGCCGAGGATTTGAGGATTTCATAGAGGACGCCAGCCTTGATTTGTTTGCGGTCCCGACGGGGAATTCATTTACTTGGTGCTCTCCACGGAGGCCTCTATCTTTACTTGAGGCTAAGTTGGACAGAGCCACAGCTACTTGCCCTTTTTTTCGCTTTGGAAGGAGGTCAAGGGCTTAGTTCTTCCTCGCATTGGTTGATCATCACCCATTTTGGTCACTTGCTCCTCGACCATTACTAGGGTCCGGTCCCATTTCGTTTTTCGGCGTATGTGGATCCACCACGATTCATTCCGGGATTTGGTTACAACCTCTTTGAGCTCTCCATGTGACACACACAACCCTTTATTGCGAGTCATGAGGAAGCTCAAGCGATTGCCATATGCTATTAAAGATTGGAACATGGATGTGTTCGGGATGTTAACCGCAGTGTGGACAGCCAGATGGAGCACCTTCGTCAGATTCAGGCAGATATTGAGGCTTTGGGCTATACCTCCTCTCTCCGGGATAGAGAGCTGGACATCCAGTTGAAGCTTTCGCAGACGCTGCAGTCACAGGCTGAACTCCTTAAGCAAAAGGCCTGAACTGCATGGCTTAAGGATGGAGATCGCAATACAACATTTTTTCATCGGCGTAGTCAGATTCGTACGGGACGCACGGGAATTCAGGGACTTATGGTGGCAGGGAATTTCACTGATGATGCTACGGTCCTTGGGAACGATATCATTTCATTTTATGAGGAACTCTTTGCGGATAACGGGAGCTCCAACACGAATTTCTCGTTGGTCGACCAGGTGCTCACTCCAATGGTTGGGGTGCGGGACAATGCTTCCCTAACAGTCATTCCTTCTGATTGTGAAGTGCAGACAGCGGTGTTTGATATGGATCCAATGCTTCCCTAACAGTCATTCCTTCTGATTGTGAAGTGCAGACAGCGGTGTTTGATATGGATCCAGACAGCTCCCCGGGGCTTGATGGGTTCAATGGGATTTTTTACCGCCATTTCTGGGATGTCATATCTGCTGAGGTAACAGACGTTGTTCGCTATTTCTTTAACAATTTGTCTCTACCTCTGGGATTGAATGTCAGCTTCATGGCGCTCATCCCTAAGACTAAGGATGCCAATGTCATTGAAACCTTCCGCCCTATCGTCATGAGCAACTTCCTTTTCAAGATCATCATGAAAATTTTGGCTACGCGCTTGGGTTCTATTATTGCTGACTATTTATCCCCGACTCAGTTTGGTTTCATCCCGGGTAGACAAATTCATGAGTGTATTGCCATGGTATCTGAAGGGTTTAATGTCTTACAGGGACGCACGGATTCGAATATGATACTGAAAATAGATATTCATAAGGCATTCGACACTTTGAGGTGGGATTTTTTACTATATGTCTTGCGATGTTTCGGTTTCTCCGAGACGTTCGTGCGTTGGGTGGAGGTGGTTCTTCGGTCGTCCAGAATATCAGTGTTGTTGAATGGAACGCCTATTGGTTATTTTTCCTGTTCCAGAGGAGTCAGACAAGGGAATCCTTTATCACCCCTATTGTTTTGTATTGCGGAGGAGGTCCTGGGTCGGTTTATCACAAAGAAATGGATCGATCCAGGTTATCTGCCTTCACGGTGCCAAGGAGTATTATCTTCCCACCGACCATTCTTTATGCGGATGATATCGTCATCATGTGCGGGGCGTTTTCTTCCAATGTTCGGGCCTTGATTCAGATTCTTACTCACTATGCAGATATCTCGGGTCAAGTGTTTAGTCCTCAAAAATCCAAGGCTTATTTTGGGACGCAGGTTTCGCATTATGTCCGTGGGAGGGTGCAACATTTTTTAGGGATTCATACAGGGACATTCCCCACCATCTACTTGGGCACTCCAATTTTCAAGGGAACCCCAAAGGTCGCAGATTTACAGCCCATCTTTGACAAGATAATCCTTAAGTTCCGACGATGGAAAGGCTCATCCCTCTCCCTCGCTGGTAGGATTTGCCTTGTTAACTCGGTGATAACTAGTTCTTTCGTGCACTCCATGATGATCTATAAATGGCCTGCCACGCTGCTAAAACAAATGGAAAAAGCCATGCGTAATTTCATTTGGACGGGAGATGTGAATTCTAAAGGAAAGGTAGTGGTCAACTGGGATACATCTTTGCACGCCCGGGGGCGGAGGGAGGATTGGGCGTGCAATCGCTCAAGGCTGCTAACAAGGCTTTCTTAATGAAATTGGGCTGGAAGGTTCTGAACTCGGACTCGTTGGTTTTCAGGACCCTCAGACATCGGTATTTTACTAGAAATGGGGACATCCTGAGGTCCTTCCTTCCTTCTTCCATTTGGCCTGGGATTAAACCCTGTATTTCTGATTGCTTGGATGATTCTCGTTGGATACCAGACGCCAATTCCGAAGTATTATTTTGGATTGATAATTGGTTGGGATATTCCATTGCTGACAGAATTGGCATTCCGGAGGATTATAGATATTTATTCCAGCAGCATCTCTGATTACTTTTATGATGGATCCTGCACTTCACCCTTCCCTTTGTGGAGGCTTATTTGGAGCTGGTTCGAGCTATTGTGTGCGTGTCCCAATTGCGCCTACATCTCGGGATACTCGTGTTTGGATGAACTCGAGGATGGTTCGGTTACCTCGAAGACGGCTTATAAATTCTTACGCCCTACGCGCCTGACAAAGATGGGGTTCTTGGATTTGGTCCCATATCCCGGAAACAGCGATCGGTGGTGGCATGGAGAGCTATACACAACCGATTGGCGATCTAGGACTCTTTCACGAGCTAGGGAAGTTTCATCTTGGCCCTTCGGTTTGTGTTCTTTGCGAGGAATCGGGGAATCGGTCGATCACTTATTTGTTTCTTGTGCTTTTTGCAGGCATCTTTGGCGTTGGATCTTCCAAGCCTTTCACGTGCACCCCTTCCAGGCTTACGGTTTCAATGAATGCTGAGTACGGCTTATGGCATTTAATTTTAGTGACCAGTCACTTTCCTTTGGCGTGTGGCAATATTATCCTGCATCTGGCTTCTTTGGCACATCCGTAACGAGCTGATTTTCCACAACAAAATCTGGACTCCGGAGGCGGCACTAATTCACCTACAGGTACTCATTGTTGAATCAGCATCTTTGGACCGGGGCTGCATGAATAACGATCAACAGGACCTCTTCATCCTGCGTGGTTTAAGAGTCCCCGGACGGGTTAGACGTGCTCCGAAGATTGTGGAGGTCAATGGCGAAAACCCTCCCGGGTTGGATCAAGGTTAACACGGATGGCAGCGCTTTAGGGGCGCCGGGCAATCTTACAGCATCCGGTGTCTTTCGGAATTGTAGAGGATTCTTTCGCGGATGCTTTGTCCATTGTTGTGGTTCAGGGTACGCATTCGAAGCGAGAATGGTTGTAGCAATGTGGGCGATTCATTACGCATTTGCAAAAGGATGGACGAAACTTTGGCTAGAATCGGATTCGAAGTATGTGGTGAACCTGCTGGAGAAGAGAACGATGGAGGTCCCATGGCGCCACCTTGGCTATTGGCGCCAGACCTTGCATCTACTCAGTGGCATTGATCTTGTAGTCTCTCATATCTTTCGCGAAGGCAATCGGTGGCCGACATCTCTGAGCAAGAAGACGGAGAGTGGCGTGCAGTGGGCGTCCCACCACGGGGACTGCTTCAATACATCACGGATGATTATGTTGGCCAACCCACATATAGGTTTGTTAATTAATGCGCCATCGATTTAGGTTTCTTTTTAGATGCCTTTTTCCTGGGGGTACTCTTTTTCCTCCCGAGGTTTTTCCCACAAGGGGTGGGTTTTACCTTGGAAGGTTTTAACGAGCCCCAACCATTGATCATTTGGTCGGCTTGTGACCACTTCGTACTTTGTTGTTGACATTATTTCCAGGCTTTCATTTGGTTACGATCCGCCTGTGATCGGGATTACTCTTTTTCATTTTTTATATATATTTGCACTTATTCAAAAAAAATTTTGAATTTCATCTTATTGGTCACCATTTCATAATTCAGATGGACAATACATCATTTCGAGCAATTATGGAGCTTCAGAACAAGGGTGTTCCGGAGAAACAATTGCTTTTAACTTAAAGATTGGTTTTCCAAGTATCGTTCACGATTCAACATATCAAAGGAATCACAATCTTGTTCCGGATTATATGTCCAGATCACAACCATTACAGTTAATATCTTCGAAAGGTATTTTCCCAGTTATATTAATGGCATATCCTGAAGGCCATTTTCCCCGCACAAAAACACCTTTCAAAAGCATAAGTGATTTACAAAACTACGCAAAACATTTTATGTTTTATCACTTAGCCAAATTTGTTGTTCAAGTTAATATCCCTTTCGAGAGGGCATGTTTTTATCCAGATAAACCTTTTTTATGGGATCCTTACCATTTCCACTACTACTCCTATTCCAAAACATGGTCTATGGTATTTGTGGTGTCCTTCCACCCTTTACTATCATTCAGTGGAAATGCCCGTTAGAAGTACTTTATCATTCCTCCAAAATCCAGTCAACCAGTCATCAAATCTCTGGACTTTTCTTGAATGGTAGGACAAGATTCAAAATTGGAAGGAAATGCTACAAGCAGAAGTGGATCAGAACAAAGATGTCCCGGATTTATACATTGTCATGGTACTCCTTCGATATTTCACAATGGGAAAAGGATATCGATTTATAATGACATCTTTATATTTTGAATGGACGGTTTTCCCTGGATCAATCACCAACCAGCAGCCTGAGGTTAATGAATTATGCATGCATCTCCTGGTTCTTAACAAGATTCCACCAAACCCACCTAGACCAGAGCCAGTATATACATCACTCGTGATAAGTCCATGTGTTGATGAACCCGAGTCAAGTCACCGACGAGAAGATAACCAAGAAGCGACACGATACTCAAATGTTCGAGCGATTCCCAAGACCCATGGCTTGTTGAAGATTAAGACATAGATTGGGGCGGCTTTGGATTGTTTTGGAGAGAACCTTGGTCAAAGGAATACTATGACTACCACAATCCGTGACGGAAGGATGATGTCAAGATTTGTATAGGTGTCCTTACAATGGACACGTGTCGGTTTGTAATAATAAGTGTCCTTCTAGCGGACACATGTCGGTTTATGGTTGTAAGTGTCCTTTTGTTGGACACATGTCGATTTCTTATCCCCGTAATGTAACATGTGTCAGCTTGGTGTTGTAAATGTCCTTTTATGGGACACATATCAACTTAGTGTTGTAAGTGCCCTTTTATGGGACACATGTCTGCTTGGTGTTGTAAGTGTCCTTTTAGTGGACACGTGTCAGCTTTCTGTTTAAGGTGTCCATGCGGGTGACATGTGTGTATGCGTGATGTATGTCATGTTAGTGGACACATGTCAAGTTCTCATGAAGAAGGTCTAAGAAGGTAACGCGTGTCTAGCGAGTGTTTTGTAATAGGGACACGTGTCACTTCCTTGTTTTGTACATGAGGCCCATATAAGAACCTCTTCAGTTGGATGGAAAACTCAGACGAAAATCAGAATAAAATCTCCCTTTTACAAAATATGAGTTTCTAACTTTCTTTTATGTCTCTTCAAAAGCCTCTTAGTTAATCTGCAATTATCTTTCAAATTCTTCGATCTTCTTCATGAAGTATGCTCTGTACTTGCCTCTTTGAGGATCCTGTACATCAGAAACATGATTGAACTACCTGGCATAATATTATCACGGTCCCCTCAATCCATACGGCGATTAAGAATTCTTTGAAGTTTTGAATGAATGACCTCCCTATGAGGTTTTGGGAAAGCCATCCCGGGCAAGGTGTGCCGCTTAGGCTATGGTGCATAGACCTCATGGTGGTGTCATACTTTCTTAACCTCTTGGAAAGGCTAAGGTCAGTTAAGGGTATGGGTTTGTGGGGGCTCCCAGCACCTCGTGGTATCAGAGCCAGGTCTGTTCTGTCGTACCCCCAGAGAATTTGTTAGAGAATGGCTAGGTCCAGCTAAGATGGCAAGTAGAAGAGGTGTTCCCCTTGATATGGAGTCTACCTAAGGGGTTTGTGGGGCTCCCGGCACCTCGTGGTATCAGAGCCAGGTCTGTTCTGTCGTGCCCCCGGAGAATTTGTTTGAGAATGGCTAGGTCCAGCTAAGATGGCGAGTAGAAGAGGTGTTCCCCTTGATATGGAATCACAGTCCACAAATATCTCTATAGATATCCCTTTTAGCCAAATACATAGTATATCTTCTTCTCTTTCCCTACCTAGATTTTCTACTAGTCATACTGAAAATACAATAAAATACTCTACTATTCCAAGCAACGCTGTTGTAGAACAAACTGTTCCCCCAGTTCTTAGTCCATATAATATATACAGAAATCGTGGTTCATGGCCTAAACACATTAAATCCATCATCTTCAACAAGTCTACTCGTCCAAAAGAGTATATCCAATCATCCAGAATGGATCACTGTGGTCTTCCTTCAACTCAACAAGAGCAGTACATCACACTGTCCATTCCATCTGAGTTCATCACACGATGGAGAATGGAAGGTTATACCCATCTCCACCTTGGAGCTGTACGACTTGTTCTCTCCTACCATGGAAGGAAAGGTCTTCCAGTATCTGCAAGAATTGCTCTCCTATATACTCGATTTCTCCAATATGAGAATGCAATTATTGGTACAGTTCTTTCTACAATCAACGCCGGAAGTGTTGTGGTCACTTTCTTCCCCAACTTTGCAGTGTCTCTGAGTGATCCAACTCTTGCATCTGCCTTCAAGGTGCAAGTTCAATTATCCGGAGCAGATCAGATCTCAAATTCCATCATAGCAACCCTTCATCACCAAGTCGTATACCGATTGCAAGATCACAACCTAGATATGCAAAATCAAGGCATAAAAGATGCTTTGATGGTCCTTGCTGAGTCTGGATCTGACGTCCCTACAATCGTCCAGATACCCAGACAAATCAGAAGAAAAGACTTGGAGCAACATGTTCCAAAAGAATGGATCACCAACTATGAGTCCCTTCACCAACAGTCAGAAATGGTGCAAGCCACCGACTTGAAATTTCAAAGGTTGAAGGATGGACGTGTGAAGCCGATCTATCAGACACCATCCAGCTCGGACCTTCAAATCCTGAATTCCAACTGATGGTTTATCCGTTGAGGTCAATGCGAACAAAAAATCCCAATAGCAAGATTTTGCCCGGATGGATCCCATATTTACAAATGGCTGCAGTCAATGGTCACTTTGTATGGGATGTTGATCTATCCATGTGTGATCGAGAATGTTCTTGTGGAGAGGAATCGATTCGATGAAGAAGAACATATACGAGAAAGAAGCGAGAAAGAAGAAACCACAAGACAACCACGTTGCAGGCCAGATGATAAACCTGACCCTCCAGATCCAAGTCCACAACCCTTACCATGTTACAGAAAAGGGTTAGCTGTCTTTCAAAAAGAATAGTACGGCTGTCACAAAGAAGTTAAGGCACCTTCTCCTCCAACTCCTCCTGTTGTCCAACCTTGTTTCATGTTCAGATACAAAGCAGAATTTCCACATCTAGAAAGGAAGGTTGACACTCAACAGAGGATTACATCCAAGACCTTTGTGCAAAGCACCACTGTGGAACATGACGGACAAATAAAGGGTCCTACTCAAGCAGAGGAAGTGTTAAATTGGCAGACGGCCAACGCTTGTGCCCAAAACAAGTCTCTACAGGCGATCGACTCTAAGGTCTCACAGATTCTCACCACGGTCAATCTAACCAAACCAAGGTTAATACGGTGGAGAATCAACTCAAGAGATATATGAAAAGTCGAAAGACAATATCAACCGATCGACAAAGATGTGAGGAGCCTTATTGAACAAAACCAATTTGGGGCGAGTTCATGCAAAAAGAAGGCGAGATCGGGAGACTAACCAAGGAACTTTCTCAAATCGAAAGAGATAGGAGCGATCAAAGTAAGTCCTTATTCTTCTTTCCCAATTATAGTTCCAAATATGAATCACCTCCTATATATCCTCCAAATTATCCTACTTATTTTGGTATGGCTTCAAGTATTCCACTTGATATTCCTAAAAAGCCAAAAAAAAGCCCTCTACTCTAAAAATCCAACCACCTCCAAAGAGTCATGAGATACTTCCATCCTCTTCCAAATTTGAAGAGAAAACCCCGAAAAGAATCCTTCATGGCGGACCATCCTTTATCCCGGAAATAATCCATTACAATGGTAAGAAAAATCGGACCAAGAAACTACCTCTTCCCAATCAAAAAGAATCGGACTTAGGATGATAAATCATCCCTATCGGAGAAGAATCCTATGATGTTGAGTGCGAACCGGATGTTGCTGATCTATCTCGCTATACTTATGGCCGGTGATACTCCAAAAACAAGCCAACAATATCTCGAACCCGATTAATGCGAAAGTTCAAAGAAGATATGGAACCAGAAGCGAGAAGGACCATGTCCTCGTCCTTGATTCATCCTCCAAACCGACAAATGGTCCATGGTTTTCATCCGATGATGTTCCAATCCGAGAAAAGAAGAGAGAGGTTACACTCTTTTGCAAAGATGGATTGACCTCAAAGGGACTCATTACAAAAAACAAACAAGAGAAAAAATGGCAAGATCAAGACTTTTTAAGATGGACGTTGACCAGCCACTTTCCGCCATTCGAATGCCGAGTCATACCGAAAATGTAATTCCATCTCGATCGACCACAACCAAGCTCACACCAGCGGGAAACATGGCGGAAACATCGTCAATTTTGGCCTACAAAATCAAAAATCGCGCACATTTTCAGCGCCGATTTCGAAACTTCTCCGGCGACGATTCCGACCACCAAACTTGACGTGCAACCACAGGTTTTGATCATCTCTCCATGGGCTTCAATACCCAGCCACCAATTTGGGCCCTCCGACTCGACTCCGGCAACAATCGAAGCTTTTCCTAATATTCCTAACTTTCAATTAAACTCCAATTCCGACCCCAATACATACCCAATCCCAAAATTGACCACACCATCTTTCAATTCTCTCCAAGACGCACAAGTTCCGCCCTCCAATCGACCCAATTGTGCCCCGAATCAAAAAACCCAAATTGGGGATCCGAAAGTTGATTTTCGAACTTTGGATGCCCGTTTGACCCCTAAAACGGTCGATTTGGCCTTCGTCGAAGAAGGAAATATTGCTCAGGAGGTCGAAACGAGTGGCCCTAGCCCATCCAACTCTAGTTTTGCTACCGCTCCGGAAGGTCACTATTCACCGGCGGTTCGGGCCCACACGCACCCGTATGCGGCCATAACTTCGTATTTTTCTCCATTCTCATTTTCCAATGCTGTCATACATCCCCCGGTACTTGTTTACATCCGAACCGGTCCTCAACCTTTTATTCGCCTGGACACCGCTAATGTGTTGGGACTCGCTTAGGAATCGGTTTATCTCAATGTGCAACATACTCCGGCCTCCACTCCTACATGCCCTCCCAAGAATGCTTTGTTCAAATGGCCGGAAGCACCTCTGCAAGGGCCTCCCTAGTGAATCGATCCTCGAATCTCGGCCCATTACGCTCACTCTAATTTGAGTAACACGTTCGCTAAAGTTGTTTCGAAACCCCCACTATGGATTCAGCTCCTCCCCAGGCCCCAGGTAATATTGCCTCATTTTCCAATTTGGTTTCTGGTAATACACATTCTATCCCCAAACCTGTTAGGAAAGGGGATTATTATTCAGTTACTATTGACGAAAATGCTTACCAACAACGTCTTCTTTGCTGAATTTTCGTATTCTTTGATCGGGCGGGTTATTTTGGGGAAAGGTAATAAGCCATGGGCTACTATGCTTCTGCACAAAAAACTTTCTAAGCTATGGGGTATTAAGAACAACTGGAAACTAATTCCCTTGGGCAAGGGATTTTTTTGTGTGAAATTGTCTAATGCGCAGGATCGTGCTCGTGCTCAACTTCGCACCACTTGGGCGCTTAACCCGGGAACTATTCGTCTCTCTCCTTGGGTTCCAGATTTCAATCCTTATAAGGTGCAAACCTCGGTGGCTAGCATTTGGGTACGCATCTTCGAGCTCAGTTTGGAATCTTGGGACACCAATAACATTCCTGGGATTGCGGTGCTATTGGAAATCCATTGCAAATTGATCAGCGTTCGTTGGATGGTTCTCTGGGACATTTCGTTTGAGTTTTGGTTGATATTGATCTTGCTAAGCCGTTGGAGGATCACATTATGGTGGAACGCATTGGCCAGTGCTCCTTTGTGTCAATCGGGTATGAGAAACTCCCTGAGTTTTGTTCGAGGTGTGGGATTACGGGACATTCGACAGCCTCTTGTCGTCTTAATAATACGGGCAATCTGGATACAGAAAGGCATGCTTCTCCTGACCAGGGACGCCCCCGGGCGCCAACTACTCGTCCTAGTTCTGTGCAGAGAGGGCGATCCAGGGCGCGCAAGGTTTATCGTCCTGTGCAGCAAGACAAGGGTAAGGGAGTTGATGACTCAATGGGAAAGATGGGTTCGGCTATGCGTGCACGTTCTCCTACCCGCGCAATAGTCACTTGCTCTACGGATATCCACCTTAATAACACCTTTGCGGCTCTTGGTTCGTCGACTACCAGGACCTGCATTCCGCAGATGCCAGGCCGATTATCCTGCTATGGAGTCATCTCCCAAGGCTACTATTTCCAACACCGCACGATCTCCACTATTATGCCTCTTACGGTTGGATCTATTGGGGAAGCCTTATTCGAGCCCTTAGCCGTGCCTTCCGGATAGCTCCTTGGACTCGGCCACTTCTAGAATTCTCCGGAGTGTTACGTCGGGTCCGTCGCCCCAGATTCATGACATTACTATTGAACCGAGCACCAAGAACCACATGAGATGGACTTTGGGCTTCCAAGAGATGGGCGATTATGCGGATGAAATGGGTAACTCTCAATCGCCGACTACGCAACGCACCACATGCCGCTTTTTTGCCGTGCGATCGACACGGGCGCCACCTCCCGCAGTCTCAATGAATTGCATCTTCTGAATATCCGGGATTGGGAACATTGCATCTCGTAATGTTCTTAAGGCTTTATGTCACAAACATAAACCTTCTATTTTAGCCATTTGCGAACCTAAGGTGGACATTTCATCCATTTTGGATTCTTACGAGTAGCTTGGGTCTCGGGTTTGTTGCTCAAAGCTTCCGGGCGAACAGGCGGCCGGATATTTGGGTCCTATGCGATCGAGTATTTCGTCCAAAATCAGGTTTGGTCTTCTTCTCAATGTATTATTTTGCAAGTTCAAACTGGCTCTATGGTTTTCCATGTTGGTTTTGCTCATGGCTTGTTGGATCATGTTGCTCGCCGTGCCCTTTGGTTGGATGTGAGGAATTTGGGTCTTCCTGATCTGCTGTTTATTGGGGATTTCAATGCTGTGTTGGGACATCACGAGCGTTACGGGCAAAGATACTACCTTATCCCGGGCTTCTTGTCGACTTGGGGACTTCTTGGAGGATGTAGGTTTATTTGCGGTGCCGACTACGGGGAACTCATTTACTTGGTGCTCCCCCCGAAGGCCTCTATCTCTCCTTCAGGCTAAGTTGGATCGAGCCATAGCAACCGATCAATTCTTCTCTTTTTGGCAAGTTGTTAAGGGCTTAGTTTTTCCTTGCATTGGCTCCGATCACCACCCTATTTTGGTTTCTTGTTCTAATCCCACTATCAGGGGTCCGTCTCCTTTTCATTTTCAGCGCATGTGGATTTATCACGACTCTTTCCGGAATATTGTGACTACCTCTTGGGCGATCCCGTGCACATCGCCTAATCCATTGCAACGCGTCATGTGGAAACTCAAGAGGTTGCGACAAACAATTAAGGTTTGGAATAAGGAAGTTTTTGGGGATGTTAATCGTCAGGTGGATTATCAGATGGAAAGGGTTCGTCAGATTCAGGCAGATATTGAATCCAACGCGGTTTCACCGAGGCTCACGAGGGATATGGAGTTGGAGGCGCGATCGGCCTTTGTCTCGCACGTTGCTCATGCGGTCGAATTCCTTCACGAAATCACGATCGGATTGGTTAAAGGATGGAGATCGTAACACGCTTTTTTTTCCATCGTCATTGCCCAGTTCGAAATGGGCGCTCACGGATACAAGGTTTAATGGTTGATGGTAGTTATACGAGAGGACCCGGTGGCTCTTGGGAATCACATTATCTCCTTCTATACGGACCTCTTCGCGGACACGGGCAAACCACTTCGACTACACTCTGGTCGATCATCTTATTTCTCCTATAGTTAGCATGGTTGATAACGCACTTTTGACGCTATTCCTTCGAATCCGAAGTGAAAGAGGCGACATTTGATATGGGTTTGGACAGTGCCCCCCCAGGCCCGCATTTGTTTCGATGGGAAATTTTATCATCATTTTTGGGATCTCATTTCGAGGAGGTGGTGGCCGCTATCCGATATTTTTTCGTCACGGCTTCCTTCCCTGCGGTCTGAATGCCGCTTTATGGCACTCATCCCAAAACCAAGGAAGCTAATGTGGTGGAAGACTTTAGACCGATCGTGATGAGCAATTTCCTTTTTAAGATTATTACCAAGATTATGGCGACGCGACCGGCTCGATCATCTCTTCTTACTTGTCGCCTACCCGGTTTGGCTTTATCTCGGCGAGCAAATCCATGATCAGTATTGCGTTGGTCTCGGAGGGGTTCAATATTTTACAGGTCGTAATGATGTCAATATGATCTTAAAGATTGACATCCCGGAAGGCTTTTGATACGATTAGTTGGGGCTTCTTGATTCACGTGTTACGTCGCTTTGGTTTCTCTCAAGTGTTCATTCACCGGATTGAGATCATCCTTGATCTTCCGAATCTTCTGTCTGTGAATGGGTCACCAGGTGGGTTACTTCTCTTGCTTTCGAGGGGTCCGACAGGGGGATCCATTATCTCCTCTGCTATTTTGCATCGCGGAGGACGTTAAAGAGTAGATTGGTCGAGGACGCGTCAACGATAATCTACTCCGGCCTTTTCGCGCTAATCGGTGGTGTTCCCCTCATCTATTATGTATGCGAGATGATATTGTGATTATGTGTGGGGCATCCTCGAGTAGTGCACGTGCTATTATCCGGATACTTAACCTCTATGCGGACATGTCGGGTCAAATTTTCAATCCTAATAAATCTAAAGCTTATTTTGGAAGCCGGGTTTCCAATCATGTGCGAGGTCGTATTCGGACGATCACCGGGATGCATATGGGCTCATTCCTCATAATCTACTTGGGCGCCCCCATCTTCAAGGGTGCGCCCAAAGTGGCCCCCTTCAATCAATTTTCGACAAGATTATTTTCAAGTTCGAAGGTGGAAAGGTTACTCTCTCTGTCGATTCTTTGGCCGCATTTGTTTGGTGAATCAGGTGATTACCAGCTCCTTTGTGCACACGATGATGGTATACAAGTGGCCCAAGAACTTTGTTACGACAAATGGAAAAGGTTATGCGTAATTTCATCTGGGTCGGCGATGTGAACTCGAAAGGATCGGTGGTGGTTAATCGAGCCGTTGTTGCATGCCGCGGGCGGAAGGCGGTTTGGGTGTCCGGTCTATTGTGGTCGCCAACAATGCTTTCCTTATGAAGTTGGGATGGAAGATTATGACTTCCAACTCTTTGGTTTACAACATCCTCCGTAGGCGTTTCTTGGCTTCTGATGGATCTCCACGCCGTTCTTTCATCCCCTCTTCCATTTGGAGAGGGATTCGGCCTGGGATCTCGGGTTTCTTGGAGGATCATCCATTTGGATTCACGGATGCAATTCCGGAGTTCGATTAAATTTGGATAATTGGTTGGGTTACATCATTCTTTGATAGGATTGGGATTCCTAAGGAGTATAGCACTTATTTCGACATCGCATCTCGGATTACTTTTATGACGGGACATGGCACTTTACTTTCTCATTCATTGAGGCTTATTTGGATATGGTCCGAGATATTGTTAGAGTCCCCATCACTCCAAAGATCGTCGGATACACGGTGTGGCTTCACTCGATGATGGATGTATCACTTCGAAATCTGCCTACACATTTTCTGCGTCCTCGCTCCAGCCGCTCATTGGGGTTCTGGATTTGGTCTCCTCACATTCCCGAAAAAGACGTTCGATTGTGGCATGGCGGGCTATCCACAATCGTCTTGTGGTTTTAGATGTGATGCGTTCGCGGCTCCTTCACAGACCTCGGTTTTGCGGTCTTTGTTATGCTAACAATGAATCTATTGATCATTTATTTGTCTCATGTGGTTTTGCGGAGGCCCTATGGCGGTGGATTTTTGATGCCTTTAATATCAATTACTTTAGGGCTTATAGCTTTAATGAATTTACTGTGCGTTTGATGCGTTTTCATTTCGGTGATCGGTGGGCTTTCTCGGCCTGCGCTGTTCTTTTTTCCCAGTACTTGGCTCATTTGGGAAATCGAAATGACTTGACCTTCAACAACAACACTTGGACACTGGAGGCGGCCATCCTACGCCTTCGTGTCCTAATTAAAGTCATCTTCCTTAGACCGAGGTTGCATGCAAAATGATCAACAGGACCTCTTCATTCTCCGAGACTCTCAGTGTTCTGGGCGCCTAGACAAGCCCGAAAGATTGTGCGGGTCACTTGGCGAAAACCTTTGCTAGGGATGGATCAAAGTTAACAGGGCGGTAGTGCTTGTGGGGGCACCCGAAATCTCACGACTTAGTTTTTCGCAAATCAGTAGGGGTTTTTTTCGCGGGTGCTTCATGGAACGATGTGGTTTTGGTTTTGCTTTTGAGGCGGAACTTACGGCTATGCGGGCCATCCAATACGCTTCCTCAAAGGGATGGAACCAACTATGGTGAGTCGGACTCGGTCATGTGGTGGAGTTGTTGCGTAGGAAATCCACTTGGAGTTCCTTGGCGCCATTTGAGTATGTGGAGATACACTCTCCACCTTCTTTCTCAAATGGATTTTGTGGTTTCGCACATCTTTAGGGAAGGAAACCGAGGCGGCGGATATTCTAAGCAAGTCGTCGCGGTGGATACATGGTGGGGTTCGCCCCAATGTCCATTATTCATCCCTCACTCGAGGATTATGTTGGCCATCGAATTATAGGTTTGTTCCTTAGTGCGTCGCATTTTCGGTCTTGTCGGCTTTTGGGGCGCTTTTATCATGGGGGTACTCTTTTTCCTTCCGGGGTTTTTCCCACATGGGTGGGTTTTACCTTGGAAGGTTTTAACGAGCCCCAACCATTCACCATATGGTCGATTAGAACTTGTGACCATTTCGTTATTTTCTTTTGACTTTATTATCGAGGCTTTACTTTGGTTACATGATCACTGTGATCGAATACTCTTTTTCATTTTTATATATATTTCGCATTTATTAAAAAAGCATGGATTGACCTCCGCCTAACAAAAAGAAACAAATCCTCAAATTCTCTTCAAGATTTGTTGGTATCCTACGCGAATGGTTTCAAAGCCTTGGTGAGTATCGACAACTCCAACTTTATAATGCTTTAACTCCATCACTTGTTCTTAGAGAAATTCACCAAGAGTTTATTTTGGGATATTACTCTTATAAACAAGTTGGCGGAAAAAGATATTTTGCCATGAAGTGTTGTTCTTTGACACGTAAAGATTTGGATAGACATTTCAAAAGGATGTCAAAAGTTTTACATCTTTGAATGTATATAATGATCCAAATCAAACATGTCTATCTCAAGGCGTCTCTACCTAAAGAACTTGGCCCGACTTACACAGAATGATTCAAGCTTCCGGGGGAAGTCTCAAGAATCGATTTAGGCAAAATCCATCGATTGATGTTTGCAACCCTAGCGATGTGTGAGCAACGGGTCTTCATCAAAGATGTGCTTGACAAGAGAACTCTCCTCAAATCTGTATGCAAAAATTCTCATCTGGAGATAAAGTGCAAAGGAAAGGAGAATTGCACTTGTTCATCTTCGCCTTCCTAAAAGTTCGAGAAGATCCGAAAAAGGCGAAAAGAAATAAAGCCTATCGATTCTTGAGGAAAAACCATCGAGAAAGAAGTCGACAAACAGGTGTTTCCTATGTGGAAGAAAAGGGCATTTTGCAAATAATTGCCCTAACAAGAAGGATAAAGCAGCGAAGTTGGCATCATAAGCATTCCAACTAGATCATGCCAACATGGATGATGCTGATATTGAATCCTTATTTTCCGAACAAGACGAGTAGGATGAAGACACTGCATTTGCAATACAATATTCTCACGATGACGAAGGGCGAGGAAGAAGAAGAAGATTCATCCTCCGAGCTCCCAGTCTTTATGATCAAGTCACAACCATCACTCAAGACCAGTTCCTTGATCCAAGAAGGGATGTCGTATCCAAATATTGAAGTGCAAATTCTACCATCCAAGTATGATAGACCAATCAAGGCTATTGGTGTATTTGATACACACTACAAGAAAATTGAAAATTTGGGATGAAATGAAATCATCACTAAAAGTCCCAACATCGTCACAAAAATATATTTGAGACGAACGAAAAACGTCACAAGAGATGTCGCAATATCACAGTCGCTAAAAGTCTTTAGAGACAGAAGTAGAAAAACGTCTCTAAAAATTTGGCTTTTGTGACGAAATAATAACGTCACATATTATCATGTAGCTGGTGCTATCTTATAGTTTGTGATAAAATATTTCGTCTCTAAAAAGATAATTAGCGACGTTTCGTCATTTGTCTCGAAAGATATGTAAGTATAGTGACATCAATATATTAACTTGTGGAGACATTGTTTTTCGTCCCTAATGAATGCTTTAGCGACATTTTTTTGATTATCTGTAAATTTAACAGGTTAGAGACATTCATTTTCGTCTCTAAAGCTATTGTTTGGAGACAATTTCATATTCGTCAATATATTTGGTTCAGGAGGTTTTTTTCCGTCCCTAAAAAACTTAGTTTTTTCCTTTCTTTTTCAGCCCCACCAACACAACCCCAAGTTTACAGTCAACTTTGTAAGATATATGAAATAAAATGTCCCTAAGAATAACACATAAACATCAATTTAAGTTCATTCATCCACATATAATTTCATCTGTGCGTATACATTCAAAATAATAGCATCTTACTTGTAATTGTACTTCAAAATGAAATAACATTATTGCTACAAGGCAAAACAAATATAAAACAATCATAAAGAGTCTAACAAGGCCTATGCTTGTCAAAACAATTCATACTTGTCACATAAGAGACAACAAAAGAGTCTAAAATCTTTTTCTTTGAGGACTTGATAGCAATAATTTCCTTTGCTGAAGGACTTGTTTCTTTGGTGGCTATTAATCTGTACAAGTTACGAAAAAATCCAATAGGTTGTTAGCAAAGACCAACACTTTTGTTATATTATAGCAATACAATATGTTGGAGATTTGTTTAATATAACAAAAGCGAGAGACAAATACACACTACATAATGCTAACAATTACCGGAATTCAGTTGTTCCTTATCATACCTCAATTTGTATGAAGCTGTCTGAGATAACAAAATGAAATAAACTAAGTTAAGGGGTGAATAGCATTATAGCAGTGTCAACTTCAAGATAAATACACTACATAATGCTAAAATCAAATATAAATAAAGTACACTAAATGAGAACTAATTAAAATACTAACAAACTTTTAACTAACACATGGATTCAAAGATGCACGAGAAAGAAGCGAGGCTTTTAACGGCGCTTTTAAGGGTGGTAATTTCATTTAGCTCTGTATATTGACTATAGTTTTATTTGGTGGTTTTTTGGTTATCTTTCAGTCATTGCTGGGATATTATGATTTTTCACTAGGATGAATAGGTCACGCATAGCTAGCTTACAGTTACAATGCAGCTTCATGTCATCCTCATGTTATTTAAGTTTTATATGTGGTATATATAATGAGAATAATGGGAGGAACTAGAGTAAAGGCAGTCGATTACCTCTAATGAAAGAAGTATAATTAGCTGAGAAGTTGGCTGCAACAACAAGACAGATTGAATTTTACCTTATCCTGTACATTTTTGGGAATGTGATGAGGGACATACATGAATGACAAATACTCCACACCTTGCAGTTGAAAGGATCTGGAGCATAAACTCACTTCTGCTATATCTTATCTCTCTCTTTATATCAGTAAAACTTTCATCCCTATCGTCAACTACATTATTCCCTCTTTAGGTTTCAACTCATCCCTAGTTGTTCATAAATAACATCTGTCCCATGCAACATTTATGACACCAAGCAACAAATATAAAAAACAAGTCAGGACACCAAGCAACAAAATCAAATATCCTATCTAATACGTTCAGGACACCAAACAACAAAATCAAATATCTTATAACATTTTGGATTAAGAATACCCATTGACAGCATATCTGCAGACAAATTTAAAAACCACCAAATAAAATAAAAATATTATGTTGTTTCATAGGAAGTTCTTTGTATAGTATTAATTTGAATATCATGCCACATAGAACATAATTTCCACACAAAAGAAGAAAGGCTCATCAGAATGATCTGCTGCTGCACCATCTTCTTGAGTTCATCAAGTCAGTTAATCCAACTCATGAAACTCATCGGTCTGTCACTATTTCACACTTTGGTTATCATGACATCTCTGGTTCGTATGAGATAGATAACATAATGGTTTTTATCTATTTGATACTAGAGATAGACACAACTATCTACCATTTCAGTATTCACACGATTCCAATATTGAGCCAGAACTAAATCAACCGAGTAGAAAAGATGTCGACTTTTGTATCATATTATAAATATTAGACATTCTTTCTTAAAAATTCATTACTTCCATTTTGTTCCGGCATAAAGGGTAGAAGAGAAACAAGAAATCCTACTCGATGTCTCGCCCTAAAGTATAGAGAAAATATTAATGTAATCCATTACAAACAGAAGATAAAGTCCACAAACATAGTTGTTCATATAGATTTAGACACTAAACAATCAGATTACACTGTCAATTATATCTAAAAAAAGTAGCATCTCCTTATTTTCAGGACATAGTTTGAACACTATCACCACCATATAAATATTAATGAACTCAACAAGTAACAATTAAAAAAGAAGTAATTTTCTACTTAATCTAGTTTAGTAGCTTCATTACATATTTTAGAAGGTTGAATAATATAATGACCAAGAAGCAACAAGATATTCAGTCTCATAGAACTTAGAAGATGCAACAGGAAAAAGTAAGACTGATCAAAATTCCCATAAACGGACATCGGAATGAGGCTAAACTTCTATAAATTTAAACAAAGGAATATCAACCAAGTGAAAACTAAGCAGTACGCAATAACCTATCAAAATAATAAATTAATTAGACAAATTATTTATATGGATAAAATTAAATCTTGGATTTTACAATACCATACAACAGGTAGACCAGTTGTCACAACATCCAGCAATAGATTTGCAAAATCAAATATCTAAGCAGCCAATCTTCTGCAAACCAAACAATAAAGCCTACTCCACTCCAAGTAACATAAAAATCCAACAACATACTTACAGTCGGTCAATAATAATAGTAATAATAGTACTATGATAAGGATTTACTTGTCTTACTAGGTAAAAATCTTAACTAAACCTAAAACAAAAATGGTCGTCGAGTAGCACAGTGAATTAAAACTACATTCAAAGCACCTAAAGATGCATTCGAAAGAAAATACACATATACTCTGCATTTTCAAAAAAAAATCTCTTCTTTTCCATTATCAAACAACCCTAAATTTCCATTAGTCAGAACAACTGAAAAAAAATTAGAGCCCCGAATTCACAAAACGTCTCACATTGTAATATGTAGTGACGATTTTAATGATATGTCACATATATTTAATTTTCTTAATTAATAATTTTTCCAGAAATTATTTAAAGAAATCTTCAATTTTAAAATATTTGTTTGTATCAAAGATAAAGTTAAATATTATAAAAAAAGTACCTTTTGAGAATTTTATGAAATGTCAAAAGAAAATAAAATGCTAATTTGTTTTGAAACATAATAGAAAATGTCACAAATAGCATATTTAGACCTTCATAGATGACATTTATATGTCCCAAATAAGTAACCTTTTTCAGACATACAAAATCGTCCTTAATTATCAATGTTTTGTCACCTAAAATACTATTGGGAAAGGGGATGATGCGGTGGGAATATTATACTTTATTTGAGACGATTTCAAAATAACGTCACTAAATGTAAGCTATTTGAGACGATTTCAAATCGTCTCAAACCAAAACGTCTCAAATTCCCAAATTTGTTGTAGTGATATCACGGGGCCGTAAAATCGATGATGAATCCCGACATACTACGAAGATGCTTGGCAAAGTCATCACGAATACTTCTATGCAAACATGGACGACTTTTCATCTTTGCTCATTACAAAGAAGCGGTGGAATTGACTCTTTCCATCGTACAATAATGGATGAAGATTATTGGCAAAGCCGAGACTCCATGGACAAGATATCATGATGGGCTTTGATTTATTCTTCCAAGCTAAAAGCCTGCTGATTCTACCTCATGGGTTGAAATACAAGAGACAGTTCAACCTTACACCACCATCCGAAGCTTTTTACTCTATTAGAAGCACCTCCGAATATGGAGATATTACCAACAGCTTCTCAAGTGTTGTCTTGACTCCCATGCGATTTCCATCACCCAACACCACTTTGGACAAATCAAAGTTCTTTATTGACTCCTTTCAAAAAGAATGAAGATGTGAATGGTACCAAGGCCACTCATCCGAGAATGACTCGGAAGAGCTAAACTCTTGCGAGGCAAGAATGCAACCAACTCCTAGCACTTGGACTCATTGAGCCCACAAAATCAAATTGGGCTTGCCTGTATTCTATGTCAACAAAAGAGTCGAATCAGTACGAGGAAAAAGAGGCTTGTTATTGACTACAAAGCTCTTAACCATTTCCTCCTTGATGATAAGTTCCCTTTACCTAAAACTCAAAGGCTTTTTCCCAACTCTCTAAAGCCCAAATCTTTTGAAGTTTGATTTGAAGTCGGGGTTTTGGCAATTGTGAATTGTCCCGAGAGGATAGATATAAAACTACTTTTTTGCCTTCCTATAGCCCAATACCAATGGACAAATGCCGTTTAGTCTAGAGGTGGCACCCTCCATATTCCAAAAAGCAATGTCCCAATTTTTCGAACCTATCCTACATACCACCTAATCTACATTGATGACATCTTACTACTCTCATCAAACAAACAAGAGCATGAGACTTTGCTACACCAGTTCTGAACATTGTTCAATCACATGGTATCATGCTATATGAAAAGAAAAGCTCTATCGGTCAAATGAAAATTGGTGTAGAATTGGAGTAGTTTTGTAAAATGTTTTGCATAGTTTTGTAAATTGCTGTAGAATTTGGGAATGAAAATAATCGATGAAAAGTATTAGCCAAGACAGCACATTGCTCAGGAATTGCTAACGTTCCCGGAAGAAAACTTGTCAATCAAAGAGATTCAACAATTCCTTGGAATTGTTGATTATATCGAGACTTCATTCCGATTGCTCTAGATATACTAGCCGACTTTCAAAGATGCTTAAGAAGAATGCTCCACCATGGGGATCATCCCAAACCAGAGCAGTTCAACAACTTAAGCAAGTATGCCAAAATCCTCCGCCATTGAAAATTCCAAGTACAGGATAAAGGATTCTCCATCGATGTTAGTGATGAATATTGGTGAGCCATTTTGATTGAAAAAGAAGATGGGAAAATCTTTTATTGTGGACATGCAAGTGGTCGAGTTCAAAGATTATGAGAAGCATTACCATGCTATCTACAAAGAAATCCTTGCTGTGAAGAATGGGATCAAGAAGTTTGAATTTCATCTTATTGGTCACCATTTCATAATTCAGATAGACAATACATCATTTCCAGCAAGTATGGAGCTTAAGAACAAGGGTTTTCGAGGAGAAACAAGCTCGCTGCGACCTAAAGATTGGTTTTCCAAGTATTTTCCGCGATTCAACATATCAAAGGAAATCACAATCTTGTTAGGATTATTTGTCCATCACAACCATTACGTTAATATCTTGAAAGGTATTTTCCCGATTATATTAATGGCATATCCTGAAGGCCATTCCCCCCCCACAAAAACACCTTTCAAAAGCCTAAGTGATTTACAAAACTATGCAAAACATTTTATGTTTTATCACTTAGCCAAATTTTATGTTCAAGTTAATATCCCTTTTGAGAGGGCATGTTTTTATCTAGATGAACCTTTTTATGGGATCCTTACCATTTCCACTACTACTCCTATTCCAAAACATGGTCTATGGTATTTGTGGTGTCTTTCCACCCTTTACTATCATTCAGTGGAAATGCCCGTTAGAAGTACTTTATCATTCCTCCAAAATCCAGTCAACCAGTCATCAAATCTCTGGACTTTTCATGAATGGTATGACAAGATTCAAAATTGGAAGGAAATGCTACAAGCAGAAGTGGATCAGAACAAAGATGTCCCGAATTTATACATTGTCATGGTACTCCACCGATATTTCACAATGGGAAAAGGATATCGATTTATGCCGACATCTTTACATTTTAAATGGAAGGTTTTCCCTGGATCAATCACCAACCAGCAGCCTGAGGTTAATGAATTATGAATGCATCTCCTGGTTCTTAACAAGATTCCACCAAACCCACCTAGACCGGAGCTAGTATATACATCACTCGTGATAAGTCCATGTGTTGATGAACCCGAGTCAAGTCACCGATGAGAAGATAACCAAGAAGGCGACACAGATACTCAAATGTTCGAGCCAGATTCCCAAGACCCATGGCTTGTTGAAGATGAAGACATAGATTGGGATGGCTTTGGATTGTTTTGGACAGAACCTTGGTCAAAGGAATACTACGACTACCACAATAGTCCATGACGGAAGGATGATGTCAGCACTGTATAGGTGTCCTTACAATGGACACGTGTCAGTTTGTAATAATAAGTGTCCTTCTAGCGGACACATGTCAGTTTATGGTTGTAAGTGTCCTTTTGTTAGACACATGTCAGTTTTTTATCCTTGTAATGTAACATATGTCAGCTTGGTGTTGTAAGTGTCCTTTTATGGGACACATGTCAGCTTAGTGTTGTCAGTGTCCTTTTATGGGAGACATGACAGGTTGGTGTTGTAAGTGTCCTTTTAGTGGACACATGTCACCTTTCTGTTTAAGGTGTCCATGCAGGTGACATGTGTACATGATAGGTGTCATATTAGTGGACACATGTCAAGTTCTCATGAAGGTCTAAGAAGGTAACACGTGTCTAGCGAGGTGTCTTGTAATATGGACACGTGTCACTTTCTTGTTTTGTACATGAGGCCTATATAAGGACCTCTTCAGTTTTATGGAAAACTCAGACGGAAATCAGAATAAAATGACCCTTTTACAAAATATGAGTTTCTAAACCTCTTTTATGTCTTCTTCATGAAGTATGCTCTGTACTTGCCTCTTTGAGGATCCTTTTACATCGAAAACATGATTGAAGTACGGCATAATATTACTAGGCACGGTCCCCTCAATCCATACGGCGGTTAAGAATTCTTTGAAGTTTTGAAGGAATGACCTTAACTTATGAGGTTATCATTAGGAAAGCCATCCGAGGCAGTGTGCCGCTTAGGCTAAGTCTTTGCCTAAGGGTATGGGTTTGTGGGGCTCCCAAACACCTCGTGGTATCGAGCCAGGTCGGCTAAGGCGGCGAGTAGAAGAGGCGTTCCCGATATGGAATCACATCCACAAATAGCTCTGTAGATATTCCTTTTAGCCAAATACATAGTACATCTTTTTCTCTTTCCCTACCTAGATTTTCTACTAGTCATATTGAAAATACAATAGAATACTCTACTATTCCAAGCAACGCTGTTGTTGAACAAACTGTTCCCCGTTGTTAGACCATATAATATATACAAAATCGGGGTTCATGGCCTAAACACATCAAATCGATCATCTTCAACAAGAGTACTTTCGTCAGCGTCTATCCAATCATCCAGAATGGATCACTGTGGTCTTCCTTCAACTCAACAAGAGCAGTACATCACACTGTCCATTCCACCTAAGTTCATCACATGATGGAGAATGGAAGGTTATACCCGTCTCCACCTTGGAGCTGTACGACTTGTTCTCCTACCATGGAAGGAAAGTTCTTCCAGTATCTGCAAGAAATGCTCTCCTAGATACTCGATTTCTCCAATATATGCATGCAGTTATTGGTATAGTTCTCTCTACACTCAACGCCGCAAGTGTTATGGTCACTTTCTTCCCCAACTTTGCAGTGTCTCTGAGTGATCCAACTCTTGCATCTGCCTTCAAGGTGCAAGTTCAACTATTCGGAGCATATCAGATCTCAAATTCCATCATAGCAACCCTTCATCACCAAGTTGTATACCGGTTGCAAGATCACAACCTAGATCTGCAAAATCAATGCATAAAATATGCTTTGATGGTCCTTTGCTGAGTCGGATCGGCGTCCCTACAATCGTCCAGATTCCCAGACAAATCAGAAGAAAAGACTTGGAGCAACCTGTTCCAAAAGAATGGATCACCAACAATGAGTCCCTTCACCAACAGTCAGAAACGGTGCAAGCCACCGACTTTAAATTTCAAAGGTTGAAAGATGGACGTGTGAAGATGATCTATCACACACCATCCAGCTCAAAACCTTCAAATCCTGAATTCCAGCTGATGGTTTATCCAGTTGAGTGTAGACACAAAAATCCCAATCGCAAGATTTTGCCCAGATGGATCCGATATTTACAGCGACAGAGTCAATGGTCACTTTGTATGGGATGTTGATCCATTCATGTGCGATCTAGAATGTTCTTGTGGAGAGGAATCAAACTCTGATGAAGAAGAACATATACAGAGAAGAAGCAGAAAGAAGAAAACCACAAGACAACCACGTTGCAGGCCAGATGATAATCCTGACCCTCCAGATCCAAGTCCACAACCCTTACCATGTTACAAAAAAGGGTTAGCTGTCCTTCAAAAAGAAAAGTACGGGTGTCACAAAGAAGTTAAGGCACCTTCTCCTCCAACTCCTCCTGTTGTCCAACCTTGTTTCATGTTCGAGATCTGACGCAGAATTTCCACCTCTAGAAAGGAAGGTTGACACTCAACAGAGGATTACATCCAAGCCCTATGTGCAAAGCACCACTGTGGAACATGACGGACAAATAAAGGGTCCTACTCAAGCAGAGGAAGTACTAAATTGGCAGACGACTAACGCTTGTGCCAAAAACAAGTCTCTGCAGGAGATAGATTCTAAGGTCTCACAGATTCTCACCACAGTCCAATCTAACCAAACCAAGGTTAATACGGTGGAGAATCAACTCCAGCAGATATATGAAAAGCTGAAAGACAATATCAACCGACTGGACAAAGATGTGAGGAGCCTTATTGAACAAAACCAATTTGGAGCAGAGTTCATGCAAAAAGAAGGTGAGATCAGGAGGCTAAAGAAGGAACTTTATCAAATTGAAAGAGATATGAGCAGTCAAAGTAAGTCCTTATCCTTCTTTCCCAATTATAGTTCCAAATATGAATCACCTCCTATATCTCCTCCAAATTATCCTACTTATTTTGGTATGGCTTCAAGTATTCCAGTTAATATTCTTAAAAAGCCAAAGAAAAAGCTCTCTACTCTAAAAAGCCATCCACCTCCAAAGAGTCATGAGATACCTCCATCCTCTTCCAAATCTGAAGAGAAAAACCCAACAGAATCCTTCATGGCGAGACCATCCTTTATCCCGGAAATAATTCATTACAATGGTCGAGAAAAATCGGACCACTGAAGAAACTACCTCTTACAATGAAAAAGAATCGGACACTAAGGATGCTAAATCATCCCTATCGGAGAAGAATCCTATGATCTTGATGCGAACAGGATATTCTTTGATCCATCTGCTATACTTATGCTGAAATACTCGAGAAACAAGCGGCAATATCTTTGAACGATTATGCGAAAGTTACGAAGAAGATATGGAACCAGAGAAGCGAAGGACCACGTCGCTTGTCGCTTGATTGATCCTCCAAACCAACAAATGGTCCATGGTTTCATTCGATGATGTTCCAATCCGAGAAAAAGAAAGAGAGTTACACTCTTTTCGGCATGGATTGACCTCCAAACAAAAGAAGCGACCCCGATAAAACAATCCTCATGAAATTCTCTTCAAGATTTGTTGGTATCCTACGCAAATGGTTTCAAAGCCTTGGTGAGTATCGACAACTCCAACTTTATAATGCTTCAACTCCATCACTTGTTCTTGGAGAAATTCACCAAGTTTATTGGAGATATTACTCCTATAAACAAGTTGGAGAAAAAAGAATATTTTGCCATGAAGTATTGTTCTTTGACACGTAAAGATTTGGATAGACATTTCAAAAGGATGTGCGAAATGTTTTACATCTTGAATGGATATAATGATACAAATCTCAAACATGTCTATCGGCCTCTCTACCAAAGAACTTGGCTAAGTTACGAGAATGATTGAAGCTTCCGGGAGGAAGTCTCAAGAATCGATTAGGCGAAAAACCCATCATATGACATTTGCAACCCTGGCAAGATGTGTGAGCAATGTGAGTCTTCATCAAAGATGTGCTTGACAAGAGAACTCTCCTATATGCAAAAACTCTCTTCGGAGATAAAGTGCGAAGGAAAGGAGAATTGCACTTGTTCATCTTCGTCTTCCGGAAAAGATCGAAAGATCGAGGAAAAGCGAAAAGAAATAAAGCTGTCGATTCTTGAGAAAAACCATTGAGAAGAAGTCGACAAACGATGTTTCCTATGTGGAAGAAAAGGGCATTTTGCAAAGAATTTCCTAACAAGAAGGATAAAGTAGCGAAGTTGGCATCACAAGCATTCCAACTAGATCATGCCAACATGGATGGAGCGATATTGAATCCTTATTTTCCGAACAAGATGAAGCGAGGATGAAGATCTTGCATTTGCAATACAATATTCTACGATGACGAGCTCGATCCTTATGATCAACTCACAACCATCACTCAAGACCAGTTCAGCCATCCAAGAAGGGATGTTGTATCCAAATATTGAAGTGCAAAATCTACCATCCAAGTATGATAGACCAATCAAGGCTATTGGTGTATTTGATCTGAGGCGAAAAATCGATGATGAATCGACATACTACCCGAAGATGCTTGGCAAAGTTATCACGAATACTTCTATGCACCGATGACATGACTATTCATACCGCGCTCATTACAAAGAAGCCAATTGGAATTCAACTCTTTCAGTGTACAATATGGATGAAGATTATTGGCGGCAGACTCCATGGACAAGATATCTTGATGGGCTTTGATTTATTCTTCCAAGCTAAAAGCCTACAAATTCAACCTCATGGGTTTAAATATAAGAGAGCAGTTCCAAATCTTTACACCATCATCCGAGAAGCTTTTTTACTCTATCAAAAGCACCTCCCGAATATGGAGATATTACCAACGAAGCTTCTCAAGTGTTGTCTGGACTCTCAGCTGATTTCCATCACCCAACACCACTTTGGAAAAATCAGTTCTTTATTCAGACTTCCTTTCAAAAAGAATGAAGATGTGAATGCTACAGCCACTCATCCAGGAATGACTCGAGAAGAGCTAAACCTTAGAGGCAAGAATGCAACCAACTCCTAGCACTTGGACTCATTGAGCCCACAAAATCAAATTGGGCTTGCCTCGCATCTTATGTCAACAAAAGAGTGAAACGGTATGAGGAAAAGGAAAGTTTGTTATTGATTACAAAGCTCTTAACCATTTCCTCCTTTATGATAAGTTCCCTTTACCTAAAACTCAAATGCTTTTTCCCAAATCTCTATAGCCTAAATCTTTTCGAAGTTTGATTTGAAGTCGGGGGTTTTGGCAATTGTGAATCGTCCCTGGAGGATAGATATAAAATCGCTTTTGCCTTCCTACCAATACCAATACCAACGTCATGCCATTTTGGTGCAAAAGGTGGCACCCTCCAAATTCAAAAAACAATGACCCAAATTTTCGAACCTATCCTACATACCACCTAATCTACATTGATGACATCTTCTTTGCTCTCATCAAACAAACAAGAGCATGAGACTTTGCTACACGGTTCTTGAACATTGTTCAATCATGGTATCATCTTTATCTGAAAAAAGGAAACTCATCGGTCCAAACAAACATTAAGTTTTGGGAATGAAAATAATCGATGGAAAGTATCACCAAAGCCAAGACATTGCTTAGGAATTGCTAAAGTTTCGGAAGAAAACTTGTCAATCAAAGATTGAACAATTCCTGGAATTGTTAATTATATCGAGAGACTTCATTAGGATTGCTCGGATATACTAACCACTTTCAAAGATGCTTAAGAAGAATGCTCCACCATACGGGATCATCCCGGATCAGGCTTGAGTTCAACAACTCAAGCAAGTGTGCGAAATCCTCCACCATTGAAAATTCCAAGTAGAGGACAAAGGATTCTCTGGCGATCTTTAGTAATGAATATTGGGGAGCCATTTTGCTTGAAAAAAAGAAGATGGGAAAATCTTTCATTGTGGACATGCTAGTGGTAAGTTCAAAGATTACTGAGAGCATTACCATGCTTGTCTACAAGAAAATCCTTCTGTGAAGAATGGGATCAAGAAGTTTGAATTTCATCTTATTGGTCACCATTTCATAATCGGATGGACAATGCATCATTTCCAACAATTATGGAGCTTAAGAACAAGGGTGTTCAGAGAAACAATTCTTGCGACTTAAAGATTGTTTTCAAGTATCGTTCCATGATTCAATATATTAAAGAAATCACAATCTTGTTAAAGTATTATCATCCACGAATACGGCCATTCTGATTAATATCTTGAAAGGTATTTTCCCGATTATATTAATGGCATATCTGAAAGCCAATTTCCTCCCCACAAAAACACGGAGTGAAAGAAGAAAGGCGAAGATAGCGAACACACAATGGCGGTGAAATGTCGCACACCAGTAGGGTTTTTTTCCACTGGCCTTCAATGGGATTTTTATCGCCATTTTTAAAGGATGTCATCTCTGTTGAGGTAGCATTTGCCAGGTGATCGCTTTTTCTTCGTTAATTCATCACTACCTCACGGGATTGAATGCCAATTTCATGGCTCATCCCAAAGACTAAGGATGCAAATGTCATTAAAAACTTCCGCGATTGTTATGAGCAATTTCCTTTTCAAGATCATCAAGAAGATTCGGCTACGACGTTTGGGCTTGATTATTATTTTTGTCTCCGACTTCCGGTTTGGTTTTGTCCCTGGCGGATAAATACATGATTGTATTGCCATGGTGTCCAAAGGTTTAATGTCTTCTGAAATGCATGCAGTTCGAACATGATCTGTCGATGCTCAGAAGGCTTTTAACACGTTGAGTGGGATGTCTTCCTATCGTCTTTCGGCCTCGGTTTTGAGAGATCTTTGTGCGTTGGGTGGAGGTGGTTCTTGATCGGCCAGGATTTCAATCTTTGTTGAATGGGACACATTAGGTTATTTCCCCTATTTTAGAGAGTCGGACAAGGGGATCCTTTATCAGATTATTGTTTTGTATTTGAGAGGAGGTTAAGGTTGATTTATTCTTTGCGGCGATGGATCGGTCTCGATTATCTTCCTTCACGGTGCGAGAGGTATCGTCTTTCCATCATCCATCTTGTATGCGGATGATATTGTCATCATGTGTGGGGTGTCTTCAACAAATGCCGGGTCTTGCTTGATTCTTACTCATTATGCGGATATCTCGGGTCAGTGTTCAATCCATAGAAATCAAGGTTTATTTTGGTTCAAAGAGTCTCACGCTTGTAATAAGGTGGAGAATTAAACCAAATTTTGGGGATCATCCGGGCGTTACTACTTGTGTGTTGCGGCTCTTAATCTTTAAAGTGACTTACAGTCGTGATTCTGACTGTCTTTGACAAGATAATTCTCAAGTCGAGAGAAGATGGAAAGGTTAACTCTTTCCTTCTTGGTAGAGAGTTTGCTGGTGCTTCGGTGATTACCGGTTCTTTGTGCACACCTTGATGGTTTATAAATGCTTTGTCTTGCTCAAGCAAATGGAAAGAGCCATGCACAAGTGGTGAGTCGATTGGAATAAATGTTGCACGCCCGAACGAGAGGGAGCTGGGCGTGCGATCTGTTGTGGTACAACACGGCATTCTTGATGAAATTGGGGTGGAAGGTTTTGAACTCGGATTGATAATATCTGAGAACCCTCGGGACAATGGTATTTTACTATGAATGGGGAGATCGACGATCCTTTATTCCTTCTTCAATTTGGGCGAGGATTAAACCCGTATTTCCGATTGCTTGGATGATGCTCGTTGGATCACGTGCCAACTCCGGGTTTTATTACGGATTAATAATTGGTTGGGTTACTCTATAGCTGACGGAAATTGGCATCCCCGAGGAGGAATATAGGTACCTATTCCATCGAGCGCATTTTGGGCTATTTCTATGATGGAGTCACAGCCTTCACCTGCCCTTCGTGGAGGGCTATTTGGGGATTCGAGCCGTTGTGCGTCCCAGGTGCGCTGGAAGTTCTAGGATACTCAAGTTTGGTTGAACT